>BTPP01000002.1:3660877-4881170 GCA_037102815.1 Neurospora intermedia
TTTTTTCCCTTTCTCAATTTTGGGCTGCTGACAACTGACACTTGGCAATCACAGAGTGGAAGATGCTGGTCGATGCTGCCTGGAAAAGATTTGAATCAAAATTCGAGGTCATCATCCAGGCCTTGAAGAGACGTAAAGAGCTCTTGAATAGCGAAAAGCTATCGGCTTCTCTCGACCAGATTTTCAAGTTGCGAGGCGAGATCCACGAAGCGATCACGAAGCAGGAGAAGTTAGCAGATAAACAAGAAGAAGAGGCGCACAAGGAACGGAAGAAAGCCATAATGGGGAGGTTGTCCATCCCAGAGTACCAGTCTGACTACCAGTTTTTCATCGATTGCAGGGACGAGTCAAACGACAAGCTTGGGATTTCTTCGGGAACGTGGATCTTTGACAATCCCTACTTTCAAGCCTGGCACCAGGGTGACATCTATGCCAAACAACTCCTTTACTTGCATGGAAAGCCAGGTGGAGGTACAATATCTTCCCAGCGAGCCTTACACGCCCACCCCACACAAGAACACGAAAGAACTACCTCTAAGCATCGTTCGCTCAGCTGACGTGTAACTTAGGGAAATCAACGCTCATGGCCACGGTAATAGAACGGCTTCTAAAAGACACGAGACCAGGTGTTGCTCTTGCTTTCTTTTATTTTCGCCGCCAAAACGAAGACAACAATTTTAGCAGTCTTCTCCGAGCACTCCTTGGACAGCTCTACGATCGGGAACCTGTACTAGCCGCCCACGTCGAAAATGAGCTGTCAAAACACGACGGACTTCGTTCGCAAGTCTTACGGGATCTCGTGAGCACCGCAATAGGAACCTATACGAAAACCTATCTTGTGCTTGACGGGCTGGATGAATGTACTAACGACGAAGAAGAGAAGACAATCAAGTGGCTGATGGCGCTCTGTAATCGTTCCCCTGGATTGCGAATTCTCTTCTCAGGTCAGCGAGATGGTGTGCTAGACCATCTCCTCACGTCGTCAACGTTAGCGCAATCAATCATCCTTGACACAGCACCCGGCCATATCGGAAACATCAAAGCCTATTGCGAGAGTCTTGCAGGAGATATACAGGCCGCGTTTAAGGATGAACTGGAACCTTCACTGGAGCAAAAGATAGTAAACCAAGTTTCTGACAAGGCTGGAGGTATGTCAAAAGCCCCTTCATCGAGCAGAGCAGTATCCAGAGGGTTAGGGTAGACACTGATACATACCATAGGCATGTTTCTCTATGCAAAGCTAGTGCTCAACCATCTTCTAGATTTATCGTCTGTTGCTGAACTAAAGAAGGAGCTGCAACCCGGGGTCTTTCCGGAAAGCTTAGAGAAAGTGTTAGTCAATCACTCCTTTCACAACAGCATTAATTTTCTACCCTCCTTACCAGTGGCTGGTTCTTGAAGGTTTAACTAACGGTATTATCGGCCAGATACGAAAAGTTGGAGCATCGCTTGCAGAAGGGCTTGTCAAAGGCCAAAAGCAAATGGGAAGCAGCAATCAAAATCTTGAGCTATGTGGTCTGTTGCAAGCGTCCTCTCTTTTGGAGGGAAATACAGGCTCTCTTCTGCGTCAACAGGCTCACCGGAGAAGTGGATTACGATATGCGTATGTCCAAGAGCTACAAGCAGCTCTGCGGCTCGTTTTTGGATTCTCACTCCGTCAACAAAGACTACCTCTACACCGGTTCCGAGGACGAGGTCCATCTCGTACACGAAACGGCCCGCGAGTAAGCATTTCATCTGCCACATATGATAGATGGATCCCTTGTACTTTTGCTCTAACCGCCTACGCTGCAGATTCCTGATACGGAGAAAAATCGTAAACGTCACACGAGTGCACTTGGAACTCTCAATCTTTTGCTCCCAGTATCTTCTATCACCACCCTTCGCTCAGGGGATTGGGGAGGATGATGTCATATCATACGCCAAAAGGGGATCCTACGCCTTGCAGGACTATGCAGTCCAATACTGGCATGATCATCTCAGGGCAAGCATTGAGGCTTCCGGTACGCTACAGCGCGCTGAATGTCAACTGGTCCTACATTGGACTCATCGCTTCCTTCAATCCTATGGAGACCATACGAAGATCTCGGCTCTGGATGATGCCGGTGGATTTGAAAGCGCGGCGCAACTCCTCGACCGCATTCCGAAACACGGTGGTGAGCGGAATCTTTCCTTCAACATTGAAGGAAGAACCGAGGCTATTCGACAAGCTCTCAAAAAACTGGACGCGCAGACACTCACATCCGAAGAGGCAAAGATAATAAGTCACCTTCACGGGCCGATGCATGTGCACAAATGTTCAAAGCCATGGTGCGAATTCTTCAAGGGCGATTTGAAGACCGCGGAAGCACGAGAAAAACACATCAACTGCCACGACCGTCCGTTTCGCTGCCTGGTTGAAGGCTGTCCTATGTCCACCGTTGGGTATAGCTCCTCGGGTGAACTCAAAAAGCACAATTCCAGGTATCACACACCAAGCAATGATCGGAACCTTTTCCCAAAACTTGCAACCACTACTATGCTACTCGAAGATGTTGACCAGGGGACTCTCACCTCGGCGTGTACTCAGTCAGACGCAAATATCGTACGCGAAATTCTCGCGGCTTGCAAACCGAATGAAGTGCAGAAAATGATTGACCAGATAGACGATATAACGGGCATGGCACCTATCCACGTTGCCGCCCGGCACGGCCACGCTCAGGTTTGTATGGCCCTCCTGCATTGGGGAGCAAATCCAGCTTTGAGGGCCAAAAACGGCGACACAGCGCTCCTCATAGCCGCAGGCGTTCAAGAGAAGCAGGCGTCTTTCGACATTTGTTCAGTTCTGATCGGAAGATCTGACAAAAGTACTATTGAGGCAAAGAACGCGTATGGCTATACAGCTCTTCACCTTGCTTTTATGAGAGGACATGGTGCGACAGTAGGATTGATTCTTGATAGATTTCCGATTCATTGTCAAGCCGAGGAGTTCCAGAAGATCTTGTCCACGGTGAACACAGAAGACAGAGCAGACATCATAGAGACGGTCATTGAAACTTGGGAGTTGAGGCATCTTTTGAGCGAGTTATTGGCCCATCCAAAGCTGGAGCCTAACGCAACCGAGTGGCACGCTCTTTTCGAGAGTCAAAGGCAAGGTGCGAGGTCTCGTGCAAGCTCTCGACAAAGAAACAGAGGACATCATTAATGGATTCAGACCGGAGGAGTAGCATAGTTGTAGCACGCGAATGGGTCAAACGTGACCATACCATACCGGGAGCTTGTCGTAAGAACATAGCGGATGGAAATATATCCGATAATGGCCATTGGTACTTCGATGCCTTACAGATTTCGGTGATCTACATCTACGGCTTTTGTTGGTTGAGGATATCACAGACGTTATGATTGATAGTAACTGTTAACATCGTCCCACTACAAGTGCCGAGCCACACATAATAGCTAACTACGCATGCCTAACAGAAGCAACCTTAGTGCCCGGCTGCGCTATAACTGGGTTCGGAACGCGCCGTTACCCGCGACGCCTGCGTTACTCGCCCTAACATTTAGTATATATCCCGACAGAGATATAGCTGAGCCATCAAAACCCCAGTTTAAAACTACAAAAGATTACTACTCGCATAGACAAGCCACCATTTTCTCGAGTTCGCCGTCAACAACCCATGCTGTTCCCGCTTCAAAACATATGTCGACGTACATGGGTGCAAGAGGAATTCAATGTGATGCAGCAGCGAAAGAAAAAAAAGATATCTGCGAGAACAAAAAAAAACATACAACACCTGGGATTCGCTGGTCGTCACCGACCCAACTACTAGTCAGGCGATTGGTAGCTTATCTATGGGAGAGCGGACGGGATCCCGAGTTTTCTACCATCTATGGTCGTATGTGTTTGATTGACAGGTAAATTGTGCTTATTAGTACAACAAAGGTCAGAAGCGTAATGGTGGACAGACATATAGCTAAACCATTATTACGTTATGAGTGAGTTCCCAGAGAGCCACCACGTCAACTGTAAGCTCGCTCCGTAACGGGTTTTTAATTTGTTTCTGTCTATATGAGTAGACGGGGTATATCTATGGGATGTGAACCTTGGATTCTAACTAAACCCAAGTCGTTCTTGAGCATCTTTTTGTAAGAACAACGCAACGATGATAGATATGGGATGCTATACCTAGCTTGTAAGCCACAACTTTTCGGCTTTCCTTTCAAAGGCTGGATGCCTTGACTATCTGTTCTGTTCGAAGCCCTCAAGTGCCTTCACTAATCACTTCAATAGAAGCTGTCTTCAACGTGTGTAGGTACCTATCTAGGTATGGCCAAGTATTCTCTCACTCGGGATAAATGATATCCCATATGGCGCAAAAACTCCTTTCTTTTTCTGTCACTCCCATAAAATTCCAGTTCTCGCCATGCAATGATAATAACAATAACCATGTGATAGGATATGCAGTGGGGGAAAAAAAGAAAAAGGAAAAGAAAAGCACACTGAAGCTAGAGTGGAATACTGATTTGATAATGGTTGGATGATGTCAACGAGGAAGACGGAGAGGAGCATTGGTATAGCATATGAGTATGTGACCATTGAGAGGGTGCAATAACGCGACCCTTTTCTTTTCCTTTCAGGCAACACAGCGATAATGATGGAAGAACAATGGACACCTTTTCCATCAAAAAATGCCAACCATTTCCCCCACGAACGCGCTCGCCGTAATTTTACGCCTTTACTCTCGCCACCTTGACCTGCGTCTCCGACCTGATCGTTGTGCCCGTCTTGGCGAATGCCAAGTAGAGTACTTAGAACTCTCCTATGCGTTTCTCGTCGCTAGCGTCTGCCTAACATGCGCCGGTAGTGTCGATGGGATATCCTCGTCGTCTGAAGAGTCCGAATCGTCGTCATCGTCGTCGTTATGGTTACCTTTGTGGTTGTTCTGCAGTGGTTTGGAAGCCGGCCCGCTTCCAGGTTGTTCATCGACATCCATTTCGTCATTTGCCGTGCTGGACCTCCCTGAACCTGACCCGCTATCCTCTTCATCCTCAGACTGGCCGTTGCTACTGGCAGTCTGATGACCCGAAATAGGTGATGGGCGCGTAGGATCATGAGTTTCAGCCGTGGCCGCGACACCAGCGAGGCCACCGCCAATCTCAGATACGGAAAGTGTCGATTTAGTAGGCGTCTGATAGGTCCCGCTTGCGTCCATCCGCCTTCTCTTAGCCTCATGCTCCTCCCATACGGCATTAGCACGCGGCGCATTAGCCGCAACCCAACCGCTACCGGCAGGACGAGGGGGAGCCGTGCCCGTGACGGCAGAAACAGAAGCAGAAGCAGCAGCAGCAGCAGCTTGCTGGGCCGCGGCTTTTTGCTTCTTCCTGAGCTTCTCGAGACCCATTCGCTCCTCCTCTGCTTGGATTTCTGCTTTGGTTCGGCGTTGGCGAAGGCGGACTCCGTATTTCTTCCTGATCATCGATTGCTTGGTACCGAAGCTATTCCGGAGTCCCTCGATCTTGATTCGCCGCTCGTTCTCGTCGGGTATCGCGTATGCTTCGGCAAATCTAGGTGCAAACTTCGCTTCTGCTTCCTTGAGGTCGGCGTCCATTGCCGCTAGTTGCTCCTCAGTTAGGTGGCCGTAAGGGTCAGCTGCGTTAGGGGTTTTGGTTCCAGCAGGAGTTTCAGCAGAGGGTGTCGAGCCGGCCGAGGTCAGGTCGATCGTCCTAGCAACCGCTGGCGTTGCCTGTACTATAGACGAAGGGACTGGAGCGGCGCGAGGAGGACGACCGGGTCCTCGAGCTAAGGGTGGCCCAGGATGGAAGCAAGTTCGAGCGCGTTCGTGCGATTGGTGCTCATCACTTCTGGTGAACCCTTCGCCGCAATACTGGCATGAAAACTCGAAGCCCTTTGCGCTCGCCGGGGGACGTACAGTGCAAAGTCGGCGCGACGTGTGCTATATTAATCGACGTTAGCAACTTCTCCTGAGAGGATTTTGAGTATGATATCACTTACGTATTCGTAGGGAACTTGATGTGTGAAAACCCTGTAGCACCCCATACACTGCAAACGGCCGGGGTAGGTTGACTGGGGTGGAGGAGGAGGCCGAGCAGCCTGCGAAGTAGGCGTGACCCTCTCGTGCTGCTCTTCCACAATATCCGCAGGATTGTAACCAAGACGTTCAGCCTTGGCAAGGGCCGTGATCAAGGGTTTCGCCTCAATCGTTAGGAGTCGTGCGTTCAGGCACTTGTCCAGAAAGGCCTCGCTGGCCTTGTTGATGATGGCGTCGGCGATATCATCGAGGTCAGCCGTCGAGAAATGGCTGATTAACTCGTGCTTTGACTCGAGAACCATCTTTTGGCCGAAGTCTCTAACTGCGCGCCGTGTGATAGATGGTACAGCGTGATGTATTGATGCGTTCAGCTAAAGATATGGTCAGATAAGAGGTCTTGAAAGTGAGCTACCTCTAGTAGTAGAGCTACTAGAGTAATGCAAGTGTAAAAGGGAAAAGGAGGTCAAGTGGTAGTAGTTTGAAGATATATGGAAGGTGTAACCCATAAGTAGGCGGATTATCTACGGAAGATGGGATGAGATGGTTACGGCAAACTTCGAGGAGATATCATGACCTCGACATCTAATTATATGGTATCTTGTCCCAGGTTTCTCCAAGTTTGTGTATTCCATCCCACTTGCGTGCACTTCTACGTGATAAAGGGCGCTGTGTGCTGAGGCACGACTTAGAGCATGTGATGTGGACATCAACTCTAAGATGTACCCCATCCACTTCTGATGGGGGTAAGATATGGTGAGGTAAACCCAATGTGATTGGATGCTTGGTGACTTGAAGATGTAAAGCCAAAGCAGGTGAAAACATGTGGACTTACAATAAAAGCTTGGTGAAACTCGGTACCCAACATACACTTCTCCCAATTATCTCGAACAACGCGCCGAACGGCCTCGGGTGTGCTTTGTTGGATTGCATAGGTCAACCGCGTGCAATCGTCTGCGAATTTCTTGTTGAGGTGTGCGTGAGTTGTAGCTGGCGAAGGGAACCCAGAGCTAGGGATCGGCTCGGCCGGTGGCGGAAGCTGGCTCACGGGCCGCGACCTAGGCGGGTCCATGATGATAGGTCTTGAGATCAAGCCGTCGTTACGCGATGAATATTGGTGCTCGTATGAATGGTGCTGCTGTTGGGAAGGAGGGGGAGGAGGGTGGTACTGAGGGGCCCCGACAGGATACGAATGCTGGTAATGATGCTGAGGATGCGCGGGCGGCGGGGCTTGATATTGGTATGGAGAGGCTTGAAGGTGATGTTGATATGACTGTCGTGGGGAATGCGCAGGCGGTGGGGGTTGAATCGCGGTCACCGGCACCGGGGCGGGCTGGAGCGGGGGTTGCGTATGGTAAGTTTGAGGATGGGATCGAGACGGCGGGCAACGGTTGGGTTCGTGGTGCGATCTGGCTTGTGCTGGAGCAGGCTGGGCCGAAGATTGTGATTGTGCCTGGGCGGGAAGTTGTGACTGAGTTGCCGGTTGCGATGCGGGATGATGCTCGATGTGTTGCCGGGACAGTTCGTACTTTAATTGCGACGGCGGCGGCAACTGCGATGATGATGTTGACGATGATGATGCTGGATGCGCGGACTGAGCGTGGAGTCTTGCCGGGTGAGCGTGGCCACTGTCACTGTCGTAATGGACCGTTATGGGGTCTCTCCATCGAATAGGGTCCCTGAAGTTGGATCGAGCAGAGGCTGTGATCGTGGTACTCGGGATCGTCGTGGTCGCAGGGTCGGTCGCAGACAGAGTTGCGTTCGCAGGTGTCGAGGTTGAGGTCGAGGTCGCGGCAGAATTTGTCGCGTCTGGGGCAGGAATCGGCGACGGAGCGGGTACCTGAGACGGGTTCTGGGACTGCTGGGGCTGCCCATTTATTAGTGCAGACGGGGGCTCGTCAACGGTCACTCCCCGGGCTCCAGGAGTGACGGTCGTTGGCTGCTCGCTGCTATGGAAGCTTCCACCTGGCGCCGCCGTGTCTACCTCTACGCCACCGAGGACTGTCCCGTTTTTGGGGTCTTGAGGGATGTTCGCTGTCGCAGAAGATGCGGATGAATTGGAATTGGAGACACAGCTGCTTGATGTCGCGGTTGAGGTTGTGGGTCCTGTACATGACGGCAGGTGCTGATGATCGGCCTTAGCAGTGGGACTCGGCGCGGCATTGGAGGTCGGGGGCTCGATCGCCGTTGCACTTGTCGATGAACCTGTGGTCGGGGCGGCGGCTGTTGATGAGGGCAATGGGATTCTGGGCGCGTCGGGTTGCGGTGGTGTGTCTGGAGCTACCGGCGCCGTTGGTCTTGGTGGTGGTGCTTGAGGCTCGTGGTGTGGTGACAACGGTGCAGCTGACTCCGGGAGCTGTTCCTGCAGCCGCCAATGCGGGACGTCTGGGGCTGTTGAGGTTGTCATGACGCTGAATTCGACACGGGGTCACAGGGGCTCAAAGCCAACCAGTTCTTGGGTTATCTTTCTTCTACTGGTTTCTGATCATCCAACATATAACCAATGGATGGATATTTTTTTTTACCTACAGGCAGTGCAGGTAGCCTGTGTTTCGCAGAGGAAAAATTGCAGAGACCAAAGAGCTCCACGATGGGACGCGGGGGAGGAGTAACCTCAGGTATGCCGGAGGTAGGTACTGGCTGCTGAATGGTCCGATCCGAGCTTTCCTAACCGGCCGTTTGTTTGGAAAACTTTTGCCAAAACCCGGGTGTTGTAAAGTTGAGGTTGTTAGATACTGATCAATTGCTGGGTCGCGAGTCTGTGTAGCCAAGCAATTCGTCAGTTTTCATCCATACCGAGGTCCCGTGCTGGATAGTAGCTATCTTTTCTTGTTGACTTTTTTGTGCGTGACCCGGGGATGGATGGGTTGGATGTTTTAATAGTTCGAGAACCCACATGAGCCGCTGCGATGGATTATCAGGTATTTAACTCATACCCCTGTATCGAAAACTTCTACACAGTACCTGTACATGTCACAATGTCAAATTGATATGAAGCCGCCTTTGAAACCAAACAAGATGACCAAGTGGCGGACGCATATTCTCTGTGCCTCTCTGCGCAGCCCATGAGAGTCTATCTGAGTGTTGTGTGTATAATGCATTGAAACCAGGACCTTTTCTCGTTGAGCTCTACATATGAGAGCTGCCCTGCCACTGTCGAGTTATACCAAAGGTCCACCCTTTGTTACCGTATAAAGTACAGCTCTGTTGATTACCTTCAAATTACCAAACGGGCTAGACTTCCGTGACTTCTAATTGCCGAGCCGCAACCATGGACAATCGAGGCCGGCTTATGTGAGTTAATGTAGGACGCTCATTTGCAGCAAATGATACCTGGATGGTAGCAATTAATCATGATTCTCTAGTCTAGCAGAAAATTTCCTCGCGCTCCCTTGTCTGTTCTTGAAGCATGTGATGTGCTTAGATCCTTATCCTGTTCCAGCCCGTGTTTTCGGTGCAGTATCTAGGTCTGAACAACCCTTCTTCGTATTTAGTTGTGCTGGCCTTTGATGCTGCCCGGTGTTCGTTTGTCTCCCGTTGCCGTCGTGACTAACTATAATCCATGCGTTTGTAGACTCGGGTCGGCGGCACAGGCCTCGACCAGAGCATTGGGACATCTACCCCAAGCGTTTATACCGTTCGCTAGCAACAAACTCTGTAATTTGCAGTCCTCGTTGCTATCAACACAGAGCTACGCGCTACGTAAACCTTTCATCTTGGGTCACGTAGAAATTGGCAGGGGTTTGTCTGAATGGATACAAATGTCACTATACGCCATGGCAGTCGTTTCCTTGTCATTTGCATTAAAGAAAAGACTCAGAACCAGTCTCTATTGGCATTCAACGCACTCGGAGGAGTCTGGAAGATGTCGGTGCCCAAAAGAAAAATATGTTGTGTGCTGACGTAGATGAGAAGAGCAACCACTACTATCTGAGCCGCTTATAGCCTGTACTCCGCTATACTTGTGTGCAAGTGTTACTTTCCGTCGCTTCTTTTATCCATATAATTATTCCTATAGGAGAGTCAGGCCAGCAGCGCCCTTCGGATTGGTCAAAGTAATGCACATACAGTCTGATACTGTTTAATCGTTAGCTCGAAACCTGGGCACAACTTCCTTAAGCGCGTTCATGCTGTGAAGATGCTTTTTCCAAAATTAAATAGACTGTGTTGGATCTTATTGCGGGATGCCTTTCCTCCAGTGCGTGTAAGCTTTGGGACGATTCGGAAGAGATCCCGACCTTGTTGGTGTACCAGAGTACCTCTGGGTACCAAGCTAACAAACGGGCAGACAAGCACCTGTAATCTCGCTTCCTGTGTTACTCATTCCAGCCAAACCAGAAAATCATCAATCGTGACTATAATTCAGTGTTCATTAAGGTTTAATATTATATCACACTCGGCCGAAGCTTGGTGTGAAAGTAAAGTCACTGCTGGGTGTGAAGTAAACTTTGAAGGCGACACACTTTTTGCGCGCGCCCTTCAAATAGGTTCTCCACAAATCGCCATCAGAAGCCTCTGATAATCACCGCTGGTCTCCCCCTGCACTCTCTTAACCAACTTCTTCTTGTAACGCTGCTCGTACGCGTTCCTGACATTTCGCATGTTGTTGCGATCCCAGTGAGCCCGTACCAGACGGCTGGTGAGAAGACGGTCTTTTGTCCCCATTCCTGCCATGGCATCCTCGAGGAGCCGGGCCTGCAGCATGTACTTGTCAGTGCCGTGGCGTAGCTGGATGAGAAGGGCGTCCTTCATGTGTCCCGAAAACTCCTGCTGGGGTTGTTAGCTGTTGTTCCCTAAATGGCTTTTGGTTGTTGCAGCAGCGGTTCGCTAGAGTCAACTCACCTTTTGGATGACAGTATCGAGATCCCTGGCGTACTTTTGCCTGTATTCGTAGGAAATGGCACGGATCTGGTTGTCATTCCTCAAGCTCAGAATGCTGCATACGCGCATCTCGTCTGTGCCAATCTTGCCCTCAGTCGCGTTGTAGAGATCATCGACATCGCGGTCAATGTCCGCCTTCACCACTGGAGCCGAATCTTCTGCACGTGTGGCACCGAGCACAATCATAAAGTGCCGTGCCGTCTTCATGCTCAGTTCGCCGCGCACCATTTCCTCCAGTGGCCGATGGATAACTCGACTAAATTCGGCTTTAATGGCCTTCAGGTCGGCGTTGGACCGGCGGAGGAGGATATCGTTTAGGATGTCTTCGTTGGTGCCTGCCCCATCCATGGCATTGAACAGCATGTGCACGTCATTGAGAAGAGGACCCCGGGCAAGCATGACGAGCCCTTCCTCAAACCAGCTGCTCGTCTCGCTCTTGATGTCAGCGATAAGATCGCGGCGGTGGCGCCGTTGAAACGCATCGCGGAGCATATTGATCTGGAAAGGGTCCTTGTCGGCCAGAACCCGGATCAGTTCCTTTTCATCCGTACCCCATCCCTTCATGGCTTTTCTTAGCCTATCCGCGTCCGGGTCGGGGTTCCATGGGATGGTCATCGCAGGGCCATATCCGGGAGAAGGTGGTGTCGGCGGATACTGCACGGCGTAGGGCTGGGGCGGGTACGCTGTGGGTGTGGGCGGTACGGCCCCATAGGATTGCTGAGGGGGCGGACCGGGAGGCTGTCCGTAACCGTGAGGCGGTGGTGCGCCGTAACCGGCCGGTGGAGGCCCGGGCGAGTAATACGAGGGGCTCGGGGAAGGAGGAACACCATACGTCCCGGGTGGTGGGGAATGAGCCGGAGCACCATAGGGCTGTGGAGGGGGTGCGCCGTACTGCCCCGGCGGCGGCCCGGGCGGTGGTTGTCCATATCCTTGTTGTGGTTGCTGGTAGGTGTTGTAGTGAGCCTGAGGCGGAGGTCCACCATACGGAGGTTGCTGATGATGATGATGCTGCTGAGGAGGAGGCTGTTGATAATATCCGCCTCCTTGTGGTGGTGGCTCTGCATGATCTAGGGTTAGTCGTGAAGACAAAAAAATGTAAGTGCTGTTTTCTTTTCCACTTACGGCCATAAGGCGACGCTGGAGGGTAGCCTGGGTAGGACATTGTGGGTGCGGCTCCCAACACAATGATGGTCGATATTCCTGTTGGTTAAGCGATGCCTTGGCTCGGCTAGGGGTGATGGTTACAAAAGGCGGGGCGGGGTTGGTGTTCAACCGATAGATGGAGAAAGGGAAGAAAGCGAACTCAAGAAGAGTGTTTTTTGATGACACGCGTCTCTGGGAGCAAAGCAGAAATAAATAGTTCCGAGTTGAAAAGAATTCAAAGTAATCAATCGGGTTTGACACATAGGTACTTAAAAAGCGGGTGGAAGTCCGACGGAAGAAATCTACCTACGGGGGCTTGCCGTGCAATCGTCATCCTACCCTACATTGCGGCTTTATCCAAGCCATCGGGGCAAGATTTATGTCTGCGCCGCGCCGTCCAACTTGGCTGCCTATACAGACACTACTACTTGGCGAGCTGTGATCTACTTACTGTACCTACTCACGAAGCATGGTGCAGGCGCACACTGAATGGGAGTGACTGCGCAAGACGTGACCTTCCGAGAGTACACTAGTACGTCAGATGTGGCTGAGCAAAGCGGAAGCCTTGACAGAATGGATCGACCGTCTTTAGCCAAGAGCTTCCTCACCAGGGGCAATTACTTCGCCATCTTGACCTTGAAAGGAAGCATGACCTTGTGATGGCCATCTTGATAAGTACCCTAAGGTAGTCCCGCAAAAGCTGTGAACGCAAAGAGAACCTTCAGCAACACCTCAGATTAGGCAGTTGCCGTTGAGGCCTCCAATGTCCCAATAGTTGCTCATTGCAAAGATGGGATGAACCACAAAACTTGCGGGTAATGGATTGCCAAGTTCGCTTTGCCCATCGGTAGGTGAGGCATCAACGTTGGTGACGGGCGCGCATTAAACCACTCTATGCATGCCTAACAGGCAAATGTTGGGAAGAGCCGCATCCAGGTTATTCGAAGCTCGGAGCCCGTTATTACCGATGGAAGGTGGTGTTTCGATTTCAAGGGAGTAGGTACACTGTCGAAGAAGCCTGGTTCTTCAAGTTGTAACCTTGCATGGACCTGTGTACCTATGTACCTACCTAGCTTGGAAGGAAACGATACCTAGGTAGGTAGTCAAAAAGCAAACCGACATGATTGTACCTGCGTTAGGTGTGATGGATGATTGAGTGGGATTGTTAGGTGGAAGGCGTCGTAAAAGGTAAGCCGGCGGCGGTGATTCCTCAAACACCTGTTGGAAGTTGGAGATGGTACTGTACACTACGTCTACAGGGTGATGCAGTGTGGCTTAGCACTTCCCAAATCATGGCTTACGCAGTGGCAGGCAGCGCGTGCCTGTAAAGTGGAAACTGCAGGGTGCTGCGTGAGTGGATCCGATCAACTTGAACCTTAACGAACTGAAAGGACCCGCCTTACAGCTCAGCGGGAGCGCCCGCCTGTTCGCTTCTCAGACCTTGTCCACTCGTGGTGAGATCGACTAAACCTTGAATGAACTTGGGGTTCAAACTAACGAAAGGAAGCTCGGCGGCGCCAACTGCTGCAACTCATGAAGCTAGAGGTATGAATTGCTTCAACCACCCAATCTACATCTTGGTGGACTCGACCAACATGATGTCGGGTTCCAGCCTCGAGAACCACAAGCACGGGATGGGGATGCCACTATTGTTTTACAGTCCTCCACGCCAAGAGATCCAGCCATTCGATTTTGATCCTTGAGCGGGCGCTATACTAGGGTATATCGCCAACTGCGTCTCTCAAAAAGGCGGCCGTGATCGCTGGCCGGGTTGGAGTGTTCTTGTTCTTGTTTCACTCAGGTCAATTTCAACGTCTGCTGTCCTTCCCCTCCTCCCTTGTTTACCCTCTCCTTCCACGGCCTTGAAGCTATTCCGCATCGTCGGAACCCGGTGCTCCCACCCACGCCGTCGTCAGCCCTGTACTTTTGATCTCTCTAGATGTGATCAAAATGCGCGTCCATTGGGTCCATCTTCCCACGCTCGTGCTGGTTGCCCTCCTTGCGGCCTGTCAAGCTCTGCCTCTCATCGAGCACGACAGCTCTCCTAAGGCTTTGCTGCCGAGAGCAACATACTCGGTAGTCCCGATCAACGGAGAGTCGGGTCCGGAACATGGCCCTGGGGGTCCGGTGGTGACCAAGACTGTGGTGCAAACCGCTCACCAACCGCTCACTCAGTCGTCCACTCGCTCACCCGCAAACTCCCTCACGAGAACGGTTTCGGTGGTGCCTATTCAACCTGAACCCACTCTGACTTTGACCACCACCGTCGTCCACGTCGTACCAACTATATCGGCCACGACGGCGGCCACGGCATCCTCGATATCCTCATTCTCCTCCTTGTCTTTTGCGGTCACGATGTCCTATCGGACCATTTCGGCAACCCCTTCATCAACATCCAAGACATCGAACTCTACCGCCGCGTCGACCTCCCCCTCTCCGTCAACGTCTGATACCTCAAAGTTCGTGTCTAGCTTAAGCACAAGACCTTCGCCGAGTACCACATCGACAGAGTCCCCCATCTCGATCACGGTCACGGTACCCACCACCACTGCCTCTATTCCATTTCCAACAACCTTCATTAGTAATATTTCCAGCGTCTCATACGGCGACGGCATAGGGCACACGACATATCCACCCTGGAATGGCACGACGACTACCTAATGCACATGCCATACTCTTTTTCAGCCCGAATCTCGCCCTGACCTGGGTGATCTTGATCGGTCTAGCTCATGTTCTAGTTTTTGTTCTCGGTCGTCTGCAGGACTCCAATTAGATCGAATGACCATGGGATGCCCAGTTACTTAGGGCCCGATGAGCCATCAAACTCTCTATTTTACCCCCATGGACGGAAAGGGAGCGAAGCGTACTACAACACTCCAACGCCAACCAAGAGCTGGACAGCGTTGCTGGAGGAGGTGAAGGAGAAGCCATTCATATTTGGTGCTAGTATACCTTAATATCTAATCTTGCAAAACGATACGATGTTGACATCTCCTCCGACTTGCCTGACCAACTGATTTCCTCCCTCTAGTGAATGACTTCCATCCGAGAGCCATCGCTTTCCAAGGCTTAACACGAAACCGAAGATCTCGATCACAGGTGGCATGTTTCACCTGTGTGCCCTCTCTCGGGAGTGTTCGCTCGTTCAAGCCTTGCCAATCGTTCCACGCATCCGGCTGGGATTGGAAAGGAACGGTTCCTTGGCGGAGACAGCCAGTCACGTTTGAGGCAACGCCAGGATAAGATGCCCTCTTCCAGGAGTCACCATAGGCGCACCATGTCGGTACACAGAACTCCAGTACGATACACCTGCAAATACCGATGGTCTTTTCGAGAAATGGAAGGGAGTGAGCTGCGCGAAGTCCATTTCGGTCATCTAGAGAATCATGGTGACATTGTCATGCTCACGCAGCCTCTATCGGGATCACTGACTGGGCATCTTCGAGCTTACATTATTTCCGAGCCGTCAACGACGCGTACTAGGGCGTGCCGAGATATCGAAACCCTCTTGGTGTTCCCAAACCCAAAGAGTGCCATGATTACCCAGCATAGAAGAGCAAAGGCTCGGGGGGCCATAGAAGGGCCATAGGAGATTGAGGCCAATCGCCAGCCCACAACCGTCTAATGCCGCGCTTAGAAAATTCGCGACCGAGCAGGACTTCGGGGGTCGTCGGGACACAGCCACGGGCCTAGAATTTGATCGCTGGCGGTTCTGGCTCTATTACCGCTTAGAATCATGCAGAAGTTTCAACCACTTCAGCTCTTCCGACGGACGGCAACCCCGGTCAAAAGCTTCAACGTCCATGTCTCCGGATCATGAGGGGAAATATCACACCAGCGGCCTGGTGACAGTTTGCAGGAGCCTACTAATCCCAGGCGGGACATGACTGGTCAACATGCACCCTACACCTACTTTTGAGGTGAGCTGGACACACAACTTTGTGCTCAGGCAACCGCTGGCCAACTCGAGTACTTGCGTGTAGCTGGCTGCATTCGTTTATCGTGTTCGGTCCATTTCCCCCCACATTACCGTTCACTTGCCACTCGAACGCCGCCTAGAGTCAGTCACTGAGGATCCACGCATGCCACAAGTGCATTGGGTGCTAGGTTTCGATAGGGAAACACTGATGCTTCTCTGTCTCTGTGCTATACGCACTTTGTGCCTGCCGGTGCGAAACCTCAGCGTTAGTACCCTCATATCTTGAATGTCAAAGCCAGCCTTTACTCTGTGGCAACGAGGCAGCAGAGGGCAACTCTGTGTCGGTACCGGTGCTGCTAGTCTCTTATGCGGATCTTGCTGTCTTCTTGGGTGTGCCACAGCGTCCCTTTGTTTGCAGACAAGGCATTAACCCAAGAACGGCACGAGCAACGGGACTGTGATGGACAATTTGATGTCTCAACTTGTTTACACAGCAGCACAGACACATAGCAATTCTACCTCCCCGCGAGATGCTGCGCGACTCCGTGTACTAGTCTATTGGCCACAGATTTGCGCCGAGAACGGGGCAGGTCGATTCGGCGTGGAACCGGCAGTCGAGCAACTCATCAGGATGACTAGGTTCAGCGTTCAGCAGTGAAGCACTTGTTCCAAAGGGGGTCCATCACAGGACACTCCGTCCGATTGCGGTGGTCTCAAGTATGTCTTTGGGAATAGGGACCAGCAGCTATGCTGGTCGGCCACAACCTCTGGCTCCAATAGATTATGATGGTTGTGTAGCCCCCTGTTTGGCAACTTTATCCGATCAAAACCCGGCAGATTGCCGTGTAACACGGCGGCCGCATCCCGGATTCTTTCTGAGTCCTGCAAAGACAGGGGGGGCTGATGATAGCTCTTGCCGATACACTGCTTGCTCTCCTTCGGCCTATCTAACCTTACGATGTCCAATCAGTCTTGGGAAATTCTGGAACACCAAATATGCTGCTCCTGTTGGTTGCCTGGGGATGTTGGCACCGAGGTAAGGGCGCAAATGCCAGTCGCTGGCGATAGATGTAGGACCCGAACATATAAGAAAGGGGTCTCTACCACCTCAGATCCCCTTCATCACCACCATCGGCATCATCACCACTTTTCCCAAGCATCGCAGACATCAAAGCAATCTGAGCTTGAGAGCTCTAGTATCACGCTCACATTACCTTGAATCTCGTTTGCAACTGCCTATCACTCACACAGTCATACCTTACTCATACTCTCCCACGATGAGTTGCCTCGCTACCCGCTCCGTTTTGCCTCTTGGCCGCCGTCTCATCACTAGCCGCGCTCGGTTTAGTACCGCCGCGCTTGGCTCACTCGACATTGGATCCGGCAATGGCATGTCCATGCCGCCTGGTTTCAATATCGACGTCGCTCGCCAGCCCAACAAGCAGCCCAGGATCCAATCACCGAGCAAGATCGGTACCGTCGCCGACAAAATCCATGCTCGCGATGATTTGGGCAAGACCATGCCACCCAGTTTCAAGGCCCAAGTCGCCCACCTCGACACCTTTAAACTCCCAGAGAAAATCACGGGCTCTGCTAGCGACCGCGCACTTGGCAAGGCCATCATTGACACTTGGCGCTACGAGGGAATCATCCAAATTGCGCAGAGCGATCTGCAGAAGAAGCTATGGAACGACGCCAAGGCCGCCAGCAAGCGCTTCTTCCGGAAGCCCGCGGCCGAGAAGGCGGCTTGTGTTGACTCGCAGAGTTATGCCGGCTATATTGCATCCGGCGAGGAGGTGACGGACGGCATCGCTGACTACTCGGAGATTTTCACCATCACCAAGGATCTCGACCTGGAGGAGCCGCGCGTCCGGGCAAAGTGGCCCTGCCACGGCCCTTGCCCCTGGCCTGATGTGGAAATGAAGGAGCCCATGATGCGATACGTCGACAACCTAGGGCTCGAAGGCGAGAAGATCCTCCAGTTGGCCGAGTTTGGTCTGGGTGTTGCCCCCGGTACACTCACACAGTACACGCGTGATGGTTGGCATCATACAAGGGTCCTTCGGTAAGTTGTCAAACATGATAACTTCTACTCCTGTCATGCCGCCCCAACCTTCCACTTCGGGAGAGGAGCGGGCCGTTTGCTTATCGTTTCACACGAGACATTCATACGCTAACGCTTTGTTTTCACGTCAGTTTCCCACCCCGCAACGCTACCAATGGAAAGGGCAAGGAAGGCCGAGGCATCGGCTCGCACACGGATTACGGCCTTCTCGTCATCGCCGCTCAGGATGACGTTGGTGGTCTCTTCATCCGCCGCCCTCGGGACGACGAGAAGTTTGCAAACTGGCAGAAATCCGCCGCCGGCCATAAGGAGGACGCAGACGGGTGGTTCTACATCCCGCCCGTTGAAGGGGTGCACACAGTCATCCTTGGCGATATGATGCAGTACCTGACGAACAACTACCTGACCGCGACGCCGCACAAGGTGGGACTCAACACTCGCGAGCGTTTCGTTATGGCTTACTTCCATGAGCCTTCTTTCCAAGCTGTCATCAAGCCTATCAACGAGGGTTGCGGTGGCATGCGGACCGCCTCTGAGCAGGCCGAGGAGGGCGTCCATTACGGTACCCACTTCACCAACATGTTCATGCGCAACTATCCAGATCGCATCACCACCAAGAGGCTGTTGGCGGAGAACCGCTATGCGAAGCTGTCAGAGCCGGAACTGAGGACCATGGATGTCATGCCCGCGCCTGAGCTCGATTGAAGATTGTCACATGTTTCTTTTCAGTTTCATAAGCCCCTTATCTTCTTCCGTTGTGTATACAAAAGCATTACCCGGGCGCTATGTGTTGAGATGAGGAGTTTTACGAAGAAAAGGCGGCTACAGCACTTAGCTTGATTTCTTTAATGTTCGACGATACCACTCTCCTAACGTCTAGTTACTTTTGTTATATCTGCTTTCCTTGCTTCTTGATTATACGTAAACAATACCTTACACAGACGGACAGACCAGACGGGAGAAGAAAGGACGAAAGCATCTTTTTATGTTACACAAGCAAGCGTCCGAAACCACTACAGTAGACCTTTCACATACTACTTCTTCAAGATGTTTTGAGTTGCCTAGCGATAGGACAACGACAAGAGGGCAAGGAAACAAGAAAATTTACTGCAGGAGAGCTATTTCCAAGGTGTTTATCTACCTTTTACTTATGCACTAGTTCCAGTCCAATCGCAAACAATACCACCTGGTAGTTACATCATGGTTTCCACCCGGTGAAAATGATTTCAGGCATCAAATGAGAGAGAAGTCTCTGTGCCAGCTGATTAAAATAGGAAAGGACATGAGCTACCTACAGTATTCAGGTCAACCTCCGCTCGATACCACCGTAAGTTCTATGTGACTGTCAACTTCTTGCCTAACCCGCTTCCAGACACAAGTACCTCGTAATCGGTGACCACCTACTGATTGATAAGACTGAACCCCTAGCAGAATCTTCGGCTCATGATCCGACACTTACACATACACACATAGGTAGATTGTGCTCATTGAGATTTCATCGAGCGAGCTGAAGCAAAGACAAAGAACCGGAACATTTATTCAGGCTTCCAGTCAATTGTCCTCTCAACCCCAATACAGGTACAGGCACAAAGGCCCCTTTGACTTACGTGCCAACGGCCAGTGGGCCAGCCAGTCAAAGCTGGAGTCGGATGCTCACATGAGGAGTACTCGATAACGCCAAACCATAATTTGTATTCCCTCTTGTAATGAACGTGTACCAAACTTGATTCTACCTAGTGTCCAGCCCTGGTTCTTGCTCGTCCCAGGACCCAGAGGGAATGAACGACACAGAGGGACACAGCCGAGGACATACACTGCTAGTAGGATGCAAATAATGTCGAATAGTGTAACTTTACACGGGAGAGAAGAAATTGGCAACTCGACAATCACAAACTTGACTCGGCGAAATGTCCGGAGCCCCGCTCTCTTCCGGTTATTATGAGTTTCTTGGGGAGAAAAAAATCTGCTCGTGCTTGTCCTTGTGTTTCCCGTTGTGTTCATGTCCGTTAGTTTCACATGCTACTGCAGAATCATGATACCGGGCGGAGGAGCGGACTAGAGGCTCCGGAAGAGTAGGGCGACACAATAGGAGAAGGGCAAAGCTGCCTCTACTTACCTTGATTGACCGGCAAATGGAGAGTGAACCCTCGTTGGTGTGACAATGTCGACGACGTCTGCCAGCGTTACATGTTCCACAACATCATTTCAAGTTTTCAGTTGTCTCTCACACTGGTTTGCAGACTTACAGACTTGAACTGCAGTGGGTGGCTCGCACCTTCCTTTCCGAGAAATACTCGACTTGGACACAGGAAGTCGCCTTCACCTGCCTCTCACCTTGCCGCCGCCCTGGCCGCCGCCTACCGCCTTCCTCCCGCCCCCCACCCGCCTCTTCTTTTCCCCTTTTCTTTCCTCGTAAGTTGAAAGATGTTAGAAAGTTGGACTAGGTTGCCTTGTCTAGGTAACAGTCACCGCCGCTCCCACCGGCAGCCCTGCCCTCCACCAGGCTACACAGCGGTGCCAGCGGGAACTCGGCACCTCGCCGGTCCTGTTCCAGAGCTTGACATCCATTCTGCGACTTGATCTGATAACTAAGACACGAAAGTAGGTTCGAATGGTGATGCTGGCGATGAGAAAGAGAGGTGAGGGGCAAGTAGCTTGTGAGACACTCAGCGGTCAACTTCCACAGCTGGCTGCGAACAGAAAGCAACACCAAATTTCTTTTCTCTTTTTGGTAAGAGCTGGTAGTTACGTAGGTGGCTGTAGATCAGAGTCAAGCCTCAAGCCTCTTTTGCGGGGAAGCCTAGCGGCTGCCCGTCTATCTGGGCCATACTGTCTGGCTGTCAACAGGAACCAAAACATCGGGAAGGAGCTGCGGCCGTGTGAGCCGCTGAGCCGATAAGATCTCTTGGAACAAGCTGACAGTGAAGCAAGATCGACGAATCCGAGTCAAAGGGGTAGGTGCCTAGCCGTTCGGCATTCGGGAGATTCAACGGTTATTGCCGACAAACAATCTTGCTCCAGCATCTTGACTGTCATTATTCGGCGCATCAGCCGTGGAGATGGCCATATCTGAACCAGGTCTAACGGCGAGGCATGTCGGCATCCAAGGACTTTCAGCTTTTGCCACCAAGGCGGTCAAATGAAGAAAAGGGGTAAGAGTGTCCGATGAGCAAGATGTCGGAGAAGCTCGGAGTAGTTCGGGGAAGGGCAAATGGTGCCAAAGCGGTGGGAAGTCTATGATTTACCGTTAGGGTGGTGAGTTAGGCAAGTATTTCCGCCTCGGTGTGGTGTGCAATCATGTTGTAATCCTCTCTACACCCATATGCATTGCTCTATCGTACTGTCGGTCTCAGTCCCAGAGCCTTCGAGCTGGGCCTGGTATATGTGCGGCCTAACCTGCACGCAGGCTCACACTACAGAAAGGCGGTATGCCATTTCAAGATAGGGCTCTAAAGCCGTGACTGGGCATACCTAGGCGCGAAGAGGAGTATGAGTGTCAACCGGAAGTGTTGCCGAGATGGTATGGGAGTCTCAACTGCAAGTTGCTGAAAAAGGAAATCTCGTATGGGCTTACCCCGGGTAGCTGTTGAGGGCAAGTTACTAGGCAAGAGGCGGTGATCTTCAGCTGCTGTACTATACTGGCTACTGGCCTGTTGTCCTCGCTGCGTGTCTTGCCTCGCCACACACTGCTGCAAGTGTCAAACGCAGACTGTAGATCAGAGTCAAGGATGAAGTGGAGACGGCCGGCAATGACGGTGATGGGTTAGGGGAGTAATCATGATGGCTTGGAGTCTATTAACGAGGGATATTGTAATAAAAAGAAGCATGGGGTTAGTCAGACCTACCTCGCTCTGAATGGTGTGGTTGACGCTATGATAGACAAGAGATCGGACGTGGACGGAATCGAAAATATTTAAAAACTGTCCAGAGTACGAGACTTACGGCGGCTGTGGTAACGTGACGTGGAGAAGTCACAAAAGACTGGAAGACTGCCACGAAGGATTCTCGTTCATGACTTCATCTCCATCGTCATTCTTGATGGGTGTAGTATCTGTACATTGGACGCTGTTCATGACGATGCAGATCTTCTGGGAAACAATCTTATCTTCCGTCCGACAAGGTTTGCTGATCTAATGGTAGCAATGGAAATCAATGCCTGTAACATTTCTGCATCGTGGTGACGGCTATTTTCGTGAGTAGTGATAACCTCAAGATGCCACGGATTGCCGTTTAACCAAACCCGGCAACCGGTGACAGTGACGGGGCGGAAAAAACGAGGGGATCGGGGTTGGCATTATGGAAGCCGCACCAAATCAGGTGCGATGCCACGATTGCAATTTCCATGCAATTTGAGGAAGGTACTATCAAGTTCCATATTTCATCAATCCATTGTCGCCGTGCTTCCTGCCACCGCAAAGTGGAGGCTACAATCAGAAGTTCGGAAGGTGGGGACGGAACGAACCTGTAGGTACTTGACTGGACACTCCGTCATCCCGCCCTCTCGTCACCCCCGTTGCGACCGTCCTTGCCTAACTTTCCCTTAATTCTTGACGTTCTAGAGGAAAATCAATCTTGCATCGGCAATTACAACAAACGCACTTGACGTCAAACTTTGATCCGAAAACCGCTGCATCGTTGGACACACTGCTTCGTCCAACCGAACCGGACAAGAATGCACCGACACTCGCACATCATCTTCAAATTTTGAGGTACACAAAGTGCCCCCGTTGATGTCAAGGCACCACCCAGAATCAACAACGAGTGAAGGCCCTTGCCAATCTTTCGAAGAAAATAATAGAATAAACCCAAGCTGACTCTATTGGGATATCCTCTTTGCGTCATCAGATTCGCTGATCCCCATTTCCTCGTCCGCTACTTTTCTTCCAGCTTCAGGTTGTGCTGACTGTTCGTTTCTCTCGACGTTGCCGGCAGGAATCTTCCCAATGATGCCCGAGCCTCGGAAGGCGATTAACACGACAGCGAGCGAGCAGAGTCCCAACGCCATATGGAACCAGTTGGCGGCTCTGATACCGGCCAAGGATGCGTCTTCCCACTCTTTCATGTACCCAGCGTCTTCGACACTGACACCGCGTTGTTGCGCCATTACCGCGGTTTGAATGGCTGTCGCAATAGCAAGCCCTACCGCGCGACCAATTTGCCCACAAGCGTTGACAAGAGCGCCACCCAGAGCCTGATCGGCTTGTGGGAGCGAATGGCTCGTGAATAGTATCAAGCACGGCCATGCAGTGTCCGCGCCGATGACAGACAAAATCATGCCTATGAATGCCCATGCCCAGTAGGATGTATGGGGAGGGATCGGCGCGGCGAAGAGAATGCAAGTGATGGCTACACAAACGTTGCCAGATGCCAGCATCATGTAGGTCGGCACGCGGGAAAGCAACTGCGAAACGACAAAGGCGCAAATCAGACCCATGACTCCGGTTGGCAGGAACCGAAGTGTGGTCTGGATCACGGATTGGCCTTGATAGTCCTGGTAGAAGTAGGTCGCAAACACCAACCATCCACTGAAGCTGCTGAAGAACAGACCCATGATCAGCATTGCCGCGCTGAAGCGCTTGCTGTGGAACATGGACACCTTCATGATCGGCGCCTGCTTGCCTGTCTTCTCGAGATGTTGCTGCCAGAGCACAAAAACAACGACCAGAGCAACAGCAACAACAATCAGAACCGGGACCCAAGGAGTCCTCCATCCGACTACATTACCTTCGGTGAGCGCGAAGAGGAGGACAAGAAGGCCGGCTGTAATCAAGAACGCTCCAATCCAGTCCACGGATCCCTTAACAGATGCTCCATCTTGGTGTAGAGTATGCTTGGGTGGCGGGATCACGAAAATGGCTGCCACGGTGATGATGGCCGCGAGGATGGCTATCACACCAAACACCCATTTCCATGACGCATACTCGGCAATGAGCCCAGCGATCAGATTGCCAAAGACGGCGCCGAGTGGCGCTCCAGCGGCTATCGTCGTTGAACAAGCTGTTAGTTTTTGTGCGACTGCAAACACGCGGTGGTGGAACATACCATAGCAGCTAAAAGCATAGTTCTTTGCCTTCCCAGGGGGAAAGGTGGTTCCTAGAATACCAATGGCTGTTGGCACGTTCGCCGCCGCCCCCTTTCCCGCAAGGTATGTCAGTTTGTGTTCATGTTCTCATGAAAAGTCGCATGCTGAACATACCAAGCCTTGCAGACCTCGAAAAAGATCGAACGCGATCTCGTTTGGCAAGAACGGATTGATGACGGTAGTGATGGCTACCCAAGCAGAACCCCAGATGAAGATCTTGCGTTTGCCGTAGATGTCGGCAATGCGGCCCCAAAGCAGAAGGAAGCAGCCAAATGTAAGATTATACGCAGATACCACCCACTGCAGCCGAGAATCTGGTATGTCCAAGTGCCGTCCGATTGTTGGCAGGACAATGACCACTGCTTGGCCAGATACAGTCTGCAAAGATGGTCAGGACCAAAAACAACACAAGAATATCCAGGGCAACTCAGCTACTTACGTTCAGAAAACTAGCTCCCGCAACCGTTGCCACGAGGGCAATGCATCGTGCCTTCGAAAAGGGAAGAGCTGATGGCTGGTCTTGCACGATCTCATCGACAGTCCCAGCGTCATCGCTCGTGATGGACTCATCCGAAGTCGGCTTGCTGCAAGGTACCGCCTCACCTTTCTCCTCTCTCCAAGCTCCGTTTCTCTCCGGGGCGGCCTCGATCGACCTTGCCATTTTCGTTATTCTAGCTTTTGTTATTGACAATGGAAACAGACACCGTCAAAGCGATCGGCAGGTTGAACGTGGGGAGTCATGAAAATAAGCATAAAATAATTCCCCGGACTTTCGACGGACAGTGGAAACGAACATACAGTAAGAAAGACCATTTCTTATCTAATCGGTCCTACTTAATAAGGTTAACCACATCAACTTTCCGCATAGTCATTGGTTCGCTTCCGGGAAGTCTTGACCGGTTGGGGTAAAAGCTTTCATGGGAAGGATGCGGGAAAGCTTCCCGCCACCGGTGATGTGGTGCCGGAGACCGGCAAGCGGGGGAATGTTGAGCGAACACTCAATGATGGGCTACGGCGTTGCCGCATCGGGACCGCTTCAATTGCCGACATTTCTAGCGTGGCTTGCGTGACGAGCTGTCGCGTGCCACGACGCTCAAGTTTGCTCGGGGAAACGTGGAGCCTACCTGTTATCTTCAATTGTTTTCACCCAGCAGTCATCATGAGTTGGGAAGAACAAAAGTTGATATGAGGGAGTCACTGTATAACTTTCTAGACGATGACTCTCTCTATCCAACAGAAATCCTTGGCAGGGCATGCCAAGCCGTGACGACAACCTTGATGGATTCATCACGCGGTGAATTGCTGTTTTGTCCAAACAAACTTGCCGGAAATTTTTCGTGATTCAGGTACGTTGGACACTGTCGATCAAAGGAAGGGGGATGTTTCAAGTATGGCTCAGTGTTGGGCATGTGAAAGTCAACTGCCTGAGAAACAGTGTACGAGAAACACCCTTCAGAGACGACAACACAACGAATCGTGGGGCTATCCATCTCTTTTTTTTGTTTCTTCTTCTTTTTTTTTTTTTTTTTCTCTCGGCCGGTGAGCTCACTGGGGGTTACCTTCGTCGACGTGTAAGTTTAACTGTCCTTCCCCATTTAGTTCTATGGCATAAAGTCGCAACGTTGATATTGGACCAGTTGTTCAGCCGACATGAACATTTTATCGTGGTTGGTACTTCATCATTCCAATTGGCAAGATGACATAAACATCGTTGGTCCTGATTTCATCAAACCTACGGCATGCTTCCACCCGTTGTATACCTATCTGATGGCCGAGCACTAGTTAATCTTTCTTCGCTGAGTGTTATGTGATTGCCTTTGTCACTTTCGATCGATGCTCCATGAAGCAGATTCAGGAAGCAATTACTACCGTGAAGAAAGTCATTTCGGTAAAGCATTATGCTCTTCTTCTCCGGTTATCTCTCCTTAATTCTTGACTCGAGGATCCGATTCTTTTCTATCCCTTACCTTGTGTTCTGCCTCAACTGTCAGCAAAGATCCTTCAATTTGCTATTCTGAACCTCATTATGACTGATATAGAGTCAGCGGATGACACCCACAAATGAATGCTAGAGTCAACTCAAGTTAGATCGAACAGGAGAGTCACTCACAAAGTAAGGGGCAAAGATGTAGTCATACCACAAGCAAAAGAGCGAATGAGTAAGAAGGGAGGATCTTCCGCAAAAACTATAAAGGCGCATAACCTTCCTTTGTGTCTGCAGATTTCTTCAACATCCAGCCATAATTATCGAGTAGAGCTTGACCAGCAGTAGAAAGGACCTTACGGGCATAATAAAACAACAAAACACGGCATCAGTAACGGGTATCTTTATTCATATTTTCTTCCCCCGCGCTTTTCTAAGAGGAATCTGAGTGTTGACGGCTCTTATCAGAAAAATCATGCAAAATTTCCAAGCCTATGTTTTTTAGCTACTGAGAATTTTGGAACACTTACGCAATAGCCTTACCGTCCTTCCTCCTCCTTGACGATCAAGTCGGTGTTCTGATTGTCGGCCGCATACCGCGTAACGAGTGTGCATAAAATGGTTCTTGCTAATACTTTGTCATCTTTGGCCTGAAACCCATTATAACTCTGCGCGGCCACAGCAAACGGCGAGTTCTGCATCCGGTTACTTTCTTTAACCATCCATCAAGGCTGTTCCGGGTGAACCGACAATGCAACTAAACATGCATGGCTCCAAAAAAAAAAGGAAAAAATACTCAAGGCAAACTGTACCCAATCCCTCGCTTGTGTTAGAATGGCGGCACCATCCCAGACCTCTAAGGAGGTTGTCAACAATAATTGCCGTTGTATTCGAGAATACATTATCAATGAAGTACCAGTGGATTAGGGACGAGGCTGATCATATACTAAGCTGTCTTACCAAATCACACACAGTCTGGACTTCATTGAATCCCCAGTAATCCGATGAAGACAGCTCCTCTGAGCAAGATGAGCCAACTTCCTTTGATGAACACAATCTTCATAATTAACCTGGTGTTCATAGCAGCCCGGTATCTAATAGTAGCCTGACTGGCTTAACACCGGAACCAACACATCATTCCCATCGGCAAGCGACAAAAGCAGCTACTCTTGTTGAACGAGCACGGTGAAAGCCGGGGGAAGAGGACCTCAACACAAGGTTGGAAAATTGGAGGCTATAGGGTTGCCTTCAGAAGCCCTTTCGATGATGCAGTTCAAGTTGTGTCTCGGTATAACAGCCCTGGTTGATGGCTCTTTAGGAAATTGGCAGTTGCAAGTTTGTTAGCGCATGGATATCTTATTGTATTCAACTTTTCGCAGCTGTCGTTCCTTCCCTATGATGAACGTGATAGCGAGAACCAGAGCAAAATGACCACTGAGGCTACGTCATACGGGCGGCCAGACTGCCTCCATTTCTAAGCAACTTTGACCGAAATTTGTGCAGACCAAAGCTTCCCAGCAAGAGCGACCAAGAGCCACCAGACAGCCGAGCAGCCGCGTTTAATCTACATTGGTAGCAGGACTACAGTACCAGGTAACGATAAACCGTGCCAGGTTCATGTTCTACAGAAATTCCATTGCCTTTAGATGGTACTGAACATCACCTTGACAAAATGAAAGAATGGTTATGCCCTTTCCACTGGCTAGCCCACTTCGAGCTTTGAATGTCGAATCGAGAGCAAGCGCGGATTGGACTTGACATCCGCATCCATGGTAGAAGAGATGGGATTCGTAATACCCTCCAAAAGAAAGTATACGGAGAGCAAAACGCCGGCGGGCTGGGCTGAGGCAGGGGCAGAAGAGCCGTTAAGGTCCGGGGATCCTCATACACGCTACGGATTCCACGCACGACGAGAAGAAGATACCAAACGAACATTTCAGGTTTTGTCATCTTAACCTACTGGACAGCTTCAATGAAGAATAGCCCTTCACGCGTCCTTTCGAGAAGATTTCATCTTTCATTACAACTTTCCCACTGCTCCTTCCAACATTTTCGTTCGTGCGAACGCCACCAAGTGGCCTTCACCACGTCCAAGAATGTTCTTTGCCCTTCTGAAGGGCAGGAACTCCACCAAGAATTTCGTAAAAAGAACAATTCACTGCCATAAATGAGCATCAAAAGCTCTCATCCCATTCGTTTTCGATGTCCAAGAAATTCTTTGGCCTTCTGAGCGGCTGGAACTACACTAAGAATTTCAGAAAAACTACAATTCACTGTCCAGAATGGGCACCAAGAGCTTTCATCCCGTGCCTATACCATTCACGATACGCCCATTCTGTTCTCGCATTCACCTGTCGATTTCAAAATGTGGGAACCATGGAATTTGGGTATAAAATCTCCTTCTGGACCAGCACTTCTCCTCTCTCTTCTCCAGTTCAACCACCATCAGCATAAGGACATCAAGTTGCCTGCGAGCTGACAGTTTGGAACTCCCAAGAAACTGTCTTGCTACCATCTGCAAGGCAGTGACAGGCAAATCAACATATCCATCTTCAACTTCCATTCGACCCCTTGTCGATCATCGATCCACAACCATCACTCGTGCAACTGTCTGAAAGATCAATTTGCGAAACAGGCAAGTTTTCCTTGCCCTTGAGATCGTTTGAACAACGTCTCAAGCTTCAGTAGGAGACATAGTATGTTATATCTTGAAGGGTCCTGATAAGACCTCAACAATCTAGAGTTTGGTAGTACGACATGCTAATCCATCAAACAGCTTCACGGTCAGCCACACTATATACCCGTTATTCAACATGAGCTCTCCAAAGGGTTCATCCCAGGCTGGCGGTTCCCAGACTGGCGACTCTCAAGCTGGTCCCTCCTCCGGCGCGGGTGCGCCAGGCCGCAGGCAGTTCCGTCCTATGGACGCTATCATCGCTAGCCGTTCTGCTCTCACAGAGGAGGAAAAGGAAGCCCGAAAAGCCCGCGGCTTCTCAGAGAACTATATGGGAGATTACAAAAATGAGAACAACAGGTCGGCAGATATCCCTGACGACCAGAACTGCTCGCTATACATCACGGGGCTCCCACAGAACATCACCGTCCGAGAAATCTTTGACGATATACGCAATATCGGCAAAGTTTTTTCATTGCACATCTCTCCCAGGACAGACAGCCATTCCAAGGCTGCGGCAGCAATCGTATTCTTCACCAGAGCTGTGGCAGGTAAGCAAATTCCAACCACCCATCGCACTGGTATTGCACTTACCCAAAAACTAATTTGATTTCTCATGTACAGAGCGATTCTTGAACCGTTTTGCTACGCGAGACAACCCGGCCGTCCGCTGGGGTGGTGCCGTCCCGAACCCGGGACGTATCCTTGGCCGTCTCCCGGTCAACGTTGTATGGAACCAAGTGAAGGCGGCTCCCTTCACGGCACGGGACCATGTAACCCGGGTCATCCAAGTCGAGGGCCCATCGGAGATCGTCAACGAGGAGTTCCTCCTCTCGTATTTCCGATCCAAGTGCCGCTTCGACATGGAGAGGTTCTACGTGATTTGGGAAGGCTATGGGGAAGTACCTCAGCAGAACAGACAACCTCCCGCTGTTCCCCTTTCCGCTGCGCCATCCGCTCCAGCCCCGGCGAGGCGCCAGGGCAGAGCTCTGGCATCAAATAACTGGCGTGAGCGTGCTCACCCAGTTGCTGCCGATCCTGAGCCAGAGGCTCAGAAAAGTGTCGCTGCTCCCACCCAGCAAGTGCACTACAGAATCATGGAGTTCCGATTCGGAACCGTGAAGGGGCAGGCACTGGCCTGCCGAATGGCCTTGGACTGGGAGTTCAAGGACAGAGGAGTTTCGTGCCGCTATGGTAAGCATCAAGCCTTTGATCAAGTCTCTCCGATCACATACTGACAGTAAGCTCTTTGTTTTAGGCCAGGACCCTTGTGGCCCCTGAAAATTGTCCTGGGCAGGGTGCGATCACCGGTTTGATCACTATCATTGCGGCTCGTGGTTTGGGAAGGTCTGTATGTTTGGCTTGACAAACTGGCAGGGGCGTTGAGCGGACAGCATACTAGAATAATGGGAAGGGGTTGTGAAGTTATGGCTATCTAGAAAGAGACGGCTGCGGATGTCGTCGGCATTGCTTCAGTAATACATTAGTCTCATAAACTGGTAAAGCACTCCTGTTACCTCAGCCCAACCTTCATTCCAGAGGCCGGGTTGTTGTCTGCAAAGTGAATATCGTGATTTTGTTTGATCGTCGATCAGATATCGATCCTTCCTCCAGCGGTAGGTTCGGATAGGCAGTCATGTCAAATTTGTCAAGTGTCCAGAGCAGGTGCGGCTGACATTCGAAAGAAACTTACCTAAAGAAGCGAAGGAGCCAATCATGCATCCAATTGTCTGACAAGCACAATGACGTTTCGCCTGGATCTTCGATCGCTGGGCGTAATTCAAGATTTCCATGCCCCTGGTGAATCCTTCAAAACATCTGCATCCCGCACATCAAGTGGCTTGGGGCTTGAATCCTACTGCTACCATACATTAGATATGGCAGTAATCATGGCAGCCTGGAAGTAGACAAAATTCCCTATCCTGGGGAGCTGGTAGTTGAACTGGGAAATTGAAGCGATGAGTTTGCATGTTTTGTAGCGAACAAATCTCTTTGGTGAATATTGAACAGCCAGTGTTGGTCTCAATACTTGATGTGAGGTTGTTAGGTGTGCTCGAGCGTGATCGAAAATGCCTAGTGTTTTTTTCAGCCACACAGCAACGCAGCACTGCAGCATTGCGGCGTTGTTTCCCCGTGGTGCGGCTACTACTTGACTGCAACGCTTTTCTCGTCGCTGACGTTACTCCCGTCCGGCTATGCGGGGGTAACCAGGTGTGAAAATTCGGTAAGTGGGAGCGGGATGGATTCGCTTGCTTGCTTCTTCTTCTGGTGGTGGTGGTGGTGGTGGTGGTGGTGCCGTGATGACGGCGTCGTCGAGTTCTTGGTACCAAAGGGGGGTCTGTAGATTCTTAATCATACGAGTGAGATTGTATAGTAAGGTGTAGTCAGTCATACTTCTCATGTCATGTTGGTGAACGGCAGTCGCTCCCGGATATCTTTGTTCTCGCTTTCTTCAAGATGGCTGCCTGCAGAAGTTGATGTTGAGGATATACCATGGCAGCACTCAGATTCCGGCATCGAGATTCGGCAGCAAAGCTTGGAAGAGATCGCTTCGGCGGCAGTGATGAGCGGGTGTGATCTAGATATATATGTCAGAAGCGAAACCAGCGTGGCACTTGTGCTTCCTAAGCCCCCGACCCGGAGCGTTTAGTTCTGTGACACCCAAGGTATGATTGGTCCCATTGTGCGATTCTCCCCGCGTTTGAGCTTCCCGAATGGGTTGCTTGCCGCAAGTCAGCATTCTTGAGTACGAGGGTGGCCTTATGAACCTCAGTGACACCCGTTGATACGAGTTGACGTCGGTGTCCGGCAGTTGAATCGGATAGACCCTTTCGTGTATCGTACGTGATACAAAGGGCTTCGTTATCAGCCCCTTGGAGACTGACCATCATGAGTAGATTTGACTCGGATTACTCCAGTTAACTGCTGTGATAGTGGAAGCCTACTAGCATTGTGTCAGACGCCATGTTTTGTAAAGGTTTTGGAGTGAATCCATTTGCTTGTATTTCACAGTGTCGATGGCTGTCCTAAGCATTTCCATGCTGGAACACTGGTGGATTCTCGACACTGCATATTGAGGTGACCATAGAAAGCCTTCCGAGCTTTGGTGTTGTGAGAGGCGTCACGGAATGGATGTGGTCGTCGGCTAATAAGCGCGAGACATAATATGGAAAGGAAGGGCTGGGGCTGGCGGGAAATACAGTCTTGAAGTGTGCATGAGATACGGGTACTCTATCCATCTGACAGGCACGCATATCTTCAGGTGCGAGTAGCTTGAGGACTCCTATTAGACAGTTGTCTAACTGAGTATCATAGGCACATTTTGTGAACACGGAGGCTTTGGGCAACTCTTATGTCTAAAGAGCCGCTTGCGTGCTGTCAAAGTCGTACCCCCTTACGCAGGTCCAGACCGGAGCTCTGCTTGGCTCATGTGTTCTGGCCTGAATCGGAGATGTCTTGCACAAGATCCTTGCAGCCATAGATCTTAACCTCTGCCGGGGAAAGAAAAGGTTAAATGTTGTGAGTTCGCCGATAGTGTAGATCAGTGGCAAAAGACAAACACCTACAGAAGAGTAGCACCCATACCAGCATAAAATCCTAGTTTTCTGTGAGATGGAAGTACCACGCTAACCGTGTTTTCTTCTTCTCTCGGCAGAGGTGTTGATGGCGGGCCGTTCTGCAACTTCATGACTTCCAGATAATTTCTTTTGGCCGGTAGAACCCGAGGACAGTCCAAGGGTGAGTAAGGCGTGGCGGCATCGCCCATGGTGGGCGCCTTTTGACGTGCCGTCGATCATAGGAAGCCACCCACGTTTGTAGTGTACCATAGTATGTAGAGTAGTGTAAATGTTGTACACTACTTGACCTCGGGGGATCCCAAAACGGAATATGATGTCGTCGTCTTACAGCATGGAAACGACGTTTAAGCTTAAAACCACCGACAACACCATGGTGGGATCATCGCTCCTCGAATAACCTGACAGGAGACCTGGGAGAGTCGTCAATATCAATGCCAAGAACCACAACGTTAACCCAACCCCAGGCTAATGTCAAGATGACGGTTGACTTCAAGAAGCACAAGGCCCACACGACAGGGCCGCGTTAACTCATGCATGACATGCCTGGTTGTGATGAACTTGGAGATAAGCAGGACTCCGCTGAGTGTCAGCCATGATGCTCGATGTCGTTTACACCACCATGACAGACAAGACAGGCCATGATGTGCTGCTGTTGTGCTCGCCGACCAGCTCGGAACGAGCTCCGCCGTCTAAATGGTAACAATGTCAAATCAGATCAGCGGTTGTGGGTGTCAAGTGGACGCAGGTTCTGGCCCAACGGACTCAACAGCATCTGGAAGCTTGATGGTGGTTTTTGTGGGGAGAGAAAACCACCTTCATTTTTTGGCCACCAGAATGTCACCGAATTCCACCTAAATACGGCAGTAGGGGGGTAACTGGAAGGATGTGGGTCGTAGGGTGTTGCCCCTCGGCAGTGTCCGAAGAACTCGTTAGGCCCATTGCACTGGAAAGACATTGCAAGAGCTGGGCTCCTGGGGAGCCTGTGATGCGGATGCTGTGGTTGGTCAGGGGCAGTGACCCCTTGTACCCACGCTTGCATACCTGTAAACCAAACATGTGAACAATTTTAGGGACCCCCGGGTCTGATTTTCCAGCTGCCCAATTGCCGTCCCCATCGCCCCGCACCATGTTTTGATTTCTTTCAATCTGCATCACCACATCGCACACTCCGCCGGCTTTCCTTCCAAGGATTGCTCCAGCCTTATCCCATCTGGAGCGACTTCGGCTTGCCACCCCCTTTCATTCGCCTGCGTACCCCCCCCTTTCTCGACCTGTGACCATGTCTTCCCACAGCCGACTTGTCGTATCATTGGCATGCTGTTATCCCAAACTGGGAGACCGCCCGAAGTATCAATACACTATTCATCAGCAGCGTTGCAGAAAAATTCAACAGAATTTGCCAATCGTGATAGCCGGGGGCCTTGTGCGTTCCGGTCTTACCTAGTAGCATCCATGTTGGACCGTCAAGTCTATAATGATATAAGCTTTGGGACCTGCCAGTGCTTCTCCCTATCGTCCATGTTCTTTCTGTTGTGAACTTCTACCAAAAACATCCATTCAACACCACATGCATGGGACCAAGCTCGAAGAGTAAGATCTTCACTATACACACACGAACTGCCGCAACAAATCCTCCGGGATATATCCACTCTTGCTCGACGAGAAACTAGGATCACCAAGCACAGCAAACGATCATCTGCCAGACTCACATAACGACAATCGCCACCGACGGCCTCGATAAAATCCCCGGACGGGGTCCTCCATTCAAATTGATGATGGCGCAGCAACTCTACCTCCAACTTCATTACTCTGGCCTCAGCCCTACCACCGAGTTTCACTCACCCACGACAAACTACGACAGGACATCGTCATCATCATTATCACCATCCCCTGTGATGGCTGTTGGCACAGTCTTTAGGCCAACCAGACCTGAGGACTGGGAGCCATACCGGGATCTGATAGCTCATCTGTATACGACGATGAAGCTAAAGGATGTCATGAATGAGATGCACACAAGACATAATTTCAAGGCAACGTAAGTCTATGCTTTCGAAATCAAAATGTAATCCAAAAAAAAAAAAAGATAGAAAAGAAAAGAAAAGAAAAAGCTAATAATAATCGTTAGCGAGAAGCAGTATAAGACGCAGATCAAAAAGTGGAACCTGGACACCAAGTACACCAAGGCGTCCGAATACATGGCCATGATCAAGACCAAGAGGCGACGAGAAAATGAAAACCCACCAAAACAAACACGCTTCATTCTCCGAGGGCGACCAGTGGATCCAAAAGACATTAACCGGTTCGAGAAGCGGGCATCCAAGAAGGGAATGATAAAGGATGAAGAGCTCGCCTACAACGCCAAGGGTATGCCCCACAACAATCGTCACTACGGTTCCTGTCAACAAGTTAACACATTCGGGTATGAAGAAGCAGAGGATATTGAAGATCTGGTTTACATCACTCCCTCACCCTCACCAGAGCCGAACTTTTCATCATGTAAGACCTCACTTAGTACTCACTGAGATCCCCTGACCGACATCAACAATTGGAAACTAACACAAACTTTCCGGTGCTACGAAAAGACGCCCCTCCCCCACCTCCAACACAATACCAAACAACCGAATACCATGAGCAATAGCAATTAACGGGAGTGGGAGCTCATCATCAAGCACCCACGACGGACGATCTCATCGGGGACTGGCTGGCCCGCGGGAGATTTGCTACCACCACTAGTGCTAGCACTTCTCAGGAATATCACCACCACCAGCAGCCTCAGTCAGCATACCCGTCGTATCCATCGTATGCCCATCATCAGTACACGACGGCAGTCCAGAGCACTCATTCCCATATACACCAGCAGCAGCAACAGCAGCATCAGCATCAGCATCAGCATCAGCATCAGCAGCAACAACAACATGGTCATCATGGCCACCATCACATCTACAATGATTATAGCAGGCGATGATTCGGAACCATGAAAGAAGAAACGAGGGCGACCAACCCCAAGCTTCGCCCACGAATCGCAAGAAGCGAAAAAAGATAGCATCTAGGCCTCGCCACAAAAGATATCACCTCATTTGACCATTCTGTCATCGTCACGCCATTCTATCCACACACATCACAGCAGTCACTTCACCTCCGAACACGCCACCAACCCACCACCAGAGGTGCTGATGACAAAAAATACCATGTACATAAATAGAAATAGACCTTTTTCAAGTCAAGATAATCGTGCTTCACCTTTGAAAATAAAACGTTACCACGCAGTTTTCTTTTTCACAGATGCTTCGCTAGAAACTTTGCTGTGAATTGTCGTGTAATCAATCAAAATAGTTGCTTCCATTCAACCTTCTAAAATCGAATACAAAAACACCAACTCACAAGACAGGAAATTGCCATGAATCGGACTTAGCTAGGTGACTTCCGATCTCCGGCATGCGAACGCGGACGAGAACGCAAACGGCAACGGAAACTTACGCAGAGAACATGTGTGTGTGTGTGTGTGTCCAGGTCAGGTCCAGTCAGCCTTACTGTGTACATATTTAATACCCGGCGTCTTTGGGAAAGTTCCACGCATATTGCTAATCCGGAAGACGGTGGTTTTTCCGTCCGGGGGAATAGCGGGGATGGGCACACACACAGAGAGAGAGAGAGAGAGGGTAAGGGGAGGTACAGAAGTTCTTCTTCTTTTCAATTCTTTTTATTTCAACTTCATTTTTATTTTCATCTTTATTTTATTTTTGATATCTCTTGTTCTGTCTTCACGCGAGGAGTGAGGGGGCACGTCCTGGGACAAAATAGATGAGACCAACTAGCTAACAGGTTGGGGAAAACAAGTAAGCTACCGCTCGTCAAGAAAGAAAAAAAAAAAAAAAAGGGGGGGGGGGGGGGGGGGGTTGCAAAAGTTTGATGGGGATTACAACAGTACGAAAAAGACACATCGGCTAGAGTCCCATTTGGATATTATTACTCAGGAATGGCCTAGAACTCAAGATCAAAGGTGTTACAAAGACGCTTGGATGCGTAGTAGGAGTAAACCCACGGTATAATGTTAAAAATCTCAACTAATATGTCCAGGATGAGGGGGAGCTGTTTTTATGTTGACGGGTACAAGAGATCTTCGGATGGCTCTATGGAAATTCACCGATTTCAACCTAAGTTGAGAACAGGTCTTCAAATTCACTTGCCCTGATCTACACTACATCTCAGAACCCGATGTGTGTATAGTTCTACACTTTCGCTGCGTATGTCTGAGCTGACTTGAACAGCTGACAGTGTGGCGCGTCACGAAAGCGCAAGCGCCTCTGTTGTGGAAAAAAAACAACCACCAAAAAAATAAATAAAAAATTTGATTTAATACACCTTCACAGATCACCCCAAGCAGGAGTAAGTACCTACGTGGCAATACCATAATTCACGAGCTTCACGGGATTGACACAATGAAGGTATGTTCAAAGATACAACCGATGCATAAAATTTTCATGGGTTACTGATATCGAAATAACGACAAACTCCAGGACTGCCTTGAACATAATCCTTTGTACCTTCCTAATCACTCAACCTTCCATGATAAATGCTAAACTGCATTACAACTAGCCCATGACTCCCTCGTCTGTGTCATTTTCGTCCTCCGAATGGGGTAAATAATTCCCAAAATTTCCATCGTCTGAAATTAGGTTGTGAAAGTTCTCGTCACTTCATCACACAAGTCATGAGCATACCTTCGCCGTATGGTGAAGGTATCGAATATCTCTTTGATAGGAGACATGGGGTATCACGAGATCAGGTGAACTTAGAGCTCCTCCTTGATCTTGTCGCCAACCTTCTCGGCGCCCTTCTGGTAAGCATCCGCACCCTCCTTGACCTTGTCTCCGGCCTTGATGGCCTGCTTCTGGGCAACATCAGCACCAATATTAAGCTGGCCCTTGATCCAATCCCAACCGGCCTTCGCGCTCTCTCCGATCTTAGCAAAGACGGTCTCGGTCGGTGTCGAGGTTCCGTACTTGAAGTAGGTCCACTGACGGCGGGCCAGAGCACGGAGCTCGTTGAGAGTAGAACCTTGGGGGACAGGCTGGTAGATTGTGTTAATAACTGATTTGCGTATTGAAAGGGTAATCTCAACTTACTACGCCATAGCTATCAAGGTAAGCCTTGAGATCGCTTTCACTCCAGGTGTCAAAGGTCTGGGCCTTGGCAGAGTCGGTAGCCTTAGCGAGGTAGCTAGTAACGGAGGCGTAAGAATCGCCACCGGCAGCGGAAGCAGAGGCATATCCAGATTGAGCAGCGGCGAGCAGCTGGTCACGGGTAGCACCGGCCTGGTTGGCGACCTTCTTGCCAGCGGCATCACCGTGGGCAAGAAGATAGTTCTTCAAGTTGTCATATGTCCAGTCATCGAAGGTCCAAGCAGTGTAACCAGAAGCAGCCTTGTGGGCGTGCTTACGGGCCAGGGCGCGGAGTTCATCAATCTTGGAAGCCTGGGGGACGGGGACACCGCGAGCGTCGAGATAGGCCTTGAGGCGAGTCTCAGACCACGTGTTGATAGCCTTGTCAAAAGCATCCGCAGCAGCCTGGGAAGCGGCATCAGTGGCCTTGGCATAGTTGGAGCCGATGTTAGAGGTAGCAGCACCAAAAGCCGAAGAAGCAGAAGCAGAAAGGGTATCACCAAGGAGATCGGCGCGGTGCTTGCGGACAAGGGCACGAAGCTGGTTGAGCTTGGTGCCCTGGGGTACGGGAATTCCGTTCTTGTCACAGAAGTCCTTGAGCTGGGACTCGCTCCAGGCATCGATGAGCTTGTCGGTCAGGGTCGCATAAGCAGCTTGGGCGCTGGAGGTGGCACTGGCCTGTTGCTCCTTCATGCGGAGATAGGCAAGGCGGGAGTTGCGGCGAACAGTAGCGATAAGCTTGTCTCTCTGCAATGATGGTTAATGTTTGGTCGAGATCTGCACTCACGCATATCAACTTACAGTAGTGGGCTGCGGAGCAGGGATGCCATGGGTATCAAGCCACTCCTTCAAGTCAGACTCAGACCAGGTCTCATACAGCCAGTTACCAGGGTAGGCAGCAGTCTCGCCAGCCTTTTGAGCGATGGTCTCGTAGCTAGAACGGGCCTTCTCGAGAAGGGTATCACGCTTACGGGGCTGGGGGACTGGGATATTGTTAGTACCTTAAGCGGATTTGCGTAAGATGCGAGTATGATGAAGCTTACCTGGAATGCCATGGCGGTCGCAAAAGGCCTTGAGCTGGCTGTCAGTCCACGAGTCCAAAATCCAGTCCTTCACGTTGAGCCAGGAGTTGTGAGCCTTATCCTCAGACTCATACCAGACACCCTTGACCTGGTCGATGAGAGAGTCCTTGGTGGAACCGGCAGAGTCCTTGGTCTCAATTCCCTTCTGCTTCAGGTAGTCGGTGAGCTTGGCAGTATCCCACTCCTTGTAAGGAGCGACGACCTGGTTATCCCAGTTGGACTGGACGAGCTTCTCAAGCTCCTTGCGGTCCGCGGGTGTAGGATAGGGGACATCGTGGTCGGAAAGCCATCTCTCGAGCTCAGTCTCGTGCCATTTGTTGTAGGCTGTGACGAAGAAAAAGATCAGTCAGCGGGGGTCTGGCTAAGAACAGAAAAGCGAGATTACGCACCAGCATTGGAAAACCACGAGCTGCCGTAAACAGCGTCGGCCACAAGGGCCAGGGAGAGGAAAGTCTTTGCGATCCTCATCGCGGACTGAGTTCAGAGGTACGTTACAATTGTCGGGGTGAGCAACGAAGACGGCGTGGTCGTGAGGTTGTTGTTTGAAGATTCTGCACACAGATGGTAAGAGTATGTGCTTGGGGGTATCAAAAGCTGAGTCGGGTTCCAGTTCAGAAAAAGCAAAAGAGGAATTCAACAGAAGAGAAGGTTAAATCGGCAGAACTTGTTTTGATGTTGGTGTGCCCTGGGATTCCAGAAGACAAAGGAAGGAAGGAAGGCAGCTGGCTGCTGCGTTGGTCAAAACCAAGGGACTGAAGATCCAAGTGAAAACGAGGGGCGGTCATGGACGTCACTCCTGCCCGACTGGTGCCAGGCATTGTGTCGCGTCCTTGTTCTTTCACAAAACACAACAAACAAGCCACAACTGGCACCACGGTTTGGCAGCTGCCCAGTGTCACGTATTTGGTAGGAACACGAGCATGTCCACAGAAAACAAGAGTGGCAGGCATTCATTATCCACCACCGGCTTCAGAGTTTCTTGTACAGCCCCGTTTCGATCTACAACTGGCAGGAACAAGCTATCGTCTCGGTCCCTACACAGATGCGATGCTCTGCGAAGGCAAGGTGGACGAGTGAGAGGGGAGGGGAAGCTCCGATACAATGACGTAATTGGCAGTCGCCGCCTGAACTCCCGCGTGAATTGCTGTTAGCTGAAGCTTGTTGCCGTCTTGCCATTGGTCTGCTGTCAATCTCTCATCCCTTCTCTGCCTTCGACAAACGAAGGCCGGCATCATCGTTTGCTCTTGTAACCTCCAGCCCCGTCACATCATCGTGTCACAGGCCAAAACCAAAACATCTTTCCTGTGCCAAAGCAATGACGTCATGCTGCCGTCCCTAGTGACATTTTGGTGTTGGGCCCAGACCATTGGCGCCAAGACACGCTAACTAATAAGCTCTCTTGTTCTCCTAACCCTCGATCAAACAGAAGAAAGAGATGCAGAAGAAGCTGTCGTGAGCTAGATATTTTGATGGTAGATATGATGGATGGCAGAAATTGTATTTGGAAGCTGTTGTTCTTTCTGTTGATCTTGCCTATTACCCCACGATGACTCTGGATTAGTGTAAACTGCGGAAATGAAGTCTGATACTCGTTGGGGAGGGGGAACCTGACGGGTAGTCGAGTGTGATGCTGTGAGGATTTGCGACCACCGTTTCAGTCACCACTCATCTCGGGTCACCGTCAACGCGTGCAGAATTCAGGGTCGTTTGAGAGGTCATCCGATATCGAGATGCCACGTTATGCTCTGCAGCACACCTGTGCAGGGAACTGTCAAGTGTCTCAAAAGATGTTTGTACTCTGCAGGAATAACGGGATGGACTGATGTTGATGCATGCCAGGGCACATCTTGCACTGAACTACTCAGCGAGGCAGACGTTCACTCGAGAATCGCCGAGCCACGATCCTTCACAACTGACAGAATAATCATGCATCATAAACTATGCCACAAAAAGAAGAAGAAAGCAAAAAAGAAAGAAAAAAATTGAAAAGAGAAAAACAGGTTGTGATCCATAATCTGATCAAAGCCCAAATCATCTACCTGATCCAAGAATGTCAAGGTTACTAGAGCATCTCGAGGATCGTTTTGACAGGATCCACTGGCGTCCTATAGTGATATTTCGTTTTGGTCGTTTCACGTTTTGACATGCCACGTATTGGCGGTAGCGAAGAGGCAGAGTGGTCCTGTTGTTCTAACGGAGTAAGTACTTCGGGTTTGTCAGATACCAACTATGAGGGATGGTGGTCTAACGTACGGTGGGTGCCAGAATCATGCGGAATTCTGAAAAAAAATGTGGTGAGAATTCAAAGTCAATGTTTAAACCATGAGAGATCTCTCTGGCAAACGACCTACACCTGGATCTTCATTCAAGCTGCAGGTCTTTATTGGGTTAGTTCTGAAGACCAAGCTTTGGATCATCAGGAGCGAGTTGCAATCGGTTGTACTTTGTACAGTTCGCATCTTGAGCCACGAAAAGAAGCTAAGTACATCCACATCATGGAAGAAGCGTTCGAAAATCAATAAATGAGGTGTGATAGAAGCAGCAAACCACTGATGTAGCAACTCAAAGACGAGATGCAAAATGATATTGAAGAATGATCAAAATCAAACAACAGGTTGTCACAGTGTCAATGGACCATATACGGAAACCCGTGAAATCTGTTTGATGCTATACTTAACATTTTAGTTTTACCAAGACAATATCAGGGCAGCGAAACCGGTAGACTGGAAACCGTTTCACCGTCAGAATGAGAGTACCGGGTAGGCAACATGACAGTGAGTTAACAAGAAGGCCAGCAAACATTGTTCATCAGAGTCATCAAGCCTCTGGGTTATCGAGTATTGGGATGGCATGGCAAGTCATCAGAGTAAAACGCTTCATTATGATACAAGACATGCCCAACCCAACGCTAGCTCTATTGCATGCCGAATTTCTATGAACCGTCCATGACCTTGCTGTTTGCCGTAGTTCGGTCGTCGCTTTCAGTACGGTAGGAAATGCAATAACATTAAGCGTAGAAGTTGACGGTCTGAACGCGTGGTCAGTAAGCAGCACACAAGCATTGGTTCTCTTAGGGGAAATACTCACTTCCTTCTTCTTGGCCTGCACCTCAGAAATAGCGTCAACGTAGTGTTCGTGTCCAATCTGGTTTTTGCCCATACGGAGGGCAATCATGCCAGCCTCAACACACACGGCCTTCAGCATGGCACCGCCAAATTCATCCGTGCTGCGCGCCAACTCGCCCCAGTTAACGCCGGGGTTGACCTTCATCTTCCTGGAATGGATCTTGAGAATCTGTGCGCGTGCCTCCTCGTTCGGAAGAGGGAACTCGATCTTGCGGTCGAGACGACCGGAACGAAGCAAAGCGGGGTCGAGGACGTCGATACGGTTCGTCGCGGCGAGGACCTTGATACGGTCGTCAGAAGCGAAACCGTCGAGCTGGTTGAGGAGCTCCAACATAGTTCGCTGGACTTCACGATCGCCGGACTTCTCGCTGTCAAAACGCTTGGTACCGACGGCATCCAACTCGTCGATGAAAATAATTGACGGGGCCTTCTCTTTTGCTAGGGCGAAGCAGTCCCTTACGAGCTTGGCACCGTCTCCTATAAACATCTGCACTAGCTGGGGGCCAGCAAGCTTGAGGAATGTGGCATCTGTCTGAGCGGCGCAAGCTCTGGCGAGTAGAGTCTTGCCTGTTCCGGGAGGTCCGTACATCAAAGCTCCTATTCCAGAAGTTAGCAGCAATACCACAGCAGCGAGTTTCTGCTCCATCTTGGTGAAGACATACCCTTGGGCGCCTTGATACCGATCTTCTTAAACCGTTCGGCTTCCTTCATAGGCCACACAATAGCCTCGACAAGTTCGTCAATCTGCTTGTCGAGACCACCGACATCTGTGTACTTCTCCTGAGGCTTCTCGTCGACCTCCATGGCCTTGACTCTGCTGTCGTACTCGGCGGGCAACGTATCCAGAATAAGGTACGAATCCTTGTTAACACCGATGAGATCGCCGGGCTTCAACTTCTCGGGGTCGACCAAGCCGATGAGAGGGAGGAAGATGGTCTGTCTGGTCGATGTCTTGATGACTGCCGATTTACCCACGCGCGTGGCATCCAAGTCGATGTTGGCGCCCTCTTCGGAGGACTCGGCGGTCGGGTCAAGGTCCAAAAGTTCAACGACATTTCCTACGAGATAGGGAAGTTGTCTGATGAGGCCAGCGTTAGCAGGGGAGGTTTGGCGGCTACTGAAGGCAAGCCTTAGGGGAGTGTAGGGGATATTTACCGGTTGTTGGCAATCTTTTCTTGGTTCTCCTTGATCTTGTCCTTCATGGTAGCCCTCTCATGTGATAACCGCTGGTATTCGCTCTTCATGATTCTGGCATCGTTCTCGAGGAGGCGCTTCCGCATCAGGATGTCCTCTGTGCTCAAACTCAGGATCTCCTCATCTAGGATGTCATCGGCCTCGGGCTCGGCATCCTTCATCTCGGCATCGCTATCTCCCTCCTTCTTGTTGTTCTTATCCTTGTCCTGATCCTTCTTCTTGTCCTCGCGCTCACGGCGATCGAGGTCGTCGAGTTCCTCGAGGGTCGACATGGCTGACGCAGGCGGTTGCGAATGTGGGGTATCGGTAAGGAAAGTCGCAAGGGCGCAGAGATCGGGTTACTGATCCTCTGTATGTAACCTCCACGGAATTTGAAAACGACGGCGTGGAGTAGTAGTGGTGGTTAGTGATGAAAATCGCCGTTGTTTGCGTTGTGGTTGGGAGACCGTCGGTCGTGCTTGTAGTGCAGTGCTGCGTGGATGGTGGCAGTTGCGTGGTCGACGGCATGCGGCACAGAGCTTCGAGTGCTGTCGGTGGTTGACCAGGAGCTGGGCTGCAGGCAAAAGCGCGACGTAACAAGGCCGGGTACCTAACGCCCCACAGTATGTACTTCAGCTCTAGACCCCACTCTGACCCCAGAGTGAACCAGCCACAGCTGACTAACCACGCGGCATCGGCCATTCAGGTTCACGGTCTCAATTCAGTCGAGTTTCACTGCACGATCATTCATCTGCTGTGCTTCATTCACTTTCGATGGTCATGAAGTCTCAAACAGAGTTAACGAAAACCCTTAAGCTTGTCCCTTACGGGGAAGCGGCCCGATAACATGGGGATTGTTTCGATACATCCCTCATCGGACTAACAATGTACCAGCGCATTACATTAGAGTACGAGAAGGCCGTATTCACGCCTCTCGTCAAGTGTCAAGTATCAACTCTTTTAGGACAACCACGATGCCGGACTGGTCCTGACGCGTTGAGCCCCAATAACCACAGTCGTTTACTCATCGTCCAAGATCCCGCTTGCTATCGGCCCAAAAATCGGTACTTCGTATCTGGAAACCAAGTCAGCTTTTGTCCACTTGTTTGGATCCCGAAAGACATACCTGTCTAACGTGTCGGCGTCCCTATAAGCATTAATAACCAGCCATCCTACCAACGCCAAATCCGCCAGAAATAACAGCCAGCTAAGGAAACTCGACCAAGAAATCAACAAATGAAGCACAAACAATGCCGTAAAAAGCAGACTGGACTGCCATGCGTGGAACCTAATCCCCAGTTCTACATGTCAGCAACGCTAACTTCTCGACCATACCGAGAGATGGGTCTTGTTTCACTCACCTGACATAATCACTCTTCCGCTCCAAAATCAACAGCAAAATAGCTCCCAGCGGCGGCACCGCCAAATACGCCAAACACGCCTCATAATCCAGCCTCAGTCCCAAGCTCGTATCAAACTCGGACACCATCCCCTCTCGAGCGCCCAGCGCATTGAAATATTCGCCCATGCTTCCTCCTACTCCTCCTCCACCACTGCCGTTCCTACTGCTGAACCCAATGCCACTGCCGATCCCATTGGCGGTGCCAGGAGTAGCACTCGGACTTTGATACCTGCTGATGCCCTCACCCGACCAAGCACGATGTGGTTGTGGGTGTAGAAGTGGCGGAGGCGATACTTGCGCTGGGCGCTGTTGGTACTTGTTACCGCTGCCGGGGGAGTAGGAAGAACGGCGGCCGTAGTCCCATGATGTGCGTGGGGAGGAGGTGGAGTCGGGTGGTGAGATGGTGCGCCCATGCTCCGGGGGTGCGGCTTGGTAAGGTGCGAAGTCCATTGTTTTGTTGTTCTTGTGTTTTGCCTTTCTCGATGCAATTGTGATGTGTAGTAGCTTAAGAAATCTCGTGTGCGATTATTGGAATGCTCCTTTCGATTCGCAAGAGCGTGTCGTTATGTCAGGTATGTATCGTATCCTTGCGTGATGGTCCCGTAACTCGTTATCGTCTCTTCGTTCCGGCCGTTGCTCGTTAGTGGTTGTATTTTGGAAGTGGCTGTTACTCTGCCCGCAGTTGGTTTTGATAGTGGGTTCAAGTTGACGCAGATTGCCGTAGACGACGTATGTATACTCTGCGAACGAGAGATGAGAGATGGAATGGCACAATGCTCAAGTCCGTATCTTGAAGGGTGGGTTGATGAGAGGTTGAGTGGAGTTGAAGACAGCGGGGATGATCGAGATACGTAGATAGCTTGTGACTGATGGGGTTTGACGAGCGGGAAGCTTTCGGGAGGGGAAGGAATCGGTAGCTCAGCGGCGCCTTTTCAGTGAGAAGTGGCCAAGATCATCATCGTGAAGATGCAAATGCAAGCTGTCGAGGCGCGATGCGGCCCTCGTTCGCTGCAATGTGATATCAGCACAGGAATGTAGTCGTATAGGATTTCCCAACGGTCAATCCTTGAAATTCCGTCGTGAGTGGTTTTTGTAACAGACAGCAGCCCATGCAAAGGCAATCTAGCAATTATGCGTTGCAGAGTCCAGGGGCAGTTCCATACGGTCACTTGATGGTCTTGGTATTCTGTCAGTGAACACCATTGGGAGGCAGCTATGACCGGAAGGGAAGCGAGTGCAGGGGTGTACATTAGCAAACGACTGCAGGGACCACCTCCCTTACACCGGGCCTTTAACATCAGCGGGGTCGAGCCTAGCTACCTCTAGGTAGTACAGACCTCACTTGATCATCAAGGTCCTCTGCTAAGAACCCGAAGCTGCACCGTTGTCCGAAGAGATCGTCAACCCGCCAGTCAGCATCAAACACAAACGAGACACTGTCAGATCATTTGCGCTTTTACATATGTCTTTGTTACATTGTATTGTACACCAGATCTTTTGTACTTGATCTCTTATAAAGTGGCAGCATCGCATCACTAGGTCCGGCAAGCCTGAGGAATGTAAAGCACTCAGACCTTTGGTGTTTGTGGGGTAAATTGGGCTCCCATATTTCCGGTTGTTCGCACTTGACTTCACGCTGATCAGCTCTACTCTTTCTTCTCCTCCTCGCCCTCGCCCTCCTTCTTGGGGTTCTGCTCCTCCTCCAAGACACTCCTGCGACTCTCCATGGTAAGCCAGAGGCTCTTGCCAGCACCCTCCAAAACGCTGGTAAGACCCATGCCGGCGCTCTGCAGCATGTGCACGAGTTGGGCGCGCAGACCCTCGATTCCGTTCTCGATGCCGCCAACCCACTTGATGCCGTCGTAGTCGAAGGCCTTGCCCTCGATGCGGCCACCGACTAGCAGGAGCTTCTGCAGACCAGACTGGCAGGTAAGGTCATAATAGCCGGGGTTCTTCTTCCTGCTGGGCGCAGGGAAGGCTGGGGGGCTGGGAGCGAGGACACTCAGGGCAGCGCCGAGATGCGCCGGCGACACGGAGGGCAGGGTGAGGATGGCGACAGGTCCGACGAGCAGAGGAGCGAGCTGGCCGTAAACGGTCTTCTCAACGGCCTCGGTGTTCTTGGTAGCCTCCTTGACAGCCTTCCACGCATGCTTCGACAGATCGTGGTTGTATGTAGCGGGAACCTTGGTTCCCGTAGCTGTTGTAGCCGTGGTGGGCTCCACTGTAGAAGGGTCGAAGAACTCAACGGTCTTGAGCGCAACATCGAAGATGCGCGTGCGGACAACCTGGAGGTGGATCTTGGAAGTGATATCGGGAGCGCCCTCTGGAACTGGAACGTTGCTCAGGGCAAGGCTAAGCTCTCGCCTTATCGCAGCCCACTCGATAGCGGTCAGGTTGTTGTGTTGGAAGATGAGCATCAAGGGGGTCGAGCGGAGCATCGAGGTGTAAGTGCGCAGAAGTTGCGACTTGCGCGTATCGACGGGACGGGCGCTCGGGGGTTGGGTGGGCGGCACATAGTCGTCGGGTAGCCTGAGGTGACCGGCGGCGGCGGCGCGTTGTGGTGAGGCAGTCGAGAAGGCGGATGTGGAGGTGGAGGGCACCAACAGGGCGGCCGACCTGGACGAGATTCTGGAAGACTTGATGGCAGAACCCAAGCCGCGGACGGCCGGGCGACTTAGTCTGAGAGACATTCTTGAATCACATTGTGTTAATCATAGAGGACGCAGACTGGGGTCATCTCCGGGGGGCCGGAACTTACTTGTGAAAGGAGTGAACAATCTCGCGCTCCGTCAGTCCCCCGGATTGATAAGTCCCAGTCCCCGTAATCGCGGCCGGGCTGCTGGCGAACAGAGTTCCCGAAATTTTGGCGCCGCGTCGCCAATGCCGGAACGCACTGACCACCCGGTCTCCCGCTCGCTCTGAAATCATCAAGTTGCCTGCCGCATCTTGTTTCAAATGCCAAGAGTTGAAAGCAAGGAACTCACCGCCCGCTATTCTGCCAGCCCATTCAGGCTCATTTGCGGTTGCGATCTGCGGCTGCTGGGGTGCTCAATGCCTGCATATCTGCCCCGCTGGTGCCCGTTGTCGCGGGGCACTCTGGCGGCATTGGATCCGGTGCCATCATTGGGGAGAACAAAGCACACTGTAGAAAGCTGCCCGTCATTCCCGTCCCACCAAACCTTGGATGGTATTCCCGCTTGCGCCTTTCCGATTCACGAAATGAGTCAACAACAGCCAGACTTTACTCCTTCAACAGCTCCCAGGAAGCCGGCATCATTCAATTGGCCTCCCTGACCAGCCTGACAGCTATTGCGGCCAGGCAAACAATTCTGATCCCGGCAGAAACTCCACCTTATCATCTCCAGAAACATGTCGGCGCAACAGCAACAAGCGGCACCGGCGACCGCGACTGCGGCTGAGGACCTCCCGGATGTCAACATCAAGAAGCTACTAACCCGTCTCTGGCCCCTCGGACACCCCGACCCTGTGACGCCGGACGAGATCGCCCATGCCATCTCTTACTTCTTCACCAACCAAATTTCCGATGTCCAGGCCGGCGCGCTGCTCATGTGCCTGCACTTTACCGGTCTCGACCGCAGTGCCGAAGTGCTATCCAAAACGGCCCAGGTAATGCTGAAGGCCGCTGCCCAGACCGACCTCAACGAACTACGTCAGGTCATTGAGAAGCGCGGCAGACAAGAAGGAGCCTACAACGGCGGCCTCGTACGTTTTCCTCCTACACATTCAGTCATCCTAGTCCCTTTCGTTGTCCCGTCCCTTTTTCCCGTCCTCACCCTACTAGCTCCCTTACTGACCACCTCCTCGATTCCAGTGCGACATTGTAGGCACAGGCGGCGACTCCCACAACACCTTCAACATCAGCACCACCTCCTCCATCCTCGCCTCCTCCCTGCTACTCGTCGGCAAGCACGGCAACAAAGCCTCAACCTCCAAGTCCGGCTCGGCCGACCTTTTGGCCTGCGTCCCTCCCCGCCCGCCCCAAATTTCTCGCATCCGCCCCGACACCGTCTGCTCGCTCTACTCCCAATGTAACTACGGCTTTCTCTTCGCGCCCGTCTTCCACCAGGGCATGCGCCACGTAGCCCCCATCCGCGCCCAGCTCCCCTGGCGCACCATCTTCAACCTGGTTGGCCCTCTGGCGAACCCGCTGGACACGCTCGACCCGACCGTTTTCTCGGGCGAAGGTGGAAAGGACAAACTGGTAGAGGCGCGAATGATCGGATGCGCGCGCAAGGACCTCGGTCCTGTATTCGCTGAGGCGCTCAAGATGGGCGGGGCGCGCAAGGCCATGGTAGTCTGCGGCGACGAGGAGCTAGACGAGATCAGCTGCGCTGGACCGACGCATTGCTGGACGATCAAGCCCACCGAGGAGGACCCAGAGGGCGAGCCGGTGGTGGACCACTTCTTGCTTCACCCGAGCGACTTTGGGTTGCCGGCGCATCCGCTGTCGGAGGTGTCGCCGGGTAAGGAGCCGATTGAGAATGCGGCTATTTTGAGCAAGATTTTGAACAATGAGATGCCGGATGATGATCCCATCTTGCACTTTGTTTTGATGAACACTGCGGCGCTGTTCGTGGTGTCGGGCATCTGCGAGGCGGATACGAGTGATATGGGACATGGTGATGACGGGCAGGTTATCAAGGAGCGTGGACCCGGAGGTGGGCGTTGGAAGGAGGGTATTAGGAGGGCGAGATGGGCTATCAAGAGCGGAGAAGCGGCGAGGCAGTGGGCCAAGTTTGTGGAGGTCACGAATAGCTTCAGCGCATAAAGCGCCAGTGTTATGATCTTACTGCTTGGTTAAGTACAGATGTGGATATGTAATTGTGGTGATGAGAAGGCTACAAGCCTGGCTATATTGCATATTTTGGTTTCGCAACCCACAAAACTGATTTCCTGCCATCGTCTTTCCGTTCCCGCCATTGTACGTAAAGCTATGATTTTCCCCAAGACATATTTCGTGAACATCATCCTGCATCTAACAGATTCCTACAACTAACGTCAATGCCCCCTGCCCCTGTGTGACCCTCTACCCCGGCCGTGACCACCGCCTCGACCACGTCCATGCCCATGTCCATGTCCACGTCCACGGCCCCGGCGGGAATTATGGTCATTGGTTGCCGATGATGAAGCCCCTTCGGTCTCCTATCTCGAGAGGACCCCCCTGACAACTCCCTGCAACGTGGGCTTACCATCGATTAACAGGTCGTAGATTCCGGTCTCCGCTCCCGTACCATGCTCCAACCACTTGACAAGCAAGTCGTTGCTCTCCCTAGGCTTGACACTATCATCTCTCGTTCCAACCGTAATATGCGCAACACGGTTCGTGCACTTCCACTTTGGCTCCGCAGGCTCACTGCTATCGGGACTGGCGTGTTCGTCCCCGGGTCTGGGGATCAAGCGAACCACGATAGCCATGATACGGTCGTCATAAACCACACGCTCAAGCTGGACGTCGATCTCTCCGAGCTTCCCGTCCGGAGAGTTGGGTCCTTCAAGCTCGTTGATGCGCAGATATCTATCCCAGAGCTGCGGATTCTCCTTGGCGCCAGCCCTGTGCATCAAAGTGACGTGGAATTTGGGTTGTACGCGGCGAGTGCCCTGGAGCTGCTTGAAAAAGCGGGATTGCTCCGGGCCAGCAGCGGCAAACGCCTTCTCAAGAGTGTTAAGCACATCCTTGGTCGTCATGTCGACTGACATGTACTCCAGGGGTCGCTTTTTCTGCTTCTGCTGTTGCTGCTGAGCGTTCTGCTTAGGCTGGTTCTTGTTCTTGTTGCTACGGTCGGGGATGACGTGACGCAAATCAGGCTTGTAGCCATCGAGGGCATATTGGATGGCTTCGTCCATTTCTGCTGCAGAGGGGATGTTGGGCATGAACTTGGGGTACATGCGATGGAGCTCCTTGATGACAGTCTCCAGATTTTGTCTGCTTCCTGCCGAAGGATCAAGCTCGATGATATCGTCGAATTCCGAGTCAGGCTTCTGTTCTGGGTCGCAAGGCTCGAAGCGGTTGATGAATCCCTCCATGATGCCACGAACCTTGTTCATATCTGAGGCGGCCTGGATGGTTTGATGATTATCACCTCGTGCAAAGACACGATCCCGGCAAACCTCGCGGACTTTTTCGAGATCATTGTGAACAAAGTGGAGCGCCACAAGCCGGGCGCGGGCGTGCTGTATCTTGACGTCGGTAATAAGCTGCTTACGCTCATGCTTTTGCGCATTGTTACGGTCGGCATAGACTGCGGGGACACCTTCGTCAAGAATGTCGAGAAGAGCCTTGGTAAAGCGAGGCGGCCGGGCTTTACCGGTGATGTTGTCGTTTTGAACGTGACCCCAGCCAAATAAGTGAGTGAGAGCAAGACCAACAGTCGTCTTTCCGCAGCCGATGGTGGCAATCGGGACCAGGATGATATCGCTCTCAACGTCAGCGGCAGCTCCTCCCCCATGCAAGGCCTCGAAGTTGGCAGCGTCGGAACCCTTGAGGTTTTTGAAAGCAAGAAAATCGTTTCGGAGAGCGATGATCCCGTGGTTTTGGTTGTAGCGCTTGGCCAGCTCCCGATCACCAGCTAGACGCTGACGAGCGTAGAGAAGATACTCCTCGGTAATTTTGACGTGCTTCTTGAACTTTGGCGGCTTTCCTGCGATGATGGCCTTGGTGCACTCACGCCACTGTCGATACATTAGATAGGGCTCTTCGAACTTGTACTTGAAGAACCAATCCTGGAAGGGCTGCTGCCCAGGCTGGTAAGACATCTTGCAGCGAATGACAAAACCCTCTACATCGCGGCCATCGTGGGCGCCACTTTCAGCTACCTCCTCAAGGAAAGCCTTGACCTCGTCGATAGTGTCAATGACGATCAGGCCGGTTTTGATGAAGCCCCAGTCCTCTGCGAATTTCTGAACGACAGGCGAGGGGTAGGTCATGAACTCGGGAAGGTTGAGGTTCATGCCATGCAAATACAGGCCCGCCTTGTCGGGTCCGTACGCCAGAATGTGCTCCTCAAAGCTGTCGTCGCAGAGTTCTGCCACAGCCGTGACATTCCGTCTCCTCAACTCTCGTGCAAGATCGGCCTTTGTCTTACCAATGCGTGCCAACTGCTCCTCCAACCTGCGCTCACCAGCGCTGGCATGACTGGTTTCGACATCACTACGGTCGCCAGTCGAGTGCTTGCTGCAGACGAGCAGTGTGTCGTCGGCAAGACCACTGACGAATATGATGCAGCCGTTCTCCTTCAGTGTCAGTTCGTATGGACCCCGCGTCCTGTTCCTAATGTTTTCCCACTTGGTCTCCGTGACCTCGTCGACGTTGAAGAACTTGTCGTAGCCACGGGTGGTGATCTCCGGTGTTCCGTCCTTGTGTCTGGTGGTGAAGAGACCGCGGGCGTATGTGGGTAAGTCATGTTTCTTGTAGTCCCAGTCATGGAAGCGCCACGAGTCGACACGGATGTGGTCACGCGACTGGGCAACTTCGTAAGTCGTTTTTTTCACTTTGAAGCTGGTCTTTTTCTTGGCGCCATTCTCGAGTCCGTTGATCAAGGTCGCAACCTCGTGAACATCCTGTGCGACATGAGGGACCTCAAACTTGTCTGCAATTTTGCTGTAATCGGTAGAAGCAGTGTATTTGGCGGCTAGTGGGCCTCGGAGATCCGTGAGTGGTTCGTCCATGGTTGGGTTGTGGTGTGGTGATGAGGTTGAGGTGCAGACTTGCGCCAGTGAGAGCGCTGGGTGTGGTTGGGGAAGTTTATAGCGGGGGTAAGGAAGTGGAAAGAACTGAGTTTTGGGGTGGATATAACAGCGAGAAGCTTCCGGCTCTGACCTTGCAATGGAAAGGATTGGCAAAGAGGGAGTTGTTCCAAAGCGTAGGAGTGATGTTTGAAAAGGCACCCAAATGGCGATCACAGTTGGGTGATAGAGGTGATTTAATAATGGGAAGATTTCTTTGCTGTCGCTGCTGCCTTTCGTGGGTCAAGTGCTCGGCCGAATCTGTGAATCGCCTTTCTGCGGGAGGAGCTGTTGCAGCTGTCCTGGGAACTGCATTCAGGACCTGGGATGGAAGGAGCTTGATGGGACGAAAAAAAAAAAAAAAAGAAGGTGGCTTTGCGACTCAGCCCTAGAGAGATTGTGATGCAATCCGTTGGTCACTAGACTACCGTACTACCACCAAGAGAACCAGATCAGCTAATTAGGTCCAAAGTACTCCTTTTTGGCCAATATAATGGCGAAAATAAGGTGATTATTTGGGGCTGACAGGCTGCCTACAACGTCGGCGGTTCGCCGAGACAGTCATACATTTGAACGGCGGCGATACTGCAACAAAGGGAGACAAGACATGGGACCTGGTAGATTTTGCACCAACACATGGAATGGGCCGCAGGCGGTAAAGTGTACGGTCGCGTATTGATCCAGGTTTACATACTGCCCGTAGCAACTCCAATCTGTTAACGTACTGTATTTGATGTCGGTGGACTGATTTAGTTCGCCGATACTCTTTCGAGATCTGCTCAGTTCCTTATTGTTCGTACAACTGGCGTACAACTAAGTATTGGCGTATAGCTAGCTGATCGACGTTGTCACCAACTTCTTTAACTTGAGGTTGATCTCCAACTCAACCACACTTTGTGTAGACCATCGCCCATAATCCACTTTCCCACTTTCCTGAACCTGGTGGATGAACTGTCCCTTCCGGTTGTGTCAACAAGTCCATCAGGTTGTAGTGTACACTATTTTTCACGGCAGTAGAGGCAGCCCTACAGCGTTTTTGCAAGCGAGTATGCACAGGGTTGGGGTTAGCTGAGGAGCTCCAGGGGTCCAGAACTGCGCCTGCGGTGCGTCACACGCCGAAGGGAACAAGAGGCGCCAGGACAGGGGTTCGAGGGAACATTGATCGGTAGGATTCCATCGATTGGAGTGCCCCGCATTCCTAGCTTGAGATGTCTCCACTAAAATTTTGTCCACAGCTCCCGCTCTCGCCCAGGTCCGTCCTCTACCTTACTTGTGACTTGGGTTGCGAGTTTGCGTAGTGTAGCTGTGCCTGTCTTCACCAAGACATACGCATTATCTTGATACCCGGGAACCGCCAAATCCGCTTCGAAGACCGAATCCACCCACCAAAATGTCCAACAACCCATACCTCCTCGCCGCCGATAACCCGGAGGCGTGTATCGCGCTCCTTCGCGAGAACCCCTCCCTGGCCTCGGGTCAGGACGAGCACGGCTACTCCCTCGTTCACGCCGCTGCCAGCTACAACCACCTGGACCTCTTGCGCACTCTTGTAGGCGAATTCAAAGTCCCAGTGGACCTCAAGGACGAAGATGGCGAGACAGCGCTCTTTGTCGTCGAAACCGTCGCTGCTGCCAAGGTCCTGGCCGAGGAGCTCAAGCTGGACACCACCATCGTGAACGACGAGGGTCAGACCGCGAGAGAGAAGATCGAGGCCGAAGAGGATTATCCCGAAGTCGCAGAATACCTCAGGGGCCTGGAAGGCGAGGCCAACACCACTACCACTGCCCATGGCACGACAAACGGAGTCACGCCAGCGGACCTTCCACCGGCTCCCGAGGGTCTACAAGTACAGATCGGTACAATGAACGAGGCGGAGAATGCTGGGGAGCCGGATCCCGAGTTCCGCAGGCGGATTGAAGAGCTTGCCTCGAGAGAGGACTTTGAGACTGCCGAGGGACAGGCGGCATTGCGCCAGTTGGTGCAGTTGGTGGAGGATGCCATCCTAGGACCTAGACAGGAATGAGACATTTCGCCAACAAAAATGCGAATTACTTTTCACTCATGGCTCTTGATCTCCCACATTACATATTCCCCCGGCGCTCCTTGGGGCCGAAAGAGAGAAATCTCAGAGTTATCCCCAGCCATGCCCTTGGAGAAGGTCGTCGTGCTGAACGAGAACCAAGTTTTTGACGGGAGCTCAGCAACGAGATTGAGGAGAATCTCCCGACACCAGGACGGAGCAAGAAAGCCCTGCCAAGTAAGCTTGCAGATTTTGCCTTGCTGGCCATCGCCAGGCACCTGATATCGGCAAAGATACGGATCAACCTGGTCGCCCACCTGAATTCGGGGGCTCTGCAGTCGGACGAGTGATAGCCACTCATAGAGCTCGGTGGAGAAGTATTCGAGTTCCTCTCTCCCCTCTGGTCCGATTGCGTCAACCGGAGGCTTCAGGGTCGGCAGCATGGCGTCGAGGTTTTCCAGGACACTGGGCTCTGCTGCACATTTGGTCGGGGAATGTAGTGTGAGGGGATCTGGATTGGGGACTGAAGTGACGTTAGTGGGTGGGTGTGCCGTAGGTCACTGGGCGAGGTGCTTACTGGTGGAAGAAAGGTTGCAGAATAGCCAAGTGACTGGTGTATTGAAAGCGTTCTTGCACGCATAGATCAGTCTGTCAAATCCTTTCTTGCCGGGGACCATCGACGAACTCGTGAGATCGACTTCAACGACTGTAATTATGGCGTTAGTAGCCATCAAGGGCTCGTATACTCCAGCTAAAAAGAAGAGACTTACCCCACCGGGGCTTCAGACCACGCTTTCCTTTCACTCCGTCAGGCTTGCCAACAAGACCTGCTCTTTCATATGCTTCCTTGTCCAATAACATTGTCAAGATGCCTGCACCATTACGTTAGCAGAGCCTTCAGTGCAGTCTTCGCTCGTGTACTATTTGAATGTGGCGTACCATTTCTGAATCTGAAAACGTTGTCGATCCCTTTCCTCCCTTCTGACAGCATCATGACATTCCCTAGCGCATGCTTGGTTAGCTTCGCTACTGGCTTGCTTTGGAAAGTGGTCTTAGCTTACCCTTCTTGATGTATTCAGTAAAGAAGTCACCAGATAGGATGTCGTGCAAGGACATGACCACTCGCTGAAACTCAGGTGCTGCCTTTTCAGTCAAAATCTTCCGCACAACTTCAGAGATTTCTTGAGGTATGATGAGTTCGACCTGGAAATATTTATTAGTGAATGTTGTCCAACATGAAGGAGAGTGACATACTCTGTTGATGAAGTCCTGGCTTGCAACTGTTGACCATGGCTTGCTTTTGGTTGGTGGCTGATTAGGGTCAAGATGGCCCATAACCCCGTAGGTGACGAAGCATTTCGACGACTGGTAGACTGAAGGCGTCGGAAACGAGAGCATGGTGATTCTGATGTAGTCTTCTACGGTGCCGTATGGATGGACCGTCGATCTTTCTGTTGTGGTGTTTGACGCCAGCCGAAGGTGCGATTAAGGTTCATATGCTGTATGGGGCTAAGCTGCTCGACTGCAGTGGAAATTCAAAAGCTGGGGTATAGACTGTACCGACCCCTGCCGTGAAACCAAGAGACCCGAGGCCCACTTCAAGCTGACAGGGCACCACTCACAGCCCTACCAGATCTGCAAGTCGGGGATCTTATCAATGGATCCACACCACGCCAAAGATCAGACAACACTCCCTCCTGTGTGTTTTTGAGTAACTTCAACCTCAACTGTTCACAAAATCTCACCGTGTCAACAAATTGCTGGCCGAGATCATATTTTCTATAACACGACATCAAGAGGTTCATTCTTTCTGTCATCACAATTTTCACCAGAATATGGGTCATAATTGAACAGCAGAATACCCTACCACAACGCTCCAACCATCCTCTCCATCATGCCCGAAATGGAATATCTCATCCGCTTCTCTCAGTCTCACGAGACTTTTCGTCTCCCCGAGATTGAGGCCCTAGCCATAATAGAAGGCATCGATCTCAAAGTAGTGTCATACAGTCTAGAGGTAGGTCTCTTCAAACTTCACTCACTAAATCGGAACTCGTCCATGTCAGGTCAGAAAGCAGTTGAACCCATATCTGCTTCTCAACCCACCATAAACTCACAGCCCCTTCTACTTGAACCATTCAACTAACAACCCACACACAGTCTCCCTTCTGCATAGTTTCCCTTCCATCCGCCAGTGACGCCAGGCGCCTCGTCGCTCGCTCCATCCTCGTAATCTCCATCCACGAGCTCTGGGGCCACGGCGCCACCCTCCCGGAAGTCCACAGCTCCGTCCGCTCTCGCACCGAGCCCTTATGGTCCCAATACTTGTCCTGCTCCTTCAAGTTCACCATCGACTCCTACCAAGGCTCTCGCACCAACGACCAAAAACTGTCCATCATCAACTCCTTCGCCTACCTCGGATTCGCCGGCCCGATCAAGATGCGCAACCCCGACGAAGAATTCATCCTATTCGAAGACTGGCCATGGAACTCTACACCTCTCGGCATCCCCGATCCAAAGTACTACTACTTTGGTCGGTACCTGGGCACTTCTTCCCGGGAGACGCTGCCCAAAAAGTTGGACCTCAAAAAGAGGAGATACATCTCCACGACCTCCATGGACGCCGAACTAGCCCTGGTCACGGCCAACATTGCCCTGGCGGCACCGGGAAAACTGATCTACGACCCCTTCGTCGGCACCGGTTCCTTCCCGATTGCCTGCGCGCAATTCGGCGCTTTGACGTTTGGGTCCGATATTGACGGGCGCAGCATCCGAGGTGACGAGAAGAAGAGGACCCTGAGGGGGAACTTTGAGCAATACGGCCTTACCCAACACTTGGGCGGGATGTTCACTGCCGATTTGACCAACACGCCTATACGCAAATCTGCCCTTGGCACTTCCACTTCTGCCTCCTCCTCCTCTTCTTCCTCCTTCCCCGCTGGACAACCAAAAGGTGACGGGGTAAACGGCAGGATATTTGACGCGGTAGTGTGCGACCCGCCCTACGGGGTGCGCGAAGGGCTGAAGGTGTTGGGGGTCAAGGACCCGGAAAAGTGTCCGTGGGTGATCCCCAAGGGCATGGAGATGTACAAGGATCCGGACTTCATCCCGCCTAGGAAGCCGTACAGCTTTTTGTTGATGTTGGATGATATCCTGCAGTTCTCGGCGCAGACGCTGGTGGATGGGGGCCGACTGTCGTTCTGGATGCCGACGGCAAATGACCAGGATCAGGAGATTCCGGTACCGCAGCATCCTTATATGGAGGTTGTGGCTGTTTGTGTGCAGGACTTCAACAAATGTGAGTTGGCTAATATCATTCATCTCGATAATATCCTTGTTAGCAGATGTACTAATTGTGATCTTATTCTTAGGGTCCCGACGACTAATAACATACCGCCGTATTCCCGATGCCCAAGTTGAGGCTGCGGCTATCAAAGCATATGAGCGGGCCAAGGCAGAACGGGCCGTCGAAGAAGGCAAGACGGCGGACGACCTGAACCCCTTCCGTAACGCCTACTTCAAGGGGTTCAAAAACTGATTTCACATATCAACACTCTGCCTTGCCAGCTTGTTGCACGGGTACGCATGTGACACAAATATGTGTACGCTCTTCCAGTTGCGTTCCATTCAGATACCCCCTTGAAGATTTAGACATGTACAAGATATAAGTCTCTGCACCGGACAACCTGAGATATGGCGGATCCTGCTTTGACTGGCATTCGTCCACCTTCGGTTCCCGTTCATGCTGACTCTACGCTTTATACACCATGCCTCCACCTGATGAATGATGAAGAACCTCATCATGGCTTATGGGACTAAAATCCCAGGCCCTGTTACTTCCTTAACCCTTTGCTGACTCCTCGTAACAAATGCGTGCGTGTGTGGTATGTAAATGTCCTCCCTCGAGCGTCTCTATTGTCCGTCAAAATAGACGGCGCTCACGCCCCTGATAAAAAACCCACAACATGTCAAATTAGTAACAACTGGTATCAGACCCCGATCCCAAACCAGATAAGCAATAACAGCAACATAAGAAGCAAATGACATCATGCGACGGTATAAACACAAAAAAGCCGACTGATGCAGATGTGAACCCCAAAGAAGACAACCGTCCACCTGGGTCGCTCGTGAGTGGCCCTCATTCACTGTTGGGTCGTTTCTTTTGAGGATTCATTCAACCCTACCCGCCCAAAACCACAATTTGTCTGGGCTCAATTAGGTCTTGGGATCATGTCCCTGAGACCATATTCCCGAGGGCTTGGGTCGAATCTCAGCCCTGTGAAGGCCGCGGAATATTGCCGCCCTTCCAATGTGACGTCCCTGCGTCGTCTCATCTGAACTCCATTGCGCCAAAGCACCCTTTATCTTCGACATGATGCAGTTCTAATTGTTGGAACCTGCGATTAGAGGCACAACGTTAGCAGCAGCCCTCTCATATGCTTTTGACCAGACAGAAGTAACGGCTTACTTTTCGCTCTTGCTGTGGAAGTAGATTCCCTGAATTGTCCCGTGGATCTGGTTGAAGCAGATGTAGTAAAAGCCCTCGAAACTAGCCCCGTTGATGGTTTTAACACGGTGGTTTGGGACCAGAAACTGCTCCTTCCATCGCATGAAGATGTTATCTTTCTGTGCCACATCCCTAATGTGAACGCCGCCCCTTTTGGCGACCTTGGCGTAAGGTTTGAAGGCGAGAAACTTGCTCCAATGCGAGATATCGATCCTGTCATTTGCTCCCCATTGTGGGTGTTGAGTGAGGAAGCTATAATGTGGGCCAATGATTTCGCCTTCAAAGTACGTCGTCAATGTCGGGTGGGTATCAGTAAGACCTAGACAAGCGGCTCCCGGTTAGCAAGTTCCGTCCCCTTACTTTTGCCTTTATGATTGTAACACAAGAAAAGGTACCTCCCGCTACGTACCCTGAATCCGCAGATAGCCGCACAAGAAGGACTCGCGGAGATCAACCTGCTTGATTTCCACCTCCACGTCATAACGTGATCTCTCCGACTTTTGCATCCCCGAAAACTTACTGCCTGGGCGAAGATAGGATGATGGTGTGGACGGTGTCAATCTTGTCTGGCAGTACTCGTAGCTGAGCCCTGCGAGTCCATAGTCGTGCATCCAAGGTGTGTCATTGCCACTCAAGTCGATTTCTTCAGTGTTCGGCGCAAGAAGCTCGTCACCTTGTTTCCGATTCCTATGTATCCTTAATGGCCTTATGTTCGACGTGACAGTCGGCACTCTGTTCGCCGTAATAGTGCGGTTACGTTGTTCGACATGGATAGAACGTGGGGGGTCACTAACGGCCACGGGAGTTTCGTCGTCAATCTCGGACAGCTGCTTGTGGGCCTCATCTGCGTCCCGGCGGTCGTCCCGCATGCGTTCGGATCCATGATCCATATCCACATCACGGTTCACCTCCGATTGACTCTCCGGGGACAATACGGCCGGTCCCGTTCTTTCGATAACATCGGCCGTGCTTGGTGCTGTTATCATGGGTATCATGGGTGGTGAGAAATACGGATGGTGTGACTGCGAATGCATTTGGGAGTCATCGGTATCGGGACATGATGAAAATGGGTAAAGGCGTGGAGATGGGGGATCGATTGCGTCGTTGAAAGGCACAACCCTAGGCATGTTGGGCTTTTGTAAATCGGTTCGATATTACTCTGTTTGATCTGGCGTCCAAGATCTACTGCGACGTAGACTGCTGTGCTGATGGCAGGACGGATGCGATGCGTCGGCAGGCGTGTCTGTCCTGCGTCTCGGTGTTGCGGTGGAGTAGGGCTTTTGCGACGATGCAGTGGGATGGAATGTCGATGACAGCGGCAGGTGGGGACGACAAGGAAGGAGTCAGACCCAAGATCTGAGCGAGAGATGTGATCTCTGCGAAAGTTGCAAAGCCGAAGCGTCTGGATGTCGATGTGGGAGCTTGTAGGTGTAGTTAGATCCCAGGCTTGAACCAAGCGACAAGATAGATGTTCTCGGGCCCAACCAATATCGCGACGGGGTGACTGTAGTGCGACCTGACCGTCACTATTACCATCCAACAACCTTGATGGCGGGAGAGATGTCTGAGTGGAGGAACCCCAGGGTCCGGTGCAGCTAAAGTGGATTACAAAACGACTGGAGTCTGGTCCGGGGTGCCATTCAGTGAGTGTGTGTTAGGTAGTAGGCATGCAACGTGTAGCGGTCCGCCACTCAGATCGCAAGAACGAACAGGTCTTACAGGCAAGATGAAGCAGTCAACCAGAAGCAGGAGGCGACAGAAGCGCTGGCAAATTGGCGGCAGTTGACTTGCGTTCGCTGCTGTTGCAAATTCATTGGCTCGATGACCACCAGAAAACTGAAAACCCAAGAACCTCGGGGTTTCGAATTCCCATGAAAGGAGAAAAATGTCTAAGTCGCAATATGATGTCCAAGAAAAAAAATGTGCTGCGATGCGAAACCAGGTGGCAGGTGACAAGCGGGAAGAGATATTGCTGGACAGCTAGTTTGGTGTAGGTGTGGTAGCAATGAGATGCAGCTAGGTTATAATATTCGCGGGAAAGCAAAGATGAGGGCAAGGGAATGACGATTTTCTGGGTCGAGTGATGGCGTTCTGCCGTCAACAGTCAAGTTGTATCTGTCTAGCAAAACTCCACGGACTCCTGCCCGCCTTGTTGGTGGGCACTACAATGGCCCCAGGTCCGCTCCCATTTTCCACTTTCAACCTTAATTGACGAGAGTGGGTAGGTGGGTGGGCGGTTGATGGGCAGACAAAGATGAAAACTGGCTGGCGGTATCGGCCTCCCGCCTCCATCTTGGGTCGCTCGCTTGCGATTGTACCTCTCGGCGCCAAAACAACACACAGGTACAGCATGCGATGCAGCTGCCACACGCCGTGCTGCCAAGCGGGCTTGATGTTGACTTCCACTTTGCAATGCGGGATTGGGAGAAACGATGCCGAGCCAAACTGGAAGCATGCAGTTTGGCGGTGTCGACGGAAGCTTCAGGGGTTCGATAGAGCTTATCGCGGTGGAGATCCTTCACGTCAGTAGCCCCACCGAGGTAACTTCCATCTCGAGAGACCCTTCCCGAACCGTCGCACATGCCAGGGCCGTCGACGATGAAGGGCTCCAGGACGGATCAAGTTTCACGAAGCATTTTGTACTACTTGGATTTACCATAAACTGAAGCCATTTCGCATTGGATGTGTCTCGGATGGAAAGTCTACCCCGCGTTACTCGTCAAGCGAAAAGTTACACAGCATAACCGGTCTACCGCCAATAAGAGCCAAAAGTCGGAGAGTTGGATCGATTAACTTCTTACTTTGACATGTGCGGGCCTTGTTACTGCTTTAAAGTTGGTAGCCCAACCTTTTGTCACTTGATCAATCGTGATTCAAGACTAGCCATGGCAGGTCTCTCTTCACATAGAGGTCAGTACAAATCGAATTTGTTGTACGAATCGTACAGCGGCATGCCTTTGGTGTGCTTTGTAATGAGATGTCGGTGTTCCATCACTCGGTCTCCGCCTGGCAACTGCATCGGGAATCTTGCCTCACACTGCTTGGTTGGTCGTCGTCAATAGCTGACAGACAACCATGACGACTCTTAGGTTCGAGGGCCAGTGGGGCGGTTGGTCGATAATGTATACGATTGTGCCAAATCCCGAAATTTTCCATATTAAATCCAGTTTTAAGAAACCCGTCTGCGCCGCTAATAGATAGAAAAGAACGCCTTTAGAAAACGCCGCATTATGCCACAAAAGCTCTCCTTTCGATGAGTAAGGATATATCAAACTCGGGGTATTCGTTCGTGTCGGAAGATTAGATGGGCTTGATCTTGAAGTGCAAGGCAATGAGACTGAACACCAGCGCCTTGAGGTCCTGAACGAGGTAGTAGAAGACGCGCAAGCCTTCTGGGTCGGCCGAGTCCGTAACATCGTTGATCGATCCAATCTTGGCAGTCTATCTCCCGTATTAGCTCTGAACATTTTGCAGAGATCGATTCCGACACTGGCATGACGCACCTCGAATGAAATGTGGTCGTTTCCGAGGCGGATCTCCAACTCCTGCTTTCCGTCTTTGTTTTTGGTCGGCCATTTCTCGTCGTCTTCCCTGTTGGCCTGTCAGCAGCCGCTCCAAGTCGTTTGTATGAAAGGGTGAACAGGATGTCGTACTTCATGATCTCGCTGTCCTTGATGATGCGCTTGATCTCGTCAATGACCAGAGAGCTGACGCACACTAGGAGAGACCGTGATCAGTATACGGATATCCACGGCCGGCTGAACAGTGTTTCCTACTCTCTTTCCTGATCAGACTGTCGTTACGGTAGTTGGAGTTGTTGGCATATCGGGCAGTGGCGCTACGTCCGTCGCCGAGGACGCGAAAGTCGAACTCTGTAGTCAAATGGCGGTACTTTAGCATCGTGGTCGTGGAAACCTGGGGGCTTGCGTCTCGAGGCGCCAATGGCTGAACACACCTAGGAACTCGTGGCCGAAGCGGCCCGAGTGGCCAGAGCTAAGTCGGCTGTTAGCATGGTGTTTTCAATGTATGAATCGAATCCCGTAGGGATGTACATACTAGTAGCGCAGATAGAAGGGTTCGTTGGCGGCTGACATGGCTGTTTGTTGCTTCTGTCAGTAGTAGGTAGGCTTTGCAAGACAAGAAACAAAGATGCAGCCCGCGGCTTGGTTCCTGTCGCTTTTGGATGGACAACCTTGAAAGTCGCGCCCGCGCGGCCACGCTCCAGTGACATTGGCGGGGCACACGGCCCCACACTTGACCCCAGCTTGGCCCAGGGGCATTGTTTGGGCTCCAAGCTGACTCCGGGTTCATGAGCCTGTCTGGCAGCTGGTAAACAGCATCGACACGTGATCCTTCGACTGTTTTGACAGGCTGGCAGATGGCAGACTCGGCCAGGAGATGGAGGCTTGGTGAGGCCGTAAGGGTGTCGGGGGTCCGTGCTTCGCCGTGTGCTGTTGCGGCCGGCCAGAATGCCACATCTCCCAGGGGCCGTCTCTCGATAGAATTGACCGTCCTATCCACGCTGGCTCTTCCAGACTTCAACAACAAGCACAGGTGATGCTCCGCTCTCTCACCTCGCCGGCGCACTCCAGACAACCCTTTCATTGCGCAGCCGTCTCTTGATTTTCGGCCAACCACGACCCTGTCAGTCCAGGGGGAGGAAACCACATCCAGCACCAAGGCCAGCTCATCGTCACTCTTCAGGAGCTCGAGGCAGCCACTCAGTCCATCCATTTACTACTAGCACTCACCCACCTACAACGGGGCAAACAACACCGTACCACACCCGCCCCTCTCTAATTCCGATCCCCGACTCCTCTTCAGGACGCCCGGCCCAGCTACTTTCTACCAAATTCAATCTCAACTTTAATCATCAAAGACGGCCCGGCCGCCGCCAGCTCTCCAACATGTCGTTCCTCGAAAATGCGTACAGCTTGGTCAAGGACAATGCCGTCGACGGCACCCCAACCGTGCAGGAGCTCAAGACGCAGCTCGAAAAGGGCACCGACGAGACCAAGATCGAGACCATGAAGCGCATTCTTACCATCATGCTCAACGGCGATCCCATGCCCCAATTGCTCATGCACATTATCCGATTCGTAATGCCTTCTAAATCCAAGCCCCTGAAGAAGCTTCTATACTTCTACTATGAGATCTGCCCCAAGCTTGATGCCCAAGGGAAGCTCAAGCAGGAGTTCATCCTAGTATGGTAAGGCATTCCGTGTCCGTCTGGGCATGCTGGCCCCTCCAAGCTGACCAGCCATTGCCTCGCAGTAACGGCATCCGAAACGACTTGCAACACCCGAACGAGTACATCCGAGGCAACACGCTGCGCTTCCTGTGCAAGCTGCGGGAGGCCGAACTTCTCGAGCCTTTGCTCTCCTCAGCCCGGGGCTGTCTCGAACATCGCCATGCCTATGTCCGAAAGAACGCCGTCTTTGCTGTCGCTTCCATTTACCAGCACTCCCCGTCGCTTATTCCCGATGCTGCGGACTTGATCTCCACGTTCCTCGAAGGCGAAAGCGACCCAACTTGCAAGCGGAATGGCTTCGCCGCCCTTGCCAGCATCGACCACGACAAGGCTCTTCTCTATCTCAGCACTGTCTTTGACGGTATTCCCAACGCAGATGAGCTTTTGCAGTTGGCCGAGTTGGAGTTCATCAGGAAAGATGCTGTTGTCAACACCCAGAACAAGGCGCGCTACCTCCGTCTCATTTTTGACCTTCTGGAAGCTAGTGCCTCGACCGTTATCTACGAAGCGGCCTCGTCGTTGACGGCTCTCACCAACAACCCTGTCGCTGTCAAGGCTGCTGCCAGCAAGTTCATTGAGCTTGCGATCAAGGAGGCGGATAACAATGTCAAGCTCATCGTTCTGGACCGTGTCGATCAACTCCGCCAAAAGAACCCCGGCGTCCTGGACGACCTGACCATGGAGGTGTTGCGCGTTCTCTCTAGCACAGATATCGATGTGCGGAGGAAGGGTCTCGAGATTGCTTTGGAGATGGTCTCCAGCAAGAACGTGGAGGAAGTCGTGCTTTTGCTCAAGAAGGAGCTGTCCAAGACGGTTGACCAGGAGTACGAGAAGAACAACGAGTACCGCCAGCTTCTTATCCACTCCATCCATCAATGCGCTATCAAGTTCTCCGAAGTCGCCGCTAGCGTCGTCGGCTTGCTCATGGACTTCATTGCCGATTTCAACAACAACTCCGCCGTTGATGTTATTAACTTTGTCAAGGAGGTCGTCGAGAAGTTCCCTCAGCTCAGGCCAGCAATCATTGCGAGACTGGTAGATACCCTGAGTGAAGTCCGCGCTGGTAAGATCTACCGCGGTATTCTCTGGATTATCGGCGAGTACTCGCTTGAGGAGAAGGATATCAGGGACGCATGGAAGAGAATTCGGGCAAGCCTGGGTGAGATCCCGATTTTGGCATCCGAGCAACGGTTGCTGGATAATGTTGATGGTGATGCCGAGGAGAAGGAGAAGGAGCAGGTCAATGGCTCAAGGGCAGCGCCGACTGGCTCACGCAAGGTCCTTGCTGACGGCACATACGCTACCGAGACTGCCCTTACCAGCCAGTCTACAGCTGCTGCACGCCTAGAGGCTGTCAAAGCTTCGTCGAAGCCCCCTCTCAGGCAACTTATCCTTGACGGCGATTACTACCTTGCCACTGTTCTCGCCTCGACCCTTACCAAGCTTGTCATGCGTCATGCCGAGATCTCCTCGGAAGAGGCTCGCACTAACGCCCTCCGCGCTGAGGCTATGCTCATCATGATCTCCGTCATTCGTGTTGGTCAGTCGCAATTCGTCAAGGCCCCTATTGATGAAGATTCAGTGGATCGTATCATGAGCTGTGTGCGCTCCCTTGCCGAGTTCACCGCGCACAAGGAGTTGGAGACAGTTTATCTCGAGGATACCAGGAAAGCGTTCAGGGCGATGGTCCAGGTTGAGGAGAAGAAGCGCGCGGCAAAGGAGGCCCACCAAAAGGCAAAGACGGCCACTCAGGTGGACGATGTCTATCAAATCCGCCAGCTTTCCAAGAAGAATGCCACTGATGGGGCTGATGCTTTCGATGCCGATCTCGAGCGTGCCACTGGTGGAGACAACAGCTCGGCTGAGGACCTATCTGGCAAGCTTAGCCGCGTTGTCCAGCTTACCGGTTTCTCCGACCCTGTTTATGCTGAGGCCTATGTCAAGGTCCACCAGTTCGACATTGTACTGGACGTACTACTTGTCAACCAAACAACTGAGACCCTCCAGAACCTTACCGTCGAGTTCGCGACTCTCGGTGACCTCAAGGTTGTGGAGAAGCCGACAAGCCAGAATCTGGGACCCCACGACTTCCACAACGTTCAGTGCACTATCAAGGTCTCCTCCACGGATACTGGTGTCATCTTTGGCAACGTTGTGTATGAGGGTGCTCACTCCACTGATACCCACGTGGTCATCCTGAACGACTTGCACGTCGACATTATGGATTACATCCAACCGGCCACTTGCACTGAGACCCAGTTCCGCACCATGTGGACCGAGTTTGAGTGGGAGAACAAGGTCAACATCAACAGCAAGGCGAAGAGCCTACGTGAGTTCCTGGACCTGCTTATGGCGTCCACAAATATGAACTGCTTGACACCAGAGGCCAGTCTTAAGGGTGACTGCCAGTTCTTGAGCGCTAACCTTTACGCAAGAAGCGTGTTTGGTAAGTTTTCTCGTCATTCGCATAGCACTTTCGGAAATAATATCGCTAACTTTCCTTCTCTTATCAGGCGAGGACGCTCTAGCAAATTTGAGCATCGAAAAGGAAGGCGAAGACGGACCCATTACTGGTTTCTTGAGGATACGCAGCAGATCGCAAGGGTTGGCCCTCAGTCTTGGCTCCCTCAAGGCATTGAACAAGATTGGTTCTGCCGCTTGAACAGATTTTCTCTCCGGCTAGATGAGATGAAAAAGATGATGTATGGGGTGATTGGGAGGGTTGTATAGCGATTAATTCATCACTTGATATTCTTTTCACCCTTGTGGTTTGTTTCAGTTGTTGTTATCATAGTCTTTGTTACATTTCCACTAGTTGATGCTTGTGAGAGATCCGGATGAGACTTATGTCAATCTCTTTTTTGTGCACCGATCAATGGCAGAAATGTAAAAGGGTTTCGACATATAGTGTGATGGATGAGGAAAACAACAGCAGAGGATGAACCCAAAAGCAGGATGAATTATCCAGATGAAAAAAAAAAAATCAGATACAGACGCAGAATCAATTCTTGATAGAAAACCAGCCAGGTGTGATTAATGCCATCGCCAGTCATCACTGTAGTCAGTGAACCTCTAAGACAAGCTCGAGCAAAAAATACGCATTATTCTCATTCATATATGGTTACCCATAACTTCGTCCACCATTCATTCCATCACTCATTCCCTCCTTTCCCTGCGGTCTCGTATTCATCCCTTTCTCCATAGCATGATTATGCCATACGGCCCTTCCCCCCCACCCCCGCACAAACTTAAGTACAAAAGTAAAGATTAAACAGTAGTAAAAGTGAAAGTGTAGAAGGTAATTGCATAGGCGATATGCTGCCTGCGTAATTGCGAATTATAACATAAAAAACTAACATTAATAGTGCGTAGGTAGGTGAAGGAAAAAAAAAGGGGTATCGTATGCGGTGTATGACGTGGATTTTGTTTCCGCCATTGACCATGACATATGAAAAAAGTCTGAAAAGATGTCCTCCCAGGTTTCTTGTTGATACAAAAAAGATAGGGAAATGGTATCGTATTCGTTCTTAAAAAGGAAGGTTGAAATGATGGATATTCTCAAATGTGATATGATGTAGACGGGGTGGTGCCCGGAACCGCGGCCGTTCTCGCTGAAGCGGGGCCGGTTTATTTGTGTGCTGATTGAAAGGTGTCGTGATATTAAGGTATAGATAGGTAGGTAGGTAGAGGTATTCTTGTTGAAATGTTGGAATGACTCGGCGCTCGTGGATTGGCGGTGCTGTCGCCGTTGCGCTCTTCGGCGCCGGCGCCGTGTTTTGGGGTTGGTTGCCCGTCTTGGAATGTGAGGAGCGAGGAAGGACCAGCCAGAAGATGCCAGTCAGCAACCCCATACGACACGCCCTACTGCGCCCTCTTTACTGAGGCATCGTATTGACTCGCCACAGCTGTAGCGATAGAAAACGGTCAAAAGCGACTTGTTGCTGCTGCTGCTGCTGCTGCTGCTGCTGCGGAGGAGGAGGAGGCTGTTGTTGACTGGAACTAGCCGTGGCCGCCGTATTCGCCGCGGGATGTCGGTGTTGTCTCCTGCTTCTGGAGGGGGGAGACGGAGGTGGATTGGCTATGGCGGAAATCATTCTGTCAAACTCCGCTGGTTCACAATGTGGCTACCGATTGAAAACCAGGGCATTGACAATGGTTCCTTGTTTCCAGCCTTGGTCAGGGAGGGTGGATGTTTCTTTGAGGACCTTGCCCATGTAGGCTATGCGGATCTTTTTGTCTGAGGAGAGCTGTAGCAAATAAACGCAAAAAAAGAGAGTCTGTTAGCTGTTGTGCTGCATAGAGGTAGCAAAGAAAAGAAAGAAAGAAATCGTACCTTTGCGTTCTCAGCAACCTTCCTCCCAAGAACCCGTACCGAATCCCCTTTGTCGACTTGCACAATAACATCCCTGCTCCCATCACTCAACCTCACCCTGACAGTGATCAGATCCTTGACGTTCACCACCGTTTTGCCTTTCTTCCCCCTGTGATGACGGTCGGAGGAGGAGCAGACCTCATCACCACCATTTTCCAAAGCCTCCTGGCTGGCGCCCTCGGTAACTTCTTCATTGGCTACTGACACAGCACCCTTGGTATCTGTATCCGCGTATCCTTCCTCATCTTCATCGGCTTCCATGGAGGAAGGTGGTCGACTCGTGGAAATATTCGTAGGATCTGAAACAATGTGTTCCGGAAGCGCGTAATGATTTCCTAGTAAATCGTACGCTCCTCCCTGTGCCAAGTTGCCGGTGGGAAGCGTGATCTCGGCGGCGTTGAGGATGGTTTGAGCGGTTGCTAGGGCTATTTCCCTGCCGTTGTCCTCCTCCTCCTCCTCCTCCTCCTCTGCACCGCTGCCACGTCCTTCTTCACCTTGGCCTTCTTCGCCTTCGTAGTCACTTGGTGCCGCAAGCGTTCCATCACCATGCTGCGCAGCCGCAGCCGCGTCCACCTGCTCCTGATGCCACAAAATCTCCAGCGCGGCGTGAATGGCCAGCCACACCTCCTGCCTGCCCGTGACTCTAGTATCAAAGAACTCGAGCCGCTCGCGGTCCAAAGCTGCGCGCGTCCATACTGTGCCATCACTTGTCCACTCGTGCCGCTTTAGGGGTTTGTTGATATGTTGGGAGAGGTTTCGGGAGTGGCGGCGGCGGCCTCGGTCTCGTTCTCCATGATCATCTCCACGGTCACCACGGTGCTGAGAAGAACGGCGACGATGACTCCGTCGTCGTTGTTCCCGTTGTTCTCTTGGTTGTTGTTGTTCTTGTTGTTCTTGTTGTGGTTGGTGAGAGAATGCTGTTACCCCTGAAGGAGGGTGAGAAGTAAGGGGTTGTCGATCATCACTGGTTACTGACGAACCGCCTCCTATGCCGCGGAGTTGTGACCCTGCTGGCGTTCCAGCTGCTGTTGTGGGAGCTGGCGAGCCTCCAGCATCTAACTCACGGCGGTTGATTGCTCGGGAAGAACTTGAAATCCTAGAGGTGCGGCTGCCGGCTGGGTACCTTGGGGCTATTACGCCCTCCTCCTCGGAAGACCTGGATATGCAGCAACCCTACACAAATCAAAAAAGAAGAGACAGAAGTACGAGTTAGAAACTTTTTGAATAAAGATGTTGGGATAACAGTGGAGATTGGATTGGATTAATAGGTAGGATAGGTAGGTAGATAGTCGTGATACACACCATTTTCTTTTTTTCTTTTTTACCGTTTGAGACTGGATGGATGAACCGGATACGCCGCTAAATCCAACAATGTTCACTTCTTTCACTTCCTCTCTCTCTCTCTCTCTGTTTCGGATATTGGATATCTGAATTAACTTTGTTTACCTTTCCCCCCTTTTTCTTTCTTTGTCTTTGCCTGACTGACCAGACCCTTCAACAACCTTTAACCGTTTTCACTCTCCTGCCTAAGTGCCACCGCTCGCTCGGGTTATTCCAGCCGCCTGGATAGCCAGTTCATGACGGCCCGAGCCGGCGATTGGCCTTGAAGGCGCCAGCGAATGTTGTCGTTTCGCAACGCGCAGTAGGCCGTTTGAGAGTTTTGCGCCGGTTGGAACGATGGATAAATAAGCACGAGGCGGTATGCACCAGGCAGTGCCGGGAGTGGATGTTTCCCCTGAATGGGCGCAGTATCGTCCCGTCCCGTCCTTCTCGAATGTCTTACTTGTCGGGTCTCGGCCAGTTACCTTCGGGTTTGCCCTTGGCCCCTTGTGTTCGAGATCGGGAGCCTCGCTGGATATTTCAAGGGCGAACAAAATAAGGCAACAAAGGTAAGGTTGAACGTGGTGCCAAAGTCGACGTATAGTTTTCAAGTTGACGACTTTTTCTCCCCTTTCCTTTTGAACTGTTGAAAGATGAGCTTCGACTCTGGCAAAGCTCCCCCTGTCCGCCCGTTGAAAAGCTCCTCCGATGCTGCACGTCTCGCTCTCGGCAGGCAGGCACTTGTGGTGTGTTTGATGCTAAGGTGAACCCCCGCAGGCAGATCTGTTGCGTGGGGTTTACATATGCACTGTAGGGGTCCCCGTCCCTGACTAAAGTTGCTGATGCGCGGCCTGCTAGCGTGGTCCGGCCCAGTCTGGGGCTGCTACCATGAGTCCTTGCTAAGGCGTTTCTAGGCGATGTCGCGGTGAAGAGGGCTTCGTTTCACACCCTTGAAGTGGCCGGGGATGGTGGTTGGTGGTTGGCGATGTCTGAGGTTGTACCTCGGCCGTTCACTGGTTGAACGAGTTTAAGCTATGGATAATATTGGGAGGCGTTAATGGAAATTGGAGAAGATTGGAATTCTAGATTTCCACCATCCCTTTGCGATGTCGGGGTAAGGAGCGGGGATCGATGGCGAAATGGGCAGATGGATAGATTCATGAAATGTACTAGACCAGGACTAACAAACTTCATGACGACCACAGATAAGAAAGAGCCTCAAGACAAGTTCATGACATGAGAGAATGACGTTTGAGGGGGGACTTTGTCATTGTGATGCGATCCCGCCCCGTTACACTGTCGGCCCGGTAAGATCATGGCAACCTAGCCAGGGGGGAAGCTCTGTCGTTACCTAAGAGCCCGAGCTCCCTCCCCTTCATCCGCCTCCAATTCCCTGATCTGACTACCGATCTAGTGTAGATGGCGCAGACCCCCTTAACTCAATCCGTCTTTTCCTGCATCGACATGAAGGCTGAGCTGTCCTAGCAGCGCACCCGAGTTGAGCATCATCCATTCATTACAATCATGGCTCAGCCCAACGTTTCGGGCGCAGTAAAAAGACCAGTATTGCCGTTTCCCGCACAATGTCTACAGGGCGCTGTTGAAGTACAGACTTGATCACGCCGACTTACCCAAATTCTTTAGAGCGACGGATGCTTGGTGTTGCAGTCGCCTCACTGCAATGGTTGCATTAGCTCTGCAAGTGGTACATGGTCTAGGGCATACGAACGGCAAGTCAGGCCACCGGATAAAATATGGGTTTGCGGGGAACGCATCGTCAAGTGAAGTTTGGGGACACCACAGGGTTTTTGTGAGTTAACATCTTCTCCCTTTACCACAGATAGCCTCTGCACTTGGCAGTTCCGCAGAGACATTTGGTCATCTCCGAGATCTTTGATGGGTCATGCGCGTCGCTTTCGAGCCCTGTCAATCCGTTGACATAGTCAAATGTCAACTCGGTCCCCTTGGGGATATCCTTGATGGCGAACAGGGCAAGGTCGTGAATATGCTTGTCAGCGTGATCGCCCACCCGCGCAAAGATGGCCATATTTGGGTCGCAGCTGTGGTTGATGAACCTGGTAGGGCCACTCATATACTCGCCGTCAACCTCTAGCGGCTGTCCGGCCAGCAAGGGGTCTAGTGAATCCGGATCGGAAAACTTGTCGAGGGCAAACAAGTAGACATCCTTTCGTCTAGCAATCGTCGATTCAGCTCGTCGCCGGTCGGCCTCCTCGCTGGTAATGATTTCGCCCAAGTACCGGTCCACGAATTGCCCCCTCTTGATATTGACGGGACATTTGACGCCCCAGCCCCTGTCTTTGGTCCTAAAGATCTGTAAGGGCACGGTCCGGCCACGCTCCACCACTCGGTTTGGGCAGTCCTTGGAGCAGGCGCAACCTTGGTGGCACTCGTAGATGGGCTCCTGGGATTGCAAGACCCTATCACGCAATAGTCCCTTTTTCGCTCCTTGAGAGTAGTAGGCAAATCGCTTCTTCCGGGTGTAGGGATCAGCTTCCTCGTCGCTATCTGGCGCCATCTCGTCGAGACACTGGCATGTCGAGTACATGCACTCCTCATCGCTAGCGCAGGAGCAGCCTACTCGGAAAGACTGGTCGGCCACGGGAACGTTTTTGCCTATGATGGAGTGGTCGATAAAACGGAAGTTGGGGTTGAGGAAGGCATCGTCTTCGCGGTTGACGATGGAGATGGGCAGCTGAGCATGGGTTGCGAAGGATCGGATCTGGCACCAGTGGCAATTCTTTTTCTCTTTTGGGTTGGCCTAGTTTATCAAAGACAAGTAAGTCAGCAGGATTCAAGCTGGCCTCGACTTTTGTTTGGATGCGGGATGCAGTTTGAGGACTTACATCTGGCTTCCCATGGTTGAAGAAGTGAGGACGGAAAGCTTTCTCCATCTTGGCGTAAATCAGCTTAAATTGACTTTAACTTGTACAGGATATTTCTTTCTTCAGACATTGAAGTGGGAGTCAACCAAAGGCGCCGCTCCTGGGTTGGGTTGTTGGAATTCTGGTCGCGCTCCTGGAAGCTTTACGCGTTGAGAGAGAAAGATGGTTTAAGCGTAAAGTGACCAAGACGCGAATTCCCGTGAGGAGAAGGCGGGCAGGCGCTGAGCATTTGTTGCGGGGAGTGCGGGGAGTGGCTACAGTGGCAGGTACCGCTGTGGATTTGGGCGAGAACCCCCCCCCCCCCCCCCAAAACTCCGCCTGCAAGGAAACCGTCACAGCAGCCAAAAAGAGGAAGTCGGGTGTCAACGGAGTGGAACCAAGCTCCTTCACTTCCACCTTTCAACACCAAAATTGGCACAGACATTATTTAACGTTGCTCTGAGCGGATCGTACTCAGCTGAGAAGGGTGAGCATGAACAACTTGTGACCATCGATATTAGGATACGAAGATGAAAGATTGGCCTTACAGAGCACAAGAGAAAAAGCGAGACGGGACTGAAGACGGAAAGGTTGATGACGACGACCGGCTTTGATGGTCACAAAACGGGCAGTTGAAGCAACACGTTTCGACTTTACTACGATAACTGGGTACAACCGACAAACAAACTATCTACATACCTCAAACGCTTGTCGAGTTCCACGCCTTCACAACAGCCCCCGCCGCAACGCCATCTGGGCTCGACTGCAGCGCAACCCGGACGACATTCAACGCCTGGCTGCCCAAGAAAACGGGCGCCTTGAGTCTTTGAGCCTCCTCAACAGCCGCAGAAAGACCATCGGCAATTTCCTTGAGACTCGTCTCGCTTTCGGCAGCAGCCCATCCCTGCCTCGCCGTGCCCTCCCGGAAGGCCTTGATGATACTGGGACCATACTTCTTCAGCATCTGACTTCCTCCGGCCGCGTTGATACACAGATCAAACACCTGATCGAGGTCCAGCCCAACCTTATCCGCGAAAGCCAGGGCCTCCGCCGCTGAGCAGAGCAATATCCCCTTCAAGAGTCCGATAACCAGTGCTAGCTTCTCCTTGTCATTCGCAGCAGTTCCTTGAACCGGTCCAACCTTGCCCTTGCCTTCTGCATACAGCCTTACCAGCCCACTGTCGTCGTCCGCCCCGTATCCCCTTCCTACGGCAGAAAAATACACCTGCTCGGCCACGCTCGTCATCAGCGTGGGGAATCCGCTCCTCCTGGCCTCGGCAGTGATGATGCTTGTGTCCTTGACGATAATCACCGTCGCACTCGCAATGGGCTGATAGCCCGTCAACATCCTCGGCGTCCGGTGTTCAAACATCCAGTTCCATGCGTCGGATTTAAGCACAGCCTCGTTCGTTCTTGCCAGGTCCAGTCCCAAATGAGTGGCAAACCCCATGGCCTCGCTCGCTGCGAGAATCTGCACAGCCGCAAGCACCTGGTGCACCATTTTCATGTTGCTACCGGCGCCGATGCCGCCCTGGACAATGTACAGCTTGGCTGGGTCGGCAAGCTCTTCCAGGAGCGGCTTGGATTTGCCCAGGGCCTCTTCGGATGACACGCCCGCCATGATGGAAAGGGTACCGTCGGCGGCGCGGGCGGCACCGCCAGAGACAGGGCAGTCGATCAGATGGATGTCCGGACGGCCAATGGCGGAGAGCTGCTTGGCAAGAGATTGGACATAGTCACAGGGAACGGTGGAACAGAGGAGGAGGACCGCCCCATGGGGCAGAGCTGGAGCGGCGGCGTCCGGCCCGTCGATGAGCACAGATTGGGCTTGTTGCGCAGTGGCCACCATGCAGACACAGAGCGGCTTGTTGGCCACGGCGGATGCTGGTGTGGACGCTGTGAGACCGCCGGCGGAGGTGAACTTCTCTAGGGTTGGGGGCCAGACGTCAAAGCCGGTTACAGGGTAGCCTTGCTTGATGAGGTGAGTGGCCATGCCGAAGCCCATGGCCCCGAGGCCGATGAAGGCCACAGGTTGCTTGGTGTCTGACATGATGTTCTGGGTTCGACTCGGTGAATGGACAAAGTCCCAGTAAGTGAACAGTGATGAGTGATTGTTGAGTCGTCGTTAGGTAGGGGAGTCACTGTGCAAGTGTAAGACCCAGTCAGATTCGATGTATCCCGTCGTTGAAGCTGAGTATGGTAAGTTTGTCGTCTAAGCAACTGTCACTCTTTTTGCGGAAATTTGGTTTCCCATACTTGAGGGAAAGCCAACCTTTTCCCCACGGCGAGAACGTCATTTCCGTTTTCCTGCAAGCCGAACAGAACGTTTTGAACATCAACATGGCGTGATCCACCGGTCTTACACCGAAACCTGGCTATAAGCCGCTCCTCCACCTCCTCCTCTGCACCCCCACCCCCGCCTAAATATTAAAAAGGCTTGAGCCACAAAGTGATGTTTAACCAGATGACTTCCCCTTTCTCCATGGTTCTGGACGGGAAACCAATTAGCAACTGGGGTAGTTCCTCTTCAAGGAAAGTATCCCGTTAGGTACGTACTGGATCAGCATTAGGCTAAAAGAGATGCATAGCATTCAAACTGGTCAAGTCGGGATTTCGGCTAGGGAGTTTGGAGTAAACTGAAGTTGGGGGTTAAAGTTGGGGGTGGATTTGGGGGTCATGCCATTTATAGTGGTTACCCCGGTTTGCCCAATCCGGAAACTTACTTGCTGATGACATCCTCCAACTCGGCAACACGTTGAAGGATAAACTGTTCCCGATACTCGGCTGCTGGATAATCTCGGGTCTTATTTTTGCAGTTGACCCTTTCTGTTAGTACAGGAGAGGCAACCTCTGTCAGTGGCAGAAGCACATCCCATCCGTCTCAGCATAACCAGGCAAACCACAACTCTCCTACCCTACCTGCCAGCCGGATTCTGTTTCTTTTCAGTTGCTCCCTTCCTCTTTTCCCTCCTAGAACACCATACCAAAGTCAGGATCAACAAACAACAGCAACCATGGGCCGCCCACCCCTCTCCGAGAACCGGACCATGTCCATCCTCAACAAGGCCAAAGCCGGCGGCTACGCCGTTCCGGGAATGTGCTGCTACAACATCGAGTCCATCATCGCCACCGTCAAGGCCGCCGAGGCCGCCCGCTCGCCAGCCATGGTCCTCCTCTTCCCCTGGGCCATCCAGTACGCGGGTGACTCGCTCGTGAAAGCCGCCGCCGACGCCGCCCACAGCGCCAGCGTGCCTGTGTCGCTGCACCTGGACCACGCGCAAACACCTGAGCTGGTGCGCCGCGCCGCCGATATTCCCGACGGCTTCGACAGCATCATGTGCGACATGAGCCACTACGAAAAGGAGGAGAACCTGAAGCTCACGGCCGAGTTGGTTCAGTACTGCCACGAGCGCGGGATTGCTGCCGAAGCGGAGCCTGGACGCATCGAGGGCGGAGAGGATGGCGTGGCGGAGACGGCGGACTTGGAAGGACTGCTGACTACGCCCGAGGAGGCTGAGGAGTTTGTCAATACCGGGATTGACATGTTGGCTCCCGCGTTTGGAAACGTGCATGGAGAGTATGGTCCTAGGGGAATCCAGCTGGAGTATGATCGTCTGCAAGCCATCAATGAGCGGGTGGGTGAGAGGGTCAGGCTGGTGTTGCATGGTGCGGACCCGTTCGATGAGGAGATCTTTAGGAAGTGCATGGCTGGTGGTGTGACCAAGGTCAACATTAACAAGGGGATGAATAATCACTATGCGAGGGTGCAGGATGAGATGAAGGGGAAGCCGTTGACGAGTGTGATTGAGGCCGGGACGAAGGCGATGCAGGAGGCTATTGAGCAGTATATGCACTGGCTGGGAAGTGCCGGGAAGGCTTGATTATGCCTATAGATACTTTGCGTGCTAGATGAAGCCAGAGCCAGGCTGTTGTAGCTTTGTGTCAATCTTGCATGCTCCATTGAAGACCAGTGTCATCCCATCATCCCCAAAACATCTCCTCAACAACGAAGGGTTAGGGTCATGCCTGCGCTCTAAAGCCCTGAATGGCCTCAACCTTTATGATGCTTCAACCCATAGCCTCGAGTACATACATCACTTATTCCAAACCTCAGTTCGATAAGGCAGCCGACTCGGGGCGTTGGCCAAATGGCGCAGCGGTTAACTGTCCACCAATCCTAACTCGAATGTATCATAATCATAAAACGAGGCGAAACAGTGAATGGACCACCCACAAATAACAGCTGCTCAAAAGTACAAAAACGGCGTCCCATACCTCAAGAACGAAATCAACAACGGAGGGTAGTACACCATTGGTAACTGTAAAATGAGAAAGGGCATCTAGGCGGTAAATGCTCTACCGCACCGGGACCGGGTTTTTTCCTTTTTTTTTTTTTTTTTTTTTTTTTTTTTTTTTTTTTTCGTTTTTTCGTTTTTTCGTTTTTTCGTTTTTTTTTTTTCTTTTCATTCCTACTTTTTATTGTCACTTTCCGTTCTATCATTTGAGGGGGATATGATCGAAAATGTGCTCAAATTTTAGTGAACAATCAACATAGATCGATATTGGTGGTCGTTGGGCTGGTACTCTAAAACTACGCAGGAAACAATGCCGTGCAGAAGTGGAAAAGTGGCAGCGATAAACAAAACTGCTCTTTCCCGAATAACAAAAATCCAAAGAATGATGAGATACTCCACCTCATCATTCCATCTTCCATCTCGCCGGCCATTTATGATGAACGCACTTCCATCCAGTATCACCACGAAATTAGAGAGCCGACAAGAGGCCCTGGAGTCCGACCATGGCTCCCCACGCACCTGGATCGGGCGGCAGTTCCTTGTTGTCATCCGCGCCAACACCAACGTAAGTAGCCCTGCCCAGTTTTGGCTTCAACTTCTTGGTCCCTTCGGATCCCTTAACAGCCGCAGCGACGCTCTGTTCAAAGCTTCTCCCTTCTTCCATAGCCATGGCGAAGGGAATCAGCGTGTCCATCACTGTACGATCACCAATTTTGGCCGGGGTGTACTGACGCAAATGACTGATGGCAGTTGACAAAGTTTTTCCCCATAGAGCAGGAACCCCCACTTCCTTTTCGAGTCCGATGTTCTCCTGAAGCGCCGTCCGCAGCGCCACGAAGAAGATACCCAGAATGCCACCCAATGTTCCGCCCATCTTACCCTCGACGATATCTTCCAGTTCGTTCAGGACCTCAACCACCGAGCCCTTGGCGGCAACCTGCTTGGTCGTTAGAGCATCTAACAGCGCGTTGGCTCCCGTCTGCAGAGTCAGGCCGCAATCACCGTCGCCCATGACGGTGTCCCACTTTGTGAGGTTCGGCTCTGCGGCTGACACTGCGATGCAGGCGCTCTTGATCATGCTCTCGAGCAGCGTTGGGTCAATCTTCAGGTCGGTGGAGTCATCGACTGTTCTCCTGATTTCTTTCGGGGGTGGAACGACCTGTTCGGACCGCTTACGTCGTCGCGGATAACTCTGGTATCCAGCAACGGCTTCCCAGGCGGTGTCCGTTCGAGTGTCAAAGAAGCCCTTGATTTGATCGACGGTGTAGGTGCTGTTGGCTGCAGCAGCGGTGATGTTGATGATGGATACCGAGAAGGCTGGAGCATTGAGTGATGTCTCCAGGCATCCCGAGTACACTCGAACCGGCTCCATATTCCAGTCCTTGAGCAGTTGTTGCAGGATCTCGTCTACGAGCCCGCCCAGCTCAAGATTCGAGATGCCGCCAAAGTTACTGACCAAAAGGACCGTCTCATCACCGGGGTTGAACTTGACGTAGCTTCTTTCGGGGTCTGTCTCGTCCAGGCAGTACTTGAGAATCTGCTGGACGAGTCCCTCGGCTGAAGGTGCTGGCGATAGCTTCCAGTAACCTGGCTCGTTGTGTGGTCCAGTTCCCAGTTCCAGCTCGTCCTCGGCTAGGGCTCCGTGTTCAGTCCTCCCCGGGACGTGGCAGTGGTCGAGAGTAGCAGAAATGCTGACAATAGAGTTGGCAAAAGCAGAACCGAAATCGTAAAGCTCGTCGAGAGTCGCCCCCTGAGCAGCTGCCGCACCAAGAACCTTGAGCACTCCAATTTGCCCGGCCAACCCACGTCTTCCGACTAAGGAGCCGCCCTTCTTCCCGATGGAGACATCGTCGCCGCAGATGAGCATCTTACACGGGTTACCCTTTGCCTTCGTCTTCTCGGCCGCAAGTCCAAAATGAAGACAGTCGCCCGTATAGTTCGTAATTACCAGGAGAGTGCCCTTGTCGGAAGGTACTGATTCAACCGCGGCTAGAATTTGCTTGGTGCTTGGTGAGGCAAAGACGTCACCCATTACGGCTGCCGCAAGTAAGTTGGTTCCTACATAGCCGGCCCAGGCAGGTTCATGTCCAGATCCTCCGCCGCTAACAATGGTGACATTGGACCGAGGTGCTTCGGAGTCGTATACGACTTTGTTGGCTTCGTCCAGGTTGAGTCGGGGGTTCGAAGCAACGATTCCGCGCAGAGCCTTGGGGACGAGCCCGTCCAGGGATGGGAAAAGGTGACGCTTCGACATGGTGTAGAGATGATGGTGAGGTGTAAGAGAAGACACAAAGAAGATACAAGAAGAATGTGTGCTTATGAGGATGTATCAGGTCACTTGTGATATCGGAAAGTTTTCAGAGATATTGACCATGTAGAGGTCCTCCAATCCAGCATGGGTCACATCGTCCGGTATGAGCCTGGGACACTCGTGTGTTTCTCGCTTCCCCCTCCTCAACCCACCATGCCGTTTGCATGCTTCCCGGCCCAGGCCATTCAATTGCCGTAGCGTAAGCGGCTTCCTCGATATTCAGACGTGTGTCAGAGAGGGGCAATCAAATCGGGCTCTGGGGAGTGGTGGCGTCAATATTGGGGCGGGAGTGACCCCCAATTCTTCCGGTTTACCCAGAAGGGCATCACGTCCTGGCTAAATCCGAGTCCCCTCGTCTGATAGCTTGGCTTCACTCGACGGGCTGTTGCCGGTCATTAGTCATGACATACCCGCCTTGTGATCTCGACGTTATGGGTGCTTGTAAGGTTATTAAGGACAAAGAAGACGGTCTTTGGTGGTTTTCCCGGTCAAATTCTCACAGTGACGGTGATATCTACAACAAAGATGTCTACAGCAACACCACAACCACGCTGGCGCATTGCCGTCGGCTGCGATGTCAGTACAGTAGTCTATCCTCTTCGAACCCCCTTCTCTCTATCAAAGTTGTACAGTAGGCCTCAACAGGGTATATTACTAACCAACCCCTTCCTTCCCAATCAACAGGACGCAGGCATCAACTACAAGAACAAAATCAAATCCGACCTCTCCTCTGACCCTCGCGTGATTTCCGTCATCGACGTCGGCGTCGCCCACGACTCTCAAGACAAGTCCACCGCCTACCCACACATCGCCGCCACAGCCGCCAAGCTGGTCGCGTCGGGCGAATGCGACCGCGCCCTGCTCATCTGCGGCACCGGACTAGGGGTCGCCATCGCGGCCAACAAAATTAAGGGTATCCGGGCGGTTACGGCCCACGATAGCTTTTCGGTGGAGAGAGCCGTGTTGAGCAATAATGCGCAGGTGCTGTGTATGGGTGAACGAGTGGTCGGGCTGGAACTTGCGCGCAGACTGGCGAAGGAGTGGTTGGGGTATGTGTTTGATGAGAGTAGTGCTAGTGCGGAGAAGGTGAGGGCTATTCATGAGTATGAGGGGAGGGAAGGGGGTAGGGAGGCGGAGTGGGTGAAGGGGTGTTAGTTAGACTGGACATTTTCTTTGTTTTTTCTGTTGTTGTTTGTAATGCCTTCCTTTTCTTGCTCCCGTCATGAATTTGGGCAGGTGTGGGCAATTTGATTTCGGGCAGTTTGCAGTTGATGTCGATCACAGGTTCAACGGAATAGTTACAACTTACAACGAAGAAGATAAAAGTCAAGTTGTCGTTGTTGTTGCTTCGAGTGTCCAATCTTTCCCCAGTTTCTGTTTGAATGCAATGTCAATCCATTTTCCATCTCCACACGAGTCCAGAACCCAGACCCGCCATGTTGAACGTGGGAAAAACCTGGGGAGAACCCTTGACCCTGACATCTTTGCGAGTCCTATCCTGTCCTGTTCTGTGATTCTTCTTTCGGATATCGTAATCCGACCCCCCCCCCCCCCCCCCAACGGGGAAGGTTGCCCTGACTGGTGCAGTGTAAGTGGGCTCGGGTAGCAATCCCCCGAGCTTGGGACGGAAATAACGCTAGCACAAACGCCAAGAGCGTCATATATCCAACACGACCACGAGCTTCACACATGACAGAGTGACAATTTGTTTGTCGCGATGGATCGTGGGGGCTTGTGGGGTTGTGGGTTTGTTGTAGATCCCCCGGATTTCCGTAAAGTCAGACTTAACCGAGAAGGGGCATCCGCTAGGTTTGGGACAATGCAAACGACTTTGGGAGAAAATTGGCGGACGAGGAGGGGAATGTGATGTTGCAATTTACCCCGGGCCCGAGAAAAGAGATAGCTTAGATACGGGTATAGGATGCGCTTATCCGCGGGGTAAGGTACGTAAGGATTCAGGTAAGCTTCCAAACAGTGTTCCTTTCCTCGGATTGTCATCAACTTATGCCAAGAAAACAGATAGTGTTTCTTCGTTGTAAGTCATTGTTGGTATCGAGCTCAGATTAAGATTGAGGTAGTAGCAAATAGTGGTACGGGTGATGATTCTTTGCACGGAAAGAATCACAGACAAACTGAATTCTAACTAAAACCTCTCCATCAGCTTAGGAACCATTGAGTAATCCTCTTTAACCATACCTAGACAAAGTGCCATCGCCAAACCACGCCAACAACCATTATAGACTTCAACAAAACACCCTTGAAGGAGAAGTCAAGAAAGAATCTACGGCGATGTCATCCTCATCATCTTCCCGTGAGCGCCGGCGTCTAGTAGGCGTCTCAACAAAGATGTACTTCTCCCACGCCCGCACCACCAACTTCATCACCTCCTTCCTCGACCTCATGCAGCACCACACCTCCACCACAACTGAGCAGTCTAACAAAAGAAACAACCTGACTGCCGCCCTCGCCTCCAATATTGACATATTCATCATCCCCGACCACCTCTCTTTGCAGTCTGCCATCAACCGCACCGCCAACCACCCAAGTCAATCTGACCCAACTGATCCCAAAATCCTCTTCGGCGCGCAAAACTGCCACTGGGAAGATTCCGGCCCATTCACAGGCGAGGTATCCCCCGCCGTCCTGGCCGAGATAGGGTGCAGCATAGTCGAACTCAACCATGCCGAACGGCGTCGCTATTTTGCCGAAACAGATGCCATCACCTGCCTCAAAGCTCAGGCAGTCATACGAAACGGGATGATCCCCCTCATCTGCGTTGGTGAAGGCTCCCCTGGTCAAATACCTGCCTCGGGCGAGGTAGCGATCAGGAAAGCGGCGGAGGAGGTAGTCGGCCAGGTGGAGCGGTGTCTGAAGGGTGTTGACCCCACAAAAGAAGTTTGGCTGGCTTACGAACCTGTTTGGGCTATTGGTGCAAAGGAGCCTGCGGGAGTGGAACATGTGAGGGGGGTGGTGAGGACTATACGAAAAAGTGAGGTGGTGAGGGGGAGGGAGGGAAGGGGCGGGGTGACGAGGATTTTGTATGGAGGGAGCGCGGGACCGGGGTTGTTTGGACAACTGAAAGAGGAAGATGGGGTGGATGGGTTGTTTCTAGGGAGATTTGCGCATGAGGAGGGGCAATTTTGGAAGACGATTTGTGAGGTTGCTGAGGTTGAGTGGGAAGGGAGGTGAGTTGTTAATTTCCTTTGGAGCGTACGGAGGAGATTAACTTGCGATGAGTGCATTGGAATAGCTCGGGCATTGTGAATTGCAAAGGCGTATGAACCACTTGTGCTTGGAAGAATTGAAAACGAGTAATGAACCGCGAAGTGATGACAAAGTCTACGGGCAGCCCTCCTTGCCAAATTCTCGACTGTCTGTAGTTTATAATCGAGGAGTCTATGAAGAACCAATGCCGCCCTCCAAATCTTGGTGATACAGAGTGAGAGAGAGAGTAGCAAGACAAGAAGAAAAAAAACCATATACAATACAGCCCTGGTTTGTTTGTTAGTTCAGTACAAAAGAGCCAAAGTTCACTAGTTATAGAACAGATTTTGTCTTTCTATCAAATCTTTTACCTAATCTTGAAGGCCTTTCTCATTCTAGTCTTGAGGACCTCGAAGGAGATAGAGAGAGAGATATTAGAGGATACCACTCAATGGTTTCTATAGCGTCACAAACCCTTGCCATTGTCCTATATCGCTTCATTGGGGGGATATTTTTTTCTCCAACAATGACACAAATATCATGATCAATCATCATAGCCGTGACAATGTGTCGGTAATAAATTCAAACTTCTTCCTTGTAGTTGGGGATGGAATCACTTATCTGTGGTGATGGTACGTCGTCGTTTACATTGAACCCAATCTGGCAACAAGAACGGACCCTTTTCAACAAGGCCGGGGTCCCCCTCTATTGCGGCAAACACCAACAACGATGACGATGGCTATGAAAAATTGGTCAAAACGAAGACAGGTGATCTAGGAGCAGAATCTCCGGGGTAACGGGAACCTTGAAGACCCCTCAGGCGCGCTCCTTCCTAGCCGTGACGTCAACTGCATCACTCTCCAAGGCCAGATTAGATTGCAACTGAAAGCAAACGCGCAGCAACGGAACGCGCAGCTGGGCTGTGCTTTTGCTGAATGGATGATAATGACGTTAACTGGACATGACATACAGATAAGTGAACCACAAGAAGCGCGCCCATCTCAAGTCTACTTCGTTTTTACTCCAGCCGCGGTCGCCTCCTCTCAAGACTTGTACTCACCACCACAAGCCCAAGGAATCACATCGAGATACCAGATCAACCCACACATTACAATCCTCCACCATGACTCGCAACATCTGCATCACAGCCAGCGAAGGCCAGACCGGCTTCCTCATTGCCGAGCTACTCCTCAAGGAGAGCAAGTTCTCCAAGCGAATTGATAGCATCACCGGCCTGGTTCTCGACCCTACCAACCCAAAGTGCACGGAGCTCGAGTCCCTCGGAGCCAAGATCGTCCCACACCACCCTGGCCGCGAGCGCCAGATGGTTAAGACTCTTAAGGAGGTTGGCTGCGACACCGTCTGCGTGATCCCTCCCGCCCACAAGGACAAGGTCGACATCACCATCGAGCTGTGCGAGGCCGCCAAGAAGGCCAAAGTCCAGAACGTGCTGCTCATCTCTGCTGCCGGCTGCGACTATGCCGAGAGAAAAAAGCAGCCCCGTTTGCGCGAGTTCATCGACATTGAGAACATTGTCTTGAGCTCCAAGGGCGACCCCAGCGTCGAGCTGGGCCACTCGCCCTGTGTCATCCGCGCTGGTTTCTACGCCGAGAACTTGTTGTTGTACTCTCAGCAAGCACAGTTGAACGGTATCCTCCCTCTACCCATTGGTGAGAACCACAAGTTTGCTCCCGTTGCTCTGGGTGATATTGCGTACGTCGCTGCTCGTGTCCTCGCTGGTAAGGGCAAGCATGGCTTCGATGATCGCCACCGCGGCCAGATGATGATTGTCACTGGTCCCATGCTTTGCGCTGGAAAGGAGCTGGCTGAGGCTGCCAGCCAGGCTGTCGGTCAGAAGATGGAGTTTGAGAACATCTCCGAGTACGTTTTTTTTTCCCTTCTCTATCCTTTATCACCATTAAACTCACGCTATGTTCCCCAACCATTGCTAACAACGACGCCCAAAACACAGACGCGAGGCCAAGAGGATCCTCAAGGCCCAAGCCGACATTGACGACTCCGAGAAGGAGTATCTCCTCGAGTACTACAGCTTGGTCCGCGAAGGCAAGACCAACTACGTCGTCACCACGGCCTTCCACGACGTTACTGGCGAGCAGCCTACCCAGCCCTCCGAATTCTTCCGCATGTATAGCCATGAGCTGCGTCCCAAGAAGAAGGCCAAGACTGATAACTCCACTTAAACCGGTTTTCTTTCTCATTGTCTTTGCACCCATTTGAATTTCGGTTGTGTAATTGCTGGAGCATGGAGTTTTGGGCGTCAGGCTTGAAGGGACACAAAGGGGTCCTGAGTCGGGAGGTAGGTAGGAACAATCGATTAGAAGGCGTACTTCTTCCATTCATAGGCCACCAAAAAGAGACAGAAGACTCTTAAGTTGCTTGTATATAATCCTCCAAAAAAACGGCAAGGCTATTTAACGTAAATACCAGCCAGTCTGACGAATTGTTAAGGCAATGAAGATAAAGAGTGAGGTCAGGGAGCTGACAACCCCAAGTCAAGTCCACCGGCCAAGGTCGCCATGGTCGATTCCCAAGTTCGTATTGCCTGAACTGAAGACCCAAAGAACCACACTCTCCAAGACAACAGGACATCGATGTTCGTGGAATATGCGGTCCAATACTGGTCTATTTGTTAGTTCGAGACATTGGGTCAATTTTCCTAAGCTTTTTATCGTAAAATACACTTGGTTCAATCTTTCTAGTACTTTCCATTCAATCCCTATAAGGTCCATTCGGCAGCGATCACGTCCAGCGTATCAGGAGGACCTGAAGTATCAAGCTTACAATCAAGTGGAAACCAACACGAGACTGTATGCGTCATGTGTGGTTACCATAGCTCTAAAAACTGGTACCTTTGTCTTCTAATCCTCTAACTCTCGAGCCCGACTATCAACACCATCCGTTCTTGCCATGATGTCCGAACCCGGCATTCTTCGGCAAGTCTTTTCTAGCTACCTACTCGAGATCGAAAACTCGTACAAGGTGGAATTGCTTCGTTCCTTCCTCCAGCTACTCCTCGCTTCGGTACTTAATGCTAAACGTCCCTTCCAATACCCCGGCTGAACGAGCAGGTCACAGTCTGCGTGAACCCTGGATTGTTTTCTTTTTCTTTTCTTTTGGCGCAATTAACTCTAGCAAATTGAGAAAGCGAGGCGTTTGGCCAGATCATGGATAGGTATCATCTCATGGCCGGTAAGCAAGAATGGCGTCAGATGTGTTCTGCTCTGTGCGGAGCCTGACCTAGACTGATTCCATTTGCAGGTCTCCTTCTCGGTCAAGCTCCGGAGCCGGCGGTAGATTGGCAAAGTCGGCACCTCCGTCAAGATCCATGGCTTCCGAGTTTTCTTCAAAATTCTCTGCATGAGGATAGACCATGTCCGCACTGACGACCACCTCCCCCTTCACGGTCAATGGAGATGTTTCCGGCGATTTGGGCTTCGACTCTGCGACATCACACGTGCCACATTCCTGCTCTTCAAGCTCAAGTTTGGCGGAAGCATGTGCGGCCACGATGATGGTAGACTCCTCTGTCTTCTCTTTGTTCCCACGCTCTCCATTATGAGCTAATGGACTATCCATGCACGGTGATTCGGATCCCGCAGGATTGTTTGCATATTCCGGAGCCGTGTGCACTAAGGCATCTGAATCCCCTTCGTTATTTTCGGGGTGCTGAGATGTAACTGTCGCGTGACCTGACATTGCAGACTGGTTGTCATTGCCAACTTCCTCGTCGTCTTCCTCATCATCGACATCGTTGAAGAAGGCATCTAGGTCGCAAACAACTCGCATTTTAACTAGTAACTTTGTGCAATGGTAGTTTGTGCCGTCGGCATTGCCGCGCTTCCTCAAGCCTGGTGATACCGCCATATCAACGATGGGGGGGCTTGTTTGGTCCAGTTGATCGCTGCTCAGCCCAAGGGAAATCTTATCCATTGTTCCTGCATCAAAATCAAACCCACGGAACCAAGGATGCTTCGATTTTACGGCACCAGAGAAGATGAGAGTGAAGAAAGCTTTTGACTTTCTGAGCTGAATGTCGATGTCAACAGCTTTTCTGATGATCTCGGCAGCGTCTACCAAAGTTCCATTGGAAAACCGAAGCCTCGATGGCTTTGGTGAGATGAACAGTCGTAACTTTTCCATCATTTCCCTGGCAGTTGAATCATTTCTCGACTTCCTGTCCAAACCCCGTTCGACAAGGAAGCTTACAGATCGTGATCTCCATTCATGAAACGCTGTGTCGAATTCTGTCTTCTCGTTGACGGGGAATCTCTTGGCGCATCCTGATAAATCTGTGTTAGTATTGTGACCGAAGCTGAATGGCAGGTGATACCTTTCGGGCGGGTCAGCTTACCTGTGATTTTGTCGCAGATATCATCGAATTTCTCACCAATCTCTCCTGCCCACAGTTTTGACTTATGGTCAAAAACTTCTCTCTTGACAAAACGCCACACCATGCTTTCCACAAGGTATGGATATATGTATCCGCTTTGGAGGACTGATTTCGGCTGTGCACATACGTTGCTAATGGGCAAGTACTGCTCGACAGCTCCAGCTCGCTGAATGTCTTTCCAGAGAAGCATAGCGGGAAAGTGATTGCTGACAAACTGTTCAATCAAGAAGCCCAAATGTTCCCAGTCTTTTCCAATCTCTGAATCAGCATCTTTGGTGGGGTTAACGTAGTTCTTGGATCGCAACTCGGAAAGTTCCTCAAGAAGCTCCGTCCGTGTGTTTTCTAGCTCTCTCTCAAGCTCGTTTATCTCGGATTTGAGGCGGTCGTTCTCGGCTTCCAGGTTTCGGATGCGAGCTGCGTCCGCAGTCTCTTGTGTATTGAGGTACGCCTTCTCTGGCCCTTCTTCCCTTTCTAGCATTGCCATTGCCGGTGAGAGTCGGACAATAGACACTGGCAAGCTTGGGGCAATGGATCCTCTCTGCTCCTCCGTATCATCTCTCTTGCGTTTGCTCGTCTTAGACCTGGTGGCATGCTCTTTCCTGTAAAGCTCTCCATTGCTATGACTGTGAAAGTGATTCAGGATTCCATTGCGATTCTTTTCCGACTCCTGAGAGTGCTTCATGGGGCCCGAGAAGAATTGGGCATGTCCTTCTTGCTTGATCTTCATCTGTTGACGCAATGTCTGATGTTCGATGCTGGAGATGGCGGAGTCCGAGTCGGTTTCAACTGGCCCGGAATTTCCCTTATCAATATTTTGGGCGACACGGCTAGCTTGTTCTCCGGTTGACCGATGCAGTCTTGCATGATGAGAAGCTGCATTCAAGTCACTTTTGTGATCGTGGGTCATTTCACCAGCTGAGTTGGCGGGGTTTTGAGCGGGCGATAGACCGTGGTTGCGATCCATGGTTGATACGTGGTCCGTAGGTGACGAGTGCTCATGTAGGCTTGGTGGGTTGAGAGCACGAGAAATGCTCGCTGGGCCACAGCGCGTGATGAAGGGTGCGTGCTGTGATATTGGGCTTTGATAACGCTGTGAGCTTCGTTTCTTGTGATTACTTGGATGCACAGTGGCGGAACAGTGGGATAGTGCTCACCGATTGCTGATATCTAAGTGATGTCCTTCGAAAGCCCCAGCCGAAGCAACTTCTCCTCGGCGGAAGAGCGCGTTTGTCCAGCAGCGCTTATGATGACAAGGGAAGAAGTTCTGGATCGATTGCAGAAAGTGCGTAACTAGCACAATAGTAAGTAAATGTTGATACTCCTCAAGCACAAGGTGCGAAGCAGCATGGTGGAGCGACGAGAAAAACGTGTTCCAAACCGCACTTGGTCATTATTGTGTACGAGTACTGACTGAGAAAACTTACCCTGATATGGTGACGTAGCGCAGACTAGGCTGGCAAGTGAGTGAACCCCTGGGGAGACAGCCGGGTAGTGATCTGGAATCGTCGAAGGAGGACCCAAAGGCCTGCCGTTGAATATCAGATTTATCGACAGATTTGAAAAGCAGTAGAACTGATATCAGCAGTACAAGCCTCCTCCATCCAATCGCAGAAGTTCAGGTTTGACCGACTGCGGTCTGATCTTCTTATCTTTTGACTCGGAGTATTCCCTCCTTCGAAGAGAACCGTCGGCACAGAGGTACCTGTAGGTACGTATCTATCTTACTTGGCCATATCTCGTATGGAGTTTGTATACTTCTACAAGCACTCGTTCGAAGTACTGCCCATAAGTCCCTTTCGCTGGCAGGAACAGAAAATCGAGTACATCCAGAAGTACCTGGTGGTCACAGGCAAGGTAAAGTTACCTCCACCTCGGAGAGACAGCCTTGGTGCATGCTTGATTACAAGGACGTTATTTCGTCTCTTCTTCCTTATCAAACGGGCAGCGAGTTACCTCTTGGAGACGATAATAGAAATCTTGAAGCTCAGGTCAATCTGAAACAGCCCTATCTCTCGTCATCCCACCCTTCTCGGCGAATAGATGGGACCACTACCTCCATCCTACTTCTGTTTGTTTTTCCTGAGGCCTTCCTCCCAACCCGTAAGTTCGTGGAATACCCCACTCATACTTTGTATCCAATGCTACGGCTAGACTGAAAGTCTCCCTCAGTCCCTCGCCAATATCACATCCCTCATAAACGGCACATCTAACTTCCGTCAAACCATTACGATTTGTTCTCACACGATACATCTAACGACTCGTTCACTCACCATAGATCTTCCTGCAAGTGATAACGGCAGATAACACTCTGCTGGTATTCCCTAGCTTTCACGAAGCTGCCACCCTCTCTCTCAGATCACGGGTAAGCTGCTGGACTGTTGAAGCTGTTATGATAACTTTATTATCACCCCACCCTCACCATATTCTTTCTACATCACGCGTCGGCTACCCTCTGGCACTCCAATTCATGAGTTTTCTTTTGGTCCAGTCGTCATGGCCAAACACAGATCTTGGGAAATTATCAGAAACATGACGCAGCACATTACTAATGATCACCTCTGTTTATTCTAGATACAAGATTATCAGGGTTGGACAAATTTCACACAGATCTACTCGCTTTAGCCTCGCTGCGATCAAGATGCCTTCAACCCCGCGCAGATCTCCCCGCAAATTGGCCAGTTCTGAAGGAACTGTCATCATCGGGATCGATTTTGGAACAACTTTCTCCGGTGTCGCTTTCACCTGGTCCAACCAAGTCGACAAAATCGAGATCATAACCGGCTGGGACGATGCCTTGAGTGACAACACTGATGAGTGCAAGGCACCCACCACTATTTCCTACGGTACTGGGAATACGGTGACCTGGGGTTATTCTATTGAGCCGGAAAAGGAACAGCTCAAATGGGTTAAGCTTCTACTCCTCAACGATGAGGATATCCCGGAAGAAGTCAGAACTTCAGACAAGATCAAGAAGGCTCGTGAGTACCTCCAAAAGCACAACAAGACAGCAGAAGAGGCGGTCACGACGTTTCTGCGCCATCTTTGGGAGCACTCGATCGATTGTATCACCAAATCAATCAGCAGAGGTATGGTCAACTATGCTCAGTTTCATATCGTAATCACGCTTCCGGCCATTTGGCCGAGCTACGCACGCGAGAAAATGAGACTTGCGGCCGAGCAGGCTGGTATGCTGGACAGAAGGATGGGGGCTGAGACCCAACTCACTTTCATTTCTGAGCCCGAGGCGGCTGCCATAGCCACTCTTGCGGACATGGAAGGGCGTTTTGACGTGAAGGTAGGTCAACTTCTCCTTAGAGTTCCTCAACAATCTTCTAGGCAGCCCCCAATCAGATTGCCAGACGACATCCAAGAATACTAATTTCAATGTTTGAGCAGGATGAAGACACATTCGTCGTGGCGGATTGCGGCGGTGGAACCGTGGATCTGATATCGTACAAACTGATTCAAGCCAAACCCATGATCGTCAAGGAGTGTGTGAAAGGAAGCGGTAAGCATCCACAGCCCTTCACTGCGTATCACACAGGCATACTCAGAAACTGATGTGACCATAGGTGGATTATGTGGCGCCATTTTTGTGGACGAGGCCTTCAAGGAGGTGCTCGAGAGAAAGTTTGGCAAGAGATGGGAGATGATGGACGAGTCGAATCGGCGCGACATGATTCGCACTCAATGGGAGACTGGCATCAAGCGGAACTTCAAGATGGGCTCCGACAGATCTTACAACATTCGCATCCCCATGGAATGCTTGTTGGCAAAAGAGCGTCGCGTTGTAGGAGCAATCACGTCTCTCCCGACCATAACAATCACCCCGGGAGACGTTAAAAAGGCGTTTGATCCCGTCGTTGAAAAGATCAACAGTCTCATTGATGGCCAAATCAATGCCGTCAAGGAGAAGGAGGGGGTTAACCCAAAGGTAAGACGAAGACAATCAGATTCCCAATCTCCGTTATTGCCTTTGCTGACGATTAGGATGATACAGTACGTTATTCTGGTCGGTGGCTTTGGTCGTTGCAACTATCTATACGATAGGGTGAACGAGAAATTTGGCGCGGAGGTTGAAGTCCTCCAGGCCAAGGGGGCAAAACCGTAAGAGCTCTTCGCTTCATTCTTATCTCTACACTTGGTACAGAGACGCTGACAGAATCTACTTAAAGTTGGACGGCCATCTGCCGCGGAGCGGTTATCCATGCCGCGACCCAATCTGGAGTTGGGAAGCTCTCTGTTCAAGTTCAGACCAGAGTTGCACGAGCGAGCTATGGCATTTGCTGGAACGAGCCTTGGGATATTCAGCGCCACAATTCTGAGGACAAGTATTGGTGCGAAATTGAGCAGAAAGATTATGCACGGAACCAGATGGCATGGCTTGTTGAAGAGGTAGGTACCATCCACACAGGAATCTACAATCACTGTGGTGACAAATAGCTTACCATGAACAGGGAGACGACATTACGGCTCAAGAGCCAACTAGTATCGTTATAAAGCAGAACTTTGATCGCAATGGGCCCATGAAGACGCCCGAGGACGAAGAGATTTTCCAAACGAACATCTTCCCCCCTCCGACTAGATGGGATCCCGAGGCAATCAAGGAGCTCTGCTCTATTAAATGGAAGACAGTCATCGACCCCTTCACGTTGCCGAAGTTCAAGAACAGGGTCGGAGGAGTCTACGGTGAACTGGTCTACCGTTGCGAATTGACTTTCTCGGGGGAGTCAATGGGATTTGCGATTTATCGTGGTAGGAAGAAGGAAGGCTCCAAGAGCGTGAAGGTTGACTACAACACCCGTTGATGATCTCTCCGACATTATTTGCTCTACAAAATTGCTTCATGTTGCTTCAATCTTTCTGAACAGGGGGGATGTCATATGCCATCATCTACCGCCCAATGTGTGCCCAATTTGGCACCACAAAAAGTCTATCTTCCGGATTATGAGCGCTTGCATCTCATAAAGCCATATGTACACTAGAACAGTGAACGAAACTGGCATACAAGTACATAGAAAACAGAATGGATTCTCTGATGACCAAACCCGTTTTTCCTTTCAAAGAAAAAAAAATTAATCAAATGAATCCAACCATCTAGACACTTTCCGATATTTACGCCCCAGCAGCCGGCAAAACCCAGGTCACCACCGAGTTTCTATATACTAACCCGCTCCAAACCTCCCCACTCTTTGCCTCAACCGTCACATAAATTTCATTCCCAAACTTATTTTCAATCACCACCACCCTACTTCCATCATCCGCATTCGTCGCCGCGACACTCTCCAGCCCGCTCCCATCTCCATACGTCCAGCTACCGCTCCCACTCATGACCACGGCGCCCTTCCTCATAAACTTCGAAAACTGCGCCATCATATAGTAATCTCCCCTCAAATTGTACGTCCCCGCCGCCGTATCCACCGTCACCAGCCCCGTGCACTTATCACAGGCATCACTGCCCGTCAAGTGCGGCCCATCATTGGTATCCGTCCCCAGCACCCACGCCGTCACCCCGCTCGCCCAGTTCTGCAGCGGTCCCATGGTAAAGCTTGCAGCCCAGTTCCACGGCGTCGGCTGCCTTGCTGACGTCCAGCACTCGGTCATGTACTGCTCCACGCCCGGGTGGGCGTTGTGGAAGGTGGTCAAAACAGACCAGTCCAGCGAGCTGGCGTAGCAATGCCATGCCACTGCGGGAACGTACCCGCCCGCCCGAGAAAGGACGGTGGCAGGGTACGAGGGTTGGTCGGTGTTGTGGTCGTATGCCCAGATTTTGGTATCCAGCCCGGCGTTGCGCAGAGCTGGACCGATGTTGTTCTGGATGAGATCCCCGGCCTCGTCGGCGTAGATGTACATGGTCGGCATCTGCGCGCGCGAGTTGAGCGGTTCGTTTTGGATGGTGATGGCGTCGATTTTGGCGCCCTTGGCTTGGTACGCTTGGAGGTATTTGACAAAGTACTGGGCGAACTGGGAGGCGTAGGCGTGGTCGAGGTTGTTGTTTACCGTGGTGCCTTGGATCACGCGGTTGAGCTTCATCCAACCTGGTGGACTCCAGGGAGAGCCGAGGATGGTGAGGCCGGGTTGGAGACGTCTCATCTCGGCGAGCAGCGAGGCCATGGCGTTACCGCGGTCGCCGAGGTTGAAGTTGGAAAGGGAGAGGTCGGTTTGGCCGTTGGAGTCGTCGTACGAATAGGCTGGGTTGGCAGAGAGGTCGGAGGAGGCAATGGTATGTCGCATCATGGCAAAGTTGGCGCCGGCGGTGGTCATGAGGGTGTTGAGCAGGGCGGTGCGTTGGGCGGAGGGGAGGGCGTTGAAGACGGACACGGTGGAGTCGGTGACGGCGGCGCCGAAGCCTTTGATGGTTTGCTTCCGGCCAGAGGGAGTGTCGTCTATGGTGAGCTTCCATGTTGAGTTTGATCCCGGAGTGCCGGTGCCCCGGACCGGAGCGCTATAGGAGGAGAGTTTGTATCTTCCATCTGCGGAAGAGGCATAGGCTTGGGGTTGGATCGCCGCAGCGACTAGTCCCGGAGTTAAGAGGAGGGTGAGGGCTGGGAGATACATCTTGGGCAATGATTGGAAGCGATGAAGGGAGCCTGTCACTCAATGCCGTCGATGGAGGCCAAGAGGACGAAAAGTTGCCCCTTTTGTATGTTTACTTTCTACCCCGGATTGACGTAACATCCGGACATGAGTAATGACCAACCACACCGAGTACCACCTTCAATGCATTTCTCATACTCAGATTTGTGAACTAGTTATGTATCTTGTCGGAGATGTGACGGTAGCACCATATGGCACCTGCCGTGTATAAGGTAGTTTTGGGACAAATGTCGTTGCCTAGAAATTCTTCGAATGTAATTGGTCTGAGTGGGCACCCGTGCATATTCGCATTTTCAACTTTGGGACCTTGCCGCTCATCTTCTTCCAGATCTAAACTTCGTCTCCGGCATATAAAACGCTAGCGCGGGGACTTGAATAGTGGCTAATCGTTGAAGAGCAGGTGGCGGTACCGCGCTAACCATTTATACGCCGGAAGAGGTGTACAAAACGCCCCATGTTACCATCCGCGGACATTGCGCTCATGCTGGATATCGAAAGACAATCCAGTACATGACTCAGCAACAGACATGATATCCACTCGATTTATGGATGAGGTGTTGATATTTGTAAGAAGACGTGATGCACAGGTGTTAAACAGGAGTGTTGAGATCTTCCCAGAATCTGATGAGACACTAACGATTGCCTGGGTCAGCGAATCTCGTCGTGCCATCGTTGAGAGCCTTGCAAGACAATGAAGCAATACTGAAGATTTACCATCATCCTCCTAGTCCGAGAGAAGTAGTCACTGGGTACTGAGACATCCCGCTCAGCTGACGGTGCTCCTGCCCTTGATCATTGTAGGGGTCAGGCACGAAGCGCAAGTATACACACGCCGGTAATACCCGCCACTGGCCTCATAGCTATCCCGCGGTGCTATGATGATGCAAAGGTACGGCACCTCGGCTAGAAGGAAAACCCCCAATTGTTTGCCGGCCAGACCGCCGGCAACGAATTGCATCAAAGACGGCACTGGTCCCTTCCTGTTCATTGTTGCAGCTGTCTTGGGGTACAAGTAAACAAAGGAAAATGCCAAACAACTGCCAAACACCACCAGATTCGGTACTGGCTTGACATGGCGATCTCCGCACTACTCTATGAGGCGATCATGGCATAGTGAGAAAAAAAAAAAAGATATGCGCAAAGAAGAACGTGCGAATGTGCGACCATACTGGCTCCGTAGATTTCCATTTAGTCGAAAACAAGAGAGAATGCGTCCGGAACACTTTCACCGGCGTGATGGCTCAAAGGTGACAATGAACCAAGGACACAAAGAAAGGACACCAGGAAGAAACCCAACGCCAAGGAAAAACATCCGCAAACGGCCATCAAGGGAGCCATTGTTTGTTGGGCGATGCGAACGTAGATAACTCCCATAGAAAGCGCAACACCGCGAAGTGAAATGAGTTCCAAGAGAGCTTTTCCGACTTCGTCAGTTCCAATTCTCATGCCAGAAAGACAAGAGGTTTCAGCATTATCATTTTATACTACTACCACTTCGGCTGGAAAGGGCATTTTGAGACTTGTTCTAAAGCCTCAAGAACCTTCAATCACATTCGCGATCCCCTGTCACAACACTTGTCTGATCCATTGAGCTTCCTCACCTGAATCGACACTCAAAAAGAAGAAGAAGAAGAAGAAAAAGGAAAGAGAAGCATCGCCGAGATGCCTCGCGCAGCAGCAGCAGAGAGACAAAAAGCCCTCGCCGACAAAAAGGCCGCGAAAGAAGCCGAAGCGGCAGCCAAGGCCGAGGCAGAAGCGCAAAGGAAGGCAGAACAGCAGGTAAACAAGGCAGCGAAAGAGGCTGAGAAGGATGCGGATGACGAAGAGGACGGCGGAAATGACGAGCAACCGCCTGTTAAACCCAAGGGAAAGGGAAAGGGAAAGGCTGCTGCTCCTAAAAAGGCTGCTCCCAAAAAGACTGCTCCCAAAAAGGCTGCTCCCAAAAAGGCTGCTCCCAAAAAGACTGCTGCTGCTAAAAAGGCTGCTGCTAAAAAGGCTGCCGTTCCCAAGAAAGTAGCGCCCGTGAAGAGCGCCGGTCTGAAGCGTGCAGAGGCGGTACCCAACGCGAAAACAGCAAACAATCCAGCAACAGGCAGAAAGAGATCCGCAGAGGTTATGGAAGGGAATGAAGGGGACGAAGACAACAACAACAACGAAGAAGCCGAAAACGAGGACGAAGCCCATCCACCAGCAAAAAAAGCCAGGTCCCCCGCTACAGCAAAGACCGCTCCCAACCCCAACCACCGAAATTTTCAACTTGCTGGAAGGCTTTCTTTCGAAATTCCTCGAAAGTCAGTAGCAATGGGGCCGAGAGCGCCACCAAGAACGTCATCAGAGGTGGCGCGGGCGGACGCAGCAGGGAGGGCAGAGAGAGCAGATGGAGATAAAAGTAGTCGGGAGGCAGATGACGAGGCAGGCAGATTGGCTAGAGAGGGGCTGGAGAAGCAGCAGCAGCAGAAGAAGAAGAAGTCGCCGCCTGTTAGAGTTTTGGTGAGGAATGGAATGGGGAGGGTACAGGAAAGGGAGGTGCAGTTTGATGTTGATGAGCGGCGTCCAGGTGAGAGTCAGGGTCAGGATCGGGAAGAAGATGATGAGAGGGAGAACGAGGATGAGGCTGTAGATGAGGAGCGGGGGGAGGTAGATGAGGAGCGGGGGGAGGTAGATGAAAATCTCAACGAGGGGAACGAAGATATAGCCGAAGCAGCAGCGGCAGCAGGCGCTGATGGCGGTGACCCCGACAAAGACCCCTCAGACTCCTCCTCGGACACCTCCTCAAACTCAATCTCAAGCGTACCCTCCGAACGCCTCTACCGCGACCTCCCCGACATCGAGGAAGACCACATCACATCCCGCCTCTCCCAACTCCAGGGGGCATACAACACTAGAGTAGCCCGCACCGAGCGAAACGGCTTGAAGTACAACCAAGGCATCTTCACGCGGGCATCCGGGCCTAAGTACGGTGACCCCGTCACCGTGGGAGATCTCGAGCGGGACTTTGCCCATCTCAAGATTTTGGTTCAAAAATTGGTGAAAATGATCCCCACGGATCGAGCCCTTGAAGAATGGACTAAGCGGGTACCTGATGTCTGGGAGGAGCTCAAAAAAATGACAAAGTATGTAAAGGCGTACTGGAAAGTGGACGAAGGGCCGCTTCGAAAGTGGTTGCTGGAGGCGTTGATCTGGAGGAGGTTGCATAAGCTGATGTTTGATCGGCAACGGTCCGAGTATTTTGCTTTCGGACATGGGAGGGCGATGCTGGTGGAATTTTGGGTTACTTCTTGTAAGTTTTTTCCGAGTTGGTGTTGGATAACCTGTTAGTGACTCGCAACATTTGCTGATCTGTGGTTGTGACCATCCTTCAGTGGCAGCAGGACTGCACTTTGGAGAAGCGGTGCCGGAGCTCTGCGAGCAAAGGGCTCGACTGGCGACTTTCTTGAAAGAAATGTACGAGAAAGAAAGTCCATCTCGTGTGGCGCGTGCTTTCGAAGAGGTCTTTTGTCATGGCATCCTCGATTTCCTAAGGGAGAAAGAACAAGAACACCACCCACGCACAGGCAGATATTTCCACGAAGAGAGGGCTGAGCGAGAGAGGGAGATGCAGGAGCTGGCGGTGCAAATCATCGGCCACGCCAGCGACCTCAACTCGAGAATGTTGCGGTCATCGGGCAATTGGGCGCTCATATACACGGATCCACAGACTGAGGATCAAACGTTTGGGTATGCCTTCGTGCCCGACAAGATGCACTTTAGAGACCTTGAGGATGAGTATGTGGTGAGTAACAATTTAACAGGAGATCTGGGAGACCTTCAACGGGATGAAATGGGTAAAGAGGTTATTCTTGCCATCACCCCGGGGCTGTGGAATTATGAAGAATGGGCGAATATGGATCCCCATTACCTGGTCCCGCATGTGAGGTCGGAGGTGTCGATAGTGCGCAACAAAGCGAAGCAGAAAGGGAAGGATTCAAGAGGCCGGCGGGGGGCAACGATGTCGTCTGACGGGTCTAGATATAGCAGTTAGATGGGTTCCAACATCGGGAAACGTTTACCTACCTCTACCGTTATATAGACTCGTGCGAATTTGGGGGGTTCGAACTCGGTATTCAGCACAGCCTTACAAGAGAGTGACGAGATTATTTGAAAGACGCAGGAGCGAGGCAATGCGGCGTTCATCAGCTGCCAGGAATCCGAGGTCTGAGCAGTGACCGCCATCCAAAGTGACGCACAGATGCTTGGTCGTCTAGGCAATAAAGCCCCAAGTCGTTTACAGCAAACGCGCTTTTGTTGGGGTATTGCTCTTTCTGCGTGCCAAATCCATAAATATCAAACACCAACCCACATGAAATATTCATACTCCTTATTCCAGTTTAAGTAATTGACCAGGAAGTAATGTAAAAGTCAGCATGGCTTCTCTGTCAGTAGTAACTCGACCTTTTCTGTGTCGACCTTCCAACCTCCAAAAGAGTTGGAACAGCTTTCTCTCTCTTCGCGCATATGATGTCCAGTTCACCGGCCAGCGGCTCTCAATCGGGACTTTCCAAAAACGTGGGCGAGCAACACGCAGCAGTCCAGTGCAATTCCCCCGACATGCTACTCAGCTATTCACCTCCCAGGCTCCCGAACGAGTCGCGCGGTCCATCACCCAATGGCACCCACCCACCGATCAAGACATGTGGGAACAACCCGTCCTGATCATGGGCGCAGGCCACATCGGCCGTCGGGTAGCGTTAGTATGGGCCTCGGCGCTCCGCCCGGTGACGGTGTACGACATCTCCAAGAACGCGCTCCGCTCCTCGACCGAGTACATCACCGACAACTTAGCCAAGTACTGTCTCGAACACGGGACCCATCCCGGCCCCGTCCACTTCACCAGCGACCTCCGAGAAGCAACCACAGCTGGCAAACGCCACGGTCTGAAGTTGGACTTCAGCGCGGCGCACGACACTGAACAACCCAGATCGACACGCAAAAAGGGACCGTGGATGGTGATCGAATGTCTCCCCGAAAACCTCCCCCTCAAGATCGCCGCCCTCGCCGAGATCGAGCGCCTTCTCCCGGAAAACTGCATCATCGCGTCCAACAGCAGCAGCCTGATGACTTCCGAAATGGCGCCGCGCCTGCAACACCCCGGTCGTCTCATCAACACGCACTACTACATCCCGCCGCGCAACGTCATGGTGGAGGTCATGTCCTCCTCGCACACGTACGAAGGGATTTTCCCGTTCCTAACACGGGAGATGAAGAACATGGGCTTGACGCCCATGGTGGTGCCGCCCGGCGTGCAGTCGAAAGGGTTCATTTTCAACCGCATCTGGGCGGCATGCAAGCGCGAGACGCTGGCGGTACTGCAGGAAGGGGTCGGACAGCCGGCTGAGATTGACGCATTGTTTCGCGACTTTTTCCATGCCGAGAAGGGACCCTGTGAGCGCATGGACGAGGTTGGGCTGGATGTGGTGGCCAATGTTGAGGAGCATTATATCGAGCAACGGCCGGAGCTTGCAAGATCTGGCGAGAAGCCGCTGGAGTGGTTGAAGAAGACGTATGTTAGGCGTGGTGATCTGGGTGAGAAGAGCGGCGACGGGCTGTATACGTGGGAGGAGCGGGAGGCGCTCAAGGCGAAGCACAAGCGGGAGAAATTTCCCGAGGTGGAGGAGGCACTTGGTGCTTGATGAGATTTGTGCATGATTTAATCATGTTCTTTACGTGTAATTCGGGTTGAGATAAAGTGGTGGTTTATTGTCCTCAGTCATTCTGCGAAATTGAGTTGGAAGTGGAAAATGCTTTGAAGAATGAGTTGGGATTAGTGGAGAGACCGCATTGCAAGCATGTCTAGCCTGCGCTAACGCCTGTGCACGTCAATCACACCAAATCATGTTAGTGCCCAGCTAACCAATCTGTGCCCCCACCTTCCCCCGAAAGGCAAACGCTTTCTCTGTTCTGCACGAGACTTCACCTATCCTTCACATCACAGTCCCCTCAATCTTGTTTACATCAGTTGATTGGACATTATCTTTGACATGAAAGGCCCGTAAAGAATTAATACCACAATATAGCAAAATTCAAGCCAAAACACCTCCCTCTTGGATACCCATCTGCAGCCACATCAACGCAGACACCTTGAACAAATATTGAGGACTACTCACACAATGTTGAATCCTCTTCAAGTTCCCGACTGTGAACTAGCTTTCCCGCGGCCACTACCCACACTCTGATACGGCCCAGTATTCCTCTCATGATCATCCAAATTCAACAACTTCCCCGTCTGACCAACATGTTCCACCGGCGCCGATGCACCTCCACTACCACTCCCCAACGGATCTGCCGCACCAACCCTCACGTAATTCTCGTTCCTGTTATTCTCTTCCGACTGCCTGACAGCATTGTACTTCCTAAACGCGACCTGGATCAACAGCCCGACCTCTTTACGGTCCCGTCCAATCACACCCACGGCCAGCAACGCCTCAGTCTGCTCGATCCAGTCTTGCAATTTCCTGAATTCAGCCTGGTCGTGCCGCAACCGTTCGGGCAACCCCTGGCCCTTGATGAGCGCCAACACACCGGCGATGACGGTGTTGACTGCGCCTGGGACGGTGATGATGATAGCATGTTTGCCTGCTGACGGGCCGCTGGATGGCAAGATGGAGTGTTAATTACAGATATCCGCCGAGTAGTTGGTAACCATACCATACCATAGGGGAAGGGGAAGTGGTCTGGATGGCGAAACTGGAACTCACAGAGCAGTCAACGTAGCTCCAATCAATATCTGTGCAAGATGACTGGCATAAAGCAAAAAGTCGATCAGAGCATGCTTTACCCGTTTTTCTCGCTGCGCCTTCATTGTCGCCGCGTACATGCCCACCGCCCGCCTGCGACCCTCCTCCAGGCTTCGCGGGTCCGTCTCCCCGGCCAGGCCGCTGTTGATACCGATTGCCCGTCGGAATATCACCAGGTTCTCATCGTTGGTCCTGCGAATTGGTAGACCGGCTGAATCGCCCCAGGATAAGTTGTTGTCGGCTTTGAAAATACCATGTTCGGCGGCCGTAATAGACCGGACGGCTGCTGCTTGAAGTGGCGTCATTGTCGGTCTAACAACGGGTGCTTTAGATGATGATCCCGTGTCGGTGCTGGATTTGATGGGTGGTAGTGGTGGTGACGAAGGCAATGTCCTGTCTTCTTCTTCTGACATGGTCCTGCGTCTTGCTGAATCTGATGCTGATTTCGATGGGTAGCCAAAATCCACGGTGGATATCTTGGAGCTAGTGCCAGGACTGCTGCAATTTCGACTCGGCTGCCGCCGTGAAGTTGGTTTTGGTCGGACTGGAGATGATACAGTGTCGAAGCTGATGGCACCTTTGGCCTCTTGGAGAAGCGGTGACTGTTCATCAGCCTGTGCGGTGTCGATGTCCTCACGCTCATAGGCGCTCGTGCTTTCTGATGACCGAGGTCCCGGCATATTGGACTGGGGCGCAGACGTCTTTTCTCTAGGCGGAGTACTGGGGATTCTTGATTGTACTGCGCCTGGCAGCATACCCAAATTCAGATCCCTCTCCTACTTTGTTCCCCTTTGTGTGCCTGTGGGTGTTGGGGGGAGTTCTGTTGTCAAGACGAGTACGGTCGTGTGTCTGAGGTGGTCGCCATCAAGCGTGGTCTGCTGGTTCTTTGCCGAGAGAGGTCATAAAGCATCGAAGGTAAGTAAACAGCATCGACCTTTCTGTTTCTAACGTGATATTAACATGAAAGCTGCCGACGCATTGGGGTACCAGTCACCTTGCTCATTATCTTGTGTTTCCCAAGAGCGAAAATGTTGAAACTGTGTACTCCCCGAGGTCTCAGCCTCATCGATTCTCTACTGGTGGACCACAAAGCCATCACCAAGCCTGAGCGTCACCAGATGGTCTGTAGATCTAAGAGCTGTTGGGCTGTGAACCTTGAGGATGAACGTGAAGGGTTGGTTCAGCACATTCTGAAGCAAGCTTTTATTATGCGCAACATGAGAAATACAGTGGTCGGGTGGCGTCCAGCAGGTGAAAGAAAAGCGGATCCGGACTGTAAGTTTCACATCACACCAGGTTGTATGTTCTACCAGCCTTATGATAACTTTTGTGGGCGACTACCTGCCAGCTGTATTTCCAGATTTGATCGTTGCCAGCTTACCTGCCTCGGTCCAGCATTTGTCTTCGGAAACGATGGTGTGACTGCTACCGAAACGAATTTCGGCGCGTCGGTCAAGGACATCATGAAGTTTCCAAGCCTCAGCCGTCACTTTGGTCTGGAGACAGATTGTATTACAGCCCCCGTCGATGCTGTGTTTTGCCGACCACCTCGCCGTGGCTGAAGATTCGATCGAGCACATTCACGTTTCTGCCGTTGTTACCAGCAAGCCACCCCCAGTCACCTTTGGGTGGCTTTATTTTGTTCACCGAGTTGCGGTTAATGTTCTTGCGGTCTGATATCGATGTCCTTGGGAGGAGCGGTTGAATGAGGAATTCTTTTTTTCAGCTTCACAAGATTGTAGAAATTAAATTTTGGCGGGATTCGTGCACGCGGTTGCTTCGTTGTTATCGACGAGTGATTGTTGACAACATTGTTAGTAGTATCCTTGTCCTTCAGGGTCGACACATGGACTTCATACCTGAGAAAGATAAGGGCGGTGAAGCTTCGTCCTCAACAGAGTAATCGGAATCGGATTGTACAGGTCTACCCAAGAGAAGACAGACACCGCACGCTGCGTATTGCACTCAAGTGGTTCTACCCACAAGCTTCGTAATGGCTCTCCCAGAGGGCGACTACACCGTCAGCTTGTCCGCCTAGGATAGCCGCCTGCTTTTCTGATGCCAATTACACACGCGGTATCGCGTGAGACCGTTGCCGGCAGCAGCTCCTCAATCTTGACAAAGCCAGGCCACCGGAGTGAGCCGACCCTGACGCGATCAGAGGGGTGGCTGAAGGTGAAGCGATTTCTCCGAATTTCTCATATGCCATGATGAAAGGAATGCCGAGGCAGAACTCTCCGTTGGTGCATAGAAACGCAGCGTTGAAGAGGACGAAGCTTCACGGGGGAGGAAAGAGGAAAGAAGTACGTACTGTAACTGGGAAGTTGTGGGGTCCTTTTTATAGAGGGGGTTGCTTGATGCTGAGGCTCCACCTGGAAACGTGAGTGGATCCATAGGACTCCACTTGAGCCTGCAAACGCCGGCTCCACAATCTGAAGTTCCCGCATGGCGGGGATCCTGCCGCTGCGGCCCCGCAACCCGGCACGGCTCTTGGTCTCCACTGTGCCCGCCTACTTCTTGTTCAAAACCTCATTTATGTACTAGGGTATCTACTGTATTGGCATCTTCTTATCTATCTACAAGTAGGCACAGTATCCTCACCTTGCTGTGTTATCTCAAACACCGTTTAAACCATTCCAATCCATATTGATCAACCAAACCCGTAACATAACGTTCTTTATTGGTAATACAGGTTCGTCTAAATAGGTACTCCAGTTCGTCATACTAACTCGTTCGCCTTCTGTTCCAACTCGCAACCCAAACTTTCATAAGGTTTATGAGGTAACACCATTGACTGTCATCTCATCCCGAAATTGAATACATACCTAGGGTGTCTTGTTTTAAACTACATCGTCATGTCCAACTCGTGTATTTCTAATCCAACTATTTTCCAACTCGTGTTATTCATCCCAAGCAACTCAAGCAGCAGGACTAGGAAGCTCCTTCATTTCTTGACTGCCCATATTTGTTGGCGCCGAGTGATAACTCGACCCCCTATCTTGCTCTATCTTCTGATCACTAGATCTAGGACTGCCCTTGGCCGAGGCCGGAGATCCAGGGATCATATGCGCCGGCGGCGGCTTTGTCAACACTCCCGAGGCCCTGCCCTCAGATGCGAGCGACTCTCTCCTCGAATTTCGGCTTCTGAGGTGTTGTCGTGGGAGGCCTTCGGCTGGGGCTTCCTTCTTGGCCATAATCAATCCATTCGTTGTTGGTCCTTCTGATGGGTCTTTTGGAGGGAAAGATGACGAGGGGCGGAGGAGACCTTCGTTGGGTCCTTGAGATCCATTTTCAGGAGGTTGCGAGGGTGGTGGCCCTTGTCTTCCCTTCTTGATACTCTTCCATTCCATTCCGAATGCGCAGAGGAGCGAGGCGAATGCAAGACCCATGGCCGCTAGGAAGATGCGCTGGCAAGCATAGTTGTATGCGCCGATTACGCGATCTTTGTATTCAGGTGGTACTTCGTTGGTAAGCTGCGTAGCGCCTTCGTTAACGATGACATGGCCGCCGATACCAGGAATTCCGGACAGTTTCTTGACCAGGAGGTTGCTCAGGATAGTCTGGCCCACTGATGTGAAAACGGCGCCGCCCAATTGTTGGACAAAGAAGTTAATGGCAATGCCTGTGCTGACATCTTCTTTCGGCAAAACCGTCTGGATGGCCAAACCTGAAGTCTGCATTCCAAAACCGAGACCGAACCCTGTCAGGAACTGGAAGGCGGCCCAGTGCGAAGACGGACTGCCTGGATTCAGTGTGCTCATGAGACCCTCGCCTACCGACATGAGTGAGGGAGCGACGAGCATAGATGGTACATAGTATCCGATTTTCTGGGTAATGATACCGGCAATGATACTCGAAACGACCAGGCTGAGAACGAGCGGGAGTGTGTAGATACCCGACTTGATGGGATCGACTTGCTTAACGGTTTGGACTTTTGATCGACGTTCTTGGTCAGCTATAGTTCAGATTCAAAGGGACTATTGTTGGATACAAATACTTACACCATATCGGTACGTAATACACCATCATAAGCATAGACCCTGCCAAGAAGAAGGTAAAGGCAGTACCAAAAGCCACGCTTCTCTGTGTGATGACCTTTGGCGGTACCATAGCCGTCTTGGGTTTCAAGATCTGGACAACAATAAAAGCCGCGGTACATGCCCCAAAGAGCGCGAAGAGGAGAATGATACGCCACGAGTTCCACGCATAGGTCGAACCAGCCCACTGTAAAGCAAGCAACAGACACACGGTTCCAGGAAGGAAGAAGACCATGCCGATGGGGTCCAGCCGTTTAATATGTACTCCAGGACTAGCAGGTGGGCGCTTCTCTTTCGGTGGGTTCCAGAAGAAGACCATGAAGATAAAGCTGACAGCACCGATGGGCAAGTTGATGTAAAAACACCAACGCCAAGTGGCACCGCTCGTGAAGCCTCCGCCGATCAAGGGGCCCATAACCGATGCAATACCAAACACCATGCCGAAGAGACCTTGAAAGGCAGGCCTGCGGTGCAAGGGGACCATGGGGATCATGATCAACATGCAGCCGGAGAAGATACCGGCAGAAGCCATGCCAGCAATGGCACGACCAACGATGAATACGGTGGAGCTCGGTGCCGCGCCGCAGATGGCGGAGCCAATCTCGAAGACGACAACGCTGACCAGAAAGACCCTAAAGATGGAGAGTTCTATTAGCACAGATCCCCACTTCATTGTTCACTAATAGCGTGATGAAGATACTGACCATTTCATATCATAAAATTTGTAGATGCGCCCATAGACAAGTTGAGCACACGATGTGGTCAACATGTAAGCGGAGCCATACCATCCAATATCACCTAAAGCGTTGAACTCGTCCGATATGCGCGGAACGGCGGTCGCGATAATTGTCCTGTCGAGAGCAACGAGAAACAGCGCCATAAAGTTGCACAACAGAGTCAACCAGAACCTTGGGCTCTTTGGCTTGTATAGATCTTTCTCATTTGGCTGCGGTGGCCCCGCAGGCGGCGGAGAGGGAGAGAGCTTTTCGACATCGTTGGGTTCTGCCATGCTACCAGCGCCCTTGGATTCGTCTCCTGGGCGATTGTGATGGCTTGACTTGCCACTACTACTGAGGGACGCGGTGGACTGCGAGACGGTAGCCATTATGGATGGGGGCTCGGAACAGTTGGTGGGAGGTCGCAGAAAGATGGAAAGCGAGGCGACGGGGTCCCGTGGGAAAAGGAGGACCAGCCTGCCGGACGGGAGCGGGGACAGAGTGCGACCGAGACACTTGTTGTGATCCGATGGCCGATGGGGGGGTTCGTCCCGGGGTCCTATGACAAGCAGGTCTCTCCTCGTTGGTTTTCCTTCTCGCTCCTCTTTCTCGCGTTCCTCCTCTGCTTCTTTCCTTCTTTTCGTGCTGGACACTGGCAGCCTTGGTGACGAAGGGGGCCAATTTTGAGGTCTCACAAACTGAGTTCGGATAGTCAGACGAAACAACAAACGGCCGGGTCGGCTAATTAGTCATGCCTCATCACGCCAATCATCCAGGTGTGAGGTTCCGGAATCGTGTGGTTGTTGAGATGAGACGTAACGAGGTGAGGATTAGGTGACGCACGGTGAGTGACTTGAGTGAGCCAAGCCTTTGGAGGAGATGTGGGGAGTATGTAAACAAAAAGCTGAAGACGGGAAGCAGCTAAACAAGTACAACACAATCAGAGGTGCGTCAAAGATATGCTGATCCGAAAGTGCTTGCTTGCGTATGTACTAATGATATCGTCACAGAGGTATCCTGATAATTAGAAGAAGCGTAGAAAGAAAGAAGAAGGAGAACGCGGCAAGAAAGAAAGAAAAAGCAGTGTCGCGCACGCGGTCGTCTATATAAGACACTGTTCTCTTGGTCTCGGACATAAAAAGCAACCAGCGTGACGATTTGACAGCCTCCGGAGATGCCAGGCGACAGGCAGGCGTGGATGACGGGTGACGGCAAGTATGGGACCGTAGACCCGCGAGTTCAAGATCAATCCGTCGGACCATCTGGCTCTTAACATGCGCATCGGTCCCTTAACCTCGACCTACGGCACCGCGTCAGGATGAATTGTGATCCGAAATACCTACCTGAGATACATGAACACATTCATCGGGACATGGGGAAGATCCAATCCATGTGCCTTCAGTAGGGATTTTCCAATTCCTTAGTGGTCCCCATGTATGGTCCATGTAGAGCCATGTAGAGGCATGCTGCTCCCATTCTATCGGGAATATGCAACTTTGATATTGGATGACGGGCGCGAGATGGATGGAGGGACAGGGGAACCGAGGCAATGAAGAAGATGAAGGGAGGCGGATGAATGATAGGCGAATGAAGCGAGTGGTTACCTCTACTCTACTCTACCTATCTTTGTCCGTTTCGCCATCCCAAGGGCTGCTATCTTGGGCAATAAAGAGAGTGTTGGTGTTCCCATTTCCATCACTGCAATTTGTCAACGAGGATGGAAACCCAAGATGTCGGAGCATCGGAGCTTTGGGTGCAGACTCTGCATTCCACTTACTCCACTCTGTCCTCCCTGCGCGACAATTGCCTGTTTCTGACCTGATTACCCGGACCACTCCTGCCTTAGTAGGGGTACCTATTCTTTGTCCCACTATCTCGTCTACTAAGTAGCCAGAATAGCATCGTGTACCTTGCGCGAAGCGAAGAAAGGGAAGGAGTTCCCCATCGCAAGATCCGCTCCTGCATGTTCCATGAGCGCGGTGTCGTGTGGAGCTGGACCCGGGGGGGGGGGGGGGGGGGGGGGGATGCGGCCCAGACACAATGGCTTCTCAAGGGCTTAGCGTCTGAGTGTCGTACAATTAAATGGCACAGGCGGAGGTCGGCCCCTGCAAGAACCGACCTGTTTTTTTGGTGTCGTTGCGATCTCCAGGTGGATTTAGCGGCTCTAGTGCCCTATGACCCCGCCGAGTGGAGGAGGTTTCGTTAGACCCACTCTCAACCTCATCGCATTCAGGGCAAATCCACTTTTTCGCTCCTGGGCTGAATTCTTCGGGTACGAAAGAAAGCTCTCGGTCCCGAAACCAACAACCGGGGTGCCAGGAAGGTACCTCGTCGCGCTCCTGCATCCTCTCGTTTCAATCTTTACGCACTATCCACAGTGCCGGGATCCGTCACTAGAGGCACCAGAGCGAACATTGTTCTGAACTTGTTCGAGGGCCCGACGTCGGCCTCGAGACACCAGAGATCAAGTAGTGAACCGTACAGGTAATATAGGTAGGTGGTAATATTCCGTCGTCATGCTCGTCACGGCCATCAGAGAGCAGCGGCGGCGGAAGCGGAAGGGAAGGGACGGGCAGTGGTATGCAATTGTCAAAGGTGCACAAGCGACGGCGATATCCCGCTGCCAACTCTCACGCCTTACACAGACACACGCACACACACACCAGAAAAAAGAAAGGGGCCAAGCATCTCGCTACCCCCCAAGGTGCGCAATACACAGTAGGGCTGGCTCTTGTCAACCTATAGCCGGCGCACAATCTAATGCGACAGCGCTTCCAAGTCCACGGCAACTGCAGTTAGCAATTCTCATTCCGTTCTCTCACGCATCTTACACGCACAGTAGCTGTCACAGTGGCAGTGAGTGGCAGTGACAGCTGAGGACAGTTCGGAGATACACTTTGATCAGCTGCCTCCAGTCCAGTCTAGCTTCGATCCAAGGTCATAATTCTTTATTAGGACGCATCGAGTAACAAGGCCGACATCCTATAGACGGATCCAGCAAGGCGTGCGCGGCCTAGGTAAGAAACCCGTGTTGCGGCGGGGAAGGACAAAGAAACCAAGACGAGGAAGAGAGAGGAGACCAACTTGAAAGAGGCCACGAGACTGGACCCGGGGCTGGAGGGGAACGAGCAGTCCTAAGCTGGACATTCATCATCCACAAGGCTTAGCAGCCAGTGCAAGCAGAGACGAGCGGTCAGGATGTGTGGACTTGGAGTGTCTGGACTCTGGACAGGAGCTAACCCTTTACGAGCCATACCAGCACGCCTGTTGCTTGCTTCGTTGCTTGCCTTCTCTCAGTTTCCTTAGTCCCCTCGAATTGGCTTGATTGCTACTGTTTTCTGCTGCTTCTGGCTGCTTTTCATCGCCTTGCTCCTCTCGTCAGGGTTGGTTCTGTTTGCTTACGTCTTTTCATTTTCTTCTCGTCGAGTCATCGTCCTTCTATTTGTTTTTTTTTCATCTTTCTTCGTCGTCGTCGTCGTTCAACACACGAAATCCACTCACAGTATAGCACCAACAGCTTGGGACAGGAACAAGCGCCTACAAGCGCATACCATTTTAGACCACTTTATCTTGTGTTGCCGAAAGCGCATCCAATCGCCCGCTTTCCTTTTTGCAACTGAACCCCTCCGCTGGCCACGCTTTCTTCGCCATCCCAGCATTCCACGGCTACCAACGCAAGGTAGGTGCTGTTGACTCCTTCTTTTTTCCCAGCGTTCGGGCACTTCGGGTGCTTCGATGTCTCGTCTGGTCCCGAGCCTCCTCCACTCTACTCTGGCACTCCCTCGACCAGCCTACCAGCAGCCGACCACAGCCTTTCGCTACCTGCCTACCTCTGTCGGCAGCGCACTCCCAACTATCATCCATTTACGTCTCTGGAGAGGAATTGTGACGCATCTCTAAATCGGGTGTGGCTTTTCTGCGCCTGTCCTGCTGGCAGCAGCCATCAGGCCCCCGGCCTCAGGGTTCCAGATTCCAGATTCGGCCAAGGATTCAGACAGCTGAGGACCGGACACCGGACCTTGGGGACAGAAGATTGACATCGAGCGGTATCTTTCTGGAGATTGGATCTTGACCCTTCAACATCCAGTTGAGGTACCCCGATCCGCCCCGTCACATACTACCAGTACCTGCCTTGGCCTTCGCTGATACTACACACATCGCCCTTCAGCCAGCGACAGATACATGCTGTGGACGACACTCTAATCCTGCACACTTGACTGGCGGAACACACACACACACATACTGGCATACATACCTCACACACGGATATCCCACGTCCATCCGCAAGCTCCCACTGCCCTGGCCCCTCCCTCACATCTACTTGTTGGACATTGATGGCTAAAGAAAGGTAGAAGGTACCCAACTATCACATTACCCCTTCAGTTCCTCGAGCACGCCAAGGCATCCCGCCCGAGAGTAGTGTGGGTTTCAGCCACGGAGACACCATTCGCCTCCCGCGTGCGCTACCAGGACTGGACTGGAGGAGACCAAAGGCCAGGGAAGCAGAATAAGGCGAGCGCAAGCTGACGGTATACCCAATACAGGATAGCAGAGAGCTGTACAAGTTTCCTTTTGCAGCGGCTGTCCTGCGGTTCTGCACACAAGCATCTGTTTTCGAGCCCTGGGTGACCCCAGGAGCCGACCCTTGGCACGCCCACGCACGCCGTCAAGAGAAAACTGCAGAAACAAGTGCGGGAACTGTGAGTCTGTGGTGACGCCAGCAAAGTTACCTCACCCTTGGAAATAACGGCCACTTGTGGTTGGGGGCTTGCTAGGCGTGGCCTGGTAGGCCTGGCTCAGTAGGTAGAAAGCGCTCCCATTCAACTGGCCTGGACCACGGCTGGGTCAAGTCCCGTCTCGGACCCGAGCGGCCCGTCTGCATCCGACCAAGCTTCACGGGAACCCCCGCAACACGCTTTTACATAAGTCAAGGTAGTCGACTGGTAGCCAACATGGCTTCGGAGCTTACGCCGCCGGACCAGCGGCATGACTACCTTCACCAGCACCCGCAACCCCCGTTGCCGCCCTCGTCGTCGTCGTCGGAGCAGAGGCATTCCGTCGGCGCCCATTCCCTTCAGGCCGTCGCTGAACCCTCGGTGATGAAGTTGACGCGAGGCCATTCATGCGTCCTTTGTCAGCAGCGCAAGGTCCGTTGCGACAAGCAGAAACCTTGTGCCAACTGCGTCAAGGCCGGCGTCGAGTGCCGCGTTGTCCCGCCCCAGCCGCCTAGGCGCCGCAAGAAGAAGCCGCATGAGCGGGACCTCATCGACCGCCTCAAGAAATATGAATCCCTCCTTTCGCAGCATGGCGTCAACTTTGAGCCCATTGCCCACGACCTCAAAATTTCGGAATGCGTCGACGATGTTGCCGACCTGGAGCAGGACCTTAGCGGGCTCAAGACGTCCCCTTCGAGTGCCGCAGATCATGTCTCGCCTGGCGATCAGGGATATGACAAGTCAGTCCTTCCCATGTAATCCTTCACTGATGGACCCCCCCAACACCACGCTAACTTCGTGCCCTTGCTTCAGGCAAAAGTGGTTCCCATATAACAAGGAGGTAAGCGTGATCGAACCCCCTATCCATCCAATGCTCATCATCACCATTCCATATTCCGGGTTTGTTCAGTATTGGACATGCGTGCCTCGGCTGGCCTATATACCTTCTTTTGCATTCTTTAAAGACTCCACAGTCAATCCAATGGCCATGACCAGTTCTCTGTGCAAAACGTTGACCCAAGAACCAAAAACCGTAGTTCCGAGCCATGGACGAGGAGCTTGCAGATTCCTCCGATGAGGATTGTGAGGGGCCAACACTCCATCATGCATACGACACGATGTTCGATAACAACGATGGCTTCCCTTTCGTCGTCGGCGGATCTCCTACCAGCGTGACCAATTCGCACCCGTCCTCGTTTCAGATATTCCAGCTATGGCAGACCTACATCACAAATGTTAACCCACTCTTAAAACTCAGCCACACTTCCTCTCTGCAGAAGCAAATCATAAGTGCTGGCGCAAAACCGGCAAATATCCCCAAGCCTTTGGAGGTTCTCATGTTCGCCATCTACTTCTCTGCTGTCACATCGATGACTGCTGAAGAAGTTCAGACCGAATTTGGAGAAGACAGGACTATACTGTTGGCGAAATACCATGGCGCAACGCAGCAGGCTCTGGTCAATGCTGGCTTTATGAGATCAAACGAGATCATGACCTTGCAAGCTTTCCTATTGTATCTGGTAAGTTGTTGCCCAACCACGTTACAGAACGTTATCAGTTGACACCATCTCTCCTAGCTTTGTGTCCGCCAATATGTTGACCCACGCTCAATGTTCTGCTTGATGGGTATTGCCGTCAGAATTGCGACCCGGATGGGCATTCACAAGGATGGACAACAGTTTCGGTTACCCCCGTTTGAGGTGGAGCAACGAAGACGTCTATGGTGGCAGATTGTGATTTTGGACAAGCGAATAGCAGAGATCACTGGTTCGGCCATTACCGCGTTATCGAGCTGCGGCGGTGATTGCAGATTCCCCCTGAATATCAACGACTCGGATCTCAACCTCCACGGAAAGGACTTCCCGACTCAATACCCCGGTCCGACCGAAATGCTATTTACCCTCACCCGGATCGAGTTAACGGTTGCCGCGGAGCCTAATGGACTTCGTGCTGTCGTGACTACACCTGGAGGGACTCGCGTCACGCAGCCGCGAGTGCATTTCAGCCCATCTCCGGCGTCACCAGATGTTGTGACCCACGTTGCAAACACCAATTTGCCGCGCGATTTGGAAAGTTTTTGCACGTATATGGAGAATGCTTACCTCAAGTATTGCGACCCCAAGGTACCTCTGCACTTCTTCACCCTGTTGATGACAAGGCAAGCGCTCGGCAAACTCCGAGTTATTGACTTTCTCTGTCGCGAAGCCACCCAGGGTGTCATGGACCACAATGAACGAGACGCGCTTTTTGAGCAGGCCATTTTGATGGTTGAATATGACAACATGTTGCAGGGCAATGAGGCTTTGAAGGGGTTCAAGTGGTACACTATGCTCAACTTTCCGTTGCCGGCCTACATTTTCCTTGTACAGGATCTGAGGACGCGCACGACGGGTGCGCCCTGCGAGCGTGCCTGGACTCTTATGATCGAGAACTTGGAACGCCGTGGCTTGACATCTAACTTGCGTACACCGATGCATATCGCTCTCGGCGGCTTCTTTGTTAAGGCCTGGGATGCCCACGAGGCGGCGCAGAACCAACTTGGACGTCATTTACAGACGCCGAAAATAGTGACTCTGATGCGCAATACGGCAGCCAAGTTCAAACGACCAAACAGTCCTCCGCAAGTTGGTAGTGGTCCAGTCGGCGGTGTTGGTGGCAGCATGTCAATGTCATCGGATCCACGACAGTCCGTTGCCAACTCGGCTACGCCGCCAGGAATGATGCCCACGGCATCTATGCCTCCTGCTATGGCGGGCATGGCAGGCCCTCATGGGCTTCCTGGCGTCAACATGCAGGCGGGAATGTATACGACACCCAAACCGATGCAGCAAACGCCACAGACGGATACGTCACCGCAAATGGGTTCAGCTAGCATGATGATGAACGAGTCGATGATGTTCGGATCGCCGAACGGAGGCTTCGATACTGGCATGGGCCAGATGTTTGGGGCTGGAGCGCCAGCGCCACCGTCAGCAGGCTCGATGGATCTCGACATTTCGCAGATGGATTGGAATTATCTGGTGCAATTGAGCTCTTTCGGAGGGTTCAATCCGAATTACTCGGCGCAGATGCAATACCCTCATCAACCGGGTCCGGGGAATCAGTAAGGGAGGCTAGGAGATAGGTGACGTGAAATGTTGTGTTTAGAACAGTGATACCCCTGATAAACCCCCGGAATACGTTTGGTCGAATGTGTTGGTGTGTTGAAGATGTTTGTTGGGTGGCTTGTTGAGTGTGGTAAAGTGAGTGAGAATCTCCTCTCAAGGATTGGAAGCACGAGGTAACGAAAGATAAGTATGGGGGTATTTGTCCGATGATATTATGAAGCTTGAGGTACATTGTGGTTATGAGGGCAATCGGAACATACAAAAGGAGGAATCGAGGGACAACAACTATGGACCGGTGGAGGCACATTCTGAGTGATATATAACAACAGCTTACGAGTCTGGAACTGTATGTATATCTAAGGTGATAAGACACTGCGTCCTGTCTGTATGAGCTGTTTGCTCTACGTTGGGTGTGTGCTTTGTGCAAGCGGAAGTCAGTTTAGTAAGTACCTGCGTGTGCATCTGTATCTAGCAAGCTAGAGAGAAAAGGCTTGGCACCTCCGTTGGTATAGCTGCATGGTCCGTATGTTTCTTATTTTGGGTCTGGTCATTATTGGTAGTGCAGGTTTGTTTGAGTACCGTAGAAACTCGGTTAGTTGGCAAAAAGCTAATGCCTGAAGATCCTGGATATTAGGCAGGGTGCTGGCAGATCTGTAATGCTCGAGTTCGAGCCTGTGCTTCGGAATGTAGGCAAGATAGTGTTAGGCAATATTGTAGAGCCTTCACTAACTGAGCGGACATATGTACAGGAGTATACTGCTTCCTGTGCTTACTGTCGGGCGCTCAAAGAGGGAAGGCTTTGTGCCAACTAACCGAGTTTCTACGGTATTGTCAGTAGGTCGTTTGGACGTATGTATCAAAACCGTTCTTCGGTAGTATCACTTTCGAATTCTCATTAGCACACATTTAGGACGATCCAGTTTTCTTACCTTTACTGTACATGATGATATATTCGAAATTATGTGGATGACGATAGAGTCCACTTCTTTCTGACTGGATGAAGCTCTTTTTGTTCTGCCAACTATCATTTGTATGCTTTTTACAAGGTCATTACCATATATCAAGTCCGATTACGGTTGGAGCGGTTGGGGACTTATCTCACTTGTCCCTCAATCTCAAGAGGACGAAAACGGGAATGGAAACCCGAAACCCTCGGAGAATCGATTCTCGATTTCGGGCTCACGAAGGTTCATACCTCTGATGAGTTTGGAAGTTAGGACCAGAAATAGAGTAGTAGCAAGCACTCGTGAGTCTTTCGCGCATTGTATTTATAAGTCCATCTATACTCCCATTCTCTTTTACTCCATGTACGTCCCTGCCTAAATCTGGTATTCTCCCCTTGGTAAGTAAGTAAACTGCGTCCCCCCCCCCCCCCCCCCCCCCCCTCCGGAAAAGAAAAAAAGGGGAAAAAAAAGAAAAAAAGTAATGCCCAAAAGACCTGGATAACAGACAGGACGCTAGCAGTTCTGTAACGCCCAGGTCTGAGCCTCTGTGCCCTGTGCCTTGAGATACAAGGAGGAACAAAAAAAGATATCGTGCATTATCACAAGGTTTTCACGAACTGAGCAGACATATGCAAATGTAAAGAAGTAATGTTTATTGCTTTTCTCCTACTTCTGTAGGGCGCTCAAAGAGGGATAACCTTTTCTTTCTTTTTTTTTCCTTTTTTTTTCATTCTTGTTGGCTAATTTTACCAAGTGAATACGGCATCATATCTACCTACATACGTAGGTACATTCGCATGCCGAATTTACAGTCGGACATACAAGTACCATAAATTCCCATGGGTAAGCCCCTCTTGAAGTCACTTGAAAAGAGAAGAAAAAAAAAAAAAAAAAAAAAAAAAAAAACCCTTCGTTATGTTAGTAGAAGAAAAAAAAGGTGTAATTGTCGCACTATGAGATCATAGTATGTTGCGCCTGTGCCCCGAGGCATATGAAAGACCACTAAGCATCTCTAGTCTTGAAACTTAAACCGGCAAAGTGTGTGTTATCGATCTTACTTGGGATCCGAGACTTAGTAAGGCCAAAATACGAATACTGAATTTGTAGGTACATAGTACGGTAGACACTTTGGATTTTTTTTTTATACACGTGGGAGACACACGGCAGGAACTGTGAAGCTACATGCATAGCTACCTATGTATGTATTTTAGCCGAGTAAACGTAGTAGCTAGCGACAACATTTCATCGGGCAAACAGGATATCTATACATGTACTGCTGGGTGGCTGGTGGTGTATATATCATAGGTGGCTAGGGGATACTGTGACTGGATGTCATGTACAGAAAGTTCTTCTAGTATTCCTTTTGCAAGCCCCTCTTGACTAACTGACAACAGAGCAGAAGATATTTCGAGGACAAAATGACCAGTTTTCTCCGTGCCAACAAAATTGGATCAAGACACATGCCTGAGGTTCTGACCAATGAAGTCGAGAAAATACAGCAAATGTATCGTAAACTACTTGAAACATTTCGGAAGATTCAATGAGTGCCTCAGCTGCCTTGGCAAAGCGTTATCACTATTGCTTGAGTAGCGTAGTAGCGTAGATAGAAAAAAAAGCCGTGATCCATCCATCCATCCATCCGTCCATCCATCCATTGGTCATCATAAAAAGAAGTGGGGGATTGAAAGAGAGGAAAAGAAGATAAAAAAGTAAGAACGAAGTTTAAGATTGGGCAGGGGAAAAAAGGGTTGAGACATGTCCTTTGACATACCCATCCAATGACTTTGACCAAGAAATCCAGTGATGTAATGGTGTTGAGCTTTTCCCATTTTGATCAGTTCATCTTTCTCTTCCTGTCTTTCCTCGCACGCATAACAGACAAAATGAATACCCCCCTCCGAAAACCAGCCAGCCAACCCATATCATGGAAGACCAACCACTGTGAACCCAACCCAACCCGGTTTGACAAAACTCCCGACCAGTACGGGGCTCCAAGGCTTGAAATGAAGCCGTCCCACAAAACTTAGTGTCCCAGACCAGGAAAGAAAATATCCCAAACGCCACGTTAATTATATCACCAGCCGCCAAACCCATTTTGTGAAATAGAAAAAACGTAAAAGTAGCATAAAACTTTATATCGCAATCAGCCCGGACCTAACAGCGACCTGGCTGCTTCGCTCAAATGTCAGGGTTCTATGACTCAAGTCTCAAGACTGACACTGAGTAAGAAGCCGCTAACAGAAATACTTGAAAACATCCTCCACCATTAATCCATACACGGGAAGACCTTAGTCTATATACTTGTTACACAGAGCTGCTTGCAGTTGTCAAGGCCAAAGCGGTTGTGGTCGAGCCAGTCGTATCAGTCACCTTTTCCGTGGTTGGGGAGCCAGAAGCAGCTCCACCATTGTCGTCACTGGTGGTCAACTTTGGCTCGTCCGAAGCAGCATTGGGCTTCAGAGAGGGCACGCTAACCGATGGGCGAGCTGCCGCAGCTTTGTTCATCCTGCTTTTGGTGTAATCACTCAAGCTCAACTTTTTCTTTATTGGGCTTGGGTTTGCAGTCAGACCATTGATAGACGACGACCCCAAGGGACTTGGCAGACCAGTAACGGAAAATGATGACTGAGCCACCGAAGTCCCTGCAGGTAAAGAAGTGGTAGAGGTCAAGGCCAAAGAGGTTGAACTTGGAAAGGGCGGAACAGGTGGCATGGGAACCCTCAGATCCAAGATTTTGTTCTTTGGAGCAGTAACGACAGAAGTACTTTGGGCAGCCTTCAAATGACTCGCTGATACGGTGGGCGCGTCGGACATCTCGACATCACTTGTGGTGGCCTTGGCTGGTGCACTGGGTTTCAAAGTTGTATCCTGAACCGAACCATCAACTGAAACCACAGCCTTGTTGTCCTTTGGACTATCCACATCCATTGGGACAGTAGCAACCGCCTGATTGAGCAGTCGTTGCTTGCGCTGCTGCTCTTTCAGCCAGCGATGATGCTGCATGATGCGCATCGTCACCGAAACCAACCTCCTTTTCGGTCGTGCCGGCGAGGGTGCAGGGTTGGCCTCGGTGTCGGGGTTCGTTTGAGTACCAGCATCGGCATACTTGGGGCGAGACGGCAAACGGACTGGCTGCGCAGGAACAGGATGGGAAACGACGGCAACAGATCCTTTCCTCGAACTGGTTTTCTTCGATTTGGTGGCCCGAGCAGATTTCGCACTTGCTGCTGGTGATGTTGCTTTGCTGGTAATTGCTGTTTCACCATTGGCAAAGTGGCAGTGGCGTTCGTCGACTCCATTCGTCGTATTTGTCGTCTGGGTGGTAGCGCTGCTCTTGCTGCCTTTTTTGGAGGTAGTAGCCGCATCAGAGCCGCGTGCTTTCCGCTTCTTGGTAGGTTGTTGCTGTAACTCGATCCGGCGGAAGGTCTCTTCGATCATGGAGACTTTCCGCTTGTCCCGATCGGTCGGCTCTGTTAATATCCCAAGAGTGTCGAATGATCCCTGGCGGGCCGTGGGGGTGAGGTCTCGGCTTGGGGGCTTGCTCCGTGCTGAGCCAGACACTGATCGGCGATCATTCTCGGGAGCATCCTCAAGGTGGCCTTCACTAGCTGCTCGACTGTCCGTTGCTGGCCCTGTGCCGATGGAGGACGAACTCTGTGTTTTGCTTTTTCGCTTCTTGGTCTTTGGTGGGTTTGCTGGCGCCTGTGATTTGCCCAAATGATTCCGATGGAAGCGGGCAAATGCACATTCTGATCCAAGGTTGCACGCACAGCCTCCATATTCGGAAAGGATGTTATGCAGCCAGCTCGTAAGTGCCTGGTATTCCCCATCGTCAACAGAAGACTCGGCGTGGGCCGAAGTGTCTTCGTCACTGAGCCCCAGAACCCGGAGCATCCGTGACTTATTCTCATTGGGGAATCGGAAGTCCCAGGGCAGTGTGATTTCTTCCCTAGCTGCGACCTGCCTGTCGGTTACAAGCCAAAAGTGAAGCTCATAGCCGTCTGAAAGATATGTTTCGAGCATGGCATTAGGCTTGCAGCTTCGTCGGATATAGCGAGCCTGGGATCCTTCTTTCCTGGTGTCGATATAAATGGGAAGCATGGGGTGGAAGAAGACATAAGGAAGCGGGGACGTCAGCTCTTGCCACCGGCTATCGGGATCTGCGCAATAACTGCTCTGGATACCGATCTGCCCATTCAGTTCCACAAGAGGGACGTTATGAGCAATAGCCGATGGCGCTTTGAGGCACTTCCAAGAAGCGACGGTGCCTTGACCGAGTGTCTTGCGTGAAAGCTCAATATCCACTGGCCTTTTTAGCTGATCAATATTTGGGGGTAGAGGTTGAAAAATGTCAGCGTAGGCCCAGCCCGTCTCTTTCTGGAGTTTGTTGTGGTCTCGTAGCCAAGCCGAGATGGCGTTTGACACCTGGAGGCTAGCAAAACTGTTGGTATGCACAATCTCGACACCTCGATCGCTGGAGCCGGATAGCAACGCAGGGGCATAGGTATGTATCTCAAAGTCGGCAGGCAGGTCAGGTGGCGTCGCCGCAGGACTAGGAGGATGAGCATGGTTGGACTTGGTGCTGCCGAATTGTGGACTGCGTTTCGCAGCCTGTGAGCTAACCGAATGACTAGATTTGTGCGAGCTTTTCGATTTCTTTGTTGGAGGAGGATGGCTGTCCTGGGTGCTGGCTTGCTTTTCGGCTTTCGAGTGCTGACCAGTCAATGGCAGGTCGCTCGGTTTTGGCTTCTTCTTGTGGCTCTTTGAGAGAGGACGCTTGCTCTTCTTGTCCATCATTCCTTCAGTGACACCCGTTGTAAGCTTGCGCCTCTGGTTTTCTTTGGCTCGTTCCCGATCCAAGGGCCTTGGTTGGCACTCAACACAGAAGTGTGCAAAGTCTGGATCGCGGAGAGCATCCTCAGAGTTGTGGGGGTAGTAGCATTCGATGTGCTGCCACGTATCGCATAGCTCGCAGTAGATCGTGTTTCCGTCATCGTCGGGGTATTTGCAGATACACCTGATGGTGTACGGCTCTTCCTCAACATTCTCCTGCGCTCGTATACCATCTTGGACAGGAACGGCAGCAGAGACGGAGAATGAAGTCCGACTAGGAGGCGCGATTGGCGTCAGCAGTGACGGCAGCTTGTCGGTCATAATCTATGGAAAGACCTCGGGACGGCGGTTTCGGTAGGGTATCGGGAGGGTGTTGTTGACTGGTTATCTTTCTAGGTCGAAGGGCATGCTGGCGCGCTGTCCAACGCAATTGATTCTGACCAGAGAGACGAGCACAACTTGACGAAAAAGCCGGGGCTTTCATCCGTTGGGAGACAGCCTTGGATTATATTGCCCGTTTGTCGTATGGACTAGCCAGAGTTAAAAGTCGGCAGCGGAACGCTCGGTCGGGCGGAAGGACACGTCGGAACTGATGATGAAGGTCGAATTCGAGAATTTGAGGAGAGAGCCCAGGCGGCGTCAATCACTGTCGAAGCCTAGATTGAAAGACCAAGTCTCCAGGAAAGGAATAGGTCGGGCGTCAGGGTGAGGTCGCTCTCGAGATCCGGATCGTGTTCTTCTGCGCAGGAGGAGTGGCGAGCGTCAAGCCCAAAAGCGAGGAGAAACGCAGTGGTGAATGACGACGACGAGATGGATTTGTCGAGAAGGGAACAGATTGCGCCGCGAGGAACGAAAGAAAGGTAAAGTCGGCCGGGGCAGAGTCGTGTGTGCGCGAAAATGGAAAGTCGGTTCGAACCTGATCAAGACTGTTGCGAGAGATGAATAGGTAGGCAGGTGTCGGAAACGAAGGGGGGGCAAGAGATCCAAGAAAGAGACCAGAGAATTCAAGTGGAAGGGGACGGGAGGAATGGGAAATCGAGTGCAAAGTGGAAGTGCGAGGGAGAGAGGGGGGCCCACTCGCACTCTGGGAAGTCTGCCCTCTGCCCTCTCAAGTCCTGCTGCACTCTCACTCAGGTCTGACTCTGGACTGGCGCTGGCGTGCTGGTTGCAATCGCTCTGTCCACTGCCGTGCCCGCGCGGGCGGCCCTCTCTGGGGCCCCTCGCTCTGGCTGGCAGTGTCTGGCTCTGGGGGTCATCTCAGAAAGGAAGAAAGAAGACGGGAAGGCGGGTGGGCTGCACTCGCAGTCTCGCCTGTCGCAGTCGGTCGCAGCACTGCAGCTGAGGTGCTTCAAGTTCACTCTTGCGCGCCTTTTCGTTTTGGTGGCAGTGGGAATGGGAATGGGAATTGCCCGGGACGGCGACCGGGACCGGGGGAACTCACCACTGACCTCAGCCACTGCCAATGCGTGGCCCTCTCACGCTCTCTCTTGTGCAAAGGGCAGAGGCGGGCAGGGCAGTAGAACTAGGTCAAGAGTAACCACGGGCACCCCCTCCCCAGGACGGGCAAGACTGGAGGGACGCTGCAGTGCTCAGCAGGAGCACGGGCCAATCAGACGAAACAGCCCACGGCAGCCGTGGAAATTTCCGTGGCACAGGCCTTTCCCCAAATCGGAACTGAACCTGTCCAGTTCTTGGGTTGTCCTTGGGCCTTGTTAGGTTCCTTGTGTGCAGTGAGCGTCCTCGGTGCGGGCGACATAAAAGCTGCAAGTGGACTGTGGACGTGCTGCTGGCGGTCTTGTTTCCTTGGATTCCTGGTCCTGCTCTCCAGCTTGTGTTTCGCTCAGCTGTTTCGCACTTCTGCTGCGTGTCTTTTTCGCCCTACGGTACCCAGCGGGTCTTGGGAAATTGTTAGCGCAACCACTTTCTACTCTGCCCGATGTGTTTCTAGACTGCCTTGGTAGCTCGCAGCAGCCACTATGGGCGGGGGCCTTCAACCAAGGAAGCAGCTGTTTTGTAGGCGACGCTTGGCTGTTTTGTTGCGATCGAAAAAAAGGTCCCCACGGCATCAGCCGCCATATGATGTTATCAACGAAGAAAAAGAACGCAACCGAAGAGTCCGGCCCGAGCCACTAAGCTCACGGCAGCGGAGAAGAGTAGGAAATGAAAATGGTAAGAAACGTCAGTACTGTGACTGATATGCGACATGGTATGAAGTAAAAGCATGCAGCTTTGAAATGTTTGCATGCCGAATTGTCGATCGAGCAGCCAGCCAGTGTGGAGGGGTCTTTAGAGGGACAAGGAGGAGGGGGCCTGAAAGGAAACCACGAAGGGAAGGGACTGAGCGAACTGGAAAGAGGCCGGGGCGGGGTGCGTGCGAGGTGCGACTGTGCAAGGTGAGGGTTCCATCAACGAAAAGGCGCGCTGCGAGGGCCGAAGGCAGAACGGACTTGTACGGCGGTTCATTAAGGCCATTTGCGCAATGGCCACCTCTCGTAGATTCAGTTACGGAGGCCTACCGGGCCGTGGAGATGGGGTACCTGGAGGTGATGCAGCACCTCGGAGCGTGGACAACCCTAGGAGCCGCGTCGCGGAAATCCATTTACCGTGGTGGTAGGTGGGGAGGTCAGGTACCTGGGCTCACTGGATGAGGGTTGTGTTCCGGAAACGGGAAAAGCCCACGGCTATATTGACAGCAGCGACAATGACAAGAAGGCGGGTTTGGATGTTAGTACTCTCTCTATAGTGTACATGCCTCGCATGGTATCTCGGGTCGAATATCGTGTTATATTTTTCATTCTTGACGCCGGGGACAATCCGTTCAAAAGCGACGGATGCGTCTCAACATAAGGACGAAGCCTTTTGGAATGTCTGCTTCTTGGAAAGATTGCGTTCAAAGCCCCAAGACTGTGAACTCCTGTTTTTAGGGGCGTGCATCTGCGCCCCAGTTATTGTTCGGCTTAGGACGAAGATGAGTGGTGAACGTCGGAGATTCGAGGTGGGTGTCATCCAACCGCAACCGCCGTCCAACAAACAGCCAATGTCACAGCGATTGAACCCAAGAAGATCTCGATAAGCACCGCCTTTGAATTCCGTCCTCTTCAATGTCCACGATTGATAAGATATGCCCTTTATCATGGCGCTTTGCGTGTCGTTCGACGATCCGTCTTCTACTGGAAGCCAGCTCCGATCCACACTACGCGCGCCCATGCTCAACCTCGGACAAGGTCACTTCGGTCGCACTGTTGAGTGTTGGGAAACGGCTGATTGGCTGGCTGGTGAGCGTCGAGTCGAGCGAATCATCGAAGCCGTGAGCAGTGTTGACACTAGTGCTTATTCGTACAAAGTGGGTTTCGAGCTTGACAAAGGTGTGGCTGCAATGCTTCGGCGTTGCTGCAGTTGCTACTCGCTCCAATCAATGTTGTCATATCTTTCTCATCACGTTGGACGGTGGGACCCTTCAACCAGGCGCAGCCATTCACATGAAACTCTGCAATCTGCTCCTTTTTATTTCCCCTTCTCCATTTAATACACCCGTCGGCCGTCCGTCACGACTCACTCGCTTGCCCTTTAGGCTTTATTTCCTCTTTTCTTTTCTCTTCTGTCTTACACCTCCTGTGTGAAAAGGCACATCTGGCTTTGATTGCTGCTGTCCAACAACTTGTTTGACATATCGCATAATCACCTCGTCCAACAACCCCGAAACCGATCAAGACGACTGCAAGCCGCCGAACGACTGAGCGAAACTCGTCGTCCCGATCATTCCCGTTTCAGTGATACGCCCGGAAACACATATCAACAATCCCTGACCCAGCCTGAATCAGTGCGTCTGACATCTGCCCGAGGCCAGAGAGATACGCTGCCTATCTGCTTTCCAATTTGCGCGACAACATGGCCGCTGTTCCAAGATTCCAACCATTGTTGTAAACTGTATCTCTTGGGCGACATGAACTTCTTCCACAAAGGCGTATCAATGATGGCAGCTTCGGCAGGACTCGCAACAAATCGGCCCCCATAGCCCAAGTTGTAACGCAGGGACAACCAAACTTCCCAACGCTCCCGAAACTTAGTCTAGGAAACCCATGTCTGAGTTTCAAGCACTACGTATGCGATTTCGGTCAATCCGTCGGTTTGTTCTCTGATCTCGATGTTTGGTAAAAACGCCATGTTTGAAATGGCACAATTGACGACCAGGGTTCCGATTATAAGCGAACCTTAAACTGAAGGGTTTTAAAAAGCACGCCCATATGTCATGTCGCGAAGGCAAAAAGGATGTTATTCAATCAAAAAAAATATAGCGTTGTGTGTCGTTCAGTGCGCTGAGTGTAGTATACGTAACCTGAGAATGGGCAACCGATATGACATCTCGTCTCCCAGCAATGAAAGTCGAAAGAACCAAGAACTCGATGCTTCAGGAAACGGCGCTGCCGCAGTACACTAGCTCAATAGTCGTGATTGGTCCAGTTCACACATAAGTGGACCCGCTCCGACTCACATGATAAGACTAGGTAAACAAGACAAAAGAAAGTTGGGGAAGTGGCCGCAGGCTGGGGCAAATCGAACCCGCCATTCGCCGTCATGCCCCAATGACGTCTCTCGCTTGTTCCGTTGTGAGAGGCCTGCGCAGAGTGCCAAAGCGGGAGTGTTTGCGTGTGTTTATCAACTGGGCCAACCAGTGACCTGGCTCCTGTGGAGGTGCATCTCTCCGCTGATGCAGGTTGGTTGCGTAGCCAGGATCAACCTCACCCAGCCAGTCACGCCAGCCCATTATCTCGCTCGCCATCAGTTGACTGCCTCCGCTTCCAGTTGCTGTGGCTTGTTTCGTTCCTGGTATCAGAGGTATCATTTGGAGTCTCCATCTACGACGACATCCATCTTTGTAAACAACTGCCATTCCGATTTGACTCGTGAGATCCCTGTGGCCGACATCCCGCAACTCAACACAACGAACTGTCGGTAACTGTCTCGGCGGTGGACAGCGTTTATATTCCCCGCTTTCTCAACCACCACATCCCATCCTCTCCAGGGTCTCCATAACACATCTCGGCACCGAACACCGACCGTGACAAATCGCTATCATCACTCACCATGAGGCTTTCCGCAGCTGTCATCGCTCTCCTTTCCACGAGCGCCGCTGCTTTTAGCGTTTATCGCGAGAACAGCGTCTCTGCCAACGATGAACTCGATGTTCCCGGAAAGTCACCCTTGAGGTTCTGTGACGCTGCGGCCGATCGCAAAGATGACATCGTTACCATCGAGGAGGTCATATTGACACCAAACCCTCCTGAGGCGTATGTCACATGTCTTTCACCACGTTCAGAAACAGAAAGCTAATGGGTTTGTCACACACAGCGGCCAGACCCTGACAATCGAGGCGTCTGGTATCGTCAAGGAGGCCATCGAGGAAGGGGCATACGTCAACTTGCAAGTCAAGTATGGCTACATCCGCCTGATCAACACCTCTGCCGACCTGTGCAAGGAGATGAAGAACGTGGAGCTCGAATGCCCCATCAAGAAGGGCAGACTCTCGATTACCAAGAACGTTGAGCTGCCCAAGGAGATCCCACCTGTACGTTCTCTATTGCCAATTCCCCCCCTCTCTCAATACTGCTGTTGTTGATGGGAATGTTCGCTGACATGGACGGTTTGATGGTTACAGGGCAAGTACACTGTTGAGGCCGATGTCTACAACAGCGACGATAAGCACATCACCTGCTTGACCGCCACCGTCTTCTTTGGTCGCAAGACCCTTGGCTTCCTTGACGATCTCTGACCTGGCTGAAGAGCGAGCGGATTTGACGATTAACAACGGATACGGCATGTTTAATCTACACCTTGGATGAATACTGCGCATGATGGATTAATGAACTCATTCTTGGCACCGAATCGGATGATGGCACTTGCACGGCAACAGCATTTGTATGGGTTTTGCTTTGGTAGTACTGGAGTTTTTCGCGTTTAGTAGTTGGTTTTTGAGACTGTTTCTGCCTTTAAGCATGCTTGGGCGTGAACATTTCTGAGGAAACATTCCCGTTGTTCTGCTTCTTTATAGGTATTCTGAGTTCCCCGCATTGCGCGCCGCCGCTGTGATGTCGTAGGCACATTGATTCCGCTATGCCCCCATGAACCTGACTGCTTCCATTCCTTCCATCATGCCGTATCATTCCCCGTTCGTTATGTCCATGCTAAAGTGGGCAAACACGTTTATTCACCGAACAAACGACGGACTCTGCGAAGAACACTGTCCTTCTCGGGGTCGTAAGGGTGGTCTTTGCTCGGGATCTCGAGAACGGTAGGGAAGGCCGCGGTGTGGGTGTCGACTCGGTGCCGTATCCTATCAGCGATCTGTGTCTTCCACGTCAGTTACCCATTTCATCCAGAATTGTCAACAAGAAGAAATATCTCCCCACAAGCCGCCCACTTTCTTGAACCAAGACCAGCACTTACATGTTGGTTAATCAGAACAATGCCAATGTCCTTCCTCTCGGTCGTGAAGCGGTCAAAGGCCGCCTCGATAGCAGCGTTATCCGTCTTGTTGTCCACCACAAGAAAGTTCTTTTGCGAATCTGGGGGAGCCGTAACGTGCTACGATTCGAGTGCGTATTAGAACTCAGCTACCCCATATCATCCGAGGACCCTACGGAACCTACGCCAATGCCTGCAAGGAGGAGTCCCGTGACGGAGTCCTAGATAATTGTTAGCTCCTTGACAGATGTAGACCTAGTTGCAAAATCGCACTCACCTCGTCTCCAATTACAGCCAGGAACTGACGGTCCCTAGCGTCTGCTTGGGAAGTTGCCATGATAGGCTGGGTCGGGTATCGGTCGGGGAACGAGGGCTATGCGACAGTAGAAACTTGGGTGACTGGCAATAAGTTGATTAAATCTTCTGAAAACGTGCGTAGGTATAGGCGTCGGTAGGGAATGTCGAAGCCAGCCGGCGGTTGCGATTGCGGCCGTATCGATTGATGTCGACGTCGGCTGTCGTCGTCCATCCAGGTACTCCAGGATGACGGGACGGACTGGAGCTCTGACCAACCTAGCCGCACCCGCTGGATCCAACTGGGCTCCACTCGCAGTCAACAGCCCGCGCTAAACCTAGCAGCTCCGCTGTCACAGCCAAACCCACCCGACCCCTCTTTTCAGCAATGCCAGGTTCTAAAAACTCCACTGACACAGCTGGGACTCACTAAATTCTCGGTTGCGCCTGCCACTGCTTGAACTTTGACTGCGACCGGGGTCAATTTCCATGAGGGAGAGCTTCCAATCCATTTCTCGATCCGCGTCCCGAGCAACGCAAATGCAAAAGTAAACAAAAGAAATCTTTCATTCTTTGACCAACCTTACCTAGCACCAATCCGGGCACAACCCGGTGCCCTTTTACCACACGATACACAACCAAGGACTGCGCAAGACCGTCACATTATTGCGCACACTCCTCTCGTATCTTCTACCAAAACACCACCGACTGGGAAGGCGGCCCCAAACATCGATTCTGCGCTGTCGCAATCTGTCATCACCAAACAACATCGTCATCATCACAATCCAAACATGCCTCCAACACCTCGTCGCCTGGTGCGCCGGCGCCCGCTTTCCGAGCGGATACAGGCCTTTCTCAACCCTATGGACTTTTATATCTGGATCTCGGAGGAAATCCAAAGCTTCGATTGGGACTCGACCACTTTCGGTACTTGGTTTGGTCTGATTGCGAATGCTCTCTTCCTACTTGCGAGAGCGAACGCAAACATTAGTGGCGGGCTTGTCGATGATGATGTCTTTTCGGATGCCCCCTCCAGCGGCTTTACAAAGGCATTGGTGAGTTAGGCCTCACTGCTTTTAGGAGGGACCTGTACGGCATAGTGAACGATATTCTGACTGCATGCGACAGATTAACTTCCTCATCTGGACCCTGATCCCCATCTCTGGTCTCAATGCCTTCTACACCATGACCCGATCGCGCCACTACCGACTATTCGAAGCGAACGTCGAGGCTCAAGGCCCTTCAACCCCTTCCGCGCATCGTGTCCGAGTCGATTCTTCTCCGTCCACCCCCACACCCCTTCGATATATCCAAAACATTGCAAAGGGCGAATCGGCCGAGGCGCGCGCTCACCCTGACAAGACACGCGACGTCTGGGAGGTGGCCGTTTGGGATCCGTACCCGGCAACACTGCGCATTTTCTGCCTCTTCAGCCCCGGCCATGTCCTCATCTACATGCTCTTCCTCCCCTTGGCCGCCCTCGACCCGCGCCCGAGCGTGACCGTCTTCAAAGCTCTTTTCCTCCAGCTCCTCCTCACAGCTCAGATGCTCCTCCTGACCTCCCGCTTCACCCAGCAATCCAAGGACATGAACATCATCCACCGCGAAGTCATGCACGAATACGACATCAAGTACGTGCACCCGCGGGTGTACCCTATTTACCGCGAGGTAGCGACCCAGGTCTCGATTGTCGACGACGTGTTGGAAGAAGAATCGGTAGCTATCGGCACCCCTTCGACCATCATCCGCCGCGGCTTCGAAACGCATCCGAACCCAAACTACACCAAGCACTTCGACCCTGACGGTGTCCTCAAGCAGAGCAAAGAGCTCACCCAAACCGACGCCTCGACTCCCGCGGCGCGACCCTACACACCCATCACCACCGGCGGCCGACCCAGTTTCGGATCAGTAACCTCTTCAAGCACCACCACCACTACTACTCGCACCCCGACGGCCCTCCTCCGCCAAAACAGCTACGGCAACAACACCCCCTCGACCATCTCGATGACCGCCCGCCCAACACCTAGCAAGAGACAGGTCGCCCACGCCGGCACCACCCCCTACCCACCACGTAAAGCAGCAGCAGGCGGCGGCGGCGGCGGCGGCGGCAGCCTCGGCGTGTACCAGCACATGAACTCCCCACTCAAGCGAACAGCCAGCATAGGCACTGACGCGCCGCCTTCGCCCCGCAACGGGCGCGAGATGGCGGCGCTGGAGCAGAGAGACTTGGCGGATAGGCTGATTAGGCAGCACAGCCCCGTGAAGCCGAGTCCGTTAAAGAGCGAGATTTATCCTGCTGCTGCTGCTGCTGCCGGTGGGTCGCCCAGGAAGTCATCGGCGGCGGCGGCGAGCAGGGGTGGGGATGGGGATAGGGATAGGGATGGGGATAGTAGTGCGTATATGCAGCATTCGCCGGCGACGTTGAATAATGCGCGGGCGAACAGGTGGGCACATGAGAGGTTTCCTACGAGAAGGGTTTAGACGGGGAGTTTTAGAAGATTGATGAAAAGAGGGTGAGAAATGTAAAAGGGGGGATTAAACTGTTCTTTCTTCTTTGCCTTTGACGATGGATGTATCATCAACATTTGGAGTTCTTTGGGAACGGCGTTTTTAGGGGGGAAGGGCCGGGTTTTGGTTCTGATTCCATATCTATTCCAGAGAAAGAAGCGAGTTCGTGTATTATTTGATAGAAAGGCGGCGATGTATTATTTCATGAACTTACTTGAGAAGGCATATAATATGGCGTTCTTCTTTTTCTGGGGCATGATTACAAGCACACATGGATTTTCATCGTTAGTTTACCGAACTCTCGATCACATATGATGTCCACCCATGTCTATGTGGTTTTCCTGCTTGAAGATCACTTCTCACCAAAGCAAGTATGCATTGCAAGGAATCGTTATGATGAAGAGAAGAATCCCATCCGGGTAATGTATATGCGCCATGAATATATACGTAGCTAAAAAAGAAGAACAACTGTGGAGTCATTCGTTGATGACTGTCCACCCCGCCAAGACCGTAGTTAAAGAGACCATGATAAACTCAAAAACCCGCAACCGCAGCACCGTGATATCAAGCGTTTGTAAGAAAAGCAAGACATGACCAAGCAAGAAAAGAAAGAAAAAAAAAAAAAAACCATGACTCATTGGTCCGCTAACAACCAGCCGCTTCCCTTTCTATGGCGGCGCTAACTTTTTTTTCCCTCTTCTTTGGAACCCTTTGACTTTTTGTTGATGATGCCATATGACTCTTTTACCACTCGAGCGGCTCCTTCTTCTCCTCCCCGCGGTTGGTCTTCGGTACTGGGACCGCCTTAGCCACCAACTTGCCACCCTGTCCCTTCCTCTTGAGATACGCGCGTCCATCCAACCAAGGTGTCTGCTGGCTCATCTTCGCCTCGTACTCGGCAATCTTATCCTCCATCTGCATCGTCAGACCGATGTCGTCCAGCCCGTTAACGAGGCAGTGCTTCCTGAACTCCTCGACCTCGAACTCGCAGAGGGTGTTACCGTCAGCGTCCTTGATTAGCTGGTTGGGCAAGTCGATCTCGATCTCGCGGCCGGCCGCGGCCTCGGCGTGCACGCGCTCGAGAGCGGCTTGGTCCTTGATCGCGATGGGCAGCATGCCGTTCTTGAAGGAGTTGTTGAAGAAGATGTCGGCGAAAGAAGGGGCAATGACGGACTTGACGCCGAAGTCGTTGAGCGCCCAAGGGGCGTGCTCGCGCGAGGAGCCGCAGCCAAAGTTGGCGCCTGTGCAGACGATGATCTTGGCGGAGCGGTACGGCTCGCGGTTGAGGACAAAGTTGGCGTTCTCGCTGCCGTCAGGGTTGTAACGCATCTCGTAGAAGAGGGCGGAGCCGAGACCGGTGCGCTTGATGGTCTTGAGGAACTGCTTGGGGATGATGGCGTCCGTGTCGATGTTGGCCTTCTCCATGGGCGCAGCGATGCCCTTGAGGTTGGTGAACTTGGGGAGGCCAGCAGAGGACTTGGAGACCGAGGTGTTGACTTGGGGAGAGGAGTCCTGGGGCTGGTCGGCGAGCTTGTCCTTCTCGACATCGTCCTCCTCAATGCGCTCGTCAGTGTGGGCCTTGGCGGTGACGGTAGTTTCAGGAATAACGGCAGCCTCGACATGGGGGCTAGACTTGTAGTCGGTGAGCTTGCGCACGTCGGCGAGCTTACCGACGATGGCGGCGGCAGCGGCCATGACGGGGGACATCAGGTGGGTGCGGCCCTGGGCACCCTGGCGACCCTCAAAGTTACGGTTGCTGGTGGAGGCGCAACGCTCCTTGGGGGAGAGGATGTCGGGGTTCATGCCGAGGCACATGGAGCAACCAGCCTCGCGCCACTCGAAACCGGCCTCCTGGAAGATCTTGTCAAGGCCCTCGGCCTCAGCCTGGTCCTTGACGAGACCGGAGCCGGGGACGATGAGGGCGCGCTTGATGTTGGCGGCGATCTTCTTGCCCTTAACGACCTGGGCGGCAGCGCGGAGATCCTCGATACGGGAGTTGGTGCAGGAGCCGATGAAGACCTTGTCGACCTCAATGTCCTCCATGGGGGTGCCGGGGACGAGACCCATGTACTCGATCATGCGACGGCCAGCAGCCTTCTTGCCCTCGGTAGCGAAGGTCTCGGGGTCGGGAACAACACCGGTGATGGGGACAACGTCCTCGGGGGAGGTACCCCAGGTAACAGTGGGGATGATATCCTTGCCGTCGATGAAGACATCGATATCGTACTTGGCATCGGGGTCGGAGGCGAGAGACTTCCAGTAGGCGACGGCCTTGTTCCACTCCTCGGATCCGTACCGGGGGGCAAGGGGCCTGCCCTTGAGGTACTCAAAGGTGATCTCATCGGGAGCCACCATACCGGCTCTGGCGCCGGCCTCGATCGACATGTTGCAAATGGACATGCGGGCCTCCATGCTGAGGCTGCGGATGACGGAGCCGCAGAACTCGATGACGGCACCAGTACCGCCGGCAGTACCGATCTGACCAATAACGTGGAGGATGACATCCTTGGAACTCACACCGGGCGCAAGCTCACCGTCGACCTGGACCCTCATGTTCTTGCTGCGCTTGGTGATGAGGCACTGGGTGGCGAGGACGTGCTCGACCTCGGAGGTGCCGATACCGAAAGCGAGAGCGCCGAAAGCGCCATGGGTAGAAGTATGGGAGTCGCCGCAGACGACCGTGGTGCCGGGAAGGGTGAAGCCCTGCTCGGGGCCGATGACGTGGACGATACCTTGTCTCTTGTCGCTGAGGCCAAAGTATGTGATGCCGAACTTCTTGACGTTCTCCTCGAGGGTGACGCACTGCGTCCTCGAATCATCCTCCTTGATGAAGCTGGCGATATCCTTCAGCGCTTTCCTGGAGGTGGTGGGGACATTCTACAGCGGGTCCGCGGTCAGCTTGCAGTCCCACACATCGATTGCGAAGGGGTAAGGTATCATGGCCGCGAAAACGCTGCATGCGCACCCATGTGAAAATAAAAAGAAACAATGCGGTGACATTGAACTTACGTGATCGGTGGTAGCGAGGGTGCAGTCTGGCCTGCGAACTTGGCGTCCGGCGTTTTCGAGGCCCTCAAAAGCTTGCTATTGATTAGGGGTCAGTACTGGGCACTGGACTGCGAAACCGGAGCTCCCCCAGCATTTGGGTTCAAACAACTTACAGGAGAGGTGACTTCGTGGACCAAGTGGCGGTCAATGTAGAGGAGAATGGTACCGTCGAGCTTCTCGTCGACGATATGGGCCTGGAAGACCTTGTCGTAAAGGGTACGGGGGGTACTCTCTGCTGACGGCATGGTGGCGGTTATGTGAAGGTTGGTGGTTCCCTGGCTGGTGAGGTAGCTGGGAATAGTTGGTTAATTGGAGAAGGAGAGGGCGGAGTATATAACGTTGTCACAATCGGGGGACAACGAGAAAGAAGTCTTGGGAAGAAAACCGGCACGCAGCAAATAAATAGGTCTGGTGTCGGGACTGTAGGTTGGATGGATGGGTTGAAAAACCGGCGTGGGGTTGTCTAGCTTCCGGTTCGGCTAGGTCTGGGGGGCTTTGATGTCTCAACCAAATCTCGGAGGCGGAACCGTATATCGGCGATGCAGTTATCCTTCTCGGCTTTTGAGTTGGCAGCTGTTTCGGTTCTCGATCAACAAGACACAACGATGACAAGGCTTGCTAATCCCGGGTATAAAGTAGGGTAAAGTGTTGGGATGTAGAAAGATTCCTGGGGAGAAAGTTGGCAAAAGCGGGAAAGGAGGTGAGACTGAGACGGCCGTGGCAAGAAAGCGAAAGCGGGCAGACACCGGACCTTTTTAAGTTTTCCCCGTATCATGAGGTTGGGACCGATGACTACAATTCCCAAATGGCAAATCTACATCAACATGTACAAACACCTGGAGTCAAACCAATCTTTCTGTTTCCCTGGTTGCCTGGCGATCCGCTCGTGGCTCGATTTCGTCCAGTCTTGTAACAAATCCGCCTGCGATACGAAGCACTGGGCAAGAGATGACAGTGACGGCAGGGCTGGGGCGGCCCGCCGATGCTCGGAGGACAGCATCGAGCTCCGGTTCACGGAATGCGGGGTGGGCTGGGTGGCCACTGGAATTTCTAAAGAAATGATGCCCATTGGCCGCGCGCACGATTCCACTTGGCCAGTTCCACCCGCCCAGGTACGCACTGCCAGACGCTGTGACAACCACGACCGCCGCCATTGGTTCTTCCCGATCTCGGCCTCAACTGCTGCCACGTCGAGACCGGCCCATCCTGGAGGTTGATCCATGACGCTGCGGCATGCGACGGCTTGGGCGACGGCCACTACGCACGGCTACGGGGCGTTTGCAGTGGAGGCCACACGGGTTTCTTTCACGATGAAATCCCCGAACCATGGCTTCCGGAGAGAAGAGCGGTTCGACACTGAAGGTGTTCGAACAAGAGAGAATACCTACGCAAGACAATATTGCTGTAGATCATCCTATGACCAATATCCATTGTGCTCAGAGTAATGATATTTCCTCAGCTAGCAGTCTACTTAGGTAAAATCTTCCATCCAATGTTCTGCTGCTTGCTGTTCGCAAGTATCAGGTCCGGTCTTCGGTACACCTCTCGCCGAGTACCTTGATGTCCCACTTCGTTCCCGCTCCACCATCACATTTGTATCCTTGTGAATCATAAGAGAATTATTTCCAACACCGCCTTCAACCCTCATCTCAGGTACGGATCCTCCTTGTGCAACTTAATACGTAAGAATATCCATTGTACAAACAACAAACTCCGAAGCAGCCTGATGTTTCCTAATGATGTTTTCGGAGTTTGAGAAACGCAATTAGGCGACATTCGATAGCGATGACAACACTGCTTACTGCAACAATCTCTTCTTCTTCATCATTCCCATGTTAATGTCCCCATGGTCTGGAAAGGGAAGCTTCAAGTACCACCGCACTCGTACCATACGATCCACCTATACAAACAAAGTCTCCACAAACGAGAATCCTCAACCATCAAACACGGTCAATCTTGTGATCACTCACAAACCCGCCAGCATTGCCAATCCTCCGATAATCGCCCTGACCAGACGGCACACAAGAACCGTGCCCCTAATCACCCACACCACAGCCGCGCCCGCAAAAAAGACAAACATCAGCGCAAAGACATAAACCACCACGTCTCCCAGCGTCGCCTGTCCCCGTGCGTACCTCTTGTGAAGCGGCGAGTCGAGATGAAACACCGGCCGCACAAAGGCCCAGTACGCACAGACAAACTGCGCTACAAAGGTAACCACTACTGACACCACGATCCGGACCCCGACCGGCACCTCGAAAGGCTGTCCTCCTGATCCCGCTGCCACCATCGACCTGACAGGGAGTGCCAAGCCTGGGAAAAGCCGATACAGATCGTCACTAGCCGCCGCCCCATCTCCTTGGCACGTCCGGGGTTCACTGACTTTAGACTTCGAGTCTGGGCTTCTGGAACGACCGTCGATGTCATCGCCGCCGTGGCCGGCGCTGTCCTTCAGCTCGTGACGCTTGTGACGCTTGTTCCTTTGTTCTGGTAATGATGTTATTGGACTTGTTCCCAACTCGACCGCCATCGCATTTTCGGCCGCTCCCGTTGCTTCCCCAGCTTTCCTGTCTCCAGTCATGGCCTGTCCCGTGGTTGATGCCGTGTCCGATCCTGACGCCGATGCCGGGATCCCTTCCGACCCCGTTCTTTGGTTCGCTGGGTGCTGCGTAAACGCTGCCCGCGCTGCCCCCTGCACCATCGCTTGCATCAAAATTTTGGTATCGGCCGAATTCTGGTTCTTCGACGACCAGCTCTTCGACTTCGCCAGACTTGGCCGGCGCGTATAAGTAGACGTGAGAGGTGACCGTCTCTTCTCGTTTGTTGGGTCCATGATTTCCGCTTCCTTTCTCATCGTCTTGCGCATCTCCCAGCCCGCCTGTTTCTGAGGACGAGGCGTCGACACGCGCCGGGAGGTTTTCACCTAGTCCTCCGTGCGCATTGTCTCTTGGGTTGACGATATAGTAACGCTGACTGCTTTTGGTAACTCGTCCTGGGAAGCACGTGCCAGATCTTCTTCCACCATCTCTGCAACCCGGGCTGTGGTCAGTGATGCTGTCCCGCTGCGTTGGTGATGGAGATCTGGTCTTGCGAGTTTCGGCGATACGTTCGGTTGCATACTGGGAGGGGAATCCAGCGGCGTCGAAGAGCCGTTCTTGGGTACGGCGCTCGGCGACAGGGACGATGTCTGGTGTGACGACGCTACGGTTACGGATTCTGACGTCTTCTGAACCGTCTTGACTGCTTTCTTTCCCGACGTCTTTCTTGCCTTTTGAGGGGCCTTGGCTTCGGGTCCTTTGGGGCAGATTTCCTTTATGACGGAGGGGGGCTGACGGCGAGGACTGGACTCGCAGCCAGTAATGGTGATGATGGGTGTGCAAGCAGATTGGGGTTGTGGAAGGTGGAGCGCCTGCCCCAGCCCACTGATGTCCTGGGCTATGGAACTCGCCCATGCCTTGGCTTCTCTGGTGCTGTCCCGGATACTGCGCTCCAGGCCACTCAGATCCTCGATCAGCATGTTTGCCCATTGGCGGGCTGGGTTCAGATTCGTGAGGTCCAAATGTGGGTAAATGACCTCGCCGCTGCTGGGGACGGGTGCCATAGGGGTTCCTGGCAACATCTTGCGCGAGACTGGGCAGCGATCTGGCACTGGGATCCTGGAGAAGGACTTCTTTATCCCAGTCGGGCCCGGGATGGAGCTGGTGTCCATCGGACCAGGGCCCAGTCTCCGGGGAATCAATGGATGGAAACGTAATCTGAGAGATTTCGTGTTCGACGGGAATGAGGTCGCTGAAGCGAGGCTTCCTCCTGACTGTACCAAAACCGCCATTGTCTCCATCCCTAAAAAAGACTTCGAAGTCTGACTGGTGGTGGCTGACTCCCCTGTCTGAGCAGGTTCTACACTCTTGTTGCTTGGGCTCTGGCTTTGAACGATTGGGCTAAGGTTTGGTGAAGCTGCAGATGACCATTGTTCCGATTCTTTGCTGAGTTTTGACGGCTGCCGAGGACCCGTCCGTTTCCCAGTACCACGCCTCTTTTCTTCACCCCGTGGCGATCCCTTGGGGGATGATTGGGGAGAATCGTGACGAAACTCTGTCATGTCTATGCTCGTTCTGGGCGTGATATTGTCCAACATTCCCGTGTAAGGGTTCGCCCCTGTCACGCCGAGGTAGTCACCGGCTTCTCTCAGAATGCGACGCTGGCGCCGGGCTTCTTGCTTTTCGAGGAACAGTGAGCGAGCTCTGTTATAGCCCGGCACGGCCGATGACATAACGTTGTGAGAATCAGCAGTGCTTACATGTGGAGCTTGAGACGATATGGAAAGATAACTGCCGGTTTGGGTTGGCACTGGTTTCCGCGATGGCATGGATAAGGTAGGGACATTTCCGCTTTTCACTCGGCGTTCCCCCATGTTGGCCCAAGTTCCATCGAGTGATGAAATTTGGTTGTCGCCACGATGATGAGTGGCCTTAGGGCCGTCATCCGATTTCGTATCCAACCTCGATGTGATCTTCCTAACCGGGATAGGGTTTGCTTGGTTGAATTAGCCGTGGTGATGCTTCTTCAGTCTCTGTAAAATGCTGAGTGTTGACGTACCTTTAACTCTCGACTTGCCATTGATGTTCGAATCACTTCGAGGAAGTACCACGGGAATATTCCAAGCTTCAGACACAATTGTATCAGGTGTACTCGGGTCGTGATGCCGAACTTCGGCCTGACCAGAGTCAGAATCTACACTCTTCCGCCTCGGTGAGGTGAATCTCCGAGCATTGGTGGTACGCGGCTGCATGGCAGTCGAAGTGTTTCGCTCCCCTGTCAAGATCTCATCAATCGTCGGATGCCCATGATCATGCTCATGATGCCGGAGCGTGAAGCCTTGTTCGGGACAGTTGCTCGGCCTCAAACCGTGAAAGAATTCTTTAACCGAGGCAGCGATGTTCTTCCGGCCACGGCTGATAGACGACCCCGAACTTTTCACCGACGCTGCCTTCCTGGTATGGGTGGGCTGGGCCGGCGACTGGGGACAGGTGGCCGGTTGTCTGTAGATGGGACCTGGCCAGGGCATGGCACCGTCGAGGCCTAATGGCGGTGTTTGGCATGAGTGTGATACGTGATGGTTGCGGGAAGCCATGATCTGCCTGCCCACTGACACCTCTCTGGACGGAGAGATGTACCCAGCAGAACTATCTAAGCTCTGCCAAAAGCCTAGCAGTCTTGCTTTGTATGGGGCATCAGTGAATTCGCGAGCGGGTTGTTAGTGAATACTGGGGGGAAGAAGTAAAGATATGATGATACGGGTCGTGATGGGGGATGGGAGGGGAAAGAAAACAACATGATTGCGAGTAGGCAAGTAGGCGAGCAAAAATATCACTTGTAAAATTGAGTGTTCCATGGCTCTACATGCACCTGCTTCCATTGGCAAGAAGTGGGTCAAACCTGGACGACGAGTGCAAGAGCTCTTTCCTGTTCCGCTGGTTGTTCAGAATTGTCATGGACGTCAATAACTCATCACAAGGTCTGATCATGGCTCGGAAACTCAGCAGATCGCACCATCCAACCTACCTACATTGTAGTTGTATTGATGAAAATGGCAGGCACTACCCCTGATGAAGTTTAACGGTCATACAAAATGACAAATGATGGAGTAATGCTCAACTACGGATTATGAAGGCACTGACAGGAATTGATATAACAAACTGAATATTAGAAATGGCGTTTCAAAGGTGAAATTACGCATCAGTCGGATATCTGAACGTATAGGATAGTTAACCCGAGGTCTTGAGCTAACAAACAAACCAGTACTGGGATGTGGATTGCTGAATGTGCCTTATGTATGCAAGCAGAAAAAAACTATGGGTATATTACACTTCATCTCCTCTATCGTTCTTCCTGTTCTCCCCGACACGAACGCTAAAAGGCCCTCTTCAGATGTCTAAAAAGCAACCATCACCATCCAACCACCGCTTCCACACCCAAGCTCCAGCTGGTTCCAGAGGTCCTGTCGGCCACGTTCATTGGACGCAATCAGAAAGTAAAAATACAAATCGCTATTCACCATTCCTTCATTTCCCTCATTATCATGTTCCCGATTCCGCTGGCGTCAAGTAAAATAGTTGCGCGTCATGATTGGGACTCAAAGACGGCCACTGAATACCTCCTTCTTGAAGATTCTTACCCCCCACACATCGTAGAAGCGCATAGTCCCGAACTGCACCAGAAAGTTGCTTGACGAAGATGTCAACTCGTCATCTCCATGCCACTCATCGGTACTACTCTCATTATCCCAGGTTTCCGGGGGAGGAAAGTTCGGGTATTGGGTTGTGTTGCTTGATGTCCCATTACTGGCGGTAATCACCGTGGCCTTTGACTTGCCCTTGGCCGCTTTGGCCGCCATTCTTCTCTTCCTCTCTTCCACCGATTGCGGCTTGTTGAACTTGACATGGTCCACGCAGTCGCCATCATTGATGGAAATCCATTCTAGCTTCGTCAAGGGAAACTGCGAGAGGTTATCGATCAGAAACTTCTTGCCCTCCAACGGTAGAGAGGGACAGGGGTCATCGCAACGGAGGATAGGTATGTGAAGAGCGCGAAGATTCCCGAGCAAGCGCGCGTTCTGGTTGAAGACATGCTGTTGAGGCACCGAGGTTAGTGAACTGTTCTGATAGCTTCGGTCAGTCCTAGGGGTACCTACCAAACACCGCATACTCATGTTGCAGGCAAGCTCCTCGACATTTTTGCCACGCTTGCACAATAGCATGATGGTTTTGGCGTTCACATCCCACGCCGCACTGGCCAAGTTCTTGATCATGAGCCTCCGCAGACTAGCCATGTGCTTTGTGAGGGCCAGTCGCCGAATATCGTCAATGGTGGTTTGGGTCTTGGAAGCGAAGCTCTCGGGCTTGTATTTGGCTTCCCTCTCGAGCAGGAACAGCTCGGTTACCTGGTTCAGTTGGGAAACAAATTGCAAGAAAGTTATCGTGACGTTGTCGGTGAAGATTTTGCAAAGCGGGAGGGGGTTTTCCTCATTCTGGCTCTTGAAGTAAGCCCAAATCGGTGCTTGTGGCCCGACGTTAAGGAGAGTGATGCGAGTGAGCATCCGAATATCAAGGGCCTTGGAGAAGAACGATGCCTTTGCCGGAATCAGATAGATGCTGAGTGACTCAAGAGGCAATCCGCGAGTAGCTCTCGTATATTCACTTCGCTGCTGACGCTGGGACTCAGCGCCATCCGAGTTGCAAAGACCATAGATTTCCTTTTGCGAATCGGCTACCTCAGCCTCGACCACGTTAAGTTCGCTCCTCACTAGTTCGATTCCGTTGCTTAGCTTTGTAATTTCCTTCTCGGTTCGAGCGATGCGTTTGCAATCGACAGGCCCGTCTTGCTCGCGCAGTTCTTCGGTTTCCTTGCGAATGTCGTTAGCTCGTGCCTCATGCATCTCAATTTTCTTGATCAAAGTCTGATAGTTAACCTTTTGTGCTACCAAGTTGGCCACGGCCTTCTTGACAGAAGCGGGGTCAAAGCCGCCTGCTACCAACGACGACAGAGTTTGCGAAGGTGATAAGTCTAGTACAGTCTCAGTGTCCTCAATTTTGGGACCTGGTGATCCCGGATCGAGTTCGAGTTCTCCCTCGGGCTCTTCAATGTTGATGTCTTCCGGGGTGAATTCGTCATCTTTTTTCTTGTGTCTGGCGGGGACAGAAGAATCCATGGGACCAGTTCCCGATTCCCCTGTATTTGATCCACCTTTTGCCTCGACCTTGGTCTGAGCAGACTGAGATTCGGAACTCGCAGACGTAGCATTAGTCTGCTTTGTCTTTAGCGAAGCGACATAAGCACTGGCGGCAGTTTGGATGATATCAAGAGCGTCGCGTCGTAAGTCATCCTTCTCCATCATCAGAAGCTCTGCCGCTTTCATCACGTTTTGGATGAATCTTTGGCCAGGGTCCGCGTTCACTGCCTCCGCTGATGTCTTTTCTTTTGCCTTGACGTCCTTCTGTGGTTTCTTAACAACAAAGTGTTCGACATCGAAGATGCGTCCCAAAACGGACTCCTGTGTCTTTTTCTCCTCCTGCGCCCGCTGTGCCTTCGCTCCAGTGCTTTCGACCGCATTACTCGATTGCGGACTCGGACTCGGGCTCGAGGCAGGAGTGGACCAGACGGATTCCTCCTCATCGCTATCGTCCGTAACGACTTCGGGAGCCGTTGGCTTCCGAGCCTGTGATGCGAGGAAATGTGAAAAAGACAGTTTCAGCTTGGTCAAGGTCCCGGCCGAGTTCCTAACACAGGTCTTGATTTCTGTCACAATATCTAGATTGTCGATATCGAGAACGGCGAGGCTCTTGAGGTTCCTGAATCCTGATAAGGTTGGAGGTTCTATGAGGACCTGAGGTCGCTTCTGCGCTTTTGGTTTGGAGGGGAGCTTGGGAGCGGGAGGCTGATGATGATGGGGAGGCTGCTGAGGGAAAGCCTGTAGATGAGGATGTTGTTGAGCGAAAGCATGTGGATGAGGGGGCTGTGAGTTTTGAGCAAGATGGACAGGATGCGCGTTTCCAAAGTTCGAATTAAGGTACGCAAGGTGCAATAACTGTAAGTCTCCGTCCATACCCTGCTGCGGAGGAACCGGGGGCGGATGAGTGCCTTGAGGCATCCAGTGTACCGGCGGCAGTCCGGGAGCAATGGGCGGCGGTGGTTGGTTAGCATGAGGGAGCGGAGGCGGCTTTTCATACAAAGACGGGCCTGCCTGCATGCGTATGTGTACGTGGGCGATGGTTCGGATGTCATGTAGCACGGCGTATACAGGACGGCTTAGCTCGACGCGGATATTCCACCTGGTAGAGATACAAAGGTTAGCACAGGCCGGCGTTCTGGTAACGGTGTACGTGTAGAACTGGGCATAACAGGATGGGCGTACTTGAAAGTCTCGAGCTTATTTGCTTTGCGCAGAGCGAGGAGCAGAAGAGTGTTCAGAAACTTCCCGCAGCTATTCTGCAGCAGGTAGGGCTTATAAGCGGCTTCCCCCTTGCTACCGGCGCTAAGGGTGTCGAGTGAAAGATCCCTGAGATGTTGCGCATAGTCGTAATTGCTGGTCACGAAGGTATCCAGCCCGCCAGCCAGACCATCAATGGGGGAGTCGAAGGACGGGTCATCCTCATCCGGGAAAACGATGTGGAACTGGCGATACAGCTGAGAAGCGGCAAGTTCTCGGCAGTGTTTGGAGACAAGGGCGAGACAGATGAGGTCTGGCTGGCAACAGTGCTTGACGATGTCCTTTTGAATCTCTGACGGCATGCCCAAGAAACTGTGAGGGTTCACGGCGGGCGACGCGTGACTGTTCTCGTGCGAGGCCATGGTTGCTGCTGAATCGGCTGACAGGTAAGAAAAAGACATCTAGATCGATGCCTTTTTATTTTCTTGGAGAAGTGCGGGGGGAAAGCCAGAACACCGATGCCGCAGGTACAGGTAGTAGAAGCAATAGTCTTTCTGTCAGGGCAACCGAGCAGCCGAGCGGCTATCTCTGCTTTTCTATGCGATGATGGATAAACGTGTGGATATGCCTCTGCTTCTCGTAGCTGTGCAGACGGGACGGGTCGGGACTTGATGGCCGCTGCCGTGCGGCTGGGCACCAACAGCAACTCGGGTGCACAGCTGTCGGGTACCGCGTCCTGTGGCGGTCCTGGAGTCGTCTGTTTGTTCGGGCCGGAATCTCGAAGAGCAATATGATGTCCAAGTGAGGCCTAGAATATGTGATTGATGAGTCGTTCCGTGGATAAAGTGACAGCGAGCTGGCGAGGTGGAAGAAATATCGATCAATGTGTACCACACCGCCGCCACTTCAGCTTGTCATCTGATTGTTGTCGCAGTCTCTTGGGGAGTACCGAGCCATGAAAGAAAGCCCATTCGCCCGTTGAGAGGAAAGAATGAAGATGACGGGACTGAAGGAGTTGTTTCATTCCGTCAAGACGCGACGGCCCTGGGCTACAGTAAAGGTATCGAGTTCGAGATGGAAGTCGAAAGCGGGCAGTCTCCCTCTTCCTGGCTCTTGCCTGTCTCTTTGGTTGCCGATTCGAAGGGTCGCTGTCGTGGATCATCCCAATGGGCTGCCAGAAGAAGCAGGCCTGTGGCAGGGGACGACTTGTTGACACTGCCCTGCACCCTGGAATGGGAAACTGGGGCATTGATCTGCTTTTTAGCGGGCACTGCGGGAGAGCCAGGCACACCCGACCTAACAGGTGGGATTAAAAGGCGGGGTAGCGAGTTGGCGCAGCATGGCAGGCAGGCACAGACAGGGGACGGGAGGACGGCAAAAGGCCCCACTGACCCTTGGTCCACTACCATTGGACCTTTTACAGCTGAAGTCTCAGGGACGAGCGGGATGGCTGATTCAACGCCTTGGAAGGCTGTGACAACTCCACCGACAACAAACATAGTACATGCTTGTCTCTCTCGTTTGTGACAAAATTGATGTGACCCTTGGCCGATAAACCGAACAAGGAGAGTCAAATATGGCTTGTTGTAATTAGGAAAGGCCATTGCAAGACTGTGATAGGGGTCACGGCAGTTATTCGAAATCATCTACCTGTACCTGCCTTTACCTGTAGCTAGAGTCCGTCCCTTCATCCAGACTGCCCGCCTTGAGATCAGGTCAGAAGTGCTGTTATAGCCCGCTTGGATGTATAACAAGAGTACCTATTCATCTTCAATGTCCAAGGTACGGAATGTGACATGTTCGGTTTGTTCAGTCTTGTGGCCATTTGGCAAGCCAATTGGCTATTATCAACCATTTGTTAGGGACGAGTTTCTCTTTCCAAGATGAAATGCCTAATAACTTTCTCGAATCCATACCAAAGTTTCAAGAGTCGAACACTTTCACTTCAGTTATCAACTTCCAGGTTCCACTTGAACTCAAACCATGTGCCCTCCACGCTCAGATCCTAGCAGAATGCACGAGTGGATATTGCCCGTGGCTGCCTAGAAGCTAAACGTTAGTGCTCCATAAAGCCGGCTATGAATGCAACGCTAACACTCAATGGCCACCTTCACCGGCCTACAAACTACATTTATTTCCGTGTCTTTATCTTCCACTTCCTGCAACTTTGAGTACCTGCCTCACTGCTTTCTTGTTCCTTTTCTTTCCTACATATACACAATGTAATCAAATGTGCTTCGAGCATCCGGCATCCACCCCATCTCTCCGTCTTCCGAATCCACGTGCCAACTCTCGGACTCCTGATTATGTGCATTTTGTGGCGCCCCATCTGTAACGCCAACCGTTCGCCTTTCGGACGATCTCTGCGCCCAGACTCTCTCAGCCTCCGTTGCTCCAATTCACCCCTGGCGTGAATCCGAGATTGAAAACTCAGCCTTTCCCCCCTTCCCAGCTCGTTTCTTGCTCTCACTTCTCTTCCCGCTCCTTTCCCGTCTTTCTACGATCTGTGTGGTCATAGTTCATTTTTCAAGATGGCCGACGTGGAAGAGCCACAGTTTAACACGCTGGCGGAGCGCATCGCTGCCCTGAACCAGCAAAAGAACTTCAGCGCCCCTTCGACTGCTGGTAAACGACCTCCGCCTCCGCCCCCCGTTCGAGCTGCAACAGATATTCCTGTGGTTCCTCCGACATTACCGAATCGAAATGAAGGTCTCCCGACTCCGTCGCTTCCTCCACGCCCAACTCGGACTGCTTCCGCTATCAACAGGCCTCCCCCACTGCCGCGACGAACCACCGAACAAGATATTCCCGAAGACAAGCCGATGCCCACCGTGAACAAGAAGCCGCCGCCATTGCCCTCCCGAAACTCTATACAGCAAACCCCTCCGGCTCTCCCGTCTCGACGACCAACCTCGGCTTCTCTTCCTGTCCCAGGCGTTCGAAGAAACTCCAACTCGTCCGACATCTCACACCTTTCCAATGTGTCCGCATCGTCCCGGAATCATACAGCCTCTTCGTCCGCGCGCACCAGCATTACATCGGATTCCGGCCATCCTCTTAGGAAACTACCGCCAGCTTTCGATCAAGCTAAGCTACCGCCACTACCTCCGACACGACGTGAGCTTGAAGCAAAGGCCCGAGAAGCACAGCAAGAGCTAGAAAGAGAAGCAACTAGATCAGCTCCGCCCGCCGTATCCCAAGGCCCCCCGCGACTTCCCTCGCGTTCTTCTTTACCGCCTCCGTCTGCTACGTCCCGCGAACCCCCGGCACTCCCATCACGCCCATCTCTGCCGCCCAGGCTTCCTTCACGGCCCGCTAGGCATTCTACCTTCCCTGACGTCGAGGAAGAGCCGGGCCCACCCCTTCCCAACCGCCGTCTGCCACCTCCAACACTCAGTGACAGACCCAAGTCGGTTCCAGAGCCAGCACCACCACCCATCCCGCTGAGTTCCCGACCTACATTTGATGTCGTTGTCTCTCGAAAAGCCAATGGCACCGATGTCATTCCTCGATCAGTCTCCGCCCCTCCAGTCGGTCCCGACTGTCTCATATGCCGAGACTTCTCCGGGCCTGATACTGTTGCGGCGCAGCATCCGATCTCTTCGCTTCCACGTCATGACACTATTCGTTACCTAGCCCACGTCCTCTGCGATCCGTTCGACTCCCCCACTGACAAAGCCCGTGCCATCTTCACCTGGTGTCACCACAACATGGCATACGACACCCACGGCTTCTTCAATAATTGCATCCCGCACCATTCGTCACCCGCCGAGCAGATCTTCAGCGGCAAAGCCGTTTGCCAGGGTTACGCAGATGTGTACAAAGCCATTGCTCTCGCTGCCGGACTCGACTGTGTTCTCATCAGCGGCCACGGCAAGGGGTTCGGCCACCACGATCTACCCTCTGGCTCTTCTGTTCCACCTGAAGAATCAAACCACGCCTGGAACGCGGTTCGCATCGATGGCGGTGAATGGAAGATCATTGACGCTTGCTGGGGCGCCGGCCACCTGGGGGACGACAGACTCTTCCATAAGAAGTTTAGTCCCGAGATGTTCTACCTCCCCAACGAGATCATCGGCAAAAAACACTTTCCAACGGACCGAAGACACTTTTACCGGTCTGATGGGCGCGTCTTGACTTGGGAAGAGTACATTCTCGGAGACGGCCCTACTCCGTGCTGGTACGGCGACGCGGACAAAGATGGACTGGATCAGTTCAGCCTGGAGCCGCGTACGGCAACAATTCCCGTCTACAGCGGCGAAGTGGTGCGGTTTCAGTTTAGCAAGGTGTGCGTGCATTGGGACCCGGAAAGGAACGGAGGGGGAAAGCATTACCTGTATGTAGTGGCGATCGAGGGGCGAGATGGCAGAAACAAGGATTTTGTGCCTTTGGATACGGACGGGTTCTGGTGGTGGACAGACATACCTGCCATTGATTTGGGAGCGCCGGGACAGAAGATTACCGTGTTTGCCGTGTCAACAATTGACAATAAGTGTGCGAGAGGGTTGACGAAGGAGGAGTGGTTGAGAAAGAAGGGGAGGTGTGCGTACAGCTTCGTGGGGATATGTGCTTGGGATTTGGTTTAGGGGAGTTGATGTTTCGACTCTTTGCAATGTTACTACAGCACATTGGATGAACGGGATAATGCGCACAGACACAGATGTTCGGATGATGTGGATTTCAGACGGTCTTGGATTTTTTATCAGTTTCTTGGGGCTTCTCTACAAAGAGCATATCAAATGGAGCTGGGAGTTTTGGGTACTTGGCCTTTTTGCGTCTGGTGGTAAATACGTTACATACTATCATATAATGAATGATCAACCTCTTTAACAGCAATTCAACTCCCGAGTTTGCCTACAAATGATAATAATCGAGGCGACGAGGTTCCCTCAGCTTTTCACTTATAATTTACTTCCCCTCCCTCAAAACACCAACATGCACCACAAACCCCGATGTTCCCCCACCTCCGCCCTCACTCTTCAGCCCATCAATCATCAGGTCATCAGGCACCCTCCAACACCGAAAATCCTGCACGAATCGCTTTATCCACGCTTCGAAGACGTCCGAGTTTCTGAGTACTTGGGCCACCACCACCACCGTCGGCCTCCCTCCATTATCGCTGGTGCTGGTGCTGCCGCGTAGCTTGCAAATATCCACGCAGGTGGTAACAAAGGGATCGACCAGCGCCTCGTTGTAGATGCAATCGCAAGCAACCACCAGATCGAAACTCGCAGCAACCGGCTGAGCAAGTGAGGACGTGGGCGTATCCTGCTCCCAGTCTAGTGCCCTGAAAACCAATCTCTCTCCCGGTCCCCCCTCCTCTCCTGTTGCCGATGATGAGGATACTTTCTTCGACCCTTTTCCTCCTCCTCCGGCTCCTCCTCCTTTCTTGCCCTTCCCTCCCTGACCACTACCACCACTCCCAACAAAAGACGCCTGCTTCTGCTGCTGCTGCTGCTGCTGCTGCTGCACTACGGACGACCAGTTCTCGTGGATGTTGCGCTCCACCAGCTTGGAGACGTACGCCTGGTCGGTGAGGACGTACCTACCAACGCGGGGGGCAAGTAAAAGACCGACGATGGCGGAGGTGCCGGCGCCTAGTTCGATTACGGTTGTTGTTGTCGTTGAGTTGAAGAGATTGAGGTGTGTGGAGAGAGGGTTCGAGGCGGAGGAAATCCAGGTTGCGAAAAGGGGGGTTATTCGCCATGTTACTTTGTTGAAGTGAAGACGGGAGTTTTAGTCTAGTGGATGCTTGGATAGGTAGAAATCGGGGGGGATGAGGTTTGAGGGAGGAAAGGGGAAGGGGAAAGTGGGAAGCGGGTGAAAACGAAGGGTTTAGGAAGTATGATCGATGCGAAAGAGGTATTAGAAAGGAGTGGTCTTGAAAGCGTGTGTCCAAATGGGGTTCAAGCTGAGTAGCAAGAACAATGATGCAGGGAGGTAAATGTTATGTTGATGCGCACGAGTGACTAACTAGCCTATACTGTACTTGTACATATGCGACTCTGCACACGTGTAGATGTGTGCTCAATGCTACAGCAACATATGTAGGCTGGAAAAGCACAGGCAGGGAAGATGGAAGGGCATCGATAACGGATGCCAAAGTCAACAATGAGAGCTGTTGCTCGGGCAACGGTTAAGGAGATGAGTGACAGATCGTCGCATGGGGCAGGCGGCCAGCAATGGACGAGTGATGAGTGAGGGTCAGGGTCAGGGTCAGGGGTAAACAGAAGGAGGGTAGGGTGCCGGTGGTGAGGGTCCCGAGGAGTTGGTGCAATGGCATGGCTAGGTACGTAGGAGGGTGGGTTTTTCTTTAATTGATTTACGCACCGGCTCCGGTGGTTCCTCCGGCACGGGCCGAGGAAAGGATTCCCGGTGATTGATGGATCGTGAGCTCTCGACCGGCCACGGTGAGTTGCAACTCGGTGGTCTTGGGATCGATGATCCCCAGATCTGAAGAAGGCAGGTCTTGGGCGTAGAGATCATATGTCTCTGTTTGTTGATAGGTGTAATCACCAAGTCAGTTATGTGAGGCTCTGTTTTTTTCTTATAAGGCACTTTGCGCGCAAACCTTCATCAGCATCGTCCGAGTCCTTGATCTCTTTTCCGAGCAATCGCAAAAAGCTTTCCAATTCTTCGCAGCCCCCCTCATGTTGCCTCTCCATTCTGGTTCTCACTGAGTGTGCGTAGTCCGGAATCGCTTTGTTGTTGTTGCTGTTGGCTAGCTACTTGCCACTTACAGACTGACGCACAGTTTGATGCAATGCGTGAGTGCGAGCGAGGTGCCAACCGATCCTGCAAGTTACGAGATAGGAAACCACACAAAGACGACATCCAGTGGAGAGCAGACAGAGCTTGGCGAGGAGCCTGAAAAAAACAAGAAGTGCGGAGGCGAGGGGGGAGAAACAGACACAGGGACTGGCCTGAACGGGGCAGACGGCAGACTGGGATGACATGATTTTGTTGAGCCGCCGGAGTGGAGAAAACCGACGAATCGCAGCCGTCCGGGTCTCCATTTCCAATGCTTGGTCCGGCGGGACAACAGACGACAGTCGGACAGCTTTGCAGGAAGAAGAGAAGCAATTGGGCTTTTTGTAGGAAGGAAACCAGAGAAAATCCCTGGGGGTAATGTATGCTGTTCCTGCTGTCCTCCCGCACATGTCCTTTCCTCCGTCTTATGTACATGGGCTTGTGGTCGAGCCGGAGCACTTCGGGTTACGAGTACTTTGAAGGCGGAGGGATGCGCGCATGGGAGATGCATCCCAGCTGTGGAGGCTCTCGGGACGGATGTCAAAAAAAAAAAAGGCGGGGAATAAATGTCTTGGAGTCTTAGAAGCAAGCTTCTTGTACACTAGATTTGAGGTCGAAAACCAAGAAACAAACACAATGACCGTCATCACACGCCTACGCACCCACTTGGACCACTTTCGCTTGGTTCCGTGCCTCTTTCAGGATAACTTGCCAAGCCGATAAGTTGTATAGATCGTGGAGTCTGGGCCTCGGGGGAGAGTGAAGTTGTGGCACACGCAGTCATTCGGGGCTGATGTTGTGATTGTGCTCCTATGGTGATGAATTCTTGTATGAAGGTATCACAGGCGCAATGCTGTTGTCGTTGGCCGAGATCCTTAATACCAGACGGGAGAGTCCCATTCGATGTGACGACTTGCTCGGCTCCGTTGTTTCGCTCCTGTGGCTCTACCCAAACCCTACCCTACCCTACAGCATCGTAGCATCTCGTAGCATCGCCAAATTGCTTTTCTTTTTGTGCCTAAATAGTAGTGAAACCAACAGTGCCCGCTTAACTGCCTCGTCCATTCAAAGGCAATCCAGCAAATACTCCGAGACCGCCCACGGTGATGCGCTAGAGGTAAGGTCTGCCCGGCTTGTTCGGAAGAGCTCCACGTTGATCCAAATCGGAGAGCACTAGGCCGTATTTAGTGTCTGGACGAAGTTCAAGTTTATGGAGGGGACAGACGGTCTGGAGAAGGGTCAGTCGCGGCAAGACAAGATCAACAAAGAAAAAAAAAAAAGGGGTTGAGACGACGTCTGCGAAGTGGTTGCTGCGATGCGCCATGTATTTCAGTGTGCAGAAGCGCTGGAAATGGACACGATGCATGGAACTGAAGTGACTTTACCAGCACTGCATATCCATCTCTAACGTTACGTACCTAGGCACACTAGAGTGGTGACATTGTTGGCTTCCACTTGTGCCGGCCACAGCACTTTCCCAACAGTGGAGAAGTTTAGAGACGCGCTATCCTTACTCGATTAGCGCATCTCAAGGCAAAGCTGTCTGTTTCGTCATGGGAAGTCTAGCGGGCAAGGGCAGATGGACGGCAAGGGCCAAGAGTTGCAAGAGCACCGTCGTTAAGACCGCGGCACCTAGAGAAAGCTCGAGCCACGCATCTGTGTGCTCGACTGCGCTAGCCTGCCTAGCGTCATCTGCCCTGGCCAGATGGCTTTCAAGTGGGGCTTTTGGTGCAGGCAGACCAATGGGCCCCTTGCCAGTCCAAGTGGGCAGTCCCCAAAATGAAAATAACATCCCAACCCCAACTGAGCGCATCCCGTCCGAGTCTCAAGTGGGAAGTGTGGCCATCGTCCCGTCCGAGGACCTGAAGAGACAGACAAGAAACTCCTTTTCCCTTCCGTTACCTCCACCTCCACCTCTCTTCTTGTCTCCTCTCCCGTCCTCTTTTTCCGTTTCTCACCTCCATATCATTCTCTCCATATCCAAACCACCAAGGCCCTCTACGTTGCATTGTTGGTTACGAGACGACGACACGACCTTCCACATCCACACACTCACACACACACCCAAGACCCGCAACCCACACTAGGGCGGGATTCTTAGCGCGACCGCGGTCTCGGCAATCCGTGCATCTCCTCCCCCATTTCTCGATAAAGACCGGCTTCCTCTCCGAGAGCGCCCTCCTCCTAACCAACAGAGAAAACCACGCTCTCGAGCTTTACCTACCTAACTCCTAATATCATCGCCCATCATGGTCATCCCAACGTTGACGCCAGTCCCCAAGTTGGTCGCCAAGCCCCCCTATACTCTCGATGTCCCAGGCCAGACGCCCGTCGAGGGCGAGACTCCTGTTCGTCGCATTCCCCTCGCCATCGACGGTCTGCATGCCATACCCCCAAACAGGCGATGGGGCGAGAATGAGGCCATCGGCGAGGAAATCGATACCGTCTACAAACTCGTCAAGTGGGCTGCCCTCGCACATGGCGAGTCCCAGTGCATGGGCTCCCGCAAGCTCGTAAACACCCATGTTGAGACTAAGAAGGTCAAAAAGATGGTGGATGGCGAGGAGCGCGAGGTGGACAAGAACTGGACCTACTTCGAGCTCGGCCACTACGAGTTCATTACCTTCAAGGACTACGAGCAGCTTACGCTCGACGTTGGCGCTGGTCTGCGCGCCATCGGCCTCAACAAGGGCGACCGTGTCCACATCTTTGCCGCGACAAGCCAGAACTGGCTCGCCATGTCTCATGGTTCCGCGACCCAGTCCATGCCCATCGTGACTGCCTACGACACACTCGGCGCCGAAGGTCTCAAGTACTCCATGGTCGCTACCAATGCCAAGGCCATCTTCCTCGACCCCCATCTTCTCCCTACCCTCAACGGCGTTCTTGAGCATGCCAAGGGCATCACACACGTCATCTGGAACAACCAGAACAAGGTCAAGGAAGCCCACATCGAGGCTCTCAGGAACGAGCGCGGTGTTACTGTCTTGAGCTTCGACGAGCTTGTCCAGCTCGGCAAGCAGAACCCCGTCGCGCCCGTCGCGCCCGCCCCTGAGGATCTCTGCTGCATCATGTACACCTCCGGTTCTACCGGTACCCCCAAGGGTGTCCCCCTGAAGCACAGCAACGTCGTCGCTGCCGGTAAGTGGCCGCAAACTATTTTCTCTCTTCTCTGTACGTGAACGGATACTAACGTCCTTGTTACAGTCGCTGGTGTCTGCCCCGTAGTCCAGCCCTTCGTCGGCCCCGGTGACCGCCTCCTGACCTACCTTCCCCTCGCTCACATTCTCGAATTTGTTTTCGAGAACGCGTCCCTCTACTGGGGTTCAACCATGGGTTATGGTAACCCCAAGACCCTCTCCGACACCTCCGTCCGCAACTGCCTCGGCGATATCCGCGAGTTCCAACCCAGCGTTTTGGTTGGTGTGCCCGCCGTCTGGGAAACCGTCAAGAAGGGCATTCTCGCCAAGGTCAACGCTGGCAGCCCTCTCCTCCGCAACCTTTTCTGGGGCGCACTTGCTCTCAAGGAGAAGCTTATGGGCCTTGGTCTTCCTGGAAGCGGTCTTTTGGACGCCATTGTGTTCAAGAAGATCAAGGATGCCACTGGTGGTCGCATGAAGCTTTGCTTGAACGGTGGTGGCCCTGTTGCCAAGGATACCCAGAAGTTCATCTCCATGGCCATCTGCCCCATGATCATCGGCTATGGTCTTACCGAGACGACCGCTATGGGTACCCTCCAAAACCCCAACGAGTGGACTGCTGAGTCCATTGGCGCCATGCCCGCCTCGATCGAGGCCAAGCTCGTCGACTTCGCCGACGCCGGTTACTTCGCCACTAACAAGCCCAACCCCCAGGGTGAAATCTGGCTCCGTGGCCCCTCTGTGCTCTCCGAATACTATGAGAACCCCGAGGAGACCGCTGCCGCTGTGACCGCGGACGGCTGGTTCAAGACCGGCGACATTGGCGAGTGGGACCAGAACGGCCATCTCAAGATCATTGACCGCAAGAAGAACCTCGTCAAGACTCTCAACGGCGAGTACATTGCTCTTGAGAAGCTCGAGTCCATCTACCGCTCCGCCGCCGTCGTCGCCAACATTTGCGTCTACGCCGACCAGGATCGTTCCAAGCCCATCGCCATCATCGTTCCCGCGGAACCCGCCCTCAAGAAGCTCGCCTCTTCGAGTGGTGTCAAGGGTGACAGCTTGGAGGAGCTCGTACACAACAAGAAGCTCCAGGCTGCCGTTCTTAAGGAGCTCCAAAACGCCGGTCGTGCCGGCGGCCTTTCTGGCATTGAGATTATTGAGGGTGTCGTTATGTCGGATGAGGAGTGGACCCCCCAGAACGTGAGTTTTCCACTGTCTACATCTGTTTGTTTACCTAACCCATCGCTAACCAAATCAATTACAGGGTCTTGTAACGGCTGCCCAGAAGCTCAACCGCAAGGGCATCCTCAACAAGTACAAGAAGGAGGTTGATGAGGCATATGGCCCCAAGCAGTAGGAGTTCTGTTGCCACCTACCTGATTCCTCTTCTTGTATATGAAAAAGTACACCCTTGTCTTTGTTGTTCATGTCTATGTCTATGCGTGTCTCGGGGCGCGAATCATGTTTCCACTATACCACTCCTAGTTATTTATGTTACGTTACGTTATCTTACTGTTGTCGGCGACGGCGACCGAAGGGGTTTCCACGGCCCCCTAGCTATGTGTCTGTTATGTCGTAATTGGTTTCTTCTATCTGTTATATAAGCGACGAATAATTTGCGTTAGGATAGTTTTGCCATCTACTTGTGCTACACTACCCTTTGTCTCATTCTTTTAGGGTCCTGGTTTGCGTTGTTTCGCTTGATGGATTTCCTCTCTGGTCTTCCGTCAACAGGAGGATCAGCTCTCTTCTTATTGTCTTCGCTTCCACTCCTTTGTCGGGTTCAGGTTGAGAAAGGGATTTTGATTGGGTCTTATTTGATACCAAAAGGAACGGGCGAGTATCTATTGATGATACCCCATTGTAGTAGCCTTTGCTTCTCACGTTGCGTATTGATAACAGTATACACTGTTATCGTTGTATACCTACCTGGCTTTGGAAACGACGGACCTCTTCCCAATAACGCCCTTTTTGCTTGGGACAGGATGGTATTGCCGGTAATACATCCATCCCCTCACTGACGATATGGAGCATAGTCTCAAACACCATGGCTGAGCGGAATGACAATGGTGTCATTTGTTGGAGTGTTGGCGGACAACCTAGAAAGAAGAAAATAAAAAAAGCCATCTACTTCTTACTATGAAGACTCATCAACCTGGCGGTAGGAGAGAGTACACGAGAATTAGACCAAGGCTACAGTCATCAGCCCGCGTATCACATCATGAAGGACTCGAAACGGATGAAACGTTGAAAACAATTGCTAAACTCTCATAGAAAAAAAAAAAAAAAAATACCAAGCCTAAAAGTATCCACACACACGACGCATAAAAGGTAGGTAGCTTCTAAGTCAAGGTCGTCCATTGTTGTAATTGACCAAGCCGTAGTAGTGTATTTCGTTCGTTCCATACCAACCAGGTAACGCCGTTCATCACGACTTCCTTCTCTTCTTCCTCCTCCTTATTCTGTCTCTATCCCCTCTCACTCTGACTTCCCTTTGTGTGTGCTCCCATGTCCTTCCCCTCTCCCTTCCATCCAATTCGTGTGATCACCAGGTCTGGAATCTCCTCTTTCAAGACTTCAGCCAAGAACAGCACAGCCCCAAAGACCACCACATCCTGGTCGACATCTAGACTAAGAACTGGGCCGAATGGCTGGTACCTAGCGGCGAGGCTCATTTCCAACCACAGAACCATAGATGAGACGCCCCAACAGCATGTGGTCGGCTGTGCTCTCTTGTTATCTTGTCCGATCGATGTATGCGCGCACACTTATCGAGCTGGGCCGAGCCGAGATGGCTGAACCCTCTTTCTTCCCTTCTTTCTCGCAACCAGTCCCCTTGTCCATCACGCTTTCCCTGGGATATCTTGCTTCTTTCAAATGAACAACTGATTTCTCTTTCTCTTCCACCCTTTAAAACCCCAAGCTCTGCCTTGTTTTGGGGAGATGAACCTTTGCCTGTTGGCGCTGCAACACACATCAAATCATGCTCCTCCTCTTGGGTAAAATTTGCTTCGCCAGACCGTTGCGCGCCGTCCCCCCTTTGGCTAAACGAAATAACTCAAATGATAATTGATGAAAGAAACTGGGTTAGACGAGACCATCGTACAAGGAGAGGGCGGATACGATTGTCTCGTCGCGCTGGCTGCCCTCCTTGAATTCTTTCATGTCGAGGCTGCCGTTTTCGTCCTTGTCCATCATGCGGAAGATCTTGCTGACGCGCTTCTCGGGAGTGTCTTCGTCTTCGGGGAGCTTGACCATTGAACCGACCTGTTTTGAGGGATCAGAATGTTAACGTACAAGATTGCGATGACAAGGGAAGGGCTGTAGAAGAGATAAGAAGGAAAGGGTAAACGCACCATCTTGTAGATCGCCTCAACGATCTTGAGCATCTCGTCGTAGGTGATCTTGCCATCGCCGTCAATGTCGTACAGTTGGAAGGCCCAGTCGAGCTTGTCCTCCATCTTGCCGCGGCTCGTGACGCTCAAGGCGCAGATAAACTCCTTGAAGTCGATGGTGCCAGACTTGTCCGTGTCGAATACGTTAAATACGTAGTCGGCGAATGACGATGGGTCGCCAAAGGGGAAGAACTGTGCGTAGATCTTCTGGAACTCGGCCTTGGTGAGCATGCCGGAGGGGCAATCTTTGAGGAAGCCTGTTTGTGAATGAACTTGTTAGAGGCCGTCTATGGAGCGAAAGATTTGGTTGACAACGAGGGCGCATAGCGAGCGCTTGCGATGGGGGGACAGCGCCGCATCGGTCAGGGCATGTAATCGTTGGCGGCGGCGGCGGTGTTCATAGGGGCCGTCGGCGATAGGAGAAAGGGGACGGGGATAGGTAACACACCCTTATACCATTGCTGCAACTCCTTCTTGTCAAAGTGGGTGGCCTTTTCCAACTCCTCCAGCTTATCACGCTCGAGCTTGCTCTGCCTGTGTCGGGCGGGGTTCAGTGTCAGCCTCTTCATCTTGCTTTCAGTTTTGGGAGATTGCGCAGAGGAAGGACTCCTGCTAAAGAGGCCCATTGTATATTATGTAGAAATGGGTGAAAGGTAGGGTAGGTCGACGGTAGAGGAGACTTCAACGCGACAGATCACGGTCCCTCCTCCACTGCTGAGAAACAGGTGTGCGGTGCGTATTGATGATGATGATGATGGGATGCGGAGAAAGCGGTCGGTTGGTGGGTGCTGATCGAGCAAGAATCTCGGAGATTTCGGGGGACATGGTCACTCACGATTTGCCCATTTTCGGATAACTCGGTACTATTTAGCAAATGCTGATGTCGTTCGCAAGGTGGTCCCACGATGCGGCGGTTCGAGGGAAAGGGGTCACTCGGAATGGCGTCGCGTACGGGGTTTGGCGCCAAAAGGTCGGAGGAGGGGTTCGGTGACGATCCGTGGGTTTTCTCTCAGGGATACCGTTAACGTTTGTAATCGACTTAGTCGTAGGTAACGAGACGCTGTGTGAAGGGCAAGACGATGCTCGAGCGATGGGAGCAAGCAGCCTTGTATATTGGATTTATATTGTCGTCGGCCGATAGGATAGTTCAAGTAGCAGACTCGGTAAGCGGCAATCAGTGGCCTTGTGGTTGCACCGAAGAGTGAAGAGAAGTAGATAGGAAAAGATGTCGAGGTGTTGGGTTGTAATGGCAAAAAGAAAAAGAAATGGGATGAGCAGGTCTAGAGAGGTATTGGCAGCACAGGAGTGTCAGGGTGCAAGGCGAGAGGCAGGGCAAAATGCGCGGGAGATCGGAGGTGATGACGGCGGCACAGTCTGGCGAGATGGGCGACCTTTGATGCAGTGCCCTGGAGCTGCTGCACTAACTGCAGCTAACCACTGTAAGTGCCCTGGCCGTTATTAAAATGTGGAACTAGAGTGACTAGCAGGGGACCATATGTTAGCCAGGAGGTAAGGAACACCCGACCGCTCGAACCTGAACCTGATCCGCCCGCTCGTTTCGTGCGGCGCCTCACTTCGACTCCCTCCCATCCATCGATTTGACGCCGGGCCTGGCATGAAGAGGCCAGGCTGTTTCTGACTCGAGTCCTCGTCGTCCTGCTTGAGAAACCTGCCTTGTACCTGCTCGTGCTGCTGTAGTACACTACTGCCGACGCAGCATCATTTCCATCGATGCGGACTTTTTTCCGAACATTCAGCTTGTTCTCCAGCATGTGTGTTTCAGACTTTACGTGGGGCCCTCACTCCTCTCTCCCAAGGAACTCGGTTGATATTCGCATCCATTTGCAAAAGAGGGGCAACGGGCGGGATTTCTAATAACTGGGACAGGGGCCGCACGGCCAAGGAACAAATTCGATCGGGTTCTGGACGTTTGGGTGTAGGCAGCGCATGCGCCAGCTATCATGCCAGGTTGGCTGGAAGAACTGCTGCTCTCTGATTTGTCGGGCAGGGAGCCCAAGTGACAAGAAGGGCAGGTCTCCAGAGCCCGCGCCGGAGGATGGGAGCGCTGGGAGGTAAACGGAGGCCACCATTCAACCAAACCAACATCAATCGGCAGCCCAGATCCGTACGATGAAGAGATAGTGAGGGAAGGCGACTTCGGAAAAAAGCATTTTCTGACAAGATATACTTCAGAGTAATTCTAGCGCCGCCATCCGAGCAACATGCACTTCCTCCAGGACTAAACTCGTGAGCCGGAGCCCGGAGGAGTACTACCCATTCCCGGCGGCCGGCTCATCTCACTTTTTGGCGTGACAGTGGAAGTAAACGATATAGTTTCCGCTCGGTGTCGAACAGCAAACCTCCTGGCACTAAAATGCGCAGACTTGATCGCGTCCATGTTCTGTTCATCATGTCTAGCACTATATGTAACCAACAGGCCTGGTACCAACAATTCGTCTTGGTAGAGGTATCTTGAGGCTCTGTCTGCGACACCCAATCATCCTTCGCTCCGAGGAGGCCCAAAGCACAAAATGAGAAGTCGTTCGCCCCACTTCGTCATTAACGGTCGAACACTTGAATACCTACCTACTTTAATAACACCATAGGTGTAAGGAAGTCTAATGTCAAACACAATCAAAGTCATTGATATTCTCTCACCCAAAAACCCTCCCTCCACCTGATCGGACCTCCACGGCGGTCTGAGAAAAACAGGTTGTTCTTCAGCTCCTTTTGCAACTTTTTGCGACTTTCCTACTTGGAAGATAGTGCCGGACTGACGTAGTAAGGGAACGAGGCAGTGCAAAGCCCGCCAAGACATTGACTGGCTCGTACCGATCCAAACAAATCCACTTAAACCTGTCCTCTCTCCTCAGGAGAGACGGGATCTTCCTTTCTTGTGATATGTATGGGGTATGTGGTGTAGGCAGACGATTCCGGTCTAAGGAGAAGGGAGAAAACTCTGGTGTAACAAAAAGGCCTTCTGGAAGATCGTGAGAAAAAGAGGGAAAAAGATAACCGATGACGAAAGGACTACACTACATAACAAGCTCCGATATAGCTCCACTTTTTCTGTTTCAACACCACAAGCTTCACTATGTAGCATAGTACCTACCTACCTCTACCGGTTGTCAACAAACGACGCCAATCTCTATGCCAACCATACTGAAACCCTTTAGTCATTGACAAAACAGTTGATTGAAACCAGCATTGATTGACATATATATAAACACTACCGCTCCGACACTATCTGGAGGTAGCCAAGTGGTCAGCCAGACAAGCTTAGTGTCCCTAAAGCCTCAAAGGCTCCAAGGGGGGCAGTGCCATCGTTGCCTGTTTGGTGCAATGGTGTGTATGTGAGGTGAGAGACTCATGATATGGGGAGAAAAGAGAGGCAACTTCAAAGTTGCCTAATAGAAGCAAAGGGAGCACAAAGAAAGAAAAAGAGAGAAACCGGGCCGAGCTTACCATTGTCTTCAAGGTTATGGGGTTCATTTTGCGGATGGCACACATGTTCACAAGTATGTCCTCCAAAATAAAAAGAAGAAAAAAACACCTATAAGTCAGAGTGGATATTTCGCCCAATGCATGTTATGTTAGTGAATCTGCCGTGTGACTTCAGCGGTTTAAAAAAAAATGAAACAAAAAATTCCTATAGAATGAAGAGTTCTAGCTGTTGCTTCATCCGCACATGCTGAGCGAGGATTTCCATATGTATGCACATTGCTGGAGATGGCTCAATCATTCGAGCCTCAATACTATATAAGTGCCTATATTGCATGTACATAGCTCGGCGTGCAGCTCAATCATCCGAGCCTCAATGTGCGATTGCATGCTATGCCAGCTCTGAAATGAGTTGTTCTGGCTCTTCCGACCATTTTGTTGGACGCAGGTATGAACTCTGGCCACCCCCTGGTCAAGTAAACAAACCCCCTTTGACGCCATGGATTTTTTTCCCCCAGAATTAGCAAACCCAAACTTTTCCTTCCTTCAGCCAATGACGACTTTCATGCTGAGACTTTCCAAGAAGCCACTAAGATCCTCCTTCTTGACCTCCACGACGCAGTGCTCAAAGCTGTCGATACGCACTCTGGCATTAGTCTCCGCCACCACGTCTTGGAACGCTGTTCCGAATTTGTTGAGGCCGTAGCCCCTTTCAAGTTCCTGATCGAGCTCGTCCTCATCTTCGTCCGACTCGTCATCGTCGTCCGAGTCCGAATCAGAGAGATCCGAGTCATCGTCGCTATCTTCCTCGTTGTCCTCTTCCTCGTCCTCATCGCCGCCGGCGTCGGACTTGGCTTTCTTTTTCTCTTCTTTTTCTTTTCTCTTGGCCTCCTTCTTCTCGGCCTTGATCTTGTCCTTGATCCTTCTCTGCATCTCCTTGGCTTTAGCTTTGGCCTCTTTTTCTTCGGCTCGCTTCTTGGCCGATTCACGGTCGAGAAACTTGGTATCTGGCCCACCGCCGCCACCAGTACCGACGACGACATACACTCCGCGCTTGTCATCTAGACTAGCCACTACGAGAGGTGTACCACGACCGCCATGGGCGAGCCTCCCGCCAGTGGCTTCTTTTTCCTGTTCCGCGAGTGCTTCACCGATCCAGAGGGCTAGCTTGGTCAAAGCGCCGGGATGATTGAAGAGTGTCGCATCTGGTGAGTCCTTGACCACGCACATGCGGAATGCGCGCAGATGGGATATTTGTTTCTTCTTCAAAATTGTCGTGCCAGTAGTGAAGATGGCCTTGTGTAGATACTGCGCCGTGGGAAGGCCAGCCTTAAGGGCCTCAATGTCCTCCAGCGCATCATACGCCTCCCAGAACCTGGGGATCCACTCCTCACTTTGGCTCTGGTTGTTGTCTACGTCGAGAAGATCCTGAGATGGACCAGCAGGAAGATCATCAGCACTAGTGGTGTTCTTCCCCACTTCCAACAGGGCTCCAACTACGACACCGACATCTTGCGCACTCAGGGTTGCCCTCCAACCCCAACTGCGCACGAAGCCCCATCCATCTTTGGCACCTCCGCGATCTTTCCCGTCCGTGTCTATTGTCGGGACAAGTTCGTCGAGGTTGTAGAGAGACGCGTATTTTAGTAATTTGGTGCGAAGTTCGCGCTTCAACATCATGTCCATGTGGGCATAACTCTGCTTGCACTGCACCAGACTGACACCCATCTTGGCGAGAAGCTTGTGTAATCGCTTCATGCCAGCCTCGCTCCACGTCTTTAGCCGAGAGAAGAGGTAGGGTGAGTGAAGCATGCTGTCGTATAAACTCCAGTGCCTAATAAGCAGGAACTTGGGCTCCGGCGACAACCTGATACTGGTATCCTCCGGACTTCGAGCGGTTGTTGGGATAATTCCTGTTGTCTCGGGGAGCACCCGGCCGTTTCCTATCTCTGGTGGGTTGAGACGTCTGACCTCGTCTCTCAGAAGCTGTCGTATTCTCGCGCCACGCATGCCGAGCCAACCGGAAATGCGGGCGTCTGACCTGCGAGCTGCTACCGCAATACCGGCAGATGAGCGGCCATACAACTCCATTGACGTGACTCCAACGATCGCTAACCATAGCAGGTCGTTATCTTCACGACCTAGTTCTGACGCAAGGGAGTACATCATGGACGAGATGGGCTCCGAGTATGATGTACCCAGTCGGTAGTACTCGCGCAGAACTCCCTCGTTTTCTCGTCGTAGTCGTAGCAATCTTCGTCGGAGGGTGTTGGCTGAAGGGCCCCTGGGTGGTTGTGCTGCAGGCGGAGCTTCCAGCGCGTCACTGGAAAATAGGGCATCGTCGCGTAGAGATATGAGACCACGGTGTTGCGGCCGGCGAGGCGAATCTGGAATTGGACTCGACTGTATCTGGCATGAGAGATGTATTACTATGAAGAAATCGGAACGTACTCACCGAGTTGCTTCTTCGTCGCTGTCTAGGTCGGTCGTCTTCATCATCGTCCTCGTCAAAGTCAGACCATGATTTCCTCTTTCTGCCTGCAACGACTGATGTATCACCGGTGTCTTCCTCGGTCTCGCTTTCGTCTTCATCACTGTCGCCCAAGTCTCGGCCGTCATCTTCGATTTCGGGCATATCCACTAGGGCCAGATATGCATCTCGTTCCTTGGAGAGCTCATCTTCAATGTCGCCGTCATCCATGACAATGATGCCGCCTTTGCCTGGTTTGTATGCTCGCTCTATCCGGCCGCCATTGACACCAATGGGGGTTCGTGCAGAGAATGTCCTGGCCTCTTGCGTCTCTGGTTCGAGGGGAAAGCCGCCGAAAACGTTGCCCAAGTTCCACGGGCGATGGGAGTCGATCACCCACACCTCCACACCCCCAAAGGTATTCTCTTCGCCCTCCGGTTCGAGTCCCAGAACTGTACCGAGGTCAACCATACCACCCACTCCCAAACATACGACGACTCCTCCAGCACCACCACGGGTCTCCATCATGGGGCTGACGAGCTCAGTACCGGCACGTTCGAGGTCGGAGTAGCCAGCGACTGGCTGGATCTTGTGCGGGATATAGTCATGTTTGAGAAGTTGGGTTAGAATACGGCAGGCACATAGGGCATCGGTTTCGAGAGCGACCAGGATGAGGACGGGCGGCGATAGTGGGTGGCGGGTATTTTGCAAGTGGAGGTAGAGTTTTGATATAAGCTGCCGAGGGAGATACATTGCGAAGGGAGAATCGGTATCGAGGGTGGATCTGCGAGGGAAATCGGCTGGGGACGGATTGTCGAGGCGGGGCAGCGAGTCGACGTCGTCGTGGGATATTCGCCGGCGTGGAACACTTGTAGTTTACTCGATCGAGGCAACTAACTTGAGCTCTGTTCACTGGGCAGAAAAAATAACCGACGGGGATGCGCGACGCGGCGTGCCCCGCGTTAAGAGCTTTCTGCTATGGACTATGTAGCTTGAAATGTACGATGGCAAAAAAAAAAAAAAATACTGGTGTGATGGCGATGCACGTCAGTCGGATAGTGATGTCGCGGTCGACAATAATTCGGGTGAGGGATGATGGTGTTGATAGGAGTGTTCCTTTGTTGATGTTGGCCAGGATCCTTTAATTGACATGGAAGGGCGACCAACCAGCGCTGCGCTTCGGACGCGCTTCGAGACGCGACTTTGTGAAAGTGGTTTTGTGCCAGGGCGGGCACAGCGTGCATTTCTTATCAACCACTGCAGTGAACTGCAGGGGCGTCAGCACAAAGCGTGCAGTGATGGAAAGGACGCGGCCAAGGAAAGCGACCAGTTTGCTTGTACCTAGTGTAGAGGTACGTAGTGGGGCTTTGGGTTTTAGGCAGGCAAGACGGGAGGTATCTACCTCTAGATAATGGAGGTACCTCTATGTATCGAGAAATGGCGGGGTACAGCGCGAATTGCCCAGGGCAGCCAGCTGCTGACAGCCAAGGCCACAGGGGCACCCCGGGGCGGCCATCCCTCGACCGAAGCACGGGCATTGGTACAGTAATAAACTAGGTACATAATACGACTACCTAGGCAAATGCCTGCCCAGAGGACAACGGACGAACAACGGCCAGTAAGGTTCCTGCACGACAGCAATGCGATAGAAGCTTCCACTTCTGCAACTTGTTCACCTGGTCGAACGTGGAATTTCACGAGAAGTCCTGTCGGCGGATGTCCCTGGATTTTAGTGAACTCTTTAGTTACCATACTGTCACCGTGGGTGGGACTGCCCAACAGCTGGAACTGAACTAATTTATCAACCTGGGTGACCAGCTGAGCTGCTCTTTCCACTCCATCTCCTAGCATAGGTGTCCAGGCAGAGACATGTCCCACAGAAAGGTCCGCGGTGAAGGAACGAACGGGGGATTATGAACAATTCCGAAATTGCAGAGTGCGAGTCCAAGTGTAATAGTACAGGAAGGGGCCATCTACCTAACGATGTGCTTTCCAATCCTGGATTCCGGATCAGCGTCTCCGGATTTCCGATTCGACCTATAGTCCACCTAGCTTCCATCTTAGGTTCTCTTCTGTTTACCTACCTAGGTAGTTTGGTCCCTCTTTCCAGCTGTCAATTCACATTTCCATTGCTTGGATCACAACACAACAACTGCCGCACACCAGACACCACTCACAACACTGGTCATCCACCACGACACCCACACCACTCCCCGTCTCGTCGGCGACAGTCTCAATTTCACTCCATCCTTGCTACTACAGTAGCCAGCCGGCCTGCCAAGCCAGCCACGACGGCGGCCACTCTTGCGGCCCACGCTTTTCTACGGTCAACCTGACCGCTCCTCTGCCTTCACTGATCAAAGCAGGAAGAAGGCTGTTCAGAGGAACTGGCTGATGGTTGGACCCAGCAACGAGGTGATCGGCACGCTTCTCAAAACACTTGTGGTTTGTAAGTCGCCCTGGGGTGCACCTACCGAGTAGTACACTAGAGTCAAGCATGGAAGCGACCCGGGGACTTGGGCAGGTAGCCAGCCAGACCTTGCCAGATATACGCTACTTTTGGACGCGGTAACAAATGGCAGCGTATATCCATAGATCGGCAAGCTGCTGTTTGATGCGAGGGGAAACGATGGGGCCCAGTACCCATGAGGCCATGGGCTCACCATCATGTTGACTGCGCCATACAAAATCTATCTATCACCTCGTTACTCACTTGGTACTTGATACCCGACGAGCCTATTGTATTCCCCTCTCTCGCGGTCTTCTCAGTGCACAAAAGTGGTGTATTTGGAGCAGATTTACCATGGCGGAGCTCTTGCCGGTCCGATTGCTTACAATGGTTCAGGTCGAGGACATGTTCTGTCCCCTCACGAGAAAAAGAAAAGCTGGGTCCCGGGAGCTCGGGTAGCCACCAGAGTGGTCTCCCAGGACAAGGACAAGGTGGGCAACGGTGGCAGATGTGGACTCGCCCCGTCCCCGATACATATCGTCCATTCCGATCCCTCGCAGATTCCCCAGCAATTCCCTGCTCCGCCAGCTTCCATTTCCGGGCCTGTCGGGCGGCTGAAAGTTTCCGCTCTCATTCCAAAATCCGTCACTTTGGGATTTCCCATTGTGCCACATGGCCAATGGAAAAGGGTTCCTCATGCGGAAAGGACTTGTCGTTGCTTGTTCAAACGTGTAAAAACGACACAAGCCAATGGGCCAAGCGGCCTCGGTGCATGTTCGACTGTTTCGGGGACGACATCCTATTCTAGAATCCTGCCCTTGCTCGCTCGGCCATGGGTAGCTCTCGCAAACCCCATGCCAATCTCTACCGGAATGCCTGCACTCGTACCCGACAGGTCGGTACAGGCTTGGTCCTGCCTCTGGTGTGTCTGGTTTGCTGGGTGTGGTGTGTGTCGGCACGGCTGGGCAGATTGGCTTCCCTGGCTCCCTGGCCTGCCGCCCGAGACCAGGGGGGTGTCAGACTGGAACTGTCCCAGCACGGTGGGCTCTGTTGCGGCTCCCGCAGCGGTTGTGGGATGATGGATCCAGAGCTGGGGGAGGGGTTCGTCTGCCGAACTGGCTTGCAAGGTGCTACGCTATGTGTCCTGGCTACGCTGCCGGGACGCTACTGGTACGTTTCCGACTTTGAATCTCTACTTCCACGTAGTACACTACATAAGGCCATAGAGACCTCCTAGCGCGGCAACGCTTCAGGTTTCTTGGTCTTTAGCACGTAGCAGACGGGGCCTGACTGAGACCCGAGTTTGGGCTATTCGGTGCGCTGGTGCTGGAGATGCATAGATGGCGTTTTCTCATATGCATCCGGCCCATGTCATTAGAGATCCCTTCCCCCTTGATTGGCGCCCCGGTAACTTATCATACCCACTCCGCTCTATACACGCCCCTCATAGCCCAGGTAATTATGGTTTTCTTTGCGGTGTCTACTGTGTGTATAAGCCCCGAGTATCCACGGCACTCCGCCTTTTGAAGCTCTTCATTGGGACTTGATATGTCTCCAATATCAGATATTTTCCCCCTTCCCCCGCCTGCTCGTCTCTCTCTTCTGCTTGGCCGGGGCTTTTCCGACAAGTCCAAGTGAATGACGAGTCTCTTCCCAGACTGACCCGAAAGACCATAAGCACCCATTGGTAACGTCTTCCTGGAGACCCAGTTTCGATTTCCTTCTACCTGATCCACCACGATCTCTCCGACAAGGCGTTCCTGTTCTTTATCTACAACTTCCCTCGGCCTTTCCAGAACATCAGCCACCCAAGCGAATCCAACAGCGAGGCGACATATGCTTTGTCCAAGAAGGTGAGGTGGATCATGCACCTCCAGCTTCGACACTCGGTACTTACACCTCTCAGGATCGAATCAAACGTCAGCCCGAAGAATCGAGAGGAGATCTGTTCTGGACCACTTGACAACGAGATGGAACAAGGTGCGGGCGTTATTGAGCCGCTGGCCGAGGGCGAATGGCAGAGCGGAGAGGACACAGCCACCTCGGATTATGACCCAAGCATAGCCGAGTCGCGATATGGCTCTCTTACATCCAGCGTGAATGACCACGTCTGGGAATATGGAAGGTGCGTATCAGGGGAAGGGTTACTCAACACTCTTCGTTTGTGCTGTTGCTAATGCTCGGTCCAGGCGGTACCATACGTTTCGAGAAGGAAGATACCCGATACCCAACGATGACCTCGAGTACAACCGCGAGTACATGCGACATGCCATGCTCAAGGAGATACTAGAAGGAAAACTATTTATTGCGCCGATCGGAACTCGTCCCCAAAAGATTGCCGATTTGGGGACCGGATTTGGCGATTGGGCCATCGAGAGTACGTACCAAGGGAGAATTGCGGTGAGCCACTTTCGCTTCGTTCGTACGTCAAACTGACACTTTGCCAGTGGGAGAGACTTTTCCTAGCGCCAAAGTAGTAGGCGTTGACTTGTCTCCAATTCAACCTGTCTGGATCCCGCCAAATGTCGAGTTTGTGGTAGACGATATCGAAGACGAATGGGTACAAGACTCGGACTTTGACTTTATCCATTTGCGCTGGGTCAGTATAACGCTCAAAGACAACGAAACGCTATTCCGGAGAATATTTGAGTACGACTGCTTCTGTCATCTGTCGCCCCTTTTTTTTGATCCCGCTAATGTGTACGGCGCAGGAACCTTAAGCCTGGCGGCTGGGTTGAGTCCGTAGAAGTGAAGCCGAACGTTTTCAGCGATGATGACACGGTTAAACCTGATCACGCGCTGTTGAGATTTTATGATCTTACGCGCGAGGTGCTCTCAACCAGATACGGATTCCAGGTTGAAATCGCCCAGCGCATCTCCGAGTTGATGCACAGAATAGGTTTCATTAACGTGCGGGAAATCGTCATGAAGGTACCGGTGGGTGAGTGGCCCAGGGACCAGCATCAGCGCATCATAGGCCGGCTCATGAAGGAGGTAAGCATGGATCTATGCGTTGCCATGTCGGCAAGGCCGTTTATCGAAAACGGAATGGAGGAGAAGGAGAGAGAGGAGCTCCAAAGCAGTGTGAAGGCTGTGCTGAACGACCGGCGAGTTCATGCGCAATTGCCGGTATACTTCATTGTAGGCCAGAAGCCGCCATTGAGCGCGCATCCGAGTACAACGAGTTTCGGCAGTAGTCAGCAGACATAGGAATTTGGTGAGGAATCGAGAAACAAAAGACCAAAACAGAAAGGATCCAAATTTGTCTTTTTTTTTTCCGAGGTGTTCTTCGGTGTCGATGTTGACATGTCACATCGGCTCTCCAGTCAAACCATACTGTCGGGTCCGAATTCCACTTCCCCAACAAGCGAGCAGCCGTTGATTTGCATGCGCAGTACAGTACGTAAGCACGACACGACCTTTGTTACTTTTGCGTTCCACCTTGAAACCCGACAGTTTGGATCATTTGGATCTGAGTCAAGGGCCGAATCCGAGTTGTCGGGTAAGGGGGTGGGGCCAAACCGAGGGAAAAACGGGCGAAGGGGGCGCGCCCCGGGACTCGAGAGGGGTGTGGGCGTTGGCGCCTGGGTTCATGTGGTGGTGCAAACTGCAGCAACCTGGAAGCTGACAAGAAGCTGAAGTGAGGAGGAGACGCCCAGTCACTCCAGTGTGCCGGGGACACCTTGAAAGGGTTGCCCAGAAGGGTTCCGGCCACCGCTCCAAGGTCGCCATCATTCCCGCCATACAGGAAGAGTTTTTTTTTTTTTTTTTGGCGGTGATCCACGATCAAATCGGGCATGTTATTGGGCGGGTTGCATTTCAATTCAGGGTTAAGTGAAAGCAGCGTTGCTTTTCACGACCTTTTTTTTTGCTCGTAGCACAGTGTCTGCGTTCTCGACCTCATTTGGTTCTGAATCACCGGAGCTATTCCCGTTGCCGGGTTGTGGTTTCGATGGCGGAGTGTGTCAGGAACTGTTGACGTTACACAAGCCCAGTGGGCGATGTCGCTGCTACATGACTATGTACATACACTGCGATACACTAAACTCATTGGCCGAGTTGGCAGCGGGCAATCGTTCATCAAATCATCTCGTCAGCCAATGGGAAGCACGTGCCATGTGTGCATAACTTGCATAAACCACGCGCGTACATCAAAGCTTTCCTTGCACACGACATCAACGTGGGATTCGTCAACCTGGTTGGCTACTCACTTTCAAGCTTCCCCCTTTTTTCATCCTCTCACAATCCCTTGCCAAGTAAATAAACACCCCCGCCATCTTGTTAGCAAGGTCATGTCATAAGAAATGACAACTACGTCAAGGTCAAAACTTATCGGGTTTTGCCTAAGCGCAGTCCAACAGATCATTCAAGAATGCGCCTACATTGCTGACGACGAACCTGCCTTTTCATCATGGTCTCCATCACCTCACCAGAATGCTGGCTCACCGAAGCCTCCATCCAACGTCCAAAACTTGGGAAGCATCCGGCTCTGCGGGCTGGAAGGCTGCCAAGAACCATTAGTCGAACTCCTATGCCGACAAGCGTCGAGGATTTTGCAGCTCTATGAAACCAGTTCAGGCGATGCCGGTCCCAGCGATTATGCCAGTCTCAAACCCCGAACAGAACGCGAAAAGGCAATTGCACTGGTAAAGAGAAGACTTGAGCTCTTGACAAAAACAGCATATGGCAAGTTCTATGCGTACATGTACAAGGAGGTGCCGACCTGCTGGCGACAGCTTTACACGGATGCGGCGATCTTGAGGTTTGCGGTTTTAGTTTTGCTTGAGTTTGACTTTGAAGCTGATGCGGGATCGAAGGGAGACGCTGATGAGAAGGAGAGAAGGATGAAGAGGAAGATGATTGTTGATGAGATGGTCAAAACGCTGGATTTGAGTTTGATATTAGCTGGGGCTGCGGGCCAGAGCCGCGGCAGGAAGTGGGTTGATGAAGCTTTTGCGTTGTTGGAGGATGTTCTGGGGGATATGACAGCTGTGACACTAGCTGCTGCTGGGCGAGCAAAGAAGGGTAATGATGATGAGCAGGAAGGCGAAAGACCACAAAAGAAGCGGCGTCTCTCATCGTCTTCCAGCACCAAAGACGAAGCAATCAAAGGAATCAACGACAGCTGGCAAAACGCGCCATCCTTTTCTACCGTCGAACCCTTCACGCCGCCCGTCAAGAACCCGATTTCAAGGATTTCTGCCGAGTCCCTCTCCCTTGAAGCATTTCAGTCACACTTTGCGAAACCTCGCCCAGACGGTAATCCAGGCCCAGCTCCCCTGATCATCACAGGTCTGGTAGACCATTGGCCAGCACTCACCACCCACCCCTGGAACAAGCCAGACTACCTCTTATCTCGCACGCTCTCCGGCCGGCGGCTCGTACCCGTCGAAATCGGCCGCAGCTACGTTGACGAAGGCTGGGGGCAAAAAATCATCTCGTTCGGCGAATTCTTGTCCAAGTACATTGACGCTTCTATCCCCTACACTCCCTCATCTTCCAACGTATCCCCTTTCCTCTCCTCGTCATCCTCAGCTCAACCGCAGCCCTCATCCTCGGACCTACTACCCGAAAAAGACAACACCCAAATAGCCTACCTAGCGCAGCACCCCCTCTTTCTCCAACTGCCCCGTTTACGACAAGACATTCTGATTCCGGACCTCTGCTACACCGCGCCTCCCTCACACCCCACAGACCCAAGTCAAGATCAACCGGAACTTGACTCGCCGCAACTCAACGCCTGGTTCGGCCCACCGGGCACGATCACCCCGTTGCACACGGACCCGTACCATAATTTGCTGGTGCAAGTAGTGGGGAGGAAGTATGTGCGGCTGTATGGGCCGGAGCAGACGGTGAGGATGAGGCCAAGGGGAAAGGAGGGGGGCGTGGAGATGGGGAATACGAGTCAGGTTGATGTTGGGGTTGTTGAGGGGTGGGATAAGTTGGAGGGAGAAGATGAGGAGGAGGTAAAGTCAGGAGATGAAGGGGGCAGAGAGAATTGTGAAATGGGTTGGGAGGATGACTTTAAAAAGGTGCCGTTTGTGGATTGTATATTGGAGCCGGGAGATACCTTATACATACCGATCGGGTGGTGGCACTATGTGAGGGGGTTGAGTGTTAGTTTCAGTGTTAGTTTCTGGTGGAATTAGGCTGGGTTTTTTTTTCATTGAAGGGTCGTATTTAAGACTTTGTCAACATGAAGTTATTCCCATGCTTGGCGTCGACTTTCTTTTCACATGCAATGACCTGACGGGCGGTTGCCCCTTTTCGCACTTCCTTGTACAGTCCCTGTCCAATTGGATGGGAAAAAGAGGTCAATTAAACGGCTGGACGTTCAACCCCTGTCTCACCACACCACCACACTACCGAAACCCCTGTAGCACGACGGCGATTAGCAGGCCCACAAGGCTGGAACGCGCCGAAGCTCCCCACAATATGTAATGGGTGTATTCGTCATTTTGGACATCTGTCTTTTGTTTCTTGTCTTTCTTTCCTCCTTCCCCGATTTCCAGGAACTTCGTCTTCGCCTTCACGATTCAGTTCGCGCCACTCGTTTTGCGCTTTGAACAAGCACCAATTTGGTCAATCGATCCGTTCGACCCCGACATTCCTTACCTGTTCCACGATAAGCGACCAATGTTACCCCAAATGATTAGGTAGCTCGCCATCACGCATTCGCTACCTACCTTTCGCCTCGAACTTGTCCTCGAATTCTCCGAAATACGGAAACCGTCGCAAACACGATCGCATAATCCACGATGACGGGACACCACCAAAATCACAATAATTCGACCACTTGCCTCTCGCAGGCCGAGAGCCTTTCCCTCCTCGCCCTCTCCGCCGCTTGTGTCGCCGTCCTCGCCAACACCTTCCAGGGTGATGGCTACCCACTCATCGCTTCGCTCGCGCTTGGCGGGCTGGCATTCAGCGCAACCTTCTCCATGATCCGGTGGCTAGGACCGACCTTCATGAGGGCCGGCCTGAAAGGCGTGGATATGAGCAAACACCACAAAAAGGAATTGCCGGAATGCATGGGCGCAATAGCGGCCATGGTGTACTTGCTGGCTGTTATCATCTTTATTCCGTTTCCGTTCTATAAGGACATTGTGGCGGCCACGAGCGGAGGTGGAAACCGCGATGTGGTGATGCATGTTGAGCATGTACAGGAAGGGAGGTTTTTACATCGGTTTCCGCATGGGAAGGTATGTCGAACAATCCGTTGGTCCCTTTGGAGACTGAAACACAGAAAAACAGATGCTAACACTTTGCGACACCAACAACAGCTCGCCTCCTACCTCTCTGCCGTCATGGCCCTCCAATCCATCTCCCTCCTCGGCATCGGCGACGACCTCTTCGACATTCGCTGGCGCCACAAATTCTTCATCCCCGCCTTCGCTTCCATTCCTCTCTTGGTCGTCTACTTTGTCGACTTCGGCGTCACCTCTGTCGTGATCCCGACCCCCTTACAACCTTACCTAGGCGAGCTCTTCAACCTCGGCGCCTTATACTACGTCTACATGGCCTCGGTTGCCATTTTCAGTCCCAACAGCATCAACATCTTGGCAGGAATCAACGGCATCGAAGTCACCCAATCCATCGTCATTGCCCTGTTGCTCGCTTTCAACGATTGCCTTTACCTTCTGACGCCGTACCCGCACCCGGCTACGGACTCCCACTTGTTCTCGCTCTATTTCCTCCTCCCCTTTTTGGGTGTGTCTTTTGCTCTGCTCTGGCACAACTGGTACCCGGCCCGCGTCTTCGTTGGCGACACGTACTGTTATTTTGCGGGCATGGTCTTTGTGGTGGTCAGCATCTTGGGACACTTCAGCAAGACGTTGATCTTACTCCTGATTCCGCAGATCTTCAACTTTGTTTATTCCGTGCCGCAACTCTTTGGTCTTGTACCCTGCCCGCGTCACCGTCTACCGCGGTTTAACGCGCGCACGGGACTGTTGGAGCCGAGCGTGACGCCCTGGACGCCAGAGAGACAGCCGAAGCCGCCGGTGGCGTGGGCGCTGAAGACGCTTGACAAGTTGAAACTGTTGAGGGTGACGCTGGATGAGGAGGGCAGGTTCGTGGAGACGAGTAACTTTACAATTTTGAACTTGTGGCTGGTCTGGAGAGGCCCGTTGCGGGAGGACCGGTTGGCGATGGAGATTACGGGGATGCAGGTGGTGGTGGGACTGTTTGGGTTGTTTGTGAGGCATCGGTTGGCGTTGATTTTGTTTAAGCAGGATAATTTGGGGGTTTGAAAGAGGGTAGAGCTTCTGGATTATGGGCTTAGACTGCGTAGACTGAGACATCTTCCTTTGTATTAATGTCTTCCAATGTTTAGAATATAGACGCACATACACATCCAGTATCTCACGATCCTGGGGTATTGATATCACAAACGAGAGGTTCCAAGACTTTGAGATCTACTCCGTCTCATACCCTTTAGGATCAATAAGCATACACTTGCTTGGGCCGGGCCGGACAGGGCAGCGGGGCATTGGACGGGATGTCCCGGTGGATCTCGGTCCCAGTTCCGAGCCTGCAGGTTGCTTGGGCCAGGGGTCAAAGTCCACTGAAAGTTACAGCAAGCATCAGGCGGCTCAGCGGTACTTCACCCCACCAACCACAGTTGTTACCAGCGTCTTGGCTGCTTGGCTCTTCAACCTCACTTCATCCCTCCATGCGACCTTCTTCGCTCATCACCACCTCAACATCAGATTGAGAAGCCCATAAGATCTAATCACAATCATGTCCAAATTCAGTCAATACCTAGGCGATCCGCCCGCCGTTGACGGCAAGTCAACCATAGACTCCATTGTGAACCATGGCCATCAGGATCTGGTTCAGGCCGTTGCATTTAACAGCTACGGCGACCGTTGCGCGACCGGGTCCGTCGACGGCAAGATTCGCGTCTTCAACAGACACAAAGATGGCAAGTGGCGCGTTTGCGATAGCTGGAGTGCCCACGGCGGTGAGATTCTAGAGGTAAGTCTTTGACCTGATCTAGTGGCGACTGACTCGAACTAACTTCTATCCCACAGCTCCAATGGCTCCCCCCAACCATCTACCCGAACCTTCTCGCCTCCCTCGGCATCGAAGGACGCTTCAAGCTCTGGGCTGAAAACCCCTCCGCCGCCCCAGGTCGTCGCTTTGGCGTCAACCTCACCGGGCACGGCGGGCACCACGGTGGCGCCAACACCCTCTCGTCTCGTCGCGACGTCGGCGGTGGCCTCTCCTCTCTTTCCTCAGGCGACAGCAAACCCACGCCGGCCTTTGACTACCGCAACCCCAAATCGCCCATCCGCTCCTTCAGCCTCAAACACAATGACGACACGCGACACACCTATCTCGCCCTTTTATCCGTGGACGGCACGCTCGAAGTCCTGGAAAACGAAACACCAGAGAACATCACCGAGTTCTCCCGCATCGACCAATTCACCGTTTGCCCAAAACCCTCTCGCGGTGAGGAGACCTCCTTCCGGGTGCGCTTTGACCCCAACCAGGATGTGTGTTACACCGCCTTGCGGGCGGGCGTGCCCACGGATGCGCTGGGACTGGTGGTGGCGGCTATGGATTCGGTCAAGGTGTATAGGACTAGAGACACGGTCAGCGCCAGCTTGGGCGTGGCCACGGCTGCGAAGGAGTTTTATCTCGCTGCGGAGATCAGTCCGAAGGATCCAGTTGCGGGGCATAGAGGGCTGGTGAGAGATGTGGCGTGGGCGCCGGGGAATATCAGGGGGTATGACATTGTGGCGACGGCGTGTCAGGATGGGTATGTGAGGGTCTTTGGACTGTCGACGCCGGCGCTGCAGATGCAAGCACAAGGGATGGAAGGAACCAGGGGATGGGGGGTGGGGGAGATGAGGAAGCATCAGGAGGGGAGGCGAGAAGAAGGTGGTGGTGGTGGGACTGCTGCGGCTAGAGCTTTGGCGGGCACAGCGGCGCAGCATGGCGGTGGGCAGGATGCCCATTTGAAGTCAGGGATTAGGGCTGGGTTGGCGGATCAGTCGAGGTTGAGTGGGACCGCGGGAGATAGGTTGAGGCTGGGTGGGCAACAGCAGCCGGGCCAGGTTAGACATGTGGTCACGGAAGTTGCGAGGCTTGATAGTCATCGGACGCCGGTGTGGAGAGTGGGGTTTGATGATGATGGGCAGATTTTGGGCAGCGTGGGTGATGAGGGTAAGTTGATGTGTTATCGGCAGACGCCGGATGGGTCGTGGGCAAAGAGCGCAGAGTTGGCGATGGTGAAGATGAGGATGGCTGCGCCGTAAGGGGTGGCTAGTCTCTTTTCATAATCATCGATGTGTCGTTCTGATATCCTCTACATCCTGTCTCGGCCCAGCACTGTATCATTTCCTGTACTCGAATTTCCGGACATTAGGAGAGTGTGGCCTGATGGATGCTTCCTTCCTTGGCAAGCGGCTGCGGCTGGAAGCCCCTTCCATCCAACTTGTTGACTGTTTATTGCAACTGAAGTGGTTGGATTTGTTCAATCGCGTTGGGAAGGCGTGTTCTTGGTGGCGGAAAAAAGTCCCCCGGCGACTTTGACAGCCAAGTCGAACTTCTGAATCCCAACAAAAATAGGCATCCAGATTAGGTGTTCATCAGCATTACCGTCGTCCAGACATATATACAGTCACCACCACATTTACCGTCCGGTCAACTGTTAGCTATCACTATGTCAGCTTTGAGCCTTCCTGCCCGAACTCCGAGCGGCGGTACAGCATGCCTCGAACCTCCATCCAACAACAGGCTCAACGCTTCCGAGCGTGTCCTCGGTTCACCCGGCCGCCGACGCTTGAACATCCCCAATACGTTTGCTGGCCTCTAGGAGAAGGACATCAATCGGCAGCAACCCGGGCTTGTCGACCTAGACGAGTCCTTTGGGGAGTTCGAAAACATACCATTGACCGATGCTCCCAACACGCCTGTAAAGGCCGGGACGCAAGGCCATATTCCGGTACACAACGAAGACATACAACAAGGACCGACACCATCTCGCCTAATTGTCGGTGATGGCCTGGTTCCCAGCCACGACTTCAAGCAGACCTCTGAAGAAAACAAAGCGTCCACTTTCCGTCACCGAATGTTCTCTTTCGAAAGCCCTTCCGATGCACCGGAACTCAAGTTGATGCCTAACAAAGACGGAACGGAGATCAGGAGGTCCCTTGATGCGGAATCTTTCTTCGACCGAATCTTCCCCGCCCGCAGTACTTCGTCCTCTTACCCATCCGAAGGTATCAAAAGCCCCGAGCTTACAGTTTCCCCTCCCATGACCTTCGGGAGACGCATTTTGTCAAGTCTAGAATCTTACGGCTTTTCAGCCTCTTCGTTGTTGCGAAGCAGTGAGGAGTCAGTTGGTTCTCGTCAGCGTCATAGACTTAACCCGGCCGCTGTGGAGGGTGCGTTAAGAGATCTCTATCGGGAGCAGGAAGCGGCAAAGAACAATGAAGTCATCGAATGCGAAACTCAGCCCTCGGTGGCAGGTGATAACAAAAGTATCAAGATCATCGACCAGGAGTTAACCAAGCCCGAGATCGAGCACATTGAAGATATTGAGCACAGGAAGACGCCCAGCCTCAACGGCAGCGACGCCAAGGAAATCATCGCCGATATCTCAGCCGTCAACACAGAGCTCATCATCAGCTTAGCCAACGCCGCCCTGCACAGGGGCAAAAGTAACAGCTCTACGCTTCCCAGACAGCGCCCAAGTCCAACCGGTCCCAATAATCCAGGAGCAACACCCCCCACCTCGCTTGACCTAGCTCCCTGTGGTCGCGCTCTGGCCTCCTCCAAAGCCGGGCTACTGTCGGAAGAAGCTCCCAGTAACTTATCCACTCAATGTTTGCCGCGTGTATCAACAAATCCACCTCGTCTTTCCACCGAATCTCCGACCACATTGGAAAAAAGGTACCTCAAACCGAAGTCAAGGGCTGCACTTCCCATTTCGTTTGGCTCGCCTATCAAGAAAAGAAACGTAGAGGTTGCACCGACAGTCTCTCTAGTAACTGATATATCAAATGTTCCTCTCCTTACTGGTGTTCAACGAGACAACGGCAGGAAGCCATCAGGACCTTATCCCCGCCAACAGTCGAACAAGAAGAGCTCGATTCTTAGGCTTCTGCGTTACATCTTTCGCAGACCTATCAAAGCCAAGAAGTGGTTTGTTCGCAAGTTTCGTGCGAAGAGGAAGGGGGTCTCGAAGAGATTCAAGACAAAGACCAAGACCAGGAAGGAGAAGAAGAGGATCTTGGAGTTACCTAAGGTTGAGGACACTATTGTTGCCCCAGTTACCGGTGAGGAAGTTGAATCTGTTATTGTGCCTGTTACCGTTCTGGAGAAACCTGCTACAGCCCCTGTTACTGCTATTGAGGTTGATGCTATCAAGGCAGAGCTGAAGGAAGTTGAACAAATTGCTAGTGATGAGCATGTGTCGGTTGTTGAAAAGGAACTGACAATCAAAGCTGTGGTGGAAAAGAAGATCGGGTCAGATGAGGGAAGTGTTGAAGAGGTGGAGGATATTACGGTTGAGATTCATGTGGTTGATGCTTCTACTTGTGTTGCATGATTCTGAAGGCTTCTAAAAGGGTGTTCATTTGCGTCTTGACGAAGTTGGCACTTCAAAGTATGTTTATGACGCAGTTTAGGTTTGCTAAGGAGTAGTTCAAGCACCAGTATCATGTATACCAAAACGGACAGGGGTTGTGTACCTCCATACGCTACAAATATTCTCATCAGATACTCATTCTTGGTGACTTGAATTGCCCCCTGCCTATCCACATACTCTCTCCGTTTTCCCAGATGAACACGCAGCCAACGGAAACTGAACCACCCCCGTTTCTCTGCTTCCAAGTACTCACGATCAATCTCGTAACACAACTTTCCTCTTCCCCTCTCTCAAACCCGGGAACACGCACGTATGGGAACACGAATGTGTAACGTCCCGCTCATATTCGTCCTGCGTCTGCGTCTGCATCGTCTTGATCGGGACACCTCCCTCCCTCGCTCCCGAGCCTTTCCTCGAGCTTAGGTACTTAACACCCTCCCTAGTTCTGGTTATGCATCCTTTGGCTGTGATCCCCTCCTCCACTTTTTTCTAGACTACCTACAGCTCTACGTAGCCTATGTACCTAGAGAGAGATGTAACAAGAATCCCTGCCGTTGCCACGCAACATTTCAGGGCTGACGGCGGACGGACGGACGGACGGACGAACGGACGGACGATCGATCATGGAATCTGATGGGTTGGTTGTTGGTTGAAGAGGGGTTTTTCTTTTCATCTGGCGTGATACAATGGACATAATAGATGGACACAGCAGGGAGCTAGACTAGTTCTAGGAGGGAGGAAGGGAGGGGAAGAGAATGGTTTGTGCCGTTTGAGAGGATATGCTTTTTGTTTTAGCTGGTGTGTATATACACAGGTTATGGTGATGATGAAGTCCTGAGGTGAAAGTTGGGTTTGCTTTTAGGTGTTGATGTATTCGGAAATAAAGGCTATGACCACTGGGGAATTGAAGGTAGGAAAGATAGTCATCAATGGAAAGGTTGTGTAGGATATATGCGTTATGGACGGCTCGAATAGGTGGTACGGAATATGGATGGGGGGGAGGGGGCTTGATGCATCCATTACTAGTGCCGTTTGGTTTGTTTATGGGTGTTATTATTGTTCTGTTAGAATTCCTTCTTGTTACCTAGGGTGCCTCGCTCGCGTCATCTTTCATCAAAAGTGGAAGTGAAAAGACAAAGAGCCAAAAGGAGGAAAATATGCGAGTACTATGCTCCATGGTCAAATATGTTTGATTTTGATTGCTGTTTAACAAATGTGGGTTGTAATATGAGAGTTCAAAGGGAAAGTGTACTTATCCGAGCGGTGGTCAGAATTAACCAAACATCTCACTGTCTTTGATACAATGACACCTCTCGGATTTACTCTAAGATACATTCATAGATCTTTGATGACAATTCGGGGCAAAGGTTCCGAATATTTCTACGATTAAATAACATTTGATAGGTCTCTTCCTGACATGCTTCCAACTCATTGTCGAAGTAAATCATAGTTGTGTAACGGCCTTTCGTCACCAAAACAAGTGAGTGGTATTGGCTTTGGACTGTCCATCTGCTGGTTATTCATGGGACTCTCGATGGCTACCCAAAGAACATCAGATCGTGTTTTATTTATTAACTGGACGAGCTATAAGGAGGACATGAAACCTGGGATGTATTGGCGTCATTGAGAATGATCGAACAATTCATAGCTGGCATGTCTTTGACAAGGAGGGCCTTTCATGAGTTCTCAAAAGTCAAGTACGCAGTCTATATTACATACTAAGCCATTATAATCACAACGCCTGGGCCTATTCAAGAACAACAACCAACTGCAGCATCACAACATATACCTAAACCTCTCTTCCCTACTTCCTCCCTCCCTTTCAACACCACCAACCAACCCCTCCTCCTCATCTTGCCCCACACCTTCATAGGCAGTCTCCTCCTCGAGTTTGCTATTCTTTCTCGCTAGGTATACCCTCAAAAAAACCGCCAGGAAAGCAACTCCCACCATCGCCCCAGCACAAACCCCCATCCCCCTCTTCCAGAACGGCCCCTCCTTGACGGGATACAATCTCGTTCCCACCAGCGGTCCACACTGTCCCAGGACCTGCATCATCGCAAACCCCATTCCCTTTCCGCCTTCAGTCCGCTGGTTATTAATACTCCACGCAATCGTCAACACCACCACGTTGAAAAACCCGATCGCGGCGGGATAGATGGCCAGATACCTGACCCAGCTACCTGGTTCCAAACCGAGAGACTGGGAAAAGGCAAGAACAAAATAACCGAGGGCAGAAAGGAGGGCGTGGAAGATTAAAGGGGTGGAACGGTTGTGGTAGCGGTCGGAGAGGGAGGCGGTACAGAGAACTGTAATAAAAGCGCAGAGGTAGGGAGGGGCGGAGAGGGCTTGGGACATGAGGGGCGTGTGGTTCATGGACGTCAAGATGGTGGGGAGGAAGACGGGGAGGGAGGAGTAGGCGAGGTTGGTGAGGAAGAAGATGGCGGCGGTGAGCCAGGCGGTGGGGGAGAGGAGGGTTGTTAGGATGTCGCTTGTTTTGAGGCCCGGACCGGCAGAAGAATGAGAAAAGGGGAAGGAGGAGGTGTCACGAAGACGGAGAGCGGCGACCTTCTTTTCGCGACGGGTGAGGTAGCGAGCAGTTTGCGGGGAGTCGGGGATGATGTGCCAGGCGAGCACGGCGACGATGACGGAGGGGAAACCTTCTATCAGAAAAAGGAGACGCCAGGGGCGGACGGGAGAGACTTCGCCTAGCTTCAAAATGGCCCAGGCTAGGAAGGAGGCGAAACTGGTTGCCAGGGGGGCGGCTGAATGGTTTTTTTTTGGTCATGAGCATGCAGTTGCTTGTTGGATGAAAAGGTGAATACGTTACCTGATATAAACACAGCCGTCCTAAGAGCCAACTCATGTCGCTTGTAAAAGAACGATAGGTAGAACGGCACTCCGGTAAAGGCCGCCTCGCCGATACCCAGAATTGTGCGCAAAAAGATGAGCATGGGGTAGTTGACTGCCACGGCTTGAAGCGACGCCGTCAAGCCCCAGCAGAGAACGATGATGGAGACGTAGATGTGGGCGGGTATGAGGCGCCAGAGAAGGGACATCCATTCGAAGCAGATGTAGGCGATGTAGAAGGCTGTTAGAGCCCACTCATACCAACCATCCTTAGGAGGAGTGGACTGGAGGTCTTCTTCCATACCCGCGATACGGGCATTTCCGATGTCTGTGGGTGGTGAGCATTCTGCTCAATATGCAAACAAAAGTTGTGGAAAGTGGCAGTCTGTGGAAGTGAACCACGACTTTAGAATATCAAAGTTGCCCCTGGAAGCCAAAGAAGTGAAAGAAGAAACAGAAACAGCATAACTCACTAGACCGATCCAAAAAGCTCAACATATAAAGCAGGGCCACGAAAAGCACCAGTTTACGATCAAACTTTTTTACCACTGCTCTTTCTTCGTCTGGCGTGTATCGCAGCTGGAAACTTTTACCGCTCGTTGTCGTGCTAACACTTGCATCATCCAGGTCTGGGAACTTGCTAGTTCCCCTCCGCCTGTTGCCCTTCTTGCGCTTTCCCTTGGGCTTCTTCTTGGTCGAACTTAACTCATACGCCTCTTCCTCGCCAACAGCACTGAAGAAGACTTCCCGGTGGAGTTCGGTTGATATTCGGCGGTCTTCTTCCGAGTCTTCAGTGTCCGATTCCGAGTCCGTGTCTGAGTCCAAGTCGGAGTCCGTCGCCACGTGATCAATATCCTTTGCTTTGGATGATGACAAATGTGAATCTAGAAGTTGGTGGCTCACTCGCTGCGACTGCGGGCTTCGTCGTCCATTGTCTTTGTCGTCCTGACCGGTACCGTTTCCATCACCGCCGTTTGTCGCTCTCTGACCGTTTTGACTTTGTTCTGGATTTTCCCCATCACTTCCTGTTCCTGTTTCTCTCCCGCCCCCAGACCGACTCCCACGTGCCCATGCCCGCCCATCCTGTCCATCAACTGCCGCACTCCTTTGTTTTCCCACCGATTCATCCCGAGAGGAGGCCGTCATCATTGTCCTCTGCTACCGCACGATTCCACACTTTTTTCCTTTTTTCTTCTTCTTTTGTTTTCCAAAACCTCCAAGAGTTCAATGAGTCAGGCTGTGCTTCGGTGTTTACCGTGTGGTGTGGTGGGTGGGTTCTCTTTATCTTTCTCGAAAGCTTGATGGTCCCCTGCGGACGCCCCCTTTTCTCTTTCCTTTGACAGTTGGGTGACTCGTATCCCTTATCCCTGGTTCTGTGTCGCTAGCCTTTGTTGGATACCTCAGGTAGTCTGCAGAAGAACAAATGCCGATTTGGCATCGAATGGCTCGGTTCGTTTCGTTTCGATCCAGTGATGGATGTTGAAAGAGATGAAAAAGTGACGTCGTCAAAACAGGCTTCATTGACACTATGAATTCACATGCACAGTCGGTGTGCGTTAGGAGTGCTACATACGTAGTGTAGGTGTGTCGGCTTGTCTTAGGCGGAGAGCGCACTAGCGGTAACGGTAACGGCATGGATGCACCCCAGGATTTCCCCGGAGCCCGGAAAGCTTGAAATGTCGCTGGATGCACTGCAATGCCCGTGTGCTGCCCGCGTAATGCTAGGGCGTCTGCGAGGTCCGCGGCCAAGCAGGTATCTAGGAAACAACTTGAGATGGATCTCAAAAAAAAAAAAAAAAAAAAAAAAAAAAAAAAAAAAAAAAACAATTCGATCCGTCCGCAGTTGCCGCCAGTTTAACACGCTACAGTTCCCGATTTGTTTCGTCTGATCTTCCGTCACAAATGTTTGTGCAATCCCATCCATGACAAGAGGAGCGAGATGAACACCGCCGCCGCCGGCGAGTAATGAGTTTAGTGGTCCCCACCCCGCGCCAGCTGTCCATCTATTGGCAGCCAATGGCGAACACATAAGATCGGCGGGAATGCACCCCTCCCCCTACTGTGATGCTGGACGTTAGTGGCTGGGATGCCCCAGCTTCCCGTGAAATTTCAGGGCGATCTCAGATTATCCCCCACAGAGAAATTGGGCTCAGCTGAGGACATCGTGCGTACAATGTCGATATATGTGATACTGAGAAATAAGTCAGAAAGGTCTCGATCTTTGTGCATCTGCTTGGTATGCGCTGAAATATTAAAGATGCAAATTGCGTCTAGATGAGGTGTGTAAATATGTAACCAGAAACATTTCAAACTATCCCCAGGGGCCATGACCTCTCCAACTCAAATCTCCTCAATTTCACAAAGATTACCCAACTTTTGCTGTCAAGTGGAATTATTCTTGGTATTTCGCTCCCCCCTTTACTGCCTCTCCACCTCTCCGCCTTTGTGAGCACGAAGGGCTGGCTGCTTGGCTGAGCTGGGTTTGGGCATCGAGCGAAAGCATTCCTCTGTCGCAGTTGGTCGCAGTTGTCGGTCGTCCTTCCTGATCAAAACTTCTCTCTACCTCTTGGACTGACTGCCGTCATGCCGCCCACTCATCTCAAATCAAGGAGCCGACTTTCCCCGAACCATGTACTATAGGATGGAAAAATGATAATTAAACGTTAGAAAGAACCCGGGTTACCATAATCGCCGCCAAGCAAAAAGTGCAGCTGCGATCATTTATTGTGGTACCAGGTTTTTGAATTTCAGACGGCATGGCCATACAAAACCAAGTCCGCCGATAGAAGGTATGAAAAAGATGCTTGACATGTAAAATGGGGAAAAAGCACACAAAATGTTTGCCATTGAAAGGCGGCCCCGAAGAAATCGTCTATACGTGTTGAGTTCTTTTCCTCCTCTTTTATTTTTTTGAAAAACTTGATAACCGCCTCCATCTTCCCAAGACGTTGACATCGCAAAAAGTCTCAAATGTCGCAGTCTTCGTCGCATCAAACAAAATAACAACATCCTCCCCATGGGCATCGAAGCGTAAATGGTCGGTGTCAGTCGTCGAGATAGGGAAAGTAATCACAAGAACTATGTCGCCGTCACACATTCGTCATTTAGTTCCACCCGAGGGAATTTTCCGCGGCAACGGGGGCCGAGATGTAGGCGGTCCGAGAAGAGAGACCCATCCCGCTCCTTCCGCTGCCATGGCTGTCCCGTCCACCAGGTGCACCGGCGCCCGCCGCCGCCGCGCCGCCAGCCACTCCTCCATAGCCGGTAAAGTCCCTACTAAGGAGTGCCCCGCCCATGAGAGCCGGGCTGCCCCCGCCCATCTGCTGCATGTCCGATGGGCTTCCGCCGAGGGAGCTCGCCCGTCTGTGCGCCTGCTTCTTCCTCTTGTACCTCCTGGCAACCACGAACATGGCCGCGCCATACGCAGCAGCAACGGCAACAGCACCACCTACAATGCCCGCCGTGGTTCCCCGCTGCTGCGAAGTCTGGTTGCCGTTGTTGTTGTTTGTGAATGGGTCCGCATTGCCGTTGTTACCGGCGTTGGACGGGTTACTTCCACTGTCGCCACCTGAGCCATCGCCAATGAGGGTCGAGCCAAGGATAATGTCGATGGCAGGATTGATCTGCATTGTCAAGTTGTAAACCAGCGGGGTAGGGTTGTTATAGAGCGGAGAACTGGCGATTTTAACATCCAGTCGAAGGCTCTCAACATACGCCTGCGGGTATGATACAACAGCAAGAGTGGTCCAGTAGCCCAGAGTGTTCACCGTGTTCATGGGCATCAGCTTCGTGACTCTTACTCTGTGGGACTCAATGGACGAAGCAAACGCCAGCGCCTCAGGGAGAAGGCGGAAGATCTGCGCCGCAGCGTTGTTGTTCTTGGCCACAAATGGGTAATTGAATCCATAGTTGAAACCGATCTGGATAAAAACGTTGTCTTCAGGCTTGGGAGCAGTCGTGTCATCAGGGGCAATCGCCTTGGGGAGGTCAGTGGGAAGGGCAGTCGCTGTAGTTTGTTGTACGAAGGACACGGTGTGGGTCTGCGCAGGAGGAGGCTGGTCCACCAGAATCGTGGTTGGGCTATTGTAGCCAGGCGGCATGTTAGACACGGTGGCTGTAGGAGTATATTGCGTAACCGGTGGATAGTTGATGGTCGTAGTCGGCACGGGCGGGGGAATCAGAACCTGAGTGGTGGTGACAGGTTCCAAGGAGGAAACAGGTACCGAACTCTCAGCTGAAGCACTCGTTACGATGACTGGAATAATGGTTGAGGAATTGGCCGCTACTGTGGTGCTGTTAATCAAAGTGACAGGGGGCAGAACGACCGTTGTGTCAGACATGGATGTGACAGGGATCGAAGAGTTTCCAGGAATAACAGGCACTGAGGACCCCGGGATTCCGGTTGTTGTTGGGCCCGATTCAACGGCTTTGGTTGAGGAAACAGTCGAGTTTCCAATCGGGATAGAGACGATACCCGAAGACATCATGGGAGGCTTAGGCTGGCTGGTAGTCAGCGAGGCGGAAGGCGTGATAACGCCCGATCCAGAGCCGCTAGCATAAGGTTCGGTTGCCGAGGGAATCGTGACACTGTCCGACGTAGTAACGGGAGCCGTGGGTTCGGTTGCTGTTCCATTGCCCGTAGGAATAAGTATGCTGCCTACCAAGGATGCGACATTGCTAGCCAAAGATTCAATTAGGTTGGTGGACGCACTGGAGGTTTCATTGACGACGCCTGTAGGGGCCAGGAGAATTCCGGAGCTGCTCGAGCTGGTGATCAGAGGATCCTCTGTCGCGATGATCTCGGAGGCTGTGGCAGTTCCGATGGTAGAGTTGGTCGCACGGCCAGTCCCAGAAATGAGCGCAGGCGCGGTAGAGTTTGCTACATCGGCCGCAGAAGTCGAGCTCGTCCGGATCGAAGGAAGGACGATGATAGGCGGGAGCCAACCCGTGGAAGCGCTCCCATCGGTGGCTGTCTCGGTGCTTGCTGTCTCGACGGTGGTAGCATTGGCCGTGGAAGTAGGCTCAACGGTGGTGGTGGGAGGAGTAAGAACCTGCAAAGAGCTAGACGAGTCGGGACTAGTCGTGTTAGAAACGACTCCTGACGAGACGGTAGGTAAAGCGCTGGACGAAGTCAAGGAGCCAGATGCATCAGTCGACACGGCCGACGAGCTAGCAACATCGGTAGCAGAAGCCGAGGAGCGAGCGACATCGGTAGCAGAGATGGCTGCGCTGGTGGTGTTGGCAACAGAACCAAGCGCAGTAGTGCTATCGGTAGCAGAAGCCGAAGAGCTAGCGACTTCGGTAGCAGAGATGGCCGCGCTGGTGGTGTTGGCAACAGAGCCAAGCGCAGTAGTGCTATCAGTAGCAGAAGCCGAAGAGCTAGCACTACCGAAACCAGGGTTCAAGAAGCTAAGAATATCTACAACAGAGCTGGACGAGCTAGCAGAGATGGCCGAGCTGGTGGTGTTAGCAATAGAGCCAGGCGAGGTGACGCTGCCAGTAACAGAAGCCGAAGAGCTGGCGCTATCGGTGGTAGGGCTGGATGAGCTAGCGGTCGCTGTGACAGAGCTGGACGAGCTAACAGCGTCGGTGGTCGAGGCAAAAGAGCTGGTAACATTGGCGCCGGAGCTGGGCAAGATGGTGTTATCGCTAGCCGAAGTCGAAACCGAAGCCGAAGCCGAAGAGTCGACCCTGTCGGTGGCAGTAACAGGTGAGCTAGTACTACTGTCCGTAGTAGAGTCAAGACTGGTTCCCGGAGTAGATTCAGGTGACGTAGTAGCGCCAGAAGAGGTGCCCTCGGTAGTTGAGTCAGATAAGCTGCTCTCGGTAGTAGAGCCAGAGCTGATTCCCGTGGGAAACCCAAGTAGGTCGGTTGAGCTGTTGTCAGTAGCAGAGCTGGAGAGACCAGTGGTACCCTGGCTAGTTGAGTCAGAGGAGCCCGCAGTGCTATCGGTAGAGCTAACAAAGTCGGTGTCGACAGCGGGGGCAGAGGGTGCGGCTGTGCCAGCGGTCGACAAGCCGACTGTTGTGGGCTGGGAAGGTGAAACGTAAACGGTGCTCGCAATCACCACCGTCGTGACCCGAGACGTGTCTGACTCGGATTCGGACGGCGGTTCGCTCGAGGTGAAGAACTGCGAAGAAGTCGACTTGACAAAGGGAATGTCCGACGAGCTTTCGCTCTGGTCGTTGCTGGTCACCTCCCTCTTGGTCGTCTGCGATAAGGTGTCGGACGACGTATCGATGGTGGAAATTGGGGCATCGTTGGATGTTATCGTGGCGTTGGCATACTGGCGTTTGACATGTTTAGGGAAGTAGTACTTGGGCTTGGTGGGCCCCACATGCTCGCCGGCCACATACGAGGCCGCTAATAGGGCGGCCGCAACAACGGATACTGTCCGCATCGTTCTTGTCCTAGTCGATGTTGATCATGCACTGCCCTGGTGATGCTGAGGTGATGTTGGTATAAGAGAGTGGAAGGCGTCAACTGGCAGTCGGGGCGTGTGGTGTGTGAATCTACACCGAAGGGTCGTCAGCGCCGCAACAGCGACAGCAAGGGTCGACAGCAACGGCAAGGAGGGACTCACTTGTCAGGAGATAGTCGTAACGAGTGAACTTGACAAATAAGTCAAATGAGAGTAATCTGGAGACGAAAGCAACAGTCAGTGAATCCATGTATCCGTAGTTTGGGCCCAAGCGTATTGGTGATCCCCGCGATCAGCTGTGGAACGGTGAGTTGTTGGCCTGGTCCAAGGCAAGGGAATCGCAGGAGCGCTGATCGTTGCGTCTAGCCCTTCGACATCACTGCCCTCACTCTCCAGCGAGGTCCCCGTCGACGTCCCCGGCCCCGGCCAAGTTCCTATGTCCAAGTCGCTTTCTTTTCATCCTGCCTCTTGCGCCGGCTCCAATACGCTCTCCATAGCCGCATATTTCCCTGCCGAGTGTCTTCGCCAAGGGACCAGGCACCAAGCAGCCCATCTTCTCCAAACCAAATCCACACTCACATTCAAGGTAAATTAGGGGAAATCTCGATTATCGGTCCCCTGTTGATTTGTTGTTGATTTTCAAAATGAGTGGCTCGACGAGGAAACTCGTCTATGGGTTGCAGGTACAAGGAGTCCGTCAGAGGCGGCGTCGTGGTCGGAGTCGGATTCGTGTGCACGAGTTCATGACAAGACGGGCATCGGAAAACGGAAGAAAAGGAGGGACCAAGGCAAGGCGCGTCAACCTATCGGGTGTCTTGTTGGTCCGAGTTGCTGGTTGCTGGTCGCGGGAGCACAAATCAACTGGCGGCGGCGGCGAGGTTGAACGGCAGACGAGTCGTGGGGAGGATTTGCAAAGGACGACGTCGCCGAAGGGGAGTGCCGGAAAACCAAGTAGCGAATTTGGTCGACAGAGCAGAAGAAAAGGATGAAAGGAGTGGAGGAAGAGAAAGGGTAAGTGGGTGAGAGTGAGAGGAAGAGTGAGTAAGGCGGACAAGGTTGAGGGCGAGGGTGAGGGGAGAAGTGAACGAATGTGTGTGAAAGGCGCCCAAAGAGGGTCAAAGGGTTCGTCTCAACACCATACAACTGAATGGAACTAGGGAGTGGACGGAAAAAGAGAAGGGAACGGGGAGATTGGAAGAATGAAACGAGTGGCAGGACAGCAGCAGCAGCCGGAGCAGGACCTGACGGACTGACTGTTGGTGTGTGTGTGTGCTGAGCAGACTGACGGTAAAGACGGTGGTCGCTTCTGCCAGGGTGACAGTAAAGCCTGAATGGAATTGGGAGGAGAGAGGAGCACTCAAGGACTGAATGGAACCGGCTGAAGAGAGAACGGACTGGACTGCGTGAGAGAGACGGGAGCGTTGGCCCGCTGGCTGGGGGGGAGGAGGGGAGGCGAAGCGAAGCGCTGCTGCTGCGTTGCAAGGGTGCCTAGGTTTCTCTTGGCTGCGTGTGCGATCCCAGGAACGATATTACCTCGAGCCGGGGTGGGAAATGGGGAAGGGGGACAAATGCGACAAAAAGAGGGGACCGTTCAACCACACAAGTCACCCAAGTGAACATCCAAGAGGATCTGGGGTCCGCCAGGTCCGCTAGCCAACCGGGTACCCGCCGGCCCTAGCAGGCGCGGGAGGAGACTTCCCCCCTAACATGAAACGGAGCGCATTGTTGGTCGGCCATGGTTCCTTGATGGCATGCTCCGCTCCGTCAATTCCATGACTTCCCTACCTCTACTAGGTGTCAGTGAAACCCTTGCTGACGACTCCCGCGCCGTCCAGCGGCTTCAGACACACCCACCACGAACCAGGTGGGCTTCCAATAATATCCTGGTGGCTTGCGATAGTGCGCGCTATTTCTTCCCGACGAAAAAGAAAAGGTCGTCTAGGCTCTGGGCTCCGAAATGAACAAGTCAAGTAGGTTTGATTTATGTTTCTCAGTGAGGGCGGAAGAAGAAACGTTAAGGCGTCCGTCTAGATCGGCACTCCGATCTTGATTCCGTCTGCATTGACCATGCGCTCTACTGTATGCCCGTTCCTCATCGACGCGGCAGTCACGCATACCAATGTTCTCACCCGAAAAGTGCACAGAAAAGGGGGGAAGCAATTGAACTGAAAGCTCTTCGCGTCCAAGCGGGCGTTCGCGTTGGATGAGGGTAACATCGGGATAGTATGTGATGGACCAAACCCTGGACAGGTTTTGCTCATCTTCCCACTTGAACATTCTCCCTCCTCCCGCGCTTCCCCTCTTCCATCTGTGCCCGCCGTGGAGAGATGGAACTGAAGTGGAACGGGAGCAGTGGGTGCAGACTGGGGCGGGCCCACGGTTCTACATATCCTTCCCTTCCTTCCATGCATGCATCGCGCGCAACTGCAAGTTCGCAACTGCACACAAGAACGGGCATGCTGAGTACCAACTCCGTCGGGTTGCCAAGGATGGACGGCTTGGCACCATGGCATGATCATGTTCTCTGTACCACTTGCTCGCTCGCACAAGTGGCTTGTTTTGGGCGAGTGAATGCGAAGCTGAGATGTGCAAAAACGTATCCGATACTTTCCCTTCGCTGGTTGAAGGTTTGCCAAAAGGCGTTCGATGTTGGTGGAGTCTATCGATACTAGCCGGTCTTGTCTGGTTGGCTGCTGCCCAGCGTGTATCAATTGAATTTCGAATTGAATTTGATGCCGCTAGTCGCTGCTGCTCAGTCTACACTATGCTACGGTCCCCTTGCCGCTTGGTGGACTGAGTGGATCCAATCCTCGCTGTTCCTGACGAAAGATGATTGATGATTGGCTCGTGTAACCTTCTCCCCACCTCTGCAAGGGGAAGCAACAAGGGGAGACATCCTTCTAGGGAAGGCACCGAGCGCGCCGCGCACGCACATTCACTCCTCACCATCACTCGTTCACCATTTGTCTCTCTTGTTCTTCCTTTCCTTGTCCATGTCCAGGCCTCATCATCACTTCCCTTGCCGTCGTCACCTTCCCCATCCCCAAAAACTCCCTTCCATCTTTCCCCCCCTCCCTCCGTCCACACCTTTCGTGGTCTCCTCCACGCGTGCTTGTGCCATTCCGGCCTCTGGGACTGGCCCTACCTACATACCACCAACGGGACACCACCATCAGGAATCAATTGAAAACATCGATCCATTGAGCCAACATACATTCGTTTCGCCATTTCCCAATACCTCAGCTACTTCTACCTACCTACCTAGAGGCACCCCTGCCTACAATTGCCGGCCGTGTGCCATGGCGGGTAAGTAGGTACTTAGGATTGTGGGCTTTTCCGCCAGCATGGAGGGTTGGTTATCTTGACATGGCCACCAACACCACGTCAATCTCCATCGCATGGTCAAAGAATTAGCACTGCCTCATTTCAATGGAACATTGAGCCTACCCTCCGCACATGGTTCAGCAACGACCTACAGAGCCTCAAGCCCTGCAATCCGTGCCTATCAGGAGAACCCAATATCTCTAAGCAGCATGCGGCATGGCGTGCTCACCATACCTCAAACCCGAATATTGACCTCATAATCCTGCCAAAGGAAAGACCGCCAGCGTGAAACGAGACAAAGACTTCAGCCAAACCACGAGTGTTTCTTCAAGAGAACCAGGATTCCCAAGGGAAACGAAACGGCGGCGCCAAAAACGGTCCCACCCCCCATCTCTTCCTCGGTTTTTCTATATTCAACCTACGTTGTACTCTGTGCCTTGTACGCTCAGCCTGCCATTAGGTTCGAGAGGACAGGATTCCCCCCCCCCCCCCCCGTCCAAAATGCTCGAGCCTCTCCTACCCTCGCAGCTTGTCAAAATCTGTCCCTTGTTCTTCATGCGACCGCGACTAGCGGGAAACCACGAGCAAAAGCTGTTGCTGATCTTCAACTGTTCTGGCCGCGTTTGACACACCATGATACCCCTTCTCCCCTTTTGGCGATAACTTCGGAGCAGTTTGCTGTCTAAGAACTACTATCTCCTATCCTCGGCTTGTTTTCTTCTTTTTTTTTATCGCACGTTGCAGCCAGCACGATGTTATGTGCCATTTGCCCCCTGGATCGCCAAAGATTCGTCCGTATTCACACGAATTAATTACACTACTTGGCAACATGCAACCTGCTCCCATGATATAGGCATAATATGGCCTAAAAACCATCTTACTCAATCACCCGAACATGGCCGTGGTCCGGCGAATGTGTGGGAGCGCTGCCGCGCCACTCCTTGCAGTCCAATAAGACTCTTCTCCAGTTATCGTTACCTCGTCCCAACAAGCTCCCCGCTCGAGATACTCACACCATTTAAAGTTGGTAGGATCATCACCCCGGAATGCCATACTTAGCATTTCAATCACTAGCCACGAGGTGGTTAGTGAGAACACCAGAGACTTCTGCGTTCATGTGTATGGGTCACCCATCCAGGCTCACCGGCGAGTGTCTCTGCTCCTACAACTACTTACCGATTACCTATAAGAACGGATCATCTGTTGGTTCTCCTTGCCAGCTGTGGGAAAACCACACGTGATGCGCAGCCAAGAGTTGTACAGTGGCCAATGTAACTTCATTATGATATAGTTTATATCTCCAACTGGCCATACCCGAAAATCAAGGTGTTTCGGGAATTCGGGATGATTCCCACGCGAACGAACAGCCCCAAAGTGTCGAATCATCAACGGCAATCCCATGTTGGGATGATTGATTCACCCGTACACTTTCAAACTTCCCGCACGGCCAGTGATGCAGCGCAGTCACATCTCAATCGTTTTGTTCTGTTTGTCAGCCATGGGTGTTGAGCAAGCAAGACAGTAGAAAGATTCAAAGCAGCAGACGTTGAGGTCAGGACGGTGCAAATCCAGAGAAAGGCCATCGCAGGCCGAAAGGGAAATCTGGGCCAGCTGCTATACAGCATCATTTCCAATTCCTTTCTTCCTACTTTGCTCCACATAAATCTCTTCTCCTGTTTATCACGCCGGGCTTGTTTTGGGGGAGCATGACGATTGGGCTATCTTTACGAGCACCTTTGGATACAATGGATATCGTGCAGTCGGCCCCCATCCCGATTCACGAGTGTGACGATCAACACAAAAACCACAACAACGCCTCATTGCCTGGCTGTATCAGTCCCTACTTTCGAGGTCCGAGACGGTGTGAGACGAGGGGAACTATCATAAACAGATTCATTTGGCATCGTCCATGATGCTACAGTTGAGGCGAGGATGTCGTCCATTTCGAAAATAAGAGAAAAACAAGACAAAGTACCCATAACCAGCCTTGTGGTGCTTTCGTCAGGAACAACCAACATCGATCGAAATGGACTCGAAATACAAAAACATCAGAGTATCATCAAGCGGATTTTGCTTTTTGTTTCAGCTATTCCGTTTGACCGGAAACTGCTCAATGGCCTTGTGCTTATGCCAACAGACGGCCAATCACGTAGATGTTCTCATAATTCACCTTTTCGCACTGGAAACCAGGCTGCGTAAACGGCCCAGGGACTTTCACTATTTTTACTTGCAGTTGGAAGCCTGGGACTAATTGCAGGTATGATATGATGTGGCCTACCGCATCCTACGCGCGAAGCATCCTGAACCCGGTAGCTCTACGGGTGGTAATCCTCAAGACTTAATTCTCGGCTACTAAAGTCAAGCTCTCTAGTTCTACCAACGATACAAGCGGCCAAGCATTTAAATGCAGGCAAGAGCGAAGAAATAGACCGGAAGCGCGTTGTCAGGGTCGCCAAAACCATGATGCAGATTCCCGGATGGCTGTCTCGTTGATGAGCTCGGGCACAGTTGCTAAGTTCGTCAAATCTTTTCTAGTCGCTGTTCACCACGCCCCCTACCAGACTACCTCCTTATCTGACCCGGGAACAGCAGCAGTTGCCGCGATTCTCACAAGACATGCAGTTCGTGGTTGCACAGATCGAGACACGGTGCCTGCCATCGCCCGAACTGCAACACCGACAACACATATTGGGTTCAGTTACCCTGTACCAGCGATAGACCAAGAATGGCGGTCTCTAAAATCAGGTTTTGCAAGGCGGCAGATCCTCACTCTGTTGCGCAACCCCAGGTTTTCGCGATCAACAAATACTGAGGTGAAGTCACTGCCCGATGTATAAATCACGGCAGCCACCCAGTCTAGGTTCTGAACTGATCGTCGACTCGTGGCAGCGTCTTGGTACAAAATAGACGCTGCTGGACGGAAGGCTGCCGTACCAGGGCGGGTTTGGTGTTATTCCTGATAAATGATCGTATCTTCGAATCTCAAGTTCAGATCCTAAATGGTAGGCAAGGTAGCCCGACACACTGCAAAGTTCATAGTTGCCGGTTCGGGTGGCACCTGAGGATAGAAGTGAAGCGAACCATGAGATTACAATATGGCCCGTTTGTCACATCGGAACCTCAACTGTTATCAAGCTACAAGTTTTTGATTCACCCTATTCAGTTCAGCATGCCAATTGCCGGGACCTCGTTATATTTACCATTGCACACTACAATTCAACGCCAGCCTCCATATAAGATTGCGGTGGTAGCGATGGAGGAGATGGGAGGTCCCAGCAAATGAACTCCCAGAGCCTGTGCGTACTGGACGTATGCCGGGTCGATCTGAAGCAACTTCACAACAGCAAAGACTAGCGTGGTGTTGCTCCACGGCGCGATTCAGTCAATCAATTCACTGCACAACGTCCATCTAATCATCGGCTACCACTTCCCTCTTGCTCGGCTCACATCTTACAAGGTACCGTGCATCTCGGCCGTCTTCACACCACATTGAGTTGGGCGCTGTGTGGCAAAAAGAAAGCATCACCAGCAACTGGGCGAATGAATGCCTGGTTACTCGCCCCTTACCAGAGTTCCATCCACGATATGAGTGACCCCATGCCTCCAATTTCAGATCGGCTGCTCTTTTCAAATTGACAATGTGATGTATCATCTACCATGTGCTCGGGCCAAACACCAGGGGACCATAACGTGGCACAGGGTTGCTGCTATGTCTTAAGCAGAGCAAATTTGGGCGCACCTTGCTTTTCCATTGTACCATCCAAAGCATCAACCGCCCTTTGACGGATTAAGCCAGTATGGGATATGGTCTTGAGACCATTCTCTGCACGTTCCTCATTTTAGACAGCTGCAATCCGTTGTGGATCAGCGGTCCTGCAGCCATAAACACGGACAACGGCTTTCAAAGGACAATTCCGCTGTTGGCCTGTGTCAGAGCGTAAACTTGAGTACTAAACTCAGTCTAACCTGTATTAATTGGGCAAGGGAATACCTCTCAATAAGGGGAAGCAGGCAGCAGAAAGATTCGCGAAATAAACCACCATAATGAGCATCATTATGGAAGTGAGCCTCAAACCCCTCACGAGAGAAACAATCAACGGATGATGTCCTGTCGCATCCCGTCCTAGATCTGACTTGCTTGCCTTGCATCAAGATGCGGGAAAGCATAAAGGCAGGGGGGTAGAGGTAGTTAGCCGAGATCGGGGCATCCAGTTCAGTCACCAACCAGCTGGAGGACTTGTGATGAGATATCCTATGTGATATTGGGGTCTTGTAAGTGACCAGATCAACGGGATCTGGTTTCAGCAGGGCCACAGTCTGATGCTAGCGAAGCCAGCTTCCCAGCGGAAGTTGCCACAAGAAATCCGCTTATAGCTTGGTCAGGCAGTTTCACTAGCTCATTCATGGCAGACTTGCTGATTGTCCCTACCTCCAAACTTCTTGGGGTCAGTAGCAGAGAAAAGATCTGTTGGTATTCCTTCCTCCCTTTTCTTATCACAACCAGCCGTCCTCATTTCGAATTAACTAACTCAGATCACATCACACACGGGTACTCATCTACTAGATTAATATTTGTCTAGGTGGTGTGTTAAGGTAACAGCCCGGGGTTCGTTGGCCGTCAACTGTACCCTTCCAGGGCTCAATGGTACAGGTCAAAGACTGTATTACGCGACATGCGAGGCTCTAAGTCAACAGTCAGGGCTACATCTACCTTACCGCCCACGCGGCAAGATACACACCATCCGGGTCCGAATCTGGATTGACGCAGAGATGGAATCGTAGTCACATATGCCAGTTACCGGCTTGTATGCAGGTGAGATCGAGTCATAATAAATTTTGCAGGAAGGTATTTGGCACCCAATGATCACTCTACCCGATCATCCAAGTGGAAGGCAAGGTAGCTCCTCCCCGATGCGCACTTCGCGACCAACCTCACTTGGAAATCACACTCCAGACCGAGTCCCAAAGATACAAACAAGACTGGGAAAGTGCCACGAGCCTGAGGTTTTCAAACATGTCATCCATGTTGGTCTTTTCCAGATTGTCTTCAAATATGGGTGGATCGTCATCTCTTTTTGGCACTTTCACCGGCCTTTTCTCCATCCGTTCTCATTCGTCCACGCACCACAAACGACAAGCCAGCAAGGACTCATCCCCAGACACCGTCCTGGACGCCATTCTTTCCCTGGAATATATTCGTCAGCTCTTGCTCCGTCGTTTTCTTAAATCTCTCTAATTGGGAGTCATTCTCTCGAAATTAGACTCCTTCCAGGCTAGCGAGCGGAAGAAGAAAAAAAAAAAACGTGACGTCGTCCTGGCTCATCTCCACCACTCCTTAGACTCGGTGCTGCTTACCATCACAGTCGATATCACAAGCTTCCAGGTGTTGCTACCGTTGTGTTGGGTCCTTGCCTTACCTCACTAGGTGCCGGATCTACCTACCGGGGTTATCAAGTCACGCCGTTGGATTTGTCACCTGAGGTCCCTGGTCCCAATAGTTTGTCGACTTGAAAGGTTACCCTTGACTCGGCTACTTTGGGGGACGCTGTTTAGGCTCCAGAAGAGAACGGATCCGCCCTTAGGAGACCCCACGCGATCGAGATCTGGTTCAGATGCCCAGGCCACGTCACATTAAGGAAGTCTCTCACGGTTCGGTTGGAGAAACATCAGGAAGTTCCGTGTGGTGTTTGCTTAACGGCGAAGCCTCCGATTTACCTCAGCGCTGACAAAGCTTTTCACATCTACTCATCGATCCCTCTCGGCTCGGAGACTCATCACACCACGCTAGCTTTCTTATTCGCACCCCTTCTCCAGCACACGAAGCATCCCTTGCCCACTCTTGGCTAAGAAAATTGGTGTCAGTCACCGGGCGGTTCTTCAGCAGCGTGGACTAAACTAGGGTCAAGGTCGGCCGAGAAGTCGATCATTCGCTAGTAGTGAGCTAGTGAAAATTGGGGAAGACGATCGGAGATCGACAATATATATCGAACCGTAATACCGATATCTGGAGAACGGTTAGGTTGTGATCGGATATCGGAGACTTGTGATTAGGTTTGAGTAAGGTAAGTGGACGAGTTGGAAAGAAATAAACGCCAAGAGTCGGAGATCGGAGAAAGGGGATATCGGTTGAAGAGCTGGATATATAAAGTAAGGACCAGAACGGACGACATACGTCGAGAGATATCTCATATTCGGCCACTCACTTGTTTTCCGGGACACAGACAACAAGCAAGCAAGCAAACAAACAAACAAACAACCAGCAAGAACAACACAATGGGTGTCAACAAAATCACTCACGTTGCGGGTACCGGGCCACAACCAGAAGCTGGCCAGACCGTGGTTATCGAATATACTGGTTGGCTGAAGGACTCAAGCCAGGCCGATGGAAAGGGAGCCCAGTATGTTCTTTTCCTTTTTGAAAAATCTTGCCTTACCATACAGGTCTCCGGTTGTTATTCAGTTTTGATAACACTATATCCAGATTCGACAGCTCGATCGGTCGTGGGGATTTTGTCACGCAAATCGGGGTTGGAAGACTCATCAGAGGTATATGCCCACCATCAGTCCACTTTTCCCATATATCGGAGACTTTATACTGACGTGCTGCTCTTTGACGGGTATAGGATGGGATGAGGCTGTATTGGAAATGAAGGTTGGCGAGAAGGCCACTTTGGATATCTCTAGGTGAGTTATCCCTGAGTGAACAATGTGTCAGGGGAAGAAATTGATACTGACGAAACAATATGTGTTAGTGATTACGGATACGGAGAGCGGTGAGTAACCTACAGGCCTCTTGTTTCTTTTTCTTCTTCCGAAAATCCAAAGCTCAGTCTACTTGGTGCAACACTACCCGCAGACACAATAGTTCTGGCCGTGTTGACTTGGAGTTAATGTCCATGTGCTGACTCGGTACTATTGCACACCAGGGGTTTTCACGGCCACATTCCTCCGAACGCGGATTTGATCTTGTGAGTTGTCTCCTATATGCCACAAATCTCACTCCAGCTTGTCTCTTTAGTCAAGGTAGCGGCGGGTAAGATAGCGACAGCGAGGATACGAGCTAATATGTGATAGTGACGTATATCTCAAGGGTCTCCAGTAGTTAGGCGGTTGACTGATTTCGGGAAAAGGAGATGAGGTCTCTAGTTCAACGCCTCCAATGAGCCAAAGTAGGGACCGATGGGCAAGAAACCACTCGAAATTGAAGTTCTTTTGAGAAGATAGATTTTATGTCGATGATGGCGATGACGAAAACACAGACTGTTGGTGTTTACGTGGGGAGGAACCTTGATGGGTAAAGACGAGGGATTGAATGACGGGAGGTTAAGCGATACAGGGAAGGGTGAAGTACCCGCGCAGCTATGTTAATATGGAGAAGTACTTACAAGCGCCTCATTGAATGTGATTGGCTTACTACGATAAGAGAGCACAATTTGCCTGCCGGCAGGCAAAGCTAGGTAGTAGATGGGCTGAGTGGCTGGTCCTTGCTTACTGTACAAGATACGTTTTTGATACATCTGGCAAGTACCTCTAGTGCATGACCGCCTCGTACTACTGCGGGATGTTAGTAATAATTCGATCCTTCTATGGCTGTCCTCACGGTTCCTTCATGTGCGCGTGAACCACAATACATATTGGCTTCAGCATCAATGAGACTCCCTCTGAGTCAAGGTTTATCCGATCAGATAGGAGACAGGGCACAGCCAGTGTGAAACAAGGTTGGGAAGAGGTAGCTAGCATAGCCACTTGATGTACAAGTGATAGGTGCCAGGCAGCACACGGTGAAGGCTACAGCACACTGCACTAACAGCAGTACAGCGACCTGCACGCTGCAGCGGTGCTTGGCCAACGACGGACAGTGCATCACATCACCATTCCCCGCAGTTCCCCTTGATGCCGCTTGACAGCTGGTGGCGGGGCTGACCGAACCTCCCTCGACATCCCCGCCGCCCGCCCGACCTTCCAGATTACAGACAGACAGCTTCCACTTCCACTTCCACTTGCACCGACTTGCACTTGCACCTTGACATAGTACGACATAGTAGCACTTGCGCTTGATCGTCTGCTTTCCCCGAGTCATTCAACTACAATATCGGCGTTTTCTTTGGACCAACATCGCCTACTTGAAGTATCACAATACCCAACCCAACCACTGCGAATCAACAACTTTAGCTTCTCGTTCTTGTTTTTGCTCTGTTTGCGTCACGAACTTTCCACCATCTATAATCTACCGGCCCGCCCGTAATCAACAGTCGCCAAGCTGGGGAAGCGCAAAGTATCCGAAGGGGACCTACCCATCTCCCTAAAGAGAACCATGACAGTGAGTTGAAACCCCGTTTGCCCACCTGGATCCTACTTGGGATGGCAGATGCTTGTTCCGTCCTGGTAGCTAGCGCTAGTCAGTCTGACACGTTCGTGATGCCATCTCCCAGGACACTCAGAAAAACGAGGTCGACCTTGTCACCAGGATGCAAGTCGACGAATCAGTAGCCGGTACCACGGCCGAGATCGATGAGTCCCTCTACAGTCGCCAGCTCTATGTCTTGGGCCACGAGGCCATGAAGCGCATGAGCGCTTCCAACGTCCTCATCGTCGGCCTCAAGGGCCTCGGCGTCGAGATCGCCAAGAACGTCGCCCTTGCTGGCGTCAAGAGCCTCACCCTCCACGACCCTGAGCCCGCCGCCTGGGCCGACCTCTCCGCCCAGTTCTTCCTCCGCCCTGAGGATGTCGGCAAGCCTCGCGACCAGGTCACCGCTCCCCGCGTTGCTGAGCTCAATGCTTATACCCCCGTTCACATCCACCAGTCGCCAAGGTAGGTTACGAATCGGACGGGAGTGGGCTTGGAAGATTCGGTAGCTAACCGTGGCCTCTGTACAGTCTCGCCGATAACCTGTCGCAGTTTGACAAGTACCAAGTCGTCGTCCTTACGAACCAGCACACCGATCTCCAGACTATTGTCGGCGAATACTGCCACTCCAAGGGCATCTACTTTATTGCTGTCAACACACACGGTCTCTTCGGCGGCATCTTCTGCGATTTCGGCGATAACTTTACTGTCATGGACACGAACGGCGAAAACCCCGTCAACGGTATCGTGGCTGGAATCGACGAGGAGGGTCTCGTTTCTGCGCTTGACGAGACCAGGCATGGACTTGAGGATGGCGACTATGTGACGTTCTCGGAGGTCGAGGGTATGGAGGGACTGAACGGCTGCGAGCCCCGCAAGGTCACCGTCAAGGGCCCCTACACCTTCTCTATCGGCGACGTTTCCGGGCTTGGCCAGTACAAGAAGGGCGGTCTCTACCAGCAGGTCAAAATGCCCAAGACTATCGAGTTCAAGAGCATTACCAACGCGCTCAAGGATCCCGAGTTTGTCATCTCCGACTTCGCCAAGTTCGATCGCCCTCAGCAGATCCATATCGGTTTTCAGGCTCTCCACGCTTTCGCCAAATCTCAGGGACGTCTACCAAGGCCGATGAACGACGAGGATGCGCTTGTGGTTATCGCCTCGGCCAAGGAGTTTGCGAAGCAGCAGGGTGTTGAGGTTGAGTTCGACGACAAGCTTCTCAAGGAGCTCAGCTACCAGGCTACTGGTGACCTTAACCCGATGGCCGCTTTCTTCGGTGGTCTTACCGCCCAGGAAGTCCTCAAGGCTGTTTCGGGCAAGTTCCACCCCATTAAGCAGTTCATGTACTTCGATGCGCTCGAGGCTCTTCCCACCAACTCCAAGCGCACCGAGGAACTCTGCGCGCCCACTGGTAGCAGGTATGACGGCCAGATCGCGGTCTTCGGAAAGGAGTTTCAGGAGAAGATCTCGAACGTCAAGCAGTTCCTTGTTGGCGCTGGCGCCATTGGCTGTGAGATGCTCAAGAACTGGGCCATGATTGGTCTCGGCACTGGCCCTGAGGGCAAGATTACCGTTACCGATATGGACTCGATCGAGAAGTCCAACTTGAACAGACAGTTCTTGTTCCGCCCCAAGGACGTTGGTCAGATGAAGAGTGACTGCGCCGCCAAGGCTGTGCAGGCCATGAACCCTGACCTCGAAGGCCACATTGTTTCCCTCAAGGATCGCGTTAGCCCCGAGACCGAGGAGATCTTCAATGAGGAGTTCTGGCAGGGTTTGGACGGCGTCACTAACGCGCTGGACAACGTTGAGGCGAGAACGTATGTCGACAGGCGGTGCGTTTTCTTCCACAAGCCTCTCCTTGAGAGTGGTACCCTCGGCACCAAGGGCAACACGCAAGTGGTGCTCCCTAGGCTCACCGAGTCCTACTCTTCCTCCCAGGATCCTCCTGAGCAGTCGTTCCCCATGTGCACACTCAGGAGTTTCCCCAACAAGATCGAGCACACCATTGCTTGGGCTCGTGAGCTGTTCGAGAGCTCATTTGTCAAGCCTGCGGAGACTGTCAACCTCTACTTGACCCAGCCAAACTATCTCGACACTACCCTGAAGCAGAGTGGCAACGAGAAGGCGACGCTGGAAATGTTGGCGGACTTCCTGAAGCACGAGCGCCCGCTCACCTTTGAGGATTGTGTCCAATGGGCTCGCATGCTTTTCGAGAAGCAATACAACAACGCTATTCAGCAACTTCTCTACAACTTCCCCAAGGACTCCGTGTCCTCGACCGGCACCCCCTTCTGGTCCGGACCCAAGCGCGCCCCTGACCCGCTCAAGTTCGACCCTGAAAATCCCACCCACTTTAGCTTCCTCGAGGCTGCCACCAACCTCCATGCCTTCAACTATAGTATCAATGCCAAGGGCAAGAGCAAGGCCGAATACCTCCGGGCTTTGGAGGGCATGATTGTGCCTGACTTCTCCCCTGACTCGAACGTCAAGATTCAGGCTGATGAGAAGGAACCTGTAAGTAGTTGCCACAACGAGTTGTGTGTTGAGGATGATGCTAACTGAAAGTAGGACCCGAACGCGGACAACACTGCCTTCGATGACGAGTCCGAGCTCGGCAACCTCAAGTCCCAGCTCCCCGAGCCCAAGTCCCTCGCTGGCTTCAAGCTCAATGTTGTGGAGTTTGAGAAGGACGATGACACCAACTACCACATCGACTTCATCACGGCCGCCAGCAACCTGCGCGCTGAGAACTACAAGATTGAACCTGCCGACCGTCACAAGACCAAGTTCATCGCCGGCAAGATCATTCCCGCCATCGCCACCACGACGGCCCTGGTCACCGGCCTCGTCGTCCTCGAGCTGTACAAGATCATCGACGGCAAGACCGACATCGAGCAGTACAAGAACGGCTTCATCAATCTGGCCCTGCCCTTCTTCGGCTTCTCCGAGCCCATTGCCAGCCCCAAGGTCGAGTACAACGGCCCCAACGGCAAGGTCACGCTCGACAAGATCTGGGACCGCTTCGAGGTCGGCGACATTACCCTGCAGGAGCTGATTGACGATTTCGAGAAGCGCGGTCTGTCCATCTCCATGTTGAGTTCCGGTGTCAGCTTGCTGTATGCCTCGTTCTTCCCGCCTGCCAAGCTCAAGGATCGCTATGCTCTCAAGCTCAGCGAGCTGGTGGAGACGATCAGCAAGAAGCCCATCCCGGCGCATCAGAAGGAGTTGATCTTCGAGGTGGTGACGGAGGATGCGGACGGTGAGGATGTGGAGGTTCCTTATATCAAGGCGCGGATCAGGTAGATGATTGGCATAAAAGGGGTTGGTGTGGAAGACGGTGTAGATATCAGATGAGCTGTTTTTTTTGGGTGAATGAATACAGTCAAAGTCAAGTCAATAGAACGTTATTTTTTACTTTCTTGGTTTATGATCCTTTTACATAAGGTGGACATGCCTTCGAAGCGGAATGGGTCTGGCTTAGTGCCGGTGAGGATGAGGTGATGATGATAGGAACGCTGAAGTACGAGTGCCAGGGAAGTGATTTAAACATTCTTACAAAAAAAAAAAAAAAATGGACACCTACTTGTATAAATAGTCTTACATTACCACGTGAGAAGTTATTCAAGGCCCGTTCAGATGCTAATTATCAATATCCTAGCTACCTGATTACGTACTACATGATAACATGACAACAAGACTTCCTCTCTCTTCACCTGATTCTGATTCCTGTTCAAGACAAACCCAAACCCAAACCCAAAGTAGTTGAAGACAGGCTTAACAGACACCATGACACCATGGACGTACTTGACTAGTAGTTAGTTAGGTTGGTAAACGACCAGCGAATGCCAGGTATTGTATGTTTCTTTTTTCCCTTGTAATTCACCCATTGCCTCTTCCCTTTATTTTTTTTTTCTCTTTTCTATCCTCTTGGCTTCAAGGTTTGACTCTTGCGTGTTTATAGGTGTTTGTCTACCATCGTCTTGTGTCAACTCTCTGAACCGAGGATTTTTTTTTAGGATGGTTGATACATTGATGGTGGTGGATTACTTGATTACGGTTTTTTTCTTTGATTTTTTGGGAAAAAAATCAAAACATTTTCCTAGCATTCGTGTGCAGGGATATGGACCCCAGGATATAGTAAGTAGAGTGAGAGAGTGAGTAGTGGGAGAAATACATCGACGTGGACAGTCCTATTTGGTCACTTAATATCGTAAAGGTCGTAACAAGACAAGGAAATGTACCTCGCCAATGCAAACAAACACCTGGACAATGCTAACTCTGGCACGCTTTCAATTGGGAAATGCATTGTGGTTTAGACAAGGTTCACTGGAGGCGGTCTGAGATATAAAAGAGTGTACCAAAGATGTGTTGTGTTCGACTTAACGCTAAGATCAGCTCTGCTACTTTTCTTGCTTCGCAGCCCATCTTTGCACATACAGCCACTTCAGCTCGGTACCGCACCCATTGTATTTGACTGCTTCGATGAGGTTTTCGCCCAGAAAATCCAACACCCTCATCATTTCTTCCGCAGAGATCTTGGGACTATACCTCCTCTGGATATCCCTAATGGCGGTCTGGAGGTCCGTCGCGCCAGGTAATGACTGGTTTAACGTTGCAGAGGGGATCGGCTTGGTAGACGTCACCGTGCTCTGTGTACTTGCTGTACTGTTGGACATCCTCCTCCGTGTTGTGGGTTTCGCATTATCCTTGTGCGCCTGGGCACTCTTCATCACCTTCACTGCCTGTGCCATATCCTTCAACACCTCCGCCTTGACCATCTTCTCCATCTTCACCGTGATATCCTGACGGATATCCTCGACCCACTCGGCTTCGATCTCCTTCCGCAGCTCCTCTTGGGCTAGTTCAACCGTCTCGGCCACCCATTCCTCCGTCTGGCTTAAGAGCGCGCCCTCGAGTTCACGACGCACATCATACAAATGATCGTCGATTCTTTCGTCGACTTTGGTGTTTATGTGACCGAAAATTTGCTCCACCTCCTCTGTGTCGTATCTGCATGTGCTTTCGGCATTGAGACACTCGGTTATCAGTTTCTCAACCTGTTTGACTCGAACATCGAGGCTGGCGGTGCGGCCGAGCACTCGACGTGTTGCGAGGAGAATATGCTTGTCGGTTGGAGAGCGAGATAAGAGCTCGCTTGTGCGTCGACGCTTTCGGTCTGGAACGGTAACGGCATTAGCTTAGAACAGGCGATTGCTGATGATACCAAAGGGGACATACCAGTCGGGGTGGAGAACTGATTCGGGCTTTGAAGAAGTGAGCCCGAGATGGAAGGCGGCTGCACCTGTTCATCTGTTGTCACAGGAGACAAGGATTCACTTATACGTCGCTTTCGATCTGAAAGTACGCAGTGTTAGTTACTGCTTAAGAGATAGCGTAACGGTGATGGAAAACAGGATGACCGTACCAATAGGGGCCAAGTACCCCGGCGCATTCCGAGACGAGCTGTCGTTGGTATATGGGGGAGGGATGATGTCTGTCGGCTTCGCTGCTGTTTCCTTTGCGATTTCTTCCAAAGTCTGGTTGTGAATGGTGCCAGAGGGGGGAGCAGTCTTGCCCAAGTCGATAACCTGACCGGGCCCGCCATGGAACAAAACGTCGAACGATGCCAATATCTCGTCCGTCCGCATTAGGCCAAATGGATGAGAGAACGAGAAGACCGATGGGAGCAAAGCCAGCTGCTCTCGATACTCCGGTGTAAGGTTGAGGCGGTTCAGGTAAACAGTGAACTGGCACAACATAGCCAGGGACTTCATGCTGTCAAAAAGAGCTTGATACCGAGGCCTCGGCTCGTAAGACCCTTTGTTTGCCGTTGGCGCCACGAGAGTAGGTGGTTGTGTCATCGTGAACTCTAGAGAAATGAAGTTGTCGCCGTCAGGTCCCTGCATGGCGGGCGGACGATGACTGCGAGCAAACTCGATCGACTGAATTGTCTCTGGATGAACAAGCAAGTACAGCTTTTTCTTGGTGTTGCCATCTTTGAGTAGGATAAAGCCATGCAGTTTGAACATGGCTAACAACTTTGTGGTATCTATGTATAGATCGATACGCAAATCCGATGTGTATTGTTTCTCCAGGTCGATCCCGTTCTTCCAGGCAACAACTCCATTAAGTTCAGAGAGGTTTATTTTGCAACGTTTTTCGCCCTCGTCGCTTGCGAAGGATGCAGTCGCTACGTAACTTTCGTTGTGTTTGCCGCCGGGGATGTCTCCATCGATGCCACCAATCTCCCTGTAACCACATTCGTAAGCGTAATCTGAGAAGGGGAAGATCCGCCGATCTCGCGTGACAATGAGACTGTCAGCAGCGGTCCCAAACGAGTCAAGAGCCCCAGTCCTTCCAACAGGCGTACCTGCCGGGTAGGAGTTGGCTATTTATAAAGACCCCTGACAGCTTGGGACGCATACTTGCAGACGCAGCATCAGCCATATAGCTCTTAGCAGCGTCCGAGGCGAATCAAACGCCCCAGTCCTTCCAACAGGCGTACCTGTTGGGTGGGAGTTGGCTATTTATCAAGACCCCTGACAGCCTGGGACGGTATGCTTTGACCATATGGCCTGCGAGAGACGGAGCGGGCGTGTGTTGTATGGGCATTCAGCGCTAGCTGAGAGGAAGGGAGGAAAGGGAAAAAGGATTTGAATCAGTGAGCATGGTGTCGCAGCTCTTGCAGATAATGTATCTGTATCAGTAACGGTCTCATGCGAGTCAAGAACCACAGTCCTTCCAGCATCGTGCACACATGCTGGGTAGGAGCTGGCTATCTATAAAGGTCCTTGATAGCTTGAAACGCGTACTTCCAGACGCATCAGCCACATAACCCTCAGCAGCGTCCAAGGCGAATAAAGAGACCCAGTCCTTCCAGCAGGCGTACCTACTGGGTAGGAGTTGGCTATTTATAAAGACCCTCCACAGCCTTGGGCGGTGTGCTGTGAGCATGTGACCTGCGAGAAACTGAACGACAGTCCACGGTTTTCAATGGGGAGGGGAGAAGAGGAGGGAGAAGATATTGAACGAAACCTGGTGCCAGTGACAATCGACCGGCTGCTCCTGCGTGACAATGCGAACATCGAGCAGACAAAGGGTGTATGGCTGGATCCGCATCGTCCGGGAGAAACCGAGCAATCATCGCACCGGTAGCATGATCATCACTGACCCTGGAGAGGATATTGAAAACGGCTGGGTTGACTCGCATTCGTCGTCGTGATTATCGGGTTCACGGTGATCGGGGAATGGAGGAGGTGGTGTAGAGGGCAGGGAGTCTGCCATGGCGACGGTCTAACGGGCTGAGTGTGGGGTGAAAAGATAGGTCAATCAATCGCGTTCATTGGAATCCCATTGACGACGAGGCGGCGGTCGATAGAGAGGTGGAGGGCTCGACTCGTTTGTTGACTTTGTGGAGCGTTGTTCACGCAAACGTGAACGACGTTGCGGCCTCTATCCCTGGAAACCTACGCAAAGTCACATGACCGTGACGAGTGTGCTATGTAACGTTCGCTGGTCTTGACCCACAGCCTGCACCGCCATGCGCTGTCACCAGCCACGTCCGATCGAAATGAAGCCACCAGCCACGATTGACCCAAAAAGCCAAGACCAGCCAATAGGGTGCAGTGAGGTCATTGACGACTTCGTTGTATCGGACTTCGGGCTGCTCAGTAATCTGCGACTAACATGATGCGTCTTGTTTGTCAGCGTCATGGTGGATGTTTGGCGAATAATGCCTTGCGCCTGTAAATGCAGTTCTGTATAAATACCGTAAACAACTTTTTGTACATGATCGCGCAGTTAGCATTAACACTATCGTCACACCTGTGAATCCCTCATGAGCCTTCGCTTTCGTCTCAACCTCGCTGCAGTGAGATCTCCAACAAATTTGCTTCTACCCCGCAGCATTACTAGTTCATCTCTTGTCTCAACCGTCGTCGTCCGAACCTCAACCCGGAACATCTCAACTCTATTGCAACCGTTCCCGTTGCCCCACGCAACTACACCAAACAACTTACCAACCATCACCACCAAAAGAACCCTCAACACCACTACACCCACAATGGCCACCTCCGACTCAATCACCAACTGGGTAGACCCCAACGACAAAACCGGCGAATTCAAGCGCCAAGTCTCCTCCTTCCGCTCCTTCATCTCGCGCTCTGACCCTTCCTCCCCCTTCCCCCCCGAAAAGGGCCGCTACCACCTCTACGTCAGCTATGCCTGTCCGTGGGCCACGCGCGCCCTGATCGTGCGCAAGCTCAAGGGGCTAGAGGACATCATCTCTTTTAGTTCTGTACACTGGCACATGGGCCCATTGGGGTGGCGGTTCCCCCTCGCTGAAGAAGGAAAGGAGGGCGGGGATGCGGCTGGGGACCAAGTGGTGCCTGACCCGGTCGGTGGGAAGCAGTACATGCGGGAGGTGTATTTCGGGGTGGAACCGGAATACAACGCGCGGTTCACGGTGCCGGTGCTGTTCGATAAGAAGGAGGGGCGCATTGTGAATAATGAGAGCAGCGAGATTGTGAGGATGTTGGGGAGCGAGTTCAATGAGATCGTGGAGGATGCCAAGGCCAAGGAGTTGGATTTGTATCCCGAGGATTTGAGGGCCGAGATTGATGAGGTGAATGAGTGGGTTTACCATGATATCAACAACGGGGTGTACAAGAGCGGGTTCGCGACGACGCAGGAGGCGTATGAGCGGAATGTCACAAAGTTGTTTGAGGGGTTGGATAAGGTCGAGAAGCATCTGAAGGAGGTGCAGGCGAAGGGCAAGGGGGAGTATTGGTTCGGAGACAGGTTGACCGAGGTGGATGTGAGATTGTGAGTTGTTCTACCTGCCTGCCCCCTGGGAGCTGAGTGGGAACACGGCGATGCTGACCATGAGAACAGGTTCCCGACGATTATCCGCTTCGACCCCGTTTACGTTCAGCATTTCAAGTGCAACTTGCGCGACATCCGGTCTGGATACCCAGCCATCCACAGGTGGATGCGCCATCTCTACTGGAACGTCCCTGCCTTCCGTGAGACGACCAACTTTTTGCACATCAAGAAGCACTACACTTGCTCGCACCCTCAGATCAATCCCAAGGGTATCACGCCGTTGGGCCCGGTGCCGGACATCCTGCCACTCGACGAAGAAGTTGAGGCTGTCAAGGCTGCGAAGAACTGATGTAGTGAGCAGCTATGGTATGTACCTGCTGGTGGCCAATCAATAGCGGAACAACATAGAGATCATCAGTAATTGCAATCCTCTTTGTCGCCTAGCAACCTAGTCCGCCGCATGTTTGTTATCTAGGCTTACCAGACTTCTTCCTTTATTCGCTGAACAATGGGCTTTCTTGTTGCACCAAGCGAAGCGGCACCTGTCCATGTTGTGATATCTGCTTATGCAATCAACATTCCTTCTACCCGCATATATCATTACGGTGTCACGAAAACCGCAAGGAGTAGCAAGCCATATGATTTGAACGTTGTTTTTGGTTCTGTTGGTTGGGGCCTAGCTACATGTATGTGATGAATCCGTTGTTCGACTTCCTTCATCTCAAAGCGGACGGTTCCCGTTTCAAACTGACCGTTAAACCTTCCATTAATCAGGGTGTCGTGTCCAGGTAGAATGTGGCACGAGTACCCTAACTAACTGCTAGCGACTACTCCCTGGGCCAAGGCGTCGTGTCCAGGTAGAATGTTGTATGAGTCTCTACCTGCCAGCGACTACTCCCTTGACCGGAAAGTCCAAGTAATAATCGTTGTTAAACTGTTTCGTGCTGGGGATTGAGCATTGTAATAATTGCTTTCCCAATGTTAGGCCGAGAGGCAAAGCCTTCCACATCCTCATCGAACTTTTGGAACCACTCAGTGTTTCCAAATATCGTTGAGGACGATGACCTCCCGCCCCTCTCTATTGCTTTCAATAGGGTACCTTATTCTACTGGAGACCGAAAGACGACCACAAAACAAGGGTTTGGTAGGGGGTGGGGGGTCGAAGACGACAGACCGGTTAGATCCGGTAAGAACGATGCCAACACGGGTTGAGGTGGCCGAGGTGCTGTTCGATCTTATAGAAAGAGCGCTCCTCTTTCTTCTGTTATAAAACCACAATGGAGCGTTAGTCAACGAACAGGCCCCCATTTGACAACAACAATCTCCTCCAAGAAAGGAAACAACAATGAACGTACCTCAGACTTAGCATTAATCTTTTGCTTCTTCGGAGCAAGAAGGCACTTCACCGTGTCCCTCTTGAACTTCTGGAACCAATCCGACCTCTCCAGCAGCGCCTCCAAGTCAATCGTGCCCGCAACCCTTGTGCTCTCATTCACAAACGGCTCAACGCTAATCACCACCTTCTGCAGACTTCCCTTCTTCCGCAGCACGTCCAGCCGATTGATGGACCACGTGAAGAAGCGAAAGAACTTGAAGGTCGAATACGGCATCTTACCGCTCGCAAACCGACCCTTACGCTGGATCAGACTCTTGACATCCTTGGGCCGGACATGGGCGCTCCGCATCGCCACCACGATCTCCAGCGTCTTGACATTCCTGCACTTCTTCAACCAGTCCAGCGCGTCCCGCTGCATGTCGCACTGGTCGCGATGGTACACAGGACCGAGGTGCCACGCCACGTGCTCCACGTACTCGGTCAGCAGCGGCGACAAGGTCGCGTCCTGCCAGAGCAGGTTCATCGACTCCGTCAGCTTGTCGCTGCCGTGCCAGCTGTCGGAGTAGTTCCAGCGGAACTGGGAGTCGTACCGCAGGTACAACTGCGTGCAGCGAAAGTACTCGGCGTAGGCGACGTTGCGGATTGCCGAAGAGATGGCGCCGAGCTTGAAGAGACCGCGGAGCTGGGCGCGCAGGTGGCGGGGCTTGGAGTAGAATTCGAGGCGATGCTGGTAAGAAGCTTGGGCGGAGGGCGAGGTGTCGGGGGTGGTGTGCCAGACGAAGCGGTAGATGATCAGTTTGAGCTCCTCGGGGAGCTTCATGAAGGGGAAGATTCCTTGGGGTTGGAATGGGGGTGAGCGGATTGGGGCTGTGGTTGGGGCAGCAGGAACCAGGCCGGCAGCACGCCGAGCGGCAGCCTGAGACTGAGCGGTAGCAATGGCTCTCTGCCTCAGCCGAGCGGTCATAACCCCAGACTGAGCGGTAGTAGAACGCTTCCGCTGAGCGGCCATAAGAGCAGATGGAGTCTGCTGGTGAGTGGTAGCTTGACCTTGAGCTTGAGCGGCAGCCTGGGCCTGAATTTGAGCAAAAGCCTGAGCATCAGCCGCAACAACTGCTCTCTGACCTTGAACATAGGCCTGCTTCCCAGCGGCCATAAGAGGCACTTGTTGATCGATGGCTGTGGCCGGGTTTCTACCCGTGACAGAGGGGCCTACGACAGGATTAGCCACGACATGGGACTGGTTGGCCGTAGCCTGATTGCTGTTGAAAGGGTTGCCGAAGGCCCAGTTGCCCGTAATAGAGTTGCCCGCAACCGGAGTGTCTACGATGGGACTAGCTCCAACCGGACTGCCTACAATCTGGTTACCTCTAGCTGAGTTGCTTGTGGCCGAGTTGTCTATGACCCAGTGGTTAGTGACGGAGTTACCTGCGATAGCTTTGCCTGTGGCCGAGTTACCTGAGGTCCAGATGACTCTAGCCGAGTTGTTTGTGACTGAGTTGCCAGAATTCCAGTTGCCCGTGGCTGAGGTACCTACGACTGGGTCGAGGAGGAATTCGGGAATCAAGTTGCCTATAACCGGGTCGGTGAAGATATCATAGTCGACACCAGAGCCCCTCTCACCTGTGACCGAGGTGCCTATGGCTGGGTTGAGGCCGTTGCGGGGAATCGGGTTGCCGATAACTGGATTATCGACAACAGAAGTGTCGATGACCGAGTCGTCTAGAATCGAGTTGTAACCGCGCAAGTTGCCAGTGACCCAGTCGTCCCAGTTAAAGTGGTCGTCCAGGCCCGGATTGCCGGCGAAGTTCCATCCGTCGTCTCCGTCACCGTTGCCGTAGCCGTAATAGACGCCGCCATAGTCGTAGCCATAGCCGTTACCTAGGGCTAGGCTAGGAAGGGCATTCCATTCTCCATAATAATCATTGGAGAAAGACATGATTAATTGGAAGATGTCGTATGCAAGGCACTTGGTGCGTCAAGTCCAGAGGTGCAGCCACACGAGTCTTCCAAACGTTGTCTGATGGCCGATGGTAAGTCTTCTTAAAAAGCGAAGAAGATATGGTAGTATAAGATATCAAGAATTTGTTTCGAAAGCAAAGAAACATCGGGTAGCAATAAACAGACCAAGATTTGTGTGGCCCGCAGAGCCTCAAGGCAGGTGAAGGATGCTTAGCAAATTCAACCTGAGGAAAGGCGGACAGTATCTCCCCACAAACTGGAGGCGGTATGTTTGGAAAATTGGGGCTATTAGATAATGAATTACCCTTCACTCGAGGTTCGTTCGTAGGAGGGGGGGAGGGGAGGGGGGATACAACAACATGCAGGTACTTCTACCCAGTTCTTCACTTCATCAAGTTCATCCAATCTGTTGAAATGTTTAGCCACAGGACCACCCCTCCCCCTTTTTGAGCCCCATGTGGCAGCCGGCAGTTCTACAGAGAACATACATGTAGCATATGAAAGTTGGAAAGGAATTATTACGGCAGGCAAAGCACGTTTGGAAATTGCTACACTGTTGAAACCTATTTTCAGAGGTGATTTGGGTGAACTAGACATTTGTTTCTTAGTACAGCGACCAAGTATTCAACCGCGGATGTTTTCCCAATGATATCAAGGACTAATACAGAATAACCAAGAATCCCACTACCAGCACCAGTACCGCAGAACAATTCTCTGATAATTCCAAGCAGCTATGGCACAAAAGACAACTGGAATGTTGCTGACAAAGCCGTGTGCTTACCCCTTGGTGGCGCCGGAAAGCCAAGTCAGGGGGTCGTCCTTTGTTTGTCCCAACCAAACACCAACCAAACCCCTCGTCGCTACGAGGACTTGCCTGTGCTGGAATAGGAAGAATTACTACCGAGAATCGTGCGAGTTGACATAGAGAGTTGCAAAATGACAGGGGATAGATGGAGACTAAGTGAGTGGACATACAATGACTGACTAACCTAGGGAATATCTGCCCTAACACATGGAGAGAATAGAAACAGCAGGGTTGTGGCATTGTCAGAATGTTAGGTAAAGGTAGATGCGTTAGGAAGATGACACCGGGTGTAATATTTGGGGGGCGGGACTAATCAACTAGTAGCTTGAAGGTAAAGTTTTATTGTGAGATCACCAACGAGATCAAGCGGTTGGATACGATTGATTGAGTGCTATAGAGAAGAAAGAGGAAGAGGGAGACTAGCGGAGTCTAGAAGGCTAAATGTGGTACGGTCTGGGCAGGGCATAGAGTGGGGACTGGGCTGTACCTAGTAAATGCCATGACCTACTAATACACCCCCATAGATTAGAAGACCGCTAAAACAGTGTCTAAACCTCTAGTATACTATTTATATTGTAATATCTTTTATAGTATTATTGATCAAGCCTAGGGAACCTTCTTTTGAACCATACTAATCAACTTAATGAATCTCGCGTACTTATCCGGCTTTAATAGTTTCGTTAGACCGTCCGCCGGCATTTTATTACCCGGTAAATACTCAATCGCAAATACCTTCCTATCCACCTCTTAGATCAACTATTTATACTGTATATCGATATATCGATTCCTAGCTAGTATATTGGGGTTAAGAATCCGATCTTTGGCGTTACTACTATCTATATAAAGAATCCTATTAATTTTGTAGAGACCTAGATTTATATTTAAATCATTTAGCATACTACTAACCTAATTGAACGCTTTAATTATTAGAACCAAATTGGTAAACTCTACTTTTATTATACTAGTTGTAACGAAATTCTACCGTTTAGACTTCTAAAGGACGGGGCTACAAATAAAGAATACAATATAGCCAACTATACTCTTCCTTATTAGGATATCGTCGGTAAAGGAGGCGTCTATATATATATAGAAGAATAGGGCTATTGACGGCGAAAATATACCGCCCAATTTAATACCTAAATCGGGGTATTCGGATAAATACCGCTATAAATACTTTATAACAACGAAGTAACGGTCGGTAGGCTTCTTAATACCCTCTAATAGTTTATTAACGGTAAAGGCGATATTTAATTGGGTATTTATTAATAGCTAATTTAAGGAGCTAATCTTCTTAGGGTAAGACTTAGCTTCGTCTAGGGATACGTCAATACCCTTATAAACCTTATAGTCCGGTAGTTATAGTATTTTAACGCTATAGAGCTTAGTCTTACCGTCGTTAAACTTAGCGATAATTAATTTAATATATTGCTATTAGGATATAAAGATTATACGAATCTATCAATCTCTAACAATATTATATCCCAAAAATATATATACCTAACCCAATTCTTTAAGCTTAAAGTAGTTAGCTAGCTAGTCTTTAATTTAATTAACGATAGCTACGGTTAGCGCGGCTACGAAAAGGTCATTAACGTATAATACTAATAGCACTCCCAACGCTTTATTAATAAGTAAACAAGAGTCTACAGAGACTAATTAAAATCTAACTTCTTTAAATACTAGCACTAAGGTATTAAATTAGTAAAGTAGGGAACGTTTAAAATTATAGAATACTTTAGTAAATTAGTATACTACATTTTCTTTACTATAACCGGGTATAGGCTTCTTAAACGCTATTAGCTATTCAATGTAATATTAAATATTATTAAGTATAAGCGTATTTAAAAAGGCAGTATCAAAATCGAATTAATAATACTTATAATTATTTATAGCTATAATAGCTAAGAATAATCTAACACTAACCGAATATACTACCGCTATATATATCTTTTGAACCGCCTAATTACCTTATTCGAAATTACTATAAACTACCTATCTAACTCTGGCTTTCCAATCTTTATTATCGATATTAAACTTCTCGTTATATACCTATTTTCTAAGTAGAACTTCCATCTTTTTAAATCTAGGAACTAAAATATAGATTCTCCTATCTTCGAGCGCCTTGACCTGCTTTTCTATAGCTAGTAATTAGTATAATTCAAAATTCTTTTACCTTTATACAATTCGATAATTCTTAAGTATAAAACGCTAGGCTTTGTCGGTAGCGATAATTACCATATTATAATCGATTTTAATAGTAGTAAAATAGTAGATAGGTGTACGTTTGACGAGACGTCCCTTTATTATACTATGAAAATTATTGGGTAAATCTACCGAATTTTGAACAATATTGCTATTACTATCTTTTACCCTTTGAATATTATATTTGAAATTTACTAATTTAGCTATAGAGTAATAAAATTTACCTTTATTTACCTCTATATATAGTACCTAAATACTAGACTTAGAGGGTTAGCTTCTCTATCCTAACTGTACTTAGGTAGATTATTGGCTTATAGGGTCTAATAGAATCGTTATAGGGCCTGAATTTGAACTCGGAGGGCCCGAATTCGGGTTCGGAAGGTCCGAATTCAAAGCTTATTTCTCTAAGTTCTTCAATTAGAGTTACAACTTATTGATTCGCAATACTAGCGATAGGGTGTATTGTCGCGTTCGAGTAGGGTTCGGTATGCCAATCGGTAGCAATCGAACTATTAAAGCGGGTTATTAAAGACTATTGGGCAGTAAGGTGCTTAGAGTAGTATAGATAGTCATCTCGTTAGAATCGCGTCGGTCGCAATTGTAGTCGCGGGGTATAGGGTCTTCTTTATTAAAATCTTTAAAATTAAGAAGGTTGTTATCGTTGTATTCGATAGTTTCTCTAACTAGTAAGCTTAATAGTTATTATTACTATAGCGGATTTAGCGACGAGCGTACTAGCGATAAGGGCGTTAGAGAGTTTAATATTAGAATTGGGGTCGGCGACGGTAATACTAGTAGTACTATAATAATTAGAGTATTCTAGGGAGGCGCTATAATTGCTAGAATAGTCGGAACGATTATAATAATCGAATTGACTAGAGCGGTTACGGTAACCGGCGCGGCTAGAGCGGCTAAGGGTACTAGTATAACCTCTAGTGAAAGTAGCAATATAATCGTTATCTCCTATATTTTAACTTCTTACTTAAATAATTTAATTACTTATTAGGTTAATAACTTCTATAAATATAACTATAGAATTATACTATCAATCTTAACCCAAATCTAGTAACCGCTATTAGCTACTTTATTAATTTTATCGATTGTCTAGTTTAAAAAAATAATATAATATTTAATAACGCTACCGTTGTTACTATAGGCTGGATCTTTGTAATTGACCGGGTCTTCTTTAAGGAAGGTTACCGCGCTAGCTCTAACGATCTCGCTAGTATAAAGGTTCTAAATAAATATAATACGACTATAAATATCGTTAAAACCGATAAAATAACCCTTCTATATTCTAGCATGAAATTTATCGCCTTGTAATCGCTTTTCTAGCTTAATAAAATAATAAACCGTATAGAAGTAAGATCTTAAATACTTGAGATATAGCTTCTTAATTTCGTCTAGGAAGTTGGCTGCCTCAGCGAGCAACTCCTATAAACTCTTACCTCCAACGTTGGCTTTAGAAGGTAGTAAATTGAAGACTCTAATGATATAATTTACTATAAATAGTTATAAATACTCTAGGATATTTAAATTTATTATTAAAATTTTAGTATATTGTATAATAATAGCGCTAACTCTCTTAATCTTTCCTTACATCTATAGGGTATAGGGTATTAACTTTATTAACTCTACGCCTTCTATACGAGCTTATTTAACGATTTTACTACGTTAAAATTCTTTAGTACTAAAGCCAAATTCTAGACCGCTATCAAGACTAAATACCCTAATTTTAAGTCTACCGCTTTAAAGTTTAGCCCACTTCTTAAACTCTTTAATTTATACGAAGATATCGCCTTTATTAATTATAAACCTTACCTAATAGAAGCCGGTAACTTAATTAATAAAATAAATTATATATTTATAGCCTTTATAGCCGGGAAGGGTATAGGAGACAATATCGACGTAAATATAAGTTAATAATTAAATAGTTACTTTATTAGTAATTTTAGGGATTATATTATATACCTTTACTTTAATACAGGCTTTACAAAAATAGTTTTAGGTATTACTTAATTTAATACCGGCCGTTTTACAAGCTTTAAGAACCTAGTCTTTGCCTGTATATATAAGGCGACGGTATATTATTAAGTAATTAATTAAAACTATTAAGGCGTAGCGGAAGTCTTAGGGAAAGTCTAATTGTACGTATATTAGCAGAACTAGAAGGTCGTTAATCTATTTATATTAAATCGTAACTTTACTATACGTAGATATTTAGTTAGACTTCATATCCCAAACTATACCGTTATCGAAAAGACCTCTTATAGTTAATAGATTTATTAGGGTAGAGGGATTGTAGATATAGTCCTTAATTCTAACCTTAATAATTATATTATTCAAAGTGGCTATAATTAATTTAATAGTACTAATATAGTAAGTATAAGTCGAGGTTCCGTTGCTAATAATATAAATTAATAAATATAGAAATAGTTATATATCTATAAACTATTTAAAGTAATTAAAAATATTACTAGTATAGCCAGAATCGTAAATAACCAGATCTCTAATACTATTTAGTAACTACCTTTGAACCTATTGGACTTTAACGGGATTACTATAAGTATATTGAAATTGAAGTTGAGAATAATCGATTAATTGATTATTATTCTAAGTATAATTAATACGCTCAATAGTACTAGCTAGGGGCTCTAGTAAAAATCAATACTACTACCGCCTAAGCCGGATAAGCCTATAAATATTCCACCTCTATATAATAAGGTAGAATTAGTAATAGTAGCGGGAATAGTAAAATTAATTAAAATATTATTAGTAAGGGCACTAGTACCAACGGCTACCTTCTTAACTATTATATCCTTCTTAGGCTTCTAAATATTAGGGGCCTATTCAGGGAAGCAAACCCAGCAGATATCGGCCTTCTTACTAACGTAATAATTATAAAAGATATACTTCTAAGTAGGGTAGATCTTCTTATCGTAGTTAATACAATCGACTCGCTTATTATTATCCTTCTTCTTATCGGTCGAACTACTATTACTATTATTATTATTATTCTTATTAGTATTATTATTATTATTATTAGCCGACTTTTGGATATTAATATTAATACTAGTACGGGATTTAACGTTACTAATATTACTAATGATGTGGGGTGGTTGGTTCTTTTTTCTGTTTTTTCTTTTCTTACTTTGAACTTTTACTTTTATATAATGAGTAGAGGTATTAAGACCTTGGCTTATTATGCATTGAGGAGCAGATCTATTATATTAGTCGGTTAGGACCCTAGGAATGTATTGAGTAGAGAAAGGGATATAAGGAGGAGATCCCGAGCTGAGAATAGGTAAAAGGATAGGTACTCCTAATTAGATAATACTTTTCCTTGAAAATAGATTAAGAAGTTCCGCTCCCGAAACTATAGAACTATTATTTAATACCCTAGTAATAGTAAGCCTAATAATTTATCTATAATAAAATTAACCTTTAAATTTATTTAATTAGTTAGGATTAATAAAAAGAGTCTTATCCTTTTCGTTAGTCTTTAGTAGTAGTTAATGAATTGTAGTATTATTACTTTATTTCAATTCCTAAGGATAAAGGCTGTACCCAATTCTAGATTTGCTCCTCGCTATATTTAGGTGTGGTAGGGTGTTTTTCTTTATTAGTATAATTTTTGTTCTATTTTAAATAGTAATAAGGACGAAATAAATTTTAAACTCTTAATTAAATTGGCTAATGCGAATTTAAGAAGTTCTTAGAAAGGAGTTCCTAATGATGTAGAGGTTATTTTTAAGAATTTTAGAATATTAATTTAAGTATTAGGAATTAAATAGTAAAGAGTTAGTTAATTCTTTTAGTAGAGGAGCCTCTTATTTAATTCGATAGAGACTTTAATTCCGGAAATATTTAGATTTCTGTTTTATTAACTAATTTATAATTTGCCGGCAGTAGATTATAGATACTTTAAACTATTATATTTATAAAATTAGGATAAAAACCCTTTACTTTATAATTTTAAGACTAATTATAATAAAGAAAGAAAATAAAATTAAATTAGAAAGACCCCGAATAGTATTTAAAAAGAAAGATTAAATAAAGAACGATAATTAAAAAGAGGGTCTATGTAAATTTATTCCTTATTAAATAATATTTAATATTCGTGTTCGAAGGCCTTTTTCGTAGCCGACTATATCCTAGAAGGAGAAGCCGTGAGGGTGGAAGAAAAGAAAGAAATAGTCTTTTTCTTCTTCGTGGAAAAAGATGGAGGCCTCGTTGGAAATCAAGAGTTCTTCAGCCATAGATGGGTAGAGGAGTCAAAGACGAGTAGAACGGTATGCAGTTTGTGTGTGTAGCCTTTATATTGGTAAAGATATAGAAGAGTAACTATGGAGAAGAAAGAAGGCTTCTTCCTCGAGGGAAGGCTTCCTTCTTATAGACTTTCTGAGCCAACCGGTTGTCCTATGGACTGGCCGATTTCGTTATCGGATTCTTTGGCTTCCGAGGATTCCGGAAACGGTTTGTTTGTTTGTTTTCGTTGAGGAATGGCCGAGGAATAGGAATTCCAAAGTCCTTTGTTTACCTGGGCCGCTTTCGGAAGCTGGGCATTCCAAGGCTTTCTTTCATTCCTGGGCCGCTTCCTGGAGCTGGGCATTCCTGGGCCACTTCTGGAAGCCACTTCTGGAAGCCACTTCTGGAAGCCACTTCTGGAAGCCACTTCTGGAAGCCAGCAGTACAGAGCCTCAACGACCAGTGCAGAGCCTCAACTACCCTCTACGAGGGTTAGGGTTATATACTGGAATTTCAACCACGTATATATAAAATCGAATAAAATCGATAAAAATCAACCAAAAATACTGGGTATATATATATAGTATATATTACCCATATATAGTTGCTTATACTCGTAAGGTATAAGATAGACCCGTAAAACCGTTATATATATATAATATTATATAATATATATAGTAAGCCCAACACTCCCCCGTAAACTAGTTACGGTAGTAATTAGGTTATAGATATATAGTATTATATAATATATATATTAGAAAGTCTTTGATATAAGAGAAAATTTATAAAACTCTTATTGAAAAGGTAAAAATAATAAATATTTATAATATTTATTAAAAACCTTGATATATAGTATTTAATATACTAAATTATTATAGTAATTTATTACTTATAATATATTATTTCTATTATTATTATTATAATAATAAATAGTATAAGGTAAAAAGGTAAGTATTACCAAAAACCTTCAATATAGGAAAATCTTAAATTTAAGATAAAAAACCTATAATTTTTCAATACCAATAATAGCCCGCCAGTTTGATAGATATTTATTATCCATTGGCTTAGTTAAATTATCGGCTAATTGATCCTTAGTAGGAATATATATAATTTTTGCCTTATTATTATTAATAGCTTCCCTTATAAAATGATACCTTATATCAATGTGTTTAGACCGCTTATGAAATTCTGGATTATTAGCCAGTTTTAAAGCAGCTGTATTATCCTCGTATATAGGGGGTATAAGGGTAGGAATATTTATTATATTAATAAATAATTTATTTATTAATTCTAAAGTAGACTTTAGATATAATAATTCCTTTGTAGCTTCGGTTAAAGCCATATATTCAGCTTCACACGTAGATAAAGCTACGGTCTTTTGAAGACTACTATTCCAAGAAATAATATTATTTCCTAAGGTAAAAATATACCCAGTAGTAGACCTTCTAGAATCTAAGCAATTAGCGTAATCGCTATCACAATAACCTTTTAATATAAGACTATTATTATATTTATTTTTATAGGTTATTCCTAATTCTGGATATTTATTTAAATAACCAAATATTTGATCAACAGCCTTAAAGTGTTCAATACTAGGATTACTAGCATATTTAGCACAATATTGTATAGGGAAGGCTAAATCTGGCCTAGTTTTTAAGGCTAGATATAATAAAGATCCAATATATTGTTGATATAGTTTTATTTCTTCTTTAGAAGCTTGACCTTTATTTTTAACTAATTTTATCTTAGTTAATGGTATTGATACTGGATTAATATCTAATTTATTATATTTTTCCAGCATTTTTCTGGTATATTTAGACTGGTGTAAATGAATAGAATTATTATTTCTATTAATTTTAATTTCTATACCTAAAAAGGTATTAACTTCACCAAGGGATTGAAGTTTAATACTATTGGTAGCTTTTTCTACTACTTTTTCTATAGTAGATTTATTTGGGCCTATTATTATAAGGTCATCAACGTGACAGAGTATAATAATATTAATTTTATTATTTATAAAAACACCGTCGTCGAAGGGGAATACTTCGAAATCTAAGGATTTTAATACCTTAGTTAAATATTTATACCAGAGTCTAGGACTTTGTTTAAGGCCGTATAAAGCCTTTTTCAATTTACAAACTTTATTAGGTTGTAAATTATTATTATTATAATAACCAATAGGTGGAATAACGTATATATCCTCATCGATATAAGCGTGAACGAATGCATTTTTTACATCGTATTGTAATAATTCCCAGCCATTAGTAATAGCTATAATAAAGAATATTCTATACGTTTCTGGCCTACAGACTGTAGAAAACGTTTCTAGAAAATCTAAGCCTTCTATTTGGTTAAATCCTTGGACTACCCAACGGCTTTTAAATTTATATTCTTCTTTAGAAGAATTTATAATATTATTATTATTAATATTATTATTTTCTTTATTATTATTATTATTATTATTATTATTATTTTTAATAATATTTTGGTTATTATTTATAGGTTTAATTTTATAAACCCATCTACCGCCTAGAGCTTTTCTATTTGGTGGCAGATCTACTATTTCCCAAGTATTTTGTCTTTCCAGTTCTTCTACTTCTATTTTCATAGATTCAATCCACTTTTGGCTATAAGGACTAGAAATAGCCTGCTTGTAAGTAGAAGGTTCTTCAATATTATTAATATTATTAATAATATTTAATACAGAGTTATTTATATAATTTATCGGTTGATATTCTTGGTAATATTCTCTGTCTTTCCTTGGTAGTAATACGCGTATATTATTTGATAAATTATTATTATTATTTGGAAAGTGATCACTAGAATCAATAGTTCTAAGAGATCTGCGTAGACCTTGATTATTTGTATTATAATTATTCTTATTAGAATTATTATTATTATTTTTATTAATATTTTTATTAATATTAATTTCTAAATCATCTTCTGATTCAGATTCGGCTTCTTCATTATTATAATTTTTATTATTATAATTATTACTTAGAAGAAATTCTTCCGAAATATCTTTAATAGTATTATTATTACTATTATTACTAGTATTATTATTACTAGTATTATAAGTGGATTTATTAGGGGTATTATTATTATTACCATTATAATATATCCCTTCTAGTATTTTTAAATCTCTTACCCAGAAGGCTCTATTCTTCTGGAAATTATATATTTTATAATTATTATTATTTTCCCCAAAGCCTACTAATATAGCTTTTTCGGCCTGGGAGCCCAATTTTGAGATATTTGGTCCTTTTAATTTATAATATACGACTGATCCCCAAATTCTAATATTATCAATATTAGGTTTTTCTTTATATTTTAATTCAAAGGGAGTTTTAAACCCTATAGAGCTATGAGGGGTTCTATTATATAAATATACAGCCGTATATAACGCTTCACCCCATAAATATTTAGGTAAATTAGCGTTAATTAATAAAGACCTTACTTTTTCTAGTAAAGTTCTATTAATTCTTTCAGGAAAGCCATTTTGTTCCTTAGTATAAGGAGCATTTAATTGCTGTACTATTCCTTTATTATTTAAAAGATTTTTAATTCTTTTATTAGTATATTCAGTACCATTATCGGACTGGAATATTTTAATTCTTTTATTATTAAGGTTTTCTTCCTTATTAATAAAATTATTAACGGCTTCGAAGACCTCTTCCTTATCTTTTAATAAGGTTATTTCTAAATAACGAGTAGCCTTATCTATAAAGGTTATAAAATATTTATAATTATTATAGGTTTTAATAGCAAATGGACCACAAAGGTCACTACTAATTTTATCCAAATAATTATTATTATATTTTAGAGTATTACTTATATTTTTAATACTTTTATTCTTTTTATTTGTTATTTTAGCTTGGTAGCAAATAGGGCAATCTTTATTAAGATTCTTTTTATAAGTATAAGAAGTAATAGTATTTTTAATAATATTTTGAATATTATTATTACCACAGTGAGCAAATCGCTGGTGTAATGTATTTAAATCAATCGATTTATTATTATTATTATTAATACTATTTTTATTAATATTTTTATTATTAATATTATTATTATTAATATTTTTATTAATAATATTCTTAAGAGTATTCTTTTTAATATTCTTATTTTTAATCTTCTTTATACTCTTAATACTAATTGTATTAATATCGCCAGTAAATGGTCGATTTTTAGGTTTAATAATTTCTACTGGTAGAAAATATAAGCCATTTATTTGCTCACCAATACTAATAGTATTAGATTCTTTTCGAAGATAAATATTATATTTATTTGTTATATTATAATAATCCCCTTCTAAGGCAGAACTACTTATAATATTTATACCTAATTCTGGCATATAATAACAATTCTTTAATAATAGTCTTTTATTAGAATCTTTAAAATATACTAATACATTTCCAATTCCTAATATCGACCTTTGAGTAGCCTTTCCCCAAGAAACTAATTTTTTAGTTTCTTTAAAAGTATAAAAGAAATCCTTATTAGAAATAACATGAACCGCAGACCCAGAATCGACTATGAAATTATTTTTATAGTTATTTTTATCGTTTTTATTAAACGTAGCCGAATAGTATAACTTAGGAAGGCTATTAAATAACCTTTTTATTCCTAGACCTAAAATTTGGCTATAATTAGCTTCTGGTTCGGTATATGGATTCTTTATATTATTCTTTTTAATAATATTATTTTTAATATTATTATTTTTAATAATATTTTTCTTAATATTATCCTTTTGAATAATATTAATATTTGGGGTAATAGGGGTAGTATTTACCATTTCAATATCTTCGAAAATATCATCAGCGTAATCGTCGTCTTCGATTTCCGTAATTCTAGAAGAATTATTAGAAGAAAGATTATTAGGTTTTTCTAAATCAGAAAAATCTATTAAATCTTCTTCTTTTTCTTCTAAGAATTCTTGAGGGGTTTTCTCTATCAAAATATTGATATTTTCTTCCCTCTTCTTCTTTGCTGGATTTTCTGGCCTTTTCCAATGCTTGGGAGCCTTTTCTGGGTGTAGAAAAGCACAATTTTCATGCTTATGCCCAGGCTTCTTGCAATAGGTACAGAAAATAACCTTTTTGGTTACTTTCCAAGGCTTCTTTCCTTTATAAGATTTTAAATCCTTGAAGGGTTTAAAATTCTTATTAGAATTATAATTCTTATTATAATTCTTTTTAGGATTCCTAGAATTATTATTCTTATTATTATTATTAAATAAAAGAATATTATTCTGGTTTGAAACTTTTCTTTTAGATTCGTCTAATAAAGACGAAGCCAAAGTTTCTAGGGTATAAGCTTTAGAATCTTTTCTAAGCTCTTGGGTTATAGAAGAAACTAAGCCTTCAAAACCTTCCCCTAAATTAAATAAAATCCAAGAAATGACTACCTGGTTAGGTAGTTCTATTTCCCTGGCCTTTAACTCATTGGTTATAGCCTTGATTTTATTTAAATAATCTTCCATATTCTCAAAAGAATTGGGGGTAGCCTCAAAGAATTCCTTAATAATAAGAAATTCGGAAGTAAATCCTTTAGGACTATATAAATCCTTTAGAATTTTCCAAGCCATATAGGCTGAGGTCTCGTGTTGAATATGGTATAGAGGGCCGTCTTCTACAATTAATTGTAGTTTAGCTAAGGCTTCCTCATCGTTTTCACTATTAATTTGGAATTTATCCCAAACTTCTATAATAGTAAAATAGGCCTTGGCTCTTATAGCCCAAAGGGTATAGTTTTCTGTACCCTTAAGCTTTGGGAGCTTACCACTAGTATTACTAGCCATATTGAATTATTTATACTATATATATATATATATACTATAATAATATATATATATATATATATATAAATATTTCTTATTATAATAAGTAATTATTATAATATATCTTATATTTTATAATTCTTTAAAAGAATTATTTATAAGATCTCGTAAGACGTGTTGTCTTATATAAGAATTATAAGATAAAATATCTTATTCTTATATTTGAAAAAATAATTATATTCTTAATAGAAATATAATTATAAAAATCTTATATTTAAGATTTTTATTCCTTATTATAAGGAATGAAAGACTAGTAGTCTTTTTATAAGAAATATAAGACTAAGATGTCTTTTTCTTATATAAAAATAATTATTTCTTTTATTTAAGAAATAATTATAAAAATCTTTAAGATTTTTAATCCTTATTTTAATATATATATATATAAATATATATATATATATATATAAATAAGTCTACCCTTTTATTTAAGGGACCCTTATTTTTTCACAATGGAAAAAATCCTTAAATATTTCTTAAAGAAATAAATAAGTATCTGAAAAATCAATGGTTTTTCAAAGGGGTTTTTATTCTAAGGCTATATAACTAGTATAGCCAAGGAATATCCTGAAGCCAAAGAGTTCCCTTATCCTTTTTAGTCTTTAGATCTTTAATAAAATTTAAAGCTAAAGCAAAATTCAAGGGGTTTTCTTCAGCCTAACTGTCTTTCCACCACTGAGTTCCTTCGTCTAGACCTTCCCAACCTATCCACAAGGTTTCGAAAGCTCCTTTAATGATTTCGTTCTGTACCGCTTCTGGATATTCGAAAGGAATATTTAGAAGGATACTTCTTTCGGCTTTAATTCGATGGAAAACGGAATCGAAAGAAATCGGGAAGGTAGTTGCTTCGGGAAGGTTGAGGCTGAATTTGAAAATACCGAATTATTGAGCGTAATATTCGGTTAGAATCGGTTGTTCTGGCTGAAGAAGGCAATGGAGGGTAGAAGAGAGAGAGGCGTCCTTTTCTAAAGAATAACTAGTCGAATAGATATATTCTTTATAAACCGGCGTTTGGTCGGGAAGGAAGATGGTACGGAATCCGGGCTCATAACCTGTTCGAAGGCCTTTTTCGTAGCCGACTATATCCTAGAAGGAGAAGCCGTGAGGGTGGAAGAAAAGAAAGAAATAGTCTTTTTCTTCTTCGTGGAAAAAGATGGAGGCCTCGTTGGAAATCAAGAGTTCTTCAGCCATAGATGGGTAGAGGAGTCAAAGACGAGTAGAACGGTATGCAGTTTGTGTGTGTAGCCTTTATATTGGTAAAGATATAGAAGAGTAACTATGGAGAAGAAAGAAGGCTTCTTCCTCGAGGGAAGGCTTCCTTCTTATAGACTTTCTGAGCCAACCGGTTGTCCTATGGACTGGCCGATTTCGTTATCGGATTCTTTGGCTTCCGAGGATTCCGGAAACGGTTTGTTTGTTTGTTTTCGTTGAGGAATGGCCGAGGAATAGGAATTCCAAAGTCCTTTGTTTACCTGGGCCGCTTTCGGAAGCTGGGCATTCCAAGGCTTTCTTTCATTCCTGGGCCGCTTCCTGGAGCTGGGCATTCCTGGGCCACTTCTGGAAGCCACTTCTGGAAGCCACTTCTGGAAGCCACTTCTGGAAGCCACTTCTGGAAGCCAGCAGTACAGAGCCTCAACGACCAGTGCAGAGCCTCAACTACCCTCTACGAGGGTTAGGGTTATATACTGGAATTTCAACCACGTATATATAAAATCGAATAAAATCGATAAAAATCAACCAAAAATACTGGGTATATATATATAGTATATATTACCCATATATAGTTGCTTATACTCGTAAGGTATAAGATAGACCCGTAAAACCGTTATATATATATAATATTATATAATATATATAGTAAGCCCAACAATTCGGATATTTATATATTATATACGGAGTTAGCGCTTCGAACGGCCGAAGTTGCTATAGGATTAATAGTTATATTATTCTACTCCTTATTTAGCGTTTTTAAAATAATATAAATAATATTTTATAAAATTAGTAAGGTAAGCGAAGAGGTAATATTAATAATCCTAGTTCGTTAATTATATTATTCGCTAGACCCTTAGAACTTAGTATTTATATAAGACCCTAAAGATTAGTTATTATAGTTATTAAGGTACTTATATAGAGAAGAAAGAATTGAAAAGGAGTATTAAATTAGCTCCTTATTAAGAAAGGAAGAAAAGAGTATTATTATTTAGTACTAATACTATAAACTATAGAACTATTACTAAAATCCCTATAAATCCCAACTACCTACTATATTGGACGTTAGTAGTATTCCTACTAATAAGACTCCTTCAATTAATATTCTTATTCGCCCGAGTAAAGTATCTCTTAATATTATCGCTACCCTCCTTATAAATAACGTTACCTTTACTCGAGAAATTCTCCTAAAGAAAAAGTTCGATAGAAAAAGAGTTTTTAAATATATTAAATTATTTAAGGAAGAGGTCGGTATTTATAAATTTAGAAATAATGAGTTTAAAATTAATATTTAGCTTTAGTAGTATAAGAAGGAGCCTAGGGATATTAGTAAGGGTCTCCTTTATAATTTTAAGGTTAAAGATATTACTATTTAAGAGGAGTTTATTAAAAAATTTAAAGCTATTTATAGAGTAAAGGATTCCGAATAAATAAATAATGTATTTATTACCTTGAAGAAATTCTATATTAAGTACGTCCTTTATTAAATAAATAAAATTATTAATACTATTCTTACTTATTTAATACTATTTATTTATTAAAAGGCGTAGGATTAGTATAGTATTAATTGTAACGCTATTAAGAATTTTTATAGGAAGTTATATATTAATATAAGATATATAATTATTACCTTCTTATAGAAGTTAAAGGAGGAATTTTATACTATAGAGTAAATTAAATTTTCTTAATCCTTAAATAAGTTTGTAATAGAATAGTTTAATAATATTAATTCTAATACTTTATTAGATACTAATAATAGTAGTAAAGAGGAGATATTTATTAAAAAGTATAAATATAAGGCTAAGCGTATAATTAATTTAGATAGCTCTTTTAAATTTTTTAAGGAGGATATTAGCTTTAAAGTCCCTATTAAGAAGATTATTACGAAGGTGTAAATTCCTACTAAGGTTACTTTAATTTTTAATAAAAAGATTATAAATAGTCTAGTTAATTGTATAGAATAATTAATAATTGCTTAAAGCGCTACCTTTACCCCCTAAGTTTAATAATAAACCCCCTTCCTTTAGTAGCCCGCCCTTCGCTAGCCTATTTAATTTACGAATCCTTAAATTAATACTATTTAAATTAATATTTTGTATAGAAGAGTTAGGAGTAGATAGAGTATAAGGAGAAACGATAGAGGAGGGTATTAATAGTAGTACTATTAGTATAGTTTATTTAATTACTATATTTATAATTACGAATAAAAGGAAGTTAATTATAATTATAGTATTACTAATTAGAAGTCTATTAACCGAGAAAGGGGTACGAATATTATAGTATTTATAGGTTCTAGGATAAACTATAATAATAAAGTCCCTAAGGATATATATTTTTAAATATTTATTTTAAATTAATTAAGAGATACGATCCGTTCCCTTATAATTTTAATTATTAATTACCCTAATTATTAGAAATTTAAAAAGTAGGAATTCGAGGTTTAGTAATAGTACAACCCGTAGAATATACTGTTTATCCTAATTTTTAATTTACTTTAAGATTTTAAGTAGGCTAAATAATATTAGGATTAGAATTAAATTAAAAACGGTTTTTTTATTATTACTATTAATTGTATTTCGATAGAAGCGTTTAAGGAATTGTATAAAATATTTTCTCTTATTTGGGAATAAATAGTTTAAATTTATATGATTATTAGTAATCTTAATAAAGTTATTAAATTAGAAGAATTCTTCGAAATAAATATAAATTAAAAAGAGATTTATATTATTTTTTAAAATATTATAGTAGTAGTTAGTAAATTAAAAAGGCTTAGAATTAATAATATAGTACTAAGCTCTATAATTACCCTTCCTTTTGCCCCGATTCTTCGTTTGTCTATTACGGAAGTACTTAAATTAGTTTCTAAGTAATTTAGGACTACTTTAAATAATAAAATTCGAATATACTTATTTACTTTTATTAGTAAGACTTTAGAATTATAATCGAAGAAGGTTTTATTTGTATAAAAAGAGGAAGGATTAAATTAAATATATATAAATGATATTTAAATTCGAAATAATATTTTAAATATAAAGGAAATATACTTTATAGCTACTAAATTTATAAATGCTAAAGTTATTATTACTATTAAAGATATTATCCGAAATAACTTTATTAATACCCTAACTATTTATAATTAGGTTGAATAATTTTTTAAGGTTCTTTATAGTAAGGACGGGATCCTTACTATATAGTTTAAATATTATAGTAGTATAACCCCTAATAATAGTTCGGAAATTAATAAGTTCGTTTTTATTGGGCCTAATAAAGCGTAAGTCTATAGTATATTTATAAATAGATAGGAGCCTAGGATAAATATATTAGTAAATTTAGTTAAAATCGTTTTAAGGAACGATAACCCTATATTTGCCCAACTTTCTTTAGAAGATAATATTTTCTTTCTATTTAATTAGCGAAATATTAAGGATTAGAAGAAGAATAAATTTATACTAGTATATATTATTTCTCTTCGGAATATTTTAGCTCTTACTATAAACCAAATAAAATTCGTTAATAAATCCCCCTTTGTAGAGGGTAATATTATATATTTTATCCTTTTATTTATATTTTACGTATTAATTAAATTCTAGGGAGGAAAGAAGGTCGCTACTCTATTAGATATAGGTATTAAGTATAATACTATTTATAAGGTATTAACGGATTCGCTAGGATTCTAGAGTATTATTATAGAAATTTCTAATATTAATAGTAATAGAAGAAGAAAGGGATTTTTTAGTAAAATTTACGAGAAAGTTTAATTATTCGATAAAGGACGGGAAGTTTATTTCTTTATTATAGAGTAAGCCCTACCGAACTATAATATTATTTTAGGGTTGCTATTCTTTTAGGATACTAAAGTCTATATAAAGTATAAAGAAGGCGGAAGGAACTATATAATTATAATATTCGATAGGGTAGTAATCTATATTACTTTAATTATTAATTTGGAAATTTTCGGGGGAAGGTAGGGCAACGGGTAGAGGGTTTAACTCTTTTATTATTATAGTAGTTTTATACATTAAAGGGTAAGGGGGTAGGCCTAGTAAAAATTATATAGAGGAGACTACTTTATTAATAAATAAAGAATAACTATTGGAAAATATTTTAGAGGAAAATAATAAGCGAATTACCCCCCTTAATAATAAAATAGTAGAGGATTTAATAATTTTTTTAGAAAAGGAATAGATTTTTTTAATTAGTTTATAAGGTCTAAATATTTTTCAGTAGGCTCGTCGTTATTAGAAAAAGTTCATCTTAAAATTAATAAGGATTATTAAATAAAATTTCCTATTAGTAGGGTATTTACCCGTACTAAATAGATATAGAAAGGCTTAGAAGGAGATAGAGGGCGTTAAAGGAAAATTAGAGTATATAATTATATAGATTAATATAATATATAAGTAAATAGTATAAAAAGTAAACCTAATTAATAATATTATATTAGATAGGTTAAAGCTTAGAGGAAACCTTAATTAGAAGAAAAAGAAGTTAATAGTAGTAAGGGATTAGATTGCCTCTACGTTTAAAAATTGTAGTTTAGAATAGGATTGTTATATAGTATTAAAATTTATAGAATTAATTTAAAGATTATATTTAATAGAAGAGCGACTTTAGGCCTTATTAAAAATAGTTTAGGATATTTTAAACAAAAGAGAAATTGAACTATTTACTTATATTCTTTTTAATAGGGAATAAGCTCTAGCCTAGGATTTTACCGAGTGTAGAAAATTGGATTTTAATATTATTCTATTATAGGAGATCCGTATTATCCTTTATTCTATATAGTAGATAAAAGCTATCCTAATTTTGAAAGCCCTCTATAATAAAGTATACGATTTATTAAAGGACCGAATTAAGAAGGGTATTTTGGAAGAAAATTATACAATATATAGGAATAATTAATTTTTAATTATAAAAAAGGACGGTGGCCTACGTTTTATTAATAATATTTAATAGATTAATAGGGTAACCCTCTATAATATTAATTTACTCTTAAATTATAAAGAGTTTAATAAAGTATTTAAAAGTTATAAAATAATATCCTTATTAGACTTTTTCTTAGGGTATAATTAAATCCCCCTCAATAAAATAAGCCGAAACTTTACTATTTTTTCGACCTTTATTAACTACTTTCGAATAACTATTTTACTATAAGGAGGTACGAACTCTATTATTTAATTTATAAGAATAATAATAAGAATGTTATACAATTTAATTTCTAACGTTTATTAACTTTATTTTAATAATATTTATATTAAGGGGCTTCGAAGTAATTATAGAGAGGAGTAGATTAGTATAAAAGGAATTAGGAAGTATATATTAGAATATTTTATAAATATTAATAAAGTATATATTAATATAGAATTAGTAAGAGGGATAATTACAATTGTAAAATCCTAATAGTATTAAAGGGAAGCAGTATTAGTAAAGTACCTATATACGCTAGATAGAAGGGTATTAATTATAAATAAAGTTATAAAAATTAATAAATAGATTTATTATAAATATTAAACCAATAAGAAAGGAAAGGAACTAAAATAAATCTATACCTTCTTAAGTATTGTAGGGTATTATAGAATTTAAATTAGAGAGTTTAGTATTATTATAATCCCCCTCTATAATTTAATTAAGAAGGATATTAAATTTTAATAAATAGAGAACGAACAATTTATAATAGAATATTTATAGTATATAGTTACTATAGTATTAATCTTCGCTACTTTAATATATAACGATAATTATTACGGGACGATTTTCCTTATAGTTAATATATTACTAGAAGGTTAAGGTATAATTCTAAAATAAATTAGCCCGGATAGAAAGTAATATCTATATTAATTCGAAAGTAAAATTTAGTCTAGTATTAAGAAGAAGTATAATACTATAAAAAGGGAACTTCGAAGCTTCCTTTATACTTTAAAACGTTTAAAAAAGTATTTATTCGGTACTTATTTTATAATTAAAACCAATATTATAATTCTAATCTATTAATTAAATAGGGCTACGAATAATATATTTAATACGCTACTAATACAATAAATTACTTAAATAAAGATTTTTAACTTCAATATTAAATATATTCTAGGGAGTAAAAATATAGTAATTAATAGTTTATTTCGCAAACCCCCTAGGCCTTCTAATTTTTATAAGTAGGTATATAAGGAAGATATTAACGATTTTATAAACGTATAAATTTATTCCGTTTTTATTATATATATAAGTAACCCTTAGCTAATTTTCTAAGGGGAGTAGTCTAAAAAGTCGGAGGAGATCGCTAAGTACCTATTAACCTATAAAATACCTTTAAGGTTAAAAGGAATTATTATAAAATACTAATTTAAAATTAATATTATTAAATTTATAGTATATAATAGGATCCTTTGGTTATACTTTACAAATTCGATTTAGAGTCCGAAACGATTGGTTAATAATTTAAAAGAATACTAGTAAATTATATTCTATTACTACAACGAAGTAGGATATAAAGGTTAAGAAGGAATATACTAATATATTATAGAATATTATTATTAGAAGGGAATATATATTTAAGTAGAGGAATTAATTTATTTATACTTTAACTATTAAATATTTAATTTTAAATAGTTCGAAGATAATTATTAATAAATTTACCCGAATTCCTACCCTTTTAGAAAATAGATATTAGATATCTAATACTTTCTAAGCGTAAATAGTAAAAGGATTCCTCTATTGGAAATTAAGGATAATTTAATAAATTATATAAAAATTACCTTATTCCCTATAGTTTCGTTAAGTAAAGTAAAGGATTTTTTTAAACTCCTATTTTTAAAGTAGGGATACCCTTTAGTAATTTTGGTTAATAGTAATATAGAGTTCTAAAAGGCTATTACTAAATATTTATTCTAATTAGGGATTCTTAGGGAATTTATTACGCCCTACAATTTATAAATTAATAGTATAAATAAATAAAATTATATTATAATCGCTTCTTTATTTATAAAGATAATTAATAGAAGTAGTATTAATTAGAAGAAGTATTTGCTTTATATTTTCTTTATAAACTGGACTATAGTTAGAGGAAATTATAAGTATATTCCTTTCTAGTTAGTATATAGTTATAATTTAATATTACCGATTAAGTTTAATTTACCCTCTTAGCGAATTATTAATTAGAAGAATAATAATAGAGTAATAATTAGGGAGGAATTGATTAGTACGGTTATTAAAATGTATAAGGATTTTGAATATAGATTTATATAGGCCGTAAAAAAAATCATTATAATAAAGGAAGTAATAGTTAATTACTATAATAAATAAAATTAGTAGAAGATACAATTTGAAAATATTTAAATTAAGATTAGTAATCTAATTTTAAAGTACGATAGCGTTAGAAGGATCGATATAAATTTTATAAGGAAGTTTTCGTACTAATAGTAAGGCCTTTATAGAATATATTAGATTTTTAATTCGGAAAGTATATATTATATTAGTACTTTAAACGGGATATAGTTTAATAAGTTTATAAATATTAAAAGGATTAAGAAGTTTATAATTAGGGATAGAATAATATTGGACGTTAAAAACCTAAGTATAATATTTAGTAGGGAATAGATTTTATTTAAAGACGGAGGAGGTTAAAGAAACCCTAAACCGGTTAATAATAGATTGTTTATAGAAGAAATTCTAGAATGAATACTATAATACGAATTTAGAGAAAGTATAGTTATAGAGAAAAAAAAGACGAAGTAAAATACTTTTAAGGATAAAATATAGAAAGATTTAGTTCGAATAAAGATTAAAGTTATAATCCCTAAGGGGAAATTCTTAAGAATATAAATAAATCCTAAAAATTAATTTAACGCCCCGTTCGTATATTCTAGGGATAAGTAAATCCGTACTTAATATTCAATAACCGACGTATAACGATAAAACTAAAGTAACGATACTATTTCCTTTTTCGATCTTTTTCCTTATAATATTTCTTTTAGCGTTTATTTTTCTTTCTAAATCTATACTTTATATATTTGTAATTATATTTCTACGTTTAGAATATTTTAATATTTTTATTTTTCTATTTTCTTTTAAAGGGAAGTCCTTATTAGTCTTATAATGTAAAAGAAGTTGGATCGAACCGGCCTTAATATAATAATATTATACGGTAGTATTATAGAGATAGGTATAGTAAATCTATACTATATAATTAAAGGATTAGTAATTTGAAAAATATACTATTATTATATTTTATTACTATTTTATATAATTCTTATTTTTTTATAGCGAAAGTAGTAGATTAAATTCTTATTACTTTCGAAGGGAAGATTAAATACTATAAATATACTAAAGAATAAAGGAAGAAGTTCGATATAGAATAGTAAAATATCCGCCCTCCTACCCCTTTTCCTTTTTTATTCTTTAAAGAATCTCTCCTCCCTATCTTATAAGAATTTAATTAATTAATAGAAAGATTTCTAGAAGCGGCCTAATTGTCTAACTCTATCGGATCCTTTCCCGAGCCTATAGGATTATTAATAATAGTAGGGGCAATATCGATATTTCCTTTAATATTAAGGAGTTCCGAAATATTAAGGAAATTACTAAAATTGCTACTACTTTCCTTAGACGAAGAAATTACTATAGGATCCCCCTTTCCTCTAGAGTTATAAGTACTAGGTATAGGATTTTTATAACGAAATAGGGTCTTTAATATACTATTAGCGCTAATAGACTTTGGATCCGCACTACCCTTCTTATTACTAACCTATCTATAAGCTTTAATAGTAGTAACTATAGGAGAAGGAGCCTCTTTATTTATATAAATAGAGAAATTTGTAATTAAAGGACTAGTAGGAGGAAAGTACTTTAGAATTTTAGGAAGAGGAGTTTTAGGATTTATACTACCGCCTTCGGCGGGAATATTAATTTTTATTTTATTACTAACCTTCTTATTTAATTGCTTATTATAATAGTTTATTTTAAGGGTTTTAGGGATTATTAAAAGAAGAGCTACCTAATCCCTAGCCTTAGGTTTTTTAGTATTGTGCGAATTTGTGCTTTTATCCTTACTATCGATTTCTATATTATTATTAAATAAATCCTTATTATTAGAAGCTTTATTAACCTCCGAGGAATTGGAATTGACCATTGGATTTTTAACCCTCTCCTAAAAATCGTTACTATCGTTGAAAGAACGTTATTAGGTTAAATAGTTCCCTTTAATAGTATTACCTTAACTTTTAATTCGGAATTAAAAGTATTTAAATTCTATATATTCTTCTTAAAATTTCTTATTGGGGGTAATTTATTTATTAATACAAATTTAAATATTTTAAATAATTCTACTAATTATTAAAAAATCCCTACTTATACTTTTATTCTTATTTATATATTTAGTAAGATCCTTATAAAAAGCGGAGGGTTTATATTCGGTAACGATTTAAAGACCTTCGAAATTAATAATTAAGTAAGTATATTTATTAGTTCGTTTAATATCCTAAGTATAATTACTATAAATCCCTCCTTTAATATTACTAAGTATAAAAATATATTTAATAAAAAGTAATTAGACGTTAATTGTCTCCTATTAATTTTTTATAGAAAAAATAAAAGTAAAAGTCTTTTAGGCTTTAATTAAATAATAAGAATAAGGGAAGCGATTCCTAAAGAAAAAGGTTAATAAGGAAGAGTAAAAAGGTGAAATAGGGAAGGGATTTAAACAGAATATTAAATATTTAAATAAAAAAGTTTAAAATCCTTTTTTTTTTAATACGTAGATAGGTACTATAATACCCCTAAGGTTAAGCCCCCTTTTTTTCAATAAATAGGTATTAAGGAAATTAATTATTAAAGTTTCGGGTTGTAAAATAAATTATTAGGATTGTACGGTACTAATTAGTAGGACGAAAAACGTTAAAGAGTTTAGTAAGGCTAGTAAGGGATTGAAGTAGAATTTATTCTATATATAATTTCTTAGTGAGAATAGGTTCGGAAATAATATAAATCCGAATTAAATTAGTAAAAGCTTCGTTAAATTTATTTAAAATTGTACTTTAGAAAGAATTTAGAGTAATAGGCTTAAAAGATAAATAAATATATATTTTAGAAAATAATTATTATTTACTATTAGGGCGTTTATTAATATAACGAAGGTTGTTTTTTATTATTAGCAGGTAAGATAGGATTAGCCTTTTATTAGGGATTATATTATAACCCTTTTTAATAATAATAATTAGTAATAGGATATTAATAACCGGTTAGAAATTTATACTTCGACGTTCGGGAGGAAGGTTAGGCTACTATATAGATTCCTAAATAGAATTACTAGAAAAAATGTGCGGATTCGATATAATAAAGGTAGTAAAGTTAAAAATTAATATTTAAAGATAAAAAGAACGCTAGTATAGGAGTAAAGAGGAGCGGATTTACTACGAAGGGAAGAAGGAAGTATATTTATTAGCGGGAAGTAAAATATAAATAACGAAGTATATATCGTTTAAATAATGATAGTAGGAAGGTTCTAAATAAGGGTGAGAAGTAAATAAATAGATTACAACTTACCCCTCTAGCGAATTAGTATTAAAGTAATATTTAGAAGACTAAAGAAGGTTATAGAATTATATTAAATTATTATTATAATACTAACTAAGTAAAATACATTTAGAAAATTCTAACCCTTTACTATTTTTAAAAATAAGTTAGTAAGGAAAAAGCCTTTTACCTTTAAGGATAAATAATATAATAAGTAGATTATTTCCCTTTTATTCCTAGTTAATACCCTTTAACCCCTTTAATTTTGAAGAGTATTTCGAATTCTTAATAATATTAAACGGGCTGGAGATTGCCCTATAGGTACTTTCTTTCGAGAAACCCTTTAAGAAGTTTAAAAAGAAAGAGATTATAATAATTTCGGTCGATAAGAGTATAATTATATAGAGAGTGAAAATAGACTACCCTAAGAAATATTTAGTAAAATTATTTATTAGGACCCTTAAGAATAGTAATAGGGAGCGGATTACTATCCAATAGTCGTTTATCTCTTTTAAATTAAAAAAGAAGAAATAATCGAAGGTAAGTATTATTATTAAGTTTATTATAATTTTTAGTAGTTTAAATACATTTAGAGAAGTAATAAGGTTTTAGAAGGGTAAAGATAAAAGTATAAAGGTTAAATTTCATTAGATCTTTATAATTTAGGTTACTACTAAGGACGATAGAAATAAAAAAAATTCTAAGGGTTTTAAAGAGAGTAAGAAAACTTTAAAGAAAGATAAGAAATTGTTAAAAAATATATTACTATTTAGAAGAAATTTATTAAAGACCCTAAAGAAAGAGAATATACCCTTAATAAATTAGATTCCTAATAAGGCTAGTAAAGGAGAAAACGAAGTAATCCCCCCTAATTAAAAATTATTAAATAATAATAAAGAAGCGTTGAAGAATATACTTTTAATTACTATATATTTAATTAGTACTTCCTAAGCGTTTTTAGTAAATCCGACCCTTATTAAAAAGGGAGAAGAGAAGGCTAATAAACTTATATTAAATATACTTACTAGGGAAGAGATTTTATTAAGTAAGAAGGTTAATAATAAACTTTTAGTATTATAAATTTTAATTAGTAATTTACTATTAAATAAGGAATTCTTAACTATAATAGATCTTTTCCCTTATACACTAAAGGAATTAATACTTTTACTAACTTAAATTCCTACTAAAGGTATTCGTAAAGCTAATTTTATCGAAAGCTTTATTATAAACGAATAGGAATTTACTCTAGGAAGAGAAAGTAATAATAAAGAACCTACATCACCGGTTCAAATCCTTGCCTTACTATTAATTATTTTATCCTACCTTACTTCGCCCTCTATTAATTCTAAATTATCCTACTCTATAGTAATAATACTAGAGGAAAAATAAGGAGAAATTATTAAAGACTATAAAGTTCGATAAATAAGAAAAGTAATTAATTAGTAAAATACTATTTTAGGACTTAGAGAAGTCTACCCCCCTCGGAGAGAAGCGTTAAAGAATTTTAATTTAGAATTTAATTAGAGATTGCTTAAATATTTAAACAATAGTCTAATAAATAAGGATAAGATAGTACTATTCGAATTAATATTCGATATTTTAGACGTCGATTTATATAATTTAGTATTTAGGGTAGATTTCTTTCTCTTAAAAAATTAGTTAGTAATAACCTAATTAGATTGAATAAATTGGTATAAATACGTAATAGGAATAGTGAATTTGTAGTATACTATTTATATTAAAGGTTGGATAGATAGGGTAATTGTGAGTGTAGGTTTAACCTAGCTGTTTAAAATATATAGAGATTTAATTTATATCCCCTCCTCCGCTTAAATAATAATTAAAGACGAATTAGGGAATTCGTATTTAATAGGTATTAAATAAATAGAAGAAGCCTTCTTATTATTAATAAAATAATAGTATATTCCGATTTGTAAAGATAAATATTTTTTTTTAACTATTTTTAATTAATTGGAATACTTTTAGTATTATTTTTATATAATAAAATACAAACCTAGGATACGGAAAGTAATAAAAATTTATAGTATATTTATACTAGCGAATTATAGTTATTTTACTAATAGAGGAAGACGAATTGAGGTTGAGATATACTTTGCCGGCTGCGAATTCCCTTAGTAAATAATTATATAGTTATACGGCTTCTAAATATTAGAAGTAATTAAAACTTTCTTCCTAAATATAAAGAGAGTAAATTAGTATTTTAATAGAGTAATAATTCTTTATATTAAACTATATATTTAGGAGTAGTTTGACTATTAGAAATTTTGGATATAGTTATTAAATTTCAAATAGTTGGAAGAAGTTATAATTTATTAGTAAATAAGAATAGCCTATAATTGCCTAAAGATATTATAAATTAAATTGTTAGTAATTCTTATAAGTTAAGAGTAAAAAGTAAATCTATAGTACGAAGTAAAACGTAAAATAATATAGTACTAAAGGATTAAAGTAAAAGGAGATTTTCGGGAGCCTAAATTTATAGAAGACGATAATATTATATAGGAGTATTTAAAAGACTTGTTCGCCCTTTATAGTTTGCTAATTTATATTTAAGGTATTTAATAGTTAAAGAAATTCTTAATATTTAAAGGATTAGGGGTAGAAAATATCAGGAATATATTAATTAATAATTATAAGGATAATAAAAACGAGAGTAAGGGGGATAAATATATAGATAGACCTATTATATTATAATATTAAATCTCTTCCCCTTCGGATAATAAAGTACTTTTAAGGCCCTTATAGAAGCTAAAGGTAATTAAATAGGCGAAAGGTTATAAAGCTAACGAATAAGTAGAGTTATTTAATTTATATAATAAATTTATTATTAATTATTTTATTTTACCTAAGAAGAGGAAGGCGGATCTACGCCTACTAAGAAGAAAGGCTAAGGGAAAAGAGAAGGGGAGGTTAACTATAGAGTACCAATACGTATTAATATTAGGTAAATAAATAGTATAGAATATTCCTACTATTAATAATATTAATATAGAGGGAGTATAGAAAGTATTAAGGATTTACAAAATATTAATTTAGAATATTAAGAAGGAAGTAGAAGAAAAGAAGAAGACTAAAGTAAAGGAGGAAAGGATAAGAATTCGGAAGGCTATATAGGATAAGAAGAAGTAGCATTAACGGATTTACTTTGAACCTTTTACTTATATTATTTATTACTTCTACTTTTATTAATAGTAATTAGTATTCTTACTTATATACATATCTATACTTAAAATTTTATTTAATAATAGGGGTTATTAGTATACGAATATTCTTATAAAGAATTATAAAAGAATATTCAAAGGGAAGTCTAATGTAGGGTAATTAGTTCTTTTTTCTATTTTTTCTTTTCTTACTTTAAACTTTTATTTTAATATAATAAGTAGAGGTATTAGGACTTTGGCTTATTATATATTGAGGAGTAGATTTACTATATTAGTTGGTTAGGACTTTAAAAATATATTAAATAGAGAAAGGGATATAAGGAGGAAATCCCGAATTGAGAATAGGTAGAAGGATAGGTACTCTTAATTAAATAATACTTTTCCTCGAAAATAGACCAAGAAGTTCCGCTCCCGAAACTATAGAACTATTATTTAATACCCCAATAATAGTAAGTCTAATAATCCATCCGTAATAAGACTAACTTTTAAATTTATTTAACTAGCTAGGATTAATAAGAAGAGTCTTATCCTTTTCGTTGGTCTTTGGTAGTAGTTAATAAGCTGTAGTATTATTACTCTATCTCAATTCCTAAGGATAAAGGCTATACCCAACTCCAAATCTACTCCTCGCTACATTTAAGTGTGGCAGGGTACTTTTCTTTATTAGTGTGGTTTTTGCTCCATTTCACTAAACTTCAATAAGAAGGTTCTAATATCCAGCTCTTTAACTTCCAAAGCGGCTACCCAATATCTAATATCGATAGGGTAGGTAGCCTTTATAGTATTATAAAGGAAGGTAAATTCGAAGTCATCGTCGATTTTAAACTTCGCGTCTTTAATATACTTGTATAGTAAAGTATAATAATTAAGGAAAGAAACTATAGTATCGAAATTAGTACGCTTAATAATTAAATACTCGGCAAGAACTTCGCTACAAGTCTCTTTAATAATATAGGCAATATAAAACTAAATAAAATTATATGTAACCTTTAGGTCTCTACCGGTTCTATCCCAACCGTTAATATTCAAAATAATATCGACTTTAGGATTCTTAAAGGTAGAGAATAAGATCTTATTAGTGTTAGTATATTTAATCTACTAAGTATTGTACTTATCGGTATCCGCTTTATTGGGTTCTAAAATAGTCTTAAAAACGTACTCGGCGAACTAAAAGCAATCGAATTCGGTTATAAATCCCTAATACTAATTAGTAATATTATAATCGCTAAGGAGGGGAACCAGCGACGAGCTAGTAGTCGTTGTAGGTATAGGAGGATTCAACGATATATTGAAAAAAAGAAGAAAGGTGGGTATTACTAAACTAGCTACTAATTAATTTAATTAATTTAAATAAATCGTTTAATTCGATAATAAATAAACTAATAACTAGTCCGCTAATTAAATCGATAATTAATTCGAGGAATAAACCGATAACTAATTTAAGGGAGGGGTCGCTAAATAATAAGTATTAGCGAAAATCTTTATATAGCGAGGCTAGCTTGTAGGCGAACGGGCGAATTATTAAATCGACGAAGGTTGCGGTTGCTTCTTTTAACCCGGTGCTGCAGCGCTTTATTGAAGTCGACGATGCGCTTGATGATGCGCTTGTCGCTTGTCAAAATGCGATCACAGGGAAGGTTAGAGAGGGTTTATAACCTGTGAGATTACTAACGAGATCAAGCGGTTGGATACAATTAATTGAGTGCTATGGAGAAGAAAGAGGAAGAGGGAGACTGGCGGAGTCTGGAAGGCTAGATGTGGTGCGGTCTGGGCAGGGCACAGAGTGGGGACTGGGCTGTGCCCAGTGAATGCCATGACCCACCAACATTTATTCGAGTGTCTCCTCTGCTCTTTACCGTTTCGTTCTTTTGTTCTCTGTACTCAACCTTGGAGTGTCAGTTGCGGTGCTAGCACGCGCACACTTGTGTGCGATGTTAATGTACTTTCAACCTATTCATGCCGAAATTATGGGGAGATCTCTGTGCTGTCGACGTCGAAACTTACGACGAAGCAGTTAATATGATCGATCTTGTACGTCTTCTGTCCCTCTCCCTGTACAACAGTCGATATGTTCGAGGTTAGTGACCCAACCGAGAAAATTGCGCCGGGCAGAAAAAGGAGAGGACGACGTATCTCAGACGTAAGTCCGAGCTTCCAAGATACAACTTGTATCTAGTCTTGAACCCATGGAGCAGTCTCAACTAACTCTACGTATCGTTCTGTCTCTGCGCTGAAGGCAAGCTTTTGAATTCGTGGGAGAGATGAAATGGCGTCTTGTTGCTGGTGATGACAATGGCAGTTCGGCAGTCTCAGATAATCCTAGTGCAATGCATCCCACTCCATGTTGGTAGGGCTCTACGGAGAAAAGATCTCCAGCGACTGTAACTGTTCGAGGTTCGCAAGCCATTTGATAAACTCAAGCTTGGATATCGGTCCTTGACGCATCACAACAAGTTGCAAGTTGTATCCAAGAAAAACTAACAGCTGGAAGTTTTCAAGCGGCGGATTTGGAGGATGGTCCAGAGATTTTCCTTCTCCTGTGAGGCTTGTGCAACAACTGGATATGGGACTGGCTGCGGATAACAATAACATGTAGGTGTCCCACCTGGATCTCTCGCAGATTGAACCCAACAATTGGAGCGCCTTAAGCTGGTCTTCGAGATCTTTGCGTAGTAGAACGAACTCGCGCTCATCAGCCTACCAACGATCAACCCGCCGCCATTGATACGTGTCTGCTTCCGGGTCGACTGTTTAGGGATACCGATAAATCGCGAGCTTGATCTCCATCGGCAAACGCAGGAGAGTAGATGATGGTTGTGCTAGGATTTCCTTTGTTTCGTTCTTGGATGAATCTGGAGTTACGCGGTCGTAACTTGATGCGTAGGGATTCGTTGAGGCCTTCGAGGCCTGTTCCGAGGTAGACATGGTGTCTGGGCCTTGTCGAGATTCTGCCGGTAAGAAAGCGATGCGATTGGAGGTATTGAACGTAGAGAGAGGCGCTGGTCTCTGAAAAGAAACAGAATACCAACGAAACTGTACTGCCCCTGTCTCGTACGACTTGAGAGGAAGGAGGGTAGGTAACTGATGAAGCCGGAAGAAAGACGACGACGGAACATCTAGGTACGTAGGTTTAGGTCAGTAGTTGATCAGCAGCATTAATGGAAGAGGAGAAACGGGCAGATGGAAACTTGGGCAAAGCGAAGAATCACACTGGACGCGGCGAGAGTTCCTGGGAAGGCAAGCCTAGGGCAGTGAGCGCATGGGCGCCACCTGCAAGGCAAGGCACGACCAACAAGGCCTGAAAAAAAAGCATTCAAGCTCTGATGGATATCGGTTGAGGAAGCAAGAAAACAAAGATTAAAAGAAAAACGCGAGTAGACTCTGTGGTGTTTATTGTAAAGACTGCCAGTTCTTTGCCTGCGGCCGTCTTTCAAGAGCAGTGGCTGGCCATCACCGGTGATGCTGTGGGAACGCTATGCGAATATGGGCACAATGAATAGCTGAATTTAGTGATGATTTCTAGCTGAGAGGTAGTTTGAGGTGTAAAAGGTGATTGCCGGGAGTCCAAATTGCGACATGGAGGAGGTACTGTGGTAATGTCCCGCATTAAACCAGATCTGCAGCCACTCCCAAGACACTCCTTCCCTATGACTTTCCCAAGAACCCAATCCTCATGCACACATCGGCCGCATTTTGAACTCTTGTGGCCCAATCCATTCTCCCAATTTTTGAGACCTTTCCATCGCCGAGGTTGGCACTTTTCTTGTAGCAAACGCTTTTACCTCCGCACAGGCGCGTACCTTCCATTAGAGGTAGTGTGGCATGACCCAGAGAGATTACCCATGGTCGAGTACATGCCATAAAATAGGTTCGTGATCCCTATCAACGTAATTTCCCGTCTAGATCCTGTATGCTAGTGATTTGGCCCACAGGGGATTGAGACAGCCAAGATGCTGTTCGATAATCTGGTGAGGTGGCTCTGCGTCCTGTTTTGTTGTTGTTATTAGCATCGGCCATTATTCTGGTGAAAATTCTTTGTCGCAATCGTGCAAGGTAGATGAAGTGCGGAGAGAGGTGGTTTAACTAGAAGAAGGAAAGTGTGTTCTTGAAGTTTCATAGAGAAAGAGAAGAATTTGAACGTACAGTCTTCGCGAGGCTCTCCACCAACGCGCGGAACCAGTCGACACTGTTCCAGAGATTAACGAGCTCTGGCCTGTCGGCCACGAATATGACAAAGGGCTTTTCTGAGTTGGCATTGCGTCGAGCCAAACTGACAGCCAGACGGCGCATAGCATTGACAGAGTAATGGGCGCCCTTCCTGTTTTCCAAATCAGGCCCATTGGAGAGGATAATCTTCAACGTCTTGAGTTGATTGAGCCCTTCCAACCATCTCAGGGTCGTAATTCGATGCTCATAATTCTCGGGCCAGTATAGGCTAACATGCTGCAAATGGCGCTGGAGTAGAAAGCTGCTCTGCATCTTAGCCATGACTTGGACATTGTGCCATGAGTAACCCTGCATTTGCGTGTTCCAGCGGAAATATGCTTGGGTGCGGTGAAAGAACTCGGAATAGGCTTCAACCCTCATCTGGTGAGACACGGCACCCATTTTGACCACAAAAGAGAGCTGCTTCTTCAAATAAGCAATTCGCAACTGACCGCTTTTCTTGATCCTGTATAGCTTTGGGTCGACGCTCCATGCCATGCGGTAGATGATGAATCTGATCTCGGGCGGAAAGCGGAAGAACAGAAGCTTGGATGCGGGTTTGTTGCCATCTCCAGCCGCCTTAAGAGAGATCTTCCAGGCCTTGTCAGAAGAAGACATGATGGGCGAGAGCTGTCGCTCTGGTTCGGGACTTCAGGTGGAAAATGTTGGCTGAATCCGAGCGTTAGTGTGTCAGCTTCTTCTCGGATAGTGATGACCCCATACCTTTGGTCAAGTCCCACGTCGCTTCTACCTTGGCCTAGGATGCTGAACCAAGGAAGTTGGAAGACGAAGATGCAAAGTCTTTTATGTACACGAAGAGCGAGCTCCAAATCTCATTCACCAGTGACTTCCATCCGCTAGATGGCTTCTATTCACGACAATAGTTCAGGTTCAGGTTAAGGTTCAGGTTTGCATTCTAGGTTTGGCTTCGAAACTTTCACAGAGTCGCGGGACACTCCGTACTCCCTACCCATCTATAAACTCCCTTTCTGAAATTTCCCTTTTCTTCTTTGACTTCTTTTCCTCAGTTCAGGTCAGCCATTAGGGTAGTAGAGTCTTTGCACATTCTAATCTATCCAACCCTTGCTACATGAAACATAAACGGAAGAAAAATGGTAGAATGTCGGAAGCCGGTTCAGAGATGGCGTGAGAAATACATACCGCAAAGACCCGGGGCATCCGTTTCTATCTTCCAGGGAAAACAGGCATAGTTTGTAAGCATATGGAAACATTCATCCCCGCCAGAAATTGTATGGAAGACGGTGTTTTAGTCGTTTCCACGTTCCATCGACCTTGAACAGACACCTCTAGGTGGAAAAGGTAGGGCACTAGAAGTAGAAGGATCAAATTTACCATGCTTCGGGGAGGCAACACATTTCCTGGCAGTATGCTTACAGATTATACCTCATTTTTCTGGAATGTTAAAACAGATGCTCCGGATTTATGCGGTAGATGGGAGCGAAATGAAGTAGGAAACGTGAAAAGAATAAGACACCATCACCAGGCACCTATCACCGCCACCCCCAGCCACATTGTGCAAAGCAACCTGTGCAAAAACCATTGAAACAAACATCTTGCGCAGAACATTCAACTTCGCTTAAAGAGATTTCTGATACACCTGGAATACACTTCATCCTAAGAAAGGACTAGAAATAGGGCGCCGAAAAGATGATGCGTGAGCACGTGTAGCAAATATTGGTGATTGGAAGAAGAAGGAGGTCTGGAATCCCGGGCCCGGCCCTGCTCAAGTACTGGGATGGGCACAAAGGCCTGGTATTCACGCACCTCCACGAACTAGCTGTAGACTGTTGCACAATCGATGTGCTAGGACCTTTGTTTTTCTGTATCGTTCCCTTCCCAAATTTTCTTGATCTCAAAGCCACGGAGCCCTGAACATCCTTCTGATGCATCGGGTACCTAATAGTGTAGCCATAAAATGGAATGTCGAAATCCATAAGCATATGACATAATGATGGGCGAATGAAAGATACTAAGAAAGCGACCAAGTAACTCTTGTATAACAAAAAAGCTCTAGCAGACCCTTTCAAAACTTTTCCTAAAGGTGACGCCCCCTCTTGCCTCCTTTCACCAACTCAAAAGTGCGTTGCCATCGTGACTTCCAGTTCCAAGTGGAATGTGAACACCCCCAAAACCTAGGTACCCAAGACTGCGCGCCCGACTCCTCAACCTCCATCCCAACTTTCATCCCAGCACCAACACTCGGTCCCGAGCCGTGTGCTCTGATCGATAGGAACCCTTCAGCATAACCAATCATTTCCCTCTACAGTGCCCTGGTCAGAGGGTAGATATACTACTTCTACCGCGCCAAATTCCATCACCAAGAGGACTGGACAAGCCGGGCCCCTGGGTCGGATGGTATAGCGGTTACGGATTTGGAACGGATTGGGACCCGTGCCAAAGCTGCTGCTGTAACGCGTTCGATTCACGGGTGAGTCCTCTTATATTCTCCCATTTTTTTTCTGTCCTTTCCTCTTTTTGTCGTTGGAAGTTCAATCCTTCCTTTTTGTACAATCAGCTGTGACTTACCTACCCTACCTCTAGGTATCTCTGTATATGTAATGCGTGTGCGTAGCTCTTTCCTCTTGCACCCCCCAGAAATTCCAGCCACTCACTAAGAAGCCCAACACTCGAACCCTTCTTTTTGTATCGACAATCTCCCGAGCCGGTGTAGGTATGTAAATATTTTCCATAGTCAGTCGGCAAGAAGGGTCGGGTCCGACCTCAATGATACTAACACCAGACTTCCAACATCTCGGCCGCGACCTCTAACTAGAGCAGAGAGCACCGAGGTGCTGCTCAATGCGATACGACGGAGGTTCGGTTCTCTAGAATAAGTGAACTTGTCGGCCTTTCTGTGTGAATACTACGGAAAGCCAAAAGCTCTAGCGCGCCAGGACGTGACTAGACCCTCAAATATATCAGCAAGAATTTTTCACCTCCTCTGTTCAGCGTTGAAGTCACACGGTCTTTCTCCAAAAGGGATTTTCGGATAATGCATTAGTGCTTTTGATTCCCTTGAGTGGAATCGTATAAAGCCATATGTTTCGTGGAAGAATTCTTCGAAGATCTCGGCCCTGAACGTGCCCCGTGGCTGTGGATGCGACTTGATGGATTGATCGTCCGATTTTCGCCATAGACCTTGTTACTTGATTTGGCCGAAATGCGTAGCAATACAAAAGTCTTGGTGTCTGGGTTGGATGAAGACGTGGCGGAAAGCTGTTTCGGGAGGTTGTAGTTTGTGGGTGCACAGAGAAGAATTGAGGTGAGAGAAAAGAAGTGATGATCGCAATATAGGAAGGAAGAACTGGAGGATATGGAGGCACAGCATCATATAGAATGTATATCGGAAGGAGGATGGGTTTCGCTGATACGCTGATCTATATACCTACCATTCTGTGATCTACCACGCCCAATTCGCTTTCTTCGTCCCTCATATCCCCCGGCCCGCATCCCGTCTTGTTCAATACCTGTCCCTGAGTTCCAAAAGATGGGTACCAGACCAGAAAATTCGTCAAAGCAAAGCCCGTAATTCCCTGAACACGCCGCTTATTTGTAAACGCACCAACAACATACGTCGGGTTGAAGGGATCATCTAATCCTCCTGTCGTGACCTGAAAAGGAAAGGATCCCTCGGAAGTAACGAGACTCCGAAATCTCGAGTGGGCAACCAAGTTGGCATCGAGCAAAAAGGCTCGTGACCTAAATCGGTTTAGAAAAGAAACTGTGCGTCAAAGTCTGTTCTAGAACCAGATATCAGCTGCTGTCTGGGAGCTAGCATGGAAAGGGACCATGAACACCCACCTGGGTGATCTGATCATGCTATGACTAGATTCTGTCGGATCTTGTCCGTATCCAACGAGGGTTGAGGCACCCCAGGTATTCCTTGATGACCTGGCAGGGAGGTTCGGCGTCCTAAATAAGCTGTCAGACTTTATGATAGACTAGGTGCTTCGGCCATGGACACGCGTTTAAAAGCAGCAAGGGGGAAAGCTGCTCTGAATCCGAACAAGAAAGAAAATAAGGGAAATACCTTGGGCAGTGTCACTAGATCGTCAAACTCCTCCTTGAATTTTTGACACAGGTGGTAAATGTGGGGGCCTAGATTTTCTGGGTTGTCAAGCCAGGAGCCATTGTCTTCATGCTTAATGGTCACCTTCTTTAGTCCGCGTAAATTTGCCAAGCTCAGTAACAACTGCTTTTGTTTATAGCTGTATCCGCGGTAAAAGTACTTCACGTGTACATGTGAAATAACGAGATCAAGCGTTCTGAGCTGCTTAAGACAATGCAGCCAGACTACTGCTGGGGTAGGTGAGACTTCTTCCTTTCTGTGGACATCCTCACCGGCCCAGTGAAAGCTCACATGTCTCAGATGAGCCATGAGTAAGGGAGAGCTTAAGAGGAGTTCTTTGTAAGAACGATTATGTAGTGTTTTGGAACCACTACCGTGAGTATCCCACCGTAGATAAGCTTGAGCATGGTGGAAATATTCATCAAAGGCTTCGGTCCGCATTTGCTGGCAGATGGCGCCCAACCTCCCAATTGCTGTGAGCTGTTGCTTCAGGTAGGAATCCATCAATTGACGAGATCTCTTGATTGTGTGAGGCTTGGGATCAACCTTCCAAGCGTGACGATAGATCATGAGCCTGACCTCGAGCGGAAGACGGAACAGCAGAGGCTTGGGGGTTTGGGGGGAGGAAGGCATGGTGATGGATATCTGAGAGGTTGACGATCGGCGACTGAACTTTTGGCGATCAACTGCGCCAGATTGTTAGCAGATCAGGCACCACAAAGCTCACTTTGTGACCATTACCAAGTATCAAGCTTCGCGTATATCGGCGCCCATGACCTGGACTTTGAATGATGTCGTTAAAAACGGAGATATTGGTGATGCTGGTTACTGGTTACTGTGTTAGTTGAAGGAATTGATGGAGTAGTGAAAACAAGAGATCATGATGGTTGGAAATTGGAAGAGAATGGGTGGCGAGGATAATGTATAAGAAGAAATATACGAGTGATTGAGGAGTTGAGATGAAATGAAGAGGCCTCAAACGCAAACGAAAAGTAACAAGTATGAGATGAAGTATCTTGCGCGCTTCAACACTTAGAAACTTTCCTCTTTCCAAGCCGTCATATCCTATTCAATTGTATAAGTCCCAGATAGGTGCCAGTAAGGGGTCCGCAACTGCGGGTAGGCGATCTTTCCCCTTGACATTATCATGATCCAGCCAAACACCATCTCATCAGGACTGAACAATTATCCCAAGTGAAAAATATTGAGACTGAATGAAGCAAAGCGATGGACAGAAAGAAGAAGAGGAACAAACGGATCAATGAACATAAGGCACTGCTCAGAAGGGAAAAAAAAAAAAAAAAAAAAAAAAAAATCCGAATAATTTCGGGAAACGAGGCTAGAGGTGTGATCACTTGTTTTATCAGTAGAAGAAGAGCCTGCTGAACACTTGCCGCTGAAAAGCCCTTCCTCCCTGCCCACGGGGCTGGAACCTGATGGGCATGGCAGTGTATATTAAACCCAACACTCTAGACCATGTCAGTGTGAATTTGGGACCCTTGGTCAAGCAGATGACGAGTCCAAACCGATTGATTGGAGGCGATTGTCTGGGAGTTTGAATGCCCAAGATATACACAACGACCGATAGCCCGAAGAAAGATACACTGTGGTCTGTAAATTACCATTAGTCATTGATGCCCAGGTATGCCAATGAAATTGAATGGTAATTAATTATATGCCCACTGGAATGGTGCAAAATACTACCGTCAAATTGTGCTTGACCTCAAATACTACCATGTATGCCTGACACGACCAAGATGCACCATGATAGTTTGAGGCCGCCTATATTTGTTGTTTAGCGGTAAGTAAGGAAAGACGTTTCCTAGGCGTTGTCTCTTCAAAGGGGGTCAAGAGCAGATGTAGAGTGCAGACGAAGAAGAGGAGATACCTCGGGCGATGTTACGAGAGCCTCAACACACTCCCCGAAATCTTCAAAATAAATAATAATGTGGCTGAACCTCGCGCTGGTTTTCGGTTGAAGTTCGTACTGGACGGTGACTTTCTCAAGTTCGCGCAGATTCACTAGTCCTAGATATGAGTAATCGGTGAACCATGGAAACTTACCATACTGCTCATACAAAGGAGTAACGTCACGCCGCGGCTCCAAGAGAACGAATTCGGCCGTCCTGAGCTGCTTGAGAACTTGTAGCCACAGAAACGCTTAAGTTCCATGGGCGACAGTTTACTGCAAGCCCTCTCCCAGAGGAACGCAAGGTCGGTCCAGTTGATCTGAAGGAAAAATAATGAACCCACCACAAGTCGCTCCTTCCTCAATACCTGGCCATACCTAATCTCGGGTTCGAGGTACCACCCGCCTTCCAAGTTGAGCCACCCAACGGAAGATGGCTGAGGATAGGTCCGATCATGGACACATCGCTCCTTCCACTCCGCTAGCTAGAATGTTCCTCACCTGTGGAAAGATTGATAGCGTAGTGCCCATCTTCACCGCTGTGGTAATTCAAGTTCAGGTGCACCTTGACGTCAACAACGCTGGGAAACGAATACATCTTGGACATCCATCAGCCTTAAAATATCGCAGTAGTCTTCGACTAACTGAACGGAGCTTGCTGTCGTGGTTCAAGGTGGAAGGGGATCACATTCAATGATGACGTGGAAAGCGAAAGGACCATTATTGCCCGAACTCCTGCCGGCAGTCAGAGCAGGTTAAATGGTGGCACTTGCCATTACAAGAGAAATGTATCCCTTCAAAGAAACGGCAAAAAGTGGATTGAGTAACAATGGACTTGACCAAAATTGACAGGGATACCCTCAAGGTACGATGAGCAAGTTCTTTTTGAGGGCAAGAACAATCACTACCCAGTCAGTCTCCTTCCACTGCTACCGGTTCTCCTTCTCGGCGTTTGTCCCGGCTTGTCACATCTCTTCTTCGGCAAACTGAAGCAAGAATGACTTCAAATCAGAAAAACCGGGAGGAACACGCCATTTTACAAGTCCAATATGCTTTTCTCTTTCCCCGTCTCTCATTTTTTTTGTATCCAAACTCCATTTTCATTATAACACAGATTTTTTGTTCAGCATGTACCGCTTTTCCATCTTGAACATGTACTTCAAACAACCAAGCAAGGACAAACAAGTTTTTGATTATCCACAAGAACCACTACATATGAATGAAATCAAACATTCACAACACATCCTCCGTCAATCGTTGTAAATACACCATCAAGCATCACCACCACCACTACCACCACCACCCTCCTCCTTCTGAGCCTCTCCAACAGCCTCTCCTCTCCAAACCCTTCCATGTAGCCCATCCAACAACTCATCAAACTCCTCCCTCTGCTTCTTCTTTCCAGCCTCCAGCACATCCTCCAGTAGATTTTCCTCTTCAGGCACTGGTACCTCTCCACCTCCAATCTGATGTCCCTGGTGTCCTTGGAATCCCTGTCCTTGTATCTGCAGCCTCCCAGCATTCCTAATAATTCTCCAAGCCCTCCTGAACTCGTCCCGAATAGCAACGATGCCGCTGTGCGTGACGGTGCGGGCGACGTTGTGGTCGAGCTCAAAGGGGTCTTCGATGGCAAAGAGGTAGCGGTAGCGGACTTCTTTGAGTTCCACATCCGGTTTCGGCTGTTGATGTTGCTCGGTAGAAGGGCCCGTCGGGGTGGGTTCTTCGGTCGTAGGAGCGGGAGGGGCAGGGGCAGGGACAGCGGCAGGGGAATGTGCTGGGAAGCCTGGCGGAGGGGCGAGACCTGGCGGAGGTGCAATACCAGGAGGAGCACCACCGGCAAGAGGAGCAGCTGGTTGTTGTTGTTGTGGTTGTTGTGGCTGCTGCGCCGACGGGGCAACAGTGGACGGCACACCTGGCGTCGACTCCAACACCGTCTTAGCGCCTGTCCACCCCTTTTCTTGCTTACTGAGAATTCCGCCCTGTGTACGAAGGCTGATGACATCCCTGCCCCAATCGAAGCCTCTGCCGGGCAGCGTAGATAATGAGCCATTTTGGGCGTAGTACTCAAAGAACCCACGGAGGAGATGGCCGATGGAGTCCCGGTTCTGGTTGATCATGCCCATGGCCGCCAGACGCTGGATCTCCTGGTCATCGCGCCAGAAATGCACGTTCTTACCTTTGCAAAAGGCTACGTCGTTGAGCTGCTCTGGCGTGAGGTCAGGCGGGAGAGGTGGGGCGAGCTGTTGCAGGTTTGGGCAGACGAAGGGCTTGACGACATTGATCAGGTAATGTAGCACCATCATAACGTAGCCGTAGCTGCTGAGGGTGCCGCGGTAAGGGGAGTTGATTCCGCGAACCTTGGCCCAGTGCTTGACGAAGAGAACCATGGGCCGGACGCGCGGGTCGCAGGACGAGTAGCAGCGAAGAAGGTGGGTATTGTGCATGGCGAGGTGGGCGGAGAAGTTGATGTCGCACTGGATACCTACACCAGACTTGGGGAACTCGAAGCGGTCGCGGTAGGGATCGCGGGGTTGGTTAGGGCCCATGGTTGATGGGTCGCCGATTGAGCGGATCTGGGAAATGGTTTCGATGAGGTCTGGGGACAGAGGGGTCTCGAAGCCGCACTCGAAGGGCTCAACCGGGGACCTCACTATAGGTCCCCGGAGGAAAGCGATGTACGAGCTGATTTTGTCTTCCGTATCCTTAGGATAGAGATTTCTCCCGAGACAATGCTCCAGGTCTTGAGCGAGGTGGTAGCTCATGTGCCTCTTTCCAATCGCGTGGAAATTGGAATATCCAACACTTTCCGCGAATTCCTTGACTGCCTCCCGTATGGACTCGCCTTTGATGCCGTCGATGTAGCGGCGCGAGATGAGGGTAATCGCCTCTCTCCTTTCATCAGCCGTGTCATGTCCAACCAATTCTTCCACCAACTCCTTCGCCCTGGCGCAATACTGCGCAGTTGACTCATACTGCCCCTGCGACAATAGCATGAGCTGGATGGAAGGGAGCATTCGCAGTTGATCAGCCGCCCGCTTCAGGTCCCTGTCATACCCGAGAGGATCGGCGCTACAGTTGGGATGGTCTTGCAGGGTCTTCCACCTGTTTACGCATATCTGGCCTCGCGCTTCCTTGTCCGCGTCCTTTTCGGTGATTTGACGAGACTCCCACATCATCACCATCTGCTCGCCCTCGACTTGCGTGTACACGCCCTGGAGAGTGCGGGGCTGGTCAGGTCGATACTCAAGATCATAGCGATCCAGAGACTTGTAACTGAACAAACGGTCGCGCAGCTGGCGATCCTCGAGCCCCTCGACGAATGCTAAGCAAACTTGGTTCAGCTTTTGGAAGTCGGCTGGTGAAAAGTTGTTGATTGTTGAGTTGGTTAAATCTCGTCCGCCAAGACTTCTCAAGTAACCCTTTGTTGTGCCGTAATAGGAGTTTAGGGTTTGATTCAAGGCTTGGTAGAGTTTGAACTCTTTCTTTTCTGTACTGTTGTCGTCTGGGTTGCCTTTTTCGTCATCGTGTTCTTTCTTCGGCTGATCTTGCGTGTCATCTTTCTGCTCTTTCTGCTGCTTCTGCTGCTTCTTATCCACTGCAGATGCATGACCGCCTGCCGGCCCCTCAGCCTCGTGCTCATCATCTTCGGCTAAATCATGCTCTGAATTGTCGTTCTCTTCGTCTTCTCCCTTGTCTGACACCTCTCTCTCTCTCTTCAGGTGCTCCACCACCAAATCATCGTACAAGCTCTTTGGCGGCTTTTCGCAGACTTTGATGATGGGCACTCTGGTCTTTGAAAGCAGGCGAGCGGCAAGTCCAACCTCGAGAAACGCCTTTTCAATCAGCCGGGGGATTGGAGAGCCTGGTGCATCTGGCTGCAGGCGTGAGAGAGGCGACAAGAGACCCAGATCCATATCAGCAGCCTTGGTAGCAAACCCAGAAGCAAGACTGCCGAAGCACCGGAGCTGGACGCTCTGAGGAGGAAAGTCGTAGAAGCCGTTCTGAGATTGTTCGTACTGGGTGATGACGGCCTGGGCAAGTGCCTCGATCTTTTGGCGAAAAGTCTCGTTCTTAACGATGTCGTCGTATTCGATCTGGGCATTCGCGATGATGGTTGCGCATAGACCCTCAAGCATGTCGGTTTGTGCCTTGAGCTGTTCCGGCCGGACCTGGGGTTGCCGGCCGGGGTTCCAAAGCGCACCCCCTCTGGGATTTCTGGGTACTGGGCCATCGAAGGATCCTTGGGGAGTGTGGTGTGCCGAACCGGGATTAGGACCGGCATTGAGAGGCTGTCGCCAGGTGTTACGGTCCAAATGCTGGGGGCCTGGGCCGTGGTAAGAGCGCGAAGGGTGGTGTCTGGGTTGGGCATGTCCCTGAATTTGTACCGGAGCCTGGTTGCCCGTATGAGACGGGTTTGGCTGGTGGGCTCTAGGGCCAGTCTGCTGGTGGTGATAAGCTGTTGGTTGTGGTCCTGACTGAGGTCTTTGATTTCTATAACGGCCTCCATTACCATACGGTGCAGGTTGACGCCCAGCCTGATGTCCAACGTGGTGCCCAAGTCGCTGCACAGGTTGATGTCCAGCCGGAGGTCCTGGTTGAGGCGCAAACCCTCTCAAGGCCTGTTGTGGTCGGACAGGATCAGGTGGCTGAGCACGAGGGTCAATGGTGATATTCAGCTGAGCGGACATTTGACGACGCTGGGCCTGGTTGAGACGTTTTCGGGGTTGTGGAGGGGATGAACTGTTGGGGGCGTTTTCCACTTGGGGTTCTGGGTCGTTGGAGTTGGTGAGGATCATAGTCCTCAAGCGATCCTCAAGACCTGGTCCCCGGACTCGCTGTCCTTGCTCCATTGCAGCGGTGATGACCTGAGAGTCAACACAACCTCTAAGCCTCTAACTTTTTTGTTCGAGTATGGCCGGGCGAGTAGGCTGTATGCATACAGAAAAGAGCAGTCAGGTGTTGTTGATGGTGTGATTAAGTGAAGGTGGTGGTGGCTGAGAGAAGCCCGCAGTGAGGTTGGATATCCCAGACCACTTTGTGAAGAGAGAGAAAGTAGTCAGCCAAGAACTGTCGTATATCTAGGTACCAGTTGGCCTGAGATGAATTCGGGAAAAGTGAAGAAGATGAGCCCAGGCGCGAGCTGAAAAGCAACACGCCTCCCGTCGTCCTGACTCCCCTCTTTCAGGAATTTCACTTTGGGCTTCAGAGTTCAGGGCAGTTAGCATGGAATATGGAGTGTCAAAAGGTACCTTACAGCATGTACCACAGCGCTGGGACGGGGCCGTTGAGGGGCGGCGATGAGGCCCCGATGCGATACCCTGGAGTTGGACTTATTCCTTAGATTTGAATTATCGTGTGAAGTCGCGTCATGCTTCCTGCTTTGTTTGCGTAAACACGTCGGCCATGTCCAGCCGTCCACAAACAGTGAGATTGTTCAGACTGTGACACCCGACGGCAGCAAGCAACGGGCAGGAACAGCACGGCGAAGCACCCAATCTTTGGCATATGCGACTATGAGTGAAGCCAGTGGGTGAAGTGCTAAATGATTAGGTCGTCGGTTACGTAGGTGTGGAGAGGCTGAGTAAGGGGCATGTACTAGTAAAGGGGCGGAATTTCACGGGAAGGGTAAGGAACGGAAAAGTAAGGAAAGGTAAGGAAAAAATAAGGATTTTTTCCGCACGTGACTCAACATGTGACCTCATACCCCAGTTTTACACACATATAGTGTGTAAATCTAGTATCTAAGGCCACATTCTATATCAAAATACCGCATAAATCATTCAATATCCAAGCAAATATCAATTAAATTAGTTAAATCTGACAATCTTTTCTACTTATATTTCGATACCCGTAATATTCAATACTATAACCGTAGTAGTTAGTCCTTATTTAATACGATAGGATTATCCTCCTATATTTCTATATATAACCGATCCTTTAGTTCGTTAAAGAATTCCTATCTTTATGCTTCTAGTAGTACTATAAAGGGAATATAGTTTTTATTAAGAACTTTATAATTTATAAAAATAAACGTCGCTATATTTATTTTATTAATTGCTATACGGCTACGTAATAGTCCTTCGATATAGTTTATTATTGAAAAAGTACGTTTAGAAGGTATATTATTAATTGGCGCTTATAGTAGTCTAATGGCTATTTATTAGAGCTTACTACCCTCTATATAGTAGTAAGTCTAAAAAGTAATAGGTTGGAGGTTAAATTACTATATTGGTTATTATTAGGTAAATATCCCTTTTCTAGCTAAGTAGAATAAGAATTCGTTAATTAGTTTATAATTATTAATACTAGTAGATTAATTATATTAGTTTATGAAAGTATAGATTTAGGGTATAATTTTTAGAATAATTAGCTAGATTTATTAAATTTGTACCCCTATATTATTTAGTAAAATAAGGTATACTAGCTAGTTTATAGGAGTTAGCTACTTGTTCTTCCTTATAATATAAATAGCTATAAGCGATTTTTAATTGTATAGTATAATACTACGCTAAAATAATTACTAAACTTATTAGATATTAATCTATTTAGGGATAATATAATTGACTATTACTCTATTAAATTCTAATATATATTAAACCTTATAAATTAACTATATAAAGCGTTTAAGAATATTAAAAGTATATTAGAAATTAATATTCTTAATAATAGCCAGTACATTATTGAGTTTAATTGGCTACTCGTTATTATTCCTAGCGGGGGGGACATTGTTGGGTATAATATTTTACTAGATATTATTATAGGTATTACGTATAAAAGTAATTAAAGTATACTTTACCTTTTGTATAAAGAATATAGATTGGTACTATAAACCCCAACGGATAATTATATTACCAAACGTTAAATATATATATTAATATATATAAATAAGAGATAAAAGAGGGTAATTCATATAAATAATATAGTTACTAGCTTATATAATTCTATTAGTATATAGATTTATAGTTTTAATAGTTAGAGCTTAGAGGTTCTAAAGAAGGTTACTAATTGGTTAACGCTATTAGTAATTAACTTAAATAGTTCAATGCCCAATATATTTTTGATAAGTAATTAGAGGCTATATAAATTATATAATATAGGGAAGGTATGCCTTAATTAGTCTATTTTATATAGAATTTTACTAGTAAGCTAGGCGCTGCTATATATATTAGTTATAAAGCTTGTAATCTTTACCAAACGATTCTAAATAATAATACCGGCTTCTATATAAATTAGTTAGGTAATATTAGTAGTAATATATTCTATATTGCCGGTATAAACGTTCTTCTAGTAAAATAAGGTTTTATTATCGATATAAACCGAGATATTAAATATATAACGGCCAGTATAGTTATTAAATTCGTTAAAGATAATACTAATATATATTGCCCTATTAAATTTATTTATTATAGTTTCTTTAATTTGCTTATAAATCTTAAGGAGGTATACGTTTGTAATACTACGGCGGTATAATAGAATATTCGTTGGGTTAACCGATTGGAATAGCGCCTTTATCTTTAGGGTATTTAAAGTACTAAACGGCTTGCCCCTATATAGTATAGTTCTAGCTATAAGGAGGTTATTGTATTCTATTTACTAGGGTATTAATATTAAAGCGTACTATCTAATATTCTTATTATTAATAATTTACTAATTAATTTAATATTATTAGTAAGCAACACAAGCTTATAAATACTCCCTTATACGGGTAATATTAGTTCGTTGGAGCTAGTTATAGAATCGGTACTTTGTATTTTAAGCTCGGTTATTAAGGCGGTTACAGAGTTCGAAATACCGGTAAATCGCTTAATTTCGTACGGGAGGCATCGTGAGGGTATTGCGACGGTTTTAAGTATTCGAACGCGCTTAGAATCGTATAGTTTAATAGTTAAATAAAAGAGTGACTGGCGATGGGGGATGTGGCAGTTGGGGGAGGATTCTATATGTGGGTGTACAAACCGTCTTTTTCAAACGAAAATTTCGAAATTTTCAGAAAATTGATAATTTCGGGAATTTTCTTATTTTTTCAGAAAATGACCATCACTAGCGCCATGTACGTTTCCGGTCATTTCATTGGTTGCGGATGAAGTGATCTGATCTATGATTGGCTACGAATGCTGTCGAGAACCCACTCTTCCGTCTTTGTCTGGGGATTTGAGGCTCTCGGGCCAAAAATGGGGCGGGCATTGTGATAAAGAACCTTGTCTCGCAGTACACAGGGCAGCTCTTCCCTTTTAGTGCCACCTACTTCTAGCGCGACTGCCTAGACTGGCGACTTCGACTTCGAACTTCAACCACTGCTTAACGATTTCCCAACCCACCACTGCACTGTCTTTATTCACGCCGACTTCCCTCGACCAGGAAATAACGGCCTACTTTTTCGATATTACCCGACATTTATTCGAAGCTGAATCTCGAAATCACGCATCATCTCCCGCCTGGCCGAAAACGCGCCAATCGCGAATTGGTGACAACTGCCGATCAAGGCCAGGTCGACCTAGATTCCGCATGACGTACGACCCAGTCTAGGCGACCAGCAACCTCAACCTCACTTCTTACCCAAGCCCAAACGTCCACTCGCTCTCCCAACCGAATTCTCCACGAGCTCTTGAAAGAATACTTCATCCATCCGTCAACATGAGTGCTTCCCCCGCCGGCGCGCCTCCCACCGGCGTTGCTCCTAATGGGCCACAACCACCCAAGAAAATCATCCGCAAAAAGGCCAATGCCGATCCCCTCGTGGCTAGAAAGAAAACCCTTCCGAAACCCCCAATGGCACGACGACCTGCCGACTGGGAGGCCAGATCTCGCGCTTCGGAAAACGCCGGCCAAAACAGGTCGCTTCGCCAGCTCGAAATCAAGGCCATGGAGCACAAGAGAAAGAGATCCATGAACCCGGGGAAATGGAGTGAACAAGCGCAGGGCTATGTCGAAGAGTTCCCTCTGATAGTAACCAAGAAGCAGCTCATGGAGTTGCGGTTTCATGTCATGCAGCTCAACAACAAACACGGCAATCTGGACGTAACCGACCAAGACCAGTTCCCCCGCCCCGTCACTTTGCAACGCCGGGACCCCCGTCTGCCGCCTGCCCACCGCATGGCGCTCAAGGAAGAGATGGAGGATGTGCCGATGGACGATGCAGAGGCCGAGCGTATTCGGCAGGAGAAGGAGGCCAAAGAAGCCCAGCGTGCATTGGACCAAGCCAAGATCGCTCCCGTCATGAAGCCGAATGAGCCAAATAAGCCGCAAAAGAAGGACAAGAGCTTGAAGACTCACGTCTTTCACGGAAAGCACTCCGAGGAGCACAAGAAAGCATTGGATCTGCGGTATCAGGAGACGCTTCCATGGCACCTCGAAGATGCCGAGGGCAAGTCGGGCGTCTGGGTCGGACACTACGTCGCCGGTCTGTCCGAAGTCAACTGTGCTCTCATCCAGACCCAGGACCAAAAGTTCCAAATGATCCCCCTGACCCGTTGGTATGCCTTCCATGAGAAGCCAAAGTTCAACGTTTTGTCCCTGGACGACGCCGAGAACATGATGAAGCAGAACAAGGACGTCAAGCGCTGGGTTATGCGCGACAGAGAGAGGGAGCTGACTCAAAAGGAGAAGGCCGATACTAGGATGTTCCTTGGTGGGCGTGCGCGTGTAAAGACGGAGAGTTACACATCGAGGGCTGCTCCCAAGTCCGAGAGACGGGACGATTTCGAGCTCGACATGTCAGGCGACGAGTTCCAGGATGACGATGAAACCCCCGGTTTCGAGGCAGAGGACGAAGATGCCAAGGAAGCCAAAGAGCGTATTCGTCGCGAGCAAGCTGCGGCTAACTTGTTTGGCGAGGGTGATCAGAGCAAGGTTGACGAGGAAGAGAGGGAGCGTCAGTTGGAGAAGCTCAGGCTGAAGAAGACGGGCAAGGAAGTCGTCAAGCGCTTGGTCAAGTTGGAGCACGCCATGGACTACGATGCAAGCTCCGACTCGGAGAGGGAGTCGGACAACCCCTTTGCCGATTCGGAGGAATCCGAAGATGAGAATGAGGAGAAGAAGGAGGGGGAGGAAATCAAGGAAGAAGAGAAGAAGGATGGCGTTTCGGGCACTATCAGCAAGGGTACTGCGACGCCGACAGGCAAGCAAAAGGCTCCTGATTCTGCAAAGAAGAACAAGTTGAAGCGTGCTGGCTCGCCCAACTTGTCGGAATCTAGTGAAGCCGAATCGAGCCGGAAGAAGGCCAAGCTTGCCGCCGCCAACAAGGGTACGGCATCCGTGGGCCAGAGCCGGTCGAATACTCCCCTGCCTGGTCGTCCCAAGGGCGCCACGAGCGACGGTGAAATGTCTGACGGCGGTGCGAAGAGCAGCAGGCCCCAGATTAAGCAGGTGCCTCCGTCCAGGCCCGGTAGCCCTCCCCAGCCAGGTAAGAAATGCCGTTATCCATCGCTGATTGCATTCCTCGCTCTATGGCAGCTTTCATCCTGCTCTATGACGGCCATTCACGTCTGTGGCTTGGCTTCTTACATGGCTTGGAATTGTGTTCGACCATTCTTTGTGCTTTCGTCAAAGGGTTCATAACCTGAGTTACCAACCCTCTTTGTGACATTATCACCCTCCCATCGCTTTAAGTTACCGTTGATTCTGTATAAAACCCTTGTTACGGTGCAACAGACATTCCCAATACTTCTTTTTTTTACAACAATATCCGTTCCTTCACTTTTGCCGCCCCAGCACCTCTTTAATCTTCTTAAACACACACACCTTAGTCCACCTCCCACCTCACTAACATGACTACACCCCCAGGCTCTCCCAGCGGCTCCCCGCCACCTACCTCGGGCGGCGCCACCCCTGCCAACGACTTCATCAAGCCCGAAGAAGTCATGGCCGCCATCGACCAGTACCCCAACGGCGTCGCTCTCGCTGTGCTCATGAAACCCTTCAGTCATCGCATCGATGCGACGCCCAATCGCTCCAAGCCCCACCTGTCCACCAAGTCCGAGTGGCTTGGTATGGTCAAGCGCTTTGGTTACTTGGGTCCCGATAAGCTCATTAGGCGCAAGACGGGCCCCGCTCAAGGCGGAGGAAGTGGTGCTGCTAGCCCTCAGTCGTAAAGCGGCAGCGGCGTGCCCTAGGCTGTTGATGAGGAAGCACCGGCGGCGGCGGTTCATAATGGAACGGGGGACTGTAACCAGGAATGAAAAAGAATATGGGGCTGGAAGTGATACGCCGGCTCAGGAAGGAGGGGGAAGCGGTTATGCCATCCCTCCGAAGACAGATAGGCGACACAAGTGCCGAATGTCTGTCATCCAAGCTGGAAACTGTGGTCAGCGACAAACCTGAACCGAAACGGCCGATTCGCATCAAAATATTACACCGATCGCCGAGCTAAGTGGTTCCAAAAAAGTTGAAGTTGTTTTGAAGAGGCTTTGGCTAGGAGAGCAGCAAATAACCTACAAGGGATCCTTACATAGGTATAAGCGGTTGGATTTTGCACGATCGATATTGCAATATCACTACTTTACGACATTACTCCTAAAACATGGCGGAGATGAAGATAGGTATTTAGGCCAACACTTGTCGATTAGACAGATAGTACCTAGTAACAGACCTCATTTGAAGCCATGTCAGGCATTTTGCGGTGCTTGGTGACGATATTGTTCTTGCTCCTTCAATGTTGTGCCCTGAACTTCGCCAAACTCTTGATTACCATGTAAGACGACCAGCCCCGTTTTTGTTCACATTTTGAACAACCCATAAAAATCCCAACTTTGACGCCGAACACCAAACAAGGTAACTAACCCAAGCCTTTTCTTTTCAATCGCTCATCATTAACCCATTCACCATCCCTATAACCCTTCTAGAGCAATCCCATGTTGGGTAGAGAAACTACTCATCCATCTGCCAAGCATACTCCAAGCCTTTATTCCTCTCCCGCCGATTAATCGCCTTGAACCGTTCTGCTTCAAACCCATTACTCCTGTCCACCCCATCCCACCTATAGCCCGGTTTGATGCCGTACCGATTCGGCGGTGCCGGTCCTTTATATGTCGGCCTCCTTCCCGCCATCCCTTTTTTCTTTCCCTTTACTTTGACTTCCTCCGGGGCAAGAAACTGCGCCATGGGATCATTCCATCTATCCTGCTGCTTCAGTTCGGCATTGAGTTGTTCGTCGTCTTTGGACCGAGCAAGAGGCATCAGTTTGGCTTCTTCTAGTTCTTCCCTCCTCCGCCGCGCTTGCTCGAGTTGGACTTCGCCCTTGAGCGCACGTTTCTTTTCTGCTTCCTTGCGCTCAGCTTCGGCCTGTTGTCTGCGCGCTTCCGCACGTCGCATGGAAGCATCGACTCGTCGACCGGTGGCGTCGCGCAACACCAGCTCCTCCTGGTCTTCCGGATGCTGCTGGTCGCGTTCGGCGCGGATCCTCTCCAACTCGAGACGCTCGGCTTCCTGGCGGGCTTTGAGCTGCGCAGTGATGGCGGATGCGGACTGTAGTCCCGCGTGCGTCCCGTTGGACATGATGGGTGCTTGCGTGGCTGTTTCGGCCGGTTGGTGCGACCGCGTGAGGGCCGTTGCGCCCGTTGTGGTGTCGACGACGAGAACTTCATCGTCCCCGCCTGCTTCGCGCGCCAGTGCCGCTGTTTCGGCAGCTGTTTGCGCTAGGATCGCATCGGCGGCGGCCGCGGCGTCTATATCCTCCTTTGTAGAATTTGTTGTGGTACTTGTTGTGGCCTGTTTTGAGAAGGCTGATGAAGAGCCGACGGTTTTCCATCCGGATTTTTTGGCTTTGCGGAAATCAGCTGATACTACCCCCGCAGCGAGCACGGGACCATCGAAATCGTCATCGTCGGAGTCGCGTTTTGCGGCTTGGGCCCAAGAGGTGTCGTCGTCGTCGGCTATAATGAGGCCATCTTCTGCTGATTTGTTCTTGCGCTTGCGTTTTTTGGAGGTGGAAGAGGAGGATTTGTTGGGCGGGTCGGTGGAGAGATAATGGGCTGCTAGGTAGGCGGCTTTGTCTGAGGGCATTTTTGCCTTGAAATGCTTTGGTTTGGCTGGGTTGTGCTGTTTGGTCAGGTGGGTGCGACAGTGCTTGTTGATCGTCGATTGTTGATTTGAAGCGATGGCGATGGTGGTGGTGATGATGTTGATTAGATTGCGGTTGGAGGAGTTGCCTGCCGGTGTGCCTGTGTACAGGTGGGCTGTACTTCTAACTGGCCCGTGCGTTTCACTTGGTGCTGCCTTATCGTTGGCTCCATTTTCCATGCACGAAGATAAGATAGGGGAAGACGTCCAGTGACATCACTGGTGACACGGACTGGTGATGGTTCCGCTGTCGGCGATGGTGAGAGCCGATTGTGAATGTGGCATGTGGTGGAAGGTATTACAAAACAAAACTCCAGAAAGTAAGACAGACTCGGATTTGGGATCGGTGGTGTTAGTGAGCTTGCATTCATCGGCGAATTTCAAGATATGTGTGACTATAGTACACGGACTATGCGAGGCTCGTGAGCGTTCGGGTTTTCCATCATCACGGCCATCAATGATGTTCATCGATCGAAGCTGTCCATCATTGATCAGAAATTCGAATGTCGAAGGTCTTGAGAGTTTGGATTTCAGCCGGTTGGTTTCATCTCTTGGTACGGGCCATACTAGTCACGTCACGCTCATCGCGCCCCGGATAGGCGACAAGACGCGAGAAACAACCTCAACAGCTGAGCATGGCGATCGAGTTACGGTGAACACGGCGACATAGCCGAACAATCGTGCACGCCGTATAAGCACCTGCTCTTATTCGACCATGGTAAAGTACCTGGATCGCGTCTCCTTCATTCCAAAAGGCGGCTATGGAGATGACGGAGATGGGTCAGCAGACCACGCCCCGTGGGCCTTGGCATATCCCTGCCTTCTTTGACCTTTGGACTGGGGTGGAAGTTATGCAGTGGCAGGAAGTGAGGCTGGCCCGGGAGAGGAAAAGGGGGGTTGACCAAACTTGGATATTGTCCTGGTCCAGATAGATGGTCATGATGATGGCGTCCATCAACAAACATTACTAGTCTCCATTGGTGAACACTTGTTCGAACATGATTGCAATCCAGATGCCATTCTGTTTCCTAAAGACCACTTGTATATGTAGGATGTAGGAGTAGCCCAGAGAAGCCGCCGATATCGCGGTGTGGTTGTCAATGTGTCGGCTTATCATTCTCCACTGCACGCGCTGACGGATGCTACCCTGCAGAAGAGACGCATGCGCCCCTGATTGACGGAGCATCATCATCCTCGGCATCCGGCGAGGACCTTGCTGGACAGAGAGCCGTAGAGGTACCTGGGGCCGATGAGCGATAAGCTTGGTGAACAACAAACCTGGGCCTTCTTCATTGAATCCTTTCGACGGCTACAACTGGCGTTTCGTGTTTGTTAACTCAGAAGCCACGAGAACATGTTTAAGCACCCAGAATGCCTTCTAATCGGTTGATCTTGCTCAATGTGGAGGTACATGTACCGACCGGGCTACGTAACAGTCCCCGCAATGCAATCGGTTACCCCGTGCTGCGCTGCTCTAGCGTCGTTGGCGGGATCGCTTTCCCCACATCCCCTCCCGGCTGCACCGCACCGCATCCGGGGCAAGTCGGAGACTCCAACAACCTTTTCCCATCCGTGTCTGCTGGAGGTGAATGGCAGGAGATAGCAAGATGCCATTGTTGACATGGAGAGAAGCATGTGTAACAGCTGTTGAGACCTGAGTGCAACTGACCTGGATCCAAACACACCCGTCCCTCTATCGCAAACGGGACGAGCGGGACCCAACTCAACGGACACGGGCATCCAACGAACATGGACGTTCCAGGTAGGATGAAACAAAGTCGCCGTTCAAAGGACCATTGCTGATCCAAGGCGTAATCAAAACGGCCAATGTCATCATCAGCATTATCAAGCGAGAGGCCGACTACAAGAAGAAGAAGGCGTGTATCGACTCTTCAATCTCAGTGGACAGAGCAGCGTGGGCGGTTGGACACAAAATGGGCAGCTGGTGTGCACTGTGCCTCGGTGCCTCGACCGCGCCGCCGTGCTGACTTCTCAACCAGGACAGTCATCAATGCTATGTACGGAGATGGAAGTCTCTGGCTTCCTGCCACTGTCGTCACTTGGCCTTGTCCCATCCAGGTCATGAGGTACCTACCGGGGTACTTCCCACATGCACTCTGGGCACTTTGTTCCATGCCGAAAGAAGTCTTGATAAGAAACGGTCCCCTGGGATGGATTCCGAACCTAGCGAAAGGTGACCATCTCGTGTCTCAGCAAGGCATCGATGTCCTTTTGACTGTGACCCGTGTATTGCTGATAGTACATTCTACCCTCCATCAGAAGAATCCAGGCAGTAGTGTTGGTCATGGCTCGTTGATGGATAAAACGAAGGGCTTCCGCTGTCCCTCCTGCTTTGCGTCCATCTTGCAAAGTCCAACAACCCCAGAGTCAACACAAACACCGTACGGATACCATCAATAGCCTTATCACTGGCTGTTTCTGTTCTGTTCCAGTTTCTTGTTACCGTCATCGAACAGCGCGTCATCGCTTATTGGCCCCCGTCCTTATCGCTTATCACTGCTCAAGTCTCAACTGTTCCCAACTGGGAAGTCGCTTCCTTGAGTCACTCGCCGGCAATATCCTGAGCCTCAGCCAGCGTTTTCAATAGAACACTTACTTAGTCAGGCCTTAGTTTGACTGCCCGTTTCTTCACAGTCATTCACAACCTGCACCTGATTCAACCGTGTTGCTTTTAAATCATCGCAACAAAGCCGTTCTTTCTCCTCCCAACTCTCTCCCTCTCTCTCTCACACATTCTCTTTCACCACCACAACAAGGACGCTAAAGAGCCCCTCCACTAGCTCAACCTGACCGAACAACCATCACCGATCACCTTCCGTCCCCCCACCAGTTCAATCATCACAAAAACTTCCATCTATCCATCTCGAACTGCCTAGGAAACTTCTCTCTCTCAGATCCCGCCGATTACAACTCTATTTCCATAATTGGTACACTTGGCAGATCGACAGGGCCCAAAGTCCAAACTTCCCCAGTATAGCACCATCAAGGTCCTTGGCAGCGAACTAGTCGATACCGACCCTGAGGCCAACCACCCCCGGCACGTCACGCACGCCCTTGTCTCCATACCTACACCGCTGTGGTACCTAGGTCAACCCCCGACCGACCGAACACCCTTGGAGGATTACATCACGGATCGAATCAAAAGGGGTCCGCATTCCGTTTCTGTCTAGTTGGAGAGCTGTCAAGTTTAAAGTACTTTGGCTTCATCTAGTCAACCTTTCCCGGAACCATCCTCTCTCTACATCCTCAAACACTACCGCCAACAAAAACTCCTACAACTAATTATTATTATCATTATCACCATCACCACCAACCGTAACCGTCATCATCATGGCTACCTCCCTCGAGTCCTCTGTCCAGTACGAGCGTGACCTCCGCAGCTCCCACAAGGAATGGAAGCGCAGCAAGGACTCATCTACAAAGTGGGCCTCGGGCACTCGCGAACTCCCCGGCGTCAAGAAGAACTGGATGACGGGTGAGCTGCTTGGCAGTGGGCACCCCAACCAGCTGATCAAGTCGCGACCAGCGAGGAAAGTGCGGGATTCTAGGTGAGTTTCACTTCTTCACCCTTTCCCTTACCTTTCTCTTGCTGTTTTTGGAGAAACTAACCCCTCTGTCCCCTACAGCTGCGATTACCCCAAGCAGTCCTCCCGCAACCTCTACAAGCTCCGCCACGGCGGTGGTGCTGGCCGCTCCACCAACATTGGCTACCACTCCATCAACTTCCCCAAGCTCTTTGCGCACAAGGACATCCGCTACGATGACCGCGAGGACTACTCCGCCGCCCCAAGCCCCCCATCACCATCTCTCCTCCCCAAAAACCTCTTCTCATCAGTAACAGCAGCAGAAGATAACTTCCTCTACTCGTTCGACCAAGACTCCACACCCGGATTCAGCCGGACCCCTTTGACTTTGGAAAACTTTGTCAAGACGGATGACCGCAAGACGGAGAAGTTTGTCGAGAAGGAGTACGAGATTCTGGATGCGAATGGCGAGGCGTTGAAGGGGCGTAAGGCGAAGAGAAGGGGTTTGAGGGGCGGTGCTGCTGCAGGAAGCTCGCAGCAGGATGATGAGGATAGAGTGGAAGAGGATGACGGGTTTGAGCTGATTTGATGTTAACAAGATGTCAATCCTCTCTTCTTCCTCTGCTTTTCCCTACATGCTTCGATTTTCCCTTCCTGGCATTTGCCTCCTTCTCTTCTTCATCCATCCCTGGCGAGGTTTTTGCTCTTACATTACACACACCTATTTCGCTCAAATCAGCCGGCGTGTTCTTTTCTTACAATTGTTTTAAACAAGGGTGGTGGCAACACCTACCTCACAACATAACTACATATCATGGCGGGCGCAATCATGGGGTGGGGTTTTCGGAATTGGCGGATGGACGGACGGACGGATGGACGGACAGGATGATTATGGATTTGCTTGGCTTTCGGCTTTTGGCTTTTGGCTTTCAGTCAGCAAACGAACATATGATTGTTAGAAATCATGGATGAGGTTGATGGATACCTCATGCAGACAGACACACACTGCAAGATAAATACCCCAAATAACAAATAAACAGTATTAGTAGTAGTTTGGCTTGACTGCGGGCATGTTTTGATGGAGTTCGTTAATTTCTGTTTATTCTTTGTGTAAAGTTTGCCATTAATAACTTGGCGGGTATCATACGTCGTCGTTATGTGTGTGTGTCGTGTGAACGCGTTTCTCTTCTACCACATTGTTGTTTTACATGCCCCGTCTCGTCTCCATATTTTATCTTTGCCTCTGTCAGTCAATGTCAGTTTTCAGTTTTCATCTTTGATGCAAAGAGCAAATTGCGCATTTTTACCCTGTCTTTTCAAACGTACCTCCATGAACCACGTTGTTCTTCCGCCAACTCCGTTACCTTGCACTCGTCACCCCAATGGGTATATATATCAAGTCTTTTTTGCTGCTGCCCGCTGTTGACGCCGATTTTCCAAAGTCACGCCCACCTAGCCAGAGTTTCAATCATGGCTCACCACTCACTATACTATCCTCAAAAGGGTAATCCTTAAGGCAATCATCCAAAACTCCTCCCCATCAAAAGCTCATAATAAGCCCTCTGCTCGGAATCAAACAACAAAAAGTCATCATCAGCATCCCCAGCAGCAGTAGCACCGCCACCACCGCCGCCGCCGATACCACCGCCATGATACGTCCCACCATACTCATTCTCATTCCCATTCCCGTTGATACACCCATTTCCACCACCACCACCACCTCCGCTGCCGCCGCCGTTAAAATTCACATTAAAATGCTTGCTGCTGCTGCTGCTACTGCCGCTGCCATTCGGTCCTCCTAGCGGGTGGTGATACTGGTGATGATGGTGGTGGGACATGGACATGGCGGACATGATTGGATCGGGATTCGCTCCCATGCTGTAAAAGTCGGCAATGGTCTCGTCGGGGGCGAAGCCGAGGGGACGGAGGGTTTGAGATTCTCGGGAGGAGCTGTTATTTTTTTTGGGAGGGTCAATTACCATGAGAAAGACAGAAAAAGGGGACCATGAGGAGGAGAGAAAAAGGGGGGAAGGTGATTGGGGGAATATAAAACGTACGATTGCGCAGCGTCTTTGGCTACGATGTCTGAGAGGGTGGAGTCGTTTATTGTGAATTTGGGTGGGGCGGTGGTGGTGGTGGTGATGGTGTTGAGGGTGTTGAGTGTGGGTATCCCTGTGCTTGTGCTTGTGACAGGGACGGGGCGGGGTGCTGGTGTTGTTGTTGTTGTCATTGTTGTAGGCGCTGCCGTTGTTGCTGGTTGTAGTATTGGTGGCGGTGGTACCGATACCGACGGTGCTGGTGATTTCGTTGGGGATATCGATGCTCGTCTCCCTCCTTCTCCTCCTCCTCCTAGGCCCGCTTCCGCTGCGACGGACTGCCGTTGTTGCAGTTGCTGCAGTTGCTGCTGCTGTTGTTGTTGCTGTTGTTGTTGTTGTTGCTGCTGCTGCTGCTGCTGCTGCTGCTGCTGCTGTAACTGAGCCAAATCCCTCGCTACTTGTCTCCTTTGTTCCGTTTCTCGTGCGAATCGTTTCGCGGGTGGTGCTTGTCCTCCTAGAACTCCTTGAGCAGCAACACTTGGCGACCCAACACCAAGACCGCCCATTTCTTCATCCTCCTGCTCCCCATCCTGGGTAAGAGCACTACTTCCTTCCCTCCCTCCATCCTCTCCCCCTCCCCCAACACCGCCCGCCGTCCCTGGCCTCACCGCCCCGAAGAAAGCCCGAAAAACTCCACTCCCCTGCCACCGGGCAATCAGTCCCTCCTGCGCATTCGCATCCTTGATACTCGCAATGATCTGCTTCCCCTGCGTGCCGGCCGCCCTCAGATGGCCCTCAATCAGGGCGTCCAGTCCGGGAATGGCGCCGAGTACAGCTCCCCATGCTGCGGCGCTCTCTTTGTACGTGTTGAGAGCTGTTCGATAACCCTTTTGAGGGCCGCGACGTTTTGTCGGACGCAGGTACAGACAGGGTTTGTTATGTTTGGTGCAGACGGAACATTTGGGCTGGCCGTTGTCGCAGGGCTGGTGGTTGACGTGGCAGAAGTCGCAGCTGGGGTGGTTGGGTTAGTAGGTATGTGCCTGGGTTGGGGACAGAGAGAGGGGAGCTGGATGGGATGAGTGCATGCGGTTGGGGAACAGTAAGACTCTGATAAATTAAGAAACTCACGCTCGTGAAGCCTTTTTGCGCTTTCGGGGGTTGACGGGTTCGGAGCCGGCGTCGGCGCCCGTGTCGGAGGGCGGAGGTCCCGGTGTTAATGTTGAGGGGCCGGAAACCGGAGCGGAAGCGGGAGTGGTGACTAATGGGCCGGTTTGTGGTTGTTGCGGCTGTGGGGGCGATGGATGAGCGGAAGTGTGGGCTGAAGGAGTCGTGGTTCGAGACTGTCGAGTCTCATCGTGGGCATTATTTGGCTGTTGAGCCTGTTCCTCAGCGGCGCCGAAGTCCTCCATCTGATGGTGCGTGTGAGACAACGTGTTCAAGGCGGAACCCCATAGGCAGATGGAATCAATTGCCGGGAGACGCGCGGGAACTACGGGAAGACAGGGAGATGGGATGAGGCTGAGATAGCGATACGATGGAATCGAGCACTCAGCATGTGCAGCAAATTCGGGTGAAAATATTTTTGAGATTTGGACGACGATGAGATTGACGACGATGACACCTCCATAAGTTTCGTTGAGGAAATTGATAGCGCAGCCGCGTCGCTAATGGCTCGGCGCTGTTCAGTTGCCAAGTGTTATTGTCCCACTAACAACGGAGCTAACGCCGACGCCCCGTGCTTTTAGCTTTATACCCCGACGCCGGGCTTGGCTACGATGAGGCTCTGTCTGGGGGTAGAGGAGTTGACGATTATGGGCAAGGTAAGCTGAGTAAGATTCTCATTTGTAACCATGGAGGGCTACGGCGGAATATCAAAAAATCCAAAGTGAGGTTGATGACTACTAATTGGAGTGTCAGTCATCATACACGGCATGAAGTCGGGTTGCCTTGTAAGACGGGACGGTATCGCAAAATGATAGTGCGTTATCTTGACAACCTAAACAGTGTCAGTAATGGAATTCAAAGCACCCTCATGTCAGGGCTAACGGATTCAGACAGACAGTCAAACGAAATATTAGATAGGGACCTCTAACTTTGGAACTCAAATCTTTCCTTCATGCCTATTCGTAAAACCAAGACCCAAGAGTGGGCGACAATGAACAAGAAGTGAAGAAGTTCAAGAAGGAGGAGAAAAAACCTGGAGGGGCGGAGCGTGCTGAGGTGGAGAGTTAAGACACCACCAAATCGGGATTGCGGGGAAAGCCCACTGAAGCTTGGCCTGCAACGGTGGTTGCAGTGGGAAGGGTCTCAGGGACTCTCTTCATCCGCTCCTCCACGGGGTAAAAGTAGGCTAGCAACGGAAAAAGCTTTGATGGGAGTTACATTTTCCCGCTTCAGGCCGCCTCATGGAAATCCCGTTTGTCACCATCGGCATTCCATCTGCCGAACGTCCAGAACATGGCCAAAACACCAATCACCGATTCTAACGGTTGATGATAAGTACACAATATTGACCTCACTACCACGCCTTCCGACCACAACGGCTACATCGACGTTACATCGCCGAGACCCGGTCCCGGTCATAGATCGAGTGGGTATTTACATTTTGACCTTCAGCTCGCTCCTCTAGATAGATACCCTTTGGTCCCCGGTGTTGGCCGACACATCTTTGACATCGACAACAAGGCCACGCATTTCACAACACGAGGGATATCAACAAAGCGATACATGTGAGCGGCAACAGCACGACTACCTCAACATCTTCAACAGACACCACGACCTCATACACAGCCAGGAGCCATGTTAGGGCCAAGGAACGAGCGGGTATTTGACCCGAACGCATCCATCGTTCTCGTTGGATGTCGAGGAGCTGGAAAGCGTACCCTCGGATTCATGGGCGCCCTTCATCTGCGCCGCCGCCTAGTCACCGAGGACCATTACTTCGAAAAACTGACTGGCATATCCCGCGGCCAGTTCCTCCTTCAGCACGGAAAGGACCTCTTTGCACGCCAGGATGTCGAAGTTTTCAAGCGCATGCTTGACAGCAACAGGTTCGGGTGCATCATCGAGTGCGGTATGAGCAGTCTCAGCGAGGAGGCCCAAGACGCCTTGCGCGAGTACTGCAGGACGAATCCCGTCATCTATATCCACCGGGAACGGGAGCAAATAGCAGCCTTGTTGGATGCGACAGATGCCACGGCTCTTCTCAAGGCGGATGAAAAGCATAGAGAGTGCTCCAACTTTGAGTTCTACAACTTGGATGACTCAGCAACCCATTGCGTTGGTACCTCCACATCAGCGGATTGCCGACAGACGGTTCCTTCAAAACTACTCAATGTCCGGGAAGACTTCACAAAATTCCTGGATCAAATCACTGGAAGAGGCGCAACCAAAGCATGGCTGGAAAGCCCCTTTTCGGTTGTCGCCATTCCGCCCGAGTTCCGATCCTATTCATATACTTTGCGCCTTCGCCTATCCTACCTGCAGGAACTGGACATGGCACTGGAAGAGTTTGAGGCCAGTGCAGATTGTGTTGAGTTCATCATCGATCAGTGGCCCGGCGATGTCGCTGAAGTGGTATCAAAGCAGGTAGCCCTCCTCAGGAGGAAGCTGGGGCTGCCCATCATATACCATGTGGAAGAAAACCCCCGAGGACAACGACGAAGGGCGCCAGAGGAGAAGAATCGAGTGGACTCAGATCTGCTTGAACTAGGTCTACGACTGGGCGTTGAGTATCTGAGCGTGGATTTGCAGCGCGACGAATCTCTCATACAACGGGCACTTCGTTACAAGGGCCGGTCCAAAGTTATAGGAAACTACTGGTACATGGGCTTCGGAGCTCCTCCATGGCACGACGACCAACACCTCGAGAACTACCGACGCGCACAGTCTCTCGGCTGCGACCTGGTCCGGATGGCCCGCTTCTCTACAGGCGACAGCCCCGTCGGATATCTCGAGTCCTTCAAGAAGCGGGTAGAGCAAACCATTCCCAACCCGCGCCCACCCCTAGTTGCCTACGACTTCTCGGTCCTCGGCATCCGCACCCCCTTACAAAGCAAGATTCTCAGCCCCGTCAAACACCGCGACATGGACACCGACCATGACTTCCTCGCCATTATCAACACCTATTCACACTGCTTTGGCCTCGAGTTCCAACAGTTCCTCCTCGACCCGCTTGAGTTCTACGTCATCGGTTCCAACGTCTCCTGGTCTCTATCCCCCGCCATGCAAAACGCTGCCTACGAGTTCTCAGGGATGCCGCACACCTTCCAGGCCGTCACCTGTTCTACCTTAGACCGGCTCACCCAGATTTGCTTGTCCGACACCTTTGGCGGCGCCAGCTTGACCGCTCCCTTTAAACTCGCCATCATGCCCCAGCTCAAGGTCAAGTCGCACCATGCCACCGCCATTGGCGCCGTCAACGTCGTGCTGCCGCTTAGAGGCAAGACTAACGCGATTCTGGACCATGCTAACTCCCGCAACAAGGCCGGTGCGGCGCAGGAGTTCTTTGGCGATAACACCGATTGGAGCTCCATCTTTACTTGTCTCCGGCGCGCTATCAGTCCGAGGAATTACGTCCAACCCTCCAAGACCACGGGGCTGGTTATCGGTGCGGGTGGCATGGCGCGCGCAGCTATTTACGCACTTATTCAGCTCGGTTGTAGAAACATCTTCATCTATAACCGAACGGTGGAGAGAGCGAGGGAGGTGGCGAATCACTTCAATAATTGGGCTAAGGGGCAGCAGGGGATGGTTGCCATGGCGAAACCGAGTGCGGATGGGTCGCAACTACCGACACTGGAGATTTGCAGGGTCATTGAGAGGTTGGCAGATCCGTGGCCGGAGGGTTATCAGTTGCCTACTATGGTTATTTCATGTGTGCCCGCGACGAGTCTGGATGGGACGCCGCCGGCGGATTTTGTAATGCCGGAGGGGTGGTTGAGGAGTCCAACGGGAGGTGTGGTTGTCGAGGTAAGCTACTTCTTCACTTTACTCCGACCTACTATGTACAGCCGTTATCACTTCCTGTTCCCTTGCACAAAGATACTCCATCATCAACACCAACTGACAACCTTCACAGCTCGCCTACGAACCACTCATCACGCCCCTAGTTGCCCAAATGTACGCCTACCGAGATCAAGTCAACCCTTCCTGGGTTGTCGTCGACGGTCTCGAGGTCGTTGCGGAGATGGCCATCGAGGCATTTGAGCTGATGACAGGACGGATGGCGCCCAAGAGACTGATGAAGGATGTTTGCAGGAGGACGTGGGAACAACAGCAGCGAGGTGGTGGTGACGGGGCTTCGGGGTTAGTGTTGTGATGATTGAACGCCCACCTTTTCTACTTACGCCTACCAGTACTTCTTGATTTGATAGATCACAGACCAGACCGAGCTGGAGCTTTGTTGAATATGATGTGAGTAACCAAGACCGTTCTGGTGTTGAGGCTCCATTATTTTTCGGCGCGATACCTTTTTATATATCCAACAACAACTAGAGTATATGTTTGCCTTTCCCTACAACCCTCCTTTTTCTAGTCGGCCATTTATGTCTTACAATTCGACGGTCGAGTAGTTCAACTCTCCACAACGGATCAACGCGTAGCAAAGTTCACGTTGTTGTGTCTTCGCTATATCAATCTGCACCCGCATCATCAACCAGACATCGCACTTCACTAGTTGCTGTCGCGGTCTCGAGAACCTTGTCAAGGGGGTATGAAGTATGAGATAGCCCAAGTGGTGGGAGTATGTGGATACGTGAAGGTGAAGGGCAGAGTAGGTGCTAAGGTTATGAGGTTCCGCAACGCTGCGCCTGTGGCAGCTGGTGACTTTGGCGCCTTGGGGTTTTCCCCCCTGGTGGAAGGTTTGGGGCGTGTATGGGCGAAGTGTAGGTGGACGCCTAAGGTTTTGATGTCCTGGCATTCCAGGAATCGGGTACATGGTTGTTTATCTGCAAGTGTAGATACTGAATCCGGATTTGAACTTTTGTGCGTCTTGTATTATATCCTTGAACCCAATTCCTAGGCAGCTCCTAGATGGAAGAATTCTCAGAGAACTTTGGCTGATATATCTTTACAATAATCGTGACTCCCATCACCCGAGCATATGTCTGGCAGACTTCTACCTTCTGATCAGGTATTAAAAAAGATATGGTGTTTGGTGGATTCCGCGAGATTGTACGATAAGAACCGTATCCGGTCATGCAATCCAGTGCTCAAGATTTTGACACAGATTCCCTGTTTTGGCGACATAAAGTATGCTCTTCGGATAATTTCTTGGTCCAGTTCAGTGCTGTGCAGGGAAACGATGCATGAAAGTTACGAAGGTGAGGGGATATGATCGGGCGGGGGCTGTCTGATATTGCTTGTTTGGTGATGGTGATGGTGAGTGGTAATTTTGACGGTCCACTCAACTACAGAGGTCTAGCATTCATTCGTTTCGTTTTCCCTCGCCTCAGTTTATTTCTTTTCTTTGTCGGTATTTTTCTGATTAAATTAGCGGAAGTGGCGGGTCTGACATAAGTGAACACAAGATGTAAGGTTGCTGGTCTGGAAAGTGGGAGGAACGTCTGGCCGCATGTACATCATACCTTGACCTCTGCAATGCAGAGCAAGACCCGGAAAAGATTGACAGAAGAACAAAAAAAAAAAAAAAAAAAAAAAAAAAAAAAAAAAAACCACGTGTTCCTTTCGCTGCGCTAAAATTATTTATTCTCCTCCCTGCAAATTTCTCATTCCTCTTCCTCTTTTCTTTTTGCCTACGCTACTAAGAAAAAAAACTTTCGTCTCGCCCAAACACACTCAAGAACAGCCAAGCAACTTCTGCCTCTCTTCAACTACTACTCACTTTCTCCTCCTCTTACCGCTCTCAAGCCACTTGCCGCTGCTCTCATCAACGATTACTCCATTCCAAACTTCTTCCACAGGCACTGCTCAAAACCGTGATGCAGACGTGGTTTCTACAATGGCAAATCAAAACAAGATCTCCTTCTTGAGCCTCCCAGTCGAACTCAGAATCCGAATCTACAGGCTGACGTGGGACCTGGACCCTGAACCGTACACCTTCTCACTCACTTCGTACCATGACCCAGGGTCCCTGAAACACGATCTACTCAAAGATCAGCTAACTCACCTTCGGAAACTCAACAGCCTGTGCAGGTTCATCCGAAACGAAGCCCTCTCCGAATTCTTCTGGCGGACGCAAGTCTATTTGCGTCACGAGCCCTACTCGAACATAGACGGTGCCTGGTATTCGGACGAGTATCAGCAGGGTCTCGACCTGATCATTAGGGATCCTCTTCTCGCCAAGTATACCAGGCACGTCTACTGGGCCATAATGCTCGATAAAGATGTGGACGATATCGATCGGCACAAGCACAGAGGCATTCGAGAGTACAAACCGGAGTTTAAGGAGCCTGACATGCCCTGGCCCTGGGAATCGTATTACTTTGTCATGCGGCTACCGAATCTGACGACTCTCCATGTCGATGTCGAAACCTACAAAGACTGGCACGATTTGCGCATGTGGTCTTGCTGTATGGCTGAGCTTTATGAGTGGCCCACAATGAAGAAGATCACTCTTCGACTTACCTTCAAGACAGCCAAGAGCATTGTCAGGAAGGCATACCGTTCGCGATGGGTCAGGCGAGGACGCTCACAGGAGCGGTTGACAAGGAATATCTTGAACCATCTCCTGACACTACCCAAGGTATGTCTCTTTCATCTTGCCATGGTCATCTTCGTACCGAATTCCCAGGTCTTTGAAAATTGATACGTCAACACCGCAGACGATGTGGATGGTTATCTAACTAATCTTCTGCCTCGACAGGATACGTATCGAGACGCTCCATGCCATATCATTCAAAACCATTTTGGCTACCAGTGTCCCGTATGGCGCCGTGAGAAGCGGTTCTAAGGGATGTACGAGGAAAACAGAAGGACAATAAGATTCTTGTTTACTCTGTATATATTGACGGGGATGTTGGAGTACACGGAGTGATGAGTATGTGTGTTTGTAATGCACCAACCGTGACTACCATCATTTGCAAGAGTCTAGATGACTCTGGATAGCAGATCTGAAGACTGTTTGTTTACCTGGGTAGGTAACCAGATAATCTTGGTGTATGTAGAAAGAGGAGCCGTTACTGAACATCATGATGATTGCCAGCATTGGGAATTCTTGGGTTTCCCTCGCTTGTCATCCTCCTTCACGACAGATGCTAATCACGACGACCATGATGGCAGGATCCATCATTCCAGCTTTTTTTCTCACCCTGTCTCTAGCCTCTAGTGGATTTATAAGCGCTTTTGTCAACGCTCAAGAAAAATATCACAGGAGGGCAAAGGGAAAAGGGTGGGTGGAGGAGAACATGCCTGTGTCCGAAGGTGTTTACTATTCCATCCTGCTGACCCAGCGCACCTTCCTAAAATATCTCCAACCTCAACCGGCTCTCACCTTTCCTGTGTGGTTTCTGGAAGGTGTTACTTACCAATACCTCTGACTTGTAGGATACCGTATTTTCATCCAAGGTCGACGTCATACTGGCTGACTGACCATTCACCCCGAGCTCGTGCCTGCCGTGTATCTGAAGTTCTTTCCGCAATCCTCAAATTGTGGACTCTGGCGCCCATTACACAGTAGGTCACTGTGCTTTCATTCACTGGCCCTCCCGTCCTGGGTATTTAGGCTGCCCTCGCTGCTTTCTCCCTTCTTCTCTGTTCCTACTACCATAATCAACACCTTTTCGTCGTCCCAGTCCAACACAAATCTATCCTTTCGTAACGATTCTGATCTCCCACCTCTCAAACCGTCAGTTATTCCATTGATCACTTTTTCATTCTTTTGCCACATCAATCTCGAGGCAGATCACAGAAGCTTCCTCCTCTGGAGCTGGAAGCCCTTCCCCAAGACAAAATGGGCTCCCATTCGGTATCTCCCTTTTTGTGCCTTCCGGCTGAGCTCAGGCTTGAAATCTACAAGCACGCCTGGACTGTTTCGGAGGAAGACCACGTGTACCGAGTCGACTTCCGCTACAGGGACAGCAAGTTCAGGCTTACAGTTGACTACCTGAAAGCTCAACTTTCGGCAATCCGCAAGCTGGGTGCCATCAGCCAGCTCATCCGAACGGAATCTTATTCGGAGTATTTCGACCACACGCAAATTATGCTTCGCTACGATTCGGCCGCCGTGGACAACGAAGCCAATGACGGCTGGGATGACCGCAACAGAAGCGCGCTGTACATCATCGGCAGCTCGTACCTGCTCCAGACCCAGGCGCGACACGTCTACCTGCATTGGCCTGCTCGTCCAGACTACACTGTTTTCCAGATAGTTTTTGGCGTGAACTACGTGAAAAACCGTATGCAAGAAGAGCTGCTCAACGAGCAGTGGGTTGTTGAGTGTCTCTCTCGATTCAGGAACCTGAAAAGTCTGGATGTTCATGTGGGTGAAGGCTTAGTCCATCAAATGTCAGTACTTTACGGGATGAAGTTCAGGCATAGGATTTGGCATGCCGAATCTGATCACGATTACAATAGCAAGAAGAAGCTCAAGCGCTTGTTCTATGATGGCGAGCGCCGCGCAAAGCTGATCGAGGCGTTGAAGACGCACCATCGAAAGTTGGAGAAGGCGGTTGTGCGGACGGACCTCACCTACCCTGAAGATATCAAGGATTTAAATGAGGATCAGAAGTTCCGGTGGTGGCGCCGGCTCAAGAAGGACATCGCAGTTTTGGCTTCCGAAGGCCCTTCCAGCGCGGTATGTACATGGTTTCTATTCTGCGTGCAGTCAAACCGCTCTTCCCAGCCCCATTGAATTTGGTTCAGTAGAGCTAGAGGCAGTAGTCCGCTAACATTTCCTTGTGCAACTGTGGTAGGAAGGAAAAAAAGAGAACAAGTACGTGTTCAACCAACACATCGGCGGTCTCAACCTTTGCTGGCCGAGGGCGTCCACGTTCTGATTTTCGAGCGCGCAAGCGACTGTCCCCAGACCATGCCAGATGCTGAGAGGTAGAAGATCCGTGTGGTACTCATGACGGTTCGGCGTAGGAAGATTCAAAACGGTGTTGAGTCCATCTGTTGTAAGAAGCACGATCCGTCAGATGAAGACTCGAATCTGTGAAAACATCCACGAAATAGACTACGGACCACAAGAGAAGATCGTGTACAATGAAGATCAAGAGATATACATGAGGAGGGAAGAAGTGATGGAAGTGATGGAAGGGAACAGTGAGGCAAAAGGTGGAGACGGGAGATCCAACGATTTTAGGGACATGGTTGATATGAAGAGAAAAGTAGAAATTCAAGGGCTAGCTAGACCTAGGGAGTCCGAATCTTTGAACCAAATTCCTGTAAGCGCACCAGACTTCCCACCAGTTATCTTCATGGCGTATCCTGGTGAATAGCTTCCTTCGTTCCCCTTTATAATAGGCTTCTTCTGTGCCAGTCCACAGCCTCCTCCTTACAGTGAGTTGTACCTTCTGCGTATCAATTGCCATCCTCCCCCATTGCGGGACAAATAAGCGGCTGGGATTCGCTGTCCTGGGCAGGCGCACTGGGGATGCAACTGGTAGACCAGCGGGAAGACAAAGTTCGTGATGTTCTCTTGGCTGGAACGATAACTTGACGGGTAATGTTGAGAAGTCAAAGAAAACAGAAAGGGTGCTTTTACCTACTTATTGTTTGTTGCATGCTATTTTATCCCAAGTATCACTCGTTCTAAGGAAAAGGCTGCCTTTGTTTCCTCTTGCTACACCGTACATTCCACAAAGAATCAACAAAGGCAATTATCACGGTAAGCGTATCCCGCAGACGGTAGGTAGGCAAACGCACTGACATCAACTGTTCTTCTCTCTCTCCCTTTTGCCCTGTCTTGTAGTACCTAGTTCCCAAAGTCCCCAAACATGAATTTATCCATCAATAGTATCTAGCATACGTATGCCAACAACCCTTCTTTCCCCCCCTGTCCTCTGCCCATCCTATCCCATCCCATTTCATTTCCCAGACATCCTCCACACAACCAATCCATCATCAACGATCTCTAACACCAAGTAAAAACCGGATTCCTGCTCTTCACAGCCTCCAGCCTCTCCACAATCACCTTTCTCTGATTCCCCTCCATCCCCTCCGCCGCCGCATACCCCAAATCACCCCCGGCATCATCCAACTCGTCCATGTCCCCATCGACATTCACATAGCCACCACCAAACATGCCTTCCCCTGCTCCTTCGAGACTCCACTCCCTTGCATGCGCGTTGTGAGAGTAACTAGTGCTGTACATCTGGCTAGCAATGGTGTTACCGACCTTTCGGCTTGCGGGCGTAGCGAAGCTAAAGCGGCGCTCGTGATAGCCTGCTTGGCCGGTAGCGCCGGGGCCCGCGGAACCGTCGCGTTCGGGGTTGTACATGTTTAGGCCGTTCGCTGCTGGGGGACGGAGAGAGACGGGGTAGTGCTTTCGGGTGGCTGTGGGGTTATCGGACTCGCTGCGTCGAGCAGGAGGGGAGGCAAGGGGGTGGTCGATTGTTGGCGTGGTCCCGTTGGGAGGGGAGATTTGGCCTTCGGGTAGGGATTGGGGGTAATCGTCGTAGATAGCTGCGGGGCTAGCAATCTCGAAGCGGCCGGGGTGAGGAAGGTCAGTAGTGTTGCTGGAGCTGAGACCGAGGAGATCAGCGACCGCGGGCTTGGATGAGTTGCCCGCGAAGCCAATGTCCATTTCTTCTTCGTCGATGGTGGTCTTGTGCCTGTTGCCGGTCGTGAAGTAATCGGTTTGTCCTTGGTGTTGTTCACGGTCAGCGGCGACAGTGGCGGCGGCCTGGCGACGCATCTCGGCGCTGGGAGCCCTCATGGGGACGGCTACGGGAACGTCGACGAGGTCGTCCCAGACGCAAACCTTGGCGCGGCGAGTCAGTTCTAGGGGACCGTGGTCGGGCGTTTTCAGCGTTTCGACCACGTTCCAGGCTTGACCCTTCATGACGGCAATCTGCTTGGCAAACATGCGCTCTTGAAAGTCGGGGTCGAGCTGGAAGACTCGTCGAAGGGCAAGTTGTGTTTGACTCCACCAGGCGGTGGATGTTAGTAGAGGGAGGAAGTGGTCCCGTGTCTTCTGGGAGAACGGTCGGCCGATGAGATCGACTGGTAGGAACAGCCATCCGAAAGGGAAGCTAGAGCCATTGTTAGCAGCAGTCATTCAATGGGCAGATAGATAGAGCCAAGCATACCTTCTCCAAGCATCGGGATGTTTCCACGGCCACGACAAAGAGTTATCGATAGCGCCAATCGTAATCTTCGGATCCTTAATCGCCGCCCCCGTCGACGTTGAGGCATCCATCGGCTTCTGCGTCCTATAAGGATACGAGGCCCTCGTCTTAGGAGGTCCCCTTTGACTCAGGTCCACCGGCCTAGGCCCTTGTTCCGCCGCATCATCGTCCTCTTCTCTCTCATCGGTATTCGTGTTAAGATGCACTGGCTCCGACACTATCGACACCTCCTGGGTTTCCCAATCAACTTTGATCATCCAATTGTCCAAGCCTCTGTCTGTATTCCGCATAATGTAATCCAAAATGACCAGCTTCTCCAGCTCTTCCCTGAAAGCCTGCTTCAGGGTGGGCGTCCAGACAAAATTGCCTGGTCCCGGTGTGAGGGAGATTGGACTGCTGTTCTCGTCATCACTGTCGCCCTCGCCCGCCGGCGAGCTGCCGGGGCGACAGCTGTCCACCCAACGCTTCTTTTTCTTCCGTTGCGGATCACTGGTCCGGAACCCGGAGAGGTATTGGTCTGGCCATGGGTGTTCTCGAAGGAAGAGGTTGGCGTCTTTGAATCCCTTGAGGAAAACCTGAAAGCTACCTGGTTTGGCAGGTAATGATTTCTTGCTCCGGGAGTAGGTATAACGGTCCCAAAATGGATAGTGGAAGGATTTGGAGGAGAGGTAGACGACGTCGGTATAAGGGACCATGTGCGTACGGAGCTGAGCGTCGAGGACGTAGGCGGCGGCTTCGCTGACGTAGGAAAGGTTGGGAATCAAGCTGCAACAGAGACAACATGTCAGTAAAAGGCCATTGCCATTCTGCAGACGACAGACAGGAGTACATACCAAGCCCTGCCAAAACAACACGGAAACAGATTGCGATGAATCCACTTGTTCCACTTGGGATTACCCGCCGCATATGGTTCCTCGTCCTTGGGTTTAAACACACCCACCACCTTGCCCTCGGTATTTCTTGCAAAGTAACTCCCCGAACTGCCCTGGGAGATCATCCTCGGATGCACCCCCTGCTCAATCGCCGTCCTGACACTGTCCACAATCGCCTCGAACTCGGCCTTGGTCATGTACCCCGGCTCCGGCCTAGCCAGCATCTCCGCGGTGACGGGTCTCACGCCCTCGGGCGCTTGGAACACGGTATGGTGGATCTCGAGCTGCTCATCCTCCTCCCCGCCCTTCTTCTTGCCGCGCTTGAACTTGCTGGCGATCTCATCGGCCCAGCGCTCCAGACGCGCGTTAATGGCTTTGAGGTCCACGCCCGAGTTGCTACGTTGTCGTGGTCCCCGGTTGCCCTTCCTTCCGCCTGGGGGCCGGGACGAGGAGCCGGGCATCTTGGGGCTGGTCATGCCCGAGTGCGGGCGCGGTTGCGTGATGGCTGCATAGCGGGGTGCGGAGGCGGGCTGGAGCGAGGCTACGCTGTAGTCGAGGGGGTCTGTGTCCGAGTCGTCGCTGAACTGGTCGGCTTGGGCGAGGCGCTCATAGCCTGTGGTGGCGGGCCGTGTGCGTGGCATTGTGATGGACGGTTTCTGGGAATTATGTCTGTGTGTGTGTGGTAGCTCGGCTGTTTGCTTGGCGAGCTGCTAGTCACCGGTGTGGTAGACTTGAGATGGCGCGATGTTGTTATCGGGTGCCAAGCGAGTGTTGTAGGTGTCAAAGATGTTTTCGTTTATACCGTAAACATTGTGGCCTCGGAGGTCGATGTCGTAATCGTCGATGACTCGGCTCGGTCGAGAGCGAAAGGGGAAGGTCGGGAATGCGGCAAGCTTTCTCGAAATCCCAAGGCGGGGAGGGTGGAACAATAGGACGAGTGACAGGTAAACGAGAAGTGGAAGCAGGTGAGATGCTAGTCGAGAATTAATACAATGTAAATGGATTACGAAGTGCCGTGCCCGCTCGGGGTGTGTATAGTAGCCGTAATGATGGTGCTGATGATATATCGAACTGGTCTTGTTGGTGTTGTCTCGGAGGGATGATCGCTAAATCCGCCGCGTAGCTGAGGCGTCCTGTAGGTAGGTCTCGAATCTCGTTTGTTGATTGGGGATTGCCCGCTCGATCCGATTGTATCAAACAATGCTTGCCGGTTACGCTTCGTAATTACTCGACACTGCCGTGGGCCCTTTGTTTGAGGTCGGGACGGGAGTCGCTGTTTGTTCGTTTCCCGATATTATTGCAGTTGGTTTGGCAGGCACCAGGTGGGTGAAGAAAGACAGATCGGAAGTGTTCAAATGGGAAGAGGAACTGGAACAATGACTTCCATCATTGGAACCCGAATAGACCTCGAAGGTCGGGACACGCACCCAAGTGGAAGCCGGGGGAGGCTACAACCAGTGCGATCAACGCTTTAGGGCGGTGGGCGACCAACCTTGCTAGCGGATGGAACCCCGTGGCTGCGCCCATCCAATTCGCTGAAACCCGATGGACGCGTTGCGTCTAGGATCATGCACTAACAATTATCTGCAGATCATCCACGGCGGCGTGAGTCTATTGATTCGGAGCCCCTGAATTGACATCAACAATCACATCACCACAACAATCATCAACGTCACGGCATTATCAACATTATATGGTACACATTTGTTACCCACTTGAGAAGCTTTAGGTATTCTAGGTTAGAAATTTAGTCGAGAAACTACGAACCCACGAGCTAACGAAGACAGTAGTAATATTTCACATCAATCATCACATCATCACTTCGTAGCAGAACATTTAAGCGCACTTCAGTCTAGAATTCACTAACCACTCAGCCCTATCAAGCCATGATGTAGCCACCAACTATTATTGGGCTGGTTGGTTGCCGACAGGTAAAATGCGCTTTCAAATGCTAACTGGTCACTCAAACATGCCTTTCCCATTCCCTCCCATGCCCTTTCAAATGCTCCAAATGCCTCTGCTAAATAACAAGAGGTCTTTTTGAGAAAACTCAATCCCTGATGTCCAGTCCATAAGTCATCCGTGAATGCAAATGCTTTCCCTGGGTATCATGCCGGGTGCCGATGCGCCGATGCTGATGCTGATGCTGACGATGATGCAAATGTCCCATCCCAAGCCATTCCAAACCCCCTAATGGAACCCAAGCTTCCTCTTCTCCTCAAAGCTCATCTCCTTCCACTTCCTAACCCTCTTCGCCTCCTCATCCAGGCTCTTAACCTCCCCCCTCAACCACTCCACCTCCTTCACCTGGGCCTGCGCCATCGCCAGGTCCATCGCCTCCTTGATCTCATCATACTGCTCCTTGGCAGTCCTGACATTGCCCTCCTCATCTTCATCATCCTCGGGGTAAATACCCCGGGCCATGTTCTCCCTCTCCTCCCTGATCGCCTGGCGCCTGGCGGCTGGGCAGAGCTTGCACGCCTTCTCGGGAGCCGTGGCCTTTTCCGAGATATCGCAGAGCCACCACCCGCCATGCTCGCGCTTCCACGAGGTAGGCCACTCGGGATGCGGGTCATGAAACTCGTCGACGATATTGGAGAGCGGCTTCTTCTTGGTAGGAGCTCCCTCCTCCTCCTCCTCCTTCTCTTTCTTGGCCTTTTGGTGGAGCTCAGCAAACTTGACCATCAACTCGTAAAATCTGTCGTGCGGCTTGGAGGAACGGAGCGAGACGATTTGTTGGGCGTCGAAGATTGGGAACCATGCGGGGACCTTCCGGGAGTTGTCGTGAGGGGCGGCGCACATGGGGTCGAGCATCTGCCCGGCGGCGAAGAGGGTTTGCGGTTCAGTGAGTTCGAGATCCGCGAGGAGGCTGTCATCTTCGTTGTTGTCGTGGTTGTTGTCAAAGTCGGCGGCGGTTGCTTTGCCTTTGCCTTTTCCCTTGGCTGTGTCTTTCTTGGCCCTGGCGGCGCTGGCTTTGGCTTGCTTGTGCTGGCGCTTGGCCTCTTCCTCCACGTACTTCTGGCTCTGAAGTTTGATAAAACTCATGAGGCGCCTCTGCTCTTCCTGGTTTGCCTTGTCGTCGGCTTGGCGCTTGGCGTCGGCGCGATGGAGATCCGAGACGTGGATGCTGTCCAGGAAGAGGGCTTTGCCGACGATTATTTTGTACTCGTAAAACTGCTTCGCGATCTCCAACAGTAGCTCTTGGAGCTTGTTGTTGTTCTCCTCCTGTTGCAATTTGAGTTCATTCTCGCGAGCCTGAGCGAGGAATCTCTGGGTGCCGACTAGGACGTTTAGACCGCGCACGCGCTTGAGCTTGTGTCTGAGGCTCGAGAGTTCCTCGTGGATTTTGTCATTCGCCAAGTTTATCTCTTTGACCCTTGCTTGAAGAGCATTCACCTGAGTCTGGATGTCCTTAATGGACTTGACATAACACTTAGTGTCCTCGTGCAGAAAGTCGAGCCAACCGTCGATCTCGTGGGTGAAGCCGAAAAGCTTGCCTTTGTTGAGTTTGGAGACGTCGTCACAAGGCTGTTCAACACTTTGGCCGACAGAGTCGTCGTATCGCATAAGCTTGCCGTCGTTGACCCAAGGATCCCTGATGGTCTCGACGTGCTCCCAGGGGAAGGCTTCTGCTGCCGCTTTGTTTAGAGACTTTGCTGGGTATCTGATGGCGTTAAACATAAAAAACGGAAAGTCAGTCGATTCCTTCATGACTTTGTGCCAGGGGTGCAAGAAGTATTCCGGCCCTTCAACTATCTCGCCGACGGGGAGACCAAGGTAGGCCTCGGGCGATCGGAATCTGGGATCATTCTTGCGATCAACTACCGCGGTGGAGGACTCGCCCTCTTCCTCCGTCGTGTTGTTGCCAGGTAGAATGACCGCTTGTGCCAAAATGGTCGCCCCTGACATAAAAGAGTCGGTGCCGGCATAACTCGTGGCATAGCTGGTACTAGCCAAGGTTGAAGATGAGGCTGGAAGGGGGATATCTTGGGGCCTGGACGACGGAAGGGGGATATTGTGAGGGCCCGAGGGACGGCTACTGGCCGTGAGCGAGCCTGGGGTTTGCTGGCCCGGGCAAGAAAGGCGAGGAGGGCGGGACATGTTCTTGAGGCTAGAAGCAGTGACCATACTTGTAGCTAGGGTAGGTCTTGGGACCGCCATGAGTCGGCCCACAACAGGGTTGGGGAGTGAGATGGTGTCCCGCGTAGGGCGGGGTCTTCTTGGAATAACCATATTGTTGTCGAGTTCAACTACTGAAGAAAAAGATGCGGCTTCGTTGTTGACGCGTACCTTTTCTGGCGAAGAAGGACGTATCAGTCAATGAGGTCTGACAGTGAAGAACAAGATAGTCGAATAGTGGATAAACGTTGTGTTCATCAACTGTAGACAGAGTTAGACATGTGCGATAGTGGAGTGGCCTTTAGTTGAGGCTTACCGCTGGTGAAGATGAAGTGATAGTCGACGCGATGATGGTCGTCAAGGGTTGATAGTCAAAGAGTAGGTGTCGACGTCTGTTACGATCGTCAAGAGATGAAGGTAAACAGATATGACCGTGAACTGATGATCGATGAATTAGTGTCAGTCGACGAGCGTACCACTAGGTGAGGAGTAGTAGATAGTTGAGGAGCTCACCTTGTGGAAGTCGTCAGGTCAGAAGCCAACGACGTCTCGCAGTATTCTATCGACTGAAGCGCGCAGTTCGAGTTGAAGAGTTGATGCGCGGTGGCGGAGATGTCCGTAGATGGAGGGGTATTGTGTGTGTTGAAGAGTCGTTGTTCTTGCAAAGTGGAATGCTGTGCGGAGCGGCAACAGTAGGAGTTGCGGATGATGCTGTTGGTTGGTAGTGGGAAGGGTGAGTTCTGGCTAAAGAGAGGTTGGAAAAAACATCTTATACCCTCCTGTCCTCGACGGTCACCCTCCACTGTCGCACTCCAGGTTAGTTGTCGCCGACGAGGGAAGTGTGGTTTAAGGCAGATAGAAAGTAAACACTTGCGCTGTAACGGTCAAACAGAAGACCAGGTTTGGAAAACTGGTGATGTTCCATGAACAGCCCCACGAGCAGTCAAGAACAGTGATGCCGTTGCCAGATCAAGTGCGGTGGATGTAAGAACAGAGAGCACAGTCCAACTAGTGCCGTCTGTTGTTCAGTGAGTACTCGTTTCGGTACCCTCGCCGTCCTCAACAAGGCTAGGGTAGCCGGCGGCAGCGACAGTGGACGGTCCCAACAAAAGGGGTGACGTAACGGATTCAGGTCGTCCGATATTCAGCGAGCAGGTGAAGGTACGCCGTCTCGACGCTGAACGCTTTACAAGGCGGCACAACCATGGCTACCCAGCCTTGACGACCCTTCGACTTTGAACCTTAGTGAGGCAAAGCACAACAGGGCACACGCACACCGCACCTGATTCGAGGCTGGGAAATCGTGAATTTGGTCTATCCACGACGATAGTATTGGCAACGGTTACAACGACGACAGCAAAGACCGAGACCACAGCGTCAGATAGAGAAAAAACATCCAGAGATGATTGAACAAGGCATGCTTTGATAGAAAATGATGAAGAGAATTCTTAGAGTGCCATAGCCGCAACAGACCCAACTGACACCGTCTCGCGCAGTCGTTTGTCCTTCTCAAGCAACAGGATCTGCTTCTTCTTCCGCTTCTTGACCGCCGACAAGTCCGCAAACCTGCCACGCGCCCCATGCTTAAACTTGGTGATCATATCCGACGCCGCACCTCTCGTGACATCCGTGGGCTCGACCGGCTCCTGCCCGCGACGAATCGTCCTGTTGATAAACTTAATCTGGCCGTCGGTTGCCGGATCATCGCGCCACTTCATACCTCTGTGGATAAAGTTGCGAGGGTACTTGCCTTGACCAGCTGATGAGGCAAGAAAGCTGTCGGCACCGTGAACGGCGTCGGCAAATGTTTCGGCCTTTAGGATCTCGCGTGGCGACGCGTAGGGAGATTTGGATGGCGTAGATACAGGCAGCGTGCGCACTTCGTAGGCAACCCATGGTGGTACCCCTTGCTCTTCTTCCTCGGGCGCAACCTTCTCCAGCTTGACGTAGGAACCGTCAGGGCCACTGATAACATACTTGTCCTGCCCGATCATCACCCAGGAGTACTGGCTGATCGAGCGGATGTGTCTCTCGCCCGACGAGTCGGCAATCAAGTCAAAGACCGACTCGTACTCGGTGAAGGTGACGGCCCATTCACCCTGCGGCGCCGAATTCGGGCGCTCAGTCGAGTGATAGACAATCTCCTTCCTTGCCTCCTCTTCTGCCCTTCGCTCTCCTTGTTCCTTCATATCCTCCACCGACGCTTCCTCCACCAACAGATCCGGATCGAGCCCAAACAGCGTTGGTGTCGTGACGATTCCCGTCGCCAAGCTTGACACCATATCAATAATATGACAATTCTCCTTGCCAGGGTACAACCTCATGCCGCGTCCAATCATCTGAATCAGCAGATTTCTTGACCTTGTCGGCCTCGCCATTAAAATACAGTCGATATTGGGGATGTCCGTCCCCTCCGTAAACACCCCGCAGTTCACCAGCACAGGGAATTCGAACCTTTTAAACGCGTCCAAAATGTCGGCCCGCTCCTTGGCGGGCGTGTCACTCGTCACAAACCGCGCGTCGTAGCCGTATCGCCTGAATGTGGCCGTCATGTCGGCTACGTGGGCGAGGTCGACGCAAAACACCAGTGTGGACTTGCGATTACCTGCTTTGGCGTACCAAGTACGCACGGCGATGTCGTTAGTTGCTTCGGAATTGACAGCGCTAGAAAGCTGTGCTATGTCAAAGTCTCCTCCAGCACCCTTCTTGACATTGCTCAGGTCTACCGATGAGTCGACGGTGGTGAAAATGACGTCGGACAACCACTTGTCGCCAATCATGTCGACGTAGTCCTTGTGGTAGACAATTTCATCGATAGCTGCTCCCAACCTGAGACCGTCTGCTCTCGAGAAAGTGGCAGAGACGCCGACCAGATGGGGCGAGTCGACCTGCTTTTGTCGGAGACCAAAGTGCTCGAGGGTGCGCAGGTAGCCGGGGGCGACAATGTGGTGGGCTTCGTCGACGAGGACGAGCTTGAAGCGCGATGGGTCGAACTTGAGCAGGCGATCGCCGGATATGATGGACTGCAGACTGGCGACAGTAATGTCGGCGATGCCGGAGGCTTTGACGTTGCCCATCTCGACTTCGACCGTCTTGTGCGGGTAGGTGTTGGCGCAGTGACGGGCGGCTTGCTCGACTAGTTCCCGGCGGTGGGCGATGATGAGGGTTTGGGTGGCATTGTCAGAACGAGGCTCGATGCGGTCAATGAGGTGGGTGAAAATGACCTTGATTAGAGTTTAGCAAGTGGTTATTTGTGGAAGCTGTGAGAAGGGGATGGCTCACGGTTTTACCAGCACCGGTGGCTAATGAGACACCCAGCCGTTTGTGACCCTGGTTGATTGCTGCCAGGACGGACTGGATGCATTCTTCTTGATAATCACGAAGTTGGATTTGTTGTGACAGGGCATTTGCCAGACGAACTGAGCTTGTGAATGATCGTGGGTGGCAATTTGATCGTGATGATGATGGGATGCCCAACGTTCCTCTCCATATTGAGCTACGTGGTGTCATAAGGCTCAAAGTCCTTGTGGCTGTTACGAGCCTTCTCATGAGGACACTCATTGCTCTGAATTTACTTTCTTTACTCGTAGTGAGGACGTCTCTCTTTGACTGCCACTCGTCCGTCTTCTTTGTTCGCTCATCGACAGACAAAGCCCATGACACTCGACTCGAAATGACGGTTGAGGGAGTTGTATCGTAATGATATATGATAAGGAGCGACTGAGTGAACAAGGGCAATTGAAAACATGAAGATTCCACAATGTTCGCCGGACTCCGGAGGGTTGATGTTTCAGTGAGATGTTGTTGTCCAAGGCAGCTGGCGCATGTGATGGTCGTTGAAAGCTGTGCGTTTAGCAACTTCTGCCGAGATCATTGTTCACCAATCATAGCCATTGTTTCGCTGCTGCGCGTGTCCTGAGGACTTTGTATTTTTTATACATCGAACAATACTACTGTTTGGTATTGTTGACCCCGGATATGCCCTCAACCAATCTTCCTTTCTCCATCTTATTTCATGTTAATCATCTTGTCCAATTTCAAAGAGTCTTGTTAGCATCGTCGTCCACTGCTGACTTGAACTTTTATCAAATGGGTGGGTCATGCTGTTAAAGAGACTGTGCCTGTCAAAACGACCAAGACGTACCTTGGTCGATGTGATTGGTTGTAGGTGCCGGGGTTAAAGTGGGGCATCAAAAAAGGTACCTGATCTGCAGTCACTACAGAATATTCGCAACATCGCCGGCAACTTTCACGGGTTGATCAATGAATCATCATAGTTGGTTGTCTAGAAACCTCACTAAATATGGTGAAATAACTACTTGAGCTATCAACAAAATCTGATGAGACAAAGGTCGTTCCTATCCATCAAAGTGAACTTTTTGGTACGAGTCCAAATTCCACCAGGCATCTGTTCGTTCCCCACATTCAAGTGCATGGATTTCCTCACTTCATCTTCGTCTTCTTCAACTCCATCGCAACTTCCATTTTACACACGATGACAAGCCAGCTTGGGAAGTCGCAACCCTTTTTATGATTGTCATAATTTTATCCTGTCCTTGATACATCTGAGCTTTTTCCATCTTTCTCATCCATTCGAGGCAAAGAAAAAGCAGTCAGATGGATTCAAACCCTGGACTCAGTGACCACCATACCGCCGGCAATGGCTCCCCCCACCATCAACGACCACGACGCTCAGTCCGAAGCCAAAGTCGAAGCCTACAGCCAGAGTCTGACGCAGATTATCACCGTGTAAAAATCGAACCTCAAAGCGACCATGATGGCGACAGAAATGACGCCGAGTCGCACTACGGAAGCGCCATCGATGATGCTGAATTCGACTACGCCCAGCTAGACGGCATCCCTCGCCGCCGACACCAGGTAGAATCCGCAGGCAGCGAGTATGAACCGCCTTCCGATGAAGACGTCGACCTAGAAAAGACAAAGAGGGGAAGGTCACGCTCGCGATCAAAATCCGTCCTCACCCCGCGCCCTTCAAAACGGTCATCAGATGGCCTAGCCCTCCATACAGAACGGCCCCCAAAACGGCACAAAACCCCCTTCAACCACTCCTACCTCGCCCTCCTGAACGCCGATATCATTGACGCCGCTTCGCGCTTCGTTCCTACCGGCGATGAAACCACCCAGCAACTAGCTCCTTCCCAGATTGGTCTAACTGTCTGGACCCCCGCTGAAAAGGAGCTTTTCTTTTCCGCAGTCTCCCGTCTCGGCCCGGACTCCGCTTCCGCCATCGCTTCACGAATCCGCACCAAAAGTGAGCTCGAAGTTGCAGAGTACCTGGAAGTCTTTCGGCAGACCATCAAGACCAGGCAGGACCCCAAACTTGCGACCCCGGCGCAGTTGCTGCAGCCTGTGACGCCGGCCGAGGTTCCGGCGGCTGTGGAACTAAGTCAGCAGTGCTGTAATGCCCTCGAGGAGGCGGCGGATGCGGTCGCTAGCAGGCAAGAGTCGTGGGAGGAGGCGGAAGAGATGCGGAAGTGGGGGGAGAACAGGTGGCTGATCAGGAAGGATAACGTAAAAGGGTTGGAGATGGAGGCAAGAGAGGAGAGGGAGAAGGAGACGGAAATGAAGCAGAGGGAAGAGAAGGGAAAAGTCAAGGATGCGAATCAAGATGGTGACTATGAGGCGGTAGTAAGAATCGAGGAGGACATCGACGAATTTGGCCGAAGGAAATTGCCTGCTCTTGATCTGTTCCGAGTCCGAAAAATGCTCGACCTCTCCGAGAACGTCTTCATGAATTCTACCGTCGACGACTACAACTGGAGCAGCATGTCCGACGAGCCTCCTGCCATTCGAGCCACTGCCCTCGAGGATTTACATTCGCTGGTGGTCTCGCTAACGCGAAGGCTCGTTGCGGCAGTTATTTACATCAGCGAGTCACGCATCAAAGCCAAACGGGCCGTTCACCCATTAACACGAAACCATGTCTGGATACAGGACGTCGAAGCGGCAGTCCTTTCCCTAGGGTTAAAGAAGGATAGCCATCAATTCTGGGTTAAAGCAGCAAGACGGTTAAGACTGGATGTTTACGGGGACGAAGACTATGATTACAAGGAGGAACTGGCGCTAAAAGAGGAAGAAGGGATAGATGTGGACGTTGAAATGATACGAGACGAACCAGAGCCAATGTCCTACGCCGAAGTAGAGGAAGCCCTAGGCCTCGAAGCCGACACCAACCGCCCAGAATCCGACGACGCGGACGAACCTGACGAGGATGAACGAAGCGACGTCGAGTCTCTAGCCTCCCTTTCTTCCACACCCTCCCTCGACGAGCTCGACAATCTCGAACAGAATGCCGAGGAGCCCACCCGGACCGAGCCAGATCAAATTACTCCATCAAGCCCTGCCCCATCCGAACATCACCAACTGGACCCTGTCGAAGACGAAGCCATCAAATCCGAAGCCAAAGAACTCCTCCGCTACTCGGCTCTTCCCATGGCCATCACTTCTCGTACTAGACAAGTCCTCTACTCTCGTATTCGCACACAGCGCGCTCAGGAGGCGTACGCTGACGCGCTGGACATGCGGGCTAGTTACAAAGAAGAGAAGAGAATGTGGCAGCTGTTGGAACGAGAGCCACCAGAGGACTTGGTCCTGGTCAAGGGGGAAATACCCCAGGAGCCGGTGGCTACGGGGAGGCATACGGGGGTTGATGAGCTATTAGGGACGAGGGGGGTGGAAGTGGGCGCTTGGAGGGAAAAGGTTGAGGAGGGATTTGGAGGAGCTGCGTGGGAGGTTGAATGGCAAAGGCATTTAGAAGATCCCAAGGAGCGTGGGAGGTAACAACCAGTGAAGTGTCACTTGTGCGGTGCGTGGAGTTTGGCAATTCTGAGGAAGACTGGGGGCAGAGGAAGGAAGATGTTCCCAAGATGGCCACTCAGGATCCAGGTTGGCTAGCATGTCATGTATGTTCAACGGGCTTCTCTTAAACATAAATGATACTGCAGGTTGGAAGTCTACAACACTACATCTTCGAGTACATCCATCTACAACCCACTCCCAAAAACCTCATCCTTCTTTGTCTTCCGATCCCACACCACCTGTCCATCACTCCTCCTCTTGAAATACACAATACGATGCTGCGGGATGAATTCCTCATCCGTCTGCTCCGTCTTCCACATATCCAGCGCTCTCTCTTTTACTCCCAAGAACCGATCCTCGTACCCAACCACGTAATCAGAACTGTCGATGGCCGAGTCCCAGCGTAATCTGTTCATCACGTCCCCTGCCGAGCGAAGCTTCGGGCCTGGTTCCAGTCTTGGTTGTTGCGTCTCTTCTATCGGTTTCTTGTTCTTGCCCTTTTTCTTCCTCGGAGCGGTCTCGTCGAGGTCCTCAAGCAACGAAGCGTCTTCCTCCTCGTCGTCCTCAGGGTCAGAGTCTGACTCGTCTTCGCCAGGAGTGTACTCGCCTACCCAGTCGTTGCGAGTGTCGAGTTGGAGGTTGCCCAGTTCGGAGCGTTTCACTATGCTAGCGCTCATCCAGCTGCTCGAGGCGTCAAAGTACTTCTCGTCCGATCGGATGGCTTCCTCAAAGCGTTGAAGCGCGGTTTGGATGGCGCCGAGAGCGAGTTTGAGGTCTTCTTTGCTGGTAGTGGTATCGGCGTCAAGGCCCAGGAGGTAGGAGGCTTGGTAGTCGCGGGGTCCGGTTCCTTCGGTAGCTGTCTGCTCGTCATCTTCGGCTTGTTGAGAGGCAGTGTCGGCCTCGACAAAGCGTCCAGGCCACATCCTGACATACACCCCTGGTGCCCTCCTGTGAAGATCAACAAGGAGCATCACGCACCGACTCTCCAACCAGCCCACAAACTGCGCTCCCTTCGACGACGACAGTCCCCAATACTGCACATCCACCTTGACATAGCTCTTGTACCCCGTCAAGAACTCCTCCGCACCACTTCCCTTCAAAAACTCTTTCCAGCTCTTCACTTCTCCCTTCACCAATAAGTCCCTCGCCCGCTTAAACTCCTCCTTCAGCGTCCTAACACTCCAAACACTCGCCTGCCCGCTGGTGTTTAGTCCCGGTCCAAACCACCCAAGCACAACCATCGCCTCCCTCCCCGTCCGTCTATACACCTCCTTCTCCCCTCCTTTTTCCCGCTTCTGCCTGAACCAAGGACAAACCTCATCATACACCATATCCTTCTCCCAATCAAACCGAGCATACTCCTCAAACAAACTCGTCACCAACTCCTCGACCCCAACACCACTAACACCCCCAGCCCCAAGCGCAAGAGCTTTATACACCCTCGCCAACATGACCGAGATCTGTATCCCCCCCAAATACCCAAACCGCTGGGCATACACCCCCCTACCTTTCGCCCAGCTCCTCACAGCTCTATGGGCTTGCCTGAACACTGCCAAGTCAGGCACCGTCCGCCGCAAATAATCCAGATCCCTGGCCGCTTTCAGTTTCGTCAGCGTCAGCGCTGGCAAAGACCAGACGGCGTTTCCCGGCGGGGCTGTAGATAAGATGCGAGGCCAGTGCGAGGCAATGTGTGCCGCGGGACAGTATTGCAGGTCGAATTTGATTTGGCAAAGGGAGAGTTCGAGCATGGTGCCGGTTGAGGAAGAGATGCGGCGGAGGATTTCGGGTTGGTATTCCTGGGAGTAGAGCGGGGAAGAAGCGGCGCGCCGGAGACGTTGGATGGCGAGGGAGAAGAAGGTGGTGGTGGAGAAGGGACCGATGGCTAGGACGTCGATGTCGGAGGAGGACGTGTGGACTCCGAGAGCGAAGGAACCGACAGGGGTTATGATCAGGGGCGGCTGGTTGGTTCGGGGTTGGGTCTCGGAGGTGGTAATAGTAAGGTCGGTGGTTGATGGCTGGGGAGACTGACCCGGGGGAGGTGTGTCGAGGAGGATGGCCTTGAGGGCTTGGAAAGCTGCTTTGCGCTTGTCTGTCTCTTCCTGGGAAGGAAGGATGTTGAGCTCGGCCATGGCCTCTTTCAGCGATCCTGCCTCGGAGAGAGGACCGTCGAGTGGTGTGACCAGCTTGATAGACGTTTCTAACGTGGTGGCACCGCTCTTGTCCTCGGCCGTGTTTTCAGTCTGCTCAGTGGTTTCCTGCTGAATAACCTTTAAAAGACACCTCACCCCCCAATGATCACTCCCATACTGCCCCATCTCATGCCCCTCTCCCTTCTCCTGATTACTCTTGAGGAATCCAAACCGATTAAACCTCCCGATCCTCAACACCTGTTGACCCCTGACCAAAATCCGATCATACCTCTGCGGCCGCATATTGCCTCCACTACCCACCACCTTGGCTGCGACATCATTCCTTGTCGGATCGTAGGTAGCTCCTTGCTCGCCGGAAAACAGCCTATTATCCTCCCCTTCTTCGTCCATGTTGTCCATGATGTCGTCCTCTTCTTGAGCCCATCCCTCTCCCAAAGCAGCACGCCCAACCACCCAAGCGTCTTCCATTCCTAGGCCCTCTTCCTCCTTCCACATCCTTTCGACACTATTCAGTGTCGCCATTGTTTCCCGGGAAATCTTCCCAGCTTTCACAGCTTGCTCAACAGTCCAGCTTGAAGATGTCAGATTGAAGTCCCCGGCAACCACCCATGGATTCTGCGGAAACTTCTCCTTCAGATGTCCAATCACCCGCTGGACCTCTCCCTTCTTGGCAGCTACAGTCATGTCCGTCAGTCCATGACTCAGATGAACCGCTGCCAGCACGAGGGGCTGATCAGGATTGCTTCCGTGGATGGTAGGGAACCGGGCAATGACAGAGCCTTTGTGCTTCCTAGCAAAAGGGAGCCAGGACCAGAAGAAGGGGTGTTTGGACAGGATGACTTGGTTGAGAAAGTTGGGGAGGGGAGATGCATCGGGTTGAGAGGGAGGGGGGTGGGAGACGTAAGGGTAGAGGTGTCGTAAGGCCTGGGATTCGAGAGATGTGTTGGAGGGGGAGAGAAGGAAAGAAAGGAAAGAGTCGGTGACTTCTTGAAGGAGAAGAATATCTGCTTTGGCGCTGGGAGATAGGAGGTTGCGGAGGATGAGGCGGTATCGAGCTTCTTGATCGGTGGATGAAGAAGAGGAGTGCTCGAAATCAGCGAGGACGTTCCAGGATGCTATGCTTAGCAATTCTGGCGTCTTTGCCTCTTTTTCCTCCTTCCCAGCATCATCCCTCACCCAAACCCCCCTCTCCTCATCAAACCTCCAAGTCCTCTGCATCTCCTCCACATCCTTCTCCTCCCCTTCCCACCCCGCATCCATTTTCAAAGCCTCCTCCCAATCAACCGGACTCTCATGTATCGAACATCCCACCTCCTCCCCCAAGTTTATCGTGCCCCAAACCTTCATCTTCCCCTTACCAGGACCATCGCTCTGATCCCTAATCAACACCCAGACCTGCTCAACCTCCCACTCCACCGTCGGCAGCAATCCCACTTTTTCCACCAGGAACTTATGCGCTGAGGATCGGCTGTCTTCAGATTGGGCAATTGTCATGTGCGGTTTGTATTCGCCTTCAGCAGCCTGCTGGTGGTGTCCCAATTCCCCAAGTATTTCCGCTCTCAATCTTGACAACGACGACGACGACGTGCTTGTGAGGTTGAAGGCTTCTTCATCATCACACCGATATATCGTATTATGCTTCTTCCGGCGGTGTTCAAAAACCCCCACCCCATCCAACCTCACCCTCACTTTATCCTCCTCCTCCTCAAACAGGGGCACCGGCGGCCCCCCACCTCCACCTCCTCCACCTCCTCCTCCTCCTGGGTGGCATCGTCCGAACTGCTGCTGCTTCCCATCAGGCCCCGCCCCCGCCGTCCATGCCTGCGCCCCCTCGTCATCCCACTTTATACCCCTTGCCTCGTTCCTCTTCTTCCTGCCCTCTAGAATCCCCCACGGGGCCAACTCCATTGTATCTTCCAGATTTTCTGGCTCGACAAAGGGGTAGACGAGGTTGATGTGCGGTGGCCATTTAGTGTATGCTTTGTCGTAGAGGGAGCGAAGGGCATTGATCGGGGCCCAGAGATGGGGAGGGGGGATGATGGCTAGGGCTGTGTTGTGGGATGAGAGGGGGGGTGGTGTCCAGGGAGTTCTTGATGAGGATGGTTTTGGAGCAGCAGGAGGAGGAGGAGAAGCGGGTTCTGGGGAAGGAACCGTGGACGCCATAGCTTTTCTTTTTTTTTTCTTTCGAAGTCGTCGTAGGTGAGATGATTGTTGAATGATGCTTTGATGGTTTGGTTTGGTTTGGTTCGGTTTGGGTGGTTTTGATGATTGTTGTTGGCTTGCTGCAAGGAAAAAACACAACAGGGTAGACAAACAGGAAAGTAGCTGCGAATGGATCTTTTGACTTATCCCGCAAGAATACTGACCGACTGATTGACTGACCGACTAAGTGAGGGAAATGCTGTTTATAGTAACAATAAAAATAAGAAAGCACCATTTACTATACTCGTATCCCGCTCTCAGCCACACTGTTATGGCCGTTTCATGTCGTCGTTGGGCTTATGTCAAACCAATCCCCATGATTTCCCGCTGACATCAATGCTGAAGCCCCGCAATCCCTACTTACTGCCCAACCTCTCCGTGAACATCACACAACTTACCTAAGCTGAACTGTATATTCACTACTCAACACCCACTGAAATGGCTTGATCCACGCCGTTGCCGTTTCTCATTCACAATGGTTGACTCTTTCGGCATCCTTCGACTTTGGAAAAAGTTTGCAAATTGGCGAAACACAACCCATGTTAGATGGAGAAAACATCCCTGGTCACGGCTGTCAGTCAGGCCGAGTGACTCACAAGCTACATCAACATGGTTATGTCTTCCCCTGTAGGTGGGCTCATTGTCCACAATGGAAGCGACCTGGGCAAGGTCTCAGTCGGGAATGCATATATACTTACGAGGAGGCAATGGGCCTAGTCAAGTATCGTTTTCGTACCGCAACAGCTCTCATCGAAAAAGTCAAAGTAGAGCTAACAAACACAAAGGCTTCCAAAATACTATTCGATATCCATTCAGTACATAAACACATGAGCTATGTACCTCTTCGCTTCTTTACAGCGGCACAACTAGCATGCATAATAAAGCAACAACAACAACAACAACAATAACAAAAGCAACGCTGGTCCACGAACCGCCAAATCAACAAACACACCAACAAATAGACGCAAGTCTTTTGATTTTCCAAACCCCCCTCGACAGCTAAATACTATGCATATTAGATTATTCTAGACCAAAATTGATGATGTTCCCATAAGTATGTTAGAAGAAAAGTGAGAGAAAACTGATATGCCAAAAAAAAAAGCAAGGGTGCGAGCGTGAGATGCTTTCCAAAAAGTCTTGTTCAAGTTCCTTCAATAACCCATTTCCCCCGTAAGTGTCGAGTTCGTAGTTCGTAGTTCATACGTATGAACGACATCAACGCATCACAGCAACGGCAAACAGCAACTACAGCTGGCCTGACAAGAGGGCTTCGGTAGCTATTTGACCATCGAGTTAGCCATCATTCCTCACAAGAGTTGATCAATCGGGGAAAGACAAAAATACATACCACTGTTAATGTAAGCCCTCTTCAAGTCCAGTGGGACGCCAAACCTCCTCTCAAGTTCCTGCTTGATTCCCTTCTTGGTAACTGTCATCAAGTCCGCCGTCCTCAAGATCTCGCGAATCTCCGCCAACAGCGCGTCATCGCTCGGCAGACCCGCCATGTTGGTCATCTCCAGCTCCTGCTGAGAGGGAGTACGGCCCATAAACTGAGACCCGCTGAACTGGGAATGGCGATTACCGGCCATCAACATGTCGGAGTTAGCGAAAGACATACGACTACCGTTGTTAACGGGCAGATGTGTCTTATCGCTGTAACCTCCGAGAGGGAAGCCGGTGGTCGAACCAGGGCGGCTAGCGTAGTTGTACCCGCCGCCATACTCGGACATGGCAACGTTGTAGGGGTTCTTGGTGGCGTATGAGAAGCCCGAGATTTCGGAGCGGATATCGTCGTTGTTGCCACCGTGAGAGGTCTGAGCTTCCCAGAGCTCAGCTTGGTACTCCTCCCACTTCTTCTTGGGGATGCTGGCGGGGTCGAACTTGCCCTCGTCCGAGATGACGATCTTCTGACCCGCTTCGCCAGCAACGACACGAGTGTTACCCCAGTTGAAGTCGTCCATGTGCCAGAAGGAGTAGAGAGGAAGGGCGAAACTGAAGACAGGAACGGCGATAACGTAGAGAACCATCCAACCAATCATTTCCCACTTGCGACGCAGAGTGAAGATGATAGCTTGCAAACCGTAAATCGCACCAAGGAGAAGGAAGGCTGTCATGGGCACGACAGTCGCATTACGCGCCACCAAGACGATCAAGTAGACAATGTAGGCAATGGTGACGGGCTGAACAACCGTAGACAGCAAGTCGACAAACACGATGAATCTCATGCTGAAGCAGCAGAAACCGCAAAGCTGGTTCAACGGGATGAGTTCGATCAAGTTGTGCACCGTAGAGTTGATCCAACGACGGCGTTGGGACAGGAAAACTTCCCACGTATCAGGAGCAATAGTCCAGGCGTGGGCGGCGAAGATGTACTTGGTCTTGTAGGCCGAGTGGAACTTGAGAAGCAGTGTTGTCAGGTAACGATCCTCACCAAGGTGAAGAAGGTTCTTCATGTGCAGAGTGTCAACACGAATAGTGGAATAAGCCTCAACGACCTCGCGACTGACGAACAGTGGCTTTCCAGAGTCGGCAGCGCGAATGCGGTACATGGAGAAACAGCCGGGAAGACAGGTGACGGAACCGAAGAGCGACTCGAAGGCCTTGGACAAATTGTGCGAGATGTAGTACTCGTACACTTGGATCATGGTAACAAAGGAGGCCTTGGCGTTGGTCAGAGCAGTCTCGCCGCAGACAGCGATAAGACGGGTATCCTCCAAGAAGGCAGCAACGAAGCGCGTCGCCGAGTCGGGCGCCACCACAGTGTCGGCATCAATTTGCAGCATGTACTCGTAGAAGGTTGGATTCACGCCAATGATGTTGCGGATCTGATGGTACATTTCCAACTCGAGCGGGCTCATGGGGAGGTTGTAATGGACGCGGTTCAGGAAGCGCATCATGACCATCTGAGAGTCACGCTTGCCACGGTTACCGGGACGAGAGACCTCAGAAGGCTTGCCAACCTTGACAATCACCATGAAGGGAACGATGTGGCCCTGCACCTCGTAAAGACCCGAGTAGACCTTGCCCATGTTGTGCTGCTTTTGGCCTTCACCGAGCGACTCGAAGCTGAGAGGCTCAGGATCAACCGTCTCGGAAACGCCTAGAATATCAAGTACAATGCGAGGAGTAGGCCTATCGTTACCCTGACCAATGATCATACCGTCACAGACAATAATAAGAAGCTTGCGCTTATCATCGTACTGCATGCGGGCGGCGGAATCGATGGCACGGCGCAGTGAGTCTTCGTCCTCAGTATAAGCCGGGACCATGCACATGATGAACTTGTCGAGGTTCTCTGGCATGTTCTTCTGGCCGAATTGCAGGGCAGCGAAGAACTTGAAGATGATGACAGTTGCCAAAAGAATCGAGATGGCCAAGACGAGATACGTGGAGAACTGACAGCGGGTCGAGTTACGAGTGTCGACGTCGCCAACATAGAAGAGGTTATCCAGACAGAGCTTCATATCTGCCTTCATGTTCACGTCGAGATCCAAGGCCTCCCACAGCTTACTGACATCCTCGCCGGCCCTTTGGGTGAAAAGATCAACGACAAGTGGATCCATGAAGTTGACTGCATTGGGATCCGTAGGCTCGGGTTTCCCAGGAGCAGCGCGTTGGTGACGTCCGCCCTTGATGTACTGACTCATGTCATAAACACGGCCTTCGAGGATAGCGATCGATTGTGACTTGCCAGCGAGCTTCTTGACGTAAGGCGGCGAGTAACCAACATTGCCAACCTTGTAGCCATTGCCCTTGAGGAAGATCATCTGCTCCGCAAACCAGTCAGGACGACTGTCGTTGGTGAAGGCACGGAAATCATGGAAATGCGCGTTCTTGTCCTGGCTGCTGATAACAGCGGCCGCGTTGGTGATGTTGTCTGACTTGTAGTCGAGAGTGACCGTGTCCGCAATCGTGCCTTTCACACCGCGGCACAAAGCCGAAACCTGGACGGGGAAGAGGCCCGAAATGTCAAGACCAGCGTACTGTGTGAATGACTTTGAATCCAGGCGAGGATAGTGGCGTGGCGCGAAGTCACCGATGTCGAAAACCTGACCACGAATAGCCGCATAGGCAGGGTTCTTGCCCTTGCCGTCGTAGCTGGACAGCTCCGCAGGACTGTAAACGTGCTGCTTGGGGCAGATCAACATGGGGAAAACAACAATGAAGAAAGCGGCAAGCAAGCAGAAGAACCAGATGATGAAGTTGATGGCCACTTTTTCTCTCCAAGCCATGCGGACGTCCTTGCGCGGCATCTTGCCGAGGATGCGAATGGCAAAATCGGGAATGAACCAAGTCAAACAATAGGTCAAGAAGACCCAGCGCTTACGGCTAGGCTTGTCCTTGTACACCTCAACCTCGGCCATATCCTTTTCATTGGCCTTTTCCGCCATCTGTTCACGGGTCTCGAATGTCTTGAACATGTCGCCCGCGCCGATAGCAGTGCCGGCCTCTGATCGTGCATCCACGTCGTTGCTTCCAAAGTAGCCGGCCTTCTTGTCGTTGTACATCTGCGGTGTAGAGCTCGTCGAGGGCATCAGGCGCTCCTTTGGATCGCTGAAAGGATCTGGTGTAGAACCATTATCTGATGGCAACCCCCCGTAACGGCCCGAGGTCGAAGTGTTCTCTCCAAGCTGTGCCAGTTCCATCCAGCATCGCTCGCTCAAGAAGACACCAGTAGCGCCGATGGCGACCTCGTTGCTTGGCCATCTCTTGTCCTCGACAACCATCTCGACCTTTTCGCGTTCAGTTCCAACCAAAATGGTGTCGGCATCTGCCAAGCCCAGGAACTCACCAAACGGCAGGAACAAACTAAAATCAGCGGCGCGCAGGCGCTGGCTGATCTCGGCAATCCCGAACGTCTGGACCTGCGCCCTGACGCACTTGCTATCAAACTGGTTCGCAATACGCCGGTCGTTGGGCTTGAGACAGAAGACGAAATAGCAATTTGTCCCTTGCGCAGTTAAGGCTGTCTTGACGTTTTCTAGCGCAGAGAGGAACTGAGCCGCGGCGCCTTGTTCCGATCCCTTGCTAGACTTCCTGCTGGGCTCTCCCGACTCGCTGACCTCGTCGATCGCGATATCCGGCTCTGCCTTCTCTCCCCGTAGGCGACGACCTGGAGCGGGGCGTCCTCGCTTCGATAGAACACTGGGTGTGCGCATCGGCTTAGAGCTGACTGAGGCTTGCATCACCGTGGTCTTCTCTTTCGGGTGGACAACCGTATGAAGAGCCTCTTGGCCGAAGAGGCGGATGACAAAGTTGCTCTTGCTGGAGTTGATGAGGTTCATGAGGTCACCAGAAATAACCTCACCATTCTCCTCTACCAAGCCCTTGATAGGGTAGTCGACCTCACCAGCGAAGTGCTTGACCGTGAATGTCGCGGCGGTGTTCTCGGTAAAGAAGTTGCTGCCAGGCAACTTTGCAGTTGCCGAGCCAACCTCGATAGCGGGGTTCTTGCCCTCAAAACGCTTGCGCAGACTCTCGAGAAGTTGCATATCAGTGCGATGACGGCGCGTCTGGTCATCCAAGATGCTAAGAAGACCATTTCCAGGCTTCAGCAATCCCTTCACGGCATCCGAATTATCGAAGTAGCTCGTCGCGGGGACAGTAACCTCCTCCAGCTCGAGCAGCTCGGCCTTGCGGTCGAAGAAGGTCTGCAGAGTCAAGTTGTACATGGACTCGGCAGCAGCATTGTTGAGCAGCTGATCGAGGGTCGAGCCTGTAGAAGACTGCTGCTGGAAGCCGGGGAAATCGATAATGGAAACAGTGTTGGAGATGGCATCCTCAGCGGCGCACAGCTTCTGGTTGATGTTCTCGATAATGTAAGCGACGAGTAGCGAGTACAAGGTCCGCGCCAACTCATCGGCGTTCTCACGAGCACCCGCGGGATCCAACATAACCGTGACCCTTTCCTTGTGGATCATCTTGGTCTTGTAACCCAACGTTGTCTGGAGGTCCTGGACGCCAACACCGAGGAAAGCAGCGACAATGGCCAAAACATCCTTGTTCTTGACGGCAGTAACCATCTGGCCGCCCTCATGGGAGAAGCCACCACTGTCATCGCCAGTAGCGGAAGTGCTCGATGTTGTCTCGAATTCGAGCTGGCCAATATGGAGGATGGCGGCCAAAATCTGGCAGATCTCGGCAATCTCGGTCCTGGGAAACTCGAGCTTCCTCAAGGCCGTCTTGAAAAGCTGAAATCCCTCGGCGTCGTTGATGCCAACCTTGAGTTGCGTGGGGTGACCCAGATACTTCCACCGCTTACCCCCTGTGGTACCTTCCTCAAATCCCAAATGGGCCTTTTCCGCGGGACTTGTACCAGCCAGGAGGTAGTACAGCACGTGGAAGTTGCGTTCTCCCGTTGGCACAGCCGCTATCCTGCTCCTTTCCAGACGATGATCCAACAACTTGGCACCGATGAGCTGTGGGCTGGTGGTAGATGCTGTGTCGTATTGCAACTCGAAAAAGAGACCGGCCTTGGAGGCCGTCGGCGTTGTGGCTGTCTTGGTGGTAGTAAGCGTGTCAAAGACATATGCGGCCAGGGACACCTTGTTGGAAAGGGGAGTTGAAGACTTGTTGAGGAGTGCCGTCAGGACGTGCGCACGAATGGTCGTCTTTCCCGAGCCCGATTCACCCCTATTGTCTCAGCCGTCAGTAACGAGGTCACGCCGCAAGGTATGACAAAAGCAAAAAGACAACAACATACAAGAAGAGCACGGCCTGGTTCTCTGACCGATGACCGAGACGGATGTAGGCCCTCTCGGCCATGTCCTCGGCACCGCCCATGGCGGAAGACTCTCGCGTGCCATCTCCTTTCGTAGAGCTAGTGTATGTGTTGATGGAAACGAGTGCGTGGGATGAAAGTCGGGAAATCGGTAGCGAGACGTGGAATCGACTGGCCAGGTGAGCCGTCAAGTGTGTGTCCGACTGAAGATGGGTTGGCAGCGAAGGTAACGAAGGTTGGGTATGGGCCCCTCCACCCGTCCCCCCTACGGGAGGAAGGTTGAGCGCCATGATGAACGCGCTGCTGGGGGACTAGTATGTATAATACTCGATATGTCTATAGAACCTCTAGGTCGTCTGGTGAGAAATGTACAGCGTCCAAGTCGTCGGCGTCTGGGAAGTGTTGGAGTTTGCTGTCAAGTCGTCGAGGGAAGGTTGACAATGGCGATTGGGAAGCTGTCGTCTGATGCCAATCAGATGAACAACCTGCCTCAGCGAAATAGATGCGACGCGCTAGGTGTGTATACAGGACGAAACAGTGACGACAGTGAGGCAAAACGAGAGACCAGATGCGATAATGGTAAACGAGCGTTAGAGAGGAGAGAAAAGATAGAACAACAAGGCTACTAAGCAGGCGTTCCTTGGAAACGCTCGAGGCCTGTTCCGAACCTTTCTGTCCAAATCCCCAGCAAAAGAGGGAAGTGTGTAGTGTACAGCGATGGATGCCGTGGCTAGGAACAAAACGGTGGGTAGGTAGCAGGTTCACACCGGCAGCGTCGCCTGCTGTCTGATGGAGGCTATGGAGCTAGGTGGTTGACTGGGGAAAGGGGATTCCAATGTTTTCTCTCAGGCCGGCGCTACGGCGGTCTGCAAGGGCCAGAGCTGCAATTCGGATCCATACGAAGTACCTGCCCCCGTCCAGCATGTGATTGGTCAGCACAAGGTACGGGCTTCTCCACGCCCAGAACTGAAGCCAGTGCGTGATTCAAGATATCGATCCATCAACAAAATTCTGAACAAGGGAACAAGGCGAAGAAATGCAAAGGCTTCAACTTTGTTCCACTTCAGCCTCCATGGGTTGCCTGCTGCCCTTTTGATGCGGGAGCACATCTTTTCGATCGGATACACCATGAGATTTGGGCCAGGTCTGTGTTGACTTGACTCTTGGGACGAACTGATGATCCTCTTTGGGAGCCCTGTCGAACGCTTCCAGAATCACGACGGTGTATGTACGTACCACAGCTGGATTTTCTCTTCTTCAGGGGCACTTTGACCCGGCTTGATTCTCTTTTGCCCGTTCTTCGCCCATTGCGGTCAGCAACCAGGAGCCCCCCCGGAGCGGATGGACGCCCTATGACCGCATTGCTCGATTGGATTTCGGAAGTCGAGGGCCCATGCCCGCGGTAATAAGCATACGATAGTGTGTGCGCCTGTCTGGGGGATAGAAACACTAAAAATTGATTGACATGCTTTGTCCTTTCAGCCGCCTACATATGCTGTTATTCGGCTGCTATGCTAATATCGCATTTAGGTGCATTGTGCATTGTCTCACTCCCACTGGCTATTCTCCACTGTTGATGCCAAGGACATTATTCTGTTGGTTCGTTGGTTTCTGCAAGCCCCATTCTACGCTACCTTAACGAACGTGGTCGGTGTCAGGGACCGCCGGACCAGGCCCCTTGGAACATTTTTCACGTCTTTTCTTCTCCAGGTTCGTGGCCAAATGGCTCACTGATTAGAGGTATTTTACCTGAAGGTGTCGCGGATGAATATTGCTTATCTTGTGAGGTGTCCCGGCAAGATCTGTGGGGTGGCGTGCCCTTGGGAATACGAGAGTTGGGGAACAATGGGGTGGATTAGGTTGGCGACCCCGGCCTGGTGCTGCCTGGCTTTGCGCTGCAAGTCTCCTCGTATGAATTGGAAATAGTAGCGTACAACACGTGCTGGCGGTACCACCTCGTAGGGTTTGTGCGGTGCACCGTCTGCCGGTGTGCCGTACACTAGTCCGGCGTAGTCGGTAAGTATGACGCCTTTTGGAGTCTCGCTTTTTTGTTAGTGTCGAGCCTCGGAAATTGGGTGGACGATGCGGTGACCAATTTTCAGCTTCCAACGCGAGAGGTGAAGACGGAATGAAATTGATTTCGTTGGTTCGACATCTCTGCGAAGAACTGATGAGAACTGTGTACAACCTCAAGGTACGAGCATGGGATCCGTTTGCTTGAGGAAGAAGAGCCCAGAACAGAAGCGCGAAGAATTTCCACTTGGAGTTTCCCGTCAATGCTGAGCCGGGCTATAGACAGACTACCCCCATCCCCTATATCTAGACTACTTAACCGCTTAGGGCATGGTTCTGAGGAATTTGACTGATCTCTTCAATTGCTAACATCCCGCCACGAAAATAAAGTGGAAGTCCGTTAGCTCACGATCAGTCAACTTCGCAAATTCCTCCAAGAAATAGTTGGTCACTTCTCTTTTTATTCGTATCAGGAAGATGCATGCCAAAACACTTACATTGAAGTTTTCGCTTGGTTGAGACCTAAGTCTGACTAAACCCATTCCCTTTCCGTCATTCCTTTTTTTTTCTTTATTTTTTTTCTTTCGAGGGAGTGCATTTGGTGAAAGTGCATCGCCCTACCCGAAGACTGAGGATTCTGCACTTCTTTTGGCCTGTTGCAAACCCTTTTTCTTGTACGGCGGAGAAAAGCTGAGAAGCCTTGCCCTAAGCGGTTAAGTAGTCTAGATATAGGGAAGGGGGGTAGTCTGTCTATAGCCCGCCTCGTCAATGCTGGCAGCTCCAGGTGAGGTGCCTGGATCCCCGCCAAAGACCCCGCCATTACTGCAGGAGAGTTCGGGCGCTTTGCCAGGAGGGTGTCCGCCATTTTAGGAACAGGAAGGAGCGCGGTTGTTCATCGCGCCTCCGCAGACCTCCACCAAAATCTGCCAAAATATAGGTTGAGTTAGTTAGTTTGCCCTAGTGTGCAGCGGTAAGACGAGTTCATCCGCTTTCCTTCGATCATGCCCCTGAATACATTCCCGCTTTAGGTACGTTTAAATCGGCGTTGATGCACATGACCTGATGTCGGTTCCGATATTTTCGTGGGGCGCATATGATGTACATTACAGCCCATCAGGATTGCATATATGGAATCCCCATCAACCTAACCACCAAATGAACAGGGCCGTGTATTCGATTTGTACTAGTATATGTAAAACATATAAACCCTTGGTGATGGCTTCGTGTTTCCACTTCCAAAAGACCCAAGGCAACGTCAGCACGAAGGGCCGTTTGATGCCGGCCGTCCAACAACGTTTTTGCCCATGTTTCTTCCCCAATAGAGCTTGACAATGCAACGCGGCGCAGGCAAAAAGGGGTCGGCAAAAGGAGGACAACAGACAACTAAAAAAAGAAAACTACCCGGTTGGAGGTGGCACATGGAGTGTGGAGCAGGGGCAGCCCCCCTTTGAGAGTCTCTTTTTTGTCGCCGCATCTGCCTTGGCTGCCAAGGACGATATCTCTCCATCATTAGGTCACTACTGAGACAATTCATTGTATCGAGGCCTCCTGTCTGTTCGATGCCAGTCATAACAGCGAGACGGCACGCAATTATACACCACGTACCAAGGCAGCAGAACATGTCTCATTATCATGCCCGGTTTTTGGGTTAATTGCCGACTGGATTCCAAGAATGCGCAAGTGTCCCATCGTCACCTTTGACTTGTATTCCATTGTGCTTGTCGTCAATTTGATTGTCCATGGTTCCGTCTTGATGGCCGTCCACTTCCTAGAGGTTGCGAGGCGGGAGGGTTTTGTTGCACACATTCGCGGACCGCTGCGTCGGGCGCTGAGGTGGTTGAACAAAGTCGAACGCACGGGACGGGAATGTTTGTAACATGTCGCTGATGTTCGGACAAGACACGAGATACCCCTCCAGCCCTTTTTCGTGTTCAGACTCTCGAGACCCAATGGAACTATGTATCCGTACGTCCAGTGCCTAGTCTAGTTTATGTAACATGCAACAATTATAACGCCCGGGCGGGCTCGTGCTCGTGCTCGTGGTAGGGCGGCTGTGAATAAGCTTTTCTTGAATTCTCTAGCCAGTCATGAGCTTGGACCCTACTTTTAGACGTCAATTCGCAGCGAAACATGCCATTCCCAATGCGAGGTTCTCAGCTCGGCCTCTGCGTGAGGATGTGCACCATCATTTATCCACACACAATGACTGCAGACGGTGGGGCCCAAGTCTTGCAGTTATGTGTAGTTGGTGTTGTCAGGGCTCGTATCCGATTGTCATCCAGCATCCCGTGGCCGTCCGGCACTCCGCCGAACGGGAGACCCGTACCAACGCAGTGCGCCGCTGTAAGCGAACGAGAATCCAAAGGCGAGAATCTCATTTGACCATCGTCCTTCCAAGCAGACTTTGGGGTCGATCAAGTCTGGCCATCCCACACTCGACCAGCATTCCCTTCTTCAGCACAAAATAAAAAATCAGGTGGATGCGGTACAGGGCCTCGGGGCTCAACGGGGGGAGGATCCAATCATTGAGGCGAAAAATGGTCGCGGATCCTGGCATGAAAATCACTGGAAAAGGGAACGACGGAGTTCCATAAACAGGCCTGATACACCCGATACAACCAAACTGAAGCAGTGCAACAGCGCCTCACATAGGAGCAAGGCTTTGAAAACGTAGCAGGATGTTTTGAAATGCACACATGGACTGATGACACCAAGAACGAGAAGCTCATTGTGGCACCGCAGGATGGCGGTCGGCAAAAGCGGAAATAGGGACAACTGAAGTTTAACAAACCAAGATCGCATAATTGCATTTTTCATCAGTAAGCCCCCTTCCCTCTTGGCGGACAGGGAACAATCTCGCTGGTAATTACGTTCCAGATCGACGTACCCAAACCGGGCCGGGGTGATTGTCGCGGGCGCTCCGTACATCATGGGCATCCTGCCTCCACTTGTGAGTGAATTGGGACTGGTGTATTTCTCCAAGAAGTGTTGTGAACCGCCGTACGGACACGATTCTCCACCCCCCGACGGAGTTCTGTTGTTGCTCTCTTCGCGATCCCCTGCGAATGTGGTGATTTTTTTCCCAGGCTTCTCCAGTGGGTGATGGGGTCACCTACGAGCAGCCCCAGCAGCAACAGGTAGCGAATGGAAATCCATTCATTCCATGCATTTCCACTACGGATCGCCCAGTCTGGTGGTTGACCCCCCCTTCTTCAGACCTTTCAGACCGTTCCAATTGATAGGTGTGGTTCGAGCCGAGCAAGCTGAGCCTCCCTGCCACTACCACCATAGCCTGTGGGAATTGTCGCTGTTTCCTTCCACCCGCCCGCCGACCCCATCATCTTCCACCAAAACTTCACTCCATCATCCACTCGCTTCGCTGGGTTGTCGCTTCCTTGTCTCTCGCTGTCCGCTCTTGCCCATTCTCCCCCATTCTCGCTTTACACTAGCGTACCTACCTTACCTAGGTAGTGTACGCCCCCCTTCGGTCACTCGCTTTCCCCCCTGTACCTTACCTATCGCCGCGGCGCCGCCTGCTGCTTGCTGCCCGCCCCTGCTGCTGCTGCTGCTGCTGGTGCTGCTAGCTGACGGGCAGCTAATCTGCAACATTCCGGATTTTTCGAAATCCGTTTCCTTTGCATCCCGTCCCGTCGCAGGAACTCGACTTCACCTGCTGTCTGTCACTGTCACCGCACCGCTTTGCATTGCTTGTCGTTGACGTTGGCCGCCTTCACTCGCTTTGGTGGTTCTCTTCGTCCGATCTTTTTGCGCGATCGGTGTCGTCTCTCGTTTCGGTCCCATCTTCATCTAATAATACCATACACTACTACCACTACCACTACCACTACCAAGCAGACGGTACCAAAAGACGCGGTTGAAGCATTTGGCAGAGGATACCGACTATCGAAACATCCACTACTGACCAGAGCTGAAACAACCACACGCGAAGCCTCAATCGCACAATTACTCGGCCATCATCGATACTGTACACACACTTCGACCACCACCACCACTCGTTCGCATCGCTGTCCTTGTCGGTGAGGAAAGGCGTGGGCCAAGTCTACGCTCTTGTTCCCCCCAAGGGGCTCCCGGAATCCATCTGACACTTTGCCGTCATCCCAACAACACACCATGGCGAACCGCATGTCAATGTATTCCATGGCCTCGGACGCCGGTATGGGCGGACGGGGTCCTGGTCAGCAACAGCCATCCCAGGTCTCTACCACGACTCTTCTCAACTCCGTACACAACATCTACCTCTCTTCACAACCATACCGTCTGGACGCCGGCACAAGTCTCGTCGTCAACACATGGCTTACGGCCTCCCAAGCTGGTCCCGATGGTCACGTTGGTGGAACCGTTGATGGCGCTCTGGCTTTAAGGGCATGGGAGCACGCTCGTCGCCGTGCTGAGGATGGATGTATCATTCTTGGGTATGTCCTTGTTTGACCTACACACTTTCTCTGGTACTAACAGGTGAATGACTGCTAGATCACTGCACAACTCAACTCCTTCGCTCTTGCGACCCTTCCTGTCCACCATTCCCCTTGAGATCCCTGCCTCGGTTTACAAAGCACTCGATGCTCTTGAACCCTTCCTTCGCTGTGTAACCCCTTACAACCCCTCCACCCCGAGACAGACTGGCTTGGCCGTCACCTTGACCCTCAACCTTACAGGCAACCTTACTGCCGCCTCACTCTCGCTCACACAAGGTGGTATCGATACCGACAAGGGCTTGTTGGGTGTCCCCTCTGAGCCTGGATACAGGGCCTTTGATGTCTTTTACTACCTGCTCACCACGGCCTCTACCCCCGCCGAAAGAGAGTTCCTTGGGCTCAAGGCTGCGTCTCAATACAGTCTTCTCGCCAGATCCGGTACCTACGATCCTCCATCCTATCTTCCTACCGCTGATGATGGTGCCGCTGCCGACGACTTCAGGTCTGCCCTCAAGGACATCGGCATCAAGGGCTCTTCGCACCGCAACCTCATCTCGATCTTGGCCGGCCTTCTCAAGCTCGGCAACACACTCGATTACAATGTTGACCAAGAAGTTTTGGAGGAAATCTGCGAGGATGTCGGTGGACTTCTTGGTATCGAACCCGAAATTCTTGCCAGGCAACTCAGCACCGACGACCGGGCGACCTTGATCGGAGGACTCTATGAGGCTTTGGTTGATTGGGTCATCAAGAAGGCCAACGATGCTATTGCCGTGCAGATGGGTAGATCCAGAAATGGCGATGACTCTAGCGACGGTGCCTCCCGGAGTGGTGCGCCCACTTCCAACGAGGACAGTGGCGATACTGTCTGCCTCACTGTCCTCGAAATTCCCGACCAAAACTTGGGCAAGGCTATTGCCATGCGGGGCATCTTCGACGACACTCAGGGTATCAACTCGGAAATGAAGGCTGACGGCGTCGAGGTGGTTCCCGTTTCCAGCTCGGTTGTGCGAGAAATGCAGAGTGCTGTAGCAGAGTGTGGTCCTGACCTGGGTGTTATGGTTGGCTCGGTTGGCCGGGAAAGGCAACGCCTGATTGAGAAGCGCGAGGAAATCTTGGAAAAGACTGCCTTTGCATCAGAAGATGAGGGTTTCTTGAGGAAACTCTTGCTCCCGGTTCCCACCGAGGGTATCAACCTCGGCCGCACTGGCCGTGTGGATGTTGCGGATCTTTTGAACCGCAGTCGTGCTTGGTATCATCTCTGCATCCACCCCACAGACGACTCACCTTCTAGTCTCGCTGCCCTTCCTGCCGTCAACTCAGCCTGGTCAGCTGGAGCTGTTTCTCGCCAGCTCCGCACCTGGAGGCTGTCCGAGTGGGCCAACAGACGCAACAAGCACATTGACTACACCGCCGATTTTGATCACCATGAATTTACTCAGCGGTATCGGCCTCTGGGCTGTATGGATGGCCGTGACGGTATCGAGAGCTGGATCCTGGAGCGGGGCTGGAGCAACGGCGAGGTTGTCGTGGGCAACGAGAGGGTATGGATGAGGGAGAGCGCGTGGTGGGAAGCCGAGAGTATGTTGGACCTGAAGCCCATGGAAGCTGAGAGGCTCAACAGCATGCGTAACCTGATGGCCCCAGGGGCCATGGGCTCGGGCTATTCTCACAACGGAAGCGGCTTCTTCCCGCCTCAGGTACATGCTGACCATATGCGTTCTCCCTTTGCCGATGGAACCTCCAACGGGAGCTACGATCACCTCGCCCTCGGTGGTAATCTTAGCCAAAACAACCTCAACCCGAGCCCCGTGCGTGCTCCTTCCGTTGCCCTTACGAACATGACTGGCATGCGCAGCGGTGATTACGGTCTTGGTCCCAAGGGCGATCAATACAAGGGACAGGTCTTCTACAACGCTGAAGGCCAACTGGTTTCGGAATTAGAGCCCGACCTTGCTGAGGGCAAGAAGATCGAGGAGCGGCCTATCTCCTCCCAACGGAAAATCTGGGTCTTTATTGTTTGGGCTTTAACGTGGTGGATTCCATCGCCATTACTCAAGTTCGTCGGTCGGATGAAGCGGCCTGACGTGCGTATGGCATGGCGTGAGAAGTTTGTTCTCTGCCTCATTATCGTTCTTCTTAACGCCATCATCGTTTTCTGGATTATCTTCTTCGGTCGTCTTCTTTGCCCCAATTTCGACAAAGCCTGGACTCTGGAAGAAATTCAGAATCATGCGGCAGGGGATGACTTCTGGGTCAGCATTGACGGCAAGGTTTACGACATCACCAAATTCTGGAGATTGCAGCACAGCGACAACAACATTGACACCACGTCGGATGTAATGATGCCGCTTGCTGGCCAAGACCTCTCCGCTTACTTTGTCGCGCCTCTCTACATTTCCTGCCCCGGCCTCGGCATCGCGGATTCAACTACGTTGCAATTCAACACTACCCCTGAATATGTTGTGGCCCAGCATATCTCCGGCCCCACGCAGCCTAATATTCGGAGCAAGCTCTCTGAAAGATACTGGTATACCGACAGATTCTTGCCCGCCATCAAGGAGTATTACCATGGCGACGTGGTTTGGGATTCCAAGAAGATAAAGCAGGAAGGCCTAGATTGGAATCACCCGTGGTTCATCTACGAGGATCTCGTTTACGACATGACCGATTACATGTACACCGCCAAGCGTATGAATAACGATGCTACATACACATTCATCGACGCCAAGATCACCAACCTGGTCAAGAATAACCCCGGCCAGGACTTGACCGAGCAGATTAACGACGTGATTGATCGCGCCAGTAGCAACCAGACCCAGTATGAGAGTGTTATGAACAGTCTTAACTGTGTCAAGAACGCGTTCTATGTTGGCAAGCCCGATTTCCGTTATTCGGCCAGGTGTCAAGTCAACAACTACATCTTGCTTGCATTTTCCATCATTATCTGCAGTATCATCGTGGTCAAGTTCGTGTCGGCTCTTCAGTTTGGATCCAAGAGACGCCCTGCTCCCCAGGACAAGTTTGTCATCTGCCAGGTGCCCGCTTATACCGAGGGTGAAGACTCGCTGAGGAAAGCCCTGGACTCTTTGACAGCCCTCCAGTACGATAACAAGCGGAAGCTGATCTTTGTTATCTGCGACGGTGTCATCGTCGGTGCTGGCAACGACCGTCCTACTCCCAAGATCGTCCTCGATATTCTCGGTGTTGACCCCAAGGTTGACCCACCTGCCTTGGCCTTCAAATCCGTCGGTACTGGAGCCGAACAGCTCAACTACGGCAAGGTCTACTCTGGATTGTATGAATTTGAAGGGAACGTGGTACCTTATATCGTGGTTGTCAAGGTCGGCAAGGAGTCTGAGCAGTCCAAGACGAAGCCCGGTAACCGTGGTAAGCGTGACTCGCAGATTCTGCTCATGAGCTTCCTCAACCGCGTCCATCACCGCGCGCCCATGAATCCCTTGGAACTGGAAATCTTCCACCAGATCAACAACATCATCGGTGTGGATCCCGAACTTTACGAATACCTCCTCATGGTCGATGCCGATACCTGCGTTCGCGAAGATTCTCTCAACCGCCTAGTAGCAGCCTGCGCCAATAACGCCAAGATTGCCGGTATTTGCGGTGAAACCAGTTTGCAGAATGAGGATCTTTCGTGGTGGACCATGATCCAGGTTTACGAGTACTATATTTCTCATCACTTAGCGAAGGCTTTTGAGTCTCTCTTTGGCAGCGTTACCTGTTTGCCCGGTTGGTAAGTTTTGCTGTCCCTCCACTCACTGATTGTTGTAGGCAATACTGACAATTCAATAGTTTCACCATGTACCGCTTGCGTACTGTTGACAAGGGAAAGCCGCTCATTATCTCGGATGATATTATCCGCGAGTACAGCGATTGCTATGTTGACACCCTCCACAAGAAGAACCTGCTCTCGCTTGGTGAGGATCGTTTCCTCACCACGCTCATGACCAAGCACTTCCCATACATGTCTTACAAGTTCATCCCCGATGCCTACTGCCAAACGGCCGCCCCCGAGACTTGGAGCGTTCTGCTGTCTCAACGTCGTCGTTGGATCAACTCAACCATCCACAACTTGGCCGAGTTGATCTTCCTCGATGAAATGTGCGGTTTCTGTTTCTTCTCAATGCGCATTGTCGTCTTCATCGATCTCTTCGGTACTATCATTCTTCCCGCCACTTGCGTCTACATCGTTTATCTCATTTACACGGCCTCCTCCCACACTGCACCGTTCCCTCTTCTTTCGATCATCATGATTGCGGCCGTGTACGGTCTCCAGGCGCTCATCTTCATCCTCAAGCGCCAATGGCAGCACGTGGGCTGGATGATCATCTACCTCCTCGCCTTCCCCATCTACTCCTTCATCCTGCCCATTTACTCGTTCTGGCATCAGGATGATTTTGCCTGGGGTAATACCCGCGTTGTCATCGGTGAAAGCGGTAAAAAGCAAGTTGTCGCTGTTGACGAGGAGGGCTTCAACCCCCGTGCCATTCCTCTCCAGCGCTGGGACGAATACGCCCTCGCCAACAACCTTCCCGGTCGTCGCGGTGGCCCTCTTGAGAAGGGGATGGACGAGCATCTGGGCGGCATGTACGAGGAGACCTACGAGGTCGATGACATGAAGTCGGTCTACTCTTCGGTCCGCCAACCGTCCGTTCTTACTGGGTTCGGCGGTCGCGGTGCCGGAGCTTACATGCCCCCTCACAGCCCTGGTTTCCCGCCCAACGGCGGCGGTAGCGGCGCCATGACCCATGCCAGCACCTTTGTCGGCGCCTCCCCCTTCACCGAGCAGAACAACCTCATGAACCGTCAGAGCATGGCCTCGATGGGCACCATGGTCGAGATGCAGCGCCGCGCCAGCCCGTACCAGGACTTCCCTGGCGGTCATAGCCGCGGCCCCAGCCAGGGTGCTATGCGCTCCATGACCAACACGCCTCCTGCTCTCGGCGCCGGCGGCATGGTCAACGCCCGCCTGTCCACGGCCACGGGCATGAGCTTGGGTATTCCTGGACACCGTCCCGGCATGAGCCACTCGGAAAGTTCGCGGTCGTTTGACTTCCAGCGCAGCACTCCTGGCCCCGATGACCAGATGATCATCGAGGCCATCCAGGGCGTGCTTCGCGAGGTTGATTTGGACACGGTGACGAAGAAGCAGGTGCGGGCGCTGGTGGAGCAGCGGTTGCAGACGGAGTTGGTGGGTGAGAGGAGGACGTTTATGGACAGGCAGATTGATAATGAGTTGGCGAACATGTGAAGTGGAAACATGTGATCTGATACATGAAGGATGGAACCTGATTTCATGTCATAATGGATGTCGGGTATTGAAGTGACAATGGATTGGATGGGTTTTTGGATCAATTTATCGTTTGTTAGTGATTGAGACAAAAAAATATTAATGGATATAGTAGCATAGACACTATCTTTTTTTGGAATACTTCGTAATTTCTTGGCTTTAAGTTTTATTGCATAGTCATATCATATCATAGCAATGTACCTCTTTGCATTTGCACCCACGACGAGGCTGAGTTTCTACTTTGTTGGTCATTGGTTGATGTTTAGCTGGCGTCATCCAGGAAAGGCACGATGAAGAATATGAATCTTGGATGTAAATATTGAGTTCGAGATCAAACAAGTATGTAACATCGAACCGCGTTTCAAACCATGTCCATCTCACTGGTCGATTCGCCTTGAACCATGAGCAGGAATGAACATAACAGTCTATTCTCCAGATTTGACCCGTTGAAGTCATATCGATTTCTATGGACCCTTTTTCAAATCCCATAGCCAAATACTATATACTCATAACCGGCAGGGCAACTTGACATGCGATCTATAACAGCGTACCGACCGACCGACCGACCGACCGAACCCGACATATTTACCATAGTATGTACACTCAATACTCGATCTTACCCACCCCTTTCAACCTCAAGTACACATCCGTGCCCCATCCGTACAAACTCTGCACCGCAATCCCTCCCCCAAAGTACTCAGCATACGCCCTACTCAGCGGCAACCCATATCCCAGCCCGGCAATCGTGCTCCCGCCCACGCCCGTATTCGAAATCAGCCCCATGGCCTCCTCCCCCCACGCCCCCGGCGACTCATGATGATCATCATCATCCGCGTCGTTAAACGTTGTGAACGAGTATCTCCAAATATTCGGCAACACCGCCGGGTTAATGCCTCCTCCCCTATCTCTGATCCTGATCGTCACCCCGGGCGCACGGTCATGTAGCGGGATGATGCCATGCTGCGCTTGTTTTTGTTGTTGTTGCTGTTGTTGCGCTGCTGCTTTTCCTTGTTGACTTGAAGAAATCGAATTCGAACCCGAAGAAGAAGAAGAAGAAGAAGAAGAAGAAGAAGAAGAAGAAGAAGAAGAAGAAGAAGAGTTCTTTTGGGAAGAATTAGGAGGGCAATAATCCGAGTAAACACCGGGTGTCGCCGCGCTGGCGGAACTGCTTGCCGGTTCGGGCGCAATGGTCACTACCACCGGCTCGCGGCTCATGCCGTTTTCCACGGTCGCTCTGAACGCGTTCTTCAAAAGTTCCGTGACAATGTACTCGAGGTGCATCGGCACAAACGCGAAGGTGGCGTCCGGCTCGCCGTCCACCACCCACTCGGGGCGCACGCCGTAGTTGAGCTCGCAGATGTCGGCGACAAAGTCACCGCACGAGTCGATCACGCTGGCGGGCCGCAGTGTCGTGTCGATGACGCCAATGTAGGACGGGTGCGTCTTGGGCTCCGGACACAGCGTGGGCGAGGCTTCCGGGTCGAAGTGCGGCGTGGAGCTGTAGTGCAGAGCTATGTGCTGCTCGGCTACCAGGCGGGTGCCGATGCGCGCGCGCAGGTGTTCATCGAGGAAGCGGGTCACTTCGCTAGGGGAGATGTACTTGCGGCATTCGATGAAGCCCTTGGCCAGGATGGGGATGGTGTCGGTGTGGGTTTGGACGAGCTCGGCAAGGACCTGGGTGAATTTGATCTCGTCGTCCAGCGAGCTGATGGTCTTGCCTTGCCAGGGGAGCAAGGTCGAGAGCGAGTGCTGGTAGTTGTTGTAGATGCGCGAGATGTTGGGGTTAGAGACGACGATGTAGGGCAGGTTGCGCAGGGCTTGGATGCGGTGGGCGAGGCGGATGGGGAGCAGGGAGAGGGTGAAGCGCGCCGAGGAGAGGAGGGCTTCGGCGGAGAGAGGGGGGCGGCCGTGTCTGGGAGAATGAAGCCATTGTTAGATCCACGCCTTGGATACTATTCAAAAGTGGAATTGGTTGTTTACTTGACAAGATCGGCCAGACTCAGCTGGTGTAGAGGCTGGTTAGCCAGCCATGGGACTTTGTCCTCTAGCTCATGGCGACTGCTGAGCGGGCGGTCGTAATGGGGTCTCGCGATGTTCTGGTTCAGGATGGAATACAGTCTCGGGTAGTTTGAGGAGCTCAAGGAGGCCTTGAGAGGGCTGGGAAACCTCGACGGCCTCGCGATGGATTTCATGTCGGCATGTTGTGCGGTCGCGGGTTTCTGTTACGAGACTGAATTTGGGACTACAACGTACTTCCAATTTTGGTGCAACAAGTACGTAGGGTCCGGTGGAGAGTGCAGTGTTGCTTTCAGTTCGTTGTCATTCGGTGGTGTGTGTGTGTGTGTGTGTGCGCGGGACGGCGATCAGCGCCGCGATGGGATGACATAGGTAGCAGTGAGCGCTGAAACAGGGTTATCGTGGTCCAATCGATATGCTAGGCGATAAGGGGCTGCCCACAGGCCGCTTGGAGTTGGAGCACCTTGAGGGCTGGGCTGGGCTGAGGAGTGCTTCCACTTGCTTTGGCTGGCTGCTGCCCTGTGCTTCCCGTTTTGTCTGGGGGCTGTCGGTTGTTGCTCTCTCCTCCATCCAGCATGACGCATCCCCATTGCAAGTCCGGACTTCCTGGTTGAAAACATAGGCACAGTCAGTCACTTGATTCAACTGAAGTTAACTTGTGCAAATTGGAAATCTTTCTTTGAATTCATAACAATCATCAATGGCCGCCTTTATCTATTCCAGTGGAGAATGTCACTGGAACGACGGCGAAACCGGCAGGTAAGCCCCGGGCCCCCTGTCGCTGTCAACACTGGGTAACCTCCGTCTCGCTGTTACCCCGCGATTGGTGCCCCGCATGAGATCCATCACCAGACCATGCTTCTCTCTCTGAGCAGGTGTCCTTCCCGTTCTAATGTCATATCATTCCCAATGTTGTTTGTTGTCCTTGACGCCTAATGCTTCAAACATGCTGTTGAAATCGGATGCGCTCTTTTACTGGGTCCTGACCTCCTGGTCGGCCTCGACGCCCTTGACGTGCTCGTGGTTCTCAAGGGTGGAAACAGCGCCCTCGGGATAGATGGCCCTGTAGTTAAAAAGAGAGGGTCAGCTCTTGCGTCTAATTTCGAAGACAGAGGCTGTCATACTGGAAGGCCTTGATGAGGGTGTACTCGTGGCCGATCTTGCCGCCCTGCGCCTTGACGTCCTCCTTGGTCTTGGCGATCTCCTCATCGGTAGCGGTGTCCTTGAGGGTAACCTGACATGGTGAACAGGTCAGTAAGAGTCTTATGGGTAGTGCGAGGCGTGAGTGCGGCATGCTTACAATGTAAGAAGGCATCTTTGCGGTGGTGGGAGGGTTGTTTGGTGAAAAGGTTGGTGTTGCTGTATGGAAATATTGAAACAGAGTGTAGTGGTTGGTCGTGAACTTGAGGAGTCGGGACTGCGTTTCGAGGAGCGGACGAAGGAGCATCTTATACGTGATCAAGGGACATGCACAAGTGGACTCGAACTACCTACATAGACTACACCACAGATGCACATGTGCCAGATAAGCGGCAATCATGCTAGATTGGTCTTCCTGCCACGCCGTCAGGAGCCACAAGTGACGCGGCACCAGGGACATTAGCATTCTCTGGAGCGGATGATACGTCATATCCACTTGGACCAGACTTGCTGCGCCTACCGCAGGTCGTTTTGTGACTTGTGACACTCTTTTGGCTGCCAGGCGTGGGGATGACAGAGACAATCCTCCATCTCAGCGCCCAACAAGACAGCCTTGCACACGACCACCTATTAACGAGCGCTTAGGCGCGGGCTGAGACACTAGGAGTGGTGTGGGAGGATGGATCCAGTCATCTTCCGACCATCTTGCTACACAGGATCTTGGAGGTTGTTACCTATCTGTTGTAACTCTGAGCCTAGCCTATACGCCATACCCTCCTCATGTGTGTGAATCGGAAACCCTCCTTCCCGCGACAATTACGTATGTAACCCTCAAAATGGTGTGTTATGCAAGAGGGGATGTCATGGCTGTTTGACTTTGCGGGCCCATTCGACGTTCCTGTGTCGAGGCCGCACGTTATCAACTATGATAGCTCGTTCATGGTCTCGACTCTTCTTCAACCGTTTGTTGGGAGGTCCCTGAACAATCCAATGCATTTACATAGGTAGCGTGGTATGTAGTCTCCACCAGTGAAGGAGGGCTTGGTACAATAGAGGTACTAGTTAGGTTGGTCATGCTCAAGACAGCACAAGATATCTCAACCATCCAACGGAATACCTTTGTATAAACCTCTGGAAAGAGTTACTCCGAAGACACATCTCACTCAGTAGTTTGGTTGAAGATAAGAAACGTGACTATACGTTGGGTTCGTCTGTTGTTCAAGGTTCCAAGACTTGAAGAAGGTCAGGACTGCCTGTCAGGGTCTCCAACTCCCCGCATGCTGCCGGGGATTACCTCTAGGTCCCGTCGCCTGCCGGAAAGAGGTCCCACCATTCAGATATCTTATCGCTTATCGATAAACATCTTGGCGTTCCATCAGAAAACCGACTATCCAAAAAATTCGGACAGCAGCTTTTTGGCAGCAGTTGAATTGGGAGCGAGTCCCGTCGCATTTCCACTTGCACCTGCTTTCGCGACCGCGTGTCCATCCATACTACTGAACTTGCAAAAAGTTCACGGACACCAGCCGTAATCATGGCCGACGTCCAAGCCCACAAGCCCCATCGGGCTTCCAAGAAGTCCAAGGAGAAGGGGGCCTCCAAGCATACAGGTGGTATGTATATCCAATTGTTTCTTTTATCGTCGTTACTATTCACAGCTGACCGTCCCTGCAGAAAAGAACCCAAAGGCCTTTGCCTTCTCCAACCCTGGTAAGCTTGCCAGACAAGCCGCCAGATCTCACGATGTAAGAAGACATTCCATCGCTCCATCCTTTCATAACCCTTCTTAATTAACTGGTCTTGTCCCACAGATCAAAGAGAAGCGTCTCCACGTCCCCGCCGTCGACCGTCTCCCCGATGAACCACCCCCAAGACTCGTCGCCATCGTGGGCCCCCCTGGTGTAGGAAAGACCACCCTTCTCAAGTCTTTCATCCGACGATATGCAAAGGAAACCATCCAAGATCCGGTGGGACCTATCACGGTCGTCACCTCCAAGAAGCAGAGATTGACCTTCATCGAATGCGCCAACGAACTCGAGGCCATGGTTGACATTGCAAAGGTCGCCGACATTGTCCTTCTCATGATCGATGGAAACTTCGGCTTCGAGATGGAGACTATGGAGTTCCTTAACGTCCTCGCCGCCACGGGTATGCCCGGCAACGTCTTTGGCATCCTCACCCATCTCGACTTGTTCAGGAAACCCCAAGCACTAAAGGAGGCAAAGAAGAGGTTAAAGCACAGACTTTGGAGCGAACTCTACCAGGGCGCCCACCTTTTCTACCTTTCCGGTGTCCTGAACGGCCGTTACCCCGATCGCGAAATCCACAACCTCTCCCGCTTCTTGTCCGTCATGAAGAACCCTCGCCCGCTCGTTTGGCGCAACTCCCACCCTTATACCATCATCGACAACTACCGTGATGTCACCCATCCCACCCAGATCGAAGAAGACGAGAAATGCGACCGAACGATTGAACTTTCCGGTTACCTCCGTGGTACGAACTTCTCCGCCGAGGGCCAAAGGGTACATATTGCTGGTTTGGGCGACTTTACAATCAAAGAGATGGAACAATTGCCGGATCCTTGCCCGACTCCCGCTATGGAACAAGCGCTGGCCAAGGCCAGTGGCAAGACTGGCAGAAGGCGACTCGACGAGAAGGACAAAAAGCTTTGGGCGCCCATGGCGGACCGCAGTGGTTTGAAGATTACGGGCGATCACATTGTTATCACTAGGGAGAATGGCTTTACATTCGACAAGGATGCTGTGGGCGTTGAGCGCGGCGAAGGAGAACAGCTCATCATCGACCTGCAGAACGAGAGGCGTCTCCTTGGTCAAACGGACGAGGGTGTCAAGCTGTTCGCGAGCGGACAAAAGATCAGCCAGCTCCCTGTCGAGGACGAGGATGTCGGAAACACTGGCCGCAAGAGCCGAAGAACCGCCAGACTTGCCGATGGCGAGAGTGGTGAACCGCCTGAGGACGAAGGCTTCGAAAGCGGAGAGGAAGATGAGATGGAGGATGGATCCGATGTCGAGTCCGAGTTCAACGAGATGAAGCTGGGCAAGATGTTCAGGAAACAGACCGACGACGACCAAGAAGAGGACATCGCCTTTGCCGACAGTGACTCCGACCTTGGTTCGATATCCGGCGATGAAGACCAAGGATCCGACTTTGACGATGACGAGGACGACGAGGAGGATCCTGAGCTCAAGTGGAAGGACAACATGATGGAGCGCGCAAGTCAGATACACGGAAGGAGGAAGCCCTTCCGCGCTGTCGACTTGGCGAGGTACATGTACGATGAGTCGATGGCCCCTACAGAAGCCATCAAGAAATGGGCCGGTCAAGACGAGGAGGAGCAGATGGAAGAGGATATCGAAGAGGACGACGAAACCTTCTTCCGGAGGACTGGTAAGGAGGACAAGGAGGACTCTTGGGAGGATCGCATGATTCCCAAGTTCGACTACGAACAACTAGAAGCCAAGTGGTCTGACAAGGACGCTGTCGAGGCTCTCCGAAACAAGTTCGCCACTGCCAACCTACTCGACGACGCTGAGGGTGAGGGCGAAGATGGTTCGGATTTCGAAGGTCTCGATGACGAGGACGAGGACGACGAAGGTGACGGTGCTTTTGAGGATCTCGAGACAGGGGAGAAGCACGGCGCCGACGACGAGGATGAAGAAGAAGAAGAGGAGGAAGGAGAGGAGCAGCCAGCAGAAAGCCTTGAAGCCGAGCGTGAGAAGAACGCCCGCCGAAAGGAGGAGCTCAAGCTTCGCTTCGAAGAGGAGGATCGTGAAGGTTTTAAGAATGACAAGGCGATTGCCAGGCGAGAAGGTGGCAATGATGACGAGTTTGGAGAGGACGACTGGTATGATGCCCAAAAGGCCATGATCCAGAAGCAGCTCGACATCAACAAGGCGGAATACGAGAATCTTGATGAAAGCCAAAGGATTGCTGTCGAAGGCTACAAGGCCGGCAAGTACGCCAGGATGGTCATCGAGGGTGTCCCAGCAGAGTTCGTCAAGAACTTTAAGCCACGGATGCCGATCGTTGTCGGAGGTCTTTCGGCCACGGAGGACAGATTCGGCTTTGTGCAAGTTAGAATCAAGAAGCACCGTTGGCACAAGAAGATTCTCAAGACGGGAGATCCCCTGATCTTCTCCCTTGGCTGGCGCCGATTCCAGTCTCTTCCCATCTACTCCATCTCTGATTCTCGGACGAGAAACAGGATGCTGAAGTATACTCCGGAGCACATGCACTGCTTCGGTACCTTCTATGGCCCCCTGTGTGCCCCCAACACGGGTTTCACATGTTTCCAGTCCTTCTCTTCCGCCAACCCCGGATTCCGTATTGCGGCTACCGGTACAGTACTGAGCGTAGACGAGTCTACCGAGATCGTCAAGAAGCTCAAGCTGGTATGTTACTTTCCGCCTATTGTGTATGGTGTTTTTGATGCTAACAACTCGTCCAGACCGGTACACCATACAAGATCTTCAAGAACACGGCCTTCATCAAGGACATGTTCAATTCGGCGCTGGAAATCGCCAAGTTCGAGGGTGCCTCCATTAAGACCGTCTCGGGTATCCGCGGTCAGATCAAGCGCGCACTCGCCAAGCCCGACGGCCACTTCCGTGCTACCTTTGAGGACAAGATCCTGCTCAGCGACATTGTCTTCTTGCGCGCGTGGTACCCCATCAAGCCGCACCGTTTCTACAACCCGGCCACCAACCTGGTCGGCTGGCAGAGCATGCGTCTCACGGGCGAGGTCCGCCGGGACCAGAACATCGCCACGCCGCTCGACAAGAACTCGCAGTACCGCAAGATCGAGCGCGAGACCCGTCGGTTCAACCCTCTCCGTGTGCCGCGTGCCCTCGCGGCCGAGCTGCCCTTCAAGTCGCAGATCATCCAGACCAAGAAGCAGAAGAAGGAGACGTACATGCAGAAGCGTGCGGTCGTCGTCCGCGGCGAGGAGAAGAAGGCGCGCGATCTCATGCAGAAACTCACGACGATCCGCAAGGAGGTGGTGGAGAAGCGCAAGGCCAAGAAGGCGGAGCAACACGAGAAGTACAAGAAGAGCCTGGAAGAGGCCGAGGAGCGGATCAAGAGCAAGGAGAAGAAGGAGAAGAAGGCGTATTGGGAAAGGGAGGGTAAGAAGCGTGGTCCTAGCGGTGATCAGGGTGGTGGTGGTAAGAGGAGGAGGTAAATTTTGGTGTTGTCGTCAAGGGGAAAATAATTGCTTGTTCGTTTTAGTTATCATCATCACTTGGGTTCACTTTTGGGAGTACTACTACTACTACTGTATATAGAGAGGCATCCACATCCATCGATTCATACCCGGGAAAGAAACTGTTTCTTTTTTGTTAGCACGAGCGAAAAGCATTGGTTGAGATATTCGCTGGTTGGTTGGTTGGTGGGTGAGTGGTCCCAGAAGTACTTGTTCGTGTGTGGGTGTGTTTTAGGGGTTGCATTGTAGCACAAATTGTTAGTGCATACTTGCCACTTGCCTCTGTTGCGGATTGCTCGATTTGGTTCCACTGTTCACGACGACAACCTCATAGTTTCGTTTTACGGCAGCGACACTCACTCACCTTTTTCTCTTTTCATCATCTATCTGCCCTATTCGAGCGTTCACTCAATTCTCAGTCACAATCTCGGAACACACAGCACGATTTACCCAACGACCAACAACATGCTCCCCTTGACCACTCGTCAATCCTTACATCACCACCTCCCCTCATCACTTCCCCGAGTCCTCTTCCCCATCATAGCCCCCAAACGACGTCTCCTATCATACACAGCCAAGAAGACATCTTCTCTGTCCTTGACAACTCCCCCCATCACCACCCGCAAACCCCTTCTTTCCCCATCCCCAAACTTCAACAACCTCCAAAAAAGATCTCTCCACCTAGCACCTCCCTTCCTCCTCGACGACTACACGCCCCGCTACCTCCAATTATCGGAAGTCGACGCGGCCAAGAAACGATCGCAAGCATATGCTCACCTGGCCAAGTGCAACTTGTGTCCGAGGAAGTGTGGGGTGAACAGATTTGAGAAGACAGGGTGGTGCTTGATTGGGGAGAAGGCGAAGGTGAATGTTATTGCGCCGCATTTTGGGGAAGGTGAGTTTTTTTGTTTTTGTTTTTTGTTTGGTATTATTCTTCTTCTGTTATCTACGTATTTTGATTCGTGATTTTTTTTTTTTTTGTTTCTGTGACCGTTTTTGGTTTTTGATATGATATGTTTGGTTATCAGGGTCCGGTCTGGAGGATCTGGAGGGAGGACCTCGTGGCGGATTAGGATGCGGATGCGGGTGCGGATAATGTTCAGTTCAGAAGCAGATTGTTCTGGAGTAGGCCAGTCTGTTGGGATTGTTCATCAGTCTAGATGTACACACTGTGATGCTGGCAAGGGGTATAGCGGGTAATTGGGTGTCGTAACCGCGCAAGGGAGAGAAGAAGGCGGTTCGGGGTATCCGAAAGAGTAAAGAGGAGGAATTGATGAGTGTCATTGGATGGGAGTTTCCGTGAAAAGATGATGAAAGAAGGGGTTCACTTCTCCTTGCCACGTCCGATCTAGAAGAAGAAAGAACACGGCAGAGTGGTGGCTCTTGGTGGCTTGCTTGCTTTCTCTCAGCATCATCATCATGTAAGGGACGGGAAAAATTGACTGAAGTCATTGTGACCACAGAACCATGCATTCAGGGACATCATGGGAGTGGTTCGGTTTTCTTCAGGTGCGTATTTTGTCATGATGCAACCGAGTAGGATTCAAGGAGAAGAGCATCGGACTAACTAACGATGTCACGAAAGCATGTGTAACCTCCGCTGTGTCTTCTGCCAAAACCACGACATCTCTCACCAACGAAACGGCATGGATTTGACTCCCGAAGAGCTAGGTGACTGGTACATGAAGCTGCAAGAAGTCGGAAACGTGCACAACATCAACCTTATTACCCCTGAACAGTGAGTCCATGTCCTACCTACGTTCCCACCTCCCCAGCATTGACCCCGGATTTTGGCCGTCCACCGATCTCGTACAAATCTACCTACTACCAGGGGCATCCATCTATCTTATCGTGCCTCCCCAGACGGCACGGCAAAATCACAAAGACAAAAAGTGGCTGACGTACATCTTTCTCTCTCTCCTCCTTTCACGAACGAGTAGCGTCGTCCCCCAAGTAGCCCTTTCCATCCTGCACGCACGGTCCCAAGGTTTACGCATCCCCATAATCTACAACACTTCCTCCTACGACTCTCTCGAGTCCATAGCTTTGCTCGACGGACTAGTGGACATTTACCTGCCCGACTTCAAGGTCTGGGAACCGTCCACTTCCAAACGGCTGCTCAAAGCAGATGACTACGCCGCCACGGCGCGGGAGTCCATCAAAGCTATGCACGCGCAAGTCGGGGATTTGTGTTTTACTGGTGATGGTATTGCGAAGAGTGGGGTGCTGGTTAGACATTTGGTCATGCCGGGCCTCGAAGAGGAAGGGGCAAAGATTATGAAGTGGTTGGCTGAGGAGGTGAGTAGAGATGTGTTTCTGAATATCATGGAGCAGTATAGGCCGAGTGCGCATGTGGGGAAGGTTCAAACCAGAAGAAAGACACATGGAGGAAAAGAGGAGGAAGCAGAAGGAGACAAGAAAGAAGAAAGACGGTATGCCGAGATCAATCGGGCTGTGAAGGGAGAGGAGGTAGAGAGTGTTCGGAAGGCGGCTGAGAGGGCTGGGTTATGGAGGTTTTGTGATCCGCCGAGGCATGATGGGTTTAACATTTAGACCTGCGTCGTATGTCAACTAAACTAGACTTACTAGATCTTCTTGGGTTTAGTTTGCGCTTGCTATTCTCTGTTGTTTGCCTTCTATAATTGTCTTAGTGTACTTGCACACGTGGATGTTGTTATCAACAACGGTCTTCGGCTCCGAACTGGGCAGTTCCGGAGTCCGGACTTGAAGATCGCCTCTCCGAGAAAATTGAACTAGGGAATCAGGACCGAGCAAACATAAAGCCGCGACTCCTCAGGACTCAAGCCTCACAGTACCCCACTGGTCTGATTCTGCTTGCTGGTCTTAGACGGGTGTTTGTCTGATAAGTCCCGAACCAAGGGACTCCAGTACGCAAGGCAATTGGCCTCTCGGATGTTTTGCCCGATTGGGGGTCAGCCACCAGCAGTCTCATTCTTTGGGCAAGTCAAGCCACCGCACGAGGCATGAGTGTGTGTCTTCTTTGTTTCGAACTCTAATCTTGTTCCGAAAAGGGGCTTGCTCCAGCTTTTACCTAGCCGAGTGAGCGATCAAAAAGCCAAGGCGTACGCCACTACCTCCCTCATCTTCTTTCAAGGGTAGTAGAACCACCAAGGGCCTGCCTGACCCCGCAAGCAAAAACGCCCCCCTATTCAAGGGAGAACTAAGAAAACTAGGATGTCCGTGATGCGTTGAGTATTGTTCCAAGAACAACACCCAGGCCAGTCGCCCACCGTGATGGAGGGGCGGCTTTGTCAAGCAACACGCGGGTCTGGAAGCCACGAGGTCGAAAAGCCGGGCTAGACCTTGGCGGCTTCCGGTCCCGAAGTGATAGGTGGGTGGGATGGCCATAATGAAATCATTATCGGGAAGATTCCAGTCGAAGACGAGGAAGAGAAGGTGAATGAGCGATGAGCGCCTATAGCAAGCCATGCGTTCTTGGCTTAGATATATGCCCACCTCAAGGAAGCCTGTCTCATGACCACCGAAGGGTATCTAGCTGGCTCAGGGCTTTGCGTTGCTGGAGTTGATATCCATAAACTTGGATCAATTCCTGGAACAAGTCGCACAAGATCTTCTCTCCCGTCACTCACTCACTCCACCCGACCTCCTTCTCCAGTCTGTTGTCCGAGTCTCCGTCCGTCGTTTTTCCATATCCCCATTTCCTGTCACAATACAACATGCCGTCTTCAGTCAGCAGCAGCCATGGAGGGCAAGCTACCCTCGTAGACGGAAGGCCACCAAGCCCAGCCATGTCGACGACCACCACTCTCTCACCACCCAGCCCAGTCATTGGAGGCGGAGGAGGAGGAGGAAAACATGACCACCACCCAAGCATCATCTCACATGATGCAATGGCAGACGTCAAGTCCAAGATTGAGAAGCTCGCCAACGAGCTGAAGCAGCAGCAGCAGCAATGTCGTCAGCAGTCAAGCAACAACACTCGTCCAATACTCCCCCATTTGAATACCGACAGCATCATCACCGCCACCACAGCCAAGAAAACAACCTTGACTAGACCTGTCCTATCCCCCTTTTCCCGAGCCAAAAGCCACCAGCTCCAGCAACACGGCCATCAACCATCCACTCCCGGCCCCGTCATCCCAGGCCTCGAACCCGCCTCCCGCTCTCTCGCCGATCTTCACAACGAACGCTCCTACCTCTTACATAACTTGCAAACCCAAGGCGAGCGAGCTACGCGTTTGTACCAGCGGTATGCCCATCTCGAGGCTAAAAAGGAGACTTTGGCCTCTGCTTCTTCTCCCTCGGACGGAAACAACACCACTGCTTCTTCAGTTGGCAGCAAAAAGAAGAAGATCAAAAAGGACCTCTCTCTCCTTCGCAGCCGGATCGCCGAGTCCACGCAGCAGGAACAGCTGATCATGCTAAGGCTGGGCGAGATCCACGTGGAGTTGGTGAATAGGGGAAGGTGGGTTATGACGCACCAGCATCAGTATCAGCAGCAGCAGCATCAGATGGTGTATTCGCCAATGTCCGCTATGATGGAAGGTCATCAGGGGTATTTCGGTCACCATCAGTGGCATCAGCAGCAGAACCATGGTTTTGGTGGTGGTGGTGGTATCCCGGCGACACCATCCTCCGCCGACACCTATTCCGTCTCGCCTGTGGGAGGGGGGGATGAGTACCTCTACACCTCCTCGGTCTTGAGTCCGCTTTCTCCTTCGTTTGTGCCTGGTGGGGGTGTTAGTTTCTTTGAAGATATTTGGACTCGACCATCCCAGAACTCACAAGACCACTTTACCTGTCCGGGAGAAACCCTGGCCCCTGCCCCTGCCCCAGAGCAAGAACATGAACAACACTACCCAACCGAGGGACAAGAAGAAGATGAGGAAGAAGAAGAGGACGACCAAACGCCCAAACCCAAAACTTCTTTCCAAGACCTCCCTCTAGACTCCCCAGCACTTCCCCTCTCGGCAGTCACTCCCAAGTTCGGCACCACCACCAGCACCGTCAGTACCGTTAGTACACTGCCCTCCGAACACCTAGCCACCCCCATCACCCCTAGCAGAATCCCATGGGATGAATACCCGTCCGACTCTGAAGATGACGGGTCATTTGAGAGTTTTGATGCGAGCAGTTTTACGCCTATTGGCGTGACGACTACCAATCCACTGACTTGTAACGATTCTTTGGTTAATGGCTCTGGCTCGGGCTCGGGTTCGGGGTCTGGGGTGATGATTTCCGAACCGGAGGAAAACCAAGACGAGGAACAAGAAAAAGAGGGTGAAGAAGAAGGCGAAGAAGAAGACGAAGAAGACGAGGGAAGTGACGGATCCGCTTCCGAACCAGGGGATTTGCTTTCTGAGCAACAAAGAAGGACTGCTTCGTTCTCACGGGGTGGTGATGGCTGGACTAAGTGTAACAACAACAACAACAACAACAACTACAGGAGGCTGAGTATGCCTAGCTTGAAGAACCTGTGGCCTGCCGCGCTTGCGGCTGTTGGTGTTCAGAGGGGGTTGGAGGAAGAGGAGGATGTGCCGGAGTTGAGGCTTGATACTGTTATCTAGGCTGTTTCTGGTTTCTTTGTGGTTCTCGAGGGTTTTCATGTGGGCTCTTTCTTGCATTCTATGGTGGAAAGTTGGCGGCGGAGTTTATGACACTGGCGGACATTTTGTTAAGATGTGAAAGAGGACAATTCATCTTCTCTATGTAGGCGTTAACTGGGATGGTTAAGGATATGGCATGCTTGAGTGTTTTATCTTGGAACTTACTGGTTGTATTGGGTATTGCGCCGAGGAGCTTTGGGATACAGTCAACATTCTTCTGTCCGAACAAAAACATCAAAATAGCGGGGGAAAGGGAACGAAACGAGCCGGAAGGTTGTTCATGATTAGGTATATTAGCTCTGTATAGTTGTGTAAGCTTGTAGACAAGTCCTTTTGCCACTTCGATATCGTATGGCCGTTTCTTGTCCGTCTTATCTGCCAATGTCGCTTTCCGCGTCCCTGATCTGTAAGTATCCTGTATGATGATGATGATGATGATGATGATGATATCGTGCCGTATATCTTGCTTGCTTGCTTGCTGACTTCTCTGGGAAACCAACCCCATCTAGAATTGCCTTTCCGGTTTCCTTCGTTTTTCTTCCTCTGATTTATTCCCTATTCAAACATGCCGTTCGGTCCGTCGTCGAACCCTAACTCCTGCGCAGATGGTTGTCTCCTGTGCGCAGCACGTCCACTGCTAGGCGGAGGCGGCAAGAAAGGCATTCCTAGCCCGCCGCCACCTCCAGTCGACGATGGGGGAGGAGGGAGCGAAAAGGCCGACAAAGGAGGCTGTGAATCACTGTCCAAGTCCGTTGACGAGGGGCGATCCTGCCTCGCTCTCCTCCCGAACTTGGTCCCGCTCAAGTTTACCGTGATGGTTTCGCCCTCCTTCAAGCTATAATCCTTCTTCTCCTCGGCCTCCTGTTTCTTGCTTGACTTGATCAGAGGCGCCACGCCCTCGATCAGGCCCAGCGACTTTTGCGCCTCCTGCAGCGCCACGCCAAAGTCGAAAGACTCGCTGCGCTCCTCGAAGCCAACGCCGAGCATGGCCTTCTTGCCGCTGTTGGGATCCTGCACGCGCAGAGCAAAGAAGCGGCTGCTGTCGATGGTGGCCTCGACGACGGCTTGCGTGGTGTAGGGAGCGGCGGCGATCAGGTCGTTTGTGGCAGGGTCCTCGAGCACAATGTCGACCTTGACCGTGTCCTTCTCTCCAATCTGCTCGGGCGTCTGCGGCGGGATCGAGGTCTCGATGATGCGCACCCGGCCGGTAAAGATGTGCGCCTTGGGGTCGGCGGTCCAGTCGGCCGCCATGTGGCCCTTGGTCGAGCGCATAGGGGGGATCTGGTAGATGTGGACCGAGGAGGAGGTGATGTGGAGGATGCGCTGGATGGCATCGGCCGGGAGGGGGGCCTGCGTGGCCGGGTCTATGAGGGTCGTCATGATGTGTGTTGTGTTATGGTGGTGGTGGTGGTGGTCACGGTCGTAATGGTGTTTCTGTCCTTGTGATTTGCTTGCTACCTAGTACCTATGTCGGCAACTTATAGTCGACGCTCAACAGGGAGCCAAGGGGGAAGAAGAAGAAGAAGAAGAAGAAGAAGAAGAAGAAGAAGAAGAAGAAGAAGAGACTGAAGCCAACATCGCCAACCAACGGGTCCATACACCTAGTTTCAAATGCCCGATGAAGAAAGAGACAATGACGGTAAAGGGTCCTCCGCTACTGTAGAAACCCCTAAGTTAGCTTCACATTCCCCTTGCTGCCCCTGTTCCGTGGAAGCGGACGGCGGGGCGGAAGCCACAAGTAACAGTGGTAGCAGATGCCAGGGGCAGCCTGGAGTAGAAAGGATCCACGCAGCCCCAGGGGGGACCCTCAGTGTTTCGACCCTGTAAAGAGCCCCCGAAAGGTCCGTGAGGTGACTGCATGGGCGGCGGTGACAACTGACAAGCCGCAACATGGAAACCACGGCAGCCCCAGGGCAGCAACAACCCCGCTAGGTAGTAGCAGCTGCCGATAGCGGGGCACACAGCATGACGGGAATTGATAGAAACAGAGAATGGCCGGAGAGCTTGACGTGCAGTAGGTAGGTACCTCTACATACCTACACTACGCATTGAGAGCGGTGAGTCGCGGCAGAATACTTTAAAGGGCCGCCCGCACTTGGGAATTTGGGATGAAAGGTTACATGTACAGCTACTTACGCATCTTGAGTCACACTTTTAGATCAGACGCACGCTTCTTCAGAAAACGCTGCATTTTTATTGACACTACATACAAACCAGATCATTGTCGCAGTAAACCTATATGATTTGACAAAGCCAGAACCTGCCTGCCTGCTCCAAGTCTCCCAAGTGATAAACACCCCGAACCCTCCCCACTTGGATCGACCGCAACAGTGCTTCCCGGGAGGACTTGTATGTTTTGGCGAAAACCACTTCCCACCTTCACACTATCAACACACTTTGTCGTCTTCTCCAACAACCCCCTCAGAAATATGGCTACCGACGTCCTATCTAACAAGCCGCTCGCGGTACGGACGACATCGTCCACCTCGACTGATGGCGCCTCGTTCGAGTGAGTTACTTTGCTTTGCTTACCACACGCGTCATAACCAAACTGCGCTGAACCCTTTCGTCGCATTGATTGCCTCTGACCAAGACAAACATGTAACAAACAAACAGCATCGTCAAAACCTACCGCGACCTCCTCACCTCCGACCCCGACATGACTATGCCCGTAGCAGCCATCGAATCGCTCATCGAGCTCTTGCGCGTCACCCCTTCCTCAACAGCCATGGAAACCGTCGAAGTCGTCAAGACCCAAAAGGCCCTCCTCCTCGACTCGGCCCCGAACCCTCTCCCCCTGCTAGCCGGCGCCGACCTCTTCGAGCAGTACCTTCTCCGGTCGCTTAGAGGGCAGACCGCCGAGTCCTTCGACGAGACCAAGCGCCACCTGCTCAACAACCGCCAGCTCTTTGCCGCCCGCGCCAAGGCCGCCCGCGACAACATCGCCGTCATCGGTTCCCGCTACATGGCGCACCGCAAGATCGTGCTGGCCGCGGGCGGTTCGCGGGTGGTGACCAAGATCCTGGTGCACGCTGCCACGACCCGGACCAACACGCACTTCAAGGTCATTTACGTCATGGACGGCAGTCCGCACTGCGACGCCAGCGTCTCGGCCCTGCGCGACGCCGGGCTGGAGGTGGAGACCATCTCAACCTCCAAGGTGGCCTACGTCCTCAAGGACCAAAAGGACATCAACATCGTCCTCGTCGGTAGCGAGGTCGTCATGCAAAACGGCGGCATCATCTCGCGCATGGGCACTTCCCAGCTTGCTCTGCTCACGCGCTTTGCGGGCGGCTCGCAGAAGCGCTTCTTGGTTGCTGCGGAAAGTCACAAGATTGTGCGCAAGACGCCCCTCTGGCACCCACAGGTGCTGAGGGTTGGCGTCAAGCAGAAGGATATCAGCAAGTTCGACAACGTGGGCGTTGACCCTGTAGGCCAGGAGGCGAGGGATTGGGTGGCGGATCGCGATGAGGTGGATTATACCGATCCCGAGCTGATTGATGGCATTGTGACGGAGCAGGGAGTGAAGCAGCCGAGTCAGATTTGGGAGTTGGTCGATTATGAGAAATGAGGAGGGTCTTGTTGCCCGGTGCTGAAGGTGAAAGGTGTTGAAAAGCGTGGGTAACAAAAGTGCGGTTTCATGAATGGATGGATGGATGAACGGATGGAACTTCTTGATCCTTTTCAAGTTATCGGTGTGGTTACTGTGGTAAATATCTTTGCAGCATTATCAGGCGTTTTACTTTTTGAGGGAAATGGGCTAGGGACATGATATTCTCTGGAGGTTGGTCGTTGAAAGAGTCTCTATTCTCACTTGCTTGGACTGTAAAAGAAACAAAGTACGTGCTAAAGTTAAGCCAGGGATGCCTGATCGAGTGGCATGACATATGAAACCACCTCATTCATATACATGGATGTAGTTGACAAAAATTTCATAACCGAGAAAAATATACCCATCTGAGTACTAACCAAGACTGCGCTACTCAAGTCGTCTTCTGTTTCCAACTAGCCATAGTCCACGACCCAATATACATACAAACTCAAACGACTCACAAATCCCTAACAACTCTCGCCCCCACCCAAGCATAAGGATAGTTCCTCTGGTACCAATTCACAAAGCTCTTCCTCCCCGCAATCCTCGGATGCGTAGCCCAGCTCCCTCCCAGCACAATGTTGTGCTTCTCATCGAAGAAATCCGCCGTATAGCCGGGGTACAGCTCCATCGGCTCGAACCCCTCCCACTTGCGGAGGACCGATGAAGTCCATTCCCACACGCCGCCGAGCTCGCCTTGCCCGACAAGGGTGTTGCCTTTGGAGGTGATGGGCATAGGGTGCCAGTTGTGGAAACCGACGTTGGCACCGTCTAGGTCAGAGAAGAGCTCTTCGGTGGTGACAAGGGTGGTGTTGCTGTCGGAGGGGGAGGAAGACTCGGAGGGGGTCTCGGAAGAGGGAGAGGATGGGGGAGTGATTTCCACGCCGTTGTTGGTTAGGTGGCTGTTTATCAAGGGAAAAGATATTGTTAGTGCGGGCTGGACACGGGAGAGTAAGTCGGAAAGGGACATACGCATTAACAGCCGGAACCGTCCTTCCCAATTGTCTCTCAGCTTCCTTCTTCTTCTTAAGAGCATCGGCGTAAGCGTAAATGCTCCTGGTCTCTTCGAAGGTGGGAATACGGCCGCCCATGTAAGCTGCGCAACCGGCAAGTTCGTCGTAAGAGGCAAACACGGGCCAGTCGAGGGCGTGCTTGAGAGGCACGAGACCGTAGACTGTGCGGACTGCTGTCTTCTCGAGGAAAGATGAAGGGAGCTGCTGCTTGGAGGTTCTGTTGCTGTGGTGACCGCTCACGCTGTTTGTTGTTCCGTTGCTAATGTTCTCGTTGTCCAGGCGAGCCCAAGAGGCAGGGAGCTTGTCGATGTTCTTTTCAAGCAGATATTGCGCGTACTGGTTGTTGTTAGTATCGTGCAATAGTAGTTGCTGGGCAAACGTACCTCTTCGTTGGTGATCGGCCTCCCTTGAGCCTGAAAGGCGGCAACTTGAACGCGCCTTGAAGGCTTCTCGTTATCCCTATTTGCAAGTTAATCCACCGTTGACTTTGACGGAAAAGGATTCACTTACCAGCCATAATGCTTGGTAATATCAGTTCCATCCTCAGGATCATCCAAGCCGATGGTGATCTCCTGTGCCGGAATCTTAAACCACTGATTGGGAACCCTCCCGGACTCTGCCTTCCTCGCGAGCTTCTCAAAGTCGGGCCGTGGAATATGGGTTGGGGGCAGCGTCTTGTCGCTCTGTAGCATCATGTACAACAGCGTCTCGATATGCATGAGCTCGTGCTCAAACCCAACCCAAATGGCCCGACCCACATTCCGCGGGATATTCGCGATGCCATGCGCATAGAGGCCGCGTAACCGGTACCGTACCGTCTCCTGATAGGTCAGGATTTCTTCCACCGGCGGCCATTCGTCAGGAATCTCCGAGTGCGCGTGACACAGCTCCGGGTTGTCGACATCAGGATCAATGCCTCGCTCGAAGATCTTGCAAAAGTGAGCTGGCTCTGACGGAGCCTGCTTGGTGGTCTTTGTGAGCTGGATGTCGAGAAAGGTCGGGATGTGACCGAGATAAAAGATGCAGGCGTTTCGGAGCTTGATGGGCTTCTCCAGAAGCTCTTCCTGGGGAAGCATCTGACGTGTGACGACATCCCATGTCGCCCAAAGGGCCTCCCAATCGTCCAGAGTCGGGAGTGCGCTGCGAGCGTAAACCGAAGGGATGAGACTGAAAGACATCCTTGACTTGGCAAGCAGATGAAGTCCTGCAATACGACGGAGGGATGTCAGCATGTGTTAATGGTTTTGACAGCGCAAATATTCGAGCCTCCCCAGCCCGTGCGCGCTACCCGAACACTGCAGCCCAACACCAGCCTACACATCGGTAAATCTGTGCCAGTGTAGGAGCTGTGCCCATCAGGAGACACCGCAACATCCTCTCATCATACGACTGGTCCGTAGGGTGTGGGGAAGGTGTGGTAACACCAGCCAGACGGCGCAAACGGGTAGTCTGAGAAAAAGCTGGAAACCTCAAGCAAGGAAAAGTTGTGAAAGCAACTTACCATATTCGTTACCGTACGTCCATTCCGAGACTTGTTCCAATCCCGCCGTGCTCCAGAGCCTCTCTGACTCCTCTTTCGAGTACTTTAGGCTCTGTTCGATCTGGATCCTGTCGTGTGACCTGATCAACTCCCCCATAACCATGGTGTCGCGAGTGGGGGCGTAAAAGGCCTGGTGTCTGCCGCCCTCATCGTCATACACATATTCACCAATGACTCTCCAATCGCCCTCAATGAAGGCCGTCTCTCCGAGAATTTCATTGGCGTTGCGAAGACCATTCAAGATGAACCTGAATCATCAGTGTTAGTAATGGGCTGGAAAGCGGGAGCCGCCATGAGCGACAGAAAAAGGGGTATGACATACTCATGAGTAATACCTTCCTTGTCTGTTTGGTTGATGTCAGCTTGAAGGTGGTCTTATACCATGTCACATGAGTTAGCACAAACCGTTGTAAGCGTGGCTAGTATACAGTTAGCAATGTTCCTGATGACGTCCCAAGGTGTATGTCGAATACGTACTATACCCTCGCCGGGTCATTGCAAGCGTCAACTCCAATGAGCATCTTGTCATTCGGTCCAAGGACGTCCGTAAAGCCCTTGAGAAAGGTAGCGGCGTCACTGCGGTTGAAGTTGCCTAGAGACAAGATTATGTCAGGATTTTCTTCGACCAATTTACTACGCTTTCAAGCTTACCAATGCTTGACCCGAGGTGCAAGATGCATTTCTGTCTGTTGATGTTCTCCGGGGCCTTGAGCCAGTCACGTCCATCGTCGTATGTACCCAGAAGACCGTGGCACTTGACGTGCTTATAGGATGGTACCTGAGCGAGAGTGCGCTCCAGCTCCTCCCGAGACAGGTCAAGGGCATAATAGTCGACTGCCTTGCCGGCGTTGTCTAGAGCTTCCAATAGAAGGTTTACTTTGCGCAGATTTCTGAGGATATGGTTAGCTCTTCGGAATCCAGGACCCCATTGTCGAATTGTCAGATGTTTACCCGCTTCCGAGCTCAATGATCATGGCACCCGACGGGATGAAGCTAGCCATCTCGGTCGCATGTTTGGTGAGGATTTTAATCTCGTCATTGGTAAGATAGTACTCTTCAAGATATGTGATCTAATATGTGTGAGTACAGAACCAGCATGTCAGTCCCACAACTCAGATGAACTTACACGCTCGAACAGCTGCAAGCCTCTCTCGTTGTAGAGAAGCAATGTGGGTAGCTGTCTAGGGCCATCTTTAGGCCGGAACATGGAGGTTATCTCGGTCTTGAGGTTGATCTCTACAGCAACGCGGCGGATGTCGATGATGTCGGCATTTGATGTCTGCTGCTGAAGCTTGGATAGCACATGTTGTCCAGTTGCTTTGAGTTGCCCGAGGGCACTGCTTGGGGTCATGGATTCGGCACTCGGCATGTTGAATTGCTGATTACATGCAAACTTGGGGGTTGAAAGTGGAACAAGGAGTTCCTTTGCAAGATGAAGACTTGTTGAGGAACAAGTGGCAATGAGGGAAGTATGTAGTCGAGGTCCGATAGGAGCTGCGTCTAGCTCCGTGGTGGTAGAACAAAGGCAGCTATAGTACGGGCTAAGCCAATCTAGTGAATAGCTTGGAGTTCAGGAACAAGAGGAAAAGGTGGGAGGTAACAGCACCCAGTTCCCGGCAAGCAAATATAGATATATTTCCTATCAGCCTTACTCAGCCTAGCAACTGGATGTGATGGAGCCATGTAGACGTATGTGGGCATGCATAAGCACAGCAATGGACTCCAATCCAGCTACCTCTTTCGTCCACTGTCATGTTGATGGAGTCTGGGTTCCGTGGGAGGAAGTGGACTCATGACCCAGCTTGGAGACAGTAGACAAGCGAGAATTGACTGGGGATCCAGGATCAGGGAACATGGAATGCCAACACGACGGAGGCTGCCGGTCCATTACATGTCCAACTGTGTAATAAGAAGAGAAGAGAAGGCAAGGAGGAAGAGGATTGGACGTCAAGGTGATCCGGTTACATAACCCCCTGTGCCTCTACACTCGTAGAGCCCCAAAGCCAAGGAAGGGGAGATCTAACTAGGACGTTAGACATGGTCGAATTGATTGGACGTGATCAGTCCGGGGTACAGCATGTTCCCGTCAGGAACACTTCTTGTGGCTTCCAAGTTGTTACATGGCGCCGCCGTGCTTTGACTATACAGACGGATGTGATGATGATGATGATGATGATGATGCTGAAGTCTGCATAAAGGTATGAACTAGAGATTTGAAGAACCCACCCTGGATAAAGGGCGATGTGCCTGACTGGAACGAAAACCGTTCTGTGGAATGTTTCTGCAATTTGAAGGGAACCGAAAGACAGGAGTCAATGGAAGGGTCAGAAAACAGTATCCAACATGTTTCTGTGCTGTCAGACAACGCTAGAGGTTCGGGGTTTCTGGCAGCCGAGGTATCTGAACAAATGGCGGGGGATTTGGAGAGGCAACAGGACCAAAAGGGAAGGAAGACAAAGCAATGAGACCTTTCGACGAGGACGAAATTGTTTTGTCATGACCCTCACTAGAGGTAGGTACTCGTGCGTGGGCGCACGTTGTTGGAGGAGAACAGATGGCAAAGAGTGGGAGTCGATGACAGTTTGCCGTTGGCTGACGGATGCAAGGAACAAATCACCTGGCACGAGGCGCCCAAAGGGATTCCTGGCAGACAGCACAGGGGCGGGTCCCACGCCCTAGGATAGGTTGCCCACCGATGGCAGGCACTAACCAGCAAGGTGTTGGCGTCCCTTTGAGTGCGTGGCTGCGTGTTTCCATTGTTAGTAACATGCCTCAACTCCGTCTTCTGGGCAACCTTCTCCCCCACGATCAAAGAAGTACAGCTTGAATAATGTTCGTGGAATTGCTGGTGCCCGGTTATAGTGTTGAGGAGGTGATATATTTCTGTGAAGGATCAAGGCCACAGCACCAACAATATGTAGCAAAGTGCTTAGATACTCGTAAGAAGAAGGGACATCGTATGAGAACGAAGCGTGGGATCTCCGATCACGGCAATTAATGCCACCCGACGTGGTGTACAATAGAATGAATCCGTGAAAAGATAATTCATCCACTGGGTACATGGAAGGACACCGGAATCGACAGGAGAAAGAGAAGAAAATGTTGATCATGTCCGGGAACGAAGGATCCCCAAGTCTTAGCTACCCCTCATGAGTTAGATAGCTCCGCCCCGTCACCGAATCCACCCGCCGTAGCTTCCGTTCTTAGCTGCTGGAGCCCTATGACATAAACGAGACAAGACCGGAAGTTCACCTTGACAAAGTATTCGTATCGATGAGATAAGAAACGAGACATTCCCTTTCGTTGTTTTCTGGAGGCTGACCATCAATATCGCAACTCTCCAAAAACCAAACGCTCTGCAACTTTCCCACCTTCAACTTGACAGGTCTCATCGGACAAAAGTATTGTGAGATGATCTTGAAGCCAGCAGAGCCGCCGCAGCCTCCAACCCGACCTTCTGTTACACAAACCTCCGTCAATTGTCCGACTCGGGTGGAGATCGACGTCATCGTTTTACGGCTGCTTCTGGCATGCGCATAAATGGGTCTCCCAGACTTCCATTCAACCAGCAACCTTCTTCCGCCTCTGGTTCCTGACCGAGAAAACAACATATGCCAAGGACCCCCAGGTCCTGTACAATGAGTAGTGTAGATGGCGTGGGTGGCTCGGGATGGGTATCATCCGGCCAAGCCGCGCTAGTCGCCTCAGTCGAATCTAGCGATCCAAGATGCCATCAAGCTGCCATCGACGACAAAGGCATAACTTTTCGGACTTGGCTGTCTGTCCTTCTCTTTCTTCGAGTTGCGCGCGACTCAGACGGGCGACAGGAAGGACCCCAACGGCAAGAAACAATACCGGCCTCAAGTGCAGCAATTACTTTGGGAATAGGCAGGCTGCAGACCATGTCAAGACGTTCACAGCCGTCTGGTGGGATCATGTCCACAGTCCCTTCGGTCCGCCATCTCCCCATATTGCGGGGAAGCCTGCCATCCTTTATGCGAATCATCCACGATGTTCCGAGGAAAAGTTTCGTCTGGTAGTGACAGAGGTCGCAGACCGCCAGCCAACACAGCTTCTCGCCGACACCATCCAAAATGTTAAACATCCTACAACACCCGACCTGCCGTCTCATCCCCTGAATGGGAACCACCTGACGAGCCTAGTTTTTCTTCTTCTGTGCTGGTCATGTTGACCTGTTGTTTCAAAGACCTTTGGGGATCAGCTGATCATGGATTGGTACTGACATTCTGCGCCTTCAAAAGCTACCTGCAATAGGGAATGCTACGATAATGAAAGCGACGCCAGTGAAGCAAGCCGGCTCCGTCACTTTTCATGTGGATCCCAAACATCAGTCCTCCACTCAAAGATCTCGATATTTCCAATTTGAGCTCAGTCGGCAGATCGAGCAGGCCGGAAACACGATTCCGGGGGTGATTGCCCCACGCCAGAGTCGTTGGTGGAGCCTCTTATGGGTCCACAGTCCGTGTTCCGGCCCCGAGAACGGATCCACCTTTCTCCGCCTTGACGGGCGCTAAAACCCCGACCTTTGCTCTCGGCGTGGGGGCCAATGCGGAGGGTTCTCCTCGTGCGATCTTCCTCTTCGTCATCACCAACCCACGTTGACAAAACAACTTCATGGCACTAACCACCTGATCCGGACAAAAACACGACCGTAGTCTAGATCTCCAAAGGCAGCATTCAAGTTGCGTGAATGGCCTCATCGTTTCTGGTACTCTGATTGACACGGCCGTTGTATTTCCCACCGGTCAACAATCCAAGGACCCATCCATCCATCCATCCAGTGATACCAAACCTTTTCTCAGAAAAAAAAAACACGGATTGAACGCAACGTTGACCAACGAGGGCTCATTACCAATGTCATTCGCCTATCGCAGCAAACCACGATAACAAATCGGGCAACAGATGATTCAGACTGTCAGCCGGCCCCCTCATTATGCGGGGCTGAGTAACCCGTAATCTATTCTCATTTTGGAATCACCTGACGACGTGTGAATATGCGCGTTCGTGATGCGGGGAGTTTGGATCGTACGTATGAGAACCGCGTCTCGCGTTCTGTCATTGGCGTGGCTCCCGTCATCTACTGCCTGCCGTGAACCCCGCACGCCTTTCGAGATACATGGTGCATGAACTCCACGGAACATCTAAAGTATTACGGGAGTTACACAAACACCAAGCCTCCTCTTCCGTCCAAACGCCTTGAAAAGTGTGAGATGAATGTTACCTCAATCGGGGGTGCGGCATGATGACAATAATAAGTAGGACGGGAAAGCGGGGTCAGTTGTGGTAAACGAAGCTGACATTCAACTGCAAGCATGTCGTCCGCTGACGCTGCTGCCTAGATTAGGTGGTGCCTGCCCTTAGCTCTTGGTGTTTGAAATTTGAGGTTCCTTTCCTTGTTATCGTAGGGTAGATACCGACCCGACGGTAAAGCTTTGGTGAATATTAATCAAAGGCAGTTGCGCCTGTTCTTTTGCAATATAGAGGTGAAGGGAAAGCGAGTCAGTATTGGACTCGATTCCCAAACTTTCCATCGATCCTTTTCAACTTTACTTCAAACCCCCTTTCTCTCCATCACCAACTTCAATATCAATCAATCAATCACAAACCCAGCCCACCATCATGTCCTCCTCCCAATCCACCGACTCTGAGGGAAAACCCCTCAAATCCTACCGTGGCAACTGCCACTGCGGCGCCTTCATCTTTACCCTCCTCGTTCCCGAAATCACCACTGTCATGTACTGCAACTGCGCCACCTGCCGCAAAAAGGGCTACCTCTGGTTGATCCCCGACACAACCAAAGGCCACAAGTTTGAAGTTGTCAAGGACGAGGGAAACCTGACCGACTATGTGCCCGGCCCGAAGGGAACGAAGTACAAGTTCTGTAAGGTGTGCGGGACGGGGGTTTATGCTATCTATAAGAAGGAGCAGGAGGAGTCTGGGAAGGAAGGACAGGGGGTTTTGGTGAATGTGAGGGCGCTGCAGGAGTTGAAGATCTGGGATTTGGAGGTTAAGGAGTGAGTTTGAAAGACCCTACTTACCTTACTCTCTGACAAGACTGAGTGGATTGATTGGACTATTGACTGACATGATGCATCTCCTATCCGCGGCAGATACGACGGCAAAAGCATCCCGCCCCCGTACCAACCCGCCCCCTTTGACGGTCCCGAACCCACGGCCGAAGTTGAGAACGGCGTCGTCTATCATGGCTCTTGCCATTGCGGCGCCGTGAAAGTGGCCGTCAAGACTAAAGGGCCGCTGGACAAGACGTACAAGGAGAGGGTTATTGATTGCAATTGTAGTGTTTGCCAGAGGGTACGTTTTCTCAACCCCGTTTCTTCCCCTTTCTCCTTTTCTCTCCTTTTTCTTCTCTGCCTCTCCCTCTCCGTCTTTTCTCTTCCCACCCACTGACCCGTTTTTCCCACATCCATATCTCACCACGCTAACTCATTGCCAAACAGGGCGGTTACATCTGGATCTACCCCTCCTCCTCCGAGCAACTCTCCTTCACCCCGCAATCCCGGGCAAACCTAACCTCCTACGCCTGCATCTCCAAACTCATGTGCAAGACCTTTTGCAAGACGTGCGGCGTGCACCTGACCAACGAGTTCAACTCGGCCGCGACCGAGGACGAGATCGAGGCCGCCATGAAAGGAAAGAATGGAGACATGGTGATGAGGTGGATCAAAGGTGTTTTCCCGATTAATATCAGGTGCTTGGACCGCTGCCCGGGGGATGATGATTGGGAACTTGAAAAGTGTGTGAAGGAGTTGAAGGTGGAAAAGGGAGATGGATGGAGCATGATTCAGCCAGGGTATGTGAATCCTTAAAGGGTTGTGAGTGTTCTCATAGTAGGTTTTGTAGGTGACGATTCAATTGTCATGAGGATCTGCCGAGACCTTTAACTTTGGGTGTCGACTTTAGAGCGGAAACTCTGAACCCTTGAATAGGTAGGCCAGAATGAGGAAGATCATGCTAAAAAGAAACATGCGAATGAACTTCTTGCTACACTCCTCCGCAACCGAACAACGTACCTGCCAAACGACAAGTAGTAAAAATGGACTGGACTCTGACAACCCAGCAAGCTGAACAATCTTGGACGTCAACATCAGCTTTGTCGAGATTTATGACAGATTGCCTAGATATTTCGCTCCTGCAAAATGGGGTAATTTGTCAAAGTGAAAGATAGGTAGCTGGAGGCAACTGCAACGGCAACTGCAACGGCAACTGCAACTGGCTCAATGGTTAGTTGCGTAGGTTGGTAGTCGCTTCCATCTCGAGGTGGGCGCCTGGGTGACTAGGAAAGGAGCCAGCTGAAGTGAAGATTGACTGAATACATGACTGAAGAGCGGACACATAGACGGGAAGAATCTGCCTGTGCGAATATGAGAGGGTTGCCATCTTCAGGTACCTACACTCTGTTGTAAACCCGCACTTCCAAAATCATACTTTTTCACCTAGAAACGACGGGATCAAGCTGAAAGCAGGAGATGTAGGTATTACCCATTACATGTCAAGTAAGCAAATCTAGCGAGTCATCACACCCGGTGATGACCACCAGCTTTTGATTTATATCGAGTCGAATCGATGCCTTTGAGGCTTCCTTCCGTCGGTTCGTTGTTAACCTTGCCTGCCGCCCGTGTAACCGAACAGAATGCTGTGATCGACAGTCAACCCAAAAAAAAGAAAGAAAAAAAAAACCCCTTTAGGTCAGCCAGACCCGATAATGAGGTTTGAAAAACCTCAAATCCCTAAACTCCATGCAGGCCTGCCATGCGGAAATACTATACACAAATGAAGAGAAAAAGAAAAAGAAACAAAATATTCTGTACGGACCAGACCAGACCGGAGCCAAAGATGTGGCGGTCACGGTATGTCCTGTTCTGTAGTCTTGTATCAAATATGCGGGAGTCCAATCCCATCCCCAGTTCCTATCCCAGTTTCCGAAGTCCCAAACCGAACGCCGTTAAAAATAGAAAGTTGATCAACCCCGACCTAAGGCGTGTTGAAGAAAGGGAAAAGTGAAAGGAAAAAAGAAAAAAGGAAAATTGTCGCCATCATGCGCTCGCTCGCCCGCTCGCTCATCGTAATAATCAAATCATTGGCCACCATCAAATCCAAACTCATTATCCTCCTATTCCTCCAAGGTCCATCCATCCAGCCTAGTTCCCATCACTCCCCACATCAAAATCAAAATCATCCCCCTTCCTCTCCCTCCCCCTCAACCCCCTTCTTCCTCTTCTTACTCGGCCTCCGCTCACTCTTCGTACTACCACTCCTACTATTGTTCCATCCCCCTTCTCCTTCAACCCAATGTCCCTTCTCAATCATATGCTGCCGTAAATTATCCGGGCGGTTCTTATACTTGCTCTTGCAACCGGGAAACTTGCAGGGGTAGATCTTGTCCGGCTGGTCGCTGTGCTTGACCTTCATGTGCTTGGCCATGCTGCCTTTGAACCAGCGGGGGTTGCCGTCGGGACGATAGTCGCAGAGGTGGCATTGGGGTGGGTCTTGAGGGTCGGACTCGGGCTTTTGGCTTTGATCAATAGTGGTGGCTGAGGTTTGATCTTCGGAAGGCATTTCCCTAAGGTGAGAAGCTTGTTTTTGCTGTTGTTGTTGGCGGTGTTGTTGTGGTTGTTGTGATTGTTGTGGTTGTTGTGATTGTTGTGGTTGTTGCGGTCCGAAAGTAGCTGTGGGACTGGCAACATGGGAGCTATGTAGAGCTTCGGGAGGAGTAAGCGTCATTGTTGGTACGGAGAATTTGCGGTGTGCTTCCGTTGGAACCTTGCCGATATCCGTGTGGTCCTTTAGGAAACGGGCTAGCTCGTCTTGGTGTTCGTCGGTGGTGGTAATTGTGGAATGATTTTGAGGAATATTGAACCCTGATATTACGGATTCAATGACTGATATGCCGAGTTTGTGGTATACAGCACGATCGTTGACGCTTCCGAAATACTTGAGGTAGATCTCGTCGCACAGTTCCCAGACTTTCGGGACGTAGTCACTGTAATAGCGACCCGCGGGCATGAACTCCTGATGCGTTATTAGCATGGCTTGTTTTCGTGACCGATAAAAAATCATTAGGGGAACACTCACCTTTCCAGCATGAAGAACTTCGATCTCAAGTCGTCTACCAGAGAAGATGACCCCGTTGTTGACCTTGTTGCAGATTTCAGAAAGCTTTCCTTTGAGTAGTTGCAAATCCTCGTTGTATTTGACCAGTTCACAGAGCATCTTCGTGACTTCCGATGAGAATCCGTGGTTTCTGGAAAACATAAGGACTTCTTGGTGCTTTTTATGGAGTTCCGAATTATTGATATCGAGTGAGTGCGATGGTTGACCGAAGACAATGCAGCTTTCGAGTTCTGTAACAATCTGTTGTTAGTTTCTTATCGTTGATACAATAAACACCATCACTTACCATCCAAAAACCGGCATCCTGCAACCAGGAGGGTGTCAGAATGGGTGCTACTGATATCTATGCGAGTCGTGGGAGCTTTGCCTTTCAGACTAGATGATCTGCTCAAAGGCACAAAAGAGGACTTTGCACAAAAGTTACCGAGATCCCCAGGCGTGATACCCGATGGTTCCAGAATGTGATAAACCAATTGGCGGTACACGGTCCCTTCTTCGGCTTGAAGGAGATTCTCGTAGGCTAGAGACTGGAAGAACAATCCCTTTGCGTCATGTTCCATGAGTTCCTGCCGAGTGACAAAGTTGAAAGCATATATGACGTGTATTAAACACAGAAAATCCATTGCTGACGAAGGCTGCTCCCCATGAAGCATTTGCCGGAGTGTTTGTAAACCTGTAAGCGCGATCTCTTTACATGGCATTGTTCGGAGTTTGTTGGCCAAGTGGTTATCCGGGATATCTTGGATTGCTTGTCTTGACGCAGATAAATGTTCCTGGATAAGATCCCAGGCTGACATTATCATCGTCTCGACCTCGGGGTTGCAGATGTTATCATTGTGAACTTCGATTTGCTCAGGCTCGACTATGTCCATAGGATCATCTGCTGTCAGGTCAAGCTGAGCTGGATATGTCGAGTCTGCCGATGGCATCTCCAGGGGAAAAAGGAGACCATCCGGCATTTGCGGAACATGAATTTCTGACGGGAGTTCAGCTGGTCCATCAAGGATGTTGGGGAACGGCGCAGTGTAAAATGTTTCAACAACCTCGTTAAACTCATCGGCCATCTTGGTATGGTTGACTGACCAAGCTACTTCAGAGCTTAATCCTTCGCTGTAATCCGTTACCGGGGACACCAGCGTCGAACTCATGGTGGTAAAGATGGTATCCGCACTTGCATTGGACCTGACGGATGACTGAGGAGATAGACCGTGCCTGCGAGAAGGGACTACGGCAGGCCTGGAATTGTGCCGCTGTGGAAGAGGGCGTCCCCCTAGACCCTGAGTGTTGACTTGAAGGCTCGGCCTACTCTGACTGCTGCGCCCTGAGGCATCGTCCGGTAAGGTACAGGGGAATGGTGATGCTGAGTGGGAAGCCCCTGGGCCTTCCCAGTTCATCCCCATAAAACTTTGATAAGATGAGAGAAGCGGATGTGAGGGTTCGGTACATTCGAGCTCGGAAATCCCCTCGGACATCTCAGGTATCCCGGGCAAGGTCTGGGACGAGGTGAGCACCATGGATGGAGCGGGTACCATAAGTGCCTGCGGGTCGACACCGGCTTCCAGTCCTGTCTCGGGATTTTTATGGATGGTGGACACCTCGACTGAGTCGATTTCATATCTCATCACCGATTCCAGTTCGGTAGGTTGAGTTTGCATCATGATCGGCTGATCAATCGAGGCAGCGCTCAGGAATTCGTAAGGCGGCGGCGCACTGGAGTCATGGTCAACATCGAATCCGGAATCCTGACTCCGCTTGGATTTGTGACCTAATCCGTGGAAGAACTTCTTGGCCATGAACAACATTTTCCTCCTCTTAGATGGATGGCTGAGACATCGCTTGCACTTGACGTCGTCAAAGCGCTCGACCCGGTTATGCTGAGGACACCAGTACTCTCCGGTCGAAAGATACCTGCAGTTGACCAGGTGCTTTAGCATTGACTCGTGGTCGCTAAGCAGTAGCTGGCACTTGTGGAGTGGACATTTCGAACGTTCTTCGTCTTTTAGAGTCGGACATAGGTTGCGGTTTACTGCAGCCCATATGATAAATCTGGCCTGGGCACAGTCCTGGCGGAGAGTTTCTTGGGTCCTGTCATGCACACTTAGCCTCAGACTTACCCCAGAATATAATATGGCGAGGCCAAGAGAGAAGAAAACATACACACACGACAGTTCCTCACGATGCTGCTGATACGTGTGTTGATGCTCGGGTTGCTGCGGCTGTGGTTGTGGTTGTTGTTGTTGTGGAGGGACCAGGCTCGGGTCCAAAATGGGATGAAAGGAAGAAGCATGGACCCCATAGGGCTGATATAAGCTTTGTGAATCCCCACCGATCTGATGTTGGCTTGGATGATATGACGATAGCGTTCTTGTTGTAGACGACGTGTATCCAGTGATGAAGGAGGTTAAGGAGAAGGAGTCGTCGTCAAGAAGAGACGGCGCCTGCTTCTTAGCGTCCATCTTTCCAGATGCGTGTACGGATGTCTTGCAGGACAAAGGTATGTAGGTAGGTAGGCAAGTAAAGTAGGTACAACAGCAGCGGCAGCAGCAACGAGGATCCCTGATGGCGGTGCCAGGAACGAATACTCTCTAGCAAGGTGAAAGAACAGACGACACAGGCACGGTCATCTGAGAAATCATTCGCCACACATTGTTTGTTTTAATGCAGACTGGATCGCGAGCAGGGGCATTGGCCAGAGGAAGTGAGATTGTGAAGGAAGAGCCGGATCAACGAGATTACGCGATGGCGCGCGGGTTGTGGTTGAGGTCCTAGAAAACTAGAGCTTCGGTATTCACGGCCTGTGGCGGACAGGGTAAGCAAGTGAGAGCCTAGCTAATGGCAAGCCAGCTCAGCAAACCAAGTGAGGTTGTCGGCCAGTGGTACGCCATTCTTCTTAGGACTTTGCGGTTGGCGAGCCGGGGTCACTCGTAGGACTTGGGGAGTTGAGTTGCTCTGGACTGTCTGCTGGGGCTGGACCGTCTGTAAGAGCAACTCTGACTGGCTCAACTGGTCACTAGCCACACATTTTGGTCGTCGGCCTGGTCACCTTGAATCTGTCCCTGGCTGCAGACTGAGGGCGGTGACAGGCCCAGCAGAAGGACTGGAGACGGCGGATTGGCTGCCTCTTTGAAGATGTTGTCTTGGTTGTGATGGGAGGATGGATATTCAACTGGCGTGGCTTGGCCGGCACTTGAGTGCAGATGGCATCTTGATTCTTGACAGGCACCACAGCTGACAAGACTGTTGCAAGTGATCTTGGCAGGCACGCACTCACTGTTCGTAACGTGGGACAATGCCATGGTCTGTCTGTCCCTCGTGGGTAAGGCCAGTTGCCATTCCCTAGTATTTTCGCTGCCGCAGTCTCAGCTTAGTCGAAATCGGCGTCAAGGCACAGTTGGATGGACAAAGTCCTTTGAAAATGCGTAGGTAGGAACCCGTGATCATGAAGGGTGATCTGCCTTGTTGACTCGTTGCCTGCCGGAAGACAAAGTAAGGCTGTTTGCAAGGCAGCATCGGCCCCTTCATCTTGTCGAGACCCTTTTGGTCCATGTTCAGCTGGGATCGATATGAAGTCCTGTCGTACAAGAACTGCGCTGAGCGCTGATAGGCACATCATCACCATCGGACTGGAGGACTAGACACTTTCGTGGCGTGCCCAAGTCCTGCATCCCGGAATTTGCTGACGATAAAGACGCGGTAAGGAACATGGATTCCATGCGCTGACTACCTTATGCGTGCCGGCAGTTGATGATTGATGATAAAGGCGATTGATATTTGGGTGCTCGGCCTTTCCGCGAGTTGGTAAGGAATTGGCGTTCATGGTGAAAACTACGGGTGTCGCGCGAGTTCCCTTCCACGAGACGATGGAAGAGAGCGGGTCACTTGCCCCACAGGAACAGACCTCCCCGCCCGGGCCAGGCGGGGGCAGTCACGGCTCCCGCCGAGCATCCACAGCCCCTTGACTCCACATTTTGGCGTGAAGACCGGGCCGGACCCGACAAACGGCGGAAGGAAGAGACTAGAGGTAGTCAAGCCGGAGACTGACTGGTGCTCAGTACAGTAGTAAGTACCTCTAGGTATGTGCTGAAAGAGAAATTATCCATTCCTTCCACTTCAGATTCAAACAATCTCATGAACAAAGCAGGGTATCAGATTTGTAGAAATTTGTTAGTCACCGTTTCCGCCAAAGTATCCGTCTTTGTATCAACTTGTTGTACCGTCACCTCAACTTTATCCGCCCCCCTTATCAGTTCATCGAGCATCGGCAGTACGATACCTCGAGGTCTACGTACTTGATACAGCATCTGATATTTTCTCTTCCGTGGTCGATGAAGGTGATACTGCAGCAGGACACACCTCTTTGACAACCTTTCTTATCTTGAATTCCCCACGGACGGAACTGCCGACGGCGAGGGACGAGAGCGGCGGCTTCACTCACCAGGACGAGAAGGTCAATATCGACAAAGACCATCCCTCACGCTGAAAGTATACTCTTTACATATCGTACGCACTCGTATGAGCAAGTTTCGATAGACCAGCTTGCGATGAATCCAAAACAAAGCTGACGCTGACGCCGGGGTTACTCCATCCTTGCGAGATGTTTTACATGAGGCAAGCGATGCATGCTGTGTTTGAGATTGGGTGCACCAGAGGGACAGGCCGTGACAGGGGAGCCGTCTGCCTTGATAGTGGGGTTCAACAGCCCGGTGAGGGGTTGTTGTTATGGTTGGAGGGACACTTGCCTGCAGCCGCTAACATTGCCAAAATCAACGACAGGACGGTCTCAGATATGTACCTCGATGATACCTACCCTTAAGATCGCAGAGAATGCAACCCACCAACATCGCTCAAACTTGCTCAATGCTGTGTCCCAAAGTGTCGACATCATCCCTATCGATACAAGCAGATATTATTCCTTTGGGATCCGAATTCTCGGAACACAGGATATGGCGGCTACCTCTAAGCCACACACACCTCACCCACGCCATGGTTCTACGCTATCAGTAAACCCCCCCATCACGGGCTGTATCGCTATCACGATCACGGGCACCCAACACCCAACACCCGAACAACCCCTCTTTCGCAAAAATCCCTAGTGACAGAAACCACTATCTTCAGCACATTTACATGACAACTTATTCTACAGCCAGGATTGGGATTTCCTCTGGACCCCTCCGCTTCACTCTGCAATGAACTAACTGATCGAGCGTCGTAATCCTGATCGTCTGTCCATGTCCCGATGTGCCGTTCATCATGATCTGCTCCCTTTTCCCTCGGGTTTCGAAACACACACTCAGACCACTGAGAGCAGCCAACAAGACGAGCGACAAAAGGCGAAACATGCTACCATAGCATCAGCCAAACTTCGCTGCCCATCCATACCAATCCCAGTTTGGAACTGTCACACTGAACCCCCCACATTGTCTCACACCAACCAGTTCTAAGTTTCTCACTCGGCTTCGTTTATTCGATTTTGCCGCCAGTTCGGCAAACTTGACGGCACACGACCCAGAACTTTTTGAGCATGCGCTTGGCAGACTGACTGACTTGCAGGAGAGACGAAGAGAGGTTGTTTTACATGGAAACCATTGGCCGGTGTGTCTCCGTCTTATCGCGCCATCGAACATGGAAGCCATGCAGATGCAGTTTCGTGGGAGAGCAGAGAGACGGCCAGACGGGTGACATCGATCGCTTCCGTCGTTTGTTGGTCCCCAACCACTGACCAAAACTCTGGAATCTTTGTCTGGACATGCAACGATAAACAAGCTCTGCACGTTCCAGACACTGCAGCCATCCTCAAGAAGGCCTGATAGCCTGTCAGTCGCAGGGGGCTCAAAGGTTTCTGCGTACACCACCTCCTTGCCTTGTGGAGATCCCGTCACGGGTCACTTATACATACATGAGGTGATGGCCGTCAAGCGTCAACGGATCGGCCTATATATGTCATGTAGAACATGCCTAGCGCGTCGCTGCGGGCTATCGCGGGATTGATATAACATACATACATACGGACATACATACATAAGACACTTGCTGTCGTCATCTAGTCTGCATCTGCTTCAGAAGTTTAAACAAAAAAAAAACAAAAAAGACCAGCCCAGCCCGCGGGAAACTCCATTCATGACCCCAAGACCTGACGGACTCCATTCAATTTGCTCCTCAAAGGATCCACCCGCACAAAACCCACACCATCTCCAGAATGTCCAGGTGAGTTTTAAGGTTAAGGGATCCCTGAGACAAAGCCCGACACACATTTCACTGCCCGATATCTGTCTTGCCTTTGGGTCTAAACTTTGTTCTTCGTCCTCTCCCATGTTTTGGCACATTTTGCTTGATTACACTTGTCGACCCAGGGACAGCGAAAGGCATTGAATGTGGACACCCACAACAGAGGCCCCGACGGCTGCTAACACATACCCTGAATTGCCAACGCTATAGGAACACGGCCTCTAGCTCGGTTCACTGCCGGCCTCCGCTCAGATTGCCTCCGCAGTCGCATCCCAGCAGCAGCATCAATACGCCTCGACAGCGCTCCAATAACATGGACGGCTCCAACCACATGTCATCCAGCAGCATCACGGAGCTCGATTTGAGCAAATGCCACCCGCGGATGGTTGACAGGATCAATGCCGTACCCGGACTCAAGACCAGTGCTGGTAAGCAACTGAACCATTTCTTCATTTTCTCTCTTTCCGCAGCATCACGAGCATCCGTCTTCCATTAGGCCGGAGTTCGAAATGCCCCTTTCGCTTGTGTCGGGTTTTGTTCTTCTTGGCGCCGAAAATTTTCTGCTTGGGCCTGGATTTCTTGGCTTGGATTCGGGGGTCCGGCCTGAGGTCCGTTCAACAGGGGACAATTCCGGGGGCGGCGGGGCCCGATACCCCGGTCCGTTCATCGGCCAAGACACCACGAGAGTGCGACTCAGCCCGTCAACGAGACACGTGCTTCACTTCCCGATTTCAACACGTCGATATCCAAAGTCAACAATCATGGACCTGTTCCCAAAGCGTCAATTGAACATGAATCTTATTCTTAGATTCATTCCCACGTGGCCCAAAGCTTTACCTCTCATAATCGTCCACTGTCGCTCCGCTGATTGCCTCCTTCGGAACCGTCATGTACCATCACTTAGATCTCTCGACATCTCTTCAAATTCTCCTCCGCTAAATATATACCAACTTTGTTGTCATCGATTCTAACATTGCCAATCACTAGCTTTCTTCACCTTCCTTCGCGCCAACCTCGTTCTCCCTCACTCCGGGCTCTCCTCCAACCCCTCCACTCCCTACCTAGAGCCCTACATTCCTCCACCACTACCGCCGCTATCCCGCTCACCATCTTCCTCCTCATCCTCATTTTCAACCACCAAATCCTCCAAATCAAGATCCAAGTCAACCACCATGACATCAACACCACCAACGGTCGCCGCCAGCGGTGCCGAAAACCTCGACGACATCCCCCCTCTCACCCTCGACATCCTCACCACCCGCCCCGCCAAGACCGACGCCCTGAAACTCATCGCCGACTCCATCGCCCAACAGCGTCAACAAGCCTCTTACCACCTCATCACCCACCCTGCCTGTCTTTCCGCGCTTTCCGCCGCCTTGGCTCTGGTCTACCAATTTGGCATTGCCCGCGCCTCCCCCCAACATCAAGACTGGGGCACCACAGCCATGCTTCTCTCTGGAGTAGTCATGACCTACCTGATGACCATCAGGTACTTTACTTCAGGTTACATCAAGCTAGCTGAATCCCTATCGTGGGATTGGCTACTCAATCCGTCGGCGGCGGACGGCAACAGCCCAGCCACGGAACAAGAAGAAGACATCGTCCTCGGCACCTATTATGGCACCGAGCTCATCGGCGCCCTCGTCCTCCGTCTCGAACCACCCACTTCCTCTCGCTCCTCCTCACCCACCGCAAACAGACAGCGGAAATCCCACTCCCGCCACAACTCCTTCTCCGCAAAGACGAAGTCCCTCAAGGGCGGGCGGGGCGTAATCCGCGCGTGGACGACTAAGCTCAGATACAGAGGCAGGGGCGTTGGCAAGGATATGTTGGTTGAAGCGGTTAGGCTGACGAGAGAGAAATGCGGAAAGGAGGCAGAGGTCGGCTTTGCGGCCGAGCATGCGAATGCTAACTGTGGCGAGGTATTGCCCGAGTGGTTCTGTGGTGGGTTTAGGAAGGGGGAGAGGAGGGCCGCGAGGTGTTTGGAGGGCGTTGTTGCTGAGTACAAGCGGTAATTGGATCCAGATTGGGAAGTCAGGCGATGTTTTGTCTGCTTCGAGAGGGATATCTTGGAGGTCGGTTATTGAGTTGCTCGCTGTCATGATCGGATGAACCATCATGGATATGGAACCAACCAGCAAGGGTAATTCAGGGGATTATGTCCCCTCGTTCTAATGGGTCGGAAGCAGTTTTTTTTTTTCTTTTCTCTTTCTTTCTGTTGGTCTTCGAAAATACCTATCTACAGGCGTTCAACGGGGTGGTTATTTGCTATTTGCTCGCATTTTATCTGTTTTCGCTTTTCGCCCTAAATTCTCACATCTTTCAACCTTCCTTCTTTCAAGATACCACTTAGATTCTGTACACGGACATGGATGAGCCAAGGTGCTCGCGGCAGCACAACTCGATGGCGGCTGATGTCACAATTGGATAGGAGAAAAAGATACCCTCGTTCTAGATAATAATAAAACATGAGTGCTATAAACCTCACACCATGCGTTGTTGGATGTTTATGCAATTCATTTGGTTCCTCACTTTGTCTACACATAACTCCATACCAATGCTTCATGCCTCCCCATCCCCAACCCCCCATAACCTTCCTATTTCCTTCCCCCCTCCCCGCGCGCATCTCACATCTACAACAACTCATCCCTCCAAGGAATCGAATCCTGCGCCCCTAACCTCTCCACCGTCTTCGCCGCCGCCTTATTCGCCTTCCTTACCGCGCCCTCGATATCAAACTGTTCCCCCTTTTTGGCAGCAATCACCACCTCCAGCGCATACATCCCGACAAACGTATCACCCGCCGCCGTGGTATCCACCACCTTGGCCTTCTCCGCCTTGATCAATCCCTTTTTGCTTCCCCCCTCACCACCACCAGTCATGAAGAAAACTCCCCGTCCACCCAAAGTGACAATCACCGTCTTGACCCCCTTTTCCAAAAACACCTTGCCCACCTTCTCCAGCCCTTCCTCCGTGTCGAGCACCGACTCCTCCAACCCGCTGAGGATAGCCGCCTCCGTCTCATTCACCACCAAGTGCGCCAGCCCGTCAAACGCCTCATCCGGCAAGGGGACCGCCGGCGCCGGGTTCAGCAGGACCTGCACCCCATTCTGCTTGGCCGTCTTGAGCGCCTGTAGCACCGTAGGCACGGGGATTTCGAGCTGCATGATGAGCAGATCCGGCTTTTCTTGGGCCGCACCACTACTAGTAAGGTGTGCAACCTCGGAAACGTGCTCGGGCTGGAGGAAATGGTTCGCCTCGGGACTCAAGATGATGCGGTTCTGGCCCGTCGGCTCGTCCACCACAATCATGGCCATGCCCGTCTTGGCTCCGGGAGGAGAATCCAGAACGCGCACGCCCGAGACGTCGACGCCGTGTTTGGCAAGGTTTTCTTTGAGCAGGGACCCATAAGAGTCGGCGCCGACCGTGCCGAGCATGGTGATGTGAGCGGTTTCTTCAGCGAAAGAAGAAGAAGAGGAGGAAGTGTGGGACCGAGATAGCTTGGCGCAGGCGACGGCTTGGTTGGCTCCCTTTCCGCCGGGGGAGACGGCGACGGAGTTGGCGGTCATGGTTTCTCCTGGCAGCGGGTGGTGGGAGACGTAGGCTACTAGGTCTATGTTCAGGGAGCCTAGGACAGTGATTCTGGGGGTGGAGGCAGAGGTAGTCATTTTGTCGGCTGTACACTTCTTTCTCCTGCCGTTGAGTTATGCTTGAGTTGTGGTGATTTCAGGTGTGATGGAGATGGTGGTCGTGGTTCAGTGATTTGATGGTGATGCCAAGCTTGGTGTTGAGGGGTTCTGTTTGCTATGCGGGGAAGCGTCGGCGGTGAGGTGACTTTCCCGGCGCAAAATGTACAAAGTTGAGAAATCGGAGGATGGAGTTCAACTTCACGGTAATGGTTCAAAGGTAAGTATAATGTTTTGAAGTTGCTTTGTATGACTTCGGTAGAAGAAAGGAAAAAGAAGAATTCGCAAGAAGCTATTGGGCCGGGAAGCTAAAAAGGTGACGTCTGAATTGGGAAGGTGGTCTGGCGCTCACCGAACTTTAGGGGACGTTTAACCGGCGGTATCCGCCTAGAGCCAGGGCACTGCAACGACGAACAGAAAGAAACTGTTGATAATCACTTGGCACCGAGCTTCATGATACTCACCACGTAACTTAGATACATCTTAAAGAAACTATGCATCTCTGCAGAGACTACCCTCACAAGCACAACAAGCTGGAAGTTCTCACAAACGAAGGGTATCTCCATTCGAAGGCATCGCTGCAACAGTAAGACATAGACCGAACCTCCATCAGACATCAGATAACCTATTTAACAATCATCCAGCCCAACAATGACAAACAATTGACTTTACCAATCAACCTTTGTCCATACAGCCCTTATATACTTGAAAACCTGATTGTCACAGCCCCATCACCGTTCCTAAAAAAAACACAACGATGCATACCTTCTATCCCAGTGCATTCGTGAATTCCCTATAAGCCATAGACAAATGCCAGACCCACAAACGCCTCATCATGACATGAAGAATCCATCCGTTCACAAAAGAGCAAAACACACGCAAAATTTGTCATAAGAAAGCCCCATCCGTCTTTTTCCCAATTCGTATCATTTCTGAACTCGGGTTTAACCAAAGCAACTGGGGTATCATCGCGAATACACCATTCCTTGATTTTTGTGTGTGTAGGGGGTGACATATGTGACTGACGAGTAGTGACCGGCTGGGACAGCCGAGAGATCGTGAGGTAGCGCGAATTTATGCTTTATACTGTCGATCGGGTGGCATGATGTGATGGTTGATGTTGATCGGTGTAAATCCTCTTGCAAGCACAGGCACCATAGCAGGGGCTGGTGCGGCCAAAGGCGCATGTTTTGAACACGCAAACCCCGACATCGTCGCATCTGCCGTAGCCGCCGCCTTTGCTGACATATTCGCCATAACCTGGGGATCATTTTGGGCCAGGTAGTTGTCGTAGGTTGACTTCGGAGTACTCTAGTCCGAATCGTCGTTATCGCCGCCGCGAGTACCGCTGCGGCCTTGTTCGCCACCCTGGGCGAGGGCGCGACGGTGGGCGCCGCGCGCAGGAGGCTCCCACGTCTCGGGGTCAAAGCCGTAGATGGGTTTGCCAATGCGACGAAGGGCGAAAATTACCTTTTCTCCTATTAGCTTACCGTTGCTTCCGCTGATACTTGCCATGTCCTGTGGCCCTCGAGGGTGCTGATGCTACTTACGTCCGTTACGGTGACCGTCTTCGCGTGCCTGTGCTCTGTGTACGTGACACAGTCGCGCAGGATCTGTTATAGGTCAAAGTTAGTAGTGGAATTGTGGTAGCTGAGAGGAAGATATGGAGGCGTTGGGAGGCATACCATCTGAAGTCTTTCCTTCAGTGCTGCCCTGATTTCATCGTAGATGCCGGCAGAGATACGCTTGACACCGCCACGACGGGCTAGACGTCTGCAAATGTGTTAGTTACATACTCTTCTTCTGAAAATACTTGGACTGCTTTATGAAAGGAGAATAACTGATGATGCTGAATGGAAGGTGGGCTAGTAGGTGAATAGGCCTTCAAGTTTCAAGACAAAGCTTGTCAGGAGCATGTGAAGAAAGGTTGATGAATGCATTCCAAAATAACAGCGGTGGAGGTGCCACATCAAGAGTAACCTGATGTAGGTATGAAGACTCTCTGACACTTAACAGGCACGATGTGTAAAATGGAATACAACGTGAAATGACACTACCAAAGTGCAGGGTAGACAAATCCATGGCAGCAACGGCCCTCTGAGATGCATCGATAGCATTTGACAACCAAAATGAACCTGACATGGATTTGACAAAAGGATAAGGCAGAGAATAGATTGTAACGAAAGACATTCAAAGGTCAAAACAGAACAATAGACAACGTCAATCCAGTCTCGCACAGTACGTACCGAATAGCAGGCTTGGCTGAAGCACACAGAGCATGAATGCATCAGTAAACCGTCGTTTCTCGATCGAGGATCATGAGCTGAAGGAGTTCGAAGAAGCGCGCTCCACTTTCACTCCCAATCGAAGATAGATGGGGATGGTAACGGGAGCGGCGTTGTGTCTAGCGACAGAATTGTTCCACATGTAGCACAACGCGCTGATGGTTGATGTGCTCATTCGTAGGTGGTTGTAGGCTGTGGAAACTCACTGATGCCGCGAATAGTATCTTTGATGATTTTTCTGTTTCCCAAATGTGAAGTCCGTTAGTGAGTGTACATTGTATATTTGGGTAAATGTGTTTCATTTTCGTTCTTTCTTTCATTTTTTGCCTGGTGACGGTGTATCGTGTATCGTCGTCCACCTGCTTGAATGCTTCCTCGAACTTGTCAAGATGCTGGTGCTAGGCGCTGAGGTAGGCGCTCTCGGCGCATGACCGCGTTCAACTGAAGTCGACCGACGTACCTGTGGCGCTTGATGCCCACGCCGCCCTGGCCCTTACCCTTCCCACTCGCGCCGCTCAAGACGGACTTGCCGCTCACTGAGTGGCGGTGCTTCAGTCCCGAAGGACCGCCGCGAGAGGGTATAGTTGGCGGCATGGTACTTAACGAGTGTTCAAAGTTAACCGGCGTTGTTTTGAGAGTAAACAAAAGAAATGATGAAAGCTCAAAGAGCACTCCCTGCAAGGCCAAATGCAATCGGGACGGAGGCGTGCAGTCAAGTGGAAGTTGGTGTAAGCGAATGCGCCTAAGGTGGGGCTGAAAGTTGTTTGAAAGTTTGAGGTTGGTCGGTTGCTAGGCAGAGGCGTGAAAGTAAAACAGCGTGGGGTGAGCTTAAGCTGTGAAGCATATCCAAATAGGGATCCGTGCGCCAGCTCAAAGAGGTGCACTAACAGACAGGAAGGGCAAGAGGATGATGCTCAACTCAGTCTACCATGTATCACACAGTCACAGCGGACAACACGACCAGCACAGGAGGCAATCCAAGTCTATTAAATTAGTGGGCTCTCCCGGAAGCCTTCTTATGTTATATCAGATCCACTATGCAAAGCGGGCTCCTTGTCCAGACCGAGACGGAGCAAATTATTGAGTCCTTATAAACAGTATGCAGGAGACAAACCGTCCAACGAGTGACCAAGCACCTCTATCGGCATCTCTCAACGACTCCAAACCATGATACCAGCCCTCATTGATATAGCGTGTTACCCAGAAAAAACCGTCATTACTTCCTCATCCACATCTTAGATTTAGGCGGAAATGAAAGTGGCCTCGCTGAACAGGTAGCCCTCCTCCGAAATTTCTTCCTCCCCAAGCTTGAGCTTGAGAGTGAGCTTCTTCTTTTGTGGCGCGTACTAGATTATATTCATGTCAGTTCGACAGTCCAGATAATGAGTCATCAGCAAAATAACATACCTGGTAAATGTACGGCTTTGTGCCAACAGCACCCGCGACGATCTGCTTGACGAATCCCGGCACCTCAGCCATGACGTCTATCCTGTCGAGCTTATCCTCGAGCTCGCCCTCTAGAACAGCATCGGCCTGCTTGCCGTCCTTGGTAGTACCCTTCCACTCAAACTTGATAGCAGTCGGCTCGGGCCAGTCGTTTTCCGTGTCGCCCTTGATCGCAACATGCGTGACCGCACCCTCGGCGCCGGCGAAAATGATCTCATTGTCCTTGACGATACCGCCGACGTTCACAACCGTCGATCCGTAAGAAGGAGGAGTCGTGTACTGCATCAGGACCGCAGAGTAGTTGGGGCCTTGGAAGTTGCAAAAGTTCCACTTGGCCGCGGCGTGGTGAGGCTTCATGCCCTGCAGAGCGTGGACAAACATGGCGCGTCCCTTGCAGTCGACGGGACCATCCGGAGTGGCAATCGTGCCCTCGGCGACACACCTGGGCCAGAAAACGTGGCGCATGGAACCCCAAGGGTTGGCAAGGTCGGTGCCAAACAGTGTTGTGCCGGATGTACCAATCTTGAAGCCAGGCGCTGTCCTCTTGATGGTCACGTTGACAATCGACCTTTCATCGTTCAACGACTTGATAGTGTACGAGTTTCCATCTTCCGAAAGCTCGACGGCGCAATCGGTGGCGTAGAAGCTGGTCTTGTCTTCGCTGAACTCGTGGTTGTTGAGGGGCGTAGAGCACCAGAGGTGGGGCTTGGATCCATCCAGGGAGAAGACCTTGCAGTTGAACTGGCAAGTCGTGCGGATGCCACTGTTGTGTCACCAGGTCAATACAAGGCCCAATTTTGCGAGCGCGCCACATTGACGGCGAATCGTGCGATGGGGAATCTTACGCAACGTTAGAGTAGATGACCTGGGCAAAGGCGAGCTGGCCGCTGTCCGTCATGAAGTAGAAGCACTGCGTCTCGACGCAAGTGGACTCCATGGCCTGCCATTTCAGGTCATCCTTGGTGGTTTCGGTATAGGGAGTCGTCTTGGCCTCCTCGGCGACAGACCTGATAGCCTCGGGGCCGTAGATAGGCTCCTTGGTGCCGGCGACATTGGCCAACCTACAAGCGAGTCGTTAGAGGTTTGCGTCCAGCGGATGGTGGGGGTGGTGCTTGGAGTACTCACGCCGCTTGCGCCCACTTGAACATGATGAAAGACTGGGGGGGTATAGGGCGAAATGGGAAGAGTATAGATTAGAGAAGCAAAAAGCTAAGACAACGAGGCAAAAATGAGTCTAGTTGTGAGAATTTTCCAGGTAGTTTGATGTTCAAGATTAAAGTCATTCACCGCCGTCGAGAAAGATGGGGCAGAGCTGAGATGGCGCCGCGCTCAGATAAAGGCCAATGGAAAACAGAAGGGGCAACCCAGTCTGTCCCAAATCTCCTACAAGTACGTACCTTTGGGCTTCCCCGCGGCCGACTGCCTCTAGCCGTGGCCCTCGATGCGTGGCAGTCGAGCGGCAAAGAAGACTCACTGGCTCTTGAAGGTGCACGTCACTGTTCCGCCCAACTCTCCACATCACCTGAGGACTTGACGATCGATTGGACCCTTTCAGGTTCCTACAGCGGGTCTGCAATCACTGGGAGCGTTCAGGTTTCGCAATGCCGTGTTCCCTTGCAGACTTGCAGCAGCTCGAAGCCTCGAACGCACCTTTGCGGCAGGGCAGGCGGCAGGCAACGACGGGAATGATCAATCCAAGTCACGCCCGGTGGGAGAGCATGAATTGGGGCCGGACGAGCGAGGACTTTCAGGTGACGGGCGGGCTCGGGGTTGATAATGCACTAAGCCACTAACGGTACTGATAAGCGGCGATAAGGGACTGGACTGATTGTAGCACCCTACGCTGGGTGGTAGGTACAGTAGTACCTAAGTAGTATGTGGCTGAGACGCTGAAGGAGTGGCTGACGTGACCCTGGCCGCAACGGTTGCCGGCCCGGCGCCCGATTTTTCTTGGGCCCAGCTTGAGGTGCCGCGCGCGCCGTCGCCGCCGCCGTTGCTGCCGCCGTCGCGAACGAGGATACCCGACCGACCTCGAAAGTGTAACACGCGACTGCAGACGCGCCGAATTACCGTTCCGTTCTCCTCCCAACTTAACTTCCCTCGAGGGTCTCTGCAGTCGAGTCGCCAGAATGTCCAAGGCCGCAAAAGGTGGTGCTGGTGGTGTTGAGCAGGTGGTGAAGCTCATTGTCGGCGCCGGTCAGGCCAGCCCGAGTCCCCCGGTCGGTCCGGCCCTTGGTTCCAAGGGTATCAAGTCCATGGACTTTTGCAAGGTCGGTTTGCATGCGCCCACCCATACGATATCCACAATACAAGCTGACATGCGCTCAAATCCATATAGGAGTTCAACGCCAGAACCGCCCATATCAACACCGGTACCCCTATGCCCGTCCGTGTTACCGTCAGGCCCGACCGCTCGTTCCACTTCGATGTCCGCACCCCCCACACATCATGGCTTCTGCTCAACGCCGCCGAGGCCCCGATAGGCAAGGGCGGCAAGAGAAAGGGCGCCAGCAACCCCGGCAAGGAGGTTGTCGGCACCGTCAGCCTCAAACATGTCTACGAGATCGCCAAGATCAAGCAGTCCGAGCTCCGTCTATCCGGCCTGCCCCTCGAGGGCCTCTGCAGGGCGGTCATCTACCAGGCCAAGTCGATCGGTATTAATGTTATTCCCTGAAAGAGGCTATACGCTGAAAGACATTATACGGGCTTGGGAGCACGAAGGCGTTACGGTTGTTTCTTTTAGGTGGATAGACCACGGCAGTGTTGCCAATATTGGATGGGGACTATAGCCATTGCTTGTGGCTCTGTGTATCTTTTCTTGTATCATTATTGTATGGCAAAATCTCAAAATGCGCAGCGGTGCCTGGAGCTGTTGGTTGGTCCACGGAATATGTTCGTTTGGGAAAGGCTTCCACAAAAGGGTGCTAATAGCAGGCATGGCATATATGGGCATTTGCCGGTTTGCGTTTGCATTGCCTCAACGTACTCCAGCTTCGTCAACCTTGGCTCACATAGCTTGTGTCTGTGGAACACGCAGGCGTATGACGAGGATCTGTCTCTGTAGGATTAAGTTTTAAGGTTGGCGGTCACCAAGGCAGACCGCCCGACGGGTATTATGCTTACCGGAATGTAGGTGAGACGTGCCTATGATGCTTTTGGCCAAGCTGACTGCAAGACAAATCACACATATATAAAAAGGGGTTATGTAAACAAAGCCCCTTCGCCCAAGTGCTTATCCAACAGCCCACTTCTTAACACTCAGGCGAAGCCCCAGTATCATGTCGCCCTGGTGTTCATATCATGCTGTCGATACTAACGAGATGAAATGGATAATTGTTTAATATCCTACACGTGTGCAACGATTGCAATTACATTCGATGGCTTCTAGAACCATTCGGGCAATTACCTCCCGCAGCATGGCGGGGTATTGACATGGGTTACACCGAACCGAGCGATAAGGACCTGGTATTCTGCGGTAGAGATCGACACAGAAAGCCGTTTACCATATCAGTTGCCAGTCCATCGAAAAAAAGGTTGGGTGACATCAGGACAGTCACTGGAGACAAAGCTGACCACCAACACCACCTGGACTTGTCATCCATGCCTTTGCGGTGCCTCGGTCTTTCGGACACGGCGGCGCTCTAAAAGCCCGCTTTGACGGTGGTCGGGGCTGCTGCGGGATTCATACTTGACTCTCTGCTGTTCGGTTGAAACGCAGGGCAACGAGGATGACAGCCAAGGACGCAAGGCACAACCGGCTGAGGTGTTCACTCGAGTCATTGGGTGAACTGCCCAGTGTTTGAGGAACAACACGGGGCGGTGGAAACAGAGACGTGATGGAATGGATGTCCTGGCAGGAAGTACACTCGCGTCAATGCAGCTGGTAATTGACGGTTTAGAGGGGGAGGCGCTTCAATTGCTCGGCATCTTTCAAAGCTGGAAAAGGAAGTCGGACAAGATGGAAGAGGACATCGAATGGACAGGATCAGGGACCTGACCCCACGTTGCCGACCGCTCCCGGTTCCAATGTGTACTTATTAGTGTATGACAAAGACCAAGATCAAAGACGGGACTCCTATTGCGGTTTTGGAAACACTGCGTGACGCCCAGACAGGGTGCCCGCCGCCACGTTCAGACTGAACTGTTTGACTTCGAGACCGCTCACCTTGTGAGGACGGGACGGAGTCTGTGACTGCGGATCCATCTGAAATTCAATCATTCTAGGAAAGCCGGCTTGGCCCGATCTCAGTGCCGGCGTGCCCGCTCTCAGATTCAACTCAGGTCCTCTCCTCTCAGGCGGGTGCACTGGCTGCTGTGGTCCATCAAGGGTACCCGTGTTTCCCGCCGCCTGCAGCCAACGTTTCCTGTAAGTACCTGTCATGTAGCTGGGCCCCACCACGACGCAACAGAGCGCCCGCCATCTTTCACACTTCCATTTCTTCGCCGAACCCGGGCCGCTTCTGTCCCAAGTGAACAAGAACGAAAGCCTAGAATAGGCACACAGCATCGACAAGGAACGTCAAGGCCAGGCAAAGTCAAATCAGAAGTCACGGTAGAAAGTGGAAACCCCATTATTCACCTCCTACATAGTGTACTAGTAGTGACTAGTCCGAGCCTTGTCTACAGGCTTTGCAGTTCCATGACAGTTGAGATCGCCGTCATCTATTTGGCCCCGACTCTTCTTTCGCCGCCGTCCCATTTGCCTTTCCCTTGCTTCCACTTGACATAGTTTCCGCCCATTCCGCCGCTGCGTCTGCTTGCCGGTCTGGTTTTGTCTTGCATCTTCTGTCGCTCTGTCACCTGTCTGGCCCTTGCATCCTGCATCACACGGTCTTTTATCCCATCTTTTTTTTTTATCTCTGTTCTCCAGGGCGGGCCAGACACCAGACGTTATTCGGATTCCTGCCAGGATTTTACAAGTTTTATTAGTTTGCGGAGACGGGCGCAAATTCGAACCAAGAAATCAAAGCAACCCAACAAAAACAACAAAACACCAAAAAAAAAAAGATGGCGACCGCTGAGAAAGAGTCAGAGCAGCGTCAACCGGATGAACAGTACCAAGGTAAGGAGAAAGCAAACAACAACGAAGGATTAGAAAAACAACATGGTGAAAAAATCAACGGCAACCCCTCATCTGTGATCCCTACTACGCCAATGCTCGGGGATTAGAACGAGCAAGCATTGGAATGAAGCAATTCGCTGACTTGTAGTCTACTCCAACAGCTGTCGAGCCGCAATCGGCCAAAGTCACCCCGGCTGAACCATCCAAAACCGAGCCTGCAGTCCGCTTCAAGTCAACTGTCGAAGAGATCACCCCAGAGGGCACCACATCGACACCAACCATTGCACCAGACGTCACCCTCGGCGACCCGGGTGAGGTCACTCCCGAGCAGCTTCGTGATATCGCCGAGAGGTTGAAGGCCTGTCCGCTGCAGGAGCGAAGGATAAGCCTTTTCCAGTACGAGGCATTCTCGCTTCCCGCTTCAAGGGTAAGCCCATCCCAATTTCACATGAGGGGCTACGCTTCTTGCTTCCTTCCTTTGTTCACCTCCCAAGTTTTGCTTTTGCGTTGGTCCGTCGCTTCCGGGGGGGCCTTGTGCCACCAAGATCAGCTCGGTGGCTTTTGCTGGCTTTTGCCATGTCTCTTGTCTGATTGCACACCATATATCCATGCTTGCATAGTCACCATTCTTTGCGTCTGCGTCTTTACCCCTTGGGCGAGGACTAATACTTTTCTGTCTCCAGACACCTTCCCACGAAGATGAATCAAGAGCTCCCAGTCGCGAACATACACGGAGCTCGGCAGGTCGCAACTCACCGCTTCTTACTCCGCACGTCAGGGGCCACGAAATGCACACACCTCCTCTCACGCCGGCTGGAACCGACAACGTCGACCGAGAACTTCGCCGCGAGAGCGCTCTCGCGCAAGAAAGGCGGAGTGCCAACCTCATCACTCCTCAGGACTCCTCCCACGAACCGACATCACCTACCTCTCTCCGCAATGTCCAGCTGCCTACACCCGACGAACAGCTGCGGAGCTCTTCCAGGCCGACTTCGATAGATGGCCGAGATCGTCCCCAGATCACTATCGGTGAACATCGGAGAGGGTTATTTTCCGTTGGATCCGGCGGCAGCAGTTCTCCCAGTAGATCTCAGCCTGCGTCTCGTGAATCCAGTCCCTCCCGAGCGTTGGCCGCGTCACAGTTCTACACCCGCCAACTACCGCCTCCCGGCGATGCCAACGATCCGTACTCGGCAAGCAAACGACCTGCGCAAAAAGGCATTGAGCCTCGCTTCATCTTCTCCAGGAAAAAGAACTCGTCCTCTTTGAGTCTGGTATCCAAAAGCGACAAACGCTCCAAGAAGGATCGCCATGACAACGACGACGAGGCTACGATTCCCAGCAGAAATAGCTCAATGGCGGACCTGAAGAGGTTCTTCAAGCTGGGACCTCACAAGAACAAGAGACCGGCATCTCCCGCTGCTTCAGTAAAGTCTACGCCCAAGACACCGGGAGGCAAGTCTGCCCAGATTCCGTTCGGTGACGATCACGGTCTCTCTTCTAAATACGGGAAGCTTGGTAAGGTGTTGGGTGCCGGAGCGGGAGGTTCCGTGAGACTCATGAAGCGCAGCGAAGACGGTGTGGTCTTTGCCGTTAAGGAATTCCGCCCTCGCCACTCGTATGAAACCGAGCGCGAATATGTCAAGAAGCTTACGGCCGAGTATTGCATGGGATCTTCATTGCACCATGGCAACATCATTGAAACCCTGGACATTGTCCAGGAGAAGGGCAAGTGGTATGAGGTGATGGAGTACGCTCCGTATGACCTGTTCGCCATTGTCATGACTGGAAAGATGTCTCGAGAAGAGGTCAGCTGCTGCTTCCTTCAGATCTTGAGTGGCGTAACATACCTTCACAGCATGGGCCTCGCGCATCGGGATCTGAAGCTTGACAATGTTGTGGTTAGCGAGCATGGCATTATGAAGATTATCGATTTCGGTAGTGCTCATGTTTTCCGGTATCCGTTTGAGACTGGTATTGTCCATGCCTCAGGTATGTAAACACTTGGCTGAGAAGATGCTGGTTGAAGGGTTGCTAACCGATCAAAGGCATTGTTGGATCCGACCCATATCTTGCCCCCGAAGTGTACGACGAAAAGAAGTACGATCCCGAAGCCGTTGATATCTGGTCCTTGGCCATCATCTACTGCTGCATGACACTCCGGCGATTCCCGTGGAAGGTTCCGCGATTGACCGACAACTCGTTCAAGCTATTCGCTGCAGAGCCTTCGTTCGGACACGACCCAAAGAAACTGTTGCTTCCACCTTCAGCCTCCACGTCGGCGCTTAGCGATGTTCCATACAGAGATTACGACCCTCAGAGCGTCAGGGCTAGCAGCGACAAGATCGACAAGGTTCAGGATGACAAGAAGACGACTTCCGATCACAAGCCGACAACCAGCGTACAAGGAGAAGCTGGCAGCACTGGAGAGAAGAAGGAGGTTATCCGTGGTCCTTGGAGAATCCTCAGGCTTCTCCCGAGGGAAAGCAGACACGTCATCGGCAGGATGCTTGATCTGGATCCCAAGACACGAGCCAAGATGACGGAAATTCTTGACGATCCCTGGGTGGCGAACACCGTCATCTGCCGGCAGATCGGCCCCGGCAACGTGGCACATGCGGATGATCACGTTCATACTCTCGAACCCCCATCAGCACCTGCAGGCACCAAAGATGAAAAGGCCAAACGCTAGAAGTGGAGCCTTCGGTCCAGTAGACATATTCAAATACAAGACGGCTTCTTAGGGGTACAGGATGCCACCAATATTCGGGTTAGGAACAAGAAGGGTTATCTGATGAGGACTTGTGGGGGATAACTTGGGTTTAGTATTGAAAAGACCGAACATACGTTCTTAGTGCAGTATATGGGTATTGTTACCATTTTCCTCTCAGTCGGTGTCTGTCACCTTGCGAGGCAGCGGTTTTTCGTCATTTTCTTGGGCGTTTTTGGGACTTGGGAAGACAGCGCTGCGATTGGGTTTGGGTGTCGATGCAAAGATTCAGTATAGGGGGCCGGGTTCCAGGCATACAGCGTTCATCTTTTTGATTATGCTACTCTCTGGTAAAAGATAGAAGGTGGTATGGCTAGGCTAGATATATTGTGAGAGACGGGCATTAACCAATGTTGAGTGTATAATGGTCGCTCGCTTTATAATTAGAAAGTGCAGTTATCGATCGAATGAGAAGTGGTAAAATCTAGACAGACAGCTGACCAGCCATGAGACATGTGACGTTGCTGATGGTGATGAACCTTTCAAAGACCGTTCTCAATGAGATGGAAGTTGTAAGTCCAGGTTACCCTCCCCTTATATATAGTACACTACATAGACCGAGGTGGAGGAGACCTTATCTGTGTTCTGTCATGGTGACCGGAGCAACGGACGGAGCCGCTTCGCAGGACGATCCACCGTTCCCCGGCCAAGCCGGGCGTGTTACCCCAGCTTCGCACAGCCAATCAGAAGCAGGTAGACTGCCCGTTTAGGCGGGATTGCCGGTGACGTACCGACATCGGCAGGGATAAACAGCAAGTCCGGGCCCATTAAAAAATGGAGCGGCATCTTCTAGATGCGCATCGAAGCTCGTGCAAGGGTAATCAAAAGTCGCGATCCCGCCGACCCAAATACCGAAGCTCTTTCCCCCTCAGTCTCCTCAGATCCGCCGTACTCGTCCATCCTCACGCCCAAGCTCGCCTCGCCGCCGTTCACCGTTTCAATCCCGTCAAAATGGTGAGCACACACCTCCCGTCCGAGACATCCAATCGCACTCCGCCGCCGGGGACAAGGAAGCGCCAGGAAGATGGAGCTACATACTGCGGCAGCATTGCGTAGCTATCGGGAAGCTTAGCAATTGCGCTGTAGAACCTCTGGCTAGCACCGGCACAACCGAACACTCGGCGGCAAGCACCACGACAAGTGCAATTGGCGCCGAACATGCAAGACGATATTTCAAACCCAAATCGTTGACTAACGCGTTATTGTTGTCGTCATCGTAGGCCACCACCGTCCGCTCCGTCAAGTCCCTCATCCCCCTCCTTGACCGCGTCCTCGTCCAGCGCGTCAAGGCCGAGGCCAAGACTGCCTCCGGTATCTTCCTTCCCGAGTCCTCCGTCAAGGACCTCAACGAGGCCAAGGTCCTCGCTGTTGGCCCCGGTGCCCTCGACAAGGACGGCAAGCGTCTCCCCATGGGCGTCAACGCTGGCGACCGCGTCCTCATTCCTCAGGTACGTTAGAGGGCCACCAATGCGCTTCATACAATGCCGGTGCAGAGCAGATGGGCGGTTACAGATTGAAGTTATTTGTCCGTAACACCCGGATGCAACGCATGCATGCATAGGCTGTTGTATGAAGAGGAAAGAAGAGAGGAATATGGATGCTAATGTGCTCTTTAACAGTACGGCGGTTCCCCTGTCAAGGTTGGCGAGGAGGAGTACACCCTCTTCCGCGATAGCGAGTAAGTTACACCACACACCACAGATTCTGTCCCTGATTGGAGGGGGGAGGGAAACTATTCCCGGCCGGCCTATGCAAACATACAGGAAGAGCCGGTTACTGACATATGTCTCTTCGATAGGATCCTTGCCAAGATCGCCGAGTAAACCTCGTTGACCCAGCCTAAAAACCAAAAAGCAAAATATAAAGGATACCCTCTCATGATTCTTATGACAATATCAAAAGTGTACCAATATGTAATGTACCAATAGAAACCAACATTGAACAACAACTAAACGGACAGGTTGGCATACTTGACACGAAAACATGGGCATGAGGTGGTGGTGCACGGCATCTATCGCTTAATCATGGTTTGGTTATTGAAAATGGCACCTCAACTCACCTCATTCTTGTGACAGTTAACTTGAAGCGAGAGGAAAGATATCGGGATGCCGGTCGTCTTCAATCGACTCCTCACATCACAGTTCGTCCGAATTTCCGGCTCAGAATACGATATCCTCACACGATCTCTAGTTTCAAATCAAACAGTGTCCCTCACTCCTCCGGTCTCGGTCCTCGGTTCCCGTCTCATAATCCTTGGTGCTGCCGGTTTGGTGGGGTTCAGACCTGAAAAACTAGACGAGACGAGACAAGATGTGGCTGATACATCCTTCTACTGTCATCCATGGAACATCGAGCAAGCGAGCTGTCATGGGTTGATCAAGAAGAAATACCAGTTAACACGAGCGTCTCCTGTCCCGTACATCTGTCTCGTTCGATTCGTGCCTGACAACATCAGACAAGCAAATAGGACGGACATACAAAGACAGCGTCGGTGTAGCACGTTGCCGCAAGCGGGCAAGGCCGGTGAGCGCTGCGCCGGCGGTAGGCGTGATTTGGTTCCTGATCTTACCCCAGTGGAATCCGAATGACAAGGGACGGGAGGGGAAAGTTGAAGAGTGAGCCAAAACCAACACGGAACCAACAGCAAGATAGGAAAATCAACAAAGGCGCTACTTCAGCAGCAAGCAGTCAGTTAGTCACACACTCACGCCGGGACTCCTGCGATGCAGCTCTCAGACGGAGTTCCAGTTTGTCGTTCCTCCTCAAACGGAATCGGCGCGTATCAAAAGCGAGAGGGGACGACTGAAAAACAGCAGAGACCCGAATAAAAACGACTCACATAATAATTGGAGACGAGCCAAAACATAACAAATCCGGGTCCGGCTCCCGTTCGATGGTGCTTCTCACTTGCACTCTACGAGACTTTTTTTGTCTACTATTGTACCAAAACATATGCACGCTAAAGTCAAAATCCCTCCTCTTTTCACGTATGTCTAGCAGCATGTGCATCTATCCGCCATCTTCGGAACTTTCAAGATGAATGTTTGGCTACATTATAAATTCGTGCTGCTTACCCAGTGACCGGATCAACCCCCGGTTCATTATGAAACAATGAGCCATCTTAGCCTCCCATGCCTTCCTAGGCTCCCCATGTGGCTTTATGATAATCTTATGTCGATCACCTCTCGCCTACTTTCGTATCAATTATCGTTCAGGCTCACTATGGGTGTCCAATGGTCAGGTCTGGGAGATGTCGATCAAGATTGATCTAGGTGTTTCGAAGCGAGCACCTTGCTTCACTTCTCCTCACCCAAGAACGAGAAAGCCAATATCTGGAGGAGGCAAGTAGGTATGTACACTCTACGCTGGTGATTTTTATCCCTCATCCACACATAAAGAGGGTCTCTGCGGTAGAGATTGCCTCCTGTGTGAAAGAGCAAACCGCATAATCGGGAATATTGGACAATCTATACCTTGTAGGTAGCAGCCAACGTGTAATGTCTTTCTTCATCTCCCTTTCGCGCTCGCACACGCCCGGGCGCACCCACCTGCTTCCGAGCATATTGAGTTCGCATTATCTTCATTTCCTCTTCATGCTGTGCTTCGCACCTGTCTCTCTGCCTGTTTGCGGCGTCACAAATGTCGTGGACCCCGAGACTCACTCGCAATCCTGGCGAACTTGGCGGAGCTGGCAGGCACAGTTCAACCTCTGTGCCTCTGTGCCTCTGTCTCTTGGTGTTTCCATCCCCGAAAAGTGACTTGCTTGTTTTGGTGATCTCATCACTTTGCGCTTGGTGTTTGCTTTTGCCCCTGATCCACACCAGGTCCATTTGGGAGGGTCAGTTTCGACATTGGTCACTCACTCGCAGATAAAGAAAGCAGAGACGGATATACCGAGGGACAGAGCGACAGAGGGGCAGAGGGGTAGAGGGGTCGGGGAGATAGTAGGTAGAGGCAAGACACAATACATAAGGGAAAGTTATCGAGAGGCCTCATGCCTGTCATTCGAATACACTAGATCGTCATTCCTCCACACAGTAAATGCGAGGCACTAGAAAAAAAAAAGAATGTTTCGAAACACAGACGGCGCGAACTCCCATGGCGCCGAGGGGGGTCCTTTAATAAGCGCCTGCTCCAATGTCTCCTCCTCCGCGGCTACAACCAAAGATTTGGTCTAATTCCAGCGAACCAACGGGATGGTCAGGAAGGCTCGTTTGGGATGCTCGACCCCATGGATCTCCAGTTGGATGAAACACTGACGGCTTGTCTTGGCGGACATTTTCCCGGTGGCGGACAGCGCCATTCCCAGGCGGCTGCCACTCTGCCAGGGCAAAAGCAGGGGGTTTTCCAACACGGCAGCGCCGAATGACAGGGGAGACCCATTCACACACTCACTCTTGTAGGTACGAGCGGAAGGGAATGCAACTGAGATCGACAGCAGAGTGGCAGCAGCAGCAGCAGCAGCATTGTTCGCTTCTTCCCCTGGCGATAGCTAGGTAAGCTTCCATTTCCTTTCCCTTTCCACTCTCACCCCAGCTTTCCTCGTATCAGCTTCCCCTCTTCATCGTTTTCGCTCGCGAACAAAAAAGAACTCAAATTCGAGCTCCACATCACATCGTACTGCGTTCTGCTGACCGTGCTGCTCGTTTCGTCGGGTGGGCATCCCGCGTCGCCAAGTCCCCCCGATTCAGCTCACTGGACCGCTGGAGCACTAGAGAAAATGTGGGTGACATGACATACATATGTATGTCACGACATCACGGCACCAGTTAAGCCGAGGGGTAGAAGCAGAAGAACGGATGAGAGAGGGGAGAAACCAACAGCCTCGCTTCTATTCTCATGTCGTGTCGTGAGACTTGTTGTAAACAGGTCTTGTTTTTCCTTCCAGAGGCATCACAAAGCAGTTCTAACCGACCTCTCCAGTCACTGTTGCGAGCGTAGAGTACCTCTAGACGCGGGCGAGGGGCGGTTTTACGTCAGGTCAGGAGAACTGAATCGTCGGGCTTCTTTGAGATCAAGGTAAAGATGGATTCCATTCACAGTCCAGACTCCCTCAATCAGTTGATCAGTTGGACATGCCTCTATCACATCGTCACAACCGAAACGCCGACACCCGGATAACCATATTGCCCCCTACATGCCTATCATATCCCCTATTCCCCATATTCCACAGGGAACACAACAGTCACTTTCTGAGGCCCTGTTCCTTGCGTCATGGATGATCCGGGTCTGAAGCTTGCTTGCAAAGCTCCGCCGTTTGTATCTCCTTCCTCATATCGTCTCTTTTGCCCGAGGAGGAGCGGGCGTTTGCTTCGTGTTGTGAGGGTCTCGAGGGCTTGGTTGGTCAAGGTATCACGGGTCATCCAAGGGTACCCTACCTTGACGAGACTAGGGACCGGAGGAGCCTTGTCTTGCCTTACAAGCTTACCTCTCCAACTGAACCTTACCATTCCCACACTCAAACGCCTGTGCAGTCTTGGCGGACGTGTGCGTGTACACACACACACAACTTTTTGGCAAAATGGACCATCGAAACGAAGGACGAAGATGAAGAAATTCAATTATCTTATAGAAAAAAATTTACTCCTAATAGTCTTAAGTACGCTGATTTTGAATCTCAAGTCGGCTTTTCTTTATCTCCTCGCTTGGTAGAGATATAAGCAAATGAAATTACATCGATGGTCCGTTTTGCCAAAAAGTTGTGTGTGTGTGTACACGCACACGTCCGCCAAGACTGCACAGGTGTTTGAGTGTGGGAACAGTCGACGAGGGGGGCCAGCCGCCGCCCGAGGACGCTAGACAGGTAGGGGTAGGTTTTAGGGTAGCACTGTCAGGTACAGTGCAGTAGAAGGCCGGGTAGCACTCGGTACCCTGCATCCCTGACCTAATCTTCATTGCTTGTTGTAAGTGGGTGTGGGGTTTCCCATTCTGTATATATCCCTTTCGAGTTCCCTTCTATTCTCTTGACCCTTTCCTTTTACTTAGCCCATCCTTCAAGTGCCAGAGCTTGGTGTTGTTTCCCCCCTTTCCTTCCTTTGGAGCCTCAGCTTTTGCAGAAACAGACTCGAGGTCTGTGATCCGGTCTTTTCTCTCCCTACCTTCCTTCATACACGGATTTCCAAAACACCACGTTGAAATAAACTGGTGATCCATTCTGGGTATCGCTTGCCCATTCCCTCCTTAGACATACACAACGGCATAAAGGTCATTTGACTTTTTTCCTCGAAAACATTCGACTTCACTTTTTGTGGCTGGCCGCACATCGACACTCTCAAAAACATACTATCAACCATCATGCGCTCCACAACTGTCCTCGCCGGTCTGGCGACGGTCCTTGCCCCGTTGGCTTCTGCCCACACTGTCCTCACAACTGTTTTCGTTAACGAAAAGAACCAAGGAGATGGTACCGGCGTCCGTATGCCCATGGATGGCAACATCGCCAACGCCCCCGTTATCAACATGAACAGTGATGACATGATCTGTGGTAAGTCTTGGATCCTTTCCCACTCATGCCTGCTGCTCAAAGACACTCACACATCAAACAGGCAGAGACGGCCTCAAGAAGGTCAACTACGCCATCCCCGCCACCGCTGGCTCCAAGATGACCTTTGAATTCCGCACCTACGTCGACGGCAGCAGGCCCCAATTCATCGATGGGTCGCACCAGGGTCCCATTTCCGTCTACGCCAAGGCCGTCTCGGACTTTGACCAAAGCCCCGGCGGCTCCGGCTGGTTCAAGATCTGGCACGACGGGTACGACGAGTCCACCAAGAAGTGGGCGGTGCAGAAGGTCATCGACACCAACGGTCTCCTCAGCATCAGCTTGCCCACGGGCATGCCCACGGGCGCCTACCTGTTGCGCACAGAAATTATCGCCATGCAAAACGTCACCACCAAGGCCGACGGCAACTGGTACTGCGAGCCTCAATTCTACGTCAACTGCGCCCAGGTCTACGTCCAAGGCTCCTCGTCCGGCCCTCTCTCCATCCCCAAGGACAAGGAAACCTCCATCCCCGGCCACGTCCACCCCTCCGACAAGGGTCTCAACTTTAACATGTACGACATGAAGGGTCTTCTTCCCTACCAGATCCCCGGCCCCGTGCCCTTCCGCCCTACCTCTTCCTCTTCCGGCTCCAACGCAAAGGCCGCCCTTACCACGCCCACCAACTTCCCTGGCGCCGTCCCCGACAACTGCCTCCTCAAGAACGCCAACTGGTGCGGCTTCGAGGTACCCGACTACACCAACGAAGACGGATGCTGGGCTTCTGCCGACAACTGCTGGGCCCAGAGCACGAAGTGCTTCGACTCTGCCCCGCCCTCGGGTATCAAGGGCTGCAAGATCTGGGAACAGGAGAAGTGCCAGGCGCTTGCCAACTCGTGCGATGCGAAGCAGTTCACCGGCCCCCCGAACAAGGGCAAGAGGTGGGGCGATGTGACGGAGCAGTCGAGCGTCCAGGTCCCCGGAGTGATGAAGGGTGCGGATCTGGTGGACACTCCTGTCGTCGACACCACCAGCAATGAAAAGGCCGCCGCCAACAACAACGTCGTCAGCGTCCCCGCAGCCACAGCTACTACCTTCATCACCACCTCTTCCGCCGCTCCATCCAAGCCTGTCACCACCGTCCCTTCTGTCGCCATCACCACCACCACCGCTGCTGCTGTTGCCATCCCTACTGAAACTGCTGCTGCCCAAAACACGCTCATCAGGTGTGGCAGGGGTGACAAGAACCAGAGGCGGGCAATGCACATCAACAGGCATAAGCGGGCGGATTTCTAAGCAGTAGCCTGCTTTCTTTCTTTTCTTTCTTTCTTTGGCTGGCTAGCTGGCTGGCATGATTGCTTTGATGATCTTTTTGATATAGTGGATGGGCTAGGTGGCTAGCCCCCAAGACAAGAAAACATTCGCTTCTTTACCGTCCTTTATGATTTGACACAGTTTATCTTCACTTCTTCTATCTTTTTGCATTTTGGACTAGGGAAACTTTTCTTTGATTTCGGCTGGGGTTGCTGGATAAAAACACTTGGAAAGACTTGAAAGATGAGCTTGAGGAGGTACTTGCCTCTTGGCTCAGCTGACATTGCATGTTCAATCTATTTTTGGACACGGGATAGATGGAACAAAGACGTCTGGGTAGAAGGAAATGTTATAAGAGAAACGGCATGAATGAATCAATGCTGCCCATTTGGGCATCTTGTTGGGGCATCTTGTTGAAAAAAATGAAAGCTATTTCTCTAATCTGTCTCTTCCGATATCTTGATGCGTGAATCTACAATGTTGTATCTGACAATGTCTAGACGAGGTGATGCACTGATGATCACGTATGACCCGCCTCCTCCCTCTATATGCTAGTAGCTGTGTAAACTTGTAGCCCGCCATAATCTGACACATTAACCTCCAGTGTTGTGATACACAAGATCAAGACCACCAAACAACCGCACAAATACAACATCAAGCCAGCTGTCCGGGTGCTCCTCTATCCATTCAGGCACCATAAATCTTTCCTCATAAGACCTCCATAGCCCATATTCCAGACACTAAGAAAGCAGCTTCATAATATCAGCCATCCTCGTCTCCTTAACCTTCTTCTTACCATCCTGCTTTTCCTGGAAAGCTTTGCCGACCAACTCTCTCTTCTCCTTCTGAATATCAAGCACACGTTCTTCAATTGAATTATCCATGACCAGTCTCCACACTGTCGTCGGCCTGGTTTGGCCAAGCCGATGGACTCGGTCGACGGCTTGATCTTCGATGGCGGGTGCCCACCAGCTGTCAGCAAGAATGACAGTGTCAGCTGAAACCAAATTCAGGCCCACGCTGCACACGCCCAAGCTAGCCAGCAAGATACGCGTGTTGGGGTCGTAGTCTAGGGCGCGGATGGCGGCGTCGCGCTGGGCGGCGTTCATGCTGCCGTCGATCCGGGTGTAAGTGTACCCGGCTTCGTCTAGCTGGTGTTGGATGATGGTGAGGAAGGAGGTCCATTGACTGAAGATGATAATTTTGGAACCCTCCTTATCAAGGGTGCCTTTGACAAGCGCCAACACAGCTTCGGTCTTGGAGCTCTTGGTTTCAGACTCAAGTTCCTCTTCGTCCTGAGTGGCCGAGTGCTCGGGCGCTGGTTCAAGAAGTTTGTCTTCCGAGAGGGGAGCGCGGCACATGGGGCACTTTTGCTGCACTTCAATGACCTTGTCAATACAACCTCGACAAAAGACGTGCTTGCAATGTGTGATGATCGGGTTGCTCAGCGGGTCAATGCAGATAGGACACTCTTCTTGACTCTCGATGTAGAGTTGAAGTGCCTGTTGCAGAATGGCGCGGTTTTCATCGGTAAGATCAACCACATCTTTATCTGCGAGAAGCTCGAGAACTTCTGTGATGCGCTTCTTGCACAGCACCCAGTGATTGCAACTAGAGTCTGGTTAGCATCTTCACTGTGCTCAACACCTTCGAATACATACGTTTGTCGAAGCCTTAGCAGTCTCTCCAGGACACCCTGAAATTGTCCCTGTGAGCGCTTCGACTGCGTCCGGTAGTCTTCCAGAACTCCTTGTGCCTCAGATCTGATTCATGTGTTAGCTCACTAGCATTGTGAAGATTAGAAGATGTGGCGGAGCTTACAGTAAAGCATCGTACTTCTTCTGCTCATCGGGCCAGAAGGTGATGCGAGAAATGTGTTCTGTCTTCTCCGGAAGCTTCAAATCAACAAACTTCATATCCTTCTTTCTGCGAATGCAGAGATCTCTCATTAAACTTTTCAACAGAGCTTCACCCTTGGGCTCCCCGTTGGCAAGTGGCCTTGTGAGAACAGTGTTGAAGATTTCCGACTGTTCAATTCCGCCTGTTATGCGGAGAAACTTGAGTAACGAATGGAGATCACGGATCGAGTTTATGCTATATGGAGAGTCTTGTCAGTACTGCACGTAGAGTCTCCAGATCGTTGATCGTCCAGGGCAACTTACATTGGTGTTCCGGTAAGTACCCATCTGGACTTGGCTTCCAATTTGCAAGCATTCTGAGCTACTTGGGCTTTGGCATTACGAATGCTATATCAGGTTTGTTAGCATTGTAGGTAGGGTACCCAGACCATGCATTATTTGACCCACCTGTGTCCTTCGTCAAGAACCACTCTTCTCCAGCGAGTCTTTACTAGAGCGTCATCGGACAAGGTTCCGTAGCTAGTAATCACCACATCTTGGTCTTGGAGGGTTTTGGCAAATTCTTTGCGTTTACTTCCATGATAGATGACGATCTTTGGCTGATGTTCCTCGTGCACATGGCGTCTGATCTGCTGCTTCCAGTTGCTCATCACACCAACGGGGGCAACGATGAGAGTAGGTCCGGTACCCAGGCCTTCGGTCATGATGAGGCTGATGATCTGGATAGTTTTGCCGAGGCCCATGTCATCGGCACATATGGCGCCTGACATGAGCTGTGGGGGAGACTTGTTATAGAAGCCTGTTGCCATGTTGTGATACCGGCCGTCGGCGGTATGCTGCCAGAGCTGTACTGAGTCGGTAGACCCCTTTGCAGGCATTGTAGGGTTCTCTTTAGAGACCATCCAAGCAAGGCCTTGAAGCTGATAGGGAAGCAACTTTGCGCGCAACTTTTCGGGCTGGGAAGCCATTGGAAGGTTGGCCAGGTCCTCCTCACTCATAGCGAGGGACTTGATCATATCACCACCGGAGCGGAAGCTGGTGACCTCGCTCATCTTGGCCAACTGTTCAATTGTAACTTGGGGCTCCGGCTCTTGCGTTTGGCTAGGGAAGCCATAAGTACCATTGCCCCTGAGTTCAAGTGTCCGTCTTTTTCTCTGCTCCTCATTTGCTTTGCGTGTTTGGTTGAGTTGGGTGGCTTTGACGAGTTTGTCCTTTTTGAGCCGTTCCTCGAGCCTGGCTCGCTGAAGTGGGGCGCTCGTGCCATAGAAATAGAGTCGAACGGGGCAATCGTAGAATTCTTTCTCTCCAGTAAGCATGCCCTCAACTACAAGGTCGCCGTTGTCCTGAATTGGATTAGAATTAAAAATGGCTGAAGTGAATCGAGGGTATACGTACCATGTAAGGGGCTAGTTTAGCAGCAACGGTCCTCGGGATATGACCTATCTGTGCGCCCAACACGTTGTCTACACGAATAGCATTGGGGTCGTACTGGTTCTGTGGTTCTCTCTTGCAGACAACCACTTCACCCGGAGAGGCTACGCCGTTGTAGTATCGCACACCGACAATCTTGCCATCTATGTTGAATTAGTGCGGGAAGTAGGCAGCAGTCGGAGGTATGATTTACGAACCGAAATGTCCATAGAATTCGAGGACAGGGCCAGGATCAGCCTGGGTAAGGTCAATGACCTCGGCTTCATCGTCCGACTCGAGTATGTCGGGCTGGGTGCTGAGCCAGTTCAGGGTGTCATGGATGGCCTGCACATGCTCCGGAGGACGATGCTGCGAGCTCGGAGTTGCTTGGCTGCTACGTGCTGTGTGAGTGCTTGTTGCTCCCTGGGTGTTGTGCCTGCTCTGGGCACCCTGTGTGCCTGATGGCGTTTGCCAAGGTAGTTGTCGTCGGCCGGAACTTGTTTGGCTCGACGAAGAGAGGCCATTGGTGCTGGTAGACTGTGGGACATACTGTGATTGAGAGGGCGCCGAGGACGAGCTATCAGCGTTCAATCTACGGCGACGTGCTTCATCTCGGCGATCAGAAGCAGCCGCTCCGACGCCAGAAGTGTAGGGCCGCTTTGGCATTGTTGCTCAAGTTTGGCAGGATACGTATCGAACCCGCTCAAAATGCCTTCGTTTGAGGATACCAGAATGTTGTGGTTTCCACTTGTAGAAGGAAAGTTCCGATAAAGAAGAGAAAATTCGAGCCCCTCCTTCTACACTTTTCCAAACTCGCAGACGCGACACAAAGGTTGGAGAATGGGTTAGGTCGGAAATCAACCCTTACCTTCACATGTGCGAGTCGGAGGTTCGAGACACCGATGGATTTCCCCACACGGGAGAGAACGAACGCGGAATCCTTGTCGCTGCAATGCGAACTCACGTGATTCACCATCCATCAGGTTTGGTCAAGGGAAGGATAAGATAAGAGACTGATAAAGTAGGGAATGACGTCACTCCCAAGTGGTTGAACAACCAATGTCCTCAGTTGTTGACGAAGAGCAAACTCGGGAGATTTGGGAACTAAACTTTTGATTAAAAGATATTCGGAAGATTTTAGGGATGGAAGAACTTTAGATATAATATGAGCCATGTCATTGGGCGCATACGCAATTCAAAGGAAGGACATACAGTTCGATGCTGGTTTGTTTGTTAACTTCCGTAGTACACAACGTACTCGAAGTACTGTATCATACTCTGTACACTAGATGAAATCTATAACGAACGGTCCCAAACCTCGCAAGGATAAATCAAAATAGCTAACACCAATGATAAAAGGTGTTAGCCGGATTTGATATGGCATTTTTCACATCAGAAATAGCGTATACAAGGTGGGATCACGCATTAGTTAGCTATGAAAACGCATAGGAAAGTTGACACGAGGTCTCGAACTAACAACCAAACCAGTACTGGACTGTACAGAAAAAGCAGTTATCCACAGAGTGAAGAACACGATAATATGCAAGGGCCCGACGACAAAGGTGATGTTACACGTAGCATGTTTCTTTGAAGATATATATATTTTTATAGGATTCCGTTATCCTGACCATCACGCTGTGTCCAGAGAAGAGCAGAAACATTTCAGACTTTACCAACTCGTAAGCGTACAGTACATCATGATGAAAGTGTACAAAGAACCATAGAACTTCCAGCATCATGACCTCATTGAAACCCCTCGACACAGCGAGCAGCCTTCCATGCGCTGCATATCACAGCAAACTTGAAAAAGTATGCCGTCCTGTCAATGGACGACCGATAGCAAGATCGTCATATCCGTCATATACACATTGATGCGCTCCGAACGCCGCCGGAAAAAAAAAAAAAAAAAAAAAAAAAAAAGGAAAAAAAAGGCAACGCATATAACAGGATCGTTTCTAACCGTCACTGTAAAGATGGAACAAAGCCCAACTGTTAGCCTCCATTGACTCTCTCGCGGGTGTGAAATGTTCTTCGTTGACAATTGTCATAAGGGGGAAGAACTTGGACTCGAGCACAAAGCCCAAGCCACCCACACAACTGAAAGAAGGGATAATCAGGAAAGGGAAAAGGAAAAGGGATTCACCTACAGCAGAGCCAGCGTTATATCACCATGAATGTGTGCCTTCAGCTCTATTTCCACCTCTAAATTGAGGTCTAATCTCAGCCTGAGAGGGTTCTTGCCTCCACCGCCACCGCCGCCTTGCTGCATCTGCTGTTGTTGCTGCATCAACATCATCTGGTTTTGCTGTTTCTGCTGCTGCAGTGCTTGCCTCTGGCGGTACGACTTTGGCTCTTCTTCTTCGGAATCCTCTTGGTCGGCAAAGCGGGGACGGCGACGGCGACGAGGCCTTTCAGCAACCTCCTGGTTGCGGTTCTTCTTCTTCCTCTTATTTTCGTCGCGCATGAACTTGGGCTGCGGAGCTTCCTCGTCCTTGGGCGTGGAAGGCTGAGATTCTGAGGAAGACTCCGCTTCAATGGTAGCGGCGTGCTTCTTAGCACTGCCACCTGCTTTCTCTTCCTCTTCCTCTTCCTCTTCCTCTTCCTCTGCCTCGGAATCGTCTTCAGACCTGTCGTCATCATCGTCGTCATCATCATCATCATCTTTCTGCTTGTTGTTTACTTGTTTCTGGTTGTCTCCATCTTCTTTATCATTCTCTTCGTTGTTATCGTCGTTGTCATTCTTTTTGACGTTGCTGGTCTCTGGGTTGGATCCCGTTGTTCCATCCTGGGTTTGTTCCGTGTGTTCATCCTTCTTCTCCGCAGCATCTGGCTTTGGGGCCTGGTCGTTGTTGTTTGGTGTCTGGGCGATGTTAGTTGCCAGCGTCGACCTCCATCGGGAATACACTCACAGGATCCATCTTCTTTACTGGTTATGTCTATTTCTGCGCAAGGTTGCTGTGGTAGGGGTGTCACGAAGACAGAAGGGAAAGGAAAGAGAGACGTTTTGACTTTGCAGATGAGTTTCTAGAGAACAGCTAGAACAGGAGACTGTAAAGAATACCTATTGAAAAGGTTAATGCAGGTTTAAAAGACAGGACACATATTTGGTAGGTATCCAACCTCTCCAATAATTCCGGACAGAGGTCATGTTCACAAGGCAGCCCAAGATCATCAACAGGGTCACAGCGCGAAAGAACGGAGCAAAAGTCGAGGACCCTGATGCAATCAACTCATGTCATCATACCTTGAAGACTGAAACAGAAACACATGGCTTCCCACCATAAGACCACCACATGCAGGTAGCTCTCCATCCACTTATCCACTGCGCGACGAAGCTGACTTACCCCAGTTTCCCCCAGAGTGACGACATGGGGAGCCGTTTCCCAAGACCTACCTCTAAAGGCTGTAATGCCGTCCCAAAAACGGAGCATAATACCCGTTCTCTTGCATAAACCACACGCCCACCTGCTGCGTGTCTGATGAAGCCCTTGCACATCAGACGAAGTCGTCGCATTGAGTTCTATCGCGGGGATAAGCGAGCTATGACGTCGAACCGACCTAAAGAGCGGATCTTATTTGGACATCAAGCTTTTGGAGGGTGGGATCGCGAATGTTACGTGCATTGAGATGACATCGAGGCGACAGGGGGGGTGGGGGTGTGGATACAACATAACACCTACAGCTAGGGACGCATCGCCAGGCACGAAACAGTTTGATTTTAAGAAGAAAAAGAAACGGATGCACGCTAACTGTGGGTAATTATAGTATATGGTGTCTCTAAGTGGAAGGAAGCACCCGGTAATACTACATGCCCAACATTCAACCAAAGCGAACTACTACCACATTTTTTGTTCCAAGGCCCGAGAGACACTCGCTGTTATCAACCTACTCAATCAAGCAAACCCCAGCTACGGAATCCAGGAGATATGGTTATCGGCCTTTTGATCATTGCGGGAATTCCCACAACAATAGGCGTCTGCGAAGCCTTGAGTGCGCAGAAAAAAGCCAATAACGCATCTAAAGAGAAAGCCAAGTTCCAGTTGACAGCCACTATATCCCTCGATGGAGGACCGTCGGAAGAGTGTTTTTGTGTGTTGAGAGATGGAAGAGTAAGTTTGGTTTCCATTTACCACCATTCAACTGTCATCCAGACTTCGGATGGAGAAGCGATGAATGACATCAGCCCCCCATTTCCTGCACCCCCCACCATACCTCTATGATACCCTTTGGCTTACACGTCTTGACAGTTATGGATCGATCATCCCGACTATCCCATGCCAGGCCATAGGTTTATGGGCTACTACTTCACATACCCCTCTGAAGAGAAGCACCTCGGCATGGTGAGCACGATAGCAGATGATCCGCCCATGCTAAACTGGATTTATTGCGATAAGGACACTGGCATGGTTAAGCACGGCGGCCGTCAAGCTACCATTGGACATACCATCGGTCCTTGGTACTGGAGCGATGACGAGACGTGGCTGACGCTCGAAGGGGATACCCTACAGTTTGTTGCTGTTCAAGACGAGGATACCCAGAGATGGTGCATTTACTGGGACAAGGATAGGAAGATCAGGGGATCAAGCGGTAGCTATGGTGGAGAGGAAGATTATTCAGACGAGGAATCAGAGGAAGAACCGGAAGAGTCAGAAGCGGAAGATGATTCTGAGTTCAGCGGCAGTGAAACCGGGGAACCAAGAAAGCCCCTAAAGACATTTGAAAAGAAACCCAAAGAGGAAACTGGGAAGAGCGAGGGCCAGGAAACCGGAGGTGGAGACACCAAGGGGAAGAAGACAGAGGTGAAAACGGAGGACAAGCAGGATAATGATGGGGAAGTTCCTCCTGCTCTGCCGCAAGTACAGAAGCCTGTGAAATGGGTTCCTATCCTGCTGCGTCGTCGAATGCAGTTAGGGATGGAAAGCCGATACGTCAAGGGTGCCAATGGCTAGGAACGTACCTAGGTAGTGGTATGGATCATGCAGGGATAATACAAGAATTGCAATGTGATGAGATGGTGGGCTCACTGCATAAGATCGAGATATGTATCATGAAATGAAGGGTAGCGGTGATAGGGCCCTGAAATTGTCATCAATGCTGATATTAGTCGGGTTTTTGACGACCAGGGTGGCTTGGCCCGGTCTTGTCACATTTATGCAACCCTGATAGCAAGAAAACGAAAACTGGATTCTAACTTGGTCTTGTCTCCGCTGATGTTCACCTCATGGCTGAGAATTCAACCAACTAGGAGAGAGAAGGGGGAGATGGCTGCACAAGGCACCCAACAGCCGACTTTAACAGCACAAATGATGGGGAATTCCTGGCGCATACTACATGCAGTCCCGTATGGTGGACTTGCATAGCATAGGCATGCGTGACGGGACTGGGGTGTTGCAACGTCCTCGCCACCAAACAGGAGGTAGCCTCACCGGACAACGGGATCTCGATGACTTCATTGCTGAAGCTCGGTTCCCATGGTCCCTGTGTTAGTTTAACCACTCTTTGGACCACACGTCAAGATACCTTATCTTAATAAAGGCTTGCTCCTTCTTCAGTATTTGAGACGTTCCGAGAGAGACAGTTCATAAATTTTTGCTGAAAAGACATCAGTGCTTGACACCGACCAAACTTCGTACCTTTTTTTTCGGATCTCAGATACATCAACATCTACCAAACACCGCCAAAATGTCCACCCAAAGCGGCTCTGACACCAGCAAGAAGCCCAAGCGCCAGCCAAAGAAGCAGACGCAGACCTACGAATCCGAGTCCGAATCCGAGGACCACGCCCCCCCTCCCCGGCGCAAGCGCGGCAAGAAGCAGGGCCCTCTCGACTCACTCGCCCTCGACAACGTTAACAACACAGTCGGCGGTCTCACCCAAGGCGTGACGGGCGCGTTGGGTGGCGTCGCTGGCGGTGCTGTCCAAAACCACCAACAAGGTGGTGGTGGTGGTGGGAAGTCCGACACCTTGAGGCTTCGACTGGACCTCAATCTTGACGTTGAAATCCAATTAAAAGCGCGCATCCATGGTGATTTGGAGCTGGCTCTGTTGTGAGTAGTCTTATTTCATCGTCGTCGTGATCTTTTTCGTGGTGTTGCGATTCTGCGAATAACTTCAACCCCCCCCCCCCCCCCCCCCCTTTTTTTTTTCACCCCACCCCACCCACCCATTTCTTGACCTGCACATAAAGAACACCTCTTGGCTTTTGGATGAGAGCGATGAGAGAGTTTGTTTCAGGCATGTTGCTTTTGTTGCGTGCGTTGAAACTTTTCCCTCCATCTGCGATTACCAAATGACCAACGCCAGTGGATTCTTCTCAGTCTTTGATCACGTCACACTCTACCTACATACCTACCTCTACCTATCCATGAAACCGTTCAACCCCTGTTTCTTGCCTTGGGCTAAAGGTCGATGTAGAGAAACTTGAGTTCATGTCTTGAAAGGGGCGCCTCAACCCCGCCAAACAAGACACAGAACTGGTTCACGCGCAGAACCACAATCCAGACATGACTTTGTCTTCTGTTGTACGATTATGGCGCCCGGATGAAAGGAGAAGGAGAAGGACGGGAATGTCCTGCATGGCGCAACTTTCATCATCACCGTTCGAAATCAAGAAGAGGAAGCAGAAAAGGTTACTGAGACATGGGACTAATTCTTTAGGAACTGAAGCAACTAGTTTCCCCCGGTCCAGTACCCTGCCGTTCCCCGTTTGAACTGGCGGCAGCGGAAAAAGCTTCTTTTGGTTGGGAATAGGCGGAGTTTGTCGGATTGTATGGGAATCGGAATTGAGATACGAATTCGGCTTAAGATTGGGATATGATTATGAAGAGTTCATGAAAGGGAAAGACGGGAGAGAGAAGAAGGTTCTTTGCTTCTTCTCACACATTGTCAAAGGAGTTTAATGGCATTCTGTGGTTCTGGTTTCGATTCTTTGGGGCCTGTATAATTTTTTGATTCTTCTCAATAAGCGCTATACATAATGCCTATAAGTTCCTGCTGGATTTTAATTGCACCTGGAACATACCTAGTATTCTGTTGTTCCGCTATCATGGCTGTTGCTGCTTTGTTGAGAGAGCGTTGTCCATCACGATAATTCTCCCACCTCCCGGTCGCAGAACAAGACATGAGTTTGACACCCGATCACGTCAAGAACAATAGCCATTGTGCAACGCGATCCTGCCAATTCCTTGTAATCACAACTCAAGTCAGGGTGACGGATCTCTGAACCTCCCAGGCCAGCACCCGTGACATGGGAGGAATCCATGCCACGTCTGCTGTGTCACCTAACCCGGCTCGTCCGAGATAAAATAAGTGAGACTAACCAATATGCCAAGGTTAACCCGGCTCGTCCGAGACAAAATAAGTGAGACTAACCAACAGGCCAAGGTAAACCAGTCTACTACTATTCGTTAAGATTAAAAGAAAAGGCCGTTGCAAAAGTGGGATGGGGATTACAATAAGTCAAAAAGACATCGGCTAGAGTCTTATTTGCATATTTTCATTTAGAAACTGCCTCGAACTTCAAAACCGAGGTGTTACAGGGAAGTTTGGATGCGTAGTAGGAGTATACCCAAGGTATAATGTCAAAGGTCTCAACTGTTTTGTCTACGACAACGGGAGCCCGGCCCGAAGGTGGTGCGCCAAGACATCGTTGCACTAACACTTAGACCAAGGGAACCACGGGGCAGCAAGGACCCGCATCGACATTCCATTCCCACACTCAAACGCCTATGTAGTCTTGGCGAACGTGTGCGTGTACACATACATTATACAACTCTTTGGCAAAACGGACTATCGAAATAAAAGACGAAGATGAAGAAATTCAATTATCCTATGAAAGAAACTATTTTCTTAATAGTCCTAAGTATACTGATTCTGAATCTTGAGTCGGTTTTCTTTTATTACTTTATTTGGTAGAGGTATAAGCAAATAAAATCTCATCGATGGTCCGTTTTGCCAAAAAGTTGTGTGTGTGTGTACACGCACACGTCCGCCAAGACTGCACAGGCGTTTGAGTGTGGGAACAACTTTCCCCTGCTGCACTTACAGGAATGTCCCTAGTATCTACAACCCCCCCCTTCTACAAGAACGCCGTTATATGCAAGAAATTTCCTGCCCGAATTATTTTCCCATACTGAAGCTGCAAACTGCAAAGTACAAGACTGGCAGGCTGAATTTGCAAGTACAGGGGTGTCTTTTTGCTGGGACAAACCATTCTAAACCCCTTGACCAGGCAACTTACTCCACTTTTTTGGTTGCTGGTTCTCGATTACAATGGGCAGCTGCTTCCAAAGGGTCCGTGCACCCACCCCCCCTTCTGCAAGATCCCCTTTAAATGCAAGAGAAATGGCTGCCCGGATTCCTTGTAGATACTAGGGACATTCCTGTACCCATCCGACTTCTCACCTCCACTTTCTTCATTGCCCTTTGTCTTGGTTTTTAATTCTCCGCAAACCCTGAACGTCACATCGTGGGATCTGATCTCAGGATTTATTTCCCGAAGTGAAACCTTCCGGACCTTGTTCTTCACTAGGGCGTTTCATCCAGGAGAATGGAAGCGGCAGAAACCTGTTTCTTGCTGCTCGCCAAGGTGGGCCACAACACTATCTTCCGGACATCTACCTTCCGGGCATCGTGTTGATATCTGTTAATCGCTGACTTTTGTCTATAGGACTCCAACAGTATCGTGCGCTTGTCTAGTTGGTGTAACGAAAGGCAACAAGACGTATCAGGGTAATTTCTCACATTCAAGGCCCTGATCACATTTTGATTAGACCGAGTCCTCCCTGAATCAGGAAGAGAGATACACCTTCTAACGGGCAACTCACCACACACTAACAAATTCGATCTAATTGGCCAGCGGAATTTTATCTCCAAGGCGGAATCAGCTAGAAGATGTCCACACCAACCACTATCTGCCTTGACAACCACAGTGACATGTGATGTCATGAATCTTGGTCAAGCAAGGCAGCGCGTCCTTCGTCTAATGCAACCATCGTACCATATACCCCTCCTCCATCATGTCCCTTCGCATCCAAGGAACTATGCTATGTACGTTCATTCAGTCACAGACCTCTTCTCGCAGCCAACCTTCGAATTCGTACAGCCCAGTAGACGACGACGACACGCAATTCGACGGACACGGACACTACCGAGGGCGCGCGCACGTACAGTACGGTACACGTTTGGGCTGCTGCGCCTCACCATTTACCAGCACCGTCACCCATCCATCCATCCATCGACGGAGCCCTTGCCCCTGGACCTGAAGTCTCGGCCTTGAAGGAATCCCAACCAGGGTTTCCGCTGCTTCACCGGCCTGCAGTCTTGACCCCTCTACAAGTCCGAAGCCACCTTGCCATTGCCTTGTCACGTTTGGGTGCGGGCGCGGGCTTGGGCTTGGGCGTGGCCGACAGTGGTGACTGATTGCTTTCGTTGTTTCGAAACTCGGACCGCTGGCTGCTCTACCTGCTGCTGTTAATGCCCGTTACTACCGAGATACCCACATCCACATAAAATATACTACAAACCACGCACAACCACTAGCGGAAGAGGCGTGCATAGCGTCTACAACTGCCTTGGCCCACGACTTAGTCCTGGTGGAGGTTCGCTTGTGCGGCTGCCCGCTTTGTAGATACCTCGTCCAGCTCGGAAAACAGTCTCCTAAACAAGCTGGCTTGGTCCAGGAAGAACAAGTTCCTAGGTCAGCTACATCGTAGCATGACCTCGAAATTCTCGTCTCCGTCGGATCGCGACAGTTCCACCGGTGGCGACCAGCAAGCTGCTTTTTCCTCGTCCTCCGCTCGGCAGAGCAGGAACGGGGCGGCTTCCAATTCTGGTCGTCCCAGACCTTCTACAGCTACTTCCCGCGGCGGCTTCGCCAGCGATGAACGGTCGACACGGGATGGAATGACCGACTACGTGTATGAAGAAGACGCCGACGAGGAAGCAGAACAAGCACGACACGGTAGCAAGAGTGGAAGCGATGTTGAGGTTGAAGATATCACGGACGCGCCGCAATCACCACAATCGACACCAAACATTAACAAGTCACCAGAAAGACCACCACCTCCACCGCCAAAACACAAAAAGAAGACCCTACCCGGAGACCCAGCTTATGTTGCGCCCATAGGCAAGATTGGGCCAATAGGGAGCATCCCCAAAACTCCTTCCCGCAGCAACAGCGAAAAGGGCGGCATCTCCGTCTCTCCCTCCTCGCGCCCCCAACTCCCTCCCTACATCGGCTCCTACCTCAAAGGCAAAACCGTCGACGAATACGGGGACATCATCGATCCCCAAACGGGCACAATCCTCGCTCACGCCGGCGGCGATTTACCTTCGATTGTGGGCAGGCAAGTGTCCAACGACCAGGGGGACATCTTGGGAGATGAGGGGGAGTTGCTGGGATATGTGGCTGATGTTGAGGTTGGAAAGAAGACTGCTTCTCCCGAGGGAGCAACACCAAAACCGATGATGAGTCTTGCAGAGATTATGAGCAGAAACAACACGGCGTTGATGGTGGATCATGACGGAAATATTTTGGACGCGCAGGGGAATGTGGTGGGAAAGTTCTTGGATCATAAAAATCCTGTGCATAGGCAGAGGCAAGAGAAGGAGGAGAAGAAACAGGAACAGGAAGGAGAGGGGAAGGGGAAGGGGAGGGAGAGAGAGGGGGAAGGGGGGATACCTGTACCACAGTATGAAGAGGCTGACAAGGATGAGAAAGAGGGAGCTGCCGAGGAGGAGCCGCAACGTGAACAATCAAGACCACCGAGGAGAACAGAAGAAGAGAGGAGGGCCAACGCGGCTGCGTGGAGAAAGGAGAATCCGGGGGAGAGCCCGTCGGATATCTTTCTGGATGTCAAGTCGACGACGGAGGGGATTCAGTTGACGATCAGGATCCCCACTGTGTTTGGGAACGGGCAGCAGCTGAAGCCAAATATTTCGTTTTCTTGAGCAGCATTGTATGGGCTACTTTGTCAAAGATGGGATTAGAGCGGGCGTTATGGGAGTTTGAAAGACTGATTGATGTAATGGCTGAAGGGGAACAAGAACACTAAAAGTTAGCAGTACCTGTACATGCGGCAACTTTACGAATAGTTACAGAACCGAGCATGGCGTTAGTCAAGGTAGGTACCTTATGCAAACCCAAGTAGAATCAACGTATATTAGTGGAGCCAGGGCAACGACGGGCGTTCCCCCCGCCCTTCCAGCTCCAGCTTCTTCAGATCTCCTTCCAGAAAGAGAGAAGCGCCCGCTCTGCCACTGTGCGCGCGGGAAAGACTCCTCACAATATTGGACCCCGAGCAGGAAAAGCGGGCAACCTGGGGACGACGGAGAGAGCCAAGAAATGGAATCAAGATCGTACACTAGGGGGAAAGAACTAAGCAAGCGAGAACCAAGTTTCCCGAATCCTTCCCATAAGTCACCCACTCAACCACTCAGCTCTTTCCCCCATCCACCCAAACCAAGAACACCCCGAGAAATCCTGTTTTCTGGAACAGGTAAGAAACGGGTCTAGTCTATACAGAAAACGTTGAAACTCCGGTCCGGGGAATCATGGAGTAACGGCCCGAAATCGAAGAGATCGACCTCTGTCTCCGCTTGTGCCTTGATGGGGTGACATGACGTTTTCCCCAGCACCGGTGATGTGGGTTGCGTAAGCTTTTCAACTTGACGCACCTACTTGCATCATTCCATCAATGCCTACCTGCCTGTCCTGTCATTCAACATCCAACAACCGCTCGTACCTAGGTGCGCCTCTCTAGCGTCTCGGGGCATAAAACAAGATATGGCCCAGTTCCAACAATTGGATTTCATGGTACGATATACGTCGATCTTCTTTTCGAGCAAGGCAAGAGAATCCACCGTACTGGCGCAAGACCGTTCGAAAAGACGGTGGATGGTGATAGTGGCGAAGAAAAGCGGAAGCTAAACGTAGACAGGATCAGAACCCAAATCTGTAAGACCTGAGTACACGTGTACCTGAATAGACGAAAGACAAGAAAACGTGGGACTGAAACCTTATGAAAACGTGGGGGGGCGTGGAGATATCGAAAACCATGACTTCAGTTACACTAGTAAATTCTCCGAAACAAGGGTTACCTCACCTTGCTTATTATTGTTTAGGATGTCTCACCTGCAGTTTACAACGACAACGGCAACGGCAACGGCTGGATAGATACCGAGAGCCAAGGTACTCTGAACAACGACACGGCTTTTTTTTATAGAGCTGGTATCCCAGATATCGACTTTGCCACAATGATAGAAGAGCTTCAAGCCACACTTTAAGTGAAACCGGCCTCGACAACAACGACTTGTCGACCAAGGTAATGATGATGATATGAGTGTATACTCGCATGTATCAATTGTTGTCCATAATCCAATAAGAGCTCTAGGACGGTCCTTCAACTGCCATTATCTAACCCACAAAGCCGCTGATATCCTCACGGACATGTGTCACCTACCGCCATGGTTGATCCCGGACATTTTCCCCCGTGTCTAAGTTGTCTATGCGAGAGGTGCATGTTCCGTTATGACTCCGCTCCGTCATCCCGTCCGTCATATGCCCATGAATGAAGACAAAAGGGATAAACCCTTTTTCGTCGGCCCCATGAAGGTAGAGTGAGGATGAATTGTTTGGATAGATTTGGACAAGAACTTACACTTGGAGGTAGCCCATGAAGTCATCCCATGTACACCGCGGCGCGATTAGACCATGTCTAGAGGTAGGTTGTCAGGTCCTCGAAACTATCTGCTCTTTCCTTCCATTGTCATGCGGGCCCGCTTCAGTGATTCTACTTCCTTCCGCTGCCAAAGTACAGACTGCATCGACATCTCGGAAAACGATGGTGAAAGTCGATCACTCCAGTGCAGTTCGGTGATGATCTTGCCTCCCTCGTCCGATCTTGACATGTAAGAAAAAAAAAAAAGGAAAAAAAAAAGAACAACAGTCACATTCTCGCCTTTCATACGGTCTTGCTCTTCATGCCTTTCCTTTTGTAGAAGGTCGATAGGCTGGAACAAGACCACCGTTGCCAAAATGTCGGCCATGCTCTTGAAGGAGGCAACTTGCCATTCACCTTGTACTGTCACGGGGTATCGTTCTTCCCACCACTTCATGAATGATGCTTCTCTGATGATGCTTTTCTTGCTCGCTCGAGCCATCCATGTCCTTCAATTCTTGAATTTCAAATGTCACCTGAGCTTTGAGCCTTTCGCGAACGATGCCGTACCTACATCACAGCCAATGGAATTATCTCATTGGATGTTTCGTCCACCACTTACACCACTTTCCTTCACTTGACACACTTGAATGGGCACTTGATGTTGGACATGTGGCGTTCACCATATCCTACGACGCTTCCGAGTGGCTCCCAAAAGTGAATGCGTGTGGAGGGATAGTGCTTGTCTTGAACGTAAACCGAGGAGGTCCTGTGCAGCGTGAGGTGAGGGAAGCAACAAGAGGGGAAAGGACTAGGAACCTGACTCGAGAAATCACCTCGAAACCCAAAAGACTGCTCCGTGACGTAACTCGTCAAACCGCAATGACGTTCAGAATATCCGTCGTAAAACCCAACTTTCTACCTACTGCAACACATACTGACGCAGGGACTGAGGGACATGACGTGACAAGAAAGCATAAAGGGTCTGACTATCCACCTGTGGTTCCGTCGTCTGGGAAATCTCAATCTCGGAATAGCTTCATAACACTTGATCAACAATAAACGTTACTTTTACCAATTGCGAGTTCAATAATAGCAAGAACACTATTACACTCAATAAAACTTACTCTGAAAACCCGCATGGCCACAACCTAACTTCATCCCCAAACCCCCACACACACACGATATATCACAACCCATCAAAAATGAGCGACATCGCCAAGAAAACCCTTCCTGCCGGCGCCCAACAGCAGGGCGCCAAAACAGCCGACACTACTTCCCAGGCCGACCCCTCAGCTCCTCGCTCCACCCACGCCGGCGAAGAAGGTGCCTCCTATGTGGGGGGCTCTGAGGCCTACTCCCATGAGGCCGAGTCCTCCGCTGGGGGTGGGGAGTACACCCACGCAAAGCAGGGCGACGAGCACCTCGAGGGAATTGAAGAGGAGTCGGCTGAGAAACCTTCAAGTGATGAATTCGAGAAGATAGAAGCTGAAGGTGATGATGCGAGGACGGAGCTGGAGGCTCAGAGCAGGGAGCCGGCGGATTTTGATGTTGGTGATGATGATGAGACGGAGGAGACGGAGTCCAAGGCTCAAACTCAGACTACTGAGGGCCAAGAGGAGGCTGCTTCTGCCATTCCTGCTACCGAGACCGGGGAGGGCAGACCTGAGGAGCGGTCCACTGTTAGCGAGGCTTCCGGCAAGACTTCGTTACTCACCGAGCAAGCCAAGGAGGCCCTCGACAAGGCCTCGAAGGACCAGCCCACTGAAGAAGCGCGCGAGTCTTTCCTCCAATCGGCTAAAGATGGTCTGACGGCCGGAAGCACCATGACCGGCGTAACCAAGAAAACGGGCCAGACTGAGACTTCTGCAGCGCAGTCGCAGCCGCAGGAACAAGCTTCGCACCCGAGCGACGAAGTCTCTGGTTCTCATCAGTACAACGTTCAAGAAGAAGGGGAGGAGGGTGCCGCCACCGAGACCAAGACTGCTCCCAGCGAGTACACCGCTACCGCTCCCGACACTCAAGCGCAGCAGACCGGCACTTCCCAACCCAGCGGCGAAGTCCCCAAGGAGCAGCAATACGCTCGCTCCGTCACCTTTGACGAGTCGCAAAACAAGTCTCAGGAGGCGCCAACCGAGTACACGGGCGAGGACTCCGGCTCCGCGATCGGAACCGAACAGACGGCCACGCAAACTGGCACTGGCTACACTGGCACTGGCTATACCCAGTCGCAGTCGCAACCCCAGCCATCCCACCCATCGGACGAAATCTCGGGCACGAACCAGTACACCGGCACAGGAACTACCACCTACGACTTCGGCACCCGCACCGCTACCGCGCCAACCCAAATCGGCGAAACCGACCAAACCGGCACGGGAACTACCACTTACGACTACGGCACCCGCACCGCCACCGCGCCGACCCAAACCGGCGAAACCGAACAAACCGGCGAGGGTGTCCCCACGGGCGAGTCCGTCACCGTCGCCGAACACCTCGACTTCTCGGTGCTCAAGAACGGCAAGGTCAACAAGGGTGGCAACGTCATTGATTCCAATGGCAAGATTGTCGGGCGCGTCGTGTCGGGTATCCTGCAATACCTCGTCGGCAAGAAGGTCGACGAGAACGGGGACATTTGGTCTGACAATGGAAAGGTGATTGGCAAGGCGGAGCCAATTTCCGACAGCGAGCGGGACGATATGCTCAAGGAGCCGGCGCCCTTTGAAAGTTTCCCCGACGCGGTTGTGGACGGGAATGGCATGGTGGTCAGCAATGGGGAGTGGATTGGTAAAGTTATCGAGGGTGATTTGAAGGTGCTGAGAGGCAAGAGCGTCGATGCAGATGGCGACATTATGGATAAGGCCGGGAACGTGATTGGGCGTGCGGAACGCTGGGAGCCAGAACCCGAGGAAGAGCCTGAGCCCGAGCCCGAAGTGGACAAGAGCATTTTGGCAGGGAAGAGGGTCAATAAGGCTGGCAATGTGGTTGATGGTTCAGGAGTCATCTATGGTCGCGTGGTGGAGGGTGATGTGAAGAGGATGGTTGGTCGCATGTGCGACAAGAACGGCAACGTTCTCAGTGAGAGCGGTGATATTCTCGGCAAAGCCGACCTCGTGCCCGAGGGTGAGCGCGAGGGTATGAAGGAGGGTCCTTTCTCTGAGCTTGAGGGCTGCACCGTTGCCAAGGATGGAACCATCGTCACACCTGGTGGTGATATCGTCGGCCGTCTCGTCAATGGCGACCCCAAGGTGCTCTTTGGTCGTCCTGTCGATGACGATGGTGATGTTCTCGACAAGAACGGCAACGTCCTCGGCCATGCTGAGCGCTGGACGCCCGAGGAGGTTGAGAGGAAGAAGAACCCCATGTCTGGCCGCAAGGTCAACCGTGAGGGCAACGTCGTCGATGAAGACGGGAACATCATTGGCAAGTTGACTTCTGGTGACCCTCAGTCTTGCTCCGGTAAGGAGATTGATGACGACGGAGACGTTGTCGACTACAAGGGTACTGTCATCGGCCACTGCACACTCCTCGAGGATCTTAGAGAAGAGGAGTCGCCCGAGGATAAGGAGAAGAGGGAGCAGGCCGAGAAGGATAAAAAGCTGGCTCTCCAGATGGCTGTCTGCATTGAGCAGTGCCTCGACAAGATTCGTCCGCTTTGCAAGATGATCACCGAGGTGAGTTTCTCGCGTGTGTTACTTGAGTACTTAGCTATCAGTCACTGACCCGCGATGTTTGAACAACAGAAAATCGACAAGGCCGAACGCACTCCCGAGGATGAGCGTGACGAAGAGGCGCTCGTCAGGGAAGTCAAGCCCTTGATTGAGGAAGGTGGTCGTATCCTCACCGAGGCCAAAGGTATCATCAAAGGTCTCGACCCCGATGGCCGTATCGCAGCCAACGCCAAGCACAAGACTGCGTCGCGCGAGGCCACGCCTGAGGAGTACCACTTGGCCGAAGTCCTCAAGGACCTCACTGGTGACATTACCCAGTGCATTGAGAACGCCAAGAGGAAGCTTGAAGACATGCCTCATGCGAAGAAGGAGCTCAACCCTCTCTGGGGTCTTCTCAACGAGCCACTCTTCCAGATCCTGGCTGCCGTTGGCTTGCTTCTAGCCGGTGTTCTTAACCTTGTCGGCAGATTGGTAGGTTTACGCATATCTACCCGTCATTTTCTTGCTCTGGCGAATGGTGCTAACAGAGTTGTGCAGCTGAGCGGTCTCGGTCTTGGTGGGCTCGTCGATGGCCTCTTGGGAACACTTGGTCTCAACCGCGTCCTTGAGGGTCTTGGTCTTGGATCCCTTACCAAGAGTTTGACTGGAGCCAGCAAGAAGAAGAACAGTGGTCTCTTGGGCCTTGGTGGCTAAACATGTGCTGGGTAATGGGATGTTTTGGTTGTGGAATGTTTGAATATGGTAATGTTAATTGTCATGATAGTTTAATGTGTGTCATGAACCCGGTTCCCGGTTTGTGAATGTTAGAAGTCTAGTTTCTTTTGCTTAAATGATCAGTGTTTATAGTCGAGTGTCCTAATCTGAGACTCAGTCATTCTTCCCTCTCTTGTCCTAGAAAAAAAGTTGCAAAATCTTTAATGGCAAGAAACTTGTTGAGAGGCATATGAATTGTGAGCTTTGTATCGCGACAAGGACAATGGACCTTTTCCCCTTGAGAAGGAATTGAATTCAGGGCCGAAAAGGACAGGCGTCGAATTACACTTGATCTGGAGAAGTTGACTCACCACCTAAAAATGTTAGTGTCAGCAACCCGAGCGGACGGTTCGCTTCCCCTACCCACTGCATGTCGAGTGGAACAGTCAACAGAAGAGACCTCAGAGACCGTATCCTGGCATGAAACGGATGGAGTAGGTAGATCTCGACTATCACCGCCAATGCCCCGTGGTGTTGTCTCTCTTATCGCCGGCCACGTCAACTGTCAAGACGGGAGTGACGACGCCATCAAGGCTGCGAGTACGTATCATGATGCTTCTTGAACCCTGTCGTGTCGATGTTGGTCTGGAAGAACGGCCAAGAGCGGCGAACGGCCTTCGGTGCATGCTCGGCAGTTGTTGTTTGACATGGACAAGGATGAGAGGCTCTCACCAAGGAAACATTTCTGGAGCCGTGGATCGGTGGACTCTGTGGGTTCAGCGTGGACTGGGTGGGGCCTGAGAAAAGGGTGGACGGCAGCGCAAGTGGATTTGCGGGGAGTGGTGTGAGCGATATCGGAGGTAGCAATTCGACTGTCGCAGCTCAATGTTGGAGACGTGATTGGTCAATTCGGCCACAGCTCGCAGTCTCAAAAAAAGAACCTTGACGGTTGGTAATATGGTGAGGGTCGGTAGCGACGTCGGAGCATTTAAACATAAACCTTCGTTGTTAGGTTGGTTTTTATTGTTATTGACTTTGTGGTAGTGAGAATGAAGCTATTCAGGAACAATGAAAGGACATTATGAGAGCAAACTTGGAAGGCGGAAAGTCACCCCCCACATATTCGTTGTTCTGAGGATTCACGGCTGCCATGTGTGACACTAGTGATGCAGGGAAACGGGACCAGTACTTAGCGACTAGCGTTGGCCCAATACGTGGACGGTGAAGCTGGTGGCTACCAAGCAAAAACATTCTGTGGAATGTAGTCGCACGACCACATTATTGTCGGGCTAGATATTCGCCATTTTCGAGTTATGGAAGTATCTGTTTATCATCTTGGGAGACATTTACGATGAAGTAGTGCTACCCATGATCACGGAAAGCATGATGGTTGTGACACTGCTTGCCGTTCTCTACCGAAACATAGTGGTGAAGGTGGAGGTGGCCTTTTCTCCGAATTTGTGATGGATTCCCGAACAAACATCGGTCCGCATTCACGTTCCCTCGCTCCCGTTGCAAGAGTGCCGTACCTGTGATTTTCCTGGTGCCGTTCGTGATTGGTCTTGACGGTGCCTTGTCCTGCATGTTTGTGCCTGACGTGTAGTCGTACTGACGGGATATTGGATGACTCCAACTTGGACACCCACACACTCTTCCGTCGGCTGTCCGCTGTGTCGCGTGTGTTCCAACAAGGAACCCACTGACCGTGTTCAGTGTCAAATGTTGCCGTCTTCTTTTTCGGTACGGGCTCGGGGATGCTAGGAATATACATAGACAAGACGTAAAAGACGAAGCTAAACAAGGGTGGCGGGTCTTGTGAGGCTCGGACAGAAGGAGCCGGCCGGCTGTTTCGTGGACCACCACAAGACGAGATCAAAGCGTCTACCAGATGGAACAAGACACTTCAGTTGAAAGTTAAACACTTTCCTATTCACAACCGCCACACCGAATTCCATCTTGCCTTCTGGTGGAAAGATGAGAAATGTCTAAAAGTTCAAAGGAATCGGCAGAACCCAGAGCCAATCACAGGCTCGTGCGCCGCAGTGGCTGCTTCCGAAATCGCCACTACACTTTGCCAGCAACAAGCCGCCAGAGACCTGTCATTGGCTGAAATGCACCAAACCTGGCCTCTCGAGTTCCACCCGCCTGACTGTCGCGACCACAGTACCCCACACTTATGACTATCGTGCCGGCCAGAGTCAAATTTTTGAGCCCGGGCGGCGGTTCGACTCACATTGCTCCCGGTTCCCGGACGGTCTCGGTCTGGTAGTCGCTACACTGACCACCACACTGCATTGATTCATCAATTGTCATTCAATAAAGTACAACAAGAGACACTCTGCTTTCTTCGTAAGTCTGTCTTCTTGCTCCCTTTTCTTCCCTTCCCCATTTCACAAAAACCTTTGATGTTTTCCTAGTATTACAGGAATCACCTACAATCCTCCCTAATTTCTATTTCCTGCTGCGTCCTCAGCCGACGATATTCTCCTCTAACAAAGCCACTGTTTAATATAGCTTGTGGTCCCCCCGCCGCCGCCCGCGTGTAGCAGCACTTCGTTATCCTTCCAACCGCTCCCAATAGACCATATATATCCCCCAAGGCCGCGATGCTCCGATCACGTCAGGCCGCTCGCGCCTTGAAGGCGTTGACTGAGGCGCAACAGATCTCCCAGCGTACCACCCTCTCTGCCTCCCAGAGGGCCGCTGTTCTTCTCACAAACCGCTCCGTGCAAACGAGGAATCAATCCACTGCCGCCGCGTATGTCTTTCTCCAAAACATACCTTGGCCCGGTTGCCGAGCCCCTTATACCAGTGACTCATGGCCATCCAGAAATAAACAATGACAAGGCTAACATACACAACCATCACAGCGCGACGAGACCTACCCCTAGCCAACATTTCCAGCCTGAGCCTACACCTAGCAATGTTCAGCCTCTGGTGGGGCGCAAGCCCGACATGGACGAGTCGTATGTTTTATGCCCCGTCACAGCGAGTACGGATGTGATTCGGCCAGGCTAACAAGTTATCCGTTATGCAGCTTCATCGGCAAGACCGGCGGTGAAATCTTCCATGAGATGATGCTCAGACACGGCGTTAAGCACATTTTCGGCTATCCTGGCGGTGCCATTCTCCCCGTCTTCGATGCCATCTACAACTCTCCCCATTTCGACTTCGTCCTCCCCCGTCACGAACAAGGTGCTGGTCACATGGCTGAGGGTTATGCCCGTGCTTCTGGCAAGCCCGGTGTCGTCCTCGTCACCTCCGGTCCCGGTGCCACCAACGTCGTTACCCCCATGGCCGATGCCCTTGCCGACGGTACTCCCATGGTTGTCTTCTCCGGCCAGGTCCCCACCACCGCCATTGGCAGCGATGCTTTCCAGGAGGCCGACGTCATTGGTATTTCTAGAGCCTGCACCAAGTGGAACGTCATGGTGAAGAGTGTCGCCGAGCTTCCCCGCCGCATTAACGAGGCCTTCGAGATTGCTACTAGCGGCAGACCTGGTCCCGTCCTCGTCGATCTCCCCAAGGATATCACCGCTGGTATCCTTCGCCGGGCCATCCCCACCGACACCGCCATCCCCACCAGTCCCAGTGCCGCCTCCCGCGCTGCCATTGAGCTGAGCCGCAAGCAGCTCGATGCCTCGATCCAGCGTGTTGCCAAGCTCATCAACATCGCCAAGAAGCCCGTCATCTACGCCGGCCACGGTGTTGTCCAGTCCAAGGGCGGTCCTGCGCTCCTCCGCGCCCTTTCCGAGAAGGCCTCTATCCCCGTCACCACCACCCTCCACGGTCTCGGTGCTTTCGATGAGCTCGATGAAAAGTCTCTTCACATGCTCGGTATGCACGGTGCCGCCTACGCCAACATGGCCGTCCAGGAGGCCGATTTGATCATCTGCCTTGGTGGACGTTTCGATGACCGTGTCACCCTTAACCTTAACAAGTTCGCTCCCGCTGCTAAGGCTGCCGCTTCCGAGGGTCGTGGTGGTATCGTCCACTTCGAGATTCTTCCCAAGAACATTAACAAGGTCGTCCAGGCTACCGAGGCTGTCGAGGGTGATGTTGCCACCAACATCGAGCTCCTCATCCCCCAGGTTGACGCCAAGACCATGGCCGATCGCAAGGAGTGGTTCGGCAAGATCAACGAGTGGAAGTCCAAGTGGCCCCTTTCCGACTACGAGCGCGCCGAGCGCACCGGTCTGATCAAGCCCCAGACCCTCATTGAGGAGCTCAGCAAGCTCACCGAGGGCCGCAAGGAGAACACCTACATCGCCACCGGTGTCGGCCAGCATCAGATGTGGACCGCTCAGCACTTCCGCTGGCGCCACCCCCGTACCATGATCACCTCCGGTGGTCTCGGTACCATGGGCTTCGGTCTCCCCGCCGCCATCGGCGCCAAGGTTGCCAAGCCCGATGCTCTTGTCATTGACATCGACGGCGATGCCTCCTTCGGCATGACCCTCACCGAGCTCTCTACCGCTGCTCAGTTCAACATTGGCGTCAAGGTCATCGTCCTCAACAACGAGGAGCAGGGCATGGTTACGCAGTGGCAGAACCTCTTCTACGACGACCGCTACTCGCACACCCACCAGAAGAACCCCGACTTCGTCAAGCTTGCTGATGCCATGGGCGTTCAGTCCAAGCGCATCATCAAGCCCGAGGAGGTCGTCGAGGGTCTCAAGTGGCTCATCGACTCGGAGGGCCCCGCCCTTCTCGAGGTCGTCACCGACAAGAAGGTTCCCGTCCTCCCTATGGTCCCTGCCGGCTGCGGTCTGGATGAGTTCATTACCTTCGACCAGGAGCGTGACAGGAAGCGCCGTGAGCTGATGGTCAAGCGTACCGGTGGTGTCCACGGTCTATAAACGTTTTATCGTTTACGGCGATTTGGGCCTATTCCATATAGCGATGAAGATGGATGGATAACTTGTGGTGTTTGTCAAAAATGGGGATTTTCCTTTCGGCGTTTTACAAGCTGTATGTCTTTTTTTACAACTGCATTACCGGGACAAGAAAAAGGGTCTGTGTTGTTGGTGATCCGACGACGTTCGGCGAGGGATCTATTTCCATTATCTGGTTGGGGTGAAGTGAAAACGCATATTCTACTTTTTTGTTTTCAAGGGCTGCACGCGCGCGCGCACTCTTACCTCTGGAGGGGGGCAAGAGGGGGAAGGCAAAAGGTGGTCTCGATCACACAAGGAGGTTGTGTGTGGGTGCAACAAGCATAAAATCTGTTTCATGAAGTTGCGACTGCTTTGCGGGCCTGTATATATCATTATTTCCTTGAATGACTGGATACCACGATTTTTCTTTGCGCAATCACAGTTCCATCGCATCCAAGCATCACCTTGACCCAAATCGGTGACACTCGTGGATCATGAAATCATATATACCCACCTTGTTGGTATCTGGGCCTTTTGTGAGTTTGTATGCCTACAGATGTTACCTCCAGTTCATGGACGGTATCACCATGCCGTCGTTGCCGAGGAAACGCATCACAACAATGGTTTAGCAAGCAATAGGGGTAATCCCGAGTTCATTAACCCCAAGTTTGTACAACCATTTTTCCATCTCTAAGCTACCCTAAATTACCCGCCGGCCCACGCCACTTCTTTGCTCAGGGTAGGAGTCATAGAGGTACTTGTGTGCGCGAAGCCATAAACAAAAAAGAAACAAAGAATAAGTTAAAAAAAAAAAGAAACTATCCATCAACCTATCCAACGCTCCCGTCCCACGAAGTACAACTTTGCTCTTTCCCCCCGGATCATATGTTACGCATGACCGTCACATTACAGTGTTATTACCTTTTCCCCTGTCCAATGCCTTCCCCCTTTATCCACCCCAAATAAGAATTTCGAACCCTGTTGATGGATGCAAAGAGCAAAAACGAAATTAATACACAGCACAGCAACGATGTGTGGAAGCAATTATCGCCCGGGTTATGTTTGCCGTGCACGAAGCTTCAGAGGCAGGTTACTTCGTGTGGTGCGAAGCCTGGATAGCGGTCTGGATACAACGTACAGGTTAGCAAATTGCCTCTTGGTTGGTGGATATCAGAGAAGGCCAGAGTGCAGAGGACAGAAGTGACTTGAAGGCCAAGATAAATGTTCGAATGGCCGCAGACTCGGGTTACTAATGGGCTCTGTCCAATCGACAACCTGATCGTGACAGCGATGGGACGATGGTGGACAAACCAGACTACCATCATCATCATCATCATCCTCATCTAAGTGAGCCTACGCCGCAACAACGGACTCAACTTAGACAACCGTCCACTCTTCCTCGTCCGTAATCCCAGGCGCGGCAGCCTTGGACTTCTTGGTGGAGGAGGAAGAAGAAGGAAGGTACTGTTTCCAAAAAAGACACCAAAGGGGAGTTAGACAACCAAACGAAACGGAACAAACAAAACGCAAGGAAGAATGGAATGGATCCTTGACAGAGAGAGAGAGAAAGAGAGAGAGAGAGAGAGAGAGAGATAAATAACGTACCGGGCAGTTCTCACAAGCACAGTCTCCAGGCGTGCAAGTGCAGCTACCAGTGTGGCCGCAATCGCACGTCTGTGCCGGCTTGGTGGCTACGGGCTTGTCGCGGGTATCCGAAGCAGCAGCAGCGCCAGTGGAAGGGCCCGTGTTGGTGCCTGAGCCGGAGCTCATGTCGGCCTTGGTAGACGGCTTGTCGGACATTGTGACTTTCAGCTAGTAGGCTGGTGTTTTGGGTGCACCCAAGTGAAAGTGGAAGGTTGGTTAGGTAGTTTTTGTAGGTAGGTATTTATTTCGCTGTGTGTGTTTGGCTGCGATTGGGTTGTTGCGCTGTGTGACGAATATGGTATGTGTTCGGTGCTGGTCGGTGACACGGGGTGGAGAGAAGATCCGGTAGAGGTGATGACTGGAGGTGATGAGAGGATGGGGAGTTATATAGCTAATAGTGAGAGCCTTGGTTACGGCTGATGGACTTCAGATGGGAAACGATGAATGGAAGGGAGAGATGCAACGGAGGAAGATTGGGGTAGTGGCGAGGTGACGTAAGTGCGGTTTAGAGAAGTTTAGAGTGGTGATGGTGGAAGGGATCATGGGTTGGATACGGGCAAGAACGGGTAAAACGGTCGAGAGCGGTCGTGGAACTGAGTAGTAACATGGACGGATCACGGTAGACATGAGCTACTAGGTAGAGGTACCTAACCAACCCCTCTGGGAGTTGAACACACCTAAAGCTATGAGGAGCTCTCGAGAATTTGAGGAAGTCGAGTCGAGGAATCCGAGTCTTCTGACTCTGCGCATCGTGTTTCGTCAATCGAAACGGCAGTGACGATAAACCTTTCTCTTCACAGTTTTCGGAATAAGAGCTCACGGGCTCAAGGACATCACAAGGTCTCTGCGAGCAACCACGAGCTAAGTGGAAGATTGTCCGAGCGCAGAGCAATCGTCATACCTTCCGTGCGTCCGCTAGAGTGAGGAGAAGGTCAGCCTTGAGGTATAGGTTATTGGGTGAGGCACATGAAAGACGGCTTTTCGAAAGGCTGACCAACATTCGTGAAGCTGATATGATGTTACAAGATAGCCCTACAACAAAGAGCTAGTACACTGCAGCAACAGAAGAAGGGCAACCAACAACTACCTTTGACAAAAAGCAATGGCTTGTCTCCATATCCCACCAAGAAGGACGATCCGAAAAGTTCCAAACCCAGAGCTGCCAAGTAAAACCACCCAAGCCAACAGGGCAAGAGAGAAACTCGGAGATGAAAGAGAAGAAAGTAAAAAGGGGGTATCCAGACATGCAAACCTATATTATCAACACCTTCCATCCTTACAGTGATCAATCCTACCCCTTCCCTATCATCATAAACCCTATACAATTCCTTTAGTCCCTTCGGTCCCTACGGCACCTACTGCGCCTGTGGTACCGTCTCCGTTAAAGCCTTGTTGACTCTTGAATAAAACTTTGCCGCATGCTGCTTGGGGAAAGTGATTTCTTCAACCAAATAATCTGGCAGCAGATCAATAAGCGCGCGGTCCCTGCTCGCATCAAGCTGCGGCAAGTAGTGGAACTGGTCTTCGTCAAAGTACTGGGTCGTCTCATCCGCGTCGACGTGGGGAGAGTTGGCGCTGATGTGTGCAAGTTTGAAATGGAGTGCTGATTACAGGTATTGTTAGTGAACCTATATCGTGAACAAGCAGAAGGTGGGAGTACGGGGTATACGACGACTTACTTCCATTCTTCCCCGTCTGTATACAATCATACACATCCTCACCCGTCTGCTGGTCCCTCTTGACCCCTCTGACGATCAACCCGGTCAGATCCGAGTAGAGATCCTCTTTCAACTGATGCTGCTGCGTCGCTTGGGCAATGGCTTCCGAGTTGCCCATGGTGAGCATGCGGTTGCCGTTCTGCTTGTTCTTCATGGCGCTTCCAGGCACTTGAGGTTGGCCAATCTTGGCGACCGCTGCGGCTTCGGCTTGACGGGAGGCTGTGAGCTTGATGTTGAGGGCATTGACTTCCGTCTTGGATTTTGTGAGGGAGCTCGTGAGTTCGGCGACTTTGGCATTGAGGCTTGACAGTTGGGATTCGGATGCTTCGAGCTGCTTGTGGAGACGGGTGGCCTCTCTGGCGGCTTCCTTTTGGGAGGTGAGCTCGGCTTTGAGAGCGGCAATCAGCTGGTCGGAGGCTACGGAGAGGTTTGTTAGCAGTTGTCACCTAATAGTTTTCGAATACAAGACATAACACACCAGCCGTCCTCTCCTCGGATTGCTTCCTCAACCTATCAAAGTTCCTCTCCGCCTCCTTAACCGCAACCTCTCTCAGATCTCTGTATTTCAGCTCCAACGCCTCGTACTTCTGCGTCAGCTCGCCCAACTTGCGCCGTAGCTCCGGGTCGTCAGTCCTTGCCCCAGCCGTATGTGTCTTAAACCCCAGCCCCAACGAAGACGACTTCCTGGTTGTGCTCGCTGGAGGTCCGCTATGCCACGCCCCCGGGATCGGTAACGATTCTTCCTCCTCAATTTGGGTCTCCTCATGTGTCACCTCCGTTACCTCTTCCTGCTGTGACGTCTCATCCTCTTCCACTGCCACCAACTCCTCCACCTTCTTCTTCCTCCCCCTTCCGCCCCTTGTCGCAGTCGCCGTCACCGACATGGGCGTCTCCGTCACAGCCGCTGCAGCAGTTTTCCTCGGCCTCCCCCTTGTCGCCCTTGCCGTTGTTTCCTTCGGCGGCGCCTCCAATTCCTCGGTAGCAGTAACATCATGCATAGTCGTATCCTCGTCCCCTTGCTCCTGCGCAATTGTCCCGGTGTGCTCGGTGGATTCCATTTCTTCCTCTTGTATAGTAGTAGCGGCGGCGCGCTTCCCCCTTCCACTGGTGCGAGTTGCTCTTCCCACGGTAGAGGGAGTCGCGGTAACGTTGCCAGAACTCTCTGCCAGGGCGGCACGAGCAAGGGCGGCTTTTTGTCGGACTGTAAGGGCTTTGGTCTTTTGCGCGGACGCCTTGGTGACCTTGTTTGCGGAAGCGGTCGCCGCAGCGGTTCGCTTACTCGCTACGGAGGGAGTGGAAGCGGTCTTTCGTTTGGCGGGAGCCATTGTGCTTGCGCCTGCGCCCGAGGCGGCTTTTTGTCTTGTTGCTGTGGTTGCTGTTGTTGTTTGGGCTGTCGCTTGTTTTGCCTTTGACGCAGCGGTGGGTTTAGTTGCTGACCCCGTCTTGACTCCTGTCGTGCTCGGCTGCTTGAGAATCGATTTTGGCTTTGTTATTGTCGATGTCAATTTTGTTTTCGTTGCCGCTTTACTGCTGCCGAAGCGAGTAGATGCAGGCCCGCTAAGTCCGTCCTCCGAATCCGATTCCACCAGTCCCAGCAAACGAGTGCCGCGTTGCGCCCTTGACATCAGACTCGGAGGTAATGCAAAAGGTGCAGGAAGGGATATCTGAATGTGGGTTTCCGGTCGACGTTGTCGTAGGTGGTCGTCGATCGCGCTGGCGGTGATTGGCGCGCAATGGGGTCGGATGGAATGCGATTAGCGACGCGCAGGTCGGTAGCTGCTGCTTCAACTGGGGCGAAAGATTGGCGGCAATTCTGCACGTTGGAAGGACGCGTGTATTTCACTCACTCCACGACAGGTGTCAGCGCGGGTGCGAGAGAGTGACGAACTTCAAGCGATTGAAGGTTGCTGCGCTGCAAAAGTAAACAATTTATTGTCGGGAAGGAAGTGGAGGGGCTGTCGCAAGACAGAATCGCGGCTTGTCTCCTTCTCTTCAGGGTTAGGGTTTAAGCAGGTTACACACTCCATTACCTCAGCTCCGAGTCCCTTTCCTAGTCAAAGGGAATGGCAAGATCCTTCTCATAAAGTTCCTGTTTCTTGATGGAATCTGCAGATGGTAATCTAAAATAGCGCCCCCCCAAATCGTTAGACGTACCGCCGCAACTCCCATGGTCTTTATTCTGCCCTTATACCCTTCGAACGCCAGATATGTACAAGCCCGCTATATGTGATAAAGTTGTCATAAAACTGTTTCCCCGCCGTTTACCATTACAATCGATATTGGATAACACATCCTGTTCCTCCTCCTTTTCGTTACTAGAACGAAGTGAACTGCGTCCTCAGCGACAAGAAAGCCAACGAACCAACAAGCAGGCCGCCTAGTCCTCAGCTGTCCTCTTTGCCTCTTTCAGTCTCTGATGGTGTTGCCTCCTGATGGTCCACAATGAGACGCAAAGCCCGATAGCGCAAGCACCAAGCGTCATGTAATATGCGTCTCTATAGCAGTCGATACCATCAGGACAGGTGCGCTCGCCCTCGTCATTAACAATGCTGTGCTTGTCAAAGACTTTGCCGTAAAACAGGTTAAAGACGTTGCCTGATACGACAGGGCTCAAAGTCATGAAGCCCCAGTTCTGACTGAGTCCATGGATACCGAACGATTCGGCCACGATGGATGGGAAAACGCCGAAGAGGAAGCCGTAGCCAAGACCAGAAAGACCGGAGACGAAACCGAGCAGATGTGGGTTGAGGATGTTGAGAGCGCACAGCTGAGCGATGAAGAAGATCACGCTTCCTAACGTAAGGCACCAGACACGGCTGGCCTTCAACACCTTGACGAGGAAATCTGATCCGACACCTTGAAAGTAAAATTAGTACTAATCCTCAACATGGCAATGAGCCACTTCTTACCGCTGAGCAGTCGGCCGATAAAACTACCGACAGACAGAATAGAAACATGCATCTGTTGCCGATGAACGAGGAATGTGTCATCAACTGTCTTGTCATAGTATTTCCATAGAGCGTTGACATCGTGGCCGATGTTGCTGTTAGATGTTAGCGGACAGGGCTCACAGTATAGGTAGAAAGTCACAGCAAGGACTCAACACGTACTTGATGGTCATCAAACCGATTCCAGCCAAGATGGCCATAATGCAAAACAGTTGCCAAAACTCGAGACTCTTCAGCAAGGCCCAACCACGGATATCTATACGGTGCGAACGATCCATATCAACACTGCTCTCAACATAAACATCGCCTGGTAGTGAGGACGATCTGGACACAAGGGACGATGTCTCGTCAATGTCTTCCTGTGCCGTTCCCGCAGAGGCCGCTTCGACGTCATTGGATCGGCGAGGGGGGCTGACGTCTCGAGAAGATGATGGCCCCACGAGCTCGTCTGTGGCTCCGCTGAGGGCCGGTGCTGTAGTGCCACTGGGAGTGGTGTAAACAGTGGGCGACATACCAGGTTCTCCGTCGACGAAACTGCGACCAGCCTGGGGCTTGGACTCCCCAGATAGTGTCCGGCGCAGTCGTTGAGAGCTCGAGAGCGCTGGCCCGGAATGGACCGGGTGATACGAAGAACGCGGGTAAACCTTGAGGAAGAAAAACCCGAGGAACGTAAGGGTGAAAGTGCCAACGGAAAGGAACATGAGGAAGGCGCCAGTGTTGCCGGGGAAGAAGACACTCCCAGAGGCGGAGAAGAAGAATGCACTAAGACCAAAGGCGGCCAGCGGAAAGGCCGTGGCTGTTCCGCGGTGATGAGGCCAATTCAACGCCGACGTCTTGACTGAGGCAGCAAAGGCCATGCAGCTTCCAAATCCAGTCAAGAAGCTGAAGATGCAAAGCAGGGGAACGGAGCCAGTGCCGCTTTCATAGGCGGCTTTGAAGGGGAAGTATCCCAAGCCCAGCAACAAGGCGCCGAGAATGACTGGTGGGCGGGTTCCTCGGCGGTCCACATACATTCCAACTGGCACGCCCATCGAGTACATGCCCAGATTCCCGGCCAGTCCGATCAGGTTGCTCTGCGTCGTCGTGAGGTGCAGCTTATCGGCAAACTGAGGAGCCCATGCTGAGTAGACATACTATCCAGAGTACGCAGACGGCGCAAGAAGTTAGCAGTAGTCCCATACGGTAGCTTTGTGTGGCACGACAGGTCGGGGAGATTGCCCACATTTGTTCCACATGCTAGTGATATAACCGTTGCTGCTATGCTCGACACCAGGCGAGCGCGTTTAAGCTGCTGGTCGAGCATGGTCTTGGTTGTAGTTGTCATGGTTGGGATAACCGCAAGGTGAAGAGACTCCTGAGTCTCGAACGGTTAAGTGATCACGATCAAACGGTCTGAAGCATCCCCGCGACGCCGTTGCAATGAAGGGCCCCTGCCGATCGCAAAAGGTGTCGGAAATCCGGAGTTGGAACAGGCCAAAACTAGTACAAAGATGGGAGAATCGGCAGCAAGCCTGGCATGGCAATTCAGAAACAGGATGAAGGAAATACGATCAAGTCAAAGTTGGGAGGAGGGAGGGAGGATGTGTGTTGTCGTCACTGGGGTGTAGGTACTTCCGACACATGCCTTATCTGACACTACCTTATCAGCCCGTATCATACTCGCCGTAAGGGGTGTTGATTGTTAGCGGTTGTCCAGTGACGCAGGCCCGCTGATTGCGAGTTCCTGGGGGTCATTGTCCCAAATGCCATCTTGTGATTGGCCCAGGGCCTGCGGGCAGCTGACAGGCGGTTCCGATACAGGACCTAAGCAGCCAGCCGCCTATCCAAGTATGATACATATGAAACATGATCCGTCGTCCATCTTCCCGTCGCAGTCTCTCCTGAATCTCTCTCCCTTCGGCGGGGCAGAGCTGAGGTGAAGAGAACAGCCCATGTAGGTATTGGTGCCCGACACAACGGTGTGAGATGAGAGTTGAGTGTACCAGAATCGTGGTACAAGACTGTCATTAGGTAACTCACGTAGCTGTTGAAGAGCAGTGTCCACTCCCCGTAGGTCTAGAATTGGATAAAGAGTTGGATACGTAATGAGAATGGGGGCATGGATGGACCTAGACAGCTGAATGTTCCCCAGATTCGAAACGGGTCCTGGAGTTACAGTACGATGCCGGCGGGTCCCCGCTTGCCCCGGGCTCGGGAGACGGGGATGCCGGTTTGCCCGGGATCCATGTCCGTGGATCCGGATCCGAAAGTTATCGACATTGGAGGAAAGCTGAGGGTTACGGCTGAGTATGTACTAGCCCACGTGGTATCGTTGCTGTGTATGCAATACTTGTAATCCAATGGTATCCGGCCAGGGATCTGTGATGGCTTTCAGTGCATTTTGAGGTCAGCATCTAATGACTGGATTATGAAGAATCATGAGAGGTGATCTGTGTCAATTGGAACGGACAAGCGAGATTTTGAAAAGACACTGAAGAGTCGGTAATCTAGTAAACAGCGAGGCTTTCACTTTCATTGATCTGACTGAGGCGGAAGTTGCCCGGTTGAGTGATTGGATTGATCGAGACGGGCATTGATCATGCCCGCTGAACGTACCTAGGTACTCATGGTGGCGCAGTGTGGCTTGAATGCCAGTAGTCTACGAAATGATTGGCCCCCGAGAGGTGCCCTGGGCTTCTGCCAACCCAGCCGCGTGTGTCATCTGCTACCCGCCCGCTGAACCAACTGAACGACTGCCCTGACGTCCGTCTGGTCGCAAGTTGACGACTCACGCCGCGGGATCTTGGACGATTCTACCTAGATTTTGTTACCTATCACCAAACGTCTCTTTCTCGAGTATCGAGCTGCTACGATTTGCGCCAGTTTCAACGGCGAGCATACATCCTATTCACTTCTTCGTCAATCGACCAAAATCAAACTGAAAACCGCAACCTGATCCACCTTCGCCATGGGCGCGCTTCTTTCGCTGCCGCTGCTTGCGGTGCCGAGTCTAGGCACTGTAAGTTGCCTCCACACCACGAGCTCACGAACTCGACGTTATGACCCATGATACTGACCATCTCCCCCCGTCACACAGATTCTCGGATTTGCTGGTAGCTGCTGCGGTGCTGCGGCATGCTCCGCTCTCTGTAGCGCGTGCGGAAAATGCGGCAACAGGTTGGTGATGACTGTCTCTACGGCATCCTGTTTGCTAAACTAACATCGGTTGGAATAGTGTCCTTACCCGTATCGCATATGCCCTCATCCTTCTCATCAACTCGATACTTTCGTGGATAATGCTCACTAAATGGGCAATTGAAAAACTGCAACACCTCACCTTCAACTACGTCAAGATCAGCTGTGGAGATGGAGACTGCTATGGCTGGCTCGCTGTCCACCGCATCAACTTTGCTCTCGGCTTGTTTCACCTGATGCTGGCTGGCCTTCTCCTCGGAGTAAACTCTTCTAAGCACCCTCGCGCGAAAATTCAGAACGGCTTCTGGGGACCCAAGATCATCGCCTGGCTCGGCTTGATTGTCCTAACCTTCTTCATCCCGGACGAGTTCTTTGTGTTCTGGGGCAACTATGTCTCGTTTATTTGTGCGATGCTCTTCCTCATTCTCGGCCTTATTCTACTGGTCGACCTGGCGCACAACTGGGCCGAGTACTGCCTGGCGCAGATTGAGGATACCGACTCGCGTACTTGGAGGGCCATCTTGATTGGCTCGACGCTTGGCATGTACCTCGCGTCCCTTGCCATGACCATCATCCAGTACATCTTCTTCGCTGGGAATGGCTGCTCCATGAACCAAGCAGCAATTACCATCAATCTGCTACTCTGGATCGCCGTTTCGGCCATATCTGTGCATCCGACAGTGCAGGAGTACAACCCCAAGGCGGGGCTTGCGCAAGCCGCCATGGTGGCCATCTACTGCACCTACCTGACCATGTCTGCGGTCTCGATGGAGCCTGATGAGACCGAAGACCGGCGGTGCAACCCTCTGGTGCTGGGCCAGGGCACGCGGACCACCACCATTATTCTCGGCGCCATCGCAACCATGCTCACGGTGGCCTATACCACCACACGCGCAGCAACCCAGAGCCTTGGTCTCGGTGGAAGCGGAAGGGGACAGATCCAGCTGCCCGATGCGGATGAGCATGACCTCGTGACGCAACAACCAAGCCTTCGGCGGGAGATGCGGGCTGAGGCGCTCCGTAGGGCCGTTGAGGAAGGAAGTCTTCCTGCAGATGCCCTCTTATCAGATGACGACGAGAGTGATGCGGGTGACCGTACGGCCAACGATGATGAGAGATCGAGCACTCAGTACAGTTATGCCATGTTCCACGTCGTCTTCTTCCTGGCCACTGCCTGGGTTGCTACGTTGTTGACCATGGACTGGGATGACAAGAACCAGGGCGACTTTGCCACGGTTGGTCGTACGTTGTGGGCGAGCTGGGTCAAGATTGTGAGCTCGTGGGTCTGCTACGGCTTGTATACCTGGACCCTGGTTGCACCAATTGTGCTGCCAGACCGCTTCGATGGCTACTAAACGGTTTTGATTACTTTGGCGCCTCGGGTACCCGCTTGAGGTTGAGGGAGTACACTACCTGTTCTTCATCACTTATCACATTTTTGTACTGGAGTTCTAGGGGCTAATGCATTTCGGGTGTATGGGGTTATGATGGCAACTGGCTTTGATAGTTTTAGTGAAGCATCGCTTTCATGTCTCTGGTAGGCCATTTGCTGAATGATTATTGGATACATTTTATGTTACAGACGTATTCATGTCAGACATTTTGGGCATCAGATATGCCATTTGGTGAGATGCTTATCCATTTATCATTGAAGTAGAAACGGGATAAGGTGGGTTCAGTGACATGGAAGGAAGCACCGAAGAGCGAAAAGTGGCCGCCATGTTCGGGCAAGACCGATGATGATACCTGGGTATTTGGACCGTAACTTCCTTATACGGAATTACTAGCAAGAACTTGAAGCCCTAAGACTGGTACGTCCCTTCCTTCACAACCCGCACAGATCTCCAGCTCCAGTCCTCTGTCAGAGTGAGTCGAGTGAAAATATCTAACAAATGTCATGTCTTGCCCAATGCGATCTCCACATCCAACTAGAGCTCGTCATCCGAGTTGCATCATCCGAACCTTTGTTCCAGGAAAAGAGATATTCGATTTCTGTTGTCTTTTTAAACCCAACCATTTAATGTTTTCCACCCAATTATCTGGCTAAATCTCCTTGCGGCCGGAAGTCCTTGTCTTTCTTACTGGCAATCATCATTCTTCACTTTCTTCTCCCGCACTCTCGTCATTCTTCCTTCACCGGTTGTCGCAAGAAGGTGTCAGGTGTACATCGGCAAAGCTTCCTCGCGGCAACGCAACGTCGTGGACATTCCGGCCTCTTCCCGGTAACACCAGAATCAATATCTCGCTCGGTGTGCGAATCGAGACATCCATGGAGAGGAACAACGGACAATCGATGGTACGTATCTTGAAACTACCTGTGTTTGGGTGGTGTCGACAATTCCGACTTCCGCGTTACTAACACTGCATGCCAACGCTAGTATCGTACCACGCAATACCTTTTCCACGAATCGCCGGGATGACGTCAAAATATAGGGCTCCGTGTGGGACTTCCTACGGCCGCTTGATCGGAGAAATCCAGTAACCAGGGTCTGGTTTGCCTTATTCAGATACCCCGAGCCTTGCCTCGACAGGAAAATCAGACGGAACATCATCCATAGACTACCCTGGGCTAGATGCTGCCATCCATGGAAAGAATTCCCTATTCCATGGACAGAGTCATCTGTATGAGGTCTGTCAGAACCTATCCGATGATCAAGGTACTTCACGAACCCTTCACCATGGGTGGTTTATCCGAGACCTGTTTGCCTGTTGTTTCTAACACTGAGTTTCCTCGGCCCGCTTTCTCGCCCTCGCCGTTCCCCCGGCTGTCTTTTCGCTCGTTGGATTCGCAGAGCCGCACCAAAGTCCCAGACTTCTATGGGAAAAGTCCACAAAACCAGTCTATGAGGCAGTCAACCGTTGCATACTACCACGACAGACTGATAGACAGGGGCATATATGACAAGAAGTCATAATTACCCTGATTATAAACCGTGCCGACCAATCGTTGTTTCCTTCCCCTGGAACAGGGGGTTCGTGCTATGACAAGGAAACTTAAGAGTCGCTCTCTTGTCATTAACACTTGCGCAGTCGGCTTCAAACTCGCCTGATCTAGGGAGACCAAGAGCGTCTGGATGAATCGGCTCCATCCCGCGATGTGAAGAAGCATGCGAAAGAAGCACAACAGGCTTGACGCATAATCACACGTACGCCAACGTTTCGGCTACATAAAGATCATATCAGTAATCAACAGGCGACCAAGGTTGAAGACCTCAATCGCCAAAATCAAAGGCCCGTCATGCGAGAAACCGCCTAACACCTTGATTCATGGCTGGGAAGTTCGCAAACCTACAGCCAACATCGCTGACTCCAGCACCTATACATCAGGGAAGGTTGCTCTCCTGGCTATCAACCAGCTGCTACGTCCTTCCATGCTCCGGACCTTAATCTTATCTCGCCATCCCGCATGTCTTTGATCTCCTGGGTCAGAAGAACGGAGTGGGCCTGCCATCATTGCATACCTGAGCCCCGCCAACTTGTGTAACGGTTTCACAAACTGACAATACATACAGACGCTCGCGAAACAGTGGTCTAACAACAAACAAATTTTCCAATGTTGGAACGAAAGGTTAGAGAGTTTTTCGTGGGTCCTGAAATTTCCCGATCCGTCTGCATTCTTTTCTGGCTTTGAGATGAACCATACAATGGCCATGGGAGCACAAGTTTGCTTCAAGGGGGTTCTGATTACATGCTTTTCCTGCCACCTCACAGCTCTACGCGTGCAGGCGACAACAACATGGCATTTCCTATTCACGTTAACTTTGTTAAGTAGGTGGCGACTGAACAAAGTTCCGGCAAGAACAGAAGTTGGCCCAGATATTCTGCTTTATTCCGAAATCTTGTTCAGTGTCTCACATCAGTGTGATCTTCAACTACGCTAGTTTGTCACCCCAGAGGGCGTCAAGGCTTGGAGGCAGTTCACAGAACATCCAACGCCAGGGGTAACCGTGTAATATCAGGTCTCGGAGCGTCCAAGATTCCGATGAGCACTTTCATCATGATTCAATCTGGGGAAATGCCACCTCTCGAAGGTTACACCAAGTCCCCACAGCTTTGACGCATTCTCGACGCGGTACTTTGCTCGCAGCTAGCAAACGGAATTATGACCTTTTACTGGCCAACACAAAAGCAATATGTACCTTTCCGACCGTAATGGCCATACGAGGAAGGCCCTTTACCACCACCGCTATCGGTCTAGCCAAATTGCGACTTTGGGGTACAGATGGGTGCGTCAATTGCTTTGACATTTCATCCATAGGTACGTACCCTTTCACTGAACTTCGCACTCATCGCAAGGATTCTACGTCGCCATCCCTCCCGGCAAGAAAAAAAACAGAATCATTGTCCGAACAAATTGTGTTGCCATGGATGACCAGAAGCCTCATCCCTCATGGATTGGAGAGTCGACTTTGTCGTCGGATTAACCCAGTGTCTCCAATCGTGCCTTCAGGATCCCAGGCGTGTGCTGGCTAGCATCGGACGATCACCGTTTATCACAGCGAAATCGTAGATTGAAAGCCAGGTGAGGGAAGAATGTATCAATGCATGGGAACTAACTGTGCACATCGGTTACTGTACCATGCCACTCGCAGACGCCACATTTTACAAGTAAGCAAACACACAGAAGCTCTTGTTCCATTACGACGATGCTACTGATGACGATGCTATAGACTACCGCATAAGTTATACTCACTTGCTACTGATATCGAGCGCTCGTCGCTTCAGACAAGTTTTCGCTCCTTAGCCATCAAGATGCCCCGCCCACACAGCTCGATTTTGGCCTTCACATTCGATGCTCAAGAGGGACATGGGAGCTGTTCAATCCTCTTGTCTGTCTGCAGGTCAGCACCGTAAAAGACAAACAGACTGAGTTCAACCAACTCATCTGACGCCAAGAACCAAACAGAAGTCAAGAAGACTCGATCAAAGCCTGCAGACCGGTCAGGATCGTACACGCTGTTTGTACGGCAATACTTGACCGATGTCATTTTGTCTTGCTGGAAAAAATAATCCTATCACGCAATGCTTCTGAGATTCGATCGAGCGGGCTGATTTCAACTCCAATGACGGTATTGAAGGAAAGGCATAGCACAACATCGGAATGAGCTTTTGGCGAAGCGACGAATTGACGTCCACTATTCCGCCCCGGCATTAATGCCGTTGCCCTCAGCTCAAATGTCCTTCATTTGGCGCTTCAGTCTTGCATGGCGTTGACAAGTTCAAAGCAGAAGCATATACACGGATGTAACGAAGTGGCGTCACACGGATGTGATGCGAGTAGAGGCGAAGAAAAACAGAGAGACGGTGAACGATACTGGCTTTGCGAGCATGCCGGAAACATGAACGCCGGAGATACTAGAGGCACGGAGCGCCCTGGCATGACACGAGGCGCTCTAGGTGAGAGCAGGATACCCTGCCTAGGGAAGCATCAAGCTACGAGGATACAACAAACCTGTATCCTTGAAGGTCTCGATTAGCAGAGGAACTGGTACCTTTTCTATTACCTAGAGAGCACAGCGCTGCTCGAAGCAGTACCGAGACGACGATGTAGGATTCACCCACAAATTTCCAGCTTCCTGGGTCACACATGTGGTCTCTAACGCTGAGCCTGCAGGGGAAGCGTGAGGTGATGTAGAGAAGAGAATGAAGTGATGAGAATCTGTCCCTGATACTTTCACACTGCAAAACCCGCAGGTAGGTGGCCTTCTTTCAATACTTCATTATCTAGTCTTCTCACCTTCAAGCTGTATGTGACGGCTAACTACTTACTGTCGCGTACCCACACCAAAACGCAGTAGATAGAGGGACGACGACTACTGCGGAGGTCAACAGTCTACAGCCTGGTAGAGGGACTCGAATGAGGTAGTACTCTGCTACAGAGGAGTCCTCCTTATCGGCAAGGTTCCCAGCATAACCCCGGCTAATGGACAATCTGCATATTAGGCCGGGCCTGGGGCTCATGGACAAGCTTCCCTTGAAAGCGAGGTGTATCGACTCGACATGTACCTTGACCAAGTGTGGTTGGGGCTGTCTGTGATAAGCCTTGGGTTTGATCATGATCTTTCACATCTTCTTCGTCTTTCTGTACATGATGACTGACCGCGTGACCATAGGTACGAATAATACATGCATGCTAGATTACCGGTAAAGCTTGGATCCGAATTGGGCACCATGTCTGCATTGCTCATCACCCACCAACCCCAAGCCTGTTGATTGATGCTCATTGATAGCCGTTGGCCGTACAGGGCATCATCACAGCAATGACGAGACTTCATAATCTCAACATGCTGAAGAGTCTGGGTTCCTTCGAGATCTCTGTTGTTTCCGATATATAAGCCGGAAATGTCCCCCATCAGAGGGGCAAGTCAGAAGCTGGCCACCAGCGGAAGAAGTTTCATCACAATCCTCCCTTTATTCAAGAATACGACTTAATCGCACCGCTCATGATTTCGCTATCAAGTGCACCCACCAGCGTATATCACAACGGATAGACAACGTCCGAGAAATTTGAGCATTTCTCCTGCCATCCGCAGCACTGAGATTGTCATAGCAACCACCACACTGATCAGCCATTTGGTCTCGACCACCGCCACCTAGTCCACAAAGCCATCCACCCACTCTCTCAGAGCAATACAGGCTTTCGCGGAAAGAATCATGCCTCACAGCGTGAGAGAAAATTGTCAACCAGCTACTGGTACTGACCATCAAGGGTTGGTGCCACCACATCCTCTGCTTTTGCGAGGTGAAAGGGGAGGAAGGTTGTTTATGTGAATGTGTTTTTCTGTTATAAGGGTAGAGATGGAAAGGCAAAGGGGCAAGTGTGAGTGCGTGTTGTTCAGGGCCTCACCACCAATTCTCTATGTAGCTTCTCCTCCTCCCAACAACAGCAAAACCGGACTAAATCGTCACCCGTCAGTCATAACAACGGACAGCACAGTCACAGCACCACCCCTGACACAAGCACCACTGTTAATCCCATGCTGGTTCGCTGGCAGGAGGAGCGAAATCGGAGCAATTTACCTATCACCGAGACGCTTATTGGACAGTCCAATGAAAGCGGCGGTGGTAGCACATAGAGACCAGACGGGATGACAGGCGGAAGGTTGATTTGTTAGGGGGATTTGTCTGGTAAGTTACCTTACAGCAACTGACATTTACCTATTGCGCAGGCCCTCGACGTTTTGACTCCCATTGAGTGTCCTGATCATACTAACCTTTATCCCGGCTATCTTACAGTATCACTGTTTGCTTCTAGTTACTGATTTCCTCGCTTGCTTTTCAGCTCAACAGAAATTGGATACACAAAGTACCATACTTTCAGGGTGGCTTTGACCTTGAGAGAAAGGGAGTGGGAAGAGGAAGGGAGAGCAGAAGAGAAGACAGGGAAGAGGAGGAAAGTTCGGAAACTCGCTGGTACTCTCACTGACAGTTAGGGCTGGACAAACGACTCGAGTGTTACGGGCGGCTAACAGGAGGGTAAGGGAAAGGGTGAGAGTGAACAATGAAAGGGGGGGATCTCGAGTCTTCACCCTCGTGTCAAGATCGGGGGGCTCCCTGCTGGCTTTCCACAATTCTTTGGCATCTCTTCTGGCTGTGTAGGCTTGCAGAAAACACAGGAAGGACCAGCACCAACAGCAGCAGGAGCACGCACAGCTTGTATCACCAAGGATATCGTCTCGGGCATTCACTTGCAGGAATTGCGGAGAGGAATCCGGCAAATCTGAGCGGAGAACATGACGGGGAAAGCGAGGAGGGGAGGAGGAGACAAAGGCTGTCAAGGCGGTGAAGGGGCGTTTAATCGCGTTTCTTGTGGAACAAAGGGCGTACGAGGGCATGTTGCTTTTTCTCGATTTGGTGAATTTTTCTTTCTTTCTGTTTTTTGTTACCGCAGCCGTGAGGTGCCATGCCAGCTCTGACTGTGCCATGACACGGCAGGCCTGCCACGCCTGCCGTGGCAGGCAGCATGGCGGTGGCAACAAACTTCATATGTGTACAACAACGGAGCGAGGTATCTATGTGTTACATACCGAGAAAAGGCTCGGGAAGGAAGTCGAAGTTGAGATGGGCTGAACCGGGCCGAGAGAAGGGATGTCGGGCCACGAAGTGTATGAGCACTGAGCTGAACGCAGCTTCCTTGTCTAACTGATACCCCCGGGCGGTTATGGTGTTTTCTTCTTGTTACTGTTGTTCCAGGGGCAGCGTTGCTGTAATGGGACTCTTGGTTTCCACTTATTTGTTATTCATCCCCTTTATTTCACCTGGTGTGGTTACGTCTTCTCCTATTGTACCACGTCCATGATCAATCGAATCACCCTGCTCTCTGTATACCCTGGGTTTTCTTGGCTCTTAAAGCTCCTTCAATAAGGATGCCGATGTGTCGATGCCTATTTGAAGTATTCAGTCTCTCTCGCATTTCCTCCAAGTGCAAACAGATGGCATACACTCTTACCATACCCGGTAATCCGGGTGAGTGTCCATATTTCACCACCCTGTTTATACCCAGCCAGCCTAGCTGAGCTATACACTACCAGCTCTTTCTACTTGTTCCAATGCCGGAATGAATCCCATGCCTAAATAGCTATCGACATCTTCTTGGTGCTGCATTTTCCCCTACGTTTCTGATCTCATACAATGATTGGCCTTCTCTCTTACCTAGGGGCTTCCTCCCTCCCGCAAAGATTATCTCCCTCGTTGCCCTCCACTTTTCATTTCTCGTTCTCTTTATCTTTTCGCCAGCCCAAGCTCAGATTGAAAATTTGCTCCCGAATCCATCTATTCGTCCATCCATACATCCACGAAATCTCCCCATCCCGTCCCATCCCTACCCCTTCTCTGGCCTTCCCATTCGGTTCCGCTTCAGCTCACTAGTCTAGTCTAGTCCACCCCTTTTTTCCACCCTTCGTAACTTCGTTACCCTGTCTGCCAGCCTCATCATGCAGTTTTCTCGAGCAACATGTCACTCGCATGACTGTATGATGAGTTGTAGGTGTTACGATTATGTACCTAAACGAAACTTGAAATCGTGGGAACCCAAAGGGAGATGGCGGCGGATCGAAGGAATGACACTTGGTGAGTGAGCTTTGTTTGGGTGTGTCCATAGGAATAGGGGGGGTTCTCACCAATACGCCCATTAGGGGAAGTTCCTGATTACTAAAAAAAAAATTATGTGAGAGTTTCTGCCAGAATGACTTCTTGGGTGACTGACTGAGTTTACTGTTGTTGGTTGTGGGTAAAGTAGAGGAGAGGAGAGAGAGAGAGTTCAAGAAGTTATTGGATTGTGCTCTGTCATCTTCCGTTCCTCTCATTTCAACCCAGTGCATTTCCGATTGCCGGCCGGACTCCGGCATGCGATTCTTTACGTTCATACTTGTTGTTAGTTCTATTTTCCTTCTACTTATACTCAGCAGCTATGTATCTAGTGTAGGAGCCTTTCCAGCCAGTATTTTCTTATCAGATTTGGATAATACGGTTAGATCGACAATGTAAACACGCTTATCACAAATGACCTTTGATCGATGGAGGTCGTTACCATGGTCTTCAATATTATCTTCAGATGACGGCTGTCCATCCTGTCATCTTATCATTGCATGTCATCTCAACCCGACTCCGATTCTGTGACACCCTATCAAGCCGATCCGACCAGCCCATTCATTCGACCAATATGAAACCCGTTTCCATAGCGCCTTTCATCTGGTATAAAAATGTAACACACATAACGTCCTGCCCCTGGTACAAATACAGTAGTAACTCAAAAGATCGTTCCTTCTTTTCTTCGTCTCATATCTGCTGTCTAAGGAACACTCATGACATGTCAAAGAAGTAACAACAACAAAAGTGGTATAAAGCGTTCTCTTTCTCCTTCTGTTCGTTTCTGATTTTTTTTTTTTTCTCTTTCCTTTCTTTTTTCTTTCTCTCTCTCTCTCTCTCCTTAAAGAGAAGGAGCAGCAGTGGTGGTGGTCTCGGCCGCCTCTGACCCAGCAGCAGCAGCAGCAGCAGCAGCACCTTCCGCGGTGTTAGCGTGGAACCCATCTACCGTGAGAGTAACGGCACCGGCTTGGACAAGCTGTATTACGTGTTGGGTTAGTCTCAATCCAGATAAGAGAACCGTCCAGGTAGGTAAACTTACAGCACGCGACAAATCATCAATCAAATCATCGGCATCCTCAATACCCACGCACAGGCGAATGATATCCTCGGGCATCTGCCTTTCGGCGCGCGTCTTCGCGTCAATGGAGGCATGGCTCATTCGGCAAGGCATGCTGATCAGCGAGTTCACGCAGCCAAAACTGACCGAGATGCCCCAGAGCCTCGCAGCCTCGACAATGCGCTCGCTCAGCGCCACATCGCCCGTCTCAAACGACAGCACGGCGCCAGCGCCGCGGGCCATCGACCAGTGCAAGTCGTACTGCGGGTGCGACTTGAGACCGGGGTAGCGCACCTTGAAACCGTGCGACTCGAGGAACTCGGCGATGCGCTGCGCATTGGCCTGCTGCTTCTCCATGCGGATGGCTAGAGTCTTGACACCGCGCATGAGGAGGAAGGAGTCGTTGGGTGAGAGACCGCAGCCGGTGGCGTTAATGGTGAAGTACAACTTGTCGCCCAACTCCGTGTCGTTGACGGCAATGACACCCGCCATGATATCGTGGTGGCCCGACAGGTACTTGGTGCCGGACTCGTAGACGATATCAGCGCCCACGTCAAGCGGGTTGAACAGCATAGGCGAGAGCATGGTGTTGTCGACGACAACCACAGCCTTCTCGTTAGCCTCGTGCGTGATGCGCGCAATCGTGGGGATGTCGCAGATCTTGATAAGAGGGTTCGTGGGGGTCTCGAGCAGGACCATGGTGGTCTTCGGGGAGATGATCTGGCGCACACTTTCGACGTTGGTGGTGTCGACGTGGTGGACGATGACGCCCTGGTTATTTTTGAGGTAGGTCAAAAGGCGGTTAGTTCCGCCGTACAGGTCGTCGCCGGTGATGACCTCGTCACCGGGCTTGAGCAGGCGGGTGATGACGTCGAGAGCGCCCATGCCGGAACTGACGGACAAGCAGCGGTTCGCGTTCATAATCTTGGCCAAGTGGCGCTCGAGATGGGTGCGGGTCGGGTTGCCGGAGCGGGTGTAATCGTACTCGCTGCCGCCGTTGGAAGACGACTGCTTGAAGGTAGCGGACTGGTAGATAGGGATGCTCGAGGCGCCATACTGGTCCTTGGTCTCGGTATAGACGAGCTCGGTGGCCAAGGCATATCTTCGGCCATTGTGAGGGCTCGAGGGTGCGGGTGATGGCGGGAGATTGTGGCCGTCAAGGTCAAGACGAGAGAAGACCTTCTTGGCGGCTTGCGCGGCCGGGCTGTCACTGTTGGGAGTCGACATTGTTGTCGTTGTGAAGATGTGATGTGGTGGTGAAAAGGTTGTAGAAGCTGTTACCGCTTCTGTATAGCTTCTCGGTGCTGGGGTTGCTGCTGTTTCTGCTGGCGTACCGAAAGTATGGATAGAACGGATCGAGGCCGATGGTGTGATGAGTCAAAGCGGCCGATCTTTGATTTGGGCAGGTCTAGGCAATATGCGACGACGACGGGAGCGAAGAACGGAGGTTTGTTGTGGATCTGGAGATGCTGGTGGTAGTACGTGGAACCTGGGGCCTGGATTGAGGGGCAATTGCGGTTGGTAGCTGGACGTTAAGTCTCTTGGAAGGACGGGTCATACAAATCCGAGTTGAATCAGGGAATTCAGTATGTAAATTATTGATGGCCGAGTATAAACATGCAGGAGAAAAAGAAGAGAGAGAAAATGGCGAAATCAGGGCTAGTTATTATAAGACGAAACCGATCGAGACGGGCAACGGTGGACCTTCGGGGCAATGTCGTGCCAGTGACTCCCCGGTTGGACGAGTTAAAGTTCCAGATTGGGGCCCCTGGTTCCCCAAGATTTGTGCCCGGTGAGGGTGTGGATTGTGGATGGAGGATGGATGTGTCGATGACTGGTTGCCAACTCGCGTGGACTGGACGGGACTGGATGTCCGGCGGGGGTGGATGGATGAACGATTTCAATACCCACGTAGACTCAAAATGGTACGCACGTAGACTACCCACTTTTTACCTCTACAGCCGAGTCAGCCCAGCCCAGCCGCTTAACCGCGCTGTAGCATACCGCTAAATTAATGGCTGCGTATTACCTACCCTAGTTGATACGGTTACTGCTGCTGTAACTATTGTCCCTCTTGCTGGTTCTGTTGCTGCATATGCTGTATTTGAGGTTGCTGCCCTGGCTGCTAGCCGTGCCTAGAGTGTTGGCCAGAGTGTAAATGCCCTGCCCAGATTCTAGTCTACCATAGTTATCAACATGCCTACCTTAGGGAGCCCTCTGCGAGTATGATAGTACTGGAGGTTGTGCTATAGGGACTGGAGCTCGCTTATACTATCCGACGTTACTGGTATAATCTAGCTCTGTGAGCTTCTTTGCTGCTGGTTAGGAGAGAGAAGGGGGGGGGGGGGGGGGGGGGGGGGGGGGGGGGTGTCCTACTATGGGCGAGGCATCGGCTGTCTGACTTCCTTAGCTGTAAAAAGTAGGTAGTCTACGTGCGTACCATTTTGAGTCTACGTGGGTATTGAATGCGATGGATGAACTGGGGACGGCATTCGGGGTGGTGGGGTGTTACTTTTGTCACCCTCTGTTGCGGTTGCCGTCCAGCGGTACATTGGTGCCGAGGACCTACAGAAGTTGGAGCTACACTACAAATTGTGGTTGGTCCCTTGCAGCAGCTGTAGTGTAGCCGTCGCTTCATGCCGTCTTTTTGTTACCTACTTTCGTCCGGCTTTCCTCGAGTTGAATCATCCAAACATCTGGACCACTTGCACAGCTAAATCATCATATCCCGCCAGATGATAGCATCCAGGCTTTGTTTACTTTCAACTTGAAATACCACTCATTTCTCGCAATGGTATCCCAACAACAACTCCCGGATATTTCCTCTTCACTAAATTCGCCATCCTTTTCCTGCTCGTCCGACCATCGGCGTTGCGTACGGCTCCACCTTCAGCCCAGTGTCGCATTGAGAACGCAACCTGGGGGATCCACGATGGCAAGGTACCCCGCCCGCCCGCCACGTCTCGCTTCCCCATGAGGTACCCGGTTATCTGCCAGAATGTAGACAATGGTCCATTTGTTCACTAATTGTGTGGGGCTTCGAGAATGACGTGCTTGGCCCCCAGCCGCTCGCCGGATAGTATCCAGAAGTTCGGACACAGAACGGGAGACCGAAACGGAGTTTGTGCTTCGGGATATGTATTGGTTGCGTTCATTCGGTGAGCGGTGGTGAAGGAAATGTGCTGTTTCGTTTTGAGCTGACCGAAAGATTATTGATATTGCAGCCTCGATTTTGGTTTCGGGGCACTGCTGAAGGATCAGGCAGTTGTCACGTTCAAGCCTTGAGCCTCAGACAGACCGGTCAGGCAATCAAACAGGCAAATCAAGAGCCAGGCCGGACAACCATCAGCGTCTGCACAGCCTTGAATGGCTTAAACACCCTGCCTTCTCTGCCGCACAAGAACATAATGAGGAAACGAGGCTGTACAGATAGGACTCGGACAGGACTCGGACAGGACTTCCTCGGTGACCCTTTACAGTCTCGGATCACCATTCCGCCTAGAGAGGTCGAACTCGGATATTGGTACCTGGGTCACACGCGGGTAGGACCGATTTGAATGTTCCATAATACTTCCAGAAACCAAGATAAGCTGGAGATACCAAAGTAAGGCTACCAGTAAAAAGATGGGTTCTACGGGTTTGATAAACTGCGCCTCCGCCTCCTGTTTCGGAGTGTGTACTGTTCCAATTCCTCTACCTGGCCAGAACAAATGCCCTAGCAAGTCTTTGGAAATGATCTCATGACGCTCGTGATACTTTCCAAAGTTTCTTCGCTGTCTCTTGATCCCGCACTAATGCTGCCTGCTTGGCTGGCACTGTGTTTCTTTTTCAGTTCCCATTTCTCGGGGGTACTGCCCACAACCACACATTAAGACAAAATGTCCTCGTTCTCGGTCTCGACTTCATAGATCTCTCTCTCGCTCATGGCCGCCTCTGGCCTGACGGAACTGGGACGGCTGTCCGCCGCCAAACTGGGCGCGCCACCCTTGCGACCGAAAAAATCATTCGTGCGCAAACCACGCACCGTATTGGGATCCAGCTTCTTTATCGACTTTCCTGCGGCCTTTTGGTTCCGGATAGCCTCCCTCATGGGAACCATGGCCGCATCACGGCAGGCCTCTTTGAGCTCGCTTCCAGACATGCCTTCCGTTACCATAGCAATGTACTCCAGATCGAATCCGGGGTCGCGCTTTGTATCGGCGAGGACGAGCTCAAGGATACGCCGGCGCTGGTCCTTGCCTGGGAGCGGGACGGGGAACTTCTTGGGCATTCTGCGCAGAATGGCGTCGTCAATGTCGTTGATGCGGTTGGTTGCGCCAAGGACCATAATCCTGGCGGGTTGGCCGAGAGCGTTGGTAGATGTAAGACCATCCCAGAGAGTCATGAACCTGTGGTTGTGGTTTTAAGGTTAGCTCCGGAAGTCCAAGGTTACACATGGCGCATTTTCAAGTAGAGCAGAGGGTCACTTACTCGGCTTTAACCATGCCGCTAGCCTCATGCTCTCCGCTTCTCCTTGTTCCCAAGACGGCATCGATCTCATCAATGAAGATGATGGCCGGCTGCAACTTTAGCGCAAGCGAGAACACTGCGCGAACAAGCTTGTTGGAGTCGCCGTACCACTTTTCTGTAAGAGTCGAGATATGCAGATTGATAAACGAGGCGCCGCTCTCGTGCGCCACAGCTTTGGCCAGCATAGTCTTTCCGCAACCAGGAGGGCCATATAACAAGACGCCCGAAGGCGCGGACAGTAGCGTGCCGCCATGCGAATAGAGCTGCGGCATCGTGAGCGGGTAAATGATGGCTTCCCTGACCTCCTCGATAATCTCGTCCAAACCGCCGATATCGTCGAACCCAACCGGGATGTCCTCGGGCGCAACTACTTCCAGCGCTACCTGGCTCTCGTACTCGTTGAGAATGAGGTCCTCGACCCGCACGCTGGAGGGTGAGTCTTCGGGGACCTCATCGTCGGCGAACTCGTCGTTGGCAACCTTGGATTTGTCTCGTGACTTTTGTATCCTGGCCAGATTTTGTTGGGCTTTCAGCCTGTTTTGGTCGTGCTTAGCACGGTCGGGGTCGATGAGCTTTGCGACGTGGGGGGCGACGTAGTCACGGAAGATGAAGTATACGGATATTGTCTGGAGAGCAAAGTGTCAGCAGATTGTCGTGGGCGCATTACATCGCGGTTAGCAGAGCCCGTACGGTAGCAGCTAGTAGCAGCCCGGACATGATGTCCTTGGCCACACGCTTATTATCGGTCATTTTGACTTGGAGAGTGAGCCCTGGCCGGGTCGGGAGGGTAGTTGACAGCCCGCGGGTCGCATCCAAGATTTGAGGGCTCTTTTATCGTGGACGTCGTGATCGTAGGACTCGTAATGGGATACAATATGTATAAAGAAGCGAGAGCTAATGCAATGAAGCGAACGGCATGCACCGGGCAGCAGCAGTAGTTGTTGTTCGCGTCCAAGTCAATGGACGTGACCGATGGAGGATGGGAACTGAATCATTAAAAGTTGAAAATGGGTCCCCTCGAACGGGTAGTCCTCGGCTTCCACTTCAGCTTGCCATGTGCACTGCGTTCGGCCCAAAGAATGGGGCGCCACCCCAGTGGCTACAATGTGACCTTTCCATGTCAATCTTGCCAAGACCTCACACTTGTCCCCAGTGAATGGTCCCGACTCCCTTGCTTCCGTTGGATCGATCGAACCTGACAAAGATTGGACTCGAACTGGAACAGCACCGCACTGAAACCAAGCGCCAAAACAACAACTCCAGTCGCACTGCGACACGTGAAGACGCGGCGCCTGGGCGGATAGCGCAGCTGCTATCGATAAGCTCCTATAAGTGCCAAGAAGTGCCCCCTATCGGATCGTTCCGCCTCCACTGCCGCTGTGAACGAGCACCTCGATGGACGACGGAAAGGAAAGCTCGGGCCCCACTCACCCCTGGGCGGCTCGTATGGACGCGGCTCATCCCAGAGGGACGACAGCAGGACTTCGACATCACCGCTAGCAATTCCATAATCCGTATCTAATCATTTACAAACCACCATCTTTTCCCTTCCCGTCGATCCTTTGTACGAAAATCGATTTACGTCGCATGTGAGATCCAATACCACGCGGTTCTAGTGCCGGGCAATTCAATAAAGCAACGGCGGATCTCGCGGTTCGGTTTGGTTCTCTTTACAGTTTCTGTGTATTGTTTTCAACTTGGCAACTTTCAAACGCCGGCCCGCCTCGCTGTTGTCGCAAAAGTCCATAATTCGCAACCATGTTGTCATTCATTCTCATCCAGAACCGACAGTACGTTACCTTACCTCCTCTTCTACTACATACGAGCGCATCAAGTGTCGCAAAGTCGCAATATCATATAGCAGATGCACCACACCATACACACACATATACATATCTAAAAAGCCATTGTCGCAAACTCGATAGACTAACACCACCAAACAAAAGGGGTAAAACCCGTCTAGCAAAGTGGTACGTCCCCTACAGCGACGAAGAAAAGATCAAGCTCAAAGGCGAGGTATGTCCAGTTTCCCTTTTTCCCCCTTCCCCCTTACTTAACCTCCCCTTCTAAATTCTTCACACCCCCCAGATCCACCGCCTAGTAGCCCCCCGCGATCAAAAATACCAATCCAACTTCGTCGAGTTCCGCAACCACAAGGTCGTGTACCGACGATACGCGGGCCTCTTCTTTTGCGCCTGCGTCGACACGAACGACAACGAGCTAGCCTATCTGGAGGCCATCCATTTCTTTGTCGAAGTGCTGGACAGCTTCTTCGGCAACGTGTGCGAGCTGGACTTGGTCTTCAACTTTTACAAGGTGTACGCCATCCTGGACGAGGTCTTCTTGGCGGGCGAGATTGAGGAGACGAGTAAACAGGTTGTCTTGACGAGGTTGGAGCATTTGGATAAGCTGGAGTGATGACGGGAGGAAATGAGTCGTTGGCAGGGAAGAAAAGGGCGAAACGGATAAGGGGCTAGGAGCCAGGAGGGGTGGATGAATGCGGATAAAGGGGGGCCGGCTGACTGATGGACCGCGACCGACCGACCGACCGACCGACACACGAAAATATCAACCAGGGGCTTGGGATGGACGAGGACGAATACTGACTTGCGCGCTCGGACGGCTCTCGGCAATTCCAGCCGAGCATACGGGTGCAGTAATGAGGTCTGACCTTCTGCCGAACCGTTCGAACGATCCAGACCCTCGACCCCATCAACACAGGGCTGAGCTGACTGGACCCTACATGACCACGACCCTCGGACGGGAACGCTTTGGGCTAGTAGACGTCAACCTTTGCCGTCGACACTTCCAGTGAAAAACGATCGCCGACTATCGAAGCATCGAAAAGGGATGGCAGGAGAGAAGGACGCGAAGAGGTGGTTACATATACCCATATCACACACAAGGGGCAGGAACATGTTCAGCAAACACTGAACAAGCAAGCTGCCTATTCTACCACACCAACAGCCCCTTACATATTAGGGCTTCTGAGCTTATACTTAGAGTAATCGATTAACTAATCTTACAAAGAAACCGCGTCGCCAGATCCGAAACGCATTGCTCTATGAAATATCGGTGTTCCTTTACGTCTCTGCCTGAGAAGCTTCCGATGTTCTCTTCCAAAGCATCAAGTTTTCGTCAGTGGCAGATAACTGAACCGTCTCTGCAGCTCAGCGGCGAAGCGAGCGTCAATGGCGAGTATTGACACTGCTGTGTGGTGCTTGCCATGGAGTGAACCCTGAGCTGCAAAATCGGCTATCTACCTGCCGTTCCCACCAAAAAGGTTGCAGAATTAAACTTGACCATGGAGAGACGTTCGTCGACTTGGACATGCACCAAAGGGATGTTTCAATTCTGAATAACTGTGTGCTGGCTTGCAATTTGTACCGAATTGTGAAACTAGACCATAAGAGGTACTTGACGCCATGATCCAAGTAAGTCCGTAGCATATCTTATCAACTTGTCGACAGATTGGTCTGGGGTCAAGTGCAGACACTACTGCGCCTTCGACCCCTCGAAAACTGTGACGTCCACTTGATCTTCAGGCTGAGAAATCGTAACCTCAACAGGTTCAAGGTCCGCTTCAACGTGAATCACGTCCTTGATGGCCGTCTCAGATTTGCTACTGTCTCCAATTTCCTCTGCGCCCTCCATTGGCGTGCAATTCTCATGGTCATGTACTGTGGCCCCATGCCCAGGCTTGACTTTGCGGACGATATCAGCGCTCTCAGCCGAAGTCAAGTTGACTGTCTTGGGCAAACTGAGGGTCTCCGAGCGAGCTGTGGCCAGAATAGAAGGCGACTCCTTCTCAACCAACCCGGAGGTAGTCTTTGCCGCCACTTCAGCGATCACTTCATCGACAATTGCAGAGACGTCAACAGCCGCAGAGAATCCAAGAGGCTCAGCATCCTCCATTGCAGCATCGACAGGTGGCTTGAAGCCAACCCGACCGTCCCCGCAGGGGTGATGAGTTTGAACTCCGTCTTCATCGCGATAGAGAATCTGCATTTCAGTATGGTTTTCCATCACGACATCGATAGCCGGCGTGGAATCGACACGTCGGGGGCCATCAGTCAACAATGCAACAGGCGTAGCTTCACTATCAGCCTCATCAATGGCCGTAGCAACGGGCTCGGCTTCCGTCATGACTGTGTCACTGGCCGATTCAGCGTTAGTATCAGCTGAAACATCCACTTCCTCCTCCAGGTCCTTGGGGTCTGTGTCCCAGAAAAAACTAGACGCTTGGCTGCGCATAGCTTTGTCAATCTTGTTAATCCAGACATTCTTCCGGTTCTTGAACAGCTCCAAGATGGCTGGATGATACCGAGTACCATGACGACCGTCAAGTCTCTTCTCCGTAACACCCAGCTCCACGGGAGGTGAGGGCTCCCGCACAATATTTGGAACTAGCTCCGGTTTAACCAAAGTAGTGTTAATGGTCGGCTCGATCACCCACGATCCAGAAGACTGCCACAAGTCATTTTTGAACACCTCTGGCAGCCTACTCTTCATAGGAGCTCGTGCCGGAGGCGAGACGGTGGTGCTGGCGATCAAATCTGTCAGCTCAGTGATGAAAGATCCTTGATACAATGTTGGGCGATAAACGTGATCGTCCTGATGGGGCGCCGGCGTTTGTGGCTGATGCGTCTTGCGGGACATCAGGTCCTCATTTCCGTAAACAGAAGCTGGCATAGCTCCTTTTACAGTGTCATCGTAGTATAGAGAACTTCCTCGCCCTCGGATTTTAACTTCCGTGGGCCGTGAACCCAAAGGTCGATAGGGCGCATCAGGCATATGTTCGAAGGTATTGCCGTAGTTTGGGGCCCTTAACTGAGGCGGAGAAGATGGTTCTAGTTTCTGAAAGCTCGGTTGGCGACATGGGTGTTTCAACCGATACTCCTTAAAGGCCCGGGGGTTGTCTCTTCTCGGTAGAGCCTGCCGGGGAGGAGAAGGAGATCTGGATCTGGATCTACTACGCCTTCTTCTGTATCTCTCCCGAGACCTCCTCCTCTCTCTCGACCGATCCCTATCGACGTGATATCTGGTTTCAGACTCCCTGTAGGGTGAACTTTCCCTATCGTAGTTATGTCTGTCTCTGGGTACCCTGTATGGTGATCTTTCCCTTCCAATGTGACGTTTATCGTTCGGCCCCCTCAAAGGCGAGCTACTCCGACCTCTGCTGGGGTGGAATTGACGACCTCGTTCTGCGAATCGCTTTCTCTGCTGAGTGAGAGATGTAGGGTTCATGTTCCTCTTACAGACTGTGGCATAGTGGTCACCGTATCTGTTGCAAAAGTTACATGTGTACTCGTCGGGCGGACTCTTGTCAAACGACGGATCGAGGTTTGTTGGGCATTGCATATGGTAATGTCCTGTAATCGAAGTACAGTCAGCATGGCTGAATCTCGCGTAGAAGTTCTCTACGTACCAGGGACACCGCAACGACCACAGGGAGTCTTGTTCTTCTCTTGGGTTTGAATCGAAGTAGGCCCTGACTGCATGGTCTGTGCCTTGCTTTTCTTCCCTTTCTTCGTTTTCTTCTTCTTTCCCTGAATGTCAGTGGCCATGATGGCTTCATCCTCACCAAAGACCATTCGGTTCGCTCCGGTGAGGAAGGACATAGTGTTCTTTGTTTGAGGATCTACGTCCTCATCGGAGCTGATGGCAGCGACGGGACGTTGCCAGTCATCTACATCAATGACTTCGCCTTCCTCATGCTTACTGTCACCGTACCTTGACAGCTTGAGGCGGTCGGGGTGAATCTGTCCAAAACCATCGACAGGCTGCGCTTCGGACCCCTCATCTATTGAGGGAAACTGCTGCAGAGTCTTCTCCGGTGGAGGCGACGGCTGACAAGGTTCGTCTGCTGGGACAAGGCGGGGTGCCTTCGTGGGAATATCGTAAAACTTCTTGATCTCAAGCTCCGCCAAAGCGAGCCGCCTCGCACTTAGTGGCTCAGCGTGACTGTGTTCATGGAGCCACTCTTCGAAGGTTCCGACCACATTGGTACTATCATAGCCGGCGTCCTTGACAAACAAGCACCATTTTGCAATTTCGTGGCTAAACGATCTCTCATCGGAGCTGTCAAGTTCCAGGAGATGGTCGCTGAGCCATGTCATGAAGGCGTAGAGCCGTGCTCTCTCCGTTGTCGGTTCTGACCCGGTATCAAGACGCACAGCGAGCTCCTTCAGGGAGAGTTGGCCGAGTGTTCGAACACCCAGCCGCCCGACAAAGGCTGTCATCTCCTCTTTATATTCCATCGTCGATGGTAGGGTAGTGCAAGAGATTCTAGCTCTTGGTCGCGAGTATCAAATGGACCCTATCAGGCGCTCTCTTCAGGTTGTTGGCCAGATATGGTGAGTTTTCTGTCCAAACGGGAAGTGCTGGCTGGTTTCTGGACGCTCTTAGCCGCGTTGCGACTCGGTGGCGAGATGCCTGCTATCAAAGTCTGCGGTACATGCGGCAATCAGCGTCAAGTCCTTAACGAGATGGATGGTTTTCTGTTGACAGCACAGATGTGTTGCTAAACATACAAAAATGCGTGATCCGAGAGAATTGCTGCGGGTAGATGATTGAGTTGCATCAATTTGAATATGTAAAAGGGAAGCAGGAATGGTTGACAGGTGGAGTGCCCCTCAATAAGCTATTTCCCAGGTTCATGTGAGGGTGAATGACACGACCGTGGCTCTGGCTCGTTTTCCCACCCGTGACCAGGTGGGAGGGACGCGATACCAATGGGAGCAAGTTTCCTTGAAAGCCTCGTGATATCCGCTTGTTACTTGGAATATCTTGATGAACAACCTCAGCGAGATGTTAGAAATGTGGAAGGTCAAAGGAATCAATTGATTTGGGCTGCGTCGATACGTTGGTACTGTAATATTCAAGGGTCATATCAGGACCAGAGCAGGCAGCTGGCATCAGGTGTGAAATCAAGGGACACAAGTTGAGATGAAAGGAAAGAGCAAACGCGCATCAATTTCACGGCGGGGGTCCAGCGAACAAGGAAGGAGCTACCCTCGCTAGCTTTGCCAGATGACTTCACCTCTGGCGTGGTTGACAGACGGGGGCCTTCCATCACATCCGCCCCGTTTACAGCAGTCGGGGGCGGGGATGAAGAGGAGGGGGAGATACAACCTTGACGGCTGCACCATCCTGCCAGTCTGCCACGGAAATACCGACATGGGAAGTGATCCAAATGAACCTCAAAAGGACTAATAAAGGGTGTGGTGATTGGGGAATTCTTGGCAATTCAAGAATCAAGAGAACCTTGCCATATACCAATAGCAACGCGGTATCCAACGGGTCAGTCAACACCAAGCGAGTAGCCCAGGTATGAGAATATTCGAATTAATGATGATTCGCTTGAAATGTCATAGGCCAACAGATACCGCTGCAAAGATTCGCTCCCATACTTCGTAGTTTGGTTCTGCAAAAGCACAAACCGCTTGAAAAGGTCCATATTATGGCAAAACCCTGCTACTTCTTCAAAGCCGCAAACCGCTTAGCCAGCTCGTCCACGTCAGGAATGCCGTCCGCGATACTCCCTTTCGCAGGCGCCTTCTTCACAACTCCACCACCCGCTGGAGATTGCTTTGATTGTAATTGCTGGTGGTTTAGGGTGACTTTGGGGTGGATATTGTCGGTTGACGGCGGTGGTGGGTTAACATGTAGTGGGCTCGCAGGTCCGAAGGACACTGGTGGCGTTGCCTTGCTGAGCTCCTCCTGAGCCTCCGCCTCCTTGTCTTCCGCCTTTAAAGGCACCTCGAGGTTCTTCTGAGCCTGCCCACCGCTCGGGCTCTCATCCTCGTCCATGAAATCAGGCGGCTCGCCCAAGTTTGCCTTGTTCTTTGGCCAGTTCACGCCATACACCTTTGCGATCTCCTCCAGATAGCCAACAACAAGCTCTTCCCGCGGTGGCGTCACGCTGAGCTTCTTGACAACCTTCTCCGACACCTTGCCATCCGAGTTTTCCACCGCCTGCAGTGCAAACTCCTTACCAAACTTCTCCGCGAGCAGCGTCCGTACTTGGTGGAGCTCCTTAATTTCGGTCTTGGGTGCGGCGTAGATGATGCTCTTGACGGCCTCCTCAAGACCGGGATCGCATGTGGGCGCCTCCAACAGACCGGCACGGGCAAGCAAGAGTTCACAGTAGAGCTCCAGAATCTCGTGGAGCTCGGTGGTGATATCTGACCGGATGATGTTCTCAACTCGGATGCGGGCCGAGTCCTCCTTGCCAACATCAAGCAACTGCGCCATAGCCCGTCGCTGGGTCTTGGCGAGGGCTTCATCTCGTTTCTGGACCATGCGCAATCTGGCAATAGCCAGTTTCAGTTGAACTTTAAGTTTGGCCTGTGTTCAGAGTGAGCTTCATCGTCCATGTAGACGTCACATGTCGTGGCATAACTTGAGGTGGAGTTAGGATGACGTACCACAAAGGCAGCTCCTGCGGGAGGCATCTTTGAAGTGTTTCGGGTAGTCTAAGGGTGCTTGCTGTGAGAAGTAATAGCTTTGACTAGGTGGGCGAACCAACTATGAGTGGCTGGTCAAGAACAGATAATGAAGTCAAAGATATGATGATGGCCTTTAGGCAACTTGCGTGTCGTCGAGTTGGAGGAGACGGGACGACGGGAGCACCACAGCTTGTGTGGGGTAGATGGTGGGACTGTATGCGGATCGACAGGGCCATTGGCTGTCGCGAGAAACGGGTCCTTGCTCAGTGGACCGGATGCGTAGGGGAAAGTAGAAAGTACTTACAGTCCCTTATGAAATAGGCATCATAGTATGTAGATCTACTTACTTTATGCTGCATTCGCCATTTCACCTTCTGACCTCTTTTCAGTGCCCTGTACTCGATTTCGAGTTCAACCAACTTCACCACGATACGTCTCGCAGGTGATTCACTCAACCCAACTTCACGATTCCAGTCGATTATCTCAAAAGATGAGACATCAAACGCGACTACTGTTTCTTCTGAACTGCCATCGACGCTGGCCCGGTCCAAGAGCGTTCTGCAGCATATGTGCATCACGTGACAGCATGTACCGGGAACCCTGCTGGTTGCCGGAACTTCAACGACGTCCGCCGAACAACTGGACATCAACTCTCGCAGCTTCCCTTCTTCTCTTACAACGGCCTACTTTTTAACTCCAGTCCCATCCTCCCCATCTCAACTTCTACCTGACTTTTCCCCGTCATTTTGTCACTAATCCTGATATTCTAATACTTTGTTTTTCGCTCCGACGATTCTATTTTAACTTCGCTCAGAATCGAACGCGTGGTCTTTTGTCTCCTCGATCATTGTTACCGCTTCTCCCACAAGGCAACTTATAGACGACTTGATCAGACAGTCGCCCTTTAAAATCAGTCAAGATGGCGGACAAGGACAAGGATAAACAGTACAAATACCGCCAGGAAATCCAGCAGGTTAGTAACTCACCTTGGACGCAAAACCACAATCGTGTTTCGCAGCCAAAGTGCCCTGACAAGTGTTCGGCACACTTTATGAATCTCTCTGTTTATATCTCGTACTTTGGCATCCTCATCCCGTCGCTTTGTACTCGTGCACGCTTTTGCTTTATGAATGTGAATTTCTGAATTCCACGCTGTTTGAAGCAGCTCAGAAAAGTGGTTAGAGATCCCGAAGGAACGTTGTGGGGATGACGAACTATCACCTGGATGGCCTCGAATGTCGTCGAGCCCCAGCGAGGTCGGTGGGTTTGCACTGCTCACAGGACGATGCTCAACCAGAGAAAAGTGGTTCTTGCCTGCCGCAGTCAACTGGAAGTTGCATGCCAGCTCCAATGGTTGCCTGGTTGGTTTGTTACCGGTCGCGTGATAAATCGGTCTTTTCGGTATTCAGGGACGCCAGGAACCTCGATCCATTCCCTCTCAAAACAATCTCACTCTGGCCTCAAGGAAAATCAACTTGCGTGGGTCGGCTACTTTCCCCCGTTCTTGCAATCGACGGCGACTCTGCACGAGCCGCTGTCTTTCCTTCGCCATTCACTCACCACCACGCAGCTCCGACCTAAACCTGTGATTTCACATTCACTACAAGTCCCAAAAATTCGAAACCATGAGGCTTCGTTCTGGAACTGTCGCGTCGGCCGCGAAGGAAGACCTATCTTCCCCAGAGCCGTCAGAGCTCATTCTGCGGCGTTCGGCACGCATTCAGCGGTCACAATCGGCGAGACCATCACAAACTCCCAAGCCGTCAAGAAAACCGAAGACTTCAGCGAGCAATCCCACCCCTCAGATCTCGCGAGGAAGGCCTCCTACCAGGTCCTCTGGCCCACGGCCACAGCAGGTCTCCACTTTCGAAAGCCAGCGGTCACCAACACACACCCCTACACGTCGTGCCTCTACGGGCAGCGCTCCAAAGGAGCTTGCGGAGAGTTCCGCCAACAGTCCAGGCGTGCCTTCACAGCTTGTGTCTGCGGATCCAGTCATTCACTCTGGGACCGCCTTAGCGACCTCTTCCGAGCAATCATTCCAGGATTTGGAGTCCCTCCATTCTGGATCCCCTATTTCTGGCATCTCTCAGACACTTTCAGTTTTCCAGCATTCTTCTGGCCCTTACATGGAGGAGAATGATCAACAACTGTCCGTGCCCTCATCTGTCTCGATGTCTATCAGTAGCGGATCCGAACCTCCCCCGCGTGCCGATGTGTCTTAGGAAGACACATACCCAGGAGGTAGCTTAGAGGAGCAACAACACTCGTCCACAACATCTTCAGTCTCGATGTCTATCAGCAGCGGGTCCGATCCCCATTCGGATACCGATAATTTAGGGCAGGTCACACAACTAGAAGATGACACAACTTCAGCCCACGTACAGAGCAAAAGAAGGAGAGACTTAGGTCATGGAAGTGTAGCCAAAGACTTTTCTCTTACTGCTGATCGCAGCTTCGAGTCGCTCTCTGGAATTCTCGACAATGGGCATCTTTGCTCTGCAACTGGAGAGCCCAGTCATCTCTTCTCATCCAAATGCTCAACACCTCCGTATCAACCATCGGAAGTCCTCACTTTGCTAGCAAACTGTCCGGCTACACCGAATGAGAGCTCAGGCTCTAAGACCCAACAACTTGACCAGCCGGCAGTGTTGAAGAAGGCCCAGGAGAACATTGTCAAGTCCCAGACGACAATGAAGCAGGCCCAGATCACTACTGGCATTAAGTTGCAGAACATTACCAGAAGTGACGAGGCTGGCCAGACCTCGGTACTGCTACCGGAAATCACAGCTCAGCCTCAATGCGAAGATCACAAGTCCGCGGCTGGAGGTTCTTCAACAGAAGGTGGTACTAATGATGTTGTCGAAACTTTCTGGAGCTCTTGTAACCCGAGCGAGGACAGAACCAAGACCATCAGTAGCGCCGAGGTCTGGTTTACCTCTCAAGATCAAACTTTTCAGCCCATAGACGTGGACATGGAGTCCAAAGACCTTCCTGAGGAACCACTCATTCCTGAAGACATCACGCAGGATCAGCCATCAGAACCTACCACTCAACAGGATGAAGCTATTATGGATCCCGAATGGGATGACTGGATTGATAATGAGATCATCATACCTTCAGCGCCCAGTCAGAAAAACACATTCACGGGAGAATCTTCTACACCAGTTGGTCCTTCGACTTCTTCCTCCGTCCACCAAGTTGGTGATGGATTTGATCTCTTCCAAGACGCGTTCAACACTGCCCTTGATGAGATCAATACAGAAAATCAGGCCAAGCGACCAAAGTTTTCAATTCCAAATGACATAATCTTCCCTTCAAGTGATGCAGAAACAGAGCGTAGAGGCATCAACGACTTCGTCAACCCATACCCAAAAGACCCTTGGGAATTCTACTGGAAGAAAAGAGCAGAGACAAAGGACCAGTTTGTTGCCAGATTTACTAACAATGTTCGTCAGATGATGTACGTCTCTGGAGAAACAGGCGAACCATCCGTTGAAACCACGAGTATCATCGAAGACATTGTACGCCAGCAGGTCATCCATATGGTAAGCCATTACTACCTACTCGCACCCTCTACATATACTATAGAAGACTTACGACTCACACTTTCTGTCACAGCTCAAAAACTGCACCGAACTCGCCGCCCGCCGCGGCTCCCGCTCCATAACCATCAACGACCTAATCTTCCAAATCCGCGACGACGCGCCCAAAGTCTCTCGGCTGCGCACCTTCCTCTCCTGGAAGGACGTGCGCAAGAACGTCAAAGACTCTGAAGACAAAGGCGGCGATGCCGACATTGGCGCCGCAGGCGAAGACCCTTCGGCCGCCGCGGGAATTGTTCCCGGCGCAGGCGGCCCCGTCGACGACGCAGCCAAGAAGAACAAAAAGGCCAAAGTCGGCTTGCCCTGGGAACCCTCCTCCTTTTATTCCGTTGAAGTCCCCGAGCGCGAAGACGAAGAGGACGAGGAGGAAGAAGAAATGAACTACATCACCCTCCAACGCCTGCGCAAAGCCGACGAGCGCACCAAGGCCATGACGCGCGAGGAGTACGTGACCTGGTCCGAGTTCCGCCAAGCTTCTTTTACGTACCGCAAGGGTAAAAGGTTTAGGGAATGGGCCGGCTTCGGGCAGGTGACGGATAGTAAACCCTCTGACGATATCGTCGACATTCTGGGGTTCCTAACGTTTGAGATGGTGCAGAGCATCACGGAGGAGGCGCTCAAGATCAAGGACCATGAAGACCTGCTCAAGGAGCGTACGGGCGAGGCGGGCCCTACTAAGAAGCGTAAGCTGCCCAAGGGCTTGTTTGATCCCCCTGGGGAGGGACGCACGCCGGTGGAGCCTAGACATATTCATGAGGCGTTTAGGAGGTTGCAGGATCCGAGCAAGAAGAGGAGGGCCATGTTGAATGGGACTAGATTGCAGCCGAGGACGGACTTGTTGATTATTTGAGTTGGGTCGAGGGATGTCTGGGCTCTTGTCTTGCTTTCACAACCAGTGGTCGACCTAACCACGACTTTGTTTGGCTGAGAGGATGCTTAACTGGGTTTAGGGGGCTACCAAGAAGTGCTAGGTATGTCTGGCTTGATTTTCTTTCTGTTTGAGTAAGAATGGCGATATTCATGTTGGAGTCAAGGCACTACGGCGCAAAGAGGTTTAGGTCTTGATGTCAATAGTCTAATAGGGAAGAAGGGAGGGTCGTTCGTTCAATGCCGACTATTCACTTGCTCCTCACTTTGGGGAAGATAACGACATGGTCGATTAATAGCTGGCATGACGTTTCTTGATGAGCCGCTGATGATGTCCAAATAACAACTACAATCTTGCAAGCCTGATAGTACAACTATTCCCAAGTGAAATCTAAATTTCTTCCTCAAATGGGAGACATGGCAACATGCCAACACTTATCTGCCCAGATGAAAAATTTAGAAGCTGCTGGACACAAGCTTTGGTATCTGACCTAAGTATTATTTTTGGAGGAAATCCTCCCAGGTGGGCAATTCATTACACTCAGCAAGCCGTCAGCTTGGCACGATTAAGTGGTATATTGTTGAATTTATCTTTGTACCACTACCCCGTAACGAACTGGTCACCCAGTCTATTATATTTCCAAATCAACCCCCACCCCCCTCCATCCCCAAACGACAATATAATGCCCCGCCAACAACTTCCACTCCTCAACCTCATCTAGTCCCTCCAGCGCATCCACCCGCTCTTTCTCCTCTTGGCTCGTCCACTCCTCCCAAATCTGTTCTATCGTCTTACTCCTTGCTCCCCCTATGCCTTTTCCTTCCCCTCCACGAAATCCGGCTTCTCGTAACCGCCTTTCCTGGTCCTCTGCCTCTTTGTACACCTCCAACGTTGGCATTCTGATTTCTCGAGCAGCAAGGTTCGAGACCATCATCTTTCCAAAGGCGTCATCAGGCTTGATGGGCTCGTAGATGACTATGCTCAGGGAGGATTGGATCGTGGTGGTGAAGAAGGACACAATGGAGGAGGCGGTTGAGGGAGGGAGATAGCAGAGGCAGCATTCAGAAATTATGAGGGTGGGAAGGTTCGGGTTGAGGGATGTCAACGTTAGTGGTTCTTTTTGTTGAGGTAGACTTGTTTCCTCTGTTTGCTCTTCGTGTTGTGTGGTTGAACCGGCGGTAAAGGGCGAAGCGTGGAGTCCCCTGGAACCGATCGGTACTCCTGGTGGTAGTGGTTGCTGGGGCTGTTGCGAGGCCGCAATGGCGCGGAGATCTAGCCCGTGAACCCAAAGCTCGCTTCCTTTGTGCTTTTCTGCCACGGCCTTGCTATGCCAGGAGTTTCCTCCGCCGTGATGACTCAATTCCTCCACGGTGTCTGGGTCGGATAGAATAGACCGTAGCTGTGGTGCGCTACAGACGATGCGCTGCTTCTTCTCGCACATGGCGGGGAAGTCGATCTCGTGGTAGATGACGCGCTTGCGCGGTGTTGGTGCGGAAGGGGAGAATAATCGGAGACTGCGAGTATCGGTGCCGGCGCCTAGCGAGATAATCTGTCGCCCTTCTGGTGAGCTCTCGGTGTCGTCAAGAAACTTGTCAACAAGCTTGTCGATGGCCGTTGTGCGGGCGTAGGTGCCTCGGTTGATGATGGGCAATCGCCTGGCGGCACCGGGGCCAGACTGGGCGAATAACTCGGCATACGGATCGTCGATATAGCCTATCTGGACTGCGCTGAGGCGAGAGACGGCGGCGTCGGTGTCGGTGCCTTGGATGGTGGCATCGTGAGCTGCTGAGGCACTGGGTGCTCCGGGACCGTGGCCGCGACCTCCCCGGTGGATGACACCTCGGTAACGGCCCCGGGTGACGCCGCCGCCTCCTATGCGACCGCGAAGGGTGAGGAGGTTTGGTATTGAGGGCGCTGATCCAGACATGAGGTAAGCTGTTCTGGTTTTGTATGATGTTCGTGTTGGGATGCAGATAATGTCGGGTGAGCTCCCCGTCTGTGGTGTTGAGAGGAAGCGAGAGGAAGCTCTGACGTCGTTACAGCCGAAGATGCCTGTTGTTGTAGGTACCTGTAGTGTACACTACGGTGCTGCAGGTGCAGGGGTGACATTCAGGCGGGGTACAGCCTGCAGGAGCTGCCTGGCGTTAGCGTCTTACTGCGGATCGAGCGGCCGCTTGCCGAATTGTTAGGGTAAGTGCCGTGGGGATGAATTGCTTCTGAAGGCCCGCGTCTCCAGTGTCTGACAGGGCATTTCCCATCATCTTCAACCGCTCTTTCCATGTTGGGTGATAATTCATCAGCCGACATTCATGGCGGTTGGAAGAGGCCATTGATTGAAGAGAATACGACAAAGCAGGCCGACAGAAATATAAATGAGTTCAGTCCTTAAAAGAGCAGTTTCAGCCCGGTTCACCCACAAGACGACTATCTCTACCTAGAGGTATCTTGTACTCACCCTCTTGCCTCTGCTCAAGCTGCCCCTGGATGATACCTAGAGGTATGTACACTACAATAAAGGTAGGTACCTAGGTAGGTCTAGGTAGTTGTGGGCGACATATGTTGGCGTTTACTGAACATCTGATGGATCGCTGTAGGCCACGCTACCGCCCCCGTGGTTCGCCCGACTGACAGTCTGACGCTACTAGGTCAAGGATGCCTTCCGGGCACGCCACCAACAGTCCAGCCCCTGGCGGATCGATGACTTAACTGCGTATAAGACGGGATGATCATCCCCACCCACTTCACTGGTTTCATTTCTTCCACTTTTGTCTCGAGGTGGTTTCGCTTCCTCCATTGTTTCCGATACTTCATCGTTTGCCACTTGTTCGCCTTGCAACCGAGGATAAAGTTTTGTCCATCGACATCACAACTTGCGTGCTGTTTGTTTATCTCCGAACTGGCCATTCTCATTCCTTCTTTCTACACCTTCATAGCCCTCAGCTTCCGCCTTCTCTCTTGTCTCTTTGCCCCATCATCAAGCGCATCCGGATACACAACATGCTACATCACATCGCCGCCGTGGGCGGTAGCCTCGCCAAGAGGTATATTGAGGATGGCCTGGAAGCCAACGATTCCAGCGGCAGCAACCCTCCAGCTTCAAATGACGAGGCCGTCCTCGCTGGACTCCCTTTCGTTATATACTTCATCACGGGCCTCCTTTTCATCTATCCCGCTATTGGAGTAAGTCGCCATCTCATGGACATAACTCTCTGTACATCATGCTAACCGCCCGTCAACAACACAGGTCTTTTATACAGCGCACAACGTCTTCCCAACGCTCGCTATGATCGAAGACCCCAACCCACCGCCTGAATATACGCCCATCTCACTCGATGCTCAAGAAGGCTCTGTGCCCTCGGGCGAATTTGAGGTTGTGGAAGCCAACGAAAAGCCCATCACCTCGTCCCTACGCGCTACACATCGCCTTCTCTGGGTTTGGGGCCGGGAAGGCTACTTCCGCGGGCTCGTTTGCGCGCTCATAACCGTATTTTCCACAGTTATTCTCGCCGCTTTTATAACTGTTTACACCTTCCTGCCACACTTCGTCGGCAGCTTCATCGCTACTGTCTTGCTCACGCAACTGTCAACTGCTTGGGTACACATCGTCATCACGCCTCCCTCCGCTCGCCCCTGGTACAGCCGCGTTCTGCCGTTCCGCTATGTTTTCCAAGCTACTGCCTTGCCTTTGCTAGTACACTGGGCTACAAGTGTCGTAGCGGTCGAACTCCCTCGGCTGTTGGCTGTTATGATTGGACTGCCACTCCGTCTGTTCGAGGAAGCGGACGACAACATGGACGTGGACCTCCAGCTTTCTTCGCTTTTATTGAAGGGCATTCCAGTGGCTGCTCTCGCTCTCTTCCTGTACCTTTTTGCCGTGATCCCGGCTCAAGTCACCCTCAGGCGTGTGCAAGCCTCGCTACTTCCACCCACTGAAGATGCCATCGTCCCCTTTGACCGGTCCTTCAAAGGCAAACTGGACCCAGCGGTGCTGGGTGGTGGCAGCGAGACATTCTTGACCATGAGGGACGCCTTGACAACTTTCGGGAGGGAAGGCTGGACTAGACTGGTTAAAATGTACCCCAAGGTCTTTGGGATAACGGTTGCATTCTATATTGTTGTTGCGGCCACATTCGCCATGGAAGGCGGGGTTATTCTGACTCTCAATTGGCTGCTTTCCAGGGGCAAGTAAATGGGAAAGTCGGTGGAAATGATGCTGTAATTTACATGAACTTAACAAAACTACTTTTATTTATACATTACAAATATCCAAATTCATCCACGTTGCCCAACCTCATCGGCTTAGCCAGAAACTTGTCCGCTTCCCTAGTGCAAATCATAATCTCGGGCCTGATATTTCTTTTGTCAACATGGCGACATACAACTAAGTCAGAGAACATTCATTTTTCAACCAAGTATCATTCTATAATCATCGATTCATCACCGCATCAGACCATGCGCATATCGTATCATGGCTAATTTCCTCCCATATCACCAGATCTTCACCCTCTTTTCACCCACTCAACACCCGCCTCTTTACTTTTGACCATCCCCCGCGGCCCTCGCCTCCTCCGAATCTCCCTTCATTCCATCCGGCTTGCCCTTGCTCTCCTTCTGGAGCTTTTGTCCGACCTAAATCCCCAATTCACATTAATACACAAACACTATTCAGCATATCACCAAGAACAAACAGCCGATACGTAGCCGCTCTCAGACAGCCAGCCAGCCAGACAGGCAGACAGGCAGACAGATAGAGGGCTATCCGCCAACACAACATGAGATATGAAAACATAGAACCCACCTCTGTAGAGCCCTGATTAGAAGGCGAATCACCCTGTGTCTGCGAGCCAACGGACACGAAGCCCTTTTGTCCGTTTTGCGGGGACTTGGAGGTGCCGAGCTCCGTGGCCATGGTCCGTCTGGGAACCATAGGGAGCAGGCGGGCACGGTTGGGAAGGCGGGTCAGGAGACGGAACATCTTGGGTTATGTGTATTAAGTCGTCTTTTTCCAATGTTAGTCGCTGTTTATGTGGTGAGAGTGGAGAGTCATAACGAATGGATTGGTGTCTGTGTTAGTTGACTTATACAAGTGGTGACGATGACAAAAAGGTCGTCATGTCATTGCCACTGTTACTGGGCGGGCTGAGAGCGCCGATACAAATAGAAGCTCAACTCGTTTCACGGGCTACAGATCAACGCATCACGAACGCCGTTGATATTAGTCGGGGAAGGAGAAAACGGTATTTAACAACTACGAATAAAAAGGATCTCACAACAGCTAAAAATACATGGTAGCAGAGTGCAAAAAAAAAAATTCAAACATACAACACCTGGGATTCGCTGGTCGTCACCGACCCAACTACTAGTCAGGCGATTGGTAGCTTATCTATGGGAGAGCGGACGGGATCCCGAGTTTTCTACCATCTGTGGTCGTATGTGCTTGAATTGTTTGATTAGAGGCCCTATATCACTCAGTTAACCACGCTGAAACACCTGAACGATAATCTATCTTATCCATGTGTGCACATAAACTGTGTCTCATGGTTGAACAAAAGAATGACCACTTGCAATGTCGACCAGCAGTGCCCAATATCATATGGGCATGATGAAGCCAATAACTATTACAATCGTATCTTCCTGGTATCTTGTTTGACTTGTTCCTTATGAAAACAACGCGAGCGGAGAAGAAGCGCCAGCGGGCATTTCCTCACCAACATAGATCCAATGCAATGTCTCCAAATAGTGACATCTCCCATCACCACCTCGTCAAGAGGACATTCATACTTTTTACCTCTGAAGCTTTAAACCCCACTGCTTTTAGAAGCAAAAGGACCGTAAATGGTGATGTTCTGTTTGAGTGTCCGGGCATTCGAAAGTCCATATAGGTAGCTACATGTCGAATAGAGGCGATCCGTCCTTGGCATATGTCCCCCAGTGATGCATGACATTGCGTTTTGGAGCTTTGAATAGGCATATATGGGCTTTGGAAACTGTTGACTCTTCAATATTTGTTTCTCTTTCTTCACTTCAAGCACTTTTTTTCATCGCTCCTGACCTTTTCTTTTCTAGCCTTTTTTTTTTTTTATCCTTCCTTCTCGCGAGTTTGCAAACTTTCAACCGAGGCAAAGATTATTTAAACAAGTGGGAAACCGTATGAAAACGCCTGGTTTCTGGGAAGCGTCTTCGTCCACACTTTTTGGTCGCGACCCATTCTTGTCAGACGACGTACGATTCTTGACGCATAGCTCCATTTTTACAACTTCGAAGTTGCGAGAAAGGTAGTGCTTGTTTGCGTAAAAGTGTAAGAATGAAGATAACAAACGAGACATATAGACATAAGGGGTTAGAGACTTACTGTTATCTGTCTGATACCACTTGAACCCCATCTCACCGTAACTTGAATCTGAGCAGGCAGTGCTGGAATTCTGGGCCTTTGCGTCTCTTGCATTCGAATCCCTTTAACTAAGAACACCACCCAGGCTACCCTCCTATTTTGTTTGGTCGGATTTGATGAGACCTGTCCCTCTGAGGATAAGGTACTAGGTAGTATACATAGTAGCTTCAGCTACAGCGGATCATACGGCATGCCTGTGAACTCGTTACTTGTAACACATGCATGAGGAGAGTTGGACTTTCGTCAGCTATGCCTCGAGGGCAGCAATATGTGTGTTTCACGATCTAGACAAGGGACGAGGTGAGATCGAGGGGGGGCAAGAACTTTCGAGACATGTGTAATGGTGAACCGATTGTGAGGAGATGGTGAAGCAAAAGAATCAAGATAGGGAAAATTGGATATTGGACGTGATCCCTATGGAGCTAATGTCGAGCAAGCAGACGAGTGAAACACAACGAAAGCTAATCGTGCCTGCCCAAATTACCGTGATACGCCAGGACTTCACTTTGCACGCTTTGATTCAGCTCCTTCCCATCTGTTTTCGTGACGGGCGAGGCACCCGCTTAGAGGCCTGTCAAAATGGAAAAGGAAGGTGACATGCGAGTCACCACCTCGTACTCATGTTGGATCACGCAAAAAAATCATCCGGATAGACTTCAAACAACTCTGCGCTTCTAGTCTACCTTACAGAGCACAGCCAAAAGACAATAACGCTAGTACCCTAGGATCTGCCAACCTGAAGATGCTCCAGGGCGGTTTGATCAAAGCCAAATAGGGTGAGGTGAACTCGCAGCTCTCCAATCACTCACTACATGGCAACTTGCAAACCTATCAACATCGCATCACACTGACCACGTAATCCCTTCAGATCATCTTCCCCTTCCCCTTCCCCTTCACATCCAACCTCGGAAACTCTTCCGAGTTCTCCAACGCGTGTCGAACATCAGAAACCATCGGCACAACGCTCTGATGTGCCATCCGGTGCTGGCGAGCCTGTTCCTCCTCCAAGCTCAGTCGCAAAGCAAGAGCCAAATCGTCATCGATATCAGTGCCAGAAGTGACATTTGTAGTTGCTGCTGGCGGGACGGTATCGTAGGCAATATCGGAAGGATCTCGCCCGAAGGCCGAGCCGTTGCTATGCCCGGTCTCGGAAAAGGGAATGACCGGCGTGCTGTGGGACGAGGAAGACCCAGTCGCGAGAGAAGGTTGCTTGCCCTTTCCTTTGCCCTTTAAGGGCTTCACCTTGATGGAGAACTCGGGTAGGGGGCTCGAGCTGCGAGGGGGGTACTGCTCTGCTTCTGCTGCTACTGGTTCTAGTGCCGGTGCCGGTTCCACTGCAACAACACCATCCACGCTGCCGTTGCTTTCAAGCAGTGACAGGCGAATAGCCCGTTGGATCATTTCCTCCTCTGACTCTTGATTGGCAGTCGCGAGATTCGCACCGCTTCCCGTCACACTCGGGCTGGCACCAGGAAGGCTAGGCTCGGGTGTAAGCTGATCAGCGCTGCTCCCCGTGGACGGCAACCTTTCCCATTCTTCATCAATAGTCGATCCCATCTCTGCCTCGGCTGCCAACCGAACCGACTCTTGCTTAATGAAGTCCTCCTCGGAAATCATCTGGGCATAAAGAAGTGCTTCTTCCTCGGTCATGTCTGCCAAGCCTTGTCCAAACCGCGAACGGAGCCGAGCCACCTCGCGAGTGCGCGTCTCCTCCTCATGGATAAGCTCCGCCTCTTCCGCAGCAATAAAGCCAGAGACGTGATGGCTGGTTCTACGGCTGCTCAGCCGGCCATGTACATCGTTATGTCGGTGACGTCGCTTCCGACCAGGGGTTTGATTTGTAGAGCTGTAAGACCAAAACCTGATGTTGTTGCCCCATGCTGACACGCCTCGAAGCACAGTCGGATCGGGATCCAAGAAGATGGCACGAACAGCAGAGTAGACATTTCGTTCCATTGCAGGAGCCTGGGAGAGAATGGGACGAGGGACCCGGCCCGACATCTTTGCATTGAGGGTTCGGATAGGTTCATGTGTTGAAGCCAACGGGTCCCATGCTTGGACCACGCCGTCAGTGCCGCCGTGAAGTAGATAAAGAGCCGAAAGGGCAAGGCTAGAGATAGCGGGTGAGTCGGTCTGAATGACCCGCAAAGGCTTGACCGTATGGGAAGAGTGATGATCTCTTGTGTTCCACACATTCACTGAGCCGGTGCTGGTTCCTACAGCAAGATAGCGGGCGCGGCGACCAGGAATCTCCTTGGACGTGTCACCACTTCCATCATGCTCGAAGCAAAGAGGGTCCTCAAACGCTGCCATGACAGCATAGTTAGACAAATCAATAGCACTGGCGGTAATTTCTGCCCCTAGAGGTATCTTGAGTTTGTAGTCGGTGACAGACCAACCGTTGATTGTGTCTCCTGCAGGCGTGGCTGAGGTCGAGGGTGATCCGCTTGAAGCCTGAATGGCTGAAGGCTTTTCTGCATTGCTGGTGGTAGACTGAGAGATAGAATCCAAGCCTTTTGACGTCTCTGCACCACCAAAGATAGAGGCTTTAGGTGTTGAAGACAGCAAGGCCGCAACTTTCGCTGGATTGATCACCGGGCTAGTCTTGTGTCTGACGTATCTCCGAACGGCGGGAGGCACGTTCTCCTCTAAACCGCAATCGATCTTGAAAATGGCCTCGCCGCCACTTTCATCGCCGGCAGCAAAGTCCACTTCGAGTCTCCGTTGCATATCCCAACCTAAGCAAACCCTCCGGAAATCAGCTGGTTTACGGCGCAAGAAAGATTCTATCTCTCGGGCCTCAGCAACGATCTGTGCCCTGCTCAGGTTCATGAAATTTGCCGATGAGCGCGGTGTGTATGAACCATCAGCTGCATTCTTGTTAAAGTCATCAGGTGTGGCGACGCGCCGAGTTGCTTCGATCATTTCCCAATAAGCAGTGCGTCCGGCCTCCCAGGCATCCTTGAGCAGAGTTGTCGACTTTCCACGAGTCGAAGAAGGTGTCGGCGTCTGGATCAGATAAAAGACTTCTCCAAGTGCATTCAGCGCAACAGCCCAAACTCTGTTCATGCCTTTGCGTCTCAGGTTGTAGTTGTCATCGACCTTGATGTCTACAATAGGCACGCCCGGGCTGAGCACCCAGCGCGCGGTGATCTCGCCAACGCGGTTGCCGGCGCGACGACCCGAGATTTCATAACCAAGGGTATAGGCGGTCACTATGCCGAGCGTTGAGCCAGTAAACATACCAATCATCGAGTCGGTTGCTGTTGGTACATTGGGCGATTTTGCGATCCAAACAGAACAGACGGCATCCAGGAGCTCTGGGATCTTGGGTATCTCAGGCTCATCGTCCACAGTTTCCGGTACGATTCCCAGAAATCGGCCGCGCAGCTGGCCCTGTGGTTTGAAGTAGACCCGACCACCAGGAAACGCTTCAGCGCCGATGAGACCATAGGGCTGGCTAACGTCGATGACGTTAGGAACCGCTGCCGCCCCGTCGCCCATTCCATAGTACACGAGACCGGGATGCACTTCGTCCAGCTGCTGAAACTGAAACTGGTCATCCATACCCAGCTTGTCGATTTTACCGGTAGTAGGATCGCCGACAGAGGCCACTCCGATATCCCTGGAACCATGCATCACACGCGGCCCATTCCGATTACCGGAAAATACGGCGTGCAAATGGGTGACCATCCAGGTAAGCCTTGGGCTATATGTCAACACGGCAGCTGCCTTCTTTCCAGACTGGATCGAAAGGTTCGAGGAGCCGTCGGGTTTTCCGCGGGACACACTCCGGAGCAGCCGAGTGCGGAGAAGATACTCGCTACGCCATGTAGCCATGGCGCTCAGTCTGGCAAAGTACCGAGACTCGGAGCGTATTCTGTCCAGCTCTCCATCTTCGTTGGCGAACTCGCTCCTGTTCTTTGCCGAGAGTAACGATTCTTGGCCAGGAAAGTTGCGCAGGAAGGCTCTGCGCCAGGCATAGGGGGCCGCAACGAGGTGGTAAAAGCGCTTCGAGACCAGAGCGACGTCTCCGTGTGAGTCGGGGTGCAGATGCGATAGAATGTGGGTCAGGATTTCTGCGAGAGAATTTGTAAGCTACGAGCCCAGCGCAATGGGAAGATTAACCACGCCACCCAAACGGACATACCGTTGGGGAAATCTGCCAACTTGACGCGGCCCGGAGTGGATGAAGTGTTCTTGACAACTTGGAAGGCTACGGTATGCGGAGCGTGATGTCGGGACACCAGCAAGGCGCTTTCATATTCCGCGATGCGTTGACCAGCAGTCATGACAGGTTGGGCGGCAGAGGCATAGTCGGCAGCCCTCAGTCGGCCAAAGTCGTGGTCAAAGCGGTGGCCGTCGTCGCTGCTGCTAGAAGCAACATCTCCGCCGAAGATGCTCTCATGAGGAGAGGCATCATCTGGGGAGCTTGGCTGGGAGCGAGGCGAGCCATGTTGAACAGTTTGGCCGGAAGATATTGGATATGGATCTCGCGGTAACGATACAGAAGTTTCAGTCGAGCCTTGGTGCATAAAGGACTTTTGAGTGAACCCTGGTGGCAATGCGCCTGACTGTGCAGCTTGATTTGCACAGTCGCTGGTGTTCGGTAGACGAGGTTGGAGGTGTTGATGGTGTCGGGAGGGGAAGAGGGGCAGCAGCAGCACGGAGGGTTGTTCGGAGAGCGGCGCGTCAAAGAGTGATGCAGGTTGCGTTCAATTGGTGCGGATATCGAATGTGAAGATGGGCGGAAGATGGTGGTTGTCGTGAGGCTGACGTTTTTTGGAAGCAAGATTTTCGATCTCGCCCGGTGCGTCACAGCATGAACCCGACGCTTGCCCGTCCCCGAGGTACGGTGGCCCAAGTCTGGGTTATGCTCAATTGAAAAGTTTTGGCTGAAAAAAAGTCCCTGACAGTGGCAACCGCTAGACTCGCACCGAAGGGTACCATTCGAATGTATGGATACTAATGCAACCCCGACATCCGACCCAATTCCAAGGAAGCAAGGAAGCAATGAAGCAATGAAGCAATGAAGCAATGAAGCAATGAAGCAATGAAGCAATGAAGCAATGAAGCAATGAAGCAATGAAGCAATGAAGCAATGAAGCAATGAAGCAATGAAGCAATGAAGCAATGAAGCAATCAGAGTTAATGGGAGTCAATGGGAGTCAATGGGAGTTAATGGTAGTCAATGGGAGTTGAAGTGACTTTGCGGGAGGTTTGCCAAGGTCTTGGGTAGTAGTGCAAATGGACCCCTGGACCTTCTCCAAATTTTGGAATTTGGGGTACCTCTAAGGTGACAATGCAAATGGTTCCTTTCTCCTTCCGTTTGGATAGAAAAGAAAGGAAAAATAAGAAGATGAAAAAAGAGAGAGAGTGAGAAGGGGGGGGGGGGGGGGGGGGGGGAAGAAGAAAAATGTCTAAAGAATATACTAAAAAGATGAATAGTGGTTAGTGCTAACTTCGTTGTATTAATGGGCGTGAAGGACGGGAGGTGGATGGAGGCGTTGATATAAAATGGCTTACAGCTGAGGTCAGATGGAAGCTCAGACCAGTTTTCAATTGAGCATAACCCAAACTTGGGCCACCGTACCGAGGAAGGATTGCCGCCCACTAATGCCTAGCAAGCATCCATGACTCCTACACACCTACCTACTTGGGCTAAGATTACAGTGCATGAGCATCAAGCTTATAGTGCCGCACAGGAAACGAGTCATACCACATGGCATGAATGCACATTTGGCATCAATATCTTGTACAAGCCAGTGTCCCATTCACTTCAATTCGGCACTTCCTGTCGCATGAAGTTCAACGACAATCTAATTGGCGGTGGCTCCATTGAAAGTCGCCCTCAAGAAAAACTTGTACCCAAGAACGCCACTACGGATGTTAGACTTGCTGAAAGAACTGAACGCCTTGAACCGTACACTACATCAATTCAGACAAAGATTGCTTGCGAAACAGCGAGACCCGTGAGGTTGACAATGTGAAGCTATGGTATTTCCCGTAGTTTGGTTTTCAAAGGAGGCCCTGGTCAGAAAGCAGAGAACACCTTGGAGCGCGGAGAATGAGATAGGTCACGATGACCTCAGTGCCAATCTGGGTCAAAGTGCACTGCAGTGACCACAGATGAACAGAACGAACATGCACGGGACTCGAGAATGACAATGGTCAACAAGCCATTCGCGGGAGCCAGTGCTGATGATATCGAACATCTGATCAACACTAAAAGTAAAGCTTTCCATGGCACATCCCGGGATATATGATATGATGGTTTTCACCAAGCCTGCCTGCCTCATTCCGTCTTGGGTGTCCGAAAGTTGTCTGCCCTAGCACGGAGAATCGTCGACGAGCCTTCGTCACCAACGAGCGATGGCCCGCCTCGCGTCTCGTAGCCTCATGTCCGTTTGACATTGACAATCGCGATGCAGCTTAGTAAGAATGACAATCAATCATGTAATTAGTCATGATGGAGATAAGATCATCAGCAAGACCCGAAGGGAAAAAAAAGAAGACATCCACAGTGTTTCCAAGAACAAACTGGAAGAAAAGAAAGAGCGGAACCACAAGAGCGGACCGGCAGGGAACGGGTACAGCCGATCCCCTCCCGAACGATGAACTCGACTCCACCCAGCAACCCCTTTCCCATCCGTGCCACCCGAACCGAATGAACGAACGGCGGTGATCGGGGCCGGGCGGGTCCGCAGGCGGGCAGGCGGGCGTGGGCCGTGGAGAGGGATGAATGAGAGCGATGTGCTTGTTGCTCGGAGTGGAGAGCAGCGTGGTCGATTTTTTGCATTGCTGTAGTGTACCTAGCGTACATAATAGCGTGCAGTATTCTACACTTTGCACTCGCTCCCGTCCCGTCCCATCCCATCATGCAATGGAAGTTCTGCTTTCCGGCCGCGATGGACTGGACTGGATTCTCCGCCGCTCGTCTCCATCTCTGTTTCGGTCTACATCATCTTTACGGGTCCTACACCTGTAGACTGCCTTAGCATACATGCTGTCAGGGAACATGGGCCAGGCAAGTAGGAAGGAGAAATGTGGTGCATTGGCAACATGTCCCTCAGTTCAGAATATGTAATTCCGTTTTGCATACAAGTGTATTTTCAGGTGGCAGTTGAGGGGCTCTGCCTTCTCACAAAGATACCGCATCAAGGGCTAAGCGTGCGAAAAGGTGAATGCCGCCCTTTGGAATTCAGTAATCAGAAATGCGAACTTTACGCAAGAGAACTATGTATTTGGTTGGCCAAGAAAAGAACTTGAGTCCCGTCGGAGGATGGACAAGATTTGAGAAATCCGAAGACGGGTGTTCGGAAAGCCCAAGCAACTGGTAACGAGCAACTGGGTGAAAAGGGCCCAAGGACATCGTTCCGGTAAATTACTCTATTCACTCACTGGCAAGGTCAAAGCCTCAACCGAACCCGCGGGTTGCTTCCCTTCCCTTTTTCCATCTCCTGCACACCGAGCGGGCGGCTGGCTTGTTGGCGGGGTTCAAGGAAGAAAAGTGTCGTGATTATCGCATGTTCGGAAGAGAGCCATGCGCACCGTGAATCTGCCCGTGTTGATCATTGCTCAGCTTGAGTGATACTCCGCATTTTATGCTTACTTAATATATCCGCACGGGGAAAAACCGAGTGTTCGGTAAATGGAATAAAATAAACACAACCTTGTGTGTGGATTTATATATCTTTACCGTATATTACCATTCCGTGTAGACGCTCCGTTTCGTGGTTTGGCTCAGCAACCTTCTCTGTTAACCCTTGGCCCAATGTCTCGAAGATTTCACCGAGGGTCATTGCGGGGTCACGGCTGATATATGATGAGACTCACACTGTGAATTACTACCTATGTTCCGCGTGAGCGTGGTAGGAATTGTGAGGTGCAATGCGGTAGACAAGACAAGTTGCGAGCTCGAGCTTATCACAAGACGCGCACGTCCATCGCAAGCCAGGGTCGCAACACAGCAGGCGGGGGTTCCATCAAAAGCAAGCCGATAGACGGACACACCACGACGCCATGAAACCACGAGGAGAAATCGTGTTTTAATCCGAGGCGGTTGGAGCATGTTGTGTAGCTGTGTTGGGGGACATCATGTTTGTTTGCTGCCTTTGGATTTTTGCAGTTGTTGTCCAATTAGCCTTGGCTCACCGTTCATGTTTGGATGTTCAGTGTCCTTGGTTAATCTGCTTTTCCCTTCTCCGCTTCCGCCGCCTCCTCTTTATTTTACATTTGTCCGATTCTCGACCATTCAATCCTCAGGTCATGTCGGTTTCCATTTCCATGTAGAACTTCTCGGCAGTTCCAGATTGCAGGATAGCATGACCCTACTGCTTCCGAGGCAGTCCAGAACGCAGCAATACCACCGTAGCAGTGTAGTCCATTCATGAGTTATGCCTGCCCGCGCAAGCGAAAGTTGCTTTTCGTTTCTGTCAGAGCGACTGCCCCCCCCCCCCCCCCCCCGAGATCCTCGGCATGGGATGGTACGGCATGGTGTGGATGAAGGGCCAGCAAACAAAATGATAGCTCACAACAATGATAGGAATTCTTTCCCCCACGAAGTCCATACCAAACATGCCACCTTGGCACATCCACAGACGATACACGAAGGTGGTGAAGAACGATGTGAAGTGGATTGAAGGGCCACCTTTCAGGGTGTTGCTCACGCTGTGCGCAGCATGCAATGCAATGCACTCTATCTGACTGAATGCTAGGTTATCTGCCAATCCTGCCTCGCATGTGTGAAGCAGGAATATAGAATTTCTCCGCAGCAAAAGCGTTTGAGCTTATCGTTGTCAATATCATGACATACTTTTTGTGTTGCAGTGACAGTCATCCGTCTCATCTGATGAAAGGAGCGAGCTCAGGATTGTCCGTCAAAGAGACACCGGCCGATGATCATCAATTGGACAAGTCTGCTAAAGACGTAACTACAACAGCACAATGTTAGCGGTGTCACAGGATCCAGAAACGCATCGACAAGATGAAATGAACGGAGGGAAAAAAAAAAAAAAAAAAAAAAAAAAAAAAAAAAAAAAAACCAAGGGAAATGGAGGGGCTGGACAGTGTGAACGCTGTCCAGCTTGTGAAAACAAAAACAGAAACAGCATCCTCCAGCAAAACATCGCAGCTCCGAGACACAAGCGGTGAAAGATGCCTCAGTACCAATCGTAATGAAAGGAGGATACCGCTTCTTCTCAGTCCATTGGATATTTTGTCAGACCCGACAGTTTGGGACGTAGCTTCCTGGCAATAGAAAGCTCAGTGGATTTACACTACGATGCTGTTTCAATGAGAAACGGTATCTGGTAATGGACCGTAATCCGCCCTTTACTTTACCGGACTTCTACTGTGCCAAGGACTGAGCCTGTCGTGCCTGGCGGGCGTAAAATGTTTTTTTATTTTAATTATTGTACCATATTTCTTTTCTTTGGCTAATAGACTGTCCGTTTCACAAGCCCTCTACCCTCTGTGCAACCCCTGAGACGACAGTGGCGGTGATGATGTCGGGCCTAATGAGTCGCCTACTGTACACTGCCCATTTATGCCTTGACCATAAACCGCTTGGTAAGCAGTCATGAATCACTGAATGATGCTTGTTGATATATCAAGATGTGTAAGATGCAGCTCACCGCAAGGCAGCAGAAGAGATTACACCACTACATATATCAGATTGAATAACCCGCTGGCTATTTCCGGCAAACCGTACCATCTCGATATGGTTTCTGTATTGAACTTCATGGGGTGGAAATTGCCGCTGTATCTTACGCTTGATATTGTCAGGCTACCAGAGTCATGCTTTGCCTTCATACTCCTGTCTTACTCCCAGGCATATCAACGATTCGGCTTTACAGCGCAAGAATAGAACATCTCGCCTACTTGGGTTGAGTAAGATGTTTTGGTTCCACCTTGGAGTTCAAAAGGAAGGAAACGTCTCCCTGGATGGGTTCGTCTCGGTCCCAGCCAGATGGTATCGATGCGGGATGATCCGTTTGGCTGGTGAAGATTATTGATGGTGCCCGGAGGCTGGAGACGAATTGACTAGTGATTGGAAAAGCAAAGTACGAACTAGCCCGGGCGCCGTCCTCCTTCGTGGTTGGAGCGGAGAAATTTTCAAATCAAATACGTTGGTTGTCCGCCCCTGTGTTCGACAGAGACATCGGCCATCATCTTCCTGGGAGCCTGGTTACACATTGTACAGCAGATAACCTTCCCACCCGATGCTTTATCCTCGAAGCCAATCACCCATATCACTTCTTACTCTGAGCGGCCTTTTCGCAGTCGCCTTCCAAATACTATGAGCAATGATATATCTCGTGGAACACGACCTCGGCCATTACATGATTCGAATGGATGAAAGTTTCACGAGAAATTCCGAGTTCCGTCTGGTGTAGGCATTGTACCTGCTCTGTACTTTTTAGAAGTCCGTCGTACCTGTGTTGATAATACCACGAACATGCCACAAAGGCCAATGTGTCATCGCACCTTTGTGATAGCCTTGCGCATCTGTCTGAACAATCATCACCCTCGCCACGACACTGGGTCGTGGTGCACATATGCATACAGGTATGTAAGTATACGCAGTGCCGGGGGGGCGTATCGCGTAGAACGCGTAGAACAACCAGGAGACGGTGGAACAGGCGGTACACCACACCAGGAAGAGGAAAACGGCCGGATTGGCCTAGAGTTTATCAGGCATTTCGGAACACAATGTCCTAGCGCCAATGATGATGCCGCTGGCGATGGTGGTTCGCTGTCTCGATCCCTCACACACCAACCCCTCAGTTAAGAAGCCCTCTCGCATCGTCACGGTACAACGCTGATGCTACCCAGACCGAGGGCGACGGGCTCTGGTAGGCAGGAAGTCCGGATGGCCACCACGACCAGTCTAGTGTATATGTATGCTACTCTGCACAAAACCCACTCTTGGGCAAGATGGCTTGCTTGATTAGGCTGGTGAGAAAGGGAACATGATACGGCAGCTGCAATATTGATGCAGGCCGGTGACCTGTAGCCAAACTTGTTCGATGCGAAGGGACCCCACGCTACGGTCGACGACGGGGTCTTGCAGGTTATGTGCTCCGAAGCGAGTGGCGACAGCTCACTGGCAGGTTGAAGACAGGTGTCTGCAGTTCCGACTTGGGGTCGAGTGTGGTCGCCGTCGTTGTCATCGACCACATTGTTCGAGTGCCGCGCGGTAGACGAAACGTCAGCATGTCATGTCGCCAGCGACGAAACCAGGTACCGAAAGGGCGAGACAAGACGTTGTGCCTTTTTACGAACAAAAGGTAGCTGGAATCGTTCGATAAATCGGAACTCGAATGCCACGATCCACAATTGGAGCAACGGTCATCCATCATAGGGCCGGGAGCTTATTTTTTTTTTTTTTTTTTCGGGTTCCCTTGGGCCTTTTCCTGCTGGCTGGGATGGACCAGACCATGTCATCCGGCCCCGTCATGCAAAACTTTGAGTGAGTGAATGAACAAACCCCTTTGTGATGGAAAAGTCCCAGGGGGACGAGGAAGAATCAGACCGGCTTGAGATCCCGGTGGATCACGAGCGGATTACGGACTGGTCGAACGATAGCGTCCAACGCTACGAAGATGTGGAGGTGATGCTCTGAGAAGTGGAGAGGCGCAAAGGCGGAAGCGAACGGCAACGTTCCTGGAAGCACGGCGCCAATGGCGAATGCTTGTTTGGACAAGAAGGAGGAGTCGCCAGGGTGTCTTGCCAGGGTCCCTTTGGAATTTCTGGGAGTTCCGGGTGATTTGCCCATTTGTGTGCCATGGTTCCCTGACAGCGAGGTAGCCCCGCAAAGGACTGGTCGAATGGAACGGCCTCTGGGGATGTTTGATGCTGTTCCAGGTTCGCCAGTCAAAGAAACTGAAGGGACCCGTCTCCAGAACGGTCAGAACCCAACCAAGCTCCTGGGTTCTGAAGGAAACGGTGTTTGCCGGCGGGGTCACGTTCCAATGGGCCGCGGTCCCGCCTTGGAGTGACGGAGTTCTCACCTAGGTAGTCAGCGCTATTGATTGTGTGTGTTGACTGCTGACTGCGTGCTGGTATGCCAGGCATGTTGGGGAACAAAGAGGGCAAAAACGACAACGGGATGGGCCGTGGTCATATTTTTGTACCTCGCCGGACGGAGATGCTTTTGTCAACACCAGCCTTTCCCTTTGTCAATGTTCTCCAAGACGCTTCTACCCGTTCTCCACCCACTCGTGGCCAACGCAAGGCATTTTCTTGCGCAAGGCAACCTTGACTTGCGAACTGAAGGCATTTGAGCCTCCAGTCGGTGGGTTTTTCGACGTTGGGCATCCCGTTGCGCTGGGACAGCTCCTCCTCTCCCGTCTCCAGTCTACAGTGGTACCCACAACAGGATGTTGGGGTTACGTCCACACAACATGACCTACTAAAAGAGCTGATTCGAATGCCCGGTCCGAGTATTTCGACTGATGCCGTTAAGAATTGCCGGTCCTGGCCGTCCTGGCTGTCTTGGGCATCATGATGTCCAGGAGATTGGGTTAATTATGGTGAGTTCAAAGGCTGCGATGAAGATTCGTCGTTGCGGTCCACTTGGTTCGATTGCTGCGACCAGGAGCCGAGAAAACGCTCTCAACGCAACCTGGAACTGAAAGCACTGACTGGTAACGTGCGCTATTGATAAGCGGTGGGCGGCCCAAATGGAACAACCTAAACAGAGGACCACATGGCTGTTTTGGCCGGCGCCTGTCCCCGGGTCTCGCAACTGACATGGTGCCAGAAGCTAATACCGGTCCTGTCCCGAATTTCTGCTAGCGTGATGCGCCCATCCCTTGCTTCCACCCTGTGAACATTCCCGCATTCTCGTCACGGTCACAAAGCGCAGGTGTCACTGGCGTGAGTGAGGCTGGGAAGGCATCGTCATGTCCATGGACGACCTTCCACAATGGAATGGAGTGCCGGGACAAGATTTTTGGTTTGCTGCTGTGTAGTTCATGTCTCCTCCGTCCGTTCCTGCGCTGACCGAGGCTTTTCGGGAACCAGCTGCTGTTTTCGGCTAGGAAACGACTGGGTATGTTTCCCGGTTACCACCCCGCCCCACGGCATGCTGCGGTCTGCCACCAGTCAGAGCATTGCTACGCGTGAGGAAAACGCACGGAAAACGCAGTAAAGCGGCGTATTGCAGAATACGATACTATCGTACCTTTCAGCGATACATACGTACCGTGTTTTACCGCCAGGAGCTGCTTCAGTTCTTCGGTGTCTAGTCCTACTTGGGCGTGTTTTGCAGCCATGGTCAATTACATGATTGCACCGTCCACCGTACCATTCGGTTGTTCCGTTTGGACAGGCATTCCCTTCGTGCCATTCCACACCTCACCTGGCGGTCTCCATGAGCTTGCCGGGATTGACTGTGCTCCTCCCGTCCCTATTCCCGCATGCCCGTAGCCTGTCGGGCAGTGGATAGCTCAAGAGCCACACCCAGAGGCAGTTTGCAGTTTGCAGTTTGGGGTTTCCCACCCACTGCAGCCGTACACTAGCCGTACCCCGTACCCCCCCCTGGCTCCTCCCCCGGCCGCCCAGTTTCCCTTTTCTTTCCCTCAATCCCACTTCCCAGGAACGAGGAACCCTCTCCTCTCTTTCCTTATCCACACAACAGGACAACACACATAAGCCGTGTGTGTACTTTTGTGTCCGTCAACAACCAAGGAGCTCGACCACAAATACTCCGAGTATAGACGAGGCAGTGATCGGCGCGAAATTAGTCGGAATTGCGGCGTTTTGGGTCTCACCTCACCTTTGGATCCCAAGGGCTTGGAACCGAATAATACCGGCAAACAAACACCAACACCAACACCAAAAACAACACAAGTCGACCATCACCACCACTACTACTACTACCACCATACATTAACATATGTCAGCCAACCCAACTACAATCACACCAATCCATCCTCAACAAAACGATTCTATGATCAAGAACAACGCCATCGTCATGAGTTCGGCTACACAGGGAGGACCCGCCGCGGTCCCTAAGGAGGAGAAGAAGGGCTTCGGCAAGGTTCTGGCAAGAGTAAAGACGGTTCTGAGGACGAAGCGACTTTCGACCAGCGGCGCAAAGGCCGATCCCGCTGCTACCGCCGAGAAAAAGGGCAAGGAAGCTGCCAAGAGGTAAGGCCTATTTTAGTCTGGCACTGTCGGGAGGGTTCTCATTGGACACTCTGGCTGGCATGCTGTCCGCTTTGAGTTGTGGCCAACCAACCCATCCAACTCTTGATGATGCATTTCACTCCCCTTCAAATTTCAGTCTCTAACAAATGACTATAGCACTACGAAGACGGCCCCCGCTGCTGCTGCCGCGGCGGCCAAGACTGTGGACGCCAATGCCCAAAAGGTCCCTCGCGCCCAGTTGTTTGAGGAACGTGCCAAGAAGCTCGGTGAGCTCTATGGCTTGGAGCTGAAGCCTAGCGAGTGGCACTCGACCGAGGGCCATGCTCTCCGTGTTGAAAAGCCCATCAAGATGCGTGTCCACCGCAAATGCCACCAATGCGACACCTCGTTCGGAGCTTCCAAGGAATGCTCCAAGTGCAAGCATACGCGATGCAAGCAGTGCCCTCGTATTCCCTCCAAGAAGACCGAGGCCGAGAGGGAGGAGAGCAGGAAGAAGCGCGCTCAGATCATCAAGGAACGTGCCGAGAACGCCCCCATTGTCCCCGACTGGCACCCGAAGCGCGAGAAGGACCTCGTTCTCAGACGTCCCGCCAAGACCGGAACTCAGGATCTGGTTCACAAGAAGCCTCGCCAACGTGTGCGCAGGACCTGCTGCGGCTGCAAGAACCTCTTCACTTCTGGAAACAAGACTTGCACGGCCTGCCAGCACGTCCGTTGCACGGACTGCCCTCGAGACCCGTAAGTTTTGGCGCATTTTGATGGCCTCGAGAAGCTAGTTATACTGACCCCTTGAACAGATCAAAGAAAGACAAGTATCCCTACGGCTATCCTGGAGACCAACCTTCGAAACGCCAGGCTTACTTCGAATGCAAGGCCTGCAAAAACACCTTCGCTTCGGAGCCAACCGTCACCACCTGCCCCAAGTGCTTCAACAGAAACACCGAGCGACTTGCGCCGAAGCGGGTGGAACCTCAACCTGACCCCGAAGCTTGGAAGAGCATACAAGCAAAACTCGCGGCGATGAATCTCAAGTAACACGATACGTTTCGGTGTCCTTGTCACTCTGCTAGGAGGGAAAGAAAGAAGGATATTAGAACACGATGAAAATGAAGGTTTAAGCGAAGGAAGCTGATGATAGCGTCTGTTTTTCTTTGGATTTGTTTTGCTCTTTTTCTGTTTTGGCTGGCTACGTATTACCCAGACTCTCGCAAGCTTTTATCGCTCACAAGATGCATGCATTCATTCTTAAGGCCACACGCACCACCATCCTTAGCACGATATGAAACACGCGCATGTTTTTAAACCTCATTTTGCATGCATGGATTCTTTCTGCGACGAAACAACACCTCTGATCTTTTCCCGCATATTTTCTCGTCATTCACTATGTCGGCGCTCGATTTGATACCCAACTGTACGGACTCTGCATGTCAACTGCGAAATCTGAGGAGAGAACAACTTGTCTGTTTAGGGAACAGCAAAGGAAGGGAGGAATGGTATCCCTCATAGAGGTCCTTGTGGTCATGGAAGGGAAACACTAGGATATATTTCTCCATAGGTGCAATATATCGATCTGTCTCAGAAAACAAAGTGCCAGCCCTCTTCGCCCATAATCAATCTAGTGTATCGTCCTCCCATGGCATCGGGGCTCCTTGTGGTTTTGACCAAAAGTCGCCACTCACTCGTGTCACACTCCCTGTAATACCAGGAACGCAAAAGCTTCGCACATCACATACCAATAGTGTTTACCCAAATCGTTGATCTTGCACCCGCAATACGACATCGCAACACACATACAGGCGCACACACGAACGCACACAATGCGCCTTCTTACCCGCTTGCGCGCCATGCCAACTAGGTCTACTTACTGTGCACTAATGTCAGCAGCTGTTGTACTTATTCGCCACCTCATCAATACACGACGCACGAACAGCTCCCGTCTTTTACCGCTTACGCTTGTTGGGCCCTTTGCTCCGCTCTATGTATGCTCTGTTCTCTGCCCATTGAGCCTCTCAACCGTTGTATCGGTATCACTCTCCTAGAATAGTCCCCAAGTCCCATAACGCCTTCGCACCTCTGGTAGGCATACTCTCATACGGAGAGGCAATCGGCAGACGCTGCGACTTTCGGTAATTCCGACAGGAGGAGGTCGTTCCAAGCCCAACCCGCAAGTGAGGGAGGGCCCCGTTGTTTCCGTCTCGTTGGCCTCCTGTCCCGTCCCCGAGCCGTCTCTCCTTTATTGCTTCCATAGTAGGGATTTGTACCTGAGCCACTTTGCCGCAGTCTTGCTTGGATTGGTGTTACACAGAATGATAGAATGAAGCGAGAGAAAGGGGGTGCTGCTTTGCAGTTGGCGAGTTGGCTCCGAGGAGACGGTTAGCTACACGTGTACGCAGTACGTAGTCGTGCTACATAGTGGTGCGCGGGTCGGAAACCGGACCATTCAGCCAGCTGGCAACGCATGGAATGGTGCACAAGGTGTTAGACAATCCTTTTTGTTCATTTAGCTAAATGGAATGAGAACAACTGCGATACATATTGACTCCATCACTTGCCCTACTCGGACGGACCCGTTGACCGTTACATTTGAGTCTCCACGTGTCCCGACGGACGAGTCCCGGCTAGTCCAGTCCCTAGGAACCCCACCATCAGCCGAGCCCGTCGACTCCATCAAGCCCGTTGAACCCGCCTGCCCGCCAGTGCATCGGGGACCCCGTTTCCTCGAACCCAACTCTCTGGGCCTGGGTTTGGGAGGTCTAGGTCTTTTCGCCAGAATTCTCGTAACACATGTAGTTTGATGGAAACGCCAATGAAACTTGATCGCGGGACGAGGCTCTGAGCGACGGACGGGTCTGGACTTTTTTGAGGAAGGGACCTGCGGTGTTGTTGGCTGAGCTGTTGGTTGGATGGGCTGATGTATCCCCTGGCATAACATGAATAACATGAAGATGACCCCGGGATTTATGGCCCAGAGTGGAATGGATAAACTGAAGGAAAGAGTCAGTGATTCCACGAACGGCTGCTCAATTCCAGCCTCAGATCTATACGTTGGGAAAAGCTACAATATAATCGCAAGAGTCAAAACCTCAAGAATTCCGAAGTTGAACTTGTAAAGTGGGATCGTGCCCACCGCCGTTCGAACACTTGATTCTTTCTTGGCCGCCAAACACCTGGACAGTTTGTAGCTACACACACACACATACAGGCGCACACACGCACGCACAAGAATGTTTGGCTAGCGAGGCCATACAACACCGCCTTTTTGATCAATTCGACTGGTTTCTGTACGGAATTTCAAGTTCTCCACGCCACGCATTCTTACATATATATTATAAATACATTATGTCATCTTCACGAACACATTGTGGAAAGACGACCCAAACAGTACCATCCGCTGGAAGCCTTCCCCGACAACCAGATGACAAGGAGGGCGACAAGGCAGGGTTCATGTTCGCAAGATCCCTCCTCGTTGACATCTACACCGCCCGGCTTGTCGGGTCCGGTTGGCAAGGGCATCTCGTGTTAACCGGGCTCGCTCATCTTGATCCCTTGACTCTCGCAAAGCCTGGTAAGCTCGGCAAAGCCTGGTTGTCGGGAATGTGAATGGAGTCAAGGTGGTGGCCTTCCCCTTCCCTTGCTCACCTTGTCGCCCGCTTTCGCTACGCTCATGACATCCCGGCTGCTCACCTTGGCCAGACTACCTACGTACCGGATGACCGAAGCATCGGTTATTAATGCTCTGGATCTGGATAAATGACTTGAATGATGCCAATACTGAACCCGGACTGTCGGAGCGCGGAAGGGGACGCGGGTGGTTGGGAGCTCTCTTTTGGAAGAAGAAGGAAAAATGACTTGTCCTTGTCCATGACCATGTCAGCCATCGCATCACGGATTGCGAGCGTTTCCCGTAAGAAAGGATGGAGGCAGCAGGATGATCAAATTCGACGTTACTTATCCTGGCAACGACCGCCCGTTCATACCAGTAGTCGTCTTTGGTTTTTCTCGCACCGTTCCGGAAGTCCGTGGAGTTGAAAGCAGTGTGTTTGCCTGAAATATACCGTACTGAATGCACAGCTCTTTTACGAGGATGCTGTCGGTGTGGTCATTCAGCACCCACCAGACGTACGCAGCCTCTCCTCCACCGACCCTCTTGTTCCTTCTTTTCTGGGCAATCCGATGGCCGAACATCACACGCAGTGTTGTCGTGTGACTGGTTTGCGTGAATGAGGCACTGTCCGTTTTGTGTGTGTTAGCACTCTCAGCTTTCAGTTGGGTGCTTGCGCAAGAATGGCGCAGATAAAAGTCCGAGACGGAGAACAAAGAAGAGACATCTAACGAAATCTCACACACATCCTTTAATAGTCCACATGGCAAGTGGTGGCTGGGTGGGTGGCTTGCTATATGACAACAGACCGCCTAGCGAGGAGGATGAGCCGTCAGTTGAGCAGGATCTCGCGGTGGATAACGACTATAGAGGTTATACAAACGAATCTGACGACGGCTTGGGAGACGACGATAGGCGAGAGGGGGATGCTGGTACAGTATTTGTAGAATACGAGGGCGCGGACGATAGTAATAATAAGACTAGTCTTGCCCCCCCGAAGAAGAAGCCTGTTAAGAAGCTTATTAAGAAGCCCGTTAAGAAGCCCGTTAAGAAGCCCGCCGAGGAGAAGCCCGCCGAGGATAAGCCCGGTATGAAGCCCGGTAAGAAGCCCGGCAAGAAGCTTGCCGAGGAGAAGCCCGCTGAGGAGAAGCCCGGTAAGAAGCCCGGTAAGAAGCCCGGTAAGAAGCCCGGTAAGAAGCCCGCCGAGGAGAAGCCCGTCGAGGAGAAGCCCGCTAAGAAGCCCGGTAAGAAGCCCGCCGGTAAGAAGCCCGCTGAGGAGAAGCCCGCCGAGGAGAAGCCCGCTAAGAAGAAACGTACGTAGGCCGTCTAGCTTAATATTCTAAGGCTAATAGTCCTTTATAAATTGCTTATAGTTAACGGTTTAAGGTATTGTTACAACGGTACTTTCAAACCTTCTATTTATATCCGGGTTACTAATAAAGTTTAGGTGAAGTATTCTAACTATACCGTAATATATAAGAGTGTAAAGTCTATTACCGATTTATTTAAAAGAAAGTATTATATCTTTTAGCTGTTATAGGGCATTCTTGGTGGATACCTAGATGCTCTGTCTTGTTATAGCAGCGGCTCGTTAGAGCGTATAGTCTGTTATATAAGAGTGTTCGTCCCGTCAACCTCTGTCAAGGTTGACGGATTATTAATTTATATTATACCAACCTTATATTTATCTTACTTATATTTAGTAAAGTTGTGTACGAGGTTCTAGGTTGAGGTTCGCAATAGGTTTTATCTTTAGTTTCCTTTAGTAAGACTATCGTTAATCGTTACGTATTATTACTCTATTTAATAATTAATTGCTCACTCTATTATTTTCTATTATTATTATTTATAAAGTATATCTTCGCGTAATAAGTAGTACCTATAGTTCAGTTTTAAACCGACCTTATTATTCTTTACGTTTTTTCCTTTCGTCGAGGGGGGAAATATATTAGGATTTAATAACGATTTATTAGATTTTTTAATTATTATTCAACTTTTGCCCTTTTAAACCAAATATTTATACTTTTACTCCTTGGAGTCCCCTTTTTTTTATTATTTTATTACTATTTATTTAAATTTAAAGGTTAGATTGAATAATATTGAAGATTAATTAGGTAAACCTCTAGGTGGCCTTTAACCTCTAGGAGGAAAGTTTAATACGTAAAGTATATTAAATTATTAAATTTACTACTTACGAGCTGCAATTTTACTATAAGGAAAGACTTTAACCTCTAACCGTCGAATTACTTATTGAGGTAGTATAATTATATTTAAATAAAGAAACCGGTTATATTGAAATTAAACCTAATTGGGCTATTAATACTAATAATAATATTTATAATAAGGGATAGATTATTAATTTGGACGTAGTAGACCGCGAAATTCAATAGGTCTTATATAAATATTATTAATTGGTCGTTAATTATCCCGTTCTAATACATTAAATTTAGCCTTTTATAATTAAAGAAGGAGCGTTATTGTAGTTGCGAAAGAAGAACTAAAAATAGTTTATAGCCCGAATTAAAGCGAATAATACTATTATTAATACTATTATTTAAATGCTTATTCCCCTTAGTACCGGTAGTATAAGCGTTCACTCTTCTCTAATAAACCTTTTAGATATTATTAAGATAGTTAATATACTAACTTTTATCGACCTAGTATAAATTCCTATACTACCTTCCTTACTATTTACGTTTATTGAATAATATATTTAGTTAAGCCCGACTTAACGACTTTTTTCGTTTATAGAATCGATAGTTTTACGAGTAAGCTTAGTTATTGAAATTGCTACTAGTATTATTTAATAATTAGTTGCCAATCCTACTATTAGATATTTTAGAAATTTCGTATAAACCGAAATTCTTTTATATTTAGCGTAGAAGTAGTAATAGGAGTAAGTAAAATAGTATCTAAGAATAATTCTTATTAATTATTTTCCTATATACCTTATTAATTTAAATTAAAATACCGTACACTTTACTTAATACAATATAAAAACTGGAGGTAGATCCCCGAATTATTTATTTCACTTTATCCAACCAGTTTATAATATTATATATTTAATTTAAAATAGTATAAAGCCCGGTTTTAGTCTCCTAACGCCCGCTACCGCTAAGTATAATACTTTTTAGCCTTATAAAAATCCTACTATTTATTATAATTAGTACTCTAATAATCTTATTAGTCCTATTAGCGAAACAGCTATAATAGGCGCTAGGGACTTGCGTAATACTACTAATTTAGTTAATTAGATGAAAAATCTTTGTATTAATCGTACTAATTAGTAACCCCTATTCGAAAACGTTAACTAGCTTCCTATTTATTTTTGCAAATATATATTAATTCTTATTATCGGTTATAATATTTCCGGTTAAATTCTATAGATAAACTTTAAAGAATTAATAAATTGGGCTCCGGTAAACGAAAAGTAAATAGAATAGTAAGGATTGCCACTTATAGTTCTAAGTAACGGTAATTACCTTCTTTTAATTATTTTAAAAGTTCCTATTCCTTCTATATATTCAACCTTCCGCTAGAATGTTCATCCTACTAGTAATTTATAGGCTATATACTTTAATATTAGTTCTAATACTTTTATTCCGTCGATTAAAATTAATAGCGATAGTATAATAACGGATAATTCGGTACTTTATAAAATACTTAAGGATTTATATAATTGTATCGAGGAGTTGGAAGATCGGAATTAAACTCTTGCTAATTTTGTCTCTAGGGTTAATATAAGTAATTGTTAATTAATTAAGGAAAAACCTTTCAAAATTTTAAATATTAGAATATATTTCCTTAACGTAGAACCTAATAAAATAAAGAAGGGTATATACTAAAACGGTAAGGTTAATATTTATATTATTTTTTATAGATTCGATAATATATTTAAAGGATATTTAAAGAATTATTTAAAAAGACGTTAAATTTTCGCTAATAACTTTAACTAACTATTCCGCGGTATAGTACTATATTAATAGAATTTTACCCTCTCTAAAGAGGAATGTAATAACCTTCGCAGTAATTTTAATAAAACTTTTAATATATTTAATATTATATTCGGTACTAAGCCGTATAAAGCGTAGAAATAATTAGATACGAATAAATTTACTATAGAATTATATAAAACTAATATATAGGCGCTTCGCAATTATTCAACCTAATTATTTAAATATATATACCTTTAGGGAGATTCTTCGGACTTCTAATTGTATATTCGCTTATAGAATAGTTTATACTTTATAATGCAAACTATATATATTATTTTAAAATGGAATATTAATTTTAGTAACTATATTAATAAAGTTAAATAGAAGGCTATCCTAATGCACTGCTTATTCTTAGAATTATTAAAAAATAGATAGTTAATTTACTATATTATTAATAGCTCCAATAATAAGGACGATAATTCTAACGTCTATACTAACTTTTAGGGAAATTGTAATAATAGTAAGCCTTTCCGAAAAAACTTTTTATTTTATAATAATAAGTTCAATAGTAAATTAAGCGGGAAATTTTATTTTAATAAAAAATTTAAGAACTTTAACAATAAATTTAATAAGTACGATATAGGCCAATCGGGTAATAATAACGGCCGCTAGCGTTATTAGAGCAAGAGATTTAAGCGCTATTAGGTTTTATAGGACGGTTATTATATTTATACTTCTACTATAATAATTTTCGCAAACAATTTTAATATAAATAATAAGGTTTACTATTTGCAGAATAAAGGTTACTATTTTATTAGGGATTTTAAGGAAGAGGTGGAAGAATTTATAGTAGATACTTCTAAAATTAAGTATAATAATAAACCTTTTGTCTATTTTACCGGCTATTTAACCCTTAATAAATTTTCGTTTCCTAGTGTTTCGTTATTTTATATTATTTCGTATATAATAATTAATAAACCGGCGGTTATTCTTAATGCAGTTCCTATTAGAAATACTAATTTTAATAGGCCTATACGACCCCTATCGTCAAATTTATTATCCGATACTAAATTTGCAATAATTCTTAAACATTTAAAGAAAACTTAAGCATTTTATAGGTCGTCCGATCCTTCGTTTAATAATTGAATAACTTCTATAGAGAATAGTTAGAAATTACTTAACCGGGCCGGAATATTAAAGAAAGTAAATATTTAAATAAATTTATTAATATTAGTAAATAGACGGAAACTTAACTTATCGGAGGTTTAGTACAAAAGCCAATATATACTATTTACTTTTACCGAAGGACAAACTATTAAAGCAATTCCGGATATTATTTTTAGGAATAGGGAAATAAATTTACAAAAAGTTATATTATATCTATAGGTTAATATTAAGTCTAGCCTTAATATACCCGTCGTTATTATATATTTTAATTCGGGTTACTTATTAATAGTAGTAAATAAAGCGTTTATTAAAGAATTTTTACCGAATATAAAATATAAAGTAATATTACTTAACGTTATAAAGGGTATTAATTCGAAGACTATTATTAATACGGTTACAGAGTTTGACTTTTATATAGAAGGAAAGGTCAATAGTATTAAGGTTAATAGGCACTTCTAAATATCCGCTTTAATTATTAATAAACTAGGCTCGAATATACTATTAGGAATAGACTTCCTTCGCTACTATAGCGCGAAGCTAAACTTTAATACTATTCTATATTCTTTTAAATCGGTTTTTAGTATAAAAGTTTAGGGTGAAGTCTATTCTAAAAGAATTGAAGGGGGGGAGGATATTCTTATTACCGAAGTTTTTGCTAAATTTAATACTCTATTATTAGGAGGGTAGTTAAGAATTATCCTAGTAAAGTATAGTATCCAGCTTAATAATTAGTATAATTTAAATAAATATCCTACTTATAATTTTTATACGTAATATCTTTATTTATTGGATATTACTATAAATAGTAAAATTTGTAAAATTATATTGTATTTAAACTAATCCGAAGAGCCAATATTTATTCTTAGAGGAATTCGGATAGGTATAATTATACAACTATCGTATAAAGTTAGCGAGACTACTATACTAATTAACACTTCGGACGTAGCTTTTCTTATCCCTAAGGTATAAACCGGATTTATCTAAAAGTAATATACTATATTTATCAATAGGGCCGCCGAGGACGAAAAGGAAGAGGCTATTAGGAAAAGTACTTTTGAGGTGCCTTCCTATAGAATTATTAAGCCCGTCGATATTGAAGCTATTCTTTCCGAAGTAGGTATTAATATTTATAATACGGATCCCGAATTCTTAGAATAAATTAAAAGCTTCTTAAATAAATATATTAATATTTTTAAAGATAGAAGGATTGTACTAATAAAAGAAGAAAATAAAATATATATTAATTTAATTGAGGGATAGTAAAATTAGCGAAGGATTATTAGGCCTTACCCTTTAAGTATTAAGGACTACGAATTTCTTAATAAGGAGTATAATAAAATATACGCCTAAGGTAAAATATTATTTATATTACAACTAATTCCTATTATTTACTTAGTATTTATTATCTAAAGAAAAGTTAATAGAATCGATAAAGGGCGTACTATAGTTAATCTTTACCCGTTTAATAGTATTATTATACTTAATATATACCCTTTACCCGATTAAAAAAATATTATTAATATTATAGTCGGTAAAAAGTTCTTTTTAATTTTTAACGTCGCCAGATTCTTCTACCAATTACCTATTTTTATTAAATATTGTAACTATATAGTAGTTATTAACCCGCGAAGTTTTAAATAATTTAATATTATATTAATAAGCTTTAAAAATTCTCTAACATATATATAAAGATTTATAAATAAGCTATTCTTCGAATACCGTTCCTTCGTATATACCTATATCGATAATATTATTATTTTTAATAATATTTAGGAAGAATACCTCGCCTATTTAGCTATTATTATAAATTTCCTTAATAAATATTATATTTATATTAGTATTAATAAATCTTTTGTAGGGTATCCTTCGGTATAATTATTAGGTAGTATTATCGACGGAGAAGGTTATAAACGTACGGAAGATTATATTAAGGTTTTTTAGAAGTTAACCTTTCTTAATATACTTAATAATTTTAAAACTTACTTTAATATAATTAGGTAGTTATATTAAGGTATATTATAGTTCGTTATTAAAAAGGAACTATTTAATTAAAGAAAGATTGAATTATTAAAGCGAATATACAAATTAGGTAATTTGTAGGTAAGTTCAATAAAGTAAATACAACGGATATATATTTCCAAAATTAAATTCGAGCCGATACCCGAAGAATACGAAACCTTCCGTATTATATAGGAAAACCTATATAATTAAGTATATTTTTTCTACTATATAAAAAGTAATATATTTTTTATTAAAACCAATATTAATAATTTAGTTTACAGTATTTATATTTTCTAATTTAAGTGCCTATAGGACGGAGAATCTATTCCTAGAATAAATAAAATCCTATTAATTATAATTAAATTAGTATATTTCCTATTAAAATTGACGTTCTTAGCCGAGAAGAAATATAGTTCTACAGAAGTAAAAATCGTAATTATTATTTAGGCCCTATAGAAACTTCGAAAAATAATTCAATTTAACGAATATCGGGTTAATATTATTATTAACTATACTTCTACTACTAGGATTGTTAAATATACTTCGTTGCGTACGATAGATCTAGCTAAGGTTAATCCAAAGTTTATAAATACCGTTAATTAGGTATTATAATTTAATTTAAACGTATTTTACATTCTTAGACTATTAAATATTATACTAGATACGCTATTAAAACTACCGACCGTCGAGACTACGGATAAGAACGATACTTCCAACGAATTGGCCAATATTTAATCTAATTTCGCAGAAGTATAGAACATTAATTATTAGAATAGTCTTAACGCCTTTTTATTTATATATATTAAAGTTATCCCGGATATACATTAAATTTCACTAATTATTGTACCGGAATTTCGCTAATAGTTAATTGAGGCTTATTTTAAGGATTTTAAGTATATTAGGGTTCTCCGGTTAATTAATAAAGTTAATACTCTAAGGTATATCTATATATAACGATCGGGAAAGTGCCTAAATCTACCGGCGGGCCCTTATTTATTCAAAAATAGGTTACTTTACTATATTAATTATTAAGACGTACGTCGGTTATATATTCCTCGGGTTTATATATAAAAAATACTAGAATTAGTATATAATGAAAAATACTATTTTAGGATTAATAGAATAATAGATAATTTAGTATACTTTTATATAAGGAGAAAGACTTGGATAGTATACGAGTACATTAAATATTACAAGGTTTACTATTAAAATTAGTAAAATAAGCATCCGACCCCTAAAGAACTATTACTAATTCGGACATTCCTAAGGCCGTTTTATATAATTACTATAAATTTCGTTACTAATATACCGATAATTAAAGTAGCCGGTACTATATAGGTTTTGGAAGGTTTCCCGGAATTTAATACTATATATACTATTACCTATAAATTTAGTAAGAAGGTGCTATTAATAATTAATTATTCTACTTATAGTACGTAGGAATAGGTTAAAGTATTACTTTAAATTTTATAGTTTTATAATTAGGGTTTATTAGTAGCTATTATTAGCGATTAAAATCCTAAGTTTATTTTTACTATTTAGAGGAGTATTTTCGAAGCATTAATTATTAATCTACTATTTTCAACGGCCTACTACATTTAGACGGACGGATAATTGGAAAGAATAAACTAGATTATTAAGATAGCTATTTGTATATAGTATATAATAAACGTTATTCCTTAAACGTTAATATTAGTAATATTATAATATAATTTAAATAATACTATTCAATCTACTATTGGGTTATTACTAAATAAATTAGTATATAATTTTAAATTACAGGCGGCCTTCGATTTACTTATACCGGATAATTAGAAAATTATTATAGCGGAATCTTTAATTATTATCCATTAAGAATATTAATTCGAAGCTATAGAGTTTATTAATTAGGTTAGGATAATTGCTAAAGAATAATATAATTTTAAATATTCTTCGATAATATTCGATATAGGTAATAAAGTTTACTTACATCTAGGTAAAGGTTATTATTTGCTTAGAAGTTTAAAGAAGAAGTAGTTAGTAGAAAGAATAGGCCTCTATTAAATTCTCGAGAAAATTAGCCTATTAGTTTATAAATTCGATTTATTTAATACTTAGTATACCTATCCTATTATCTCTATAGTATATCTTTATAAACCAACGTAGGGTCCCGATCCTTTTAATTACGAGGTTCTACTACTATTACCGGTTAAAATTAACGGCTAAGAGGAATAAAAGGTCGAAAATCTTATAGCTAGAAGTTAGGGACTATTAAATATATAGTATTTAATTAAATAAACTAAATACTAAAATAAAGATAATATATAGGAATTGTATAGTAAATTTATAAGGAATTCGAAGGAGTTAGTAAGGGACTTTAATATAAAATATCCGTTGGAACTATTATTTAAAGGCAATTATAGAAAGGTAGTTTAGTACGTTAGCAATATAATCCTATAGAAGTATCGTTAAAATAAATAGAGGAAGTAACCGTTTTTTTACTAAAAGAGGGGGAGGTTACTAGAAATTATAAAAGTTTGAGAGTTTTTTCCTTTATTTTATATTTTATTTTCTTTTTTATTAAGTATTTCCGTAGGAAGTTATATTTTCCGTAATTTTCTATTAAAATTTCTAAAATTCTATTTAAAAATACGCTTAAATAGAGGTAAACCTAGTATTAGTAGTATATAAGATAATATATTATACGCTACTTATAATTTTAATTAAAATATTTTCTATTTTAATTAGGTAGGTATATATAGTCGTATAGAGGTAATAGTAGCTACGGTTATATATAATAAACGGCCCCGGTAGGTAGGTATTCGTAGAGGAAGAATCTTAGTATATATATACAACTTTTAAAAGAAGTTAAAATTATCTAACTACTCTTACCCTTTTTCCTTTTTACCCTAATAATCTTACTATTATTTACTCTATCCTTATAACGCTCAATTCTACTACGGCTCTCGTTGTATAGTAATCTTATTAAATTAATTATTATTTATTAATTTATTTTATTTTATATTCGTTAATTACAATTTCAGTATATTAAAATAGCCGATATTAATATAGAATTTCCGCCGCTGGTTAATAATACAATCGTTGCCCTTAATAATTAAATTAATAGTTCTAACTACGATAGTAGCCTATATAATCTTATTATAAATCGGTAGTTCGCCTTATAATTACTCGAATATAACCCCTAGTTCGGTATACTAGCTAATACAGTAAAATATTTCAACCGTTATACTATTAATAGTATTCCTAATAAAATTATTAATTTAGGAATTAATAGTATATATATTATACTACCTAATTTTATAGCCGACTTTGTCGAATAGATAAATATAATCCCGCTCGGATAATTCTTTAATTACGTCCGTTATAAATATATTATTAATACGTTTAATAATTTTAATTAAAATTATACTCCTTATAATCCGTTTACTCGTCTCCCCAAATCTTTCGGTACTACCTAGGGCGTTCTAATATACAACCCTAAAAAGGCGGATAATAGTAAACGTATAGTACTAATTTTAACCGCTAATTATCTCTTTATACTATATAAAAATAAATTGTATTCTATTTTATATAATACTATTAATCGTATAAACGAATTAATTAACTTAGATATAGTAATTTTATATTTTATTAAGGGCAATTTTACCTACTTTATATCCGTATTTTTATTAAACGGACTTCTTAAGGATTTAATTCTTAATAGTTATTATAGACCTTAGTAGGAGTAGGTATTTAATATTATTACTAATTTTAACGATATTTAGATTTGGGAATTATATTTTGGCGGAGAATTCGATTTAGTTTATACGATAGTAGTTAAATTTAGCGACGCTATTTTTAGAAGAGGATATATAAAGGAGTTTATTATTATTAGTAAGCGTTTTTAAACGTGCTTTCTACCGGCTCTCTATACGGTTTACTCTAATAGCCGTATCGTTAGAAGTAGTAATTTCGATTTCTCTAAAATTTAAAAATATAGGGAAATTATTTAATTAATTAGTAAGGCTTATAAAGTTTTATAGTTAATAGTTAGACCGGCCTCTATCCTATCTCGTATTAAAACCCTAACTGCTAAAGTAATTCTAAGAAAGGTATATAAAGTTCTAACCCGAATTGTATAGTCCTATTCGGCTATTATTAGTAAGAGTAATAATAAAGGAAAAGTATATTCGACCCTCGTTAATACCCTTATTAATTATAATAAAAATTGCGTTAATTTTAGTATCGAAGTCGATTAAGAATTGCGTACGGAAATTGAAAAGATTGTTAAAATATATATAGAGAATAAAAAGGAGTATAAGAGACAATTCGCTAATAATTATTCTTTCTTATAATATAAATTAATTTGTAATATTAAAGTAACTCTTAACTTTACCTTTAATAAAAGATATAATAGTAATATTAATTTTGCTAATTATATCCCTTCGAAGGCAATGTTATTCGTTATCTAATATTCTAATTATAGTACTAGACTTCCCGAGTAGATCGGTAGTTTATTAGGTAAATTTAGCTATTTTTATTATACTTAAGTAGTACCCGCTAAATCGGCTTTAAGTAAGCTTCCTATAGTTAAGAAAGTAATTAATTATACTATTAAAATTAGTAGAAAATTTATAATATTTATTAATTTTATTTTTTATAAAGAGATTAAAGGAATATTAGCGAGCGTTTTGGAGAAGTAAACTATAGTATTAGCAATTTCCAACGAATATTAGGGAAAAATCGTATAAATAATATAAGTAGAATTAACATTCCTTCGTATTAAATTTAGAGAAATATAAAAGCTTTGTATTTAATACTATTTTGTAACTTTGTTTATTAATAGAACTTGTATACCCAATACTCTTCCTAATATTATTACTCCTTATAGTATTTATTCTAATAACCTTTCGCTTTAATTTATACCCGGCTTAATTAGATTATTTAATAAACTTTATATTATATTAGTTCGTTTAAATTCTCGCTTTAATACTTTATTTTCTATTTGCTCCCCTCGCTATAATTACCTTCCTACTAATTAGGAATAGGAAGACTCTCTATTAAAATGTAAATATTCCTATTAAAATATATATTATATAGACGAGAATAATAAAATAGAGGAGGATAAATTTAATAATCGCTTACCTTATTGTAAGTATAATTATTGAAGGATTGGTACTAGGTTATCGAATTGTATATTCTATTTGGGTGGGTATACGTTTTTATATTTAATTAGCTAATTTGGATATAAGTGAATAGATAGAGATTCTAATAAATAACTGGATCTTTTATATATATAATTAAATTTAATAATATTGTGTAAATAGCGAGCACTCTTTTCCTTTTATCGAGGGGGAGATATTATAGGGTATTCTTAATAAATATTTAAATATTTTATTTTATTATAGTAGCGGTTCGTTAGAATGTATAGTCTATTATATAAGAATATTCGTTCCGTTAACCTCTATTAAAGTTAACGGATTATTAATTTATATTATACTAACCTTATATTTATCTTATTTATATTTAGTAAAATTATATACGAAGTCCTAGGTTAAGGCTTGCGATAGGTTTTATCTTTAATTTCCTTTAGTAAGACTATTATTAATCGTTACGTACTATTACTCTATCTAGCAACCAGTTGCTTACTCTATTATTCTCTATTGTTATTACTTGTGAAGTATATCTTCGCGTAATATTAGCGTTTAGGCTATTTATTTAAGGTTAGTATTAATATCGATCTAATTAGGTAATAATATACTTTAAATAATAATATATAAGTTATATTAGTTAAGGTTAATATATAATTATTTAGTTATAAGGTTGACGTTGGATTATACTAACTATAATTATTTAGAAAGATTGTAACTATAGTTAATTTTAGGGCTAGCCTTTTGCGGAAGTAATAATTTACGAGTAGCTTTAGGGTAATATATTTACTATTATTAATTAATTAGTAAATTCTAATACTAATACTATTAAGCGTAAGAATAGGGTTAGTATAAATATTAATATTAGCGACGGTAATAAAGATAATAATAATAAAGATAGTAATAACGGTAATAATTGTACTAAAAAGCCGAAGGTTAAAGAAACTCTTTGTAGAGAGGTATTATATACTTTAGTTAGTATTTCTAAAAGTTTAAAATTGTAAGCTTTAGCCTCTTAAATTATAGCGGATAATTGTATTAAGTGTAATACCTTCGAATAAGAGAGATTCTAGAAGGGGTATAGTAATTCTAATTATTAAATACGCAAAGCGTTTGCTCTTTTCGATAATAATTATTATAATTAGCCCGCTCTAATAAAGAGGGAGTTATTCGTCCTATAGAGGTAAAAAGCCGTAGTTATATAATTCGTTTTAATAAGTAAATTTTAGAGGGACTTCTTTTTAAATAATATTATTAATTAATTTATTTTGAAAAGTAATATATAGTTTACTCCGCCTTTTATTTAACCCTATACCCCTATAGCTTTAATAGAGGTCTTTTTTAAAAATAATAAAGTTTGGTTATAGGATAATCTTTAATAAGCGTACTAGTTTATTATAGTATTTATATTATTACCGGCTCCTTTCCTATATATTTAATTTTGCGCGGAAATATTTTACTAAATATTTATTCTTAACTAAGAGTAATTCGTTTTTCAATCGGGTTGTATAGTTCTTAAATAAAGAAGGGAGATTCTAGTAGCTCTAAGAACCCGTCCCTAAAGTAAGTTATAGAGTATAATAGTTAAGAATATAAAGCTATACTTACTATTTTAATTTTGTAATTATCCTTAAATATTAGTAGTTGTTATAGTTGTAGTTAATCGAATTAAGGATTTAAATTTATTAATAAGGCGAGACCTTAATAGATATACTAAAGAGGGATTAGCGACGGTATTGGTATTAATATTGTAGTTATATTATTATTATTATTTTTATAATTAAATTAAATAAATATAATATACAATATACTAATTAAGGTAGAGGTATACAATTAGTTCGTTAAAAGATAGGACTAGTACTATTTATTACTAAATATACTTTATATTTATTATTAATTATTATTAAGTATCCTATAGAAAAATATAAAGATATTTTTACTAATTAATAGTTAATAGAATTGTAATTAATATAGTAGTATTAAAATTACTATATTAAAATTGGGGTGTAGGAGGGTAGTTAAGAGGGAGAAATTCTAAAAATAACTAAATTAAAATTAATAAAAATTAAATCGATTTTAAATTCTAATTTTTATATTTAAACCTAAAACCTAACTAATTGTATATGTACTAACTATTTACTAATTTATCCTACTTTATTAAACCTTATCTACTAGTTAAATAAATATTAAAACCGGACGTACAAATTAATATATAAATAAATATGGGAAAGCTACTAAAGCTAATATAAAAAAAAAATTATAGCGGTCTTATAATAATAAAAATATCTATATATTTCGCTAAGACGGTAATTTTACCTATTTAGGTATAATATATAATGTACCCTTCCCTTATAGGGGTAGTATATCGATTTAATAGTCTAACGTACGTACTAGCCTTTTAGAATTCTATTCGCTACCTTTATAACCTCTCCTCTTCTTAATAATTCCTCTAGTTTATTTATTTGTATTTTATTTCTTTACCCTTAATTAACTTTATTTTATAAAGAAAACTTTATTTTATAAGGAAAACCTTATTTTATAAAGAATAGTTTAAAGTTAGTCTATTTCTAACGATTTAAAACCGAAACCTTATTTTAGAGATTACTAAATAGATTAAGACCGTTGGCCCCGCCTTCTTCAATTACTAAACTACTGAAGTAAATCTATTTTATTATTAAAGCGTAGTAGATTAAAGAGTTCTAATTACCCCTTTCCGGCTTCGGTTATATTTTAATTTACTATTACGCTTTCTATTAGCTTGAATTAGGCGAATTTACTTTTATTAACGCTATTTTAGACTAAAAGGGTATATAAACTACCTATCTTTCTATTTATTTATTTTATTTATTAATTCTATAATTTAGCCTCTCCTCTTACAATAATAATAAATTAAATTCTAACTAGCGAACCGCTACTATCTTATAATAATAAATTATATTTACGTTGGTAGAGCCGTTAATTTAAGCGGAGGGCCGGCGAAATTACTTCAACTTTTCTTTATATTCGGGTATATTAGTAAGTATTATTCTCCCCTATAATTATTATTATTATTATTATTATTATTATTATTATTATTATTCTTATTCCCTTTCCCTTTCCCTTTCCCTTTCCCTTTCCCTTTCCCTTTCCCTTTCCCTTTCTAATTCCTTTTCTAATTCCCTTTCTAATTCCTATCCCTATTCTTCTTCTTAATTCTATTCCCCTACTAACCTATTACTAAAAAACAATAGGCCTTCTATTTAACTTTTAGCGAACTTCTTCCTATAATTTTATTAATTTCTTTTAATAATTTAATAAACTTCCTACTAATTTCGGATAACTTTCTTATTTTATTTAAACGGAAAATTTAATTCTAAATTCTTCGAAAATAATAATTATAAAGCTAATAATATCTAATTTTACTTTCCAATTTCTATTCAAGAACTAATCTTCAATTACCCTTATACCCTTCGGTATTACTAATACTAATTAAATAATAGTAAGAATACCCAAAATAATAATAGAATACTTAAAATAGTAATAATACTACTATTATAAATTATAACTAATATTACCCTAAATACGAATAACGCTACTATAAATTATAATTAATCCTACCCTAATTATAATAATCCTACCCTAAATTATAATAACCCTATTCCTAATTATATCTAATACTGATTTAAAAATTAATAAGAAACCTACTTCTACGCGTAAGCCGCGTATTACGGATCCTAAACTATAATAACCCTATTCCTAATTATATTTAATACTAATTTAAAAATTAATAAAAAGTTTACTTCTATACGTAAACTGCGTATAACGGACCTTAAACTATAATAACCCTATCCCTAACTATATCTAATACCGATTTAAATATATCTAATACTAATTTAAAGATTAATAAAAAGCTTACTTTTATATATAAGCTGTATATAACGGCCAAATAGAAGGCCGTATTAATAGTAATTACTATTACTCCTCCTATCGATGAGCCGGCTAACGGTACAATTAGTATTCCGCTAATATTAATTTAATAATTTATAAAACGATATTTAGGCCGAGAACCGCGCTATTAACGGGTATTACTTTTACTAATAATATACTAATAATTAGTAATATAGAGAACCGACTATACTTCTCCTACTATAATATTTACTTCGTTCCGTCCCTTACACCTCGCTAGTTACGTAAAATATCCCCTTGCCTACTTATTACTAATAGCGGTAGAATTAAATATAATTTAAGGTTAAAAATTTAATAAAATACTAATTAAAAAGAAGGCTAATTAAATACCTATTAGATTCTATTAAGTAGAATCTTAGGCCGCGTACTATAATAGGATTAGATTAATTCCTTATATATTATAGTAGGATTAAATTAATTCCTTGCGTACTATAATAGGATTAAATTAACTCCTTTCGGTATAAAAGAAGGCTAATAGTTTAAGCCTTATTAAAGTTAATAAAATAGTATTAGAAGGCTATAAAGCGATTTAAAATTTAAGTATTAGGGGTTGGTTATCCGTTAATAATTTGGTTACTAATTAAGGTAAGTTTAATATTATTATTACTACTACTATTATTATTCCTATTATTATCCCTATTATTATCCCCCTTCCCTATTCCCTTCCCTATTCCCTTCCCTATTCTTTTCTCTATTCCCTTCCCTATTCCCTATTCCTATTCCTTATTCCTACCTATATTCCTATTCCCTATTCCTATCCCTATTCTCTAATAATATTTTATTTCCTATTCCTACCTCCTACTCCTATTTATATTTTTATTTATTTTCCTTTATTTTTCGTCCTATTCTCCTTCTTTTTTCTATTCTTTTTTATTCTATTTTCGTCCTATTCCCTTTATTTTATTTACCTATTTTATTATTTAAATTTACTACTAATAATAATAGGAAGAATAATAACCTCCAATTTAATTTTCTAAATCCAATTCTCGCCCTATTCCCCCGAAGGATTATACTCTATTACTTAATACTATTAGGACTTTATAAACGGCTTTATTATTTAATACTACTAGGATTTTACGGACGACCTCCGTATAGAAGTTAAGAATTACTAAAAAATAATAAGAAGCTAACAAATAAAATAATACTATTAATAACCTTAAGCTACAATAATTAACCGAGCCTAAGAATTAAATTAATATTGCTAATAATACTTAAGTTACAATACTTAAACTAGCCTAATAATTTAAGAATTAAATTAATATCGCCAATAATATTTAAATTACGATAATTAACCGAGTTTAAGAACTTAAGAACTAAATTAATACTACTAATAATACCCAAACTATAATAATTAACCAAGCTTAAGAACTAAATTAATATTATTAATAATACTTAAATTAGCCTAATAGCCTAAGAACCAAACTAATAAACTAATTAATATCTACTCTCTAGGAGTATATAATAAATATTATTACCGAAATTCGGGCTGTAGGTACTGTAAGTTCCTAAAAAACCTCTCAAACTTTATTATTTCTTTAATTATATAGATTATTATCGCTAAGAAATAAATACGTAATAAATATTACTACCGACAATCGGGCTATAAATACTGTAAGTTTTTAATAAACTTCTTAAACTTTATTATTTCTTTAATTATATAAATTATTATCGTTAAGAAACTAGTTATTGATTTAAAGAGTATAAATATTATTATAGGTAATAGATTTCGACGGACGAAATAATAGTAAAGAAGGAATTTTAATAAAGTACTAGCTAAGAAGGTTATTCTATACGAGCGTTTAATTACTAAGTAGAAGACCGAGCCGGCTATTAGGCCGTACGTTTAATATAGCGATTTAGAGGAATATAGTTTTATATTATTAAAGTAAATTTATTATTAATTATTTATTTTTACCCTCCTAATTGCTTCCCTCCTCCTCTACCCCCCTTTTCTACCCCCTAAATTATACTTCTAAACTATAAGTCGCGTATAAATCCCAAACTATTAAAAAGTACTAATACCGTATTAATCCTACTACTTACGGGCAAATAAATAATAATCTAAATTAAGGCGGGCAAATAAGTATAGTATTATATATTATAAACCTAAAGATTCCCCTTCTATCCTTTTTTTCCTTTTTCTTTTCTTCTCCTTATAATTAGTACAATTATTAATTTAAAATAAAACCTTAATCCGATAGAAAGGTAAATTAGTACTATATCTTCTAACCTACTGCCTACGGGCAAATAGGATATATTACAAATAGAGGCGGATAAATAGTATATTCCCTATTTAGTTATAGGAAGAAAAAAGAAAGAAGGAAGGAAGTAAAAGTAAATTGTATTAATTTAATCCTACCCCGGTTAATACTTTATTACCTAATTTGCTTATAAATACCTTATAATTTTATTATAAAGTTAGTATATTTTATTAGCCTCTCCTATAATTAAATTATCTGTATTAAAATTATTTAACTAACCTTCCTCTTTATTTAGGGTAACGATAGTAATTAACTTCCGAATTACTTTTTAAACTTTTTTAAACTCGGCCTATATATCCTTATACTAGAATATAAAATTATATAAATTAATAGTAATTAAGATAATATCCCTCTAGTTCAAAATACTATATTTTTAATCTACCTAATAAATATAGAATTTCTTAACTAAAATACCCTATATAATTTCAGTAGTAATCCGAAGCGAGTTATAGTATTTATTAAATAATTCCTCCTTATTCTAGAAAGCTCTACGGCCCTATTCTAATATATAATATCGAATATTATAATATAGGACTAATAACCTCTTTATTCCTAAATAACCCGCATCCCCCAAATAATACTAATTGTTAGGGATTCGAAAATTATAATTAATAGTATCGTTAAAAATACGAGAATTGTAAGTAGAACCTTCCCAACTTATATATAGATAAATAAAGCGCTTATCTATATCGATAGCGCCCAAGATATTTTAAATAGTAAAGCCTTTGCGGATAATCTATATTAATATTTAGTTAGGTTCTATACGTATAGTAAAGAGTTTTCTATCTATTACTTTAAAGTAATTCCGGAAGTAGGGATATTATTTACTATCCTTTTAAATCCGAGGTTGAACTTTAGGACTAGGCTATTTAATAAAGGTATTCGCTAACTTAAGAAGGTATTTTATAATATAGTATAAAGCCTTATATAGTATAATAAATTAATTAATATAGTAATACTAATAGTAGTATTGAATTTATATTAATTTATAGATAGTATTAGGATTATAATGAAATTTAATACCTAATATCCTTATTAATTTACTTTAAATTAATAGGTTAATAGCGATAATGAATTTATACCTACTATTAAGATACCGCCCCTATTATGGGGCATTCTTGGTGGATACCTAGATGCTCTGTCTTGTTATAGCAGCGGTTCGTTAGAGCGTATAATCTATTATATAAGAGTGCTCGTTCCGTTAACCTCTATTAAGGTTGATGGATTATTAATTTATATTATACCAACCTTATATCTATTTTACTTATACTTAGTAAAATCGTATACGAAGTCCTAGGTTGAGGCTCGCAATAGGTCTTATCTTTAATTTCCTTTAATAAGACTATCATCAATCGTTATATACTATTATTCTATCTAGCAATTAATTACTTACTTTATTATTCTTTATTATTATTACTTGTAAAGTATATCTTCGTATAATAAGTAGTACCTATAGCTTAATTTTAAACCGACTTTATTATTCTTTATATCTCTTCCTTTCGTCGAAGGGGGAGATATATTAGGATTTAATAACGATTTATTAAATTTTTTAACTATTATTCAACTTTGCCCTTTCAAATTAAGTACTTGCACTTTTACTCTTCGGAGTCCCTTTTCTTTACTATTTTATTACTATTTATTTAGGTTTAAAGGCTAAATTGAACAATATTAAAAACCGATTAGGTAAACCCCTAGGCGGCCTTTAACCTCTAGGAGGAAAGTCTAATATATAAAGTATATTAAATTATTAAATTCGCTACTTACGAGCCGTAGCTTTACTATAAGGAAAAATTTCAATTTCTAATTGCCAAGTTACTTATTAAAGTAGTATAATTATATTTAAATAGAGAAACTAATTATATTAAAATTAAACCCAATTGGATTACTAATATTAATAATAATATTTATAATAGAGGATAGATTGTTAATTTAAATATAGTAGACCGTAAAATTCAATAGGTCCTACGTAAATATCGCTAATTAATTACTAATTATCCTATTCTAATATATTAAATTTAACCTTTTATAATTAAAGAAGGAGTATTATTATAATTGCGAAAGAAGAATTAAAAATAATTTATAACCCGAATTAAAGCGAATAATACTACTATTAATACTATTACTTAAATACTTATTCCCCCTAGTACCAGCAATATAAACGTTTACTCTTCTCCAGTAAATTTTTTAAATACTATTAAAATAATTAATATACTAACCCTTATTAACCTAATATAAATTCCTATACCGTTTTCCTTACTACCTACGCCTATTAAATAATATACTCAACTAAGTTCGATTTAACGACCCTTTTCGCTAATAGAGTTAATAGTTTTTTAAATAAACTCGGTTATTAAAATCGCTATTAATATTATTTAATAATTGGTTATTAATCCTACTATTAAATATTTTAAAAACCTTATATAAATTAAAACTCTTTTACACCTAGTATAAAAATAATAGTAGGAGTAAGTAAAATAATACTTAAGAACGGCTCTTATTAACCCTTTTCTTATATATTTTATTAACCTAAGCTAAAATACTATATATTTTACTTAATACAATATAAAGATTGGAAGTAAATCTCCGAATTATTTATTTTACTTTATTTAATTGGTTTATAATACTATATACTTAGTTTAAAATAATATAAAGCCTAATTTTAATCTTCTAATGCCTATTACCGCTAAACGCAACGCTTCTCAATTTTATAAAAATCCTACTATTTATTATAATTAACGCTCTAGTAGCCTTATTAGTCCTATTAGTAAAATAACTATAATAAGCGCTAAGGACTTGTATAATACTATTAATTTAGTTAGTTAAATAAAAAAAATTTGTATTAACCGTATTAACCGGCAACCCCTATTCGAAAATGTTAACTAACTTCTAATTTACCTTCGCAAATATATATTAATTCCAACTATCGGCCGTAATATTTCTAGTTAAGTTCTACGAATAAACTTTAAAGAATTAATAAATTAGACTCCGGCGAACGAGAAGTAAACGGAATAATAAGGACTATTACTAATAATTCTAAATAACGGTAGTTACCTTCCTTCGGCTATTCTAAAAGCCCCTATACCTTCTATATATTTAACTTTCTATTAATATACTTATTTTATTAGTAATCTACAAACTATATACTTTAATATTAGTTTTAATATTTCTATTCCGTTGGTCGAAATTAATAGCAATAGTACTATAATAAATAATTCGGCGCTCTACGAAATATTTAAAGATTTTTATAATTATATTGAAGAATTAAAAGATTAAAATTAAACGTTCGCCGATTCTATTTTAAAAGCTAATACGGGTATCCATTAATCGGTTAAGGAAGAACCCTTTAAAGTTTTAAATATTAGAATATATTTCCCTAATACTAAATTTAATAAAATAAAGAAGGGTATCTATTAGGACGGTAAAATTAACGTCTATACTACCTTTTATAGATTCGGTAATATAATTAAAGGGTATTTAAAGGATTACCTAAAAAAATGCTAAACTATTGCTAATAACTTTAATTAACTATTCCGTAGTATTGCCCTATATTAGTAGAACTTTACCCTTTCCGAAAATAAATGTAATAACCTTCGTAGCAACTTTAATAAAACTTTTAATATATTTAATATTATTTTTAGAATTAAGCCGTATAAAGTATAGAAATAGTTAAATATAAATAAATTTATTATAGAACTATATAAAACCGATGTATTATCGCTTCATAACTATTCAATTTAATTATTTTAATATACTTATCTCTAGGGAGATATATCGGACTTTTAATTTTATATTCGCTTATAGAATAATTTATACCTAGTAATATAAATTGTATATATTCCTCCGGAATAGAACGTTCGTCTTAGTAACTATATTAGTAAAATTGAATAAAAGGCTAAGCTAATGTACTATTAACTTTTCAAATTGTTAAAGAGCGGATAGTTAATTTACTATATTGCTAATAGCTTTAATAATAAGGACAATAATTCTAATATTTATACTAGCTTTTAGGGAAATTATAATAGTAGTAAACCTTTCCAAAAGAATTTCTCTTCTTATAATAATAAGTTTAATAATAAAATAAACGGGAAATTTTATTTTAATAAAAGATTTAAGAACTTTAGTAATAAATTCGATAAGTACGATATAGGCCGGTTGGACAATAATAACGGCCGTTAGTATTATTAGGGTAAAAGATTTAAGTACTATTAGGTTTTACAGGATAGTTATTATATTTATACTTCCGTTGTAATAATTTTCGTAGACGATTCTAATATAAATAATAAGGTTTACTACCTATAAAATAAAAGTTACTATTTTATTAGGGATTTCGAAGAAGAGGTAGAAGAATTTATAGTAAATACTTCTAAAATTAAATATAATAATAAACCTTCTACTTATTTTGCCGGCTATTTAGCCCTTAATAAATTTTTGTCTCCTAGTATCTCGTTATTTCATATTCTTTTACGTGTAATAATTAGCGAACTTACAATTATTTTTAATATACTTCTTATTAGAAATATTAATTCCGACGGGCTTATACGACCCTTATTATTAAATCTATTATCTAATACTAAATTTATAGCGATTCTTAAATACTTAGAGAAGGCCTAAGCGTTTTATAAGTCGTCCGATCCTTTATTTAATAATTGAGTAACCTCCGCCGAAAATAATTAAAAGCCGCTTAGCCGGGTCTAAATATTAAAGAAAACGGACGTCTAAATAAATTTATTAACATTAGTAAACGGATAGAAGCCTAACTTATTAAAAATATAATATAAAAGCTAATATACGCTATTAACTTTTATTAAAGGATAAACTATTAAAGTAATTCCAGATATTACTCTTAGGAATAGGGAAACGAATTTGTAAAAAGTTATATTATATTTACAAATTAATATTAAATTTAATTCCAATATACCCGTTATTACTATATATTTTAATTTAAATTATTTATTAATAATAGTAAGTAAAGCGTTTATCAAAGAATTTTCACTAAATATAAAGTATAAAATAGTACTATCCAACGTTATAAAGGGTATTAATTTAAAAATTATTATCAATATAATTACTAAATTTGATTTTTATATAAAAGGAAAGGTTAATAGTATTAAAATTAATAAATACTTCTAAATATCCGCCTTAATTATTAATAAATTAGGCCCGAATATACTACTAGGAATAAACTTTCTTTACTACTATAGTATAAAGCTAAATTTTAATATTATTCTATATTCTTTTAAATTGGTTTTTAATATAAAGGTTCAAAGTAAAATTTATTCTAAAAAAATCGAAAAGGGGGAGGACGTTTTTATTACCGAAGTCTTCGCAAAGTCTAATATTCTCTTACTAAAAGGGCAATTAAGAATTATCCCGGTAAAGTATAGCGCCTAATTTAATAATTAATATAGTCTAAATAAACGTCCCGCTTACAACTTTTATATATAATATCCTTATTTACTAAACACTACTATAAATAATAAGACTCGTAAAATTATACTATATCTAAACCAATCCGAAGATTTAATATTTATTCCTAAAGGAATTCAGGTAGGTATAATTATATAATTATCGTATAAAATTAGCGAGATTATTATATTAATTAATACTTCGGACGTAGCTTTTCTCGTCCCTAAAATTTAAACTAGATTTACCTAAAAATAATACACTATATTTATTAACCGGACTGCTAAGGACGAAAAGGAAGAGGCTATTAAAAAAAATACTTTTAAAGTACCCTCCTATAGAATTACTAAGCCCGTCGATATTAAAATTATTCTTTCCGAAATAAGTATTAATATTTGTAATATAGATCCCAAATTCTTAGAATAAATTAAGAGCCTCCTAAATAAGTATATTAATATTTTTAGAAATAGAAGGATCGTTCTAATAAAAGAGGAAGATAAAATACGTATTAATTTAGTTGAAGAATAGTAAAATTAGCGAAGGATTATTAAACTTTACCCCTTAAGTATTAAGGATTACGAATTCCTTAATAAAAAATATAATAAAATATACGCCTAGGGTAAAATATTATTTATATTACAATTAATTCCTATTATTTGCCTAGTATTTATTATTTAGAGAAAGGTTAATAAAATCGATAAAGGGCGTACTATAATTAATCTTCGCCCGTTTAATAGTATTATTATACTTAACGTATACCCCTTACCCGACTAAAAAAATATTATTAACGCTATAGTTAATAAAAAATTCTTTTCGATCTTTAATACTACTAGATTCTTTTACTAACTACCTATTTTTATTAAATATTACAATTGTATAGTAGTTATTAGTCCGTAAGGTTTTAAATAATTTAATATTATATTAATAGGCTTTAAGAATTCTCCAATATTTGTACAAAAATTTATAGATAAATTATTCTTCGAATACCGCTCCTTCGTATATATTTATATCAATAATATTATTATTTTTAACAATATTTAAAAAGAATACTTTACCTACTTAGCTATTATTATAAATTTCTTTAATAAATATTATATTTATATTAGCGCTAATAAATCTTTTGTAGGGTATCCTTCTATATAGTTATTAAATAATATTATCGATAGAAAAGGTTGTAAATGTACGGAAGATTGTATTAAGGCCTTTTAAAAGCTAATCTTTTTTAATACGCTTAATAATCTTAAAATTTACCTTAATATAATTAGGTAATTATATTAAAATATACTGTAGTTCGCTATTAAGGAGGAACTATTTAATTAAAGAAAGACTGAATTATTAAGGCGAGTATACGAATTGGGTAATTTACAAGTAGGTTCGATAAAATAAGTACGGCGGGTATATATTTCCAAAGTTAAATTCGAGCCGATACCCGAAGAATATAAAACCTTCCGTATTATATAGGAAAACCTATACAATTAAATATATCTTTTCTACTATATAAAAAGCAATATACTTTTTATTAAAACCGATACTAGTAATTCAACCTATAATATCTATATTTTCCAACTTAAATACCTATAGGACGGGGAATCTATTCCTAAAATAAATAAAATCCTACTAATTATAATTAAACTAATATATTTCCTATTAAAATTAACGTCCCCAACCGAGAAGAAATATAGCTCTATAGAAGCAAAAATCGTAATTATTATTTAAGCCCTACGGAAATTTCGAAAGATAATTCAATTTAACGAATATTAGGTTAACGTTATTACTAACTATACTTCTACTACCGGGATTGTTAAATATACTTCATTATATACGATAGATTTGGTTAAAGTTAACTTAAAGTTTATAAATACCGCCAATTAAATATTATAATTCAATTTAAATATATTTTATATTTTTAGACTATTAAATATTATACTAAATATATTATTAAAATTACCAACTACCGAAACTACGGATAAGAATGATATTTCTAATAAATTAATTAATATTTAATTTAACTTCGCGGAAATATAAAATATTAATTATTAGAATAATATTAATGCTTTTTTATTTATATATATTGAAATTGTCCTGGATATACATTAAATTTCGCCGATTATTGTACCGGAATTTCGCTAATAATTAATTAAAGTTTATCCTAAGGATTTTAAGTATATTAAAATTCTCCGGCTAATTAATAAAGTTAATATTCTAAAGTATATTTATATATAATAATCGGGAAAGCGCCTAAATCTACCGGCGGGCCCCTATCTACTCGAGGATAGGTTACTTTACTATATTAACTATTAAAACGTACGTCGGCTATATATTCTTCGGATTTATATATAAAAGATATTAGAGTTAGTATATAATAAGAAATACTATTTTAGAATTAATTAAATAATAAATAATTTAGTATACTTCTATATAAGGCGAAAGACTTAAATAGTACGCAAATATATTAAATATTACGAAGTTTATTATTAAAATTAGTAGGATAGGTAGCCGACCCTTAGAGAATTACTACTAATTTAGACATTCCTAAGGCCGTTTTATATAATTACTATAAATTTTATTACTAATATACCGATAATTAAAACGGCCGGTATTATATAGGCTCTAAAAGGTTTCTTAGAATTTAATACTATATATACTATTATTTACAAATTTAGTAAGAAGGTATTATTTATAATTAAATATTCTATTTATAATATGTAGGAATAAATTAAAGTATTACTTCGGACTTTATAGTTTTATAATTAGGGTTTACTAATAATTATTATTAGCGACCAAAATCCTAAATTTATTTCTACTATTTAGAGGAGTATTTTCGAAGTATTAATTATTAATTTACTATTTTTAACGGTTTACTACGTTTAAACGGATAGATAATCGAAAAGAATAAATTAGACTATTAAAATAACTATTTATATATAGTATACAATAAGTATTATTCCTTAAATGTTAATATTAATAGTATTACAATACAATTTGAATAATACTATTCAATTTACTATTAGGTTATTATTAAATAAGTTAATATATAGTTTTAAGCTATAAACGGCCTTTAATCTACTTATACTGGATAATTAGGAAGCTACTATAGTAGAGTCTTTAATTATTATTTATTAAAAATATTAATTCGAAGTTGTAGAACTTATTAATTGGGTTAAAATAACTATTAAAGAATAATATAATTCTAAATATTCTCTAATAATATTCAACGTAAGTAATAAAATTTATTTATATTTAAATAAAGGTTATTATTTACTTAGAAGTCCGAAGAAGAAGTAGTTAATAGAGAAAATAGGCCCTTATCGGATTCTTAAGAAAATTAGCCTATTAACTTATAAATTCGACTTACTTAATACTTAATATACTTATCCTATTATTTCCGTAGTATATTTTTATAAGCTAGCGCAAAATTCCGATCCTTTTAATTGTAAAATTCTATTACTATTGCCGGTTAAAGTTAATGGCTAAGAGGAATAAGAGGTTGAAAATCTTATAATTAAAAGTTAAGGACCGTTAAATGTATAGTATTTAGTTAAATAAATTAAGTATTAAAATAAGGATAATATATAGGAATCGTATAATAAATTTATAAGGAATTCGAAGGAGTTAATAAAGGACTTTAATATAGAATATTTGCTAAAACTACTATTTAAAGGTAATTGTAGAAGGGTAGTTTAGTATATTAGTAATATAATTTAATAGAGGCGCTATTAAAATAAATAAAGGAAATAACTGTTTTTTCGCTAAAAGAGGGGGAAGTTACTAGAAACTATAAAAATTTAAGAGTTTTTTCCTTTATTTTACATTTTATTTTCTTTTTCGTTATATATTTCCGTAAGAAATTATATTTTCTATAATTTTCTATTAAAATTTCTAAAATTCTATTCAAAAGTATATTTAAATAGAAATAAACTTAGTACTAATAATATATAAAATAATATACTGTACGCTACTTATAACTTCGATTAAAATATTTTCTATTTTAATTAAATAGGTAAATATAATTATATAGAGGCAACAGTAACTATAATTATATATAGTAAACGGCCCCGGTAAGTAGGTACTTGTAAAGGAAGAGTTTTAGTACGTATATACAATTTTTAAAAGAAATTAAAATTATTTAACTACTTTCACCTTCTCTCCTTCTTACTCTAATAACCTTATTACTACCTATTTGGTCTTTATAATACTTAATTCTACTATAATTCTCATTATATAATAATCTTATTAAATTAATTATTATTTATTAATTTACCTTATTTTATATTCGCTAATTACAACCTTAGTATATTAAAATAATTAATATTAATATAAAATCCCCGCTGCCGGTTAATAATATAATTATTACCCTTAATAATTAAATTAATAGTTCTAACTACGATAGTAACCTATATAGTTTTATTATAAATTAGTAGTTCGCTCTATAATTATTCGAATATAACCCCTAGTTCGGTATATTAATTAATATAATAAAATACTTCAATTATTATACTATTAATAGTATTCCTAATAAGATTATTAATTTAGGAATTAATAGTATATATATTGTATTATCCAATTTTATAGCCGATTTTATTAAATAGATAAACGTAATCCCGTTTAAATAATTCTTTAATTATATCCGTTACAAATATATCGTTAATATATTTAATAACCTTGGTTAAAATTGCACCCCCTATAATCCGTTTACTCGCCTCCCTAAGTCTTTCGGTACTACTTAGGGCGTTCTAATATATAACCCCAAAAAGACGGATAATAGTAAACGTATAGTACTAATTTTAACCGCCAATTATCTCTTTATACTATACGAAAATAAACTATACTCTATTTTATATAATACTATCGATCGTATAAACGAATTAATCGACCTAAATATAGTAATTTTATATTTTATTAAGGGTAATTTTACTTATTTTACGCTTATATTCTTATTAAACGGACTCCCTAAGGACTTAATTCTTAATAATTATTATAGACCCTAGTAGGAGTAAATATCTAATATTATTATTAATTTCAATAATATTTAAATTTAAGAATTGTATTCTAATAGAAAGTTCGACCTAATTTATATAATAATAATTAAATTTAGCGACGCTATCTTCGGAAGAAGATATATAAAAAAATTTATTACTACTAATAAATATTTCTAAATACGCTTCCTACCGGCTCTCTATATAATTTATTCTAACGGCCGTATTATTAGGAGTAGCGATTTTAATTTCTTTGAAATTTGGGAATATAAGGAAATTATTTAATTAATTAGTAAAACTTGTAAAGTTTTACAATTAATAGCTAAACCGGCCTCTATCCTATCTTATATTAAAACCCTAACTGCTAAAGTAATTCTGAAAAAGGTATATAAAGCTCTAACCCGAATTGTACAATCCTACTCGGCTACTATTAATAAAAATAATAATAAAGGAAAAATATATCCGACCTTCGTTAATATTTTTATTAACTATAATAAAAATTATATTAATCTTAGTATTAAAATCGATTAAGAATTACGTATAGAAATTAAAAAGATTATTAAAATATATATAAAGAATAAGGAAGAATATAAGAGATAGTTTGCTAGTAATTACTCTTTTTTATAATATAAATTGGTTTATAATACTAAAGTAATTTTTAACTTTACTTTTAATAAGAAATATAATAATAATATTAATTTTACCGATTATATTCCTTCGAAGGCGATATTATTTACTATCTAATATTCCAATTATAATATTAAACTTCCTAAGTAGATTAGTAATTTACTAAATAAATTTAATTATCTTTATTACGCTTAAGTAATACCTGCTAAATCGGCTTTAAATAAATTTCCTATAATTAAAAAAATAATTAACTATACTATTGAAATTAATAGAAAACCTATAATAATTATTAATTTTATTTTTTGCAAAGAAATTGAAGGAATATTAACGAACGTTTTAAAAAAATAAACTATAATATTAATAATTTCCAACGAATATTAGGGAAGAATTATATAAATAATATAAGTAGAATTAATATCCCTTTATACTAAATTTAAAAAAGTATAAAAGTTTTATATTTAATATTATTCTGCAACCTTATTTATTAATAAAACCTATATACTTAATACTCTTCCTAATATTACTACCCTTCGTAGTATTTATTCTAGTAACCTTTCGCTTTAATCTATACTTAATTTAATTAGATTATCTAATAAACTTTATACTATATTAATTCGCTTAAGCTTTTATTTCGATACTTTATTTTCTACCTATTCCCCTTATTATAATTACCTTCCTACCGATTAAGAGTAGGAGGACTCTCTACTAGGATATAAATATTCCTATTAAAATATATATTATATAAACGAGAATAATAAAATAAAGGAGAATAAATTTAATAATTACTTACCTCGTTACAGATATAGTTACTAAAGGATTAGTATTAAATTATTGAACTATATACTCTATTCGGGTAGGCGTACGTTTTTATATCTATTAACTAATTTAAATATAGGCGAATAAATAGAGATTCTAATAAATAACCGGATCTTTTATATATATAATTAAATTTAATAATATCGTATAAATAGCGAGCACTCTTCTCCTTTTATCGAGGGGGAAATATTATAGGGTATTCTTAATAAATATTTAAATACTCTATTTTATTATAATAACGGTTCGTTAAAGTATATAGTTTATTATATAAGAGTATTCGTTCTATTAACCTTTATTAAAGTTAACGGATTATTAATTTATATTATACTAACTTTATATTTATTTTACTTATACTTAGTAAAGTCGTATGCGAGGTCCTAAGTTGAGGCTCGCGATAGGTTTTGTCTTTAGTTTCCTTTAATAAGACTATCGTCAATCGTTATATACTATTGCTCTATCCAATAACCAATTGCTCACTCTATTATTCTCTATTGTCATTACTTGTGAAGCATATCTTCGCGTAACAGCCCCTCCCGTAAGCCGCTGTAAATATAGAGCTAGAAATAAAGGGTATTGAAAGTCTCTTTATATATACGAAATTCGTTAAAGAAAAAGTTATTTAATATTTAGAAGTAGGATTCTACTACTAATATAAGAAATAAGGCGATTATTTAGTAGTAAACTAGTTAAACTTTATTTAATGGTATTAGGTTGTATAATATAAGAATATATAAAATAATAATAGTACTAGAGGTAACGAATTATATTTATATTTAAAAATCCTTATACTCTTCGTCCTTATTGTTGCGTACTATATTCAAAATTAGAAAATTAACCGAGCTAGGAAAATCGATAAAATTAATAAAATTACTATATAAACAAAAAAAGTTGGAAGGATTTGGAGGAGAAGGTTAATTTAAGTAAATTAGGTAGTAGATAGCTATTTATTAGTATAACGGTATTTAGAATTGACTAACTTCCAACTTTTCCAACATACATATATTAATAATAATAATAAGGCGCTATAATATAGGGTATATACGTTAGATATTAAAGTTCAACTATAGTCCTTACTATATTACAGCTCAAAATCGAAGCGTAGTACAATAAGGAAATCGGTTAAGAATTAAGGAGATTCTAGCCTTCTAATTAGTCAAATCGACGATTTAGAAAAAGTGCAGGTGGTTGCAGGTGGTTGCAGCGACCTGCATGAAAATTAACCATTCTTACTGGGAATTGCCGAACACTGCGCAGTTCAGTAAGCCAGTATGCTTACTACGACCCGAACCCTGCAAATCTAAATACCCTCTAACTTTTTACTACGGTAACGAACACGCCCTGAAGCTCTTTCCTCACCTCCAGCAGAAAGGGTCACCGCATGGCTCAACATTGAGGCGAAACGGTTCAACAAAACACACAAGAGAAGGTTATGGATCGATGTCTCAAGACTCTCGGGAACAGAGACCGATCGAAAGGGGAGTGCACGAGTGGTACAGTCATGCAGTGTAACAGAAGTGTAGGTAATAAGCTTCTTGTCGGAGAGTGTGAGAGTTTAAAGAAGCCGACTGCCTACCTCCTCTTGGTCTGACCGCTAAGACGATCCAACAAACAGGTCTCATGCCCAATATGCGCGGGCAAGATGATCCTCCGTTGTCATCACCTCAAGCCTCAAGATAACTGGAGGGTACCCGAGCCAGCGCCTACAAACAAGTAAACAGTGGACAAAACCTTGGCCAGGCCCTTTTACCACCTCATTGTGGTTTATCATCGTCAATGATCACCGGACACCCCTCCTGCCCTCCTGCCGTCTCTCCTTTTTTTATGGTGTCTGCTCGGGCATGCGATGTTTGCCTTGATCTACATACACCATCACCTCCTCGTGCCCGTCTCGGGAAGCTCCTTTTCCCGGGCATCTTACCCCTCCTCTTCCCAAACTGTCGGGTATCATGATGTGACTTCACCCGTATTGGTGTAAGGCCATGCATCCCGCCCATTCGGGTCGTTTATCGCAATGCTCGTTTTGTCAACTTCCCCAACACTTACCTACCCCCCTGTCTCCATGAGACTTGTGTTTCCCACACCACTTCTTTTATCTCCTTTTTGCTCATCAACTTCCTGATGACACTATTCTTTGATCTTCGCATCCCTCTTGTATATTCGTATCTATACGACTTTCTTAGTATTTATTGTATTTTTACATATCTATTTTCTGGCGACCTGGCGTGCCGTTTCTTGTGCGAAACAATCTTCGACCCCTTACGACAGACATATGGGATGCTTAAGTGAAGAGGAAAAAGAGGACTACCAACATGAGACCAACCACACATGTTTAAATTACTACCTGACTGGCTAGCTGACTACAGGACCTGCGACACAGTTGGTTGTTTGGAAATCTATACATGTCAATTCACTTGCACAGTCCTGTACGTTATCGATTTGAGACGTACATGCGTCTCTCACACACACCGCCCGCTCGCTCGACAGATAGTCACGTAGGCCACTCCCTCGGTACTGTATCAATCAAGAACAGCGTGCAAAAATATGGCGTCGTCGGATACGGACGTTGGCGCCGAAGGTAGGTACGCACACGTGTAAGGTATGTAGCGAAACGGCGAGGAAGGGAGAGAGGTGGAGAAATTAAGACGGAGACGGAGATACAGAAACGTGATCTCTTGCCAGCACTGCTTTACAACCGCTGTCTGCCTGTCTCCCCGAGCGCTTGGTTCCTTTTCAATCGCAAAACGTGAACCGAGAAAAGTGCTGCTGGTAATGTAGTGATTAGTGACACAGAGATGCGCCACTCATAAAACTAAGCACGACGCGACTATAACTGGGAAGAGAATGAAAAGGAAAAGGACGCTGCACTGAAGGGTAGTAATACGTCCTGCTTGTTGTGATGTTATAGAAGATGGTTGTAGTATAACTCTTTCCACAATGTCCAAATAACTAGCAAAAGGCGCCTTGAGTTCCCGTGACACGCCAAGTTGAGTAAACATCTGGCCCTAGCAGAATTACAGCCCAAAATACAGAAATTTTGCAAAGGTTGAGCCAGCCACAGACTATTTCTTAGAGAAGAACGACATAATGTTACCCTGCCCCTTGGGCGCAGGCTTCTTCGCTTTCCCGGCCGCCGCGGGTGGCGCCGAGTTCGTAACCTTGGGCTTTGGTTTGGCGGCTGGCGGAGCCTCATCCTCGGAGAAGGACTCCCAAGCAGGTTCCTGTATGGTGACTGCGACGACACGTCAGTATCCATGCGACTATGGTCATACGGTGGCCGGGCTATCAAGTGTAACTTACCCAGATATCCTTGATCATCCATAATCTGCTTCTTCTTCATCACCCTCCTCTTTCCGCGCCTCCTTCCATCCCCACTTGTCGTCACGATCTCCTTTTCCTCCTCTCTGGCAACCTCAGCCTTGGCGGGTGGCTCCTCGACGACGGGCTCTTCTTCTTCCTCTTCCTCTGGGGCGAGAGAATCAGCTGCCTCTTCCATGTCCTCGTCTTCGTCGTCCTCCATCATTCTCCTCAGTTCCTCTTCACGCTCCTTCTTGCTCTTCCTCGTAGAAACGGCACCGGGTTTTGGCAACGGAACGTCATCGTCATCCTCTCCATCGTCTGACAGGGCAGCAGATGTTTCCTCGGCAGCAGTTATAGACTTTTCCGACGTCTTGGCCTTCTTGGGCAGGGAAGCGGCCTTGGAGAAGGCTTGCATGATACCAGAAGCGGCGGAGGTATTACGTTTGAGTGATGGCGCAGGTTTCTTGGTGGTGGCAGTCGGTGCTTCGGGTTCCATCGCCGGTGCAGCAGATTTGCTCTCCTCCTGGGGCTTTGCTGGTGCGGTGGCAGGGGCAGGCGCTGGCGATGGTTTAGCGGGTGCCGTCTTGGTGGGCGCTGCTTTGGTCTTCGACTCTTGCTTGGCGGGTGCGGCAGCCTTGAGCCCCAGTCCCTTTCTTTCTCTTCGGCGTACGTGAGAGTTGACGATGGGACGGGGCCGTGGCTTCTTGGCATCATCCTTGATGGCTAGCGCACTTTGAGCGGCATCAACAAGCAGCGTAAGATCCTTGGCTGGGTGAGGTCCGACGCTGTAGACATGTATCGATGATATCGTCTCGTACTCTTTGAGGACGTCTGCTAATCGCTCCTCCTGGACAAGTACGAGAGTGTATGAGGGCACTTCTTCGTCATCAACCGGGTCCGCGTCGGGAAGCGAACTAGGCAAGTCGATGTCCATGGCGTTGCCATTTTGATTCTGGACAGACTTCTTGATACCGTATAGCAGGTAGGTGGCATAGACAGTCCCGGGCTTCTTGCTGCTCTGGGTCTTGTGGAAATCATAGAGCATTCTACTTGGTGTAAGTCATTGCTAAATTGTTGAATCTTCCGCTCATTAACTTACTGTTTCGCTACATTGGGGTGTACACGCAAGGCCCGACTCAGCAAGCGATAGGTGACCTGAAGTATGGTCTCATGTTAGTCGCGGCTCTGCACCTTTCAGCTTCAATGCCATCAACGACTTGTAATCGGGTGGGTGACCTACCACCTTGTCCTCACTGAGGATATTCTCGGCCAAGTACGTCTTGTAATCCTCCATGGCGAGAACAAAGCGTGTATTGATCTGAAGACACTTCCTTTGTTACCAGTGAGTGATAGCTTGAGCCGATCAAACTCGATGGAGTCAAGGTGGAAGTTATCAAAAGAGCAAAAGCCGATAAATGATTGATGTCTGAGGCGCGTCGTCGACGTGAATTTGCCCGGCAGGCAAGCCAGCGCTCCCCGCGAAGTCACGTTTAGCGGCTTTGGTTGGTTTCTAGAGTGGCGCCCGTGCGGCCCCTGGTTCTCATCTCTCCCCTCCGCAGGGGAAGGAGCACCCAAAAGCACCTCACTACTGTAGGTAGGTACCTAAGTAGCCGAAACTGACCGACAGACACTCTGACAGGCTGCCTGACAGTTGGCGTGCACCCTGACGGGCCACGGGTTTCAGTATTCCGGGGCTGCCATGCGGTGCAGGTACCTCACTGGCTCAACGCCTAGCCTGAACAGCTCCCCCCCCCCGTCGTGGTGGCATTGGCACCATGAATCGCAACTGGAATCTCGAGCTTTACGCAGTCCCTTGACTTTTTTCTTCTTCTATTTTTGGCAGCTTAGCTTTGGTTGATCTTCTTCCAAGTGCCTTGAGGGCCTCTGTGACCCTTTTCCTTCGCTTCAACCAGCTGTGTTAAAACTCCCCAGCTCTGCTTCGCGTCCAGGGCATACCATTGAACGAAGCCCCCCCTAACTTTGTCGACATCCAACTGCTGCGCCATGATGCGCCCGACTTGATATCCACGATTCGCATATACAACAGAGCTCGATATAGTAATTGTACAGATTCACGAATACGTCCATCCTTAGACGGCCATTTTTGGCCCTAAATCGACTTCATCATGGCGGCCTTTCCACGGTTCAGGTTTCTGGCCATCGCCGTCATCTTCCACTTCGCCTATATCTTTTCCATCTTCGACATCTACTTTGTCAGTCCCATTGAGACTGGCATGCGCTTATTTAATGTTCAACGACCCCCAAATCGCAGTGCGCCAGCGGACCGGCTGGTTCTGTTCGTAGGTAAGTGGGCTACTCCGAGCCTAATGTGTTGCGGCCAAAAGCTAACCACATGATCATTCTTCCAGGAGACGGCTTGCGCGCCGACAAGGCCCTTCAGTCCCACCCTGAACCATATCCCAAATCCGATGCCGATCTGACTCCGAGACCTCTCGCCCCCTATTTGCGATCAAAGATCTTGGAACAGGGAACCTTTGGTGTCTCCCATACGCGTGTGCCGACCGAATCTCGACCCGGTCATGTTGCCCTCATCGCCGGTCTGTACGAAGACGTGTCAGCCGTTACGACAGGATGGAAGTTGAACCCGGTCAACTTTGACAGCTTGTTCAACCGCAGTCGGCATACGTGGAGTTGGGGCAGCCCGGATATCCTACCAATGTTCGAGCAGGGAGCTGTCCCGGGGAGGGTTGACGCCTACACGTACGGACACGAGTTCGAGGATTTCTCATCCGACGCCACCCAGCTTGACCTCTGGGTCTTTGACCATGTAAAGGATTTCTTTGCTGAGGCCCGCAGGAACAAGACGCTTGCTGAGGCGCTTCGCCAAGACAAGATTGTCTTCTTTCTGCATCTGCTAGGCTTGGATACTACTGGTCATTCATACCGCCCTTACTCGAAGGAGTACCTCAACAACATCAAGATTGTGGATCAGGGCGTGAAGGAGGTTGCTGAGCTCTTCCGCGACTTCTACCGCGATGGTAGGACTGCGTTTGTATTTACCGCGGACCACGGCATGAGCGATTGGGGAAGCCATGGTGATGGTCACCCAGACAACACACGGACCCCCCTGATTGTTTGGGGTTCAGGGGTTGCCAAGCCTCAGTTGTACCCAGGCGAAGTGGCGCCCGGCCATGATGAGTACTCTGCAGACTGGAACCTGGACCACGTTAGGAGACATGATGTCGCTCAGGCTGATGTTGCTGCTCTCATGGCCTACCTTGTTGGCGTTGAGTTTCCTGCCAACTCGGTCGGCGAACTCCCCCTGTCGTACCTTGCTGCCGACATCAAGGAAAAGGCTGAGGCCTCGCTGGTGAACGTGCAGGGTATTTTGGAGCAGTACCGGGTGAAGGAGGAAAAGAAGAAAGCCACCGAGTTGAAGTATAGGCCGTATCAGCCATTCGGAGAAAATGGCCTGTCCCCGGAACGTCGCGTTGCCGAGATTCGCCAGCTCATTGACGCTGGTCGGTATGAGGAAGCTATCGAAGAATCAGCTGCCCTTATGAAGGTCGGTCTCGGTGGCTTGAGATATCTCCAGACCTACGACTGGCTGTTCCTGAGAGCGCTCATCACCATCGGTTATCTTGGCTGGATCGCCTATGCTCTTACAACAGTCGTTGATTTGCACGTCCTACATGGTCGTGTGCGACCGTCGAGAACGCTTGGCGGGAGCTTGTTCTTTACATCGGTTCTCGTCGCTCTTTATGCGTCCTTCGTCATTTCCAAGTCACCTCTCACTTACTATGTCTATGCCTTCTTCCCGGTCTTTTTCTGGGAGGAAGTTTATGCGCGTCGCGAAAGTCTGGCGGCAGGTCGCAAGGAGTTGCTTGGCCATATCAACTCCGGTGGAAGTGTGGCTTCATTCGTGCTCAACAGCGCGCTTTATGTTGGCGTCATTGAATCGCTTGCCCTGGGCTACATTCACCGCGAGATTCTTTCCGTTCTCTTCGTGCTAGGTTCCTTCTGGCCTTTTACCCACGGCCTGTCGTTCCTCAAGAAGCATGGGGCGCTGTCTGCCACCTGGTTCTCCTCTTGTGTCGCCATGAGCACGTTCACGCTTCTACCAGCGATGAAGGCAGAGAACGTCAATCTCATGTTCGTACACCTACCCCTACTTGTTGTTTTCTCCCACCCACTAATTGGTGTATAGTACGATCGGAGGCGTATTGATGGTCATCATCGGCCTTCTTTACCTTATCTTCGAGGACTTTGTCCTCGCGGACTTCTCATGGAACGCGAAACCTACTTCCAGGAACCACCTATCCAGGTCACTCGTCGGTATCCAAGTGGGCCTCACTGTACTTTCCATCGTCATCACTCGCTCCAGTGCCCTTTCGCTGCAGGCCAAGCAAGGCCTTCCTCGCGGCAATCAAATTATGGGTTGGGTTACTCTCGGTAAGTCCTCGCAATGCCTGCCACAGCTGGTAACTCTTCTCTAATCCAAGTTCAACAACAGTCGCATCACTACTCATGCCCTTGGCCTACCGTTTGCAGCCCAACAACCACTACATGCACCGGATCCTCGTCATCTTCCTCACCTGCGCTCCGACATTTGTCATCCTTACCATCTCCTACGAGGGCCTCTTTTACCTCGTCTTCTCCGCTCTTCTCGTGAGCTGGGTTCGCCTCGAACACGCAGTTCAGAATTTCACCTCCTCCAAGGCACCACAAATTACCGCCACCAAGAAACCAACAACAACCACAGAATCCCACCTCCCCGCTCCCTTCCGCCCTCTCACCCTCCACGACGCCCGCGTTGCCCTCTTCTTCTTCATTCTCCTTCAGTCGGCCTTCTTCTCAACCGGCAACGTTGCCTCCGTCTCCTCCTTCTCCCTCGACTCGGTCTACCGTCTCATCCCCATCTTCGACCCCTTCTCGCAGGGTGCCATGTTGATCCTCAAGCTGATGATCCCCTTTGCCCTCATCAGCGCCAACCTAGGCATCTTGAACAAGCGTCTCGGCGTGGCCCCTTCGGCCCTGTTCATGGTGGTCATGGGCATCAGTGACATCTTGACGCTGTACTTCTTTTGGGTGGTCAAGGATGAAGGCAGCTGGCTGGAGATTGGAAGCACGATTAGTCACTTTGTCATTGCGAGCTTGTTGTGCGTGTTTGTGAGCGCGTTGGAGCCGATTAGTGCGGCGTTTATTGCCGGGGTGGAGGTTGGAGAGGAAAGGGAACTAAAGGAGGAGGGTAAGGTGGCGGAGAAGGTGGTGGAGAAGGTTAATGAGGCTGTTGAGGGGTTGGTCGGTGGTGGCGATAGTTGAGATAGGGATCGTGTAAAAGGAGCTGAGCTGTTGGTGTATCGATGATATGTCATGTTCGAGACGATGTTGCATAAAGGATCAAAAGAAAAGGGGAACCGCCAGCTAGTAGTTGGATAGTATATATATGGTATATACAACAGATGTGTAACATGATCCTGGTGTTTCTCCGAGACCACTGTGTCCTCCTTTTTCAAACATGGTAAACATTTCTTCTCTATTTTTCTTCTCTTTTTTCTTCATCATTAATTTCCTCCCTGTTCAAGTTCTTTCTTTCTCAACCTTTCTCTTTTCCCACTATCTTTCTCATTCTCATTAGCACAAACTATCTTGAAGTTGAAGTCCATGATTTACCGAGCAGCATAATAACATCGTTGGACTCGACCTCTATGCAGTGAACCTACACAGCATTTGTCATCATCCACCTGTCGGTCAACCTCCAGTCAGTGCCGCACATAACGCGCAAGTCAAAAGTAAAGGCATGCTCGGATTTGCGTTGATTTCACGCCTGGTATACCTACCTACCTATTCAAAATACAATTTGCCTTGTTTAGGAACTAGATTGTGCTGCTTAGAGGTGAGTGGTTTTTCTACCTTGCATCATGGCAGCGTTCTGGCAGGTGCGTCTTACAGTTGCTTTGCGTCGCTTCATAAGGTATGCGACCACGTCGGTGCCTAGAGGTATGTACCTATGTAGGTAGGGGGTCCCCCAACCAAACTCCGACGGGATATCGGAATCGGCAGTTTCGCTTAAATCCCGCTGCGTAGGTATCCACTATCGGTCGCCCGTCCCCACACTCGGTCGACATTCGGTCGGGACGGGAGAGGGAATCCTGGGAAGTCCCGGTCGGCGGGCGGGGGCAGCTCTTGCTTGTTCTGACCACAAATGCAGCAGCAGGGCTCAGGGGTTATGTACACTAAGTAGACAAATTCCCACCTCGGGCCAGGGCCTAAAACAAGCAGTGAGGGCATGTGTGGGGGACTTTGCTGGCAGTTTTAAATTGTGAAGAAACGGGAATGACAATGGAATCCGGGAAGTGGGCGTGGTGGGAACGGCCCGAGCGTCGAATGGGGACGGAAGACGGGAAGACTGGGGGCCGACAAGATGAAAGACACGGGGAGGAAAAGTCTGTGTTGAGCGTCGGTGTATAAATCATCATAATCCACAAGCCTCCAAGGATTTCGAGATTGAAGGACAACTTTGCGGTGGTGGTGTTAGTCGGTTGTTATTAACCAATTGCGATGAACCAAGACTATCTTGGAACTTGGGCCTATTAGTCGGAAGCTGAGCTGATTTGTGAGCTATGTGAACTGCTGAAGAATATCGTCATGTTCTCGCGGGCAAAAAGATCATTCTCCAACCGGCACCACTGCGGGGTACCTCCAGCCGAGTAAACGGGGATCGTTCTGGAGCATCTGTCAGCGAAAATACGGGAACTATGTTCACCGTAGCGAGAGTGTGGACATTGAGGAAAACGCCGTTTCCCGTCGAATCCAAACGAAGGCCTAGAGAAATCCATCTATAATCTTGTGTCATTTCACGATGGAAGAGGAGAGGAGTTAAAAACGGGGCTTTTGGTAGAGTCTCCGTGGTACTGGTGAGATGCTATTGTTGAAAGGTCTTATTGATGAAGGCTAGGTCACGATGGGGTTTGATGTGGGCACAAGGCTCCCTGGCGTGCCTGGAAATATCGTCTTCTTGCTGCATCCGCTGCTCATGGTGTCGTTGTGATTTGTTGGATAGAGGCGTATGCCAAGATAACCACGAAACACTTGTTCTTGTTATGTTAGCTCGCGAGATTCGTCAAGTATAGTCGTGTTCAAACAAGCAACAATACAGTATGGTAAGAGTAAGTGCGTAAAAGAAAAGGCAACATGGGGCCACGAGGTCACCACGAGGCAAGAGACATTGGCGCATTCTGATGTCAATACGTCCTAGATCCCAAGTGACATCCTTGACCCACGATATCGGACCAACAGCAGGAGGTTGCCGTCTTGGTATTGACGGCAAGAACATGGGGTAAAAAGCAAGGTACCTGTCACGTACATTATAGCAGGGAGTTCAAACAGGTCCCCTTTTCACATGCAAATAAGAGTCCCACTGCCCCATCCCTCCCTGCGAAACTGAGGCACGAGACACATCCATCCTGGGGTTGAACAAAAGGAAGACTCGAAACTTGTCTGTCTACCAATGTTAAGACAATTGGAAAGTTCTTGGAGGTTGGACTGGGTGATATTTTATGGGGATCCAGAGCCCCAAAACCGACGGGAGTTCCGCATTGTGTCTCTGGTCGGCTGTTCTGTCTCCGTGTCTGTGCGGGTAATGTACTTACATACATATGTAGGTAGCTAGAGGAGAGGAGTGCTACTTTAGCTCCGACCTGCGAAAACGGCAAGATAGAACGATATTGTGCGCAGACCAATGTGAAGAAGTGCGGGATTTTCCCCCTTCTGTAGACACACATTAGTAAGAGCCTTTGAAATAGTAGCGTGCAGTCACACAAGAAGAAGTCAGGACATGAGGTTCGATTATGTGCCAAGTTCGGTACAGGTTCATCCGCCCATCGCCTCGAGAGCACCCCCTCCTCGCCAGATCGTTTCGCGCTAGTAGCAAGCGTGAGTCCGCTCAATCCGGGGATGACACTATGGCAGCGGTAGGCCTGCCGTTCCGCCTGTGCTGGGCCGCCTCGCCTCCCAGGTCCTCTGCTGACAGTGACGGCAATCCAATTGGTACAGCGGTCGGTAACAGTTACCTAGACTAGTCCTCGCATCGAACGGAATTGTTCCCGCTTTCAGACCACGCACCCACCCACCTTCCACTTGCTCCTCCAAAGTCCCTTTCAAGTTCCCCAATCCCCACAGGAAGCGGGCTTCCTTCTTCACAAAGAAAAGCAGAAGACTGCAGAGAGCAAGCGACGGGTCGGAGACAAGGACGACAAGAACACTTCAGTTTTGACGCCCTTGTTCACGATCCCCCTCACTTTCCAACATCTTCGGGCACCTTGTCCGTACTTACCTTACCTACAGCCAAGTACCTTCGCCTCGACCCGCTCTAGTAACCACCCTCTACCCACCCGACCTCTAGGTACGGAGAGGAATCCGTGATCAACAAAAAACCGACCTTGGTGCGACTGCGAACGCGGCCGCATTTGATCGCTTTCTTGATATTTGAAACCGTATCCGCATAGGGAGCTGCTACACCACATACAACCCGACCATCTTATTGCGCCGCAGCCAGGTCTAGGATACGAGACACGTCGACTCTTCTGGTCCCAAACCAAACCCCATCCATCGCCCTAGAGGTCCAGGTAGCTTCCACGGCACACACACAATCGACAGTGACCAAAATACACACATGCTCCAAACGAACCGGCTGGAGACGCGAACGTCCAAGTCATCCACAACGGTAGCAGCACCTAGTACCGAGTACCGAGTACGGCGTAGCACGGAAACTCCCAGGTCCAGAGGCTGGCGCCAATAACCAAACGAACCACGTCGATCGCATCGGCCCCCTCCCTCCCCTCCCCCAGAAGCAGCAACGCAACCACCGACACCAACAAGCGCAGCTCTTCCGACACTGAGCGCAACTGGCCTTCTCTCCCTGTTTCAAAAGCCCATCGACGATTGCGTGACACCCGGATTTTCTCGTTTCGCCTCGAGGAGGGCGCAGCGCATCTCCCGTTACCATACGCAAATGGACCTGGACATTGACACGGCCAAGGGAGCAACAATGTCTGCGACAACGCCAGCGGAGAAGTCGACAACTGCTTCCGCCGCTCAGCAGCAGGAGCAGCAGCAACAACAACAACAACAAAGACAATCGCAGTCGAGTCGACAACAAGCTCAGTCAAAGCAGCAACCTCCACCGCTGCAACCACACCCGCAGTTCAGCTCACAATCGCCGACTCAGTCAAGACAGTCGCAGTCGCAGTCGCCAGCACCGTCGCAAGCGCACTCTCAGGGTCAGCAGCCACCATCGGCCTCGACAGCCACGGGCACATCAACCGGCCATATGAGTTTTAGGAGGTTGGTAAATTCCAGCAAAGACTGGGGAGAATAACAGTCAGGAGCTCCATTTAGCTGACATATCATTCGGAATAAACAAAAAAAGACAACGAGCCTCTCGAGCTTGCGAAGTAAGTTGCAAACGTGTATTTTATAAGGTTTTGAGGCACTCTCCCCGCAATGGGCCCCCAATAAGATGCAGAATGGAAGCCCAGAGCAGAGGCCACTGGCGGGATGCGACTCGTTGCGCCGCACTTCAACACCGAGCCTCGGCTCATCAGCTATCGCGCTATCTCTCGTGCGAAACCTAGGCTAACCACCCCGTCTTTGTAGACTTGCCATGCCCGTAAAGTACGACGCCCTCTTCTGAACCAATGCTTCCCAACCAATTGCCAAACCTCGGATCTGTCATATCACTTGTTTTTGAGCAACATGGATGCTCACATCATGCCCGTTACAGGTTCGCTGCGATGCCGCAAGCCTCGGTGTTCCGTGCACCAATTGCGTCGCCTTTTCCATCGAATGCCGCATCCCGACGCCTAAACGCAAGAAGACTGCCGCGCAGAGCACCACCACTGCCCCTTCCAAGGACTCAGATAGGTATATGTTATTCTTGCTTGAGTTTTACTCGTTCCTTTCTAGTTCCTTGCTTTTCTTGCCAACAGCCTCTCCCCTTCTTCCTGTTTTGATCACATGTAATCACCTTGGTCTGCAAACAGCTGACCGGATCCCAGTGAGCGAGGAGACACCGAAGACCGGTCGCCGCGCCAGGCCGGTGCAAACAACACCTTCCCGGCTGGAACCCGACCTGCGGCGGCCTACCATACCCAGGAGGGGACACCGACCACATCTGTCAACGTCAAGGAACAGGCGAAAAGGGAAGAGTACGACAATGCAACCCTGGCCAACTACATGAATCTCGTCATGAAGCCCAAGTTCACTAGAGCACCTATCACGGAGGCTGGGAGGGTAGCTTACATGGGCGAGTCTTCCAACCTTAACCTTCTCGTTCACGACCGCCAAAGCGACTCGGACGTGGTACATTATCCTCTGCCGGAACATGTACGGGGCAACAAGGCCAGGTTATCAGAGCTGGATAGCACCGAGATCGAAATCCTTCATCAGCGAGGCGCGTTTCTGCTGCCACCACGGTCTCTGTGCGATGAGCTCATTGAATCGTACTTCCAGTGGGTGCACCCCATAGTTCCCGTCATTAACCGGACCAAGTTTATGCGGCAGTACAAAGACCCCAAGAATCCGCCATCACTGTTGCTGCTGCAAGCCATGCTTCTTGCCGGTTCCCGAGTCTGCACCAACCCCCAACTGATGGATGCAAATGGTTCCGCAGCACCAGCCGCTCTTACTTTTTACAAACGAGCTAAGGCTTTGTACGAAGCGGGCTACGAAGACGATCGGGTTACCATTGTACAGTCGCTCCTCCTGATGGGTTGGTACTGGGAAGGCCCCGAGGACGTTACCAAAAACGTCTTTTACTGGAGCCGTGTTGCTACCATTGTCGCACAGGGCTCTGGCATGCACAGGAGCGTTGAGGGTTCGCAGCTGAGCAAAGCCGACAAGAGGCTGTGGAAGCGTATCTGGTGGTCGTTATTCACAAGGGACCGATCGACAGCTGTCGCGCTTGGACGACCTTGTCATATCAATCTGGACGACTCGGACGTGGAGATGTTAACGGAGGACGACTTCATCGAAGACGAGCCGGATAACCCAAGCGACTACCCACCGGACGAGACTCATGTTCAGTTCTTCCTGCAGTACGTGAAGCTCTGCGAAATCATGGGGCTGGTCCTCTCTCAGCAGTATTCTGTTGCCTCCAAGGGCAAGGGGAAAAACGCCATCGATCTGACACACAGTGATATGGCTCTCGCCGATTGGCTTCAGAACTGCCCAAAGATTGTCTACTGGGAGATGCGGAACCACCATTTCTGGTCTGCATTGCTTCATTCGAACTACTACACCACTCTATGTCTCCTGCACAGAGCACACATGCCACCGAGTGGATCCCACAGGTGGCCTGATGACTCGCCCTACCCATCGCGTAACATTGCGTTCCAGGCGGCAGCTATGATCACCTCTATTATCGAGAATCTCCAGTCCAACCATCAGCTACGGTATTGCCCTGCGTACATCGTCTACAGTCTCTTCTCTGCGCTCATCATGCACGTATATCAGATGAGGTCGCCAGTTGCCTCTATCCAGCAAGTTACGCAAACCAGAATACGCACATGCATGGCCGCCCTGAAAGACGTTTCCAAGGTTTGGCTTGTGGGCAAGATGGTGTTTACTCTTTTCGAGTCCATTCTCGGGAACAAGGTCCTTGAAGAAAGGCTTCAGAAGGCGGCAGGTAAGAGACATCGCCGGATGCAGCAAGGTCTCTCTCAGCTAGAACAATATCGCCAGCACCAGCAGCTTCAACAACAACAGCAACAACAACAGCAGCAGCAGCAACAGCAGCAGCAGCAGCAACACCAGCACCAGCAGCAACAGCAGCAACGTTTACATGACCAGAAGCGTAAATACGACGAAATGGCTATTGATTTCAGCGTTAACACTCCCCAGCCCCAAGAATCTTACGAGCGTTCAAGGCCACAAACACCAAGTTTGACAACCAAGACGGAGACGACGCCCAGCACGATGCCGCCACCTGTCACGTCACCCAATAATCAGAACGGTCACCGTCCTCCGCACGATGCGTTTATGGGCGGAACGGCTTCGAGGCCGCACACTCGGCCAGCGACGCCTTTCAACCCATCCTTCTCGGTTCCGGCCACTCCACCAGATCTTTACTTGGTGACTAGAAACTCACCCAACCTTTCACAGAATATCTGGGAGAACTTTCAGCCCGACCAGCTCTTCCCAGAGAGTACCAATATGCCCCTCTTCCCTCACCAGTCACCTACCCAACAGCATTCCGGTCTGGACCCCAACATGATGCATATGCCAAGCGGGCTTTCCAATCAACCCATTGAGTATACACAGGGCGTTAAGCGCAACCTGGCTGGCAGTCCGTTGCCCAACAACCCCAACAGCAATAATAATGGCAATGGGTTGCTTCATCCTGGCGGCATGCCAGGGCAGGGCCAAGGCCAACAGGGAGGATATGGAAATAATCAGTCTAATAGCTTCTGGAATGCCAACTTTGATGGGCAGATAGGCGGCGGTGGAGCGAATGACGGGCATAGCCCGAGTGACAGTTGGAGTAATAGCTCGGTGCATGGACAGTCTGTTCCGTCGACGCTTAATGTTGAGGACTGGTAAGTTTTTAATTTTATTTTTTTTTCTCTTTTTTCTTTCTTAGATACTTCTCTTTGGGGGGGTGATTCTTTTTTTTGTTCCATCCTGCACGGCGTTCGGATGAAAACAGAAGCTAACATGGGATGAAATCTGCAGGTTCCAATTCTTTGGAATTAATAGTGATCCGTCGCAGGGATACATGAATCTTGACATCCCGGAACTGATGAGGCAGTTGTAATCGTATCAATCTCAGCCCATAAGAGTTGATGTTGGCGTATGATGAGACCATGGTAACTATCAGTCTCAAAATGAATGATGTGGTGCAGAACTGTATAAGGCCTAGGCTGGCGATTGTGGTCACTGTATCCTTTCGTATTTCAGCACTCATACAAACAGTTTTAGGAGGCATTGGCAGGAAAACTCAATTACAAATACTCATTATTGGATATGATAACATGTGTCGATTGAATTGTGGAAGAAGGGAAGCATTGATACGGAGGGACAGACTGTTGCGCGAAGCCAAGACTGTGAATAGGAGTCCCGGCGCTTCTCTCACATGATCACAGCGACCCGCACAGCAACCCACACCCAGGTCAGCGCTTTAACTGATGTTGCTTCAGACGAATCTAATCTGAATCATAGTGGATTAGATTATGGGTCAGGGCCAGGTACAAGTTTCTTTTCATTCGTTCATTCGTTCGTTCACCTTTTGACAATCGCTGATTGTTTCTACCTCGGCAAATGATGTATGTAGTGTGCTAATGGCCGCGTTTCTGGCCGCACATTTGTCCAAGGTCGAGACGCCCATGCGCCCGCCGTACGTACCTTGTTTTGTTCCGTTTGAACAGCCTTTTTTGTTCCCTCGCTGCTGAACAGAGAGTTACAAAAGTGGCAAGAAAAGGTCACAGTGTTCGAAATCATATTTTCTGTTTGACAGGTATATAGATGGGATGCTTCATGCCGGCCTCATCCCCGGAAGCACCATCCATTGAGCGCTTCTCGTGAGTGCGAGAGGTAGATGTGAAAAGGGCAGTTGACCAATCATATCGTGAAGCAATCCTCTGACGGGGATCATGTAGGGTCGAGCACCTGGCTTTCCGCATATTGGGTGTAGAGCCCCATGATACTGACGCCGTTCCGATGGTGAGGAAGGTGCACATGTCGTAGCCGTGATATTGACAGTAGAGATGAGATATCCGTGTGTATGGATCCAGGGAAAGGCCGCTCTCGCAACCTGAACCTGTCGATCGCCAGCTGCAAGATGTGATGTGATAGTGAAAAGAGAAACATCCCCGCGTTTTGTAGCGGGGTTCTTATGTTGTTCTTCATCACTCTCGCTCTGTTTCCACATCCGTTGAATGCGGCTGCCTTGAGCGTTATTACCACGCACAAAAGGAGATGAGGCTCGGTTAAGTAAATTCATCACTTATACCTTTCTTCAGTTTCCTCATCCATCAATTCTTGTCAGGCTGGGCTCTTTCCTCTTTCTTCACAATGGATGAAAGAAGTGGATAGAAGCGCGTCTAATGAAGAGGTGAAAAGAGGGGTCGGCCGTTGGGCGCCACACTAACAAATCGCTGCACTGGGCGTTCATAGCCGCCGGCTTGTAGCTTTGTACCACACCCGAACTGTACGGGTACCCGAATCATTGGAGGATTGTTTCCGAAAATGGGGACTAGGGCAAGCAACAAGGCATTGACTATCGAGCCATGAAGCAACGCCCACCCAGATGGGCAATATGAAGGGCGGGAGGTGTGGAAAGATGGACTAGGTAGTGCTAAGCTTATTATACCTTCCTGGTCCTATAATGGAGCTGCTATCCCCGTCTGAACATGTGAGGAAGATGCCTGAAGCGATCTGCAGCCGGCGGCTAACTTGGAGAGAGCGGATGGAATCCATCTCTTGGTTTGCCTCTTCTTCGCTCGATTTGGTAGTTTCCGCTTGGATATTCTGGTCCAGCAAACCTCACTGGATGTCTGCGATTTCAAGCTAAGTGCTTGTGGCTTTCACATTGAACACCATCTTGGATATCAGAGGAATCTTGTAGGTCTGAATCACAGCTGGAGAGTTCCCGGCCGGTGGCAGGGGATGAAGCTATACGGGACTGTCTCCGTAGTTGGGTGGCTCCTTCCCCGGCAGCTGCCGCCTGCCCCATCACGCCCATTGCTGCCCGCCGCCTATCGATGACCTGTCAAGCTGTGCACATATAACATATGACGGACGGGGCCTGGAGGTGCCGCTCTTTCGCTTACACGATGAGCGAGACCGAGACTGGAACTTTTGCAAAAGTTGGCCATAAATAACAAGTATTGGTTTAAATATTACCAAGCAACAGCACCTCAGCTTTGTGTCTTGTCAATCGTCGAGCGTCGCCAAGGTACCTTACCTCTAGGTAGTGACCAAGCCACCCGGCCACGTTTGGAGACCCAACTAAGCAACCATAAGCTAAGGTAGGTAGTTCGCCTTGTGCCTGCTGCACCTCACCAGTTCCCCGGATCTCCTCCCCCTCTCCAACCCCCAAAAAAGTAAAAAGTCCACAACGTGGTTCTCGACTACGATCCAGTGCCAGGGCACTCCAGCACGGCCAGGCGGCCATCAACGCTCATCACCACAGCAGAGTTCACAGCAGGGCAACCGCCGTGGCAAAGTACCAGGTACCCCTCCGCCGCACGCGAGCTCTGACGACACAAGCTGGCTTCGTTGTTACCCAAAGCTTACACGAACACGCAACTCTCCTCCCTCTCACAACTCGTCAACCGCCAATTCCGCCTTTTTCCCCAGTCAACCACATAACATCGGAAAAGTAGACTTAGGAAAAGCTGCAGTCGTCACGCAGCAGAAAACACGGAAAACTCACAAGAACTTGGATTACAAGCCGCCAGAACCGGGACTTTCGTCTTGTCTTGTCCCCGCATTCCGAACTCATCGAGTCGTTTACCGAACCGAGACGCTGAAGTCCAACCGCCCGCCCATAATCGCCCAACATGGTGCAGGCGCCCATGATCTCGGTGCCCCTCAAGGCCACAAGCGAGATTGACTGGGTTGCTCCCCTCAAGAACTACATTCGAAATACGTACGGCGATGATCCGGAGCGCTATGCCGAAGAATGTGCGACCCTCAACCGGTTACGCCAGGACATGCGAGGCGCCGGGAAGGACAGCACGTCGGGAAGGGACCTGCTCTATCGCTACTACGGCCAGCTCGAACTTTTGGATTTGAGATTTCCGGTGGACGAGAAGAACATCAAGATTTCCTTTACATGGTATTGTCCCTTCCAGCGCGGCTAAACAACGTATGTGTTCGGGACCCACATCGGTTGCTAACCATCTGCTGCTTCTGTAGGTTCGACGCTTTTACTCACAAGCCCACAGCGCAATATTCGCTGGCTTTTGAGAAGGCCTCCATCATCTTCAACATTTCCGCCGTTCTATCCTGCCATGCGGCACACCAATTGCGAACCGAGGAGGCGGGACTCAAGACGGCATACCACTCGTTCCAGGCCTCGGCCGGCATGTTCACCTACATCAACGAGAACTTCCTCCACGCGCCCTCGTCCGATCTGAGCAGGGAAACGGTCAAGACGCTGATCAGCATCATGTTGGCCCAGGCGCAAGAGGTCTTCCTTGAGAAGCAGATTGCTGATCAAAAGAAGAATGGTCTGCTCGCCAAGTTGTCTAGCCAAGCAGCCGCTCTCTACGCCCAGGCTGTTGAGGGCGTTCAAGAAAACGTCACCAAGGCCATTTTCGAGAAAGTTTGGCTGTCTGTGGTCCAGGTAAGTTGTGTTGGCGTAGGGTCCGGATCAAGAAGGATGGGAAATCTGGGGCAAAACTGACACAAAATAATAGATCAAGCTTAACTTCATGAACTCACTCGCCCAGTACTACCAAGCCCTCGCTGATGAGGATGCAAACTCTTATGGCGTGGCCATTGCGCGCCTTGAAATTGCACAGGGTCTTGCCAAAGAAGCAAACAAGATGGCACACAGTTTTCCTACCTCAGTGCCCCCGAACTCGAATTTGACCTCCGACTGTGGCCACATCCTGGCAGATGCGACCAAAAGACACCTCGCAACTGTCAAGGAAAAGTTGGAGGAACTCAACAAGGAAAATGACATGATCTATCATCAACCCGTACCTGCCGAGGCCAGCGTTGCACCTGTCCCCAAGCTGCCGGCTGCGAAACCGATACCCGTTAGCGAGCTATATGCCGGCCAGGATATTCAACGGATTACCGGCCCCGATCTATTCGCGAAAATTGTGCCTCTTGCGGTTACCGAATCGGCTAGCTTGTACGATGAAGAGAAGGCCAAGCTGGTGAGAGCAGAGACGGAAAGAGTAGAAACCGCAAACAGCGAGATGGCGGCTAGCCTAGACTATCTCAGGCTTCCGGGCGCTCTTCAAGTTTTGAAGGGAGGGTTCGATCAGGATATCCTTCCTGACGAAGACTTTAGGACATGGTGTGTGGATGTCGCGGATCACGAAAGCCCTCATAGGATTTTCGAACATCTTCATACCGAAAAGCAGGCCATTTCAACAATACTGGATAAGAGTAGCAGGCAGTTGGATATGGAGGAAAGCGTGTGTGAGAAGATGCGTTCCAAGTACGATGCGGAATGGACCCAGCAGCCGAGTTCACGGTTGACCACTACGCTCAGAACGGACATTAGGAGGTATAGGGAGGCCTTGGAAGTGGCAGCGAAGAGTGACGGGCAGCTCGCGACAAAGCTGAGAGCCAACGAAAACGAGTTGGACGAGATGCGCCAGGCCGCGCAGCATGGAGAGATTGATGAGTTGTTCCAGAGAGCAGTCAGGAAGTCGCGAAAGTCAAACCCGAATAGCCCCGCCACCGTGGAGCCTAACCTTTTGGAGGCCGATTTTGATGACGGTGGCCCGAGTGTGGTTGAGCAGATCCAAAAGGTGGAAGATATTCTGAAGAAGCTCAGCTTGGTGAAGAAGGAGCGTCTGCAGGTACTACAGGATCTGAAGCAAAAGGTATGTTGATCACGATGAAGAGTCGTGTATGGTTCATCAAGAGCTGACAAAACAACAGGCGCACAGTGATGATATTTCCCAAATTCTTATTCTCAACAAGAAGTCGATTGCAAACTATGAGCAGCAACTCTTCCAACAGGAATTGGAGAAGTTCAGGCCTCATCAGAACCGCCTCGTGCAAGCTTCACACAAGCAGGCTGCTCTCATGAGGGAGCTTACAGTAACATTTAACAATCTCCTTCAGGACAAGCGAGTGCGTGCCGACCAAAGCCGATACGAGTCGGTACAACGATCGCGTACCTCCGTTATCAACAAGTACAAGCGTGCCTACCAAGAGTTCTTGGACCTTGAGGCGGGTCTGCAGAGTGCCAAGAACTGGTATAAGGATATGCGACAGGAGGCCGAGAGCCTGGAGAAGAACGTCGAGGCGTTCGTCAATAACCGTAGAGCTGAGGGCGCCCAGCTTCTCAACCAGATCGAGCAGGACCGGGCTGCCAACAAGAGCTCCCACGCCGCGATGGAACAAGAGCGGTTGAAGAATCTCATGGAGCGCATGTCGATGGACCCATCACCGACCTCCCCCAAGCCTTCATCGGGATCAGGAGGCCGACCTACGCCCGCTCCCTTATCATTTGCTCCAGCAGCTGTCTCCAACACGCCACTGTCAGCCTACCAAAAGTCTAACTTTTCTACCCAGTATCCCGCCTCGCCGCCAGCCACACAAGTTCCCCACAACCCCGGGGGCCAGCAACAGACCCCCTATCAACAATACAACCCCAGCTCCCTCGGCCGCATCCCCGGCCCCGCCTCCCCACCTCCGAACCAAACAAGCTTCAACATCGGGCCTGGCCGCCACCCGGCCTCTCCGCCGCCGACGCAAACCTCCTTCGCCCAATCCCGCCCTTACAGCTTGACGACGTACGGTAACCCTTCAGCACTGAATCCTCAGGGTGGACAACCGCAGCAATCGCAGCCAGGAGGCTACGTCCCTCCAGGCTTCGTCCCACCTCCGCCGCCTCCGGGACCCCCGCCGCTGGGTCCGCAGCAAACGGTGCATTATGGCGGGAACGAGTATTATGCGGGTGCCATGGGTAACCCGAATATTGGAAGGCCGGCGTCAGGGCAGCAGGGGCCGCAGGGGCAGCAAGGGGGTTGGGGACAGCCGCCGCCGCAACAGCAGCTGTATCAGCAGCAGGGAGGGGGAGGGGGTGATCCTTGGGCTGGGCTGAGTGCTTGGAAGTGAGAGGATACATGTGTTTATGGATATTGTAGGTACGCTTAAGCTCAAAAGTGAAATGAAGAGTTGGAGAACGTATAAGGAAGGTTACAGGGATGGGGAGGAAAGAAGTTGAGCTGAGCGGCAGGTGGCGGTCTCATTGGTTATTGGTTAGTAGCAGGAGGTTAGAAAGAATATATTGACAACCCCATTTTCTCGTGCAATATCTGAGGAGGTAGTCCTAAAAGCGGATTTAGGCACCTACTTAAAGTGAGTAGTAGTACCTGACAGCTTAGTGAATGGTTCGCAAAGTCTTTGTGTGAACACATTCTGAAAAGGTGGACAATATCCACAGCGAAAGAGTCTTCAACAACATCAACACGATATATCAACATATCGTACGGTTTCACAAGACATGGCGAGCACGAGGGCTTGATGCAAATTTTGTCCAGATATGTATGCCACTTGATACCGACCCTCCTCCTCGTCAGACAAAAACTACCTGCACCAGATGTAGAAACAGATGGTATATATGAAGTTGAAACAAACAAAAGAAGACTGAAAACAAAGACGAAAAAAGAAGTAAAAAAAAAAAAAAAGAGACATCATGATATATAGCTAAAATGGACTGGTACAACATGCATGCTACTGCTCTTCCTTGTTCTTCTTCTGCTTCTTCTTCTTCCCTTGTATCCCCCTTCCGGATTCTATGTATCTTTTTCCTTATCCAAAACTCATGTCATGCTCTTCATTTCCTTCATTTCCTTTCCTTTCCTTCCCTCCCTTTCCTCTTCTTTCCACGTTCCTCAACTTCCCATGCCCTAGCCCAAAAGCCTACAGCCTATAGCTTAGAGCTTGGACTTGGGAGCCTCCAGAGTGGGGGTAAGGAGATCGCGGAGGTCGTTGGCGGCCTCGTTGAGGTAGTAGCTCATCCTGTCGGAGCCGAGGCCCTTGGAGACAATGTTAAAGTTGAGGCTGTTGAAAGTCTCACATGTTAGCATTTTTCATCTGATTGTCATGTATGCGGGAAAAGAAAGGGGTGGAGCAACTAACCTGTTCTCGTTAATCATGTAAGCAATACCGAATCCTTGGTCAATAACCTGGCTCCATCCGTATCCGTTGAAAAACTCGGAGCTCAGCTGGGAAGTAGACAGGTACCACGAACTCGAGTATCCGTAGGCGGGGTCCTGGTACAGAGCGGGGACCTCCTGGTTGGGCTCGAGCAGGCGCTTGAGGCCAAACAGGTGGCGGTCGACGCCCTTGCCGTCCGAGGCGGCCGAGATGTACTCGAGGTGGGCGTCAATGGCCTTACGGAAGAGCTCGACCTTGGTCTTGTCGTCGACGCTCGCGTCGTTGGCGGCCTTGCAAAAGGCCACGCTGGCCTCGCTGACGGAGCGGCACGTCTCGGTGCGACCCTGCTGGAAGCGGCGGGTGGCGGCCGACTCGTACGTCGGACGGTTCTTGCCGTACATCTTGTAGTAGGCCAGCTGGATGATCATCTGCACGTAGGCGTCGGGGGAGCACTTGAACTTCTTGATCAGACCCTTGCCGTAGCCCTGGAAGGCTTGCACCGCGAGCTGGTGCTGGCCGATGACGTTGTTGAAGTCAGTAATGGCCCGGTCGATCTCGGCCTGGACCTCCTTGGTGACGGTGAACTTGACGGCTTCGGGCTCGGGCAGGTTGGAGCGCACCGAGGGGTCAGAGAAGTCGAGCTTGTTGTTGAAGATGACGTCGTTGACGAAGTCGTTGAGGCGGTGAGTGGGCGTGCCGTCCATCATGCTGTGCTCGCCCATGAAACCCGAGGTGCCGTTGTCGTTGACGATAAACTGGAGAGGCTTGTCGTACCAGCGGTTCTGGCCGTCACCGTGCCAGTACTGGTGAGCGCGCTCCTCGAGGGTGACAGGGGCGGCATCGTCAAGGCAGACGACGAAGGAAGAAGCCTCAATGGCCTCGAGAGCCTTGGCGTTCTTGGGGTCGGCGGAGAGGAGAGTAGCGCGGGCGTCGGTCCAGACGTCGCGGTTTTCAGAGGTGAGAGCACCGACAGCGGGGGCGCGCGAGGCGGCGAGCTCGTAGACGCGCTTGAAGGCCTGCTCGAGCTCAGCAGTGTTGAGCTGCTTGCCACCAACCTCATGGTAGATCTTGTAGAACTGGTTCTTCCGGATGGCGAGGATGTACTTGTGCTCGTCGGCGCTGAACTTGACGGGGTAATCGGCGGGCTTGGCAGCAACGCGGCTGGCGTTGAACATCCACTTGTAAGAGTCCATGCAGATGGGGAGCTTCTTCATGTACTCGGGCTCGAGAGTGCCCTGGTCGACCATCTTCTTAAACTCGAGAGCGGCGGTGGTGATGGCAGCAGCGCGCTTGGCAGGGTCGCGGCGGCGGCGGTCATCGCGATGAGAGTAGAAGTAGCTGACGTAGGGGACAACGGGGTCGCGGTAGGAGAGGTAGGCCGCATCGTTCCACCACTCGTAGAGCCAGTTCTTGTGCTTGGGGTCTTCGCGACGAGCGACGAGCTTCTCCTGGAGCTTGCGACCAGGACCATTGGGGGCAATGAAGGCATCAATGGCCTTCTTACTGTTCTCGAGCTCCTGGGGACTGAGAAGGGGCTTCAAAGACTGGTAGTAGCGGGCAGCCGTCTCCTCGAGGGTAGGGACGGGTAGACGGGGGAGAGACTCCTGGAAGCGGAGCATGGGGCCTTTGGACTTGTCCTCGACATAGCCGGCGGGGAGGGAGCTGTTCTTCCTTGTTTGCGCCATGGCGGAGATTCTCTGAAGAGAGAAAGGTCGTCAGTCAGTCGCGTGCGCAACAAGGAAGGGAGACCATCCATAACTTACAAGAGGGGAGATAGCAGCGGGGGTGGGTTGTCTAAAGAGGTGTCTAAGCGTAGTAGACCGAGCCTCAGATCGTACAATGGAAGCCAACATTACTCGATAACCACGGACAATGGTGGAGCTGAGAAGAAGAAGAGGAAGAAGAATAACAAGCAGTGAAGACGGGAACGGGAAGCGGAAAGGGGAAAAATAATAAAAAGAGAAAGCTGGACAGTGAGGCAGACGCGGGAGGCGAGGCAAGTTATGAGGCAGAGACGTGGAGGCGGTGGGTTTGATGTACACCTTGAGGGGTGCTGCCGACTACGACTCGGTAGCTCGGAAGTCGGAACAAGTGGACACTTTTGGGCTTGTCTCGTGGATATTGTTTACTCGTGGAGGTGGCCCATGGGGGGGGATGGTTGTCGATGGAGACGGGCAAGACGGGGGGAGACCGGGGCACGGGAGACAAACCACCACCGACATGAAACCTTGACCGGACTTATTGTAGGGTACCTTGAGGGTATGTATATCTCTGCAGGCCGAGGCTTTGTCTCCAAAAACTGAAAGAGATACCTAGATCTCACCAATCCTACCCCAACTGAGAGCCAATGTCAGACTATGGTATCCTCCGCTCACCATGTCGTCGACCATGTCCCAACTGTCTCTTCAGATCAGATCCCATGATGGTGGTCCGTGGTGCTTGCTGGTGCTTGATTCCGCCGTCGTGGTACCTGTCTGTTCTCATTCCATCCTATGTATCTCCCTATGTACCCGTCTGTGTACCCGCTTCGCGGGGATCTTTCCGCCCGCACGTTCTTCTCTCCCCATTCCCCCATCTCCCGTCTCTTTAGTTTCTCCAACTGCCCGTTGAACTGGGATTGGATTGGGAGGAACTAAAAATACGTGGGGCAATTACACATTCCGTCGCTATCTACATCGGCCGCTGAAATGATTGATGTGAGAGGCCGAGCATACGCCGTAGACTACCGTGACTACGTAGGTAGGCGACAGCGGAGGTACAATGAACAAAAAAAGTGGATGCGCTTGTCCGAGTGACCCACTGGCTGACCCCATTTACCCCTCGAGCCGAGGCTCAAAGTAGCCGACGGCAATGGCATTGACGATTGCCAAGAAACTCTGTCCCCAATTCAGGCCCAGTGAGCTTGAGTCCCGGCCCAGAACAGGAAAGAAAGCCAAGAGGGCCGCCAAACTCCAACCCCACGTTTTGCCGTTGGTGGTGGGTGGATGTCTTCCTCCTCCCCAACTAACTGAACCCAAATGAGTTCAATCAAAGTTGATCTTGATCGGATTGGTGCGCATCACAAACACCAAAGCAAAGAAACTCATCCATATGTCCGGCTCGCAGAAGTAGAAGTGTGCCTCACTCAACCTTTCTCTCCTGCTGACTTCCCAAGTGGAAGTGAAGTCACATGCACATTTGACTTCCCTTCCGGCCGCCGACGAACTGTGCTTGCTGCTGACAGACTGACATGCTGTCCTACCATTCATCTTCATCCACAATCATCCACTTCCGGCCTTCATTTTTACTGTCTCCCCAAATTATCAGTCAGTCAGTCCAGTGCTGTGAAATGGAAGCCCCAACAAGTCACGTCACCACGCACTTTTCCACTTCACCTCAGGGTTGCGGCGGGTCTCTGCGGGTTAGCGGATGCCTGACATGAGAACGTCTGAGAGACGACATATGACTGGTCAGCTGAGGTTTCGCTTGGGGGAAGGGAGGCTTTCACATGTCATCCAACTTGGCAACAACCGTTGGAGCGGGCTGCAGGGTCAACACCACAAAGAACTAATGGAAATAACACGCAGAGATGTCACAGAAGGCTGCAGAATTTCCATATTTTGTGAAATTCGATTTGTTGGTTGTCAATGTAACGGCACGCGGACGCAAAAGCTTATGGCTTTTTTTTTTTTTGGTTTGAGTTCTTGCCGCGCTTCCATGTTGAGTTGCACGTGTTGAACATTCGTATTGGAGAATCCCTGATGTTGATCTGTGAACATCACGAATTGTTAAAAAGCTGGCATGTGAAGTTTAGTTATTGTGGCTTTGGATTCAGACTTCAATTTTTGGCCAGGTAACTTCTGATTCCTTTTCCTTGTACGTTACATTATACATGAGCTTGCTTTCTCCCCCAGACAGCCTCTCGATGCAACAACCAAAGAGCACAATGTCAATCTTGTGTAGCCGAATAACCTAGCGAAAAGAAAAACATAACTCCTGATAACCCAATGTCAATACCTTTAACACCGAGAACGAATAGGGAAAATGAAGAGTTCAACATTTGGACGATGATCATTCCCTTCTGTAACAACAAAATCCAGAATGGATGACTAGGCGCTGCCACGACCACCCACCCACCAACACACGGAGAGCGGTAGCAGCAAGTAATACTTCTAGTAGTAACATTATACAACACTTGTACCAATTTCCGCCGGTAGAACCGTTACACGTTTTTCAAACAAACCCGATTCTGGAGGCGACTCATGCCTCGTATGTCTTCACCTGGCCTTCTGCGCTCAGGGGTTGAACTGATCCTACCGCAGGTGGCGCGTGGAAGCTCATCCTCTGCCCGTCCGTCAACGCCTCTTGGGCCAACTTGACGCCTTGCTCTCCACCAACCGCAGCGGCCGCCTTGAGCCCTTCTTGAACCTCCCGTACCCGCTTCTTGAATGATAGGCGGTCCAAGAACAACTGCTGGCGCGCGCGCTCGAGTTCTCGCCTCTCGGCTTGCAGGATCGCCTCCATCTCGTTGAAGTACTTGAGCTTCAACTCCATCTTCTCCAATGTCACGTTTACCGCTGCCGATACAAGGCGGGTCATTTCCCTCTCTTCGTGCGAGGCAAGGCCGCCGGCTCTCGCTCCCATTGTCGCAAGCGGGATGTTCGCCAAAGCCGATGTCTTGGTTGTCGTGGTGGTTGTGGAAACGGTAGTTGTAGTTGTGGTAGTCTCCTGCCTGATATCCACCTCCATCGAGTCGCCACTCTTCTCCTTCTCCTTGCCCTTATCCTCCGACTCTGTACTTTCAGCCCCACCTTCAAGCTTGTTGCGCAGTCCTTGTTTAAGAAGCTCTGCCGACTTCCCGGCAGCGGCTGCTGTGCTGGCCGGATCCGCAAGGCTGGCAAGAAATCCGACAACAGACATGACCGGGTTGTCAACTTGGCTGAATGGAAGCTGCCCTCCGTGACTGCCCAACATTTGTAGCCCAACAGGAGCGTCCAACTTCTCGGATTCCAGATACTTGTCCTCGATATCCAGCTGCAGGAACTGCAGCACGCACTCCTCGCGCGTCCTCGTTCCGACGTACTCAGCGATCTCACCCCAGTCATCGTCGTACCTTTCCAGCGCCTCCAAAAGCCTGAGAGTCTCGGCATCGCTCCAGGGCGCATCTCGGTCGAGGATCGAGGTGTATGTCGGATTCTCCATTCTGGTGTAACTGGCGTTGGTTTGGTTGGCTGGAAGACGGCCTTCCAGGTAGCAGCTGGGGCACATGTCGTACTTCGTCTTCGAATTAACATCGGCCTGTGAGCTGTGGTAGTAGATCCGAGTGCAGTCAATGCCGCAGTTGCAGCAAATCACCTTGGCGATAGGTGCTTTGGTAAGGGCGTCGGCTTCCGACGCGCCGTTAGCGGCCGGGGTCTCTCCATTGGTCTTGTTCAGCTTGTTGTTCTTAGCATTGGCCTCGTAGATGTTGCGTCCCAGCTCGAGAGTCTGTTCGTTCTTGGGTACAGGTGTGGCGGTAGCCTTCGCTTCGGTGTCCTTGCTGGGCTTCCCTTCGACGAGAGCAGGGTCCGCAGCGGGCTGCCATGGCTGAAGACCACGAGGGGTGTCGACAATGATCTTGAAATGACCGGTAAAGGGGGGACCGACATGCGATGGCCGCTGGTCGGCATCAACCTGTTCAACATGGTCAGCATGGACACAAGGCTAATAGCAGGAAGCGGTAGAAGCGCACTTGGTAGTTAATAAGACCCCACTGTTCAAGGAAAGCATGGACGCGCATGATGGCGCAAACATCACCAGCCAGGTTACGTCTGCAAGCCGTGACAGTGAGGTACTCGTATGGCACCAGTCGGTAGGTGTCGATCATGAAGTCGCGATAGTCCTTGTATACGGCAGGCGTCTTGCTACGGTTTCTGTTGTTGAAGAACTCTGGCAGCGCTTTCCTCTCGATATTGTGAATAGTGTTCCGATCAAACCAGGTGCTGTAGCTGGGAAGAATAATGGCGTGCGTCTGTGATATGACATGCTCTCGCGCAGCATTGCCGATCTGCTCTTTTGTTTTGGCGACATCGCCGGAGCCTTCGTTGGTGCTGGCGCCATCACCATTCTGAGCTGTCTCTTCCTTGGGCGCGTCACCCATCTCTTCGTCTTCGGGGGCAGTTGCCGCGACGACGGCACCTTCGGAGGCATCTAAAGGAGTGGCGGATGCAGCACCAGGCGCCGGCGTGCTGTCATCTTGTTTGATGGTTGGTTCGGGGCCTTCGCCCATCTGTACATCTGAACGCGCCACAACCGCAGTTAGAAAATGCGCTAAACTACAAGATCGACATGCGGTTGCCAGGGATGTCTCAAGGGAAATGGGCAGAGACGGGCTTTACCTTCGCTCTGGTTGCCAGCGGTGCTGTCTGGCAAAGGTGGCTGTGCTAGAATAGGATTCGCACTTGGCGACGCGCCATTGTTGGGCGTGCCGTAGTTAACGGATCCCTCCTCCATGGCGGCGACGGCGACTAAGATAGCAGGAGGATGAGGTGAGCGAACAAACACGCGGCGGCTGCTTTGGGCTGTGAACGATGGCGAGGGAGCGGATGAAGATTGACGCAATTGATTTGTATGGCGTTGTATTTGCTAGTGAAGTTGCAAAGGACCAATCTCGTATTACAAGGAAATCGAACTCGATGGTTTGGGGCGCAAAAGTATTTGTAGTTGCGATGGGTCTTGTCCGGGGAGGGGGGACTGTTCGTGATGTCGTCGCGTTGGAGAAAATGCAACAAATGAATTTCGCGCCTGGCCACGCAAGGTGAAGTGAATTGGCCCTGCTGCTGAGTTGACAGCAGGCAGGCGTGCCCGCCGCAGCTCACCTCAATGCGTCCCTTCAGTTGGCAGGCCAGAGTTCAGTGAGAAGGGACCGGTCACGTGAAGATACGAGAGACCAGCCACTTCCACTTCCGGATGAGTTTCTGTCAATCACCCAGTCTTGACTGAGGCACCAGCCACATTCTACTCTTTTGTTAGCCACATATTCATGGTTTCTCCACATCCATGCCTAGACAGGTAGGCACCTAGGTACACAATGAAGTACATACACTGCATGGAACTGAATTTCAGCTGGGCCGTTCCCCGCCAAAAAGTAGCTCACCACCCCGCCCGCTTTTGGCCGATAGTCGCTGTTGCTGTGCTGAAGCTACAGGGGGTTGACCTGCTGTAGCGCTGTGTGCGACCTTAGCGGCCCCGGACCTGGGGGTCGCCATTGCCGTGACCACCTAGGTACCTACTTTCAGTAGGTTGCATGCTGCCGTACCTCGGGCCGTCGTAGGCCTACACGTCGATCCATTGAAGCGTCATTGGCATCGATTCCCGCATTGCTCACCCACATGGGTCCCAGTCACCGGGTCCCCGATCGATCCCCGTTCCCCGTCCTCCGTCTCCCGTCTCCGTTCCTTCGTCGCTCCACAGTCAGTCGCCGAGACCGATCAACTAGCTCTCTATTCGACTCCGACACAACTTCCCAGCTCCTCCGCCCACCGAACCCTCCTCCGGACGCCGTTCCATCCACATACCCAAATCCATACACAATGCTGTCGGCCGGTGCTCGGGCGTTCTCGGCCCTGACTCGTCCCCGGTTCACTACCGCCTCCACTACCCTCAGATCCCCCGCCGCGCTCCGCAGGTTACTGTCCGCCCTCGCCGTCCTCGAGCAAAGAGATGGCAAGCTCAACCCGGGATCCCTCAGCGCCGTCACCGCGGCTCAGAAGCTCGGTGGTCCCATCCATGCTTTCATCGCCAGCAGCAATGTGAAGGCCGTTGCCGAGGAGGCGGCCAAGGTTGAGGGTGTCGAGAAGGTCATTGCCGTCGAGAACGGCGCCTACGACAAGGTTGGTGGTTATGCGCCCGGCTGTCGTCAGTTTGTGCATCGGTTGACTTAACACGGCGCAACTCGTTTTGTCCAACAGGGCCTCCCCGAGAACTACGCTCCTCTCCTGGTTGAGAACATCAAGAAGGGCGGTTACACCCATATCCTCGCCAGCGCGACCGCTTTCGGCAAGAACCTGATGCCCCGCGTCGCCGCTCTCCTCGACAGCCAGCAGATCTCTGATGTCACCGCCGTCGAGTCCGAGAACACCTTTGTGCGCCCCATCTACGCCGGTAACGCCATTGCGACCGTCGAGTCCACCGACCCCATCAAGATCATCACCGTCCGCGGTACCGCTTTCGCCCCTGCCGCTGTCGGTTCCGGCTCTGCTGCCGTCGAGGATGGTGTCGACCCCAAGGCTGAGAGCACCACTGAGTGGGTTTCCGAGGACCTTGCCAAGTCGGATCGCCCCGATCTCTCGACCGCCGAGAAGGTTGTCTCTGGTGGCCGCGGTCTCAAGTCCAAGGAGGAGTTCGACAAGATCATGCTTCCCCTTGCTGATTCTCTCGGCGCCGCCATTGGTGCTTCCCGTGCGGCTGTCGACAGCGGTTATGCCGACAACAGCTTGCAGGTTGGCCAGACGGGCAAGGTCGTTGCTCCTCAGCTCTACCTCGCTGTGGGTATCTCTGGTGCCATCCAGCACTTGGCGGGTATGAAGGACAGCAAGGTCATTGCTGCCATCAACAAGGACCCCGAGGCACCCATCTTCCAGGTGGCAGACGTTGGCTTGGTTGGTGATTTGTTCGAGAAGGTGCCTGAGCTTACCGAGAAGCTCAAAAGCGCGTAGTCATATCCGTGATATGTATGTTGTATGAAATAAAAAATGAGAAGAATATGTACAAACCATTTGGCTAAATAGTATACAACAAAAAAAACACTGGATATCCTACAGCCATCCCAGCCAGGCTCGGGGTATCTCACCCCAACGCGCTAAGCCTCTCGTATCTTACCCAAGAACGTTCAGCATCTCCCCCGTCCTCGTGAATTTCTCCCTCGACCTCCCCGTTTCCCTTCCCCGTTCCCTCTCCGCCTCATCGATCCTTCTCCAACCCTGCCAATCAACCACCCTCTTCTCATCCCCGCTCCTCAGCACTTCACTCTTCACCCCTTCCCACCCATGCACCTTCCGATCCACATTCAAAAATGGCGTCCTGCTCACCCAGTCCTCAATGATCGCATCAGCCGTCGCAAATGCGTTCTCCATCGTCGAAGCAATCACTCCCGTCGGGCCTGTCTTGACCCACCCCGCGCAGTACAGCCCGGGAAAACTACCATGCGACATCTCCGCCCCGCGGGTACGCTCCTCATGCTGCACGCGGCCGCGGCCGTCATTGCTGATGATTCCCCGGCGCTCGTCAAAGGGGACGTTGATATCCGAGAACTCGGGCAGAGGAGTGGATTTGTACCCGATGGATCGGAAGGCTATCGACGAAGGGAGGGTGAGGGTCTCGCCAGTGGGTAGGGCGTAAGCGTTAGGGTCGAAGGGGGATGGTGAGAGGGTGGTACGTTCAAAGGTTGTCGATGCTAGTTGGGCTGATGCGGGAGATGAAGAAGAAGGGGAGAAGGCCTTGGGAGTTAGGCAAAAGTCGAGAGACCACGACTTGGAGGTTTCAGAGGGTGATTGCGAAGTGGCCGTGGTGCCCTTCGCTAGCATCTCCATCAGCCGGCGCGGGGCGCGGGGAAGGGATTTCAGGTCGGGTGGGAGGAGGGAGGTGTCGACGGGGTGGAAGGACACGTTGGAAAGCTTCATTAGTTCGCGGACCTCCTTGATGGTGAAGGCCGCTTGCATGGGTCCTCTTCTGCCGACGACGTGGACCCGCTTTACCCGGCTTTGGGAGAGGGTTTCGAGCGCGTGTGCGGCGATGTCGGTCTTGCGGAGGACGTCGACGTCCTCGAGGAGCATGCGGGCCACGTCCAAAGCTACGTTGCCTTGGCCGATGACGACGGCTTCCTCACCTTGGGTAAGATCCGGGTTGAGGTTGGCGTGCTGGGGAAGGCCGTTGTACCAGCCGACGAACTCGCGGGCGGAGTAGACGCCCCTTAGCTGGTCCTCGCCGGGGATGCCGAGCTTGCGGTCCTGAGCGGCGCCGTAGGCAAAGATGATGGCGTTGTAGTGCCGGAAGAGACTGGCGAGAGGTACAGTGAGGCCGTCGGGGTGGTCGGACTTGGTGCCGACGGAGACATTTCCAATAAAGTTAAAGTCTGGGGATGAGGCGACTTCTTCAAACTTTTCTTGACAGTTCTGGAAGGTGTGTTAGTGTGCTGCCTATTTTAAATCAGGTGTGATATGACGATGCATGGAGAGAGACCTTGACTTCAGGGTGATCCGGAGCAACACCGAATCTCACTAGGCCGAAGGGCACCGGTAGAGACTCGTACATGTCCACCTTTGTCCCTTGGATCTTGGCCATAAGCTTGTAAGTAGTATAAAAGCCGGCCGGGCCGGAACCAATGACGGCGACCCGAAGGGGATGTTCAGGAGTGGCATGGTGAGCCGGATGCTGAGAGTACATTCGGCGCGGCGCATGTACTTGCGACGGCCATCTTCCGCGCAACCCAAGTGCCCCGGGCTTTACCCGCGCGCCAAACGCCATTTTCAAATATTCTTCAAATAAATCCGTTGGCAAATGATGTAAGGAGATGAACTTCTGTTAGGAGTCAAAGCTCAAACTGTTTGGTCATCAATGGCTCATGTTTCTTGTAGCGCAGATCATTTCTCGGTGGGTAGCCGGGCACGGCGGGAAGGCACGAGGTGACTCGACCCCGTACCGGGAAGGGGGGGGTCTAGCGAACAGCAAATCCACTGTCAAATAACTGTTGGAGGGTCGTAAATGTTGGTAATTTTTTGAACTGTGTAGTAGCTGTTCGAAAATTTCCAAGCGTTTAGATAAATAAACGTTTGAATGCATCTAATCGTTTGAGTGGATAAACGTTTGAGCCCACTAAGCGTTGTTGCCCTACTAAATGTTGGGATTTCTAAACGTTTATAGCACATTAACCGTTTATTAGACATTGAATGAATATTAGGATAGGGTAAACGTTTATATACTGTGAACCCAAATTCCAGGCTTGGGTGCCCCTAGATTCCTAGTCGGTGCTATATATAACCCTAACCCGTATTCTGCCCTATACCCGCGCCCTACACCCGCGCCCTGCTGGCTAGTGCACTTCCTATACGATCCCGATGTACGTACTAAGCAACTCGATTACTAGCGGCCGCGCCAAACACGCACACAGACTATTGGTGTTCGTCGTACTGCACTGCTAGTCATGCTCGGGTATTACTTGCAATGAAAAATGACTAAGTTAGTGAAATGATATAAAAAAAAAAGACTTTTTTAGGATACTTATATAAAGCCCAAGTACCAGTCTACGAAGAGAAAGTCTTTGCCTTCTTTATTATATGCCTATTCACCGTCGGCTTATTATGTGAATAGTATTATATAAACATCCGTTGCCGTCAGTCTGGAAAGCCCAATTATAAGGCTATTGTTGATGTAATAGACTAGTAGACCGGTGAGGGGATTAACGAAGCTATTGTATACTAGTTTAATAGGAGAAATAATTAAGAAAACCCTAAATTGTTCTATGCCTGTACGTATACGGTGAGCTAGATATAAATATTGGTATTTCTAATTTAACTATATTGTAAATTGCTTCGTGCGTAAAGATCTGCTCTAGGCGTGCCTTAGCAAAGCCAATAATGCCGTTAATATCGGTATACCTAAACTCGATAAAATCGCCCCTTTCCTTAGTAACGCACTTATTAGTTTCCTTAATTAAAATTATAGTAAAGGTTAGTATATTAATTTGAATAGGAGCGAATTTGTTATAAGTAGGTAGAATATATATATCGGTACACCTCTAAAGTTGGGGAGAATATCCTTGCATAATGCAAATACTACCTTATAGTGTAGTGTGTGGTCGAGAGCGTTGGTACACCGCACAATAAGACGGTATTTTCAATTTGTAAGGCGCATTGACCGTGCGAAGAAGGTGTATATGTGCTGGGATAGGATGATTTGGCTGAGGTAGAAAGGGTACTCGATCGAGGCAATTTCGTACAAGAAATTAGGAACTTACGTATTATTCTACGATACTTTTTTCTATTATTTTAATTACTATAAGCCCTTTATTAGAATGGTTAAAATACAATTATAATTATCCTTATATATATTCGTTAACTACTGCCGGAATTGAGCATTTATTCCGGCCTATTTGATTGGGAGGTTCGCTGCGCGAATAGCTTCCTAATTTAATCGAACTATTACATTAATATTATTATATTGAGGCGCGTTGAGGGGTTTGAAATATAGTAATACTTTAACGGTGATGGCGGCGGCAACCGTTTTATCTTAGTCGGACTCGGTAACAATACTAGGCAATTGTTCCGTACTTACGAGAATCGAAGAGAAGAGCGACGGCACGGCCTGTTATAAGGCCTTAATCTAGTTAGCGAGGCTGGTCGCGTTGTCGAATCTATTAAGGAGGAGAAATCGGATAGTTTGTATAAAAGATTCCTATACGAATAAATCTTTTTCTAGAGATTGATAGTTAGTATAGTAAATTACCCTTTTCCAAAGCCTGGCATATAGTTATATACGTTAGTATTGTTCCTGGCGGCGACCTTAGTTAACTTACTTGTACTTTAGCTTAAATACTATAACTATACAGATCGAAGCAAGATTGTATTTGTTTGCGATATCCGGGTAATGAAGATTAATATATACGTTCGGGCGTAATATCTAAAGCTAGTATTTACTTAATTTAATTAATTTAAATCTAGTAGCGTTAGTAGCGGTTATTAATATCTCTATGTCTTCGACGTTTTGCAAGGCGACAGCGGTACCAACGGCCGTCGGGCTAGATACTATTAAACCCGGGCTACTAGCTACGGTTGGAATAACATTTCCCGTTGAATCGAGGGATATACTACGATTCTTTATAGCGGCTATTTTGGTTGCTTTCGATATAGTACTAGTATATAATTGGAAAAAATATCGACTTTTTTTTACCTGCCTGTTGTAGGTATTGTAGTCTCGATCTTTAGCCGGTAATTAATTAGTAATCGTTAGAATATTAGTACAAACGTTTTTAATAAAGGTTTTAATTAGGATGTCGACCTCGTTTGTCGGGCGTCCGAACGTCTACTTATTTGGATAGTCGTTAATCTCCTTCTTATATACCAATATAAGGGAGCTAACGGTGTACTTCTTAATAAATTTCCTATTGTTCCTCAGTTAGAAACGTAATACTAGAACGATTATTGCCGACTACTATCTACCTTCTTGGAGCGAATATTGTAGTATATAGTATAGCGATTGTAGGCTCTTCTAACTAGTTAGACGAGGAAATTAACGGAGGGCTCTAGTATATTCGATATTGCCGGTTAGTATTAATACCTAATCGATAAAGAGGATGTACATTATTTTAGTTAAACTACCGAATTCGGAATGTATAGAATTAGGGGGGCGTATTCTTATAATATTTAGTACCGGGAGTATATACATTAATTCGAGGTCCTTAATAGCTAGGCCAAATTCGTTAGCCTTTGCTTCGATTCTACCCTTATAGCTTCTACCTCCGACTATCGCTATTAACCTTAACAATTTACGCTGGCGTATAATTTTATAATAGTATTATTAATTCTCGCTACTGGAAAGATCAAATTCTAGGTTACCCCTATCGGTTAAAGTTACTTTATAGAATTAATAACCCTATTTCGCTATTGGGCGACGGAATTTAGAATTATCTTACTGCTGGGGAAAGTCGCTAACAATAACGAAAATTATTCCAGAGACGAAAGTAGCTTTTCTTCCAATATTAATAACTTAGCTATTTTCGAACTTTCGAATACTATAGCTGAGTTTCTACTAGACTTGTTCGTTATTGGAGCTATAAGGTCCCAGTATAATAGGCGTAATATTTATCTGTTTTATACGATTCGATTTGTCGAGTATTGTAATGGAGACGTATATGCCTATAATAGATTTGGATATTGTGCGGTATAGTCCGAATCTATTAGTAAATAGTATAAATAGTACTATACGTACTTAGATATTCTATTTAGCGAGCGTATCGACTAGAGTTTATCGTATGAATTCCTAAATTTCCAGCTCTCTTCGAATTGTATAGTATTTATATAGGGGGATAAATTGCTAGAGCCCGATATTAACCTTTCGGCGCGCTATATACTTTATATTACCTAGGTTTATCGTATTGCTATTTAACTGGACGGAACTACCGAATGCGAAATTATAATATATATCGAAGTTTTAGAGGCAGTATATCTTGGTTAACGATACAAAAATTGTAAAATCTTTTATAAAAACATATTCGTTATCGGGGATGCCTTCGACGTTATTGGAGAAGCCTTTAAATATAGATACGAATATTCGCATATCCGAGACCGTCTTCGCGAACTTAATAAGTAGTTCGATTTTAACAATAATATCGCCTTTATTTATTAAAGGAAATTCGCATTAATCCCGCTATACCTCAACAATTCGACTGAAATAATATTTCCTTTTGTAGCCGCCAATCTCGCAAGTTCTATATCTTTGATAATAGTAGAAGTATATAATAGTATCGGATAGGAAAATAATTTTAGATTATTGGGTATATATAAATTCACCGGATATAGTTCTAATCGATAACGCCCACGCCCTTGAATACTACGGTTCGGTAGGATTATCGATTAGGATAGCTATACTAAAGTATAGTTAATTCTTTATACTGCTTCGTATAAGGAGGTACAAATATTGTACAATATTAAAGAAGAAAAAGTCTTAGGTTATAGTTTGGCTAGTATACTCGATCTACTTACGACGAACGCTAGCTAGTTTCTCTACATTTATAAAAATTAGCGCTTTCCGGATTTCTATTAGGGGTAAACGTTACTTTACTCTAATTTTTAAGGTAGTAACGCTTATAGGTAATTTAGAGATTACATCGTATATTTCCTAGAATCGATTTGCTACCGTAAACCTTTGTAAGATTTCCTTAAGACTGCTATAAGTCGTATTAGAAATGTTATTCAATTGCGCCCATATCCCTAATACTATATTGAAGTCGGGTAGTATAGTGTTTTTCGTATTATATAGTATAGGTTCGGACTTATCGCTATCGGTACTTTACCGGTACTATAGTCTTCTACTAGTTCCTATCGAACCGTTGAAGGGAGGAGGCGGAGGAGGGGGTAGTAGATATCGTATAGTATATACAATATTACTATAAATATAACTAAATAATAGGGGGTAACGAGGTATTAACATAGTTATAGGCGGCGGTGGCGGCGGTGGTTAAATTAATTCGACTTCTTCGTCCTTATTATTGAATACCTTATTATTATCCGACGGGTCGTTGGGTATAAGCTAGAAGTCGGCTAGTTGCTACAATTCCTATATAGTCGGAAAATCTTTATTATCGGCGGTTGGATCGCTAATATTCGGATCGTCCTCTTCGTTCAATTGCAGAACTCGCTTAGTAAGTTCGACGTCGTTAAAATCCTTATATATTAATATTAGTTAACGATTTTCCTTAGGTCGTACGGGTGCTCAGAATATATTAAACGTACAGAGGTAGAATTAGTAAATGCGCCGTCATTAAGGTCGAAGTAGCTAGAATTAAAATTCTACTACTCGATATTTGGGATAGCTAGCTAGGTCGATAAACTAGGCTACTTACCGCGCACTCGCAGCATTTCTATTTAAGCTACTGCCACTATGAGCCTTACAAGCCGATGCGACTGCTATCCCGAGGACGCTATCGCGGGGTAATAAAAGATTAAGGCGGCGTTGATATTCGGTCGTTGGGAATAGCGCGGACGACCTAGAGGAAGTTTAACCTTATAAGTTACAATTATATCGGCGTATTCCCGACGTACGAATATTAGGCGATATTAGTAGTAATAAGATTGAGGTTAATATGCGATGGTTGAGGTTCTAGCGCGGTACAGTTGCTTAGTATTTTAAAAATCCTAAGATTTTTTTTCTCTTCACTAGCCAAAGTTGCGGTTAACGTACGGCCGTTAGTTACTTCGAGCACTCGACGAACCGATTAATTATAACCTTAGGAAGAGTACAAAATTTAAGAAAAAAGTGATAAAACTGCTATATGCTTGGTTTTTTTATATAGAAGAGTCGTATACGTTTATATAAGGTAGTGTAGTTGGTTTGTAGTAGATTATTACTTATTTATTAATATACATAGGTAAACTAGTAGTATTATATATTTAATATACTTCAATTTACTACGCCTATTTCCCTAAGAATAATAATAGAATTAAATGTGTAAAGAATGATAATAATACAGAGGTAATAATAGAAAGAAAAAATGAACTAAAAAAAAAAGAAACAAAGTGAACTAGCCTAACTAATACAAACTAGCTGACAAACAACCCTTCATCCTCTTCCTCATCCTTAGACTCCGAACTTTCGTCCTTAGACGGAGTATCCGATACGTCCGCCTCCTTATTCTTTCTCCTGGCCCTCTTAGCCTTCCTCCTCGCTCTCTTTTCCTTCTTCCTCGCCGCCTTTTTCTTCTTCTTCTACTACTTCTGTTGGGCTAGGGCCCGGCGTTGAGCTTCCTTTTTATTCTTATCTTTGGAGTCGGCGGGGATAGGGGCGATAGCTATTTTAGTAGTCAAAGACTCCCTAGACACCTTCTATACCTATATATAAATTAGTATAAATATTCTAGCGTAGAATATAACTAATAGTATATAATATAAAACATAATATATAATACAAGATATAATAGATAGTATAGAATATAATTTACCTTCGTACGAGGGCTACACTCGGCAGGCGTCTTAGTTTTAAAGTTTGACCGGGAAATTCCAGCAGTAAGGAAATTCTTATGGGACGGAATAGCCTTATAATTATTAATAAGGGTTTTCTTCCGCGTGTCCTCCTTAAACGGATTTACCGTACTGTCCCGGATATAAAGAATATACTGGAAGATAAGCTCTTGCCAATATTCTATATATAATAGTTTATTAATATATAATTATTATAGGATAGAAGTATAATATAAATTTACTACAACAATAGGTACGACTAGAACGAGGGGAGTTCTCGCTATTAAGGAAATCCTTAACGAAATTGTAGGCGGCGTAAAAATTCTCCCAGCTCTAGGTATCCGATACCTTCTTTCGGATAATATCTTCCGGTATTCCGATAGAAGGGTTCACAATGTCTATATTACCCGTCTCTTTTACAGTCCAATCTTTTAACTATACTTACAAATAACTGTTAGTACAACAAACACAACATACAAACACAATATATAACTAGACGGAATAGACAAATATAGTAAGTAAATATTATAAGAAAATATTATAAGAAAATATTATAAGAAAATATTATAAGAGAACATTATAAGAGAATATTATAAGAGAATATAATATTAAACTTACTAGAGCCCTTCGGACTGTTTCGAATTGGAAACGTCGGTTGTTGTTAATCAACCTCTTCCGTCCCATCTCCCAAAAAATATTTTTAGGAATTTATAGAAAAGTTAATTATATATATTATATTAAAGTTTATAAGCTATATTACTAAATATAATATACCGTATTTAGTCCGTAGATAGATTTTATAATAGGAGTAATACGGACATTTTTAATTTCTCTATAAATAAAGTGTTCCAACCGTAACTCTTTATTTATACAGGCTACCTAAAGGTTTTCTATTTCTTGGGCGGCGGTTATTACGTCGGTAACTTACTCGCCCGGGCGCTAACGCTTTGCGGGAACCTTCTATTTGAAATGGCCGGAGGAAAAGGCAGCCTCTCTACCCTATTATATTATTAGCTATATATTAAAAACTAAAGATATAATTAGGTATACTAACGTTGAGACTAGTGCCGTTATTATTATTATATATCTATAAATTCCTAGTTAGAATATTTAAAGAGTTATAGTAAGATATTATATTCTAAGTACGTACGGGCGGTATAGTCTATTGTTATTACTGTTGTATTTATTATTACTATAGTTATAAATTCTTAGTTAGGATATTTAAAGAGTTATAGTAAGATGTTATATTCCAAGTACATATAGGCGGCATAGTCTATTATTATTATTATTATATTTGTTATTACTATAGGCCACCTTAGCTAGAGGGGGGGGTAGAGGAAGTGGAAGCCTCAATTTAACCGGCTAAGCGTTGGAAGGCGGCGAGGACGGCGTTGGGATTACCTCTATTTTGTTCCTTTTCCTTTTATTAGTATATTATATAACTATACTATATACTACTATAATACTTATACTCAAACCCTTTAGAACCTCGGCAAACATTGCCTAGTTCATTATAGACCCGGAACTAGAGGGAGTAGACATCGGTACTATATAGTATAAAAAAAAAAAGAAAAGAAAACGGGCACGCAGGATACAGGAACGGGCGACAATAGCGGAGGTATAGGGAATAACAATAATAGGAGGAAAGTAGGCGGGCGGTTATAAATAGCTTGTCGAATCGAAATTCAAAGTTAAAAGGTGTATTAGTTGGAAGTACTTACTATGTACGAAGTCCGTACAGACGTTTTGCACCGGGCCCCAACCCTTATTAAATATTTGCGCCTACAAATGTTTTGCTAATTTGAACGTTGTACCCCTACTATAGTAAATGTATAGTAGATTGATGGTTCAGTACATCCTTCCTGTTTATAGATAGTTCCTGCCTTGCAAATGTTATATTAACGTTGATGTACGTCCAAACGTTTATATATATTAACTATTTGAAAACGGTTGGTCGAATATCAACTGTTGATTAACGCTTCGTAAACGTTTAGCGTAAAATCAATTGTAAATTCACTGTTCGAAAATTTCAAACTATTTTTCTACTGTTCGCTAAACCCCCCCCTTCCCGGTACGGCCGCCCGTGAGTTCGGGTTTTGTGGGTCTCCAAACCCGGGGAACGTTAAGATCTTTGGTGGATTTCACGGCACCGACCGGAGTTGCGCACCGCTGACAGCTCCATTGCACAGGGTCCCAGGACACCCTTCTTTCTGTCCCGTCAACGAGGCTCCATTCCATCGTCACCATTGATCTAGGGTATCCCGAGATATGTACACTGATGGATGATTACCACAGTCCAAAACCTCCTCCCTCGACCATGTTCCACGAAACGGAAATGATCAAAAGCCATTGGTCGCTGCGGCTTCCATCCGGTCCATGTCGCAACTGGTGTACAGTATCCAGCCACCGAACGACGATACGGGCTGAACGGGGTCTGTACCAGGGCGATGACAGGGGTTCTTTGGGGGCATCCAAGCCCATTCGGGCGCCCGGCAGCGCGTACCTGCGCGGTTGCCGAGCCAACAAGGCGCCGATAAGTTTCACTCAGCTTCCAGCCTCCCTCTAAAACTGCGAGCCAAGTTCCGTCGACTTCTTCCTGCAGGGTGGGGGGAGAAGACACGGGATGGATTTTGACTTGAGAAACCTACCCTGAGGCCCATTGAGCTAGCCCGATTTCTTCAAGAGACATGTCGTCACATGGAACCGGAATGATTGTCCGATAATTCGTCCTTCCATTGCTGAACCACATCTCTTTTCAACACTCGGGTGACAGCGATTATTATCCGGTGTTTTTAGCATCAAACCTCTAAAACAACAGCAGCGCCATCGCCAAAATGGGAGGCCCTAGCCAGCCCTTCCTGTACGATTACGACCCCGTCAGGTACAGTGTTGACGACCGTCTTCCACCAAAACTGTTCGACCCCAAGGCCGTTACAAGAGCAAGCTTCGACAAGCCCAAGCCCAAACCAAAGCCGGACGGCCCGCTTGTCTCGTACGATTACGACCCCGTCAGGTACAGTGTTGATGATCGTCTTCCACCAAAACTGTTCGACCCCAAGGCCGTTACAAGAGCAAGCTTCGACAAGCCTAAGCCCAAACCAAAGCCGGACGGCCCGCTTGTCTCATTCAATGTCCATCCAGAGTATGTAGCTAAAGAAAAATTCCAGGCAGTCTTCCATACCCGGGTCTCACTGCAAGGGAGAGATGGTGGCTGTCGGTCGTGAAATACTTCAAGTGCCGGTGACTGACATTAAGTTGCGATTGATCCAGTGCCTTCCCTCCTTCAGAGCGCACTATCAAGAGCTTCCGGCCCATGGGCCCTAGGTCCAAAAGATGGATCATCAGCATGAGGAAGGTTCAGTTGGTCTTTAGGCTGCTTCAGTTCATTGGTGCGGCTGGCTTGCTGGTGATTATGATCATGTTGAACAACATGAAAGATTTGCCCGGCTTGATCATTAGGATTGCGGTATGTAAAGTGTCATCTTGTCCACCACAGACAACATACTGACCATAGTTCGTATGTAGCTTGGTGTCGCCACACTTCACACAGGTTATGGCATGTACCACCTCCGGCGACCTGCCGGTGCGCGGGCGCCAATGTCTACAGCTGCTTACCATTTTGGTGTCATTATTGTCGACATTGCCGCTTGTCTAGTTTATGCATATGGCGTGTATACGATCCGCAAGGATGGCGCTACGTGGGGTACCCTTCTTTCCGACAAGTCGGTGCTTCAGTACTTCATCCCGGCCGTCCAGTACGGACTGATCGGCGCCGGCGCACTCCATGTGGTTTCCATCGGTATCTCAACCTTCCTCGCCATCCAGTTCTGGCGCATATGCAAGATGCCGCCGGATATGAACCCCTTGGAAGATCATCTCACCTCGCGCGCACACAAGAGGAACAAGTCCTCGGTCGTTTCCATCTCGACGTATCTCGACGACGCCAAGCAACCCGGCACAGTCGCTGGTAGTCACCGTGACTCCAGCATTCACAACGGTGACGAGCTCGTCCGCCCACGCGCAATACCCTTCACGCATACCAGGCAGAGCTCTGATTTATCTGAGCGGTCTTCTGGCAAGCGCGAGTCTCGGGTCACGGTAGACCTCCCCCACCGTCAATACCAAATTACACCCGGCAACTCACCACGCAGTTCTATGCCTCCTCGGTCCTCCTATCACGGCTCCTATTCCGACCAGGTCCCATTCGCCAGCCGGGGTGCTGCTAATCCCCGCGACAGCTTCGCTTCCAGTCGACCTAACACCTCGTACAACAAGGGCGAGCAGTTAACCGCCTCCCCTACCTCCATGTCCCCAACCAAACCACCCCAACAATCACAAAAGCCACGCGGCGGCAAGTTCCAAGAAACTTGGTATACCACCGAGTCCCTCTTCAACCGCACCCACGAGCGAAACCGCACTATGAAGGAAGCCCAAAAGAACGGCGGCGGCGGCGGCGCCAACAACAATAACAAGCGCGGCAACCGCGCCTACGAAGCCCTAACCAGTTACTACGACACTCACGACTCCGACGACGATCATCAGCATTTGCAACTGCAACAGAGCCCCTACTCTCCTCCTCGTTCCGGGGCAGCCCGCGACAACCACAAATTGGGCTACCGAAACAGCCATGACGACGACGACATCGATCTCGCAGACCTGCACCCCAACCCCTTGCGCTCCAACCCTTCCTCGCCGACACTGATGATCGACTCGGAGCTGGGGCCAGAAAGGTCGATCACGCCCTTCAGCCGCTTGCGCGAGTCCATTCTTCGTCCATTGAACTTGAACCCGTTGAATATCAAGAAAGTCCGCCAACCTCCGAAAACCCAACATCTTCAACCAGACAGCCAGGAACCAATGCGGAACCGCGATTCCTCCATTCAACCCGAGGCTTTGTTTTCTACTGCTGCCTTGTCCGGCGGCGGCGGAGGAGAAGGAGGAGCAAAGCCCTACGATCCTAGTACCTCTGACATACCTTCGACTTTGCTTGCAGGCCACCCTGCTAATTACCGGGTGGTTTCGTCTGGCCATGACTACGATTTCAGTTATAGCGGAGCAGGGGCAGGTAGGCAGAGACATGTCAGTGGGAAGGTGGCTGAGGAGGGCATGGCTGGTGGGTTTGGCTTTTCGGAGGATATAACGGAGGTAGGGAGGCAGGATAAGAAGAGGCTGACAGTTACCAATGCTTAGTGGGCATGATAGTAAGTTGGATGCCTACTTGGATCCAAGAAGGGTGATTTCTGTGGATTATGAACGAATGATTACGTTGTTGGAATGATGTCCTGATGAAGATGGATTATTCAAGCGGGTTTTCTGCGTATAGCTGGCAGGTTCTGGAGTTAAAGGCATGGGTTTCCAATGTACAAAGGCATGATATCACTGTTACGAAAAGCTGAGCGTGGCGCATTGTATGTCTTGGTAGTTAGGTCTATAAAGTTGCGAAAGTTCCAACCCAGATAGTCGTTCTATGTCTATACGTTTCCTAAGGTCATAACCATCAACTCTTTCTCTTATCCCCATTATCTTTGTGACAACCTCTCTAGCCATTATGTATGATCAAGTCAGCCCGCTGTCACGTCTACAACTCCATCATCATCACCAAAAGCTCTCATAACAATCCAACCCTCTCCATATATCCACTCAACCTCTCCTCCACCCTCTCCCCATTCCACGTCTCTCTCCCCTCCTCATCCATCCCCAGCTCCGGTACTCCCACCTGCTCAATGGCAAAACTCGCTGCCACGCTGCCCCACGCACACGCCTCCTCGATGCTCTTTCCCCTCGCCAACGCCGCCGCCAGCCCACCCAGGAACGTGTTCCCACCTCCCGTGGGATCGACGACCTTTGTGGCGTCCGTATGGTAAGCGGGCAGCCACCTCTCGATCCCCGAATCGGCCTCGATCCCCTCCTCGACATCGAAACGACCGAACGGGTCATCCTCATTATTCCGGTCTTCCATATCTTGCAAAAGTCCGGCGAAGAGAGACATCATGTCTGTGTCGTGCTGTAGCCCGCCGTGGAAGTTTCGGGCGTCCAGCCCTACCTTCATCTTCTTCTTCTTCTTGTTTCCCCTTTTCATAGGTGGCTGTTTCCTCCTCCTTCGCCCCCCATTCTTGGCAACATAGCACCCCTTCTCCCCGGCCCTGACCACCAGCGTGTAGGTCGTCAGCGGCATGCTGGCCAGCAGCTGTTCGCAGTTGCGCTCTACTTGCTCGACGCTGATCTCGCCCGTTTCCGGGTCGAGGCCGTCGGTGCCCATGAACCCGGCTAGCTCGGCGTGGTTGGGGCTGCAGATGTCGACTAGGGGAAGGGCGTTGGTGCAGTTTAGTAACTCGAAGGGGGTGCAGAGATCGGGGACTGGTTCCCAGATTATTAAGGGGCGGGTGTAGGCGTTGGGGTCGTTGGTGTCGTCATCAACGTCGTCGCAATCGCCGTCGTTGTCGTTATTGTTGTTGTTGCTCTTGTTGGAGGCGGCAGCAGCAGCAGCAAGTCGGGCTTCGCGCTTGCGAAGGGTGATGATCTCCTCCACCAACTCTTTGCAGCGGTTGGGACTGCAGACCATGTGCACAGCTTTAGCCTTCAACAAGGGAGTTCCGGCCAGGTCGGCGGCCGTTAGCCGTTTCTTGGGGGTGGTGTACTTGAATTCGCGGCGCTCCGAGGAGCCGACGTAGCCGTTCCAGCCGCGGGTGGTGAGCCGGGTTGGGTCATGGCGGAAGACGGCCGAGGTGGACCAGCCGGTGATGAGATCGGTGATGGCCTGGGGGAAGTCGGAGCCCTGATCGACGATCCAGCCCACGGTGCGGGAGAGGTCCGGAGCTGGAGAGAAGAGGCGGGCGCCGAGGGCGGAGTAGGAGCCGGCGCCTCCTAAGACGTTGGTTGATGGAGGACGGGGCGGAGGGTATTCGATTTCATCTGAAGGGGGTGCTTAGTTGGTGCCTGATTGTGGTTCCTGGGCACTTACCGATAATGAACATGCCGAGGGTGACAAAGTCTATTATTGAGGGAGTGTCGTTGATATCTTGCCATTCTGAGCTCTCATCCGAGGCTTTGTCAACATCGTCTGGACTTTGGCCGGGCACTTCCGGGTTGCCGTTATTGTCTGTCATATTGTTCTCTGTGGTGACTGTGCAGGATCAATCAATTTGTAAGGGACGCTTGAAAGGAGTGTGTGCGAGTACGACCCGGCACACGGCCAGGCGATGATAGACAACAAGTGGGAGTGGGCTAAGTGAGTGAGTGACACTGAAAGGGGTTATGAGAGTGAGACACCGATGGAGGGATGAAGATTGGAAAGATGGACGCGTATGTAGATATTGATGTGGCTACTGGCTAGGCTATTGCTAGTCTGCTATTTCTGCCTGACCATCAGGCGGCATAAAGCATAAAGAGCCTGATGTTTTGATAACTCGACATCTTATTAGCTAGAATCAGCTATCTGGGGTAGGTTTTTTACTGCGAGGCGTCGGTAGGAATGGAGAAAGGGGACGGACCCGCGGGACGGGAGTTTATGGGATCGATCCTGTCATCTCGATCCTCGATGCCTTAAACGACTACTTCCTGTCCAGACCTATTCATGGCAAGTCTTCAGCATCAGAATTACCGCTCTCGTATATACAAAGCTAAAACAGCAACGAGCTTCTGAACGAAGAGAGTGCTTGTTGTTGATCCAGTTGCAGTAGCATAATGTGACTTCCATGTTGTTGTTGTTTATGCTCGGTGGGGTGGTAACTCATATATGAGGCGTGGATGGTGCCTGTACGCCCAGCGGGTTTTTAGTGGCCGTGCACTCTGGTCTAGTGCAGAGTCGTGAGAGCGGCCAGCAAGGTGTTCGTTCTTGTTGGAGGATGTCCCGAAACGCGTAATTTTAAACGATGGATGAGACGACCCACCATGACCCCACTTCGAAGCTATCGTGGGGAAGCAGCTCATCACCTAGCGTGCGTCTACAGAAGGTGTGCCCCGTACACTGTGGCCGCCCGTAGTGTCCATACAAGCATGGCAGGCGCCAGGGGCAGATGCCCGTGCTAGGTAGGGGTTGTGTGACGAGGGGTTCCAATCGACGAGTTGTCAGCCCGGACCGTCAACCTTCAGACATCCCATGTTCCAGCACAGCAGATCTTGGGGCAACTACACCTTCCCCGACCTCCTCCTTGTTCAAGTTTCGGGACTCTTTTCTTCCTCTATCTCCATCTAGCGATATCTTCCGTCTTGTTTCTTGTTAATTATACGGTTCAGCGAAAAGGGTAAGTGCTTCTCATCAAGATATCCAGGACGATACCTTCCCTCTGTTTCAACGAGCCCTCTTCCACCGGAGGTGTCCGGGTCTGCCCATGGCACTCTCTTCACATCATCATCAAGGCAGGATCACTAATACCGCAAGCTGGCACCGACAGTTCTAATCACAGAGTACACCTTGCTCCTTCCAACTTCTATATTACTCGACAGCGAAGCCTACTACGTTTCCAAAGTCCCGCCTAAGGGACCATCATAATCACAATGGCGACCAACAATATGCACAACTTGGTCACCTTGATCAAGAGGTACGCTTCAGCTTTCTTTACTGCAACTTGATGTCGCCACACCTACGAATAGTTGCTGTCTTCTTCAACACCCGTATTGCCCATCATTCTACCTGGCGCATCCTTAGCCATGCCGATTCCATGGGAGCCGCTCTGCGGCTAGGACGACGAGGAGCCAGTCCCCGAGTAAGGAATGCGCCAGGAAGATCGGCGCAAATCGAAGAAAAAAGACTACGAGTGAATAGTGGTCAAGGCACATTGCTAAGTACTTGCGCAGACTTGAGGCGGCCACCCTCCGTCTGGAGGACATGGCTTCGTCCACCATCCCCCCTATTGGCTCCCAGGCCGTCATTGAGCCGGCTTCATCCGCTCCCTCCGCCCCCGCGTCCACGGCTGTGTCCACTCCCGCACCCGCTGCCGCAGTACCAATTCCCGAATCTGTCGAAAAGTTCGACGAGTTCTTGAACCAAACTGTTCAGAAATATGTCAAGACCAGCAATCTTATTGGTGGCTTGGTTGCTGAGCAGGTACCTATCCTGCACAGTTCTGGATTTATTTTGTGGGCAGAGAGCGGGAAGCTGACCATTTTAATCAGGCTGCGAGTGTCCTCAAGGGATTTGTCGAGACGCGCAAGTTCCTACTCGCCGCCTCCCAGTCCAAGAAGCTCGACATGACCTCGGTCGATTTCCAGGAGGCTATCAAGCCTATCAGCGAGGCCATCCAGGCCACTCAAGAAATCAAGGACAAGAACCGCGGTTCTCCCTTCTCCAACCACCTCGGCATGGTGGCCGATGGAATCATGCTCCTCGCTTGGATCACTGTTCAGTCTAGGCCTGACAAGCTCATTGATGAAAGCCTGTCATCCGCCGAATACCTGGGCAACAGAGTCATGCAGGCAAACAAAAACACCGATCCCCAGCATGCAGAATGGGTCAAGACCTTCTACCAGATCTTCAAAGACTTGTCGGAATACGCCAAGGATTACTACAACAACGGCATTGTGTGGAACCCTAACGGCAAGCCTTACAAGGAGGTCGTCCAGACTCTTGACTCCGGCAGCGCTCCCTCGGCACCTGCCGCGTCTCCAGCCCCATCCGGAGGAGCTCCTCCTCCGCCCCCTCCTCCTCCTGGGCCTCCTCCGGTGCTCAAGATCAATGAGCAGAAGGCGGAACCGGCCCAACCGGGTGGTTTCAGTTCCGTCATGTCTGAGCTCAACAAGGGCGAAGCAGTTACAAAGGGTCTCAAGAAGGTCGACAAGTCGCAGATGACACACAAGAACCCTTCCCTCAGGGCAGGATCAACCGTTCCCGACGGACCAGCGGCACGTTCCAAGAGCCCTGCGCCCCCCGGAACCAGGCCGCCCAAGCCTGAGAGCATGCGTGCGAAGAAACCTGCGAAGAAGGCGCTCGAGGGCAACAAGTGGATCATCGTAAGTTCTCCAGCCGGACATTGTGGTGTAAATATAAGTTTTTTGACAGTGCTTTAGGAAAACTACGATGCTGCCGCTGGCAACGTCGAGATCGAGGCCTCCATTTCCCAGTCCATCCTCATCAGCAGGTGTAATAATGTCGTTATCGTCGTCAAGGGCAAAGCCAACGCTGTCAACATCGACAACTGCGATAAGGTGTCGCTTATTGTGGACACTCTTGTCTCTACTGTCGACGTTGTCAGGTCCAAGAACTTCCAGCTTCAGGTCAACGAGACGATTCCCACTGTGCTTTTGGATCAAGTCGAGCAAGCCACAATCTGGCTGAGCAAGGAGAGCATCTCGACAAGGGTGTTCCAGAGCAAGACGGACAACGTCAACATCATGGTTGTGGACGAGAACGACGACTCCAAGGAGCTTCCCCTTCCTTCCCAAATCTGCTCGTACTACGATCCCGAGAAGAAGGAGCTTATCAGCGAGATCGTTTCTCACTGTGGTTAATTCATGTTTGGTCGCTGCTTCGTCGAGATTGTCGGGAAAAGGGAGTAGCTTGATGCGAGGTGGCGTTTGGTTTTTGATCGTGAGCGTTGTTGTCACATATTCTCCAATTTACATAATAGCACCCCTTGGTTTGAATATTCGTGGATGGCATGTTCTGAAGCGAGCGTGAAATCATCTTCAATCCCGCAGGATGCCCACTCGATACTACCCATCATCATTTTCATGAACTATATCATCTCATGACGTTCCTGTTCCAATTGAGAAAAACGCCGAACACCTTTGCCTATCAATGACAAAACTTGGCTGTTTTATGGCATGTCTCTCTGTCTAAACCATATCCGCCATAGTACTTTTCTCATCCATATCTATGACCCACCTAAAATCATCTCTACCTGTTTCCCAGACACAGCATCAACGCGGTTTTCTAACCTTTCCAGTCTACCAGACTAGATCTTGTACACTAGCTGACCATCGGTATACCTATCATCAAACAGCGTTAGCAACATTCCTCGACATCATCATACTTCACAATATCAAGCGAAGGGTAACTCACATCAACTGATTCCGTTCCGTCATCTCCCTCAGCGCCTGTAGCGCCTCCTCCTTCTCAAACTTTTGTTCACCACCTCTCCTGCCTCCAGGAATCTTCTCATTAACAGCCTTGATCAGCTCATCCACATCCGCCGCATCGTCCTCGAAAAGTCCCGAGTTCAACAACGGACCGAGCGCCCGGCGGAAAACGTCAAGACGGTGTTCGCTTATTGGTGCTGGCTCTTCATCTTCTTCCTCTTCCTCGTCCTCTTCCTTTTCTTCTTGGTTTTCAGGGGCGGCTTCGCCATCGACGTCCATTTCTTCGTCTTCGTCGACGTTGAGGTTGGCGGCTCCGGAGGCGAGCTCTTCTTCGTCGTCTTGGTTCTGCGCGGTGCGACGAGATGATCGTTGGGAACGAGTGGAGCGAAGTTGCGAGGCGGGAAGGGAAGAGGCGAAGGATGGTTGTGAGTCGCCGGCTGTGCGAGAAGATCTTGTTGAGCGGCGAGGGGTGGCGTCGTAAATGTCTTCTTCCTCTTCTGCTCCTTGGATTTCTTCTTCCTCCTCTCCGGGAGTGCCGTTGGCGTTTGCTGCGGAGGAGGAAGAAGCGCCATTGGCGGGAGTGCGTCGGCTGGCGCGTTGGGAAGCGCGGGAAGCGCGAGAAGCTCTGGCAGCGCTGGAGCGGGCTGTGGTGGTTTGAGTTGCCACGTCGCCGTCATCGTCATCAGAGTCGTCAGAGTCGGAGGACATGCCATCCTCGCCCTCGGCGGGCCGGGTCTTTCTGCGCTTCTTGCGCGACTCGTCCTGGACCACCTCCTTAAAAAGGGCAAAGCGAAGGATGGACTCGGCGGCGGCGGCGTCGCGCTCCTCGACGCGGTTGGACAGGCGTGCCTTGGCGTGGGCGGTGGCCAGACGGATGAGCGTCTCGAGCGTACGGACCGTCATGGGCGACGTCTTGCGCTGGTTTCCCTCCATGTCGTCGTTGCGCAGGCCGACGTAGATGTCGGCAATGCGGTCGGAAGCCTCCTGCGTCAGTACCGGCTTGATGCGCGTCTTGGCATATTGAATATACTTCTTCATGAAGGGGATGCTGAGGATCTCGGGCTTCTTGTTGGCGGAACCGCGGCCGCTGGGCACCTTGATTCCAGCGTGCAGCATGGCGTCGTACTTCTCCCACATCTCGGTGGGCTTTTGGGACTCGGATTGCCCGTTGAGGGCAACGTTGAGAGCCTGACCGGCGTTCTCGCGTACAGGAGCACCCTCCTCGGTGCCAGGTTGGCGGTAGCGGTGCATGCGAAGGACGTGCTCGGACACCTGTCGGTCACGGGTGTCCTCGATGTCGTCGGTGACAACGAAGAGAAGATCGAAACGCGACAGGAGGGAGTCGGGCAAGGCGATGTTCTTGTGAGGGTCCTTGTGGGTGTCGTACTGTCCGAAGATGGGGTTGGCCGCGGCGATAACACTGCAACGGGCGTTAAGGGAGGTGTGAATACCGGCCTTGGCAATGGTAACAGTTTGCTGTTCCATGACTTCGTGGATGGCAACACGATCGATGTCTGACATTTTGTCGAACTCATCAATACAGACGACACCACGGTCAGCCATAACCATGGCACCAGCCTCCAGACGACGCTCGCCAGTCTCCTTATCGGATGTGACAGCAGCAGTCAAACCAACACCGGAAGAACCACGACCAGTCGTGGCAATTGCCAATGGAGCAGTGTTGAGGACGAAACGAAGGAGCTGCGACTTGGCTGTGGAAGGATCACCGACCATCAGGATGTTGATGTCACCTCTCAAATGTGTACCGTTCTCCAAGTTCTTTTCCATGCCGCCCAGCAGCATAAGCAGGATAGCCTTCTTGATGTAATCATGTCCGTAGATACTGGGAGCCAGTGACTGTGAAAGCAACTCGAAAACTTTTGGCTTCTTGGAAATCTTGTTGATATTGCGAATATCGGTGTCGGTAATGGTAGCTGTAGCCACACCACCACCCGACTTGGAGGAAAGCAGGACGATGTTGTTGGCCAGAATGACCGTCTTAAACAGGGCGCTATTGTGGTTTGTGTTTCTGTTACCCAACGTCCGGAAAATACCGACGAGCTGGATACGGTCGCCAGGCTTAACGCGGTCTACTAGGTCATCGTCGAGAATGACATCGACGCCTCGGGGCAGCTGACCAGCAGGTGCCCTCTCCGGCATTTCCTGGATGGAAATGGTCTGGTGATCGCGGTAGGTCGAAAAGCCGTATTCGGTTTCGAGCGGGTTGCCCTCCTCGTCTTCACGCGGGTAGACGCTGTTGGTGACAATGCCGTTTGTCATGGTCTGGTCGCGGTACTCGCGGTAGTGGAATGTCTTCTTGGCTTCGCTGTAGTGTACACTCTTGACAACCTTGGGGCGGATCAGGGACGTCCTTGTTACGATGCCCTCGATCGAGACCATATTGTTGAGGTGCTGGGAGGACAGTGTCCTGGGGTTGCAGGTGTGTAGACCAAAGCTTCCAGCCCAGGCACAATAGTATAAGACGTCGGGGTCTATTTGATCGGGGCGGGCCTGGGGGACGGTGCTGACGATGGTCTTGAGCGCATGGTTGAAGGCGAGGGTCCAGTTGAAGGGATCGGTAAGTAGACCCTCGGCCATCTCAGAGCTGTGATCGCGGACATGATCGATATTGACGACGAGTCTCCTCTGGTTCTTCTGGAGCATCAACACAATGTCTGGTCTGTAGCTTCGCTGGTGCTGGTCATCTGAAGACAAGGTTCGCCATTAGTTTTATTCGATGCTTCGGTCGTGAACAAAGGGTCAGCGCCAGCTTCAAGCTTCGACGTACGAGGATCAAGGAACTCCTGGGCCTGGCGCACACGGTCGCGTACGGCCTCGTCGCGGAGGGCGTTGTAATCCATCTTGAAAGTATTAAACAAAAGAACAACTCTTCAAGCCAGTGTCACAGACGGAAAACAAAGGTAACACGGGTTCGGACGCGGAGTAAGGGTAGTCGTTGTGGCCTCCGTTCTCGTCGTCCGGAAAGGTTGCTGGAGGGGAATGGAAGAGTCGCGATGTTTTGTTTGGGCGCATGCGCTTCTCGCCTTGCGGAGCCGGCACGGAAAAGTGACAAAACGAAACGATACGATTTTAAGTGGAAAACGCGTCGACGACACGCGAGTCGCGCTAAACCCCTTGCTTCAGACAGGGGGCTTAATTGACATAAGCGGGGCTGTACCTGATACCGTCATTACTCATGATTGTCATCAAGAAGCGTGTGATTTCCAGTATCTTACCACCTATGCCAGACCTCGGCCCTTCAGACTTGGTTGCCAGGAGCCAGGTTACATTTGCTATCGATAACAAAGCTTCCACGACGATTGTACATTCAAGGTCAATGTGCACATGCTTTGCCTCTTCTAACTTGTACCTCTCGGCCTTTTCAACTTAACCAGCGTCCATGTCTGGTTCGACGGAGTGTCTTCAAGGCCTCGGCGCTCCGCATGGCCTTTGATTCTCAGCGAGCAAGCCCATGTTGTGTTGCCCCGAAAACGAGAAGAGAAAGAACAGCAACTTCAAGGCGGCCTAGAAACCTCAGTAGTGTCGTTGGTCACTAGCGTGTGTACCTCGCATACATGTGTGCCTCCCAGCCTTCGATTACAAGTTCATACTTCGTAGTTGTGCTATGATTTGTGTTAGCAGTTGGGGTATGACCATAGGACAACATCTGTTGGGCCCTCTTAAGTGGACGACATGGGTGAAACAAAGTGATTATTACCAAAGCGTGAAATGGGAAAGACGCCGTGAGTGTCTAAAAGTTACTTTGGTCCACTCTTTGGAGTCTCTAACCCATAAGCCAACGCAGGGCTTTCGCACCTTCACTGGTACGAATATTACTATGAGCCTAAGCGTCCAAGTACTCGAGCAAGACCGACCCCAGTCGGGTGATGATTCTCGACGGCTCCAAGCGCGAGCGAAAGAATGCCATCCTGAGCGCCTCATGATCATTGTCTCCCCTGCTGCGTCGTTCACATGCTACATCAACTTTCACCGGTCCGATAGACATTGCTCCTAGCCGGCGTTTACTGCCCCACATCCGTTCTTCTCACAGCAGTCATGTTTGAGGTTCCGCTCCACAACTGCAACGGCTGAATGCATCCTTTGGTTCTTTGATTTTTCCCGTGGCTTTAGTACCCGACTAGAGCCCATCACCATCGGGATCCTACCGTGAAATGTTTTGTGTCTGTTGTTTCGACTTTCCGACAGTTCACTTGAGCCGTCATTGCCCGCTTGCAGAGATGGCCATGGCAAGTTACTATAGGGTCATCAATTTTATGCCGTTTGCCATTACCCTCATACCGCATCAACTCTCTCCTGCGGTTCTGGTCGTACGATTTCTTCAAAGGCGGGACGAAAACCATCCTTCTCGTCAACGAGCTGTGCTGCTGTGGTCCGTGCCGTACAGCTCCATCATGTAGACACGGTAATCGGTTCCCAGTAGACTGGATCGTCTTTCGGGATGACGCGGTTCGTCACAGTAGTGTGCTGTGACTGCCGCCGTAAACGGGAAAGGGCCTCATACTTTGGTGAGGCGCCGTGAGAAGGACTGCCACAAACCCAGCCGGTCCTCCAATCGAATTGTTGGGTGGCTCCGGTTGCTTCCCGACCTTTGTAGCCGTCGAACCTGCTGTTGAACCCGAAACAGGTCTGGCTTGATGTTCCCGTCTCTCATGCCGAACAGCCATTGTGAGAAGGAGCGGTAATCGACGGTTCATCTCGTCTGCATGAGTAAGTCACCGTCCGGAGCTACGCACGGGATGACTTTCACCCGCTCTACCCCCAAAAAATGGTCGGAAATCAATAGTTTCGCTCTTTTGTGGTGATAGATCTGTCGTGATGTCTCCTGCTATGTCATCAGCAAATATTTCCAGAGTCAAACGCAACAATGTTTCTTGACCCGATCTTGAAGTTCGTAACAGCCAAGAAATTAATGTTGGTTACTCCAGCAACAATGCCTAGATCCAAAAGCTTTTTTGATGTGCCCGGGTTCGCATCTGGATAATGCACCAGGACAAAATAAGACGGTATCGCGAGGCCTTGCGAAAAGGAAGGAAAGATATTAAGTGCAAAAGCATCCCGCAAGCCTTGAAAACAGAGCCCAATGTTTCAACTGCATATGTTGGTATCGTGCAAAGTTAGACAAGGAGGCTGAAGTAAGACAAACCACGATCCGGCACCTAGTGTCCTATGATATCAAGTCGCCTTGTTACACAAGGGTGCAAGCTTAGATGGCTTCAACAACGCCTCCGACGAATGACAGCCTAGGCACATAGCCGTGGTATCGGCACTGGCGGTTACACCACCAGGCGAGCGGCCTCGTCGCACAACTGAGGTACGTCGAAGGGAAAGTTCGCTGCCTGACAACCGTTGATGCAAGGCACAACCCACGAGGACGAGGGCTGTAAAAAACAGCAGTGTTCATAATTGGGGACGGAGTCGATTTTCCAACAGCCATCGGACCCCACAAGACCATTAACCATGTCGATCCGTTCAGTGATCACTGATTCCATGGCTAATTTCGCTTTGGTGAGAGTAGTGGCCAGTGTCGTGGATGTTTGCAATGCATTCGTACCACATGGGATGGCATCTTCAGCACCAGGTAAACAGGTGCGATTTTTAAAGTTCAGTAAAATATATCAAGTTCGGGTCCGCGCACAGGAAGCTTGTGTCGGTCTAGGGGTGAGCCTTGGACGGTCAAGAGACCATAGAGCAGGTAGTACTCAGCAGTTGTATGTAGTCGCACCCCGTACTTATTTTGGGAACACTCGGTCGGCGCCATTGAAAGAGGTATGTAGGCATCGGCAGCGGCGACACATGGACGTGCCGATGGTCCGTGCAAACCTACAGGCCCGAATAGGGCAACCGAAAAGGTGAGCATGATCCAATGGACATCAGGTGAAATTGACTGGGCTGAGAAAGACTCGGATAGGCGGCAGGACACGTTTTCGAATAGTGTAATTCGGAAGCGGGAACGTGTGACAATCATAGAGATACACTACGTTCGCCGTTCTCACCAAGCCTGATCCTGGCTTGTTCAACACGCTAAACTATCTCTAGTCTACCCAGTGGATATGCGGTCTCCATTTAGTAGTGTAGTGTCAAGTGTAGTCTAAACGTTTGGTTGTTGAAGCTGGGTCGAGATAATGCATACACTAGATTATGTGTCACGAAATAGAATGCCCGGTCTACTCACCTTCGGCAGAGGGTTTCGCCACGACATTTGGCCGAGATCGGGACGCCGAGTCGAGTTGTCGCTACCCCTCTTTTTTGTTGTAATGCCGAACGGGGCTCTAAGGTAGGTTCTCAGGATAGGCACGATAGGGTGCCTCTACGATGATTAGTGGGAACAGTGATAAAGCTTCTGTTACACAACCACAACAACAACTCAAAGTCATTGAAGGCGGAAGACCGCAGCCCGGTTGTTACACGTTGTACAAGTATAACTCGTGGTCTATACCCTTCGAAATTTGGACACATCTTCTTCGGAACGGTGATGCCATTGGCAAACGGTTCAGATTCTTGTTCGTACGGAGAGGTTGACACGGCTTGGACGTTAGCTATAGGGCGCACCAGATTGACCAATGCTGGATCATTCAGTCTGCCCAAACCCTCGTTTGCCACGAGAAAGCACCTACATACACCGTAGTCTGATACACTTTGGTACGCTGGATGATGGGCACCTAGCCGGGGGTGCCGCGGTAAAGTCCACGAATCATGCTAGAACCCGCTGATCCACATAGCTAAGGCTTGGTTGAGAATGCAGTCCGGTATCAAGCAGCAAACGCTCGCACCGAGAATAGCACTTGCTGTATCCGGCAGTTAACACGAGCCATCTGATATCTGGGCCCGTCATGCAGTGGATGCTTGTTGTTGATGAGTTGGGCTGGGCTGGGTCTCGACTGCCCATACTGTTTGATCGGCCAATGTTTGAGCACTAAGGTCGGCAGGACTTTGAGTATATATAGATAAAAGGGATAGTCCGCCTTTGAGCAAATATCCTTTTCTTTGTACCCATCACTTGCAGACGCACACACTTGGTCCTTCACAACTTCATCAATCCAAAATCCAAGTCAAGCTTATACTTTCGACATGGTACTGATCAAACTCAATCCAACGGTGGACGCCACGGATGCCGTGGCGTCTTCCAAGCACTCGGCAGTTCTTCATAGGCATCTGGACACGACGTTTTTGAACATGACGAGGTCTGAAGGAAACTTTTTGATCCTCGAGAATGACCGCAAGATATTTGATGCTTCGGGAGGCGCTGCGGTCGGTTGCCTTGGCTGGGGCAACCAGAGAGTTGCCCAAGCTGTCACAAACCAGGTACTTGCCGCACCGTACTGTGCGACCATTTTCTACACCACCAGGGTCCAGGAAGAGCTATGCCGCGATTTGGTCCAATCGACAAACGGGGCCATGGCGCGTGCCTACATCGTCAACTCAGGTAAAACAATCACCTCCCAACTTTCCCCAACAGCAACTGACACTTGCCAGGCTCCGAGGCAATGGAGGCGGCTGTGAAGCTCGCCAGGCAGTACTTCCTCGAGATTGACCAGCCACAGCGGACTCGATTCATTTCTCGAAAGCAGTCATACCACGGCATCACTCTTGGTGCACTATCCGTGGGAGGCCACGAGGTTCGGCGAGCCAAGTTCGAGCCACTCTTGATCCAGAATGTCTCGAGAGTATCGCCGTGCAACGCATTCCGCGGCAAAGCCCCCGGCGAGTCAGATGAGGAATACGCCGAGAGGCTGGCCAAAGAGCTCGATGAGGAGTTTCAGCGAGTAGGACCAGAGAACGTTTGCGCTTTTGTCGCTGAGCCCATTGTTGGAGCTGTAAGTTGCTTCACGTGATCGGAGTTGAGCGTGCGCGAATGCTGACTGTCGTTTTTCAGGCCCTTGGGTGTGTGCCTGCGGTCAAGGGTTACTTCAAAGCCGTGAGGGACGTGTGTGACAAGTATGGCGCACTCTTGATCCTTGACGAGGTGATGTGTGGTATGGGGAGGAGCGGCACTCTGCACGCATGGGAGCAGGAGGGCATCGTGCCAGATATCCAGACCATCGGGAAGGCCCTCGGCGGAGGTTACCAACCCGTAGCCGGCCTTCTTGCTGGTCACCGGGTGGTCAATGCACTCGAAAAGGGTTCCTCGTGAGTTATGTCCTCGACAGTCAAACAGGGACAATATACTGACTGAAGCCAACTAGTGTCTTCGTCCATGGCCACACATACCAAGGTCATCCTGCCGCGTGTGCCGCAGCCTTGGAGGTGCAGCGGATTGTTCGAGAGGAGAACCTTTTGAGCAATGTCCGCGCAATGGGTGATCTTCTCTCGAGCAGGCTGCGTGAAATACTCGCAAGCCATCCGAACGTCGGTGATATCCGTGGCCGGGGCCTCTTCTGGGGCATCGAGTTTGTTGCGGACAAGGAGAATATGGCCCCTTTTCCGTCAGAGGACCACGTTTGCATGGAAATCTGTCAACTGGGGCTGACCGACAAGTATGGGATCAACGTGTATCCGGGCGGCGGGTCAGTTGATGGAGTTACGGGCGACCACATTATCATCTCGCCAGCCTTCAATATCTCGCGTGAAGATGTCGAGTGGATCGCGGCAACAGTAGGCCGGCTTGTGTCCGACTATTTCGCAGCGAAGGCCGGGACTCAATAATGGTTCTATTTTCTTTTTGGTTTTCTTTTGTGGATTTGGACCCGCGGGACATGCTGTCCTTGGGAGCATCCAGGTCCTTGAAGAACATGACCTTGGTTTTGGCGTTTACTGATGGGTTTTGTTCTTTCTTTTTTTTTTTTTTTTTTTTTTTTTTTTTTTTATCCGGGACAAGATGGAACTCGCTGTTCAGGAGAAGGCGATTTCATGGCTAAAAGAGGACGAGGTAGTTCTAGGAATGCGGAACTCGAAGCTGACGAATAATCACGACCCATGACGATCGTGGAGTCCGTAAAGTGATCATTGCTGGCCGCTCTGTGAATACGTCTCATCAGAGGTTTGAATTGAGTTGAACTGGCCGAGTTTTTCCGGTGGCCACCTAGGTCTGTTGGTCTCTTTTCTGTTAAATCAACTATGAGGTCGTCTCGGTGTGGCTGCGACTGGATCAGAGAAAACGGAGATTGAGAAAGTTGCATGAGCTCTTCCGATCTGACAATGCGTCCCGTCCTGCTGGTAGGCAGTATGGATGGAACTGAAGGATGGAGGGGAGAAAAAAAAAAAAAAAAAAAAAAAAAAAAAAGTGACTTCAGCTCCCGTCTTTCTCTTGTGGGGGGTTCGGGAAGAAGTCCGTATCGTGCAATGAGTGGAACTGCTGCGAGATAGTGGGGCGCTGCTGCAGCTTTGGCACAGCCGTTACGGGGCCCCCGCCGGCCCCGCGCTCACGGGGGAAGCGGGGCGGAGGGGATTGGCGGATCCCGCCTGCTCGCCCCGGACAGCCGTTTGGTGCAACATGGCGTTTATCCCCCCTGGGCTGTGCTTGGTGGACTTGGAGGTGGTCCGGGCCCCTCCGCTAAGCGAGCGGCTCGCGCCTAGCGTTTAGGGGGCGCCAGGGGGCCAACACTGGGCGTCAAAGGCCTGGCCTGACGATGACCTACCCTACCAACCTACCCACGGGGCCGTGCTGCCACATCAACGGACTACTCCCGACTTCCGATCCTCGTTACCCTGCCGTCCTCCGTGTCCGAGTCCCGCTGCCGACGTCCGAATCACCGTCTCACCCACCGACGATCGAAGCGCGTAGCGCGTCTTAGTTTGGTTCGGACCGCGCCACAACATCGCAACTATGGCTGTCGGCCTCATCAACGGCCGCCTCGCTGCCGACGAGGAAGCCCGGGCAGAAGTTGACGTCCTTAACTCGCGCCTCGAAAAGACATCCCAACTCACAAAGAAGATTCAGGCCTGCCTGGCCAGGCTGGATGCTACCGGCAAGAGTGTTCGGGATGTTGCCGGGCCTCTCAGTGGCGAGACTAAGAAGCTTCAGGTTCTGGGCAACAGCAAGTCACCCGGCCCTTCATCCCCGTATCTTTTTCAGCGTCGATTGAGGCTGACCGTTGAATGACTGCATGTAGACATCGACGCCGTTATCGCCGCCATCGAAAAACTACGATCTCCCGCCGACAGTAAGAATGACGAAGAACAAATCATCCGCATGGGCCCTGAAAAGGCCGGCCTCCCCAACTACCTGGCTTCTATCAAGCGCCTGAACAAGGCATTGAACGACATGAAGGCTTCCAATCTTCGATCAACACAGCAAACCGTCGCCGACCTTCAGCGTCTAGTCAAGACTGGAAATTCCCAACTCGAGAGTTCATTCGACAAACTACTACGGAGCGAAACACCCCGAGCCATCGAGCCTCTACACTATCTTACCAAGAACATGCCTTTCCCGGTGCTCTCCCAAGAAAAGATCACCAGGCTAGGTCTCATGAACTCGTACCTTACCGGGGTGCACCAACAGAACACTGGGGCAGGAAGCTCGCAAGAGTCGCCCGTCATCAAGATCTATGCCGAAGTCCGGGCTCAGTACCTGCTATCAACTTTGGGCAACCTGGCTACGGCAAGCACCAACACAGCCAAGAAAAAGACTCCAGAGGCAGTATACAGGGCGGGCACCAACGGTATGGGAACCTACGCCCAGGCCATGGAGGGTCTGTTCCTAGCCGAGTACGACAACATCTGCAGCATCTTCATGAGGGAGGACTGGGGCCCCGTCTTTCAGGCAACATGTCAACCAGCCCTGGTGGAGCTGGGCAGGACCCTTCGCGAACTGAACAGCCACATCAAGTCACATATCACTACAGACTGCTACCTCGCATATGAGATCGTCGAGATCATTTCCGGTCTGTCCAGCAACCTTGAGAACCGAACGGGCGAGCTGAAGAGCTCTCTTGCTGCGGCCCTGAAGCCCATCCGGGAAACGGCCAAATCGTCGCTTGTCGACTTGCTCGAGGAGACCAAGCGCCAAGTCAGCAGCCTGCAGACGCTGCCCGCGGATGGCGCGCCCACCCCGCTCGCAACACAAACCATGCAGCGGTTGCAGTCCATGGTTAACTTTTTGCGGCCGATATCCAGCATCATGATTTCCATTGGCGATGGCGGCTGGAAGTCGGCCGCTGCATCCAAAGGAGGGGCTACCGATACCATCCCCAGCCTCGTTTCGTTCGATGTCGGTGCGGACGGCCAAGAGATCTTTGCCCACTACTGTGCCGACACCATCGAGACCCTCCTTTCTTCGCTGGACGCCCGTGCTCGTGTCCTATATCAGCAGAAGAAGGCAGTCATTGGTGTGTTCCTGGCTAACAATGTCACCGTCATTGAGCGTATGATCAACGAATCTGGCCTGGTAACCCTTCTCCAGTCTCGCCTCCAAGTGCTCGACGTATGGAGAAAGAAGGCCACTGCTCTCTACACCGAGACCTGCAAGGAAATCAGTATCCATCTGTTTGATACGGTCCATACCAACCGCACCGCGCGCCCGGGTTCCGGTCAGGGCATGGTAAGCTCGGCTTCGATCATGAAGGGCCTCAGCTCCAAGGATAAGGAGAAAATCAAGGGCATGTTCACGGCCTTCAATTCCGGCTTCGAAGACATGGTTGCCCGTCACAAGCAGTTCACCATGGAGAAAGAGGTGCGCCAGATGCTTGCACAGGATGTTCAGCACATGCTCGAGCCGCTTTACAATCGATTCTGGGATCGTTACCACGAGATCGACAAGGGAAAGGGAAAATACGTCAAGTACGACAAAGGGTCGATCGCTGCTGTTTTCCGCAGTCTTTACTGATTGCATTTTCTCCGCGGTACAATCGGATCAGGGCTCTATCCGTACGTCCAGTGCAATTGCACGTTGGTATCCGGGGATGAAATTCCTACGCAACTGCGAGAATGAGAATAACCCTAAGCTACCCACGCGTGCTTGCACGAATACACATCCGGACTTCTGAACGGTTTAAAGAGGTGGAGTGCGGCATAGGAGACCGGCAAGACATCAGGTCATAATTGCGTCTCAGGCGTGCATCCCGTCCTTTGATAGGATCTCGCAGACCTAACCCATTGCCTGTTGGCGAATGGCGTCGGTGCCCGCGCCGTTGTCTCTTGGCTGTGACTGGTGACGGGGATAGGGCGGATGAGAGAGGAGGTCTCGCAACGAATTACCTCAATCGAGAACGCATGTGCGTGAAGGGAGATTGTGATTACGGATTCGCTTTGGCCTGCGCATTTTGCATGGGTGTTTTGGACGATTCGCATGTTTCATGACCGTTGAACGGGGCTTGAGAAGTTGAGGGAAAGAGGAAGGAAGCATAAAAATGATCATGAGCGGGTCAAGGTTGCCTCCCCCCTTTGGCTTTTGATCGAAATCACTGAACTAAATTGCTTATGCTAGGATTTCTAGAGATACCACATTCACGGAGAATGGCGTTATGTTTTTTTTTGGACGGTATTCCGCCCGACTTATCTAAAACACAGTTCTGATCATCTTTCGTTGTATATAGATTCATATAATCTTGTCTTAATTATGATACTATCGTGACTTTCAGCGTCTCCAGAGAAGTCATAGTAATGCACAATCAGGAGATTCCACCACCGATACAAGTCCATTCATCAACCATAACACCAGCCAGTCACCCGCAACGGACCTTAGCAAAAGCACCCGGTAGGTACAGAAGTACCATGAAGAGAGTGGATAAGGGCTTGGCTGACCAGAAAATCAGATATCATATTCCTCCCTAGACTCTCACAAGTCATAAATCTACCCGTGATTCCGGGTTGTTCCATCTTAGAGGAAGCAATGTCGCCGGTCATATCATCTCAGCTTGGTTCAATCTTTGACTGATTGCATGTCACATATACACATCCCTTAACACCAGCCTATCTATGAGCAACATCTAATTTCATGACTCTCTACGATCACGATCACTTGTAGAACCAACAGCTTCTCCACCAACAAAAGCTCCATCGGCGATCCCTTTTGGGGATAAGCAAGTCGTCGCCCTCTTGTGCTGCTAACAGGGTATCCTTTTGGATATGGTGACTCTTCTATCTCAAGCCTTTTCCTTAACTTCCTGCTAGGTTTCACTCCGTTCGTTGCCGGTTATGGGATGAAAGTTATACCTAGTATTCCCGTCTCTCACGCCTTTGTAGCCTGTATCTCATGTTTGTTCTGCACAGTCTGTAAGCGGGAACGACGGGGGTATTTCAATCCGGGTGGCCTCACCCGGCTGTGGAGGAAGAGGGAAAATGTATATATTGATGGTATTTCTATGAGTTAGTACAGTGATAGTCAACAATTACTGTTCCCCCTTAACATATTGGATATGTAGGTGAGGGGACGGTATTTTTTTGACTATGAGTATACCTACTTACTCACAATTTTCACGTGTTATATGAATTCTCTGCAGAATGAACAGCTCCAGTATACATAAGCCGGTCTGCCGGTAGGTATTACCTGTCTTACCGACCCACTCACTCTGTGCCGACCGTGTCCTGCCGTCTTTTACGCCGGGCTCATTTATCCCGTCTGTCTCGCGTCTGTGGCGTAGCGTATAGTGTCTTTTGGCCATGAGCCGTTCGTTCGTTCTCTTGTCGTCTGTTCGTAACTGTCTATATAAGAGCGGGAGTGGATGGGATGAAAATGATCGATGCGGGGCAAACGGCGGAACGGATGATGTGAACAAAAGAGGGGGTGTCTGGGTTTGTGTCGTTTTACGAGCAAACTACTAACCATTGAGAAGCTAGTTGACACTTTTGATTGATGAGTGCCGATCGAATGGTTAGGGGAAAAAAAAAGCAATCAGATGTTACGCTCGCCGAGATCTCGATAATGTTTTAGCATAAGATCGAAAAAAATGGATGGCTGTTCTGAAATTATGACTGAGCTGGACATTAGAGTTCACTCCCTCAAAAAGGTACCTCGTGGTACTTACCTGAGTTTGTTCTCCTCAGGAAGAAGGAGCAATACTGGGAGAGAATAAGGGCAGGTACGCTATACATGCACGGCAGTTACTCTTTACCCAAACTTTATGTCCTCCCAAATCTTCTATCGATGTAGCCTCAACGTGGCGTGTCATGCATCTCCAGGCCGTCTAAAGGCACAGTAGATCGGAATGTCGCGACACATTTCTATTTGGGAAACAAGACGACCTAATCATGAGTATTTCTACTACAATCACACCAGTTTATACCTTGAGGGGTCATGTGTGACGATTCTATGCTCGATGCAATAGAAAGGTTTCACGAACAGAAAAGCTTGCTATTTGTATCTATTTTGTCACAGAGTCGTACGTTCATGGTATGTTTGTATGTTGGGAGTATATCCTAAAAACCCAACGCCCACCGAGGCGAGCTCGGCCCGCTCACTTGCTTCGTTGGACACTCCCCGCTTCATCATCTCCTACCGTCTTTTACCTCCCTCCCATCTCCATCCGCGGAGAGCTAGGTTACGGTCCGGGAGGAGTCGAGAATGGTGCATGTTCAGGGACCCATGTTCATATAATGGCAATATGCACGTCAGAGGCAAGGGGGGATTCAACTCCAGTAGACTAGGGGAAGGGGGCCCGGAGAGAGCAGCGGAGAATATGTTGGACGACAGGATTATCGTATCATCATTGCATTGAAAACTTGTGATGGTTTTGCGTAGGAAAGTATAGAACTGGGTTGGTGGTTTCAGTTGACCTATGCTTCTTTCTGCTCTTCTCCCGATGTGTTCTTTATGTTTGCGCTATATCCGTACCTGCACCGAGGGTTATAGTCCTGACTCTACTGGGGTCAGGTACAGTAGGTAGAGAGGAAGATGAGGTGGATCAAGGTAAACAATTTAACGTGGCCACATTTAAACTGTAAACTGAATATCAGCATAGTTATAAAGATATTAACATTGTAAAGTGATCATGTTACATTGACAAAGCCAAACAGCGAACTAACTATCCCAGGTTCTCCTTTCCGATTTCCATGACTCCTTCCAAGGTTGCAAATTTCCGAGCATTGCTATTCCCTTCCCAAAGCGCCATCCGAACATACTCCAAGCAGGTAAGACAAAAAAAAAAAAAAAATCAGTACTCTGCTATGCACGATAAAGGAGATAATGAAATTGCAAAGAAGCAAGCCAAGGGCCCGTTCCGCCAAACAACCAAAGACAAAGGCAAATATCCCAACAACACCATCTCGATCCCAACCATAACCAACAAAAAAAGCAACTGTTATGCAAATAATGAAAAAATTCCACGAACGCCCCAGGTCGAGAAGGACGGAAACAAGTGAATAGGGGAAATGTTGTGGGGGTGGAGGTGATCTCGTCCATCAGATGAGAGGAGACATCAACAAAATACGGCTTTTCCCGCCGTTTGACCGTCGAGCCCGAGCTGAGAGATACACGGTGGTTTTCAAGCAAGCAAGCCGCATATAAATGCACGAGTTTCATGCATCTGTTATGCAGTGTCGTACGGTTGAAAGAGGTGTACTGTAGATCAGACTTGCTTCTGCAGGACGATTGTTGTTTATTGGCCGAAGTTGAAAGGGAATGAGGTGGGAAATGTTTGTTTGTTCGATTTCCCAGACGCCATGCATTGCCGGTGAGGAACAGCGTCGTGAAAGATGTGATGGACGGTTGTAGTAGACGTGGGTGTTTGGACGAAAAGCCTTGAGGCCCTGTTTTGTCATTTGTCGTGATCCAATGAGTGACTTGGAAAAACGGGTTCCGCCCGAGATCTGGTTAAAGCTGACGGGAAGGAAGCGAGATCAACGAAGCAAGGACGCCATGGATCGGCCATGACGAACTTTCGTTCGAGGTGGAACTTGAGCTGGCGTGGAATCATTTGCAGACTTTAGACGACTTGCAGACCGAGCGACATGATGCAGCCAGCCCAATCGGGTAAATCAGCCCCAGCTGGGACTTTTAGGCTTCAGAATGAGATGCCAGTCTTAGTATGGGCAGCTAGCACACTCGGCGCCCACAGGGCAGTAGTCGTGTGTACCAAAGTCAACTGCCTTGCAGCAGAAAGAGCAGCAGTGGTTGACAAGAGGCTGGTACTCCTTGACGGCCATGTTGAATATTGTTTTGATGGTTGAGGTTGAGGAAGATAGTTGTTGGTAGTGACTTGTATGTGTGTGTAAGACAACTTTTGTCGCTGTGTAAGCTCAAATGTGTGGCAGTGTATGTATGAGATTAATCAGGGTAGACTTAGATAGAGGTTGATATAGTAGAGGAGAGGAGGTATAAAAAGGATGATGATGGTGATGGTGCTGATTTCACTTGAAGTCAGAAGCACCTTGAGAGCGACCGGAAGGCAGTCTTAAGTAATTTTGGAAGAAGAGGAAGCGTCCGTGTTGGCGGTGGTATTGGACGTGGTGAGCAAGCAAATGATTTGTTGTGAACAGGCACTGACGAGGTCGACGAAAGAGCCTCTCTTGGCTTGTACGGGTACCTTAGACAAGGTTACCTTTGATGTTGGCCAAGACGGGCGAGGATTGGGTAGCCTGGAGGCCATCTCCTCGGTAGCAAGAAGCAGCAAGGGCACCATGATGCCCGTGGGTAAGATGGACAGGCAGTGGGGTGTGCGAGAGATAGAGGCCAAGTACACATCCAGGTACAAGGACGACAAGGGCGCCGCGGTTTCGATTGGGGATGATCACGGTTTCTGGAGACGGAGACCCAGGTCGAATTGTCCATCGAGTTCCAGCGATATTGAGGGACTGGTTCCGGATCGATGTCTTCCACTTGGATGGACGTATGAGACGACGCGAGGTCATGATGGGCAACGAACCGCGGGACGTACCGTAGCCTAGGACGGGAGAGGAAAATCTTGTCTGAGACCTGGACGCCTGAAAAGAGCCTGCCATATCCTCCATCCCATTCATCACTTGAAGAGTACTACTGCCCTGATGGAAAGCGTGTTCCACAGCATCTGGGGCACACAAGTTTGTGCCTGTGCCTGTGCCTTTGCCTCTTGCGTTGTGCGACCCCAAAACAGGTACGCAGACCTTCTCGATACGTACATGTACTTCTTGGCCCAGCACGCAGTCAGCCCTAGCTTGTTAATCGTCCGATTCCCCGATGAACGTTTTTTTGGATGGATGTAGGGGCCCTGTTCATCTTGACGAACGTGATCCTTGCATGTAAGGGGGGAAGGGGGTCATTATGAATGGGGAAATTCCCTAGCTCATTCCGGATGGCGAATGAAACTGCTGCAGAGAGGGATTGACGCTAAATTTCCCACAGCGACTCTTGAAATAAAGTTCAGTTACGCGTGGAAGCCCGGCTAGCTTGCCAAGCCGTTGCAGACCACAACAGTGTGTGTTTGCCATTGACAAAGAGAAAGACGAACACAAAAAAGGACTGCTTATCGTGAATGCAACTGCATCCAACCGAGTCAAACTTTCCAGCAAGTCAAGTCCACCATGTTGATCGCATCGCATGTTGATAATGTGACTGTGGGGCGGGAGGGTCACGAGATAGCAAAACGGGAGCGGATTGACCTTTGTGCAATATGAATATCCAACCTTCAATGACAAGCTTGAGCCACGGGAGGATCTGGTTGCTCGGCTAATGAGTAGATGTACCTGATAGACGTACCTATTCTTATCACACTCGATCCGAATGAGGTCTGGGGGACCCTGGGCTGTCCGACATGATGAATCCGAGGTACATAGCTGAAAACACTCGGTTTTACATTTGTGTGAAGAGATACATACGCTTAAGTCTGCCTCTCTGTGGCAGCCCAAGAGCCTTATCCTGTACCATTATGGCGCAGAAACGTGTGGTTCTTGTCATATGCCGCAAATTGGAAGCATTGGTTGGTACTCTAAGCCGCTAGTTAGTATGCGATTTTTAATTTTTTTTTTTTTTTCTGGGGAAAAAAATATTTGAGTATTTTCCCCGCAAGACGGCATTGGGTCCTCGGACGGAGCTGCGATAGGTCCAGTGGTAGTAAGCTTGACGTCGAGGACAGAAATTGCAGTCTTGCGTGCGATCATGTCCTACGATACAAACTTTTGCTCTTACGAGTCGTCATCCCATTTCTTTCAGTGTCATCTCATCTCTCATGAAATATTCTCTGTTCTGAGACCAGTCTCAAGGAACGTTTCAGATACCGTAGTTGTAAATTGCACCCAAGAGACTGCTGTCAGAGTTACCACGTTGGTCCTAGCAGATTATCAGTTCACAGCCGATGGATGGATGGCAATCGATATTGTATGTTAACGCTATCCTTATGCCATATTTCGGAACGTTATTACGGACGTGATGTGTTTCGGTGCAAAGCACTTTCGTGAATTGGAGTCAAGCCCAGATCGACCCCTACAGTAGTCCCCAGACCAGCTGAGCTCAAATGGCCAGGAAGAAGACGACAGGAGACTGATGACGATGCCAATGCCAATGCCTGTTTGATTTCCGCGAGCGTGATATTCGTGAATGTCCCAGATGTCTCTGGGTAGGGTACCTGCGGACTCATGCCATCGGTAGAAGTAGAAGTACCGTACCTAGGTGATCATCTCACCAGCCGGCCCTGCTGTAAGCTTAGCAGGGGCTGCTCAAAGTGGAATGTATGGAGGCCAACATGAAACGAAAACAAGATCGGGACTATGGGGCTCGCGGCAGTCATCAATTTGTTTCTCATTAAATGCAGACTGCCTATCAACCCCTCGCATTTTGACAGCGGCATATTGACCTGGACAAACTGTTGGCAACAGTGACTTACTTGCAAGTGTTTGCGCGTGATAGTCATACTCGGAGTACCAGTGACTATCAAAATTGTTGATAGGTGGCCCGTTTGTGCCCTCCCTTGTCCGGATAAGAGATGCGTGAGGGTAAATGTCAAAGCAACATCCGACCTAAGCTGGAGACGCGAGTTGACAAAGTGAAGTGAGCAATGTCGCATCTGAGAAGGGCCAAGCTGGGGCTACAGTTTGCACTAATGCATAAAACACCAAACGTTCTCTAGTGTGGCCTACGGGGTGCAACCTTATGCGCTGCATAGTGTACATTTAGAAACCCTTGCGATTGCAATCAATGTCGCCAGCTCAAGGTTTTTGTAGAAAATGGGGTTTTGCAAAAGAAGGAACTGCCCCTGGTGTACAGACTACATGGGCATAGGTCTTTTAGCCACTGGACGACCGCCGCAAGGTAGGTGGGTCTTATCAAGCGATTATACCCCATTATAGTGTATACATAAGTGTAAGTGTACCCTCCTGCTAAAATTAGACCCCTATCAATACAATTTCGGGCCGTCAACTGTTGCAATTGCATGTTTTCGTCTTGCTATACACCATATCTATGTCTAGAAGATGCGGACAGTCGATATCCTCTATAAGAAAGGGGGATTTGCTACAGGCAGTCATTGTATCAATAGGGGTTCCTACTGTACATCAACATGGTAACGACGGTAGGTAGGTACGTACCCCTGGTGCTAGCGTGGGCCCTTGCCCTGCCTTTAACGACATGGGATGAACACTCACTTTCCGTCGCGCTCCGTGATGATCTGATTTCCCCAGAACTTGGCGATTGCAACCTTCTCCTCCCGCCATTGCGACGGTAGTGTACAAAGTGGGAAGAACGCACCGTGACATCAGATGGTAAAAGCCTCCAAAGCGAGGGACGGGAGGGCGCGCAATGGCTCGCTACGCTCCTGCACTTCCAGACAGCTTACCTAGGTACCTAGTGAGAACCTCTCTGGCCAGACAAGGTGTCATCACTCATCGTCCTTTCCTCCCCTAGAGGTAAGCATGTTATCGCTCCGTCCCTGTCCCGGCTATCGCCTACTGACAGCAAGTGCACCCACCGGCGCAAGAATCGCCGACGAGGCCATTTCGGCGACCTTCTTTCTAATCCATCCGTCCCGTCTTACCCAACATCCCCGCCGCATCTCGATAGGACCGCTTTGAATCATCATGATGGCACCTCAATCACCTCCTTTCAGTGTACCAGCTCCGCCACCCAACTGATCCAGCATGGTTAAGGTATTGACGAAACTGAGGATGTTTGCGTACGTCTAGACTCCTCCCAAAGGAGGAGTGAAGTCTTTCTTGCAGACATCGATGTTGTTCAAGATGCTCCCAGCGCTTCCTACGCCTTACTCGGCCAAAAGTCATGGAAGTCCCCGCCAATCATTGCGGCCAATTCCTCTTGGACTCGAGCCAAGCAATTTCTGCATGGAAGCTCTCCCGAACTCCAGTCCTCTTGGCCGCAAGTCCTCTTTCTTCCTCACGTCAGTGATGGATGGCACTACCAATTTTGTACATGACCGGTTACCAATGCCTGCTTGACTACCTGCCCACTGTAGGCACCGGCACTGTGAGTGTGCTGTCCCGATGGCGTATTTTACGTACACACATGCTACCTTCCGCTTGATGTAGCATCGCACCTTGGTACCCATGGGAGTTAGTCACACACACAACCCACCAGTTCTCATGAAATTCAACTCACAAAGGCTATCGCAGAGGACGTCACGACCTTCTTCGGCCATTGCTCCGGCGAAGGGAGGGATTATGTACGATAGCCCTGGCAGTATCAGGAAATCCAACTGGCGGAGACCGGCCTCTCAGTGTCAGCATCTCGGCATATGCTGGTCTCTCGAGAATGTGTGGATCCCACGCAAGTATCAAGGACGCCAAATGAGCCCAACATAGCCTGGCTAGCAGTCGACACTTTGTCTTGTACCATGTTTGTTAACACTCGACATTATACTCTTCCTGTCACCCCTTCACAGGTGCGATTTCCGAGGCTACGAGGCCTATCCGCTTAACCAGCCTCATGAAAGGATCTGGATTCGTGTCGTTCGCTGCTAATGATGCCTTGACCGGGTCTATTGGTCTTAGCCGTTCAGTGTTCCCTTGCCCGGTCATGCGAACCACGCAACTGCCAGCCGAAACTGATATCAGATAGTCCACTTGCATATCCCTAATCTTATGCCGCATTTGTCATGATTGAGCATTTGGGCAGCAGTTGCCATTTTGCAGAACATGAAAGGGCCTCATCAAGATCCCAATGGCCAAGAGGTATTCCAAGAGGCTGGCAATGAGATCTTCCAGAGCAGGCCGAGTTTGTCAATGGTATGAATGGCAAAGTGTGTCTTCTTCACCAGGTGATGTTCAATTTACCTATCACCATGCAGAATCCGTATTTCCAGCAGCGTGGCTTGGGGCCTCAAGCTTGTAGCGTACCTTCCTCCTGGCAGATTATCATATGTCTTCCACACTTCCATCGCTGGTTCAGTTCTGGCGTAAGCTTGTTCCTTCTTCGCCTTGGCGAATATTGACCGTACTCAGTTGATGTGATAGTTGCCTGAGACATTGTGTCAGACCAAAACACGAGATCCAAACACCAGCGGATAGCGCCCCACGAGCAGTTTGCTTCTTTCCATCTACTCATGGGAATATCTGCTTCAACGTGCTTGGTGCCTGTCCTTTGTGGCTTTCAAGGCCCTTCTGCAAAGGATAACAGTCACTGTCTGTTTAGAAACTCGGATCATCCGTAAGCCTTGGAAATACACTACATAAGTACCGTTGCCCTACTGATACCCAGACAGACGATCGGCACAGATTTCGACCTCATGTGTCTGGTCTCAGCTGGGCCCTGCTGGCCCTGCCAAGCTTGTCCAATGTGGAAGAGCAATGAGCATGATCGGCATAGGAATTGGGCTTCAATGCCACCGAACCCGGTGCTTTGGTTGCCTACAGCCCCATTTTGTCTTCTCCCGATGGGCTTGCGTCCGCTGCTTCGAAGCACTGTGGCAAGGTGTGAAGCAGAAGCCACAAAACACCTCAGAGATTATGCGCACCGTATCTGCAGAAACGGAGGTTGGGTTTTGCTGCAGTGTCCGAAGCCAGTCATCGGCGAGTCGGAATGGGATATGTTACAGTTGGCTTGGCGAGGCTGTTGATGAGCAGCCAAATGGGACAATTCTTGACTATGTACCTGGCACGCCTGGCTTCCTGGCCACTTACACCGGGGACTACTATGTAGTAGTTGGTTCAGCATCCCAGCAAAACACCCCTACCTCCAGTCGGAGTTCGGCTTCCTAGGGAACCCAAGGGGACGGATGCGTACTGCACGAGTCCGCCATGGCTCCGATCCGGCCATCAATTGGCCATTGATCCAATGTTTCAGTGCACAATGTGGCGTGCTGCTCTCATTCTTCGGGCCGCAGTCGTTCTCAGCTCGTCTTTGTTGATGAGCAAGCACAGGATATGTGTTTGTCTTTTCTTTTCCTTCTCTAGTCTCGGTGTTTGAAAGCTGAGAATCAAGGGAAACACAGGCATTTCTCTCCTTGGAAGCCGAGGAGTGAGCATCAAAAGATGGATCAGATTCCCTGTTCGCAAAACCAACTTGGTATGTACTCCCTCAGAGTATGATGCGGGCCGGGGTCCCCTGGTCTGTCATCTCTTCTCAATCCGAACCCTATCGTACGAAGGTTTTGCCCGTCTTCCGATATTACATCCTTTTAAGCAGAGATTTGAGACCTCGATTCCGATGCTGGAAGAGATACTTTTCCAGTTTTCTTAGGTCGCAACAGACATCATGCTGAGATCCCTAGGACGAATAGCGAATTCACCTCAAGCACACCGCAATGCCATTACGTTTTGCACCTTTGCCGTAATTGAGATTCTTCCGGTGCCAGTAAGTATTTTGGGGGTCTCGTGACGCAACAGTGTCGGTCGTCGTCCTTCATGCCGCGCTACACGCGGGATGGATTTTCTATCGTCTATCTACAGGACAACATCTGGAGTTAGCCATCATCTTACCCCAGCGTATCTTTCGTTCTGATGCACACTGATATGTCGTCAACTCACTCAACCATTTCTCGGCTCCATTGCTATCGCGTATATGATCGAATCAAGATTCCGCAAATCTCCGAACAGCTTCGGATAGCAGCTAATGGCTTTAATCACATAAGCGAACTCCATCACCGACAGATTGGTTTTCGTCCACCACCAACAATAGAAACCACGATTCATCATTAACTAATCATTTCACCTGTCGTCATGGCTAGTGTCGTCACATGCTCCCGTCGTTGCTGGTCGTGCAAAAAGGGGGGCTAGCGGATTAGGGTGTTTCATAGGGGTCTTTCCAGGCGTTCTCGCGAATCGAGTACCAACCCCTGTAACTGCCAGACATCATATGATGACGTGTGGCAAAAGGGCGTTAAAGGAGAAACCGAAACTTTAAATTTCTCCTTTCCCTGTCAGCAAAGACAACTTAAGCATTGAACGCTAATTTCCTCTCTTGTGTCGCATGAGTTGAACGACAGGGAAAGAGGAACTGACCTGTACTTGCGGGCAAACCATTCGCCCTTGCCTTTTCCGAGCACTTCGGTTGTATGCCGGAGAAAGGATTGTTTGTCTCAAGACGCTAACAGAACCCCCTTAAAACCATGTTCCGTTCAGCGCTACGCAAGCCTGAAGGCCCTGGAATGGCATCACTTTCCCTTGGTGTCATATCTGCTCAGAACATACGAACGTGTGAATAACTCGGAACAATGTCCTTTAAATGCGGTTTATCCTCTGTTTCAGCACCGTCGATGCCCCCTGCATCATACACTACTATGGTGTGCGAGCAGATGACTTCCACCCAGTTGATTCACAAACGCAAGCACGCCGGGGGGGATTCTATATCCGAGTAAATATACTGCTATGAACCCCTAAAGGTCGGAGTCGTCGTCTTTATGAAGAATCGGGGTCATAAATGCCGAGATCACCGACACCGGTACCGGCCGGCATTTCAACTACACCCGCTCCATGATGCGGGGCGCGCGATGTGACGATGGGCGTGACGATGTCCCGCTTCCCCGCGTTTTTTGGAGTTCACTCCGTCAAACAGTCCCCGTCCCGTCATCTTGGACTTTTGATGGCCGACAGGATCAGCCAACTGTGAGGCTCCCAGCCTGCCTGTCACATGGATGGCATGCGTTTGAGATGAGAACTGAAAGGCGGCCGAGAGCGGACTTACTCTTTGGTTCTTGAAGCGTCGGGCCGCGGGTAGATGATCTCGAAGCTATTGAACTTGGGTGCAGGTGGGTATGGGTTGGAAGTAGGCTTGGTTCTATTTCTTGTGAAGATCTTTGACTTCTTGATGATGTTGACTAACGGATTGTTTCGAAGCTTGATTCTCCTGTAAAGCTTTTACCCAGCATCGTCAACCTCTGTACAAGCTCCTCTGGATCATCACAACCCTTGCCTCTGCCAATCACAGGGCCTACTCCAGTCTTTTTCATCCTCTCCAAGCTCCTACCATTACCTAGCTATCAATCACCGTCAAGTCGAAGGAAAACAATAGACAGATAAACAACACCAACAATGTCCTCCTCCTATGGCCCCTACAAGCTCGTCACCGTCAACACGGCTCCCGACCGCGCCAAGCGTCTCATCGGTCGTGTTGTCGAAGACGTCAAGGACAAGTACACCATCATCCATGTCGGCAACGCTGCCTGTAAGTGTTTGCTCCCGTGGTTTCTGTTAATTGTTGACTCCTTTACCTTCCCAATCGTTGACTGACTGGCTCATACCAAACAGCAATCGAAGAAGTAAAGTCTGTAGTCGAAGAACACCGACCCAACATTCTGGTTTGGCCCCCCTTAGTCCGCATACCCAAGCAATGTAGAGAATATATAAAGATAGTTAATACAAAACTGCAGTTCACGGCATCAATGTGGACTCCCGAAGAAGCTCATCAGATTATCACCATTGCCAAGGAAGTGGTCGGCGAGGACCTCAAGACTTTTTCTTTGCCGCAGGGGTTGCAGGTGAATAAGGGACCGGATGCGGTGGTGGAGTATATCGAGGAGAACTTGCCGAGTTTGTTTGGTTAAACAGTTTTGGGGGGGGGAGGGGGGGGGATTTGTCGAGGCTCTTCTCTTCTTCTTGAGAGGCGATAGATAGAACGAGTAAAGGGTTTACAGTGTACTGTGGCATGTGTATTTTCGAATACCTTGGGTGACAGGAGATGTGAAGACGCGACGGGATGGCAATGGAGCATTGAAATATCTCGACTAGATTGATCTTGAAGATCAGACTGAATATGTTTCCAGCGGGTTCGTTAAACAGCCGGAGTTCGGCCCAGTCAATAGTTTCTAAATGTTATCTACCTTGTCATCCTGCTCAATTCCTGAAAACCTGGCAAATCCTCTCCCCCCGGATCTCCAAAAAAAAAAAAAAAAAAAAAAAAAAAAAAAAAAAAAAAAAAAAAGGTGAGTATTGGGTCTAAGGAAATGTGCCGATATCCAAGTTTCAGGACAACAAATTGTAACGTCGAAGAGAGCCAAAACTTTTATACATTACACTTCATCGTATTATTCGTCATCACTCCAGGCCTGCTGTCTTGCTAATTGCTCTTTCCCAGCCTGAAGGCACTAATTCGAACTTTCATATCCATCCATTGTACCTAATCCTCCTCTCACTGCTCGTTCGTCATGAAATTATACAAACTGCCAATATGCGGCAAGATCTCCACCACGAACTCATCACCATCATGCAACAACTCCTTGGGATTCTTAGCAAAGCCAACACCAGCCGGAGTACCGGTTAGGATAACGGTACCCTTGGGCAGCGTGGTGCCCTGCGACAAGAAGCTAATGATTTCTTCAACCGAGAAGATGAGGTCACTGTGTAGTCCTGTTAGCATCTCATCCAACCCCAAACCAAGCACAGGAAACAAAACAAGACAAAACAGAACAGAAAAAAGGAAAGAGAAAACTCACGTCAAGGGACTCTCCTGCACCACCTTCCCATTCTTCAACCCTCTGATCTTCAGCCCGCCCACATCCCCAATAACCTCCTTGCTAACCAACACCGGGCCAATAGGACAACTGCCATCGAAACCCTTGGAGTAACACCACTGCGTCTGCGCAAACTGGGACGCGCGGCTGCTGATGTCATTGCTGGCAGTGTAGCCGAGGACGTAGTCGAGTGCTTCTGCTTCGCTGACGTTCTTGCAGTCCTTGCCGATAATGATGGCCAGCTCGGACTCGTAGTCGGCCGAGTCCGACTCGATGGTGTGCTTGGGAATGGGCGTGGGCGCCGGGTAGGGGTCGGCCAGGGCGGTGGCGGGCTTGAGGAAGAGGGTGGGGATTTCGGGGATGGACATTTTGGCTTCTTCGGCGTGTTTCTTGTACTGTTTATTTGTGTTTAGGCAGGAACGTTTATGTCTAGCTCATTTGTGCAGCCAAGATGGGGAATTAAACTTAAAGCACCTAAGTAGGTGTAGAGGAGGTTTTGGGGCACGTGTGAGGGGGGCAAAAGCTTACGTTCAAGCCGATGCAGCGGATGGTGCCGGCCTCTTGGGCAGTGACAGGAGAGAGAATTCGGCCGATGATGGCCTTGTTGCCGGTGGGAGAGCCGGCGTCGAGAACGGAGGTGCCAGAGTAGACGTTCACTTCAACATCTTCTCCCTTGCGGACGGCGGCGCCGACGTCGATTTGGCTGTCGACGGGCTCGCCAATGAGAGCCTTGGAGTCATCGCCCTTGGGGACGAATCTTACGAGACCTAGATATGTAAGATTCGAGTGTCAGTTTTGATGCCGTATAGATATTTTGGCGTCTGGAGAAAGGGTGACTGGAGAAGGTATTGGACTCACGGCCGAACGACATAATTTCTGTGTTTCTTGTAAACTTTCAAAAGACCTATGGACTAAAAGAATGGTTCAGCACAAAATCAGTGATAGTTTCAGGGAGCACACTTATACTTCAATTCTCAGTCACCGCTTGTCAAGTCAAAACAATCCAAGGCCGCAATTCGGAGAAGGAGATCAGCACCACGATGAGGGGCAGCAGCCACACCCCAGAGCATGTGAATGGAGCTCAGAAATATGGCCGAAGCTAATAATAGTGTAGGAGTGCCATTAGTTAACCTGCTAGCATAAGGCTTACTAACCACTTGTTCATCATGCCTCTGGCCAGTATCCGGCAGTAGTAGGTAGGTACTGCACTAAGCATGTCATTGTAGGACAATCTATACTATCCGCAAATCAGGCTGATTTGCTGCATGTGTAGAAATGTTGAAGATTTGGAGAGGATTCCCCGAACCCGCATGCTATCCTTGATATGCAGCTCTTTAGCGCTGCAGGCTGTAACAAGTGCCGGATCTTGGTACAGTAGAGTCCCCTAAAACTGCATGTAATCCAGACCGCCAAAACCCATGCACTAAATGGCATATATGCAGTTTCTGGAGGCCGGACTAGGGCAAAAATGGCGAATTCAGACCTGGAGATTCTATGCACTGACTAGCGTATATGCAGTATCTGGAGGATGCAGTTTCAGGGGGTTCTACTGTATCGTAGACTAATATTCGCAATGGGATGGACTGAACCCCAGGCTGGATAGAAGATGCCATGAAAAGACAGCAAAGACAATTACCATTGAAGAGAATAACGACATAGTGAAATTCCTTATTTTTCCCCCATTTCACCACGAGAATTCCTCGAGGACCTGGAACCGGGTAGAGCACCCCCGTATTCCCCCGCAAGTGCGGGAATCCTACCCTATCTGCTCTCGAAGCGGGAAACACATGGCGTTGAGTTTGGGGAACGGGAGGGGACGCCAGCGGACGCCAGAAATAGTGTACTGTTTGTACTAGGAGACATATAAGCTTTTGTCAGCGTTGAAGGGGTCCTCGTTACCCCTGTCTATGGAGACTGACCCCCTGCCGTAGGTTGTAAACTGTGGTGGGACATGCCAATGCCGAAGTCAACACCGTTACAGCCCACTGGAATAAAAGAGTAAACATGATCCGAAATGGAGGTGAACGGAGGTCAAAATATCAAAAAGAAAGGAAAAAAAACATACAGCACCTGGGATTCGCTGGTCGTCACCGACCCAACTACTAGTCAGGCGATTAGTAGTTTATGTTGGTGGGTCCCTGGCATTCACTGGGCCCAGTCCCTACTCTGTGCCCTGCCCAGACCGCACCACATCTAGCCTTCCAAACTCTGCTAGTCTCCCTCTTCCTCTCTCCTCCTCTCCATAGCACACACTCAATCAATCGTATTCAACCGCTTGATCTCGTTAGTGATCTCACAGGTTATAAGCCCTCTCTAACCTTCCCTATAATCGCATTTGACAAAGCGCATCGAGCGCATCGTCAGCTTCAACTTCAACAAGGCGCTGCAGCACCGGGCCAAAAGAAGCAACGCGACCTCGTCGACTTAACGACTCGCCCGCTCGCCTACAAGCCAGCCTCGCCATATAAAGATTATCGCCAACACTTGTTGTACAGCAACCCCTCCCTCGAATTATTTATCGATTTAATTAAACCCATCATCGAATTAAGCGATTCAATTAAGTTAATTAAATTAATTAGCGGCTAGTCTAGCGACTACCAACTTTCTTCTTCTTAATATATCGATAAACCCTCCTATACTTACAACGACTATTAGCTTGTTACTAGTTCCCCTCCTCGGCGACTATAATATCGCCAACTGGTATTAAGGACTTATAGCCGAGTTCGACTGTTTTCAACTCGCCGAATACATCTTTAAGACAATCCTAGAGCCCGATAAGGCAATAGAGCCCGAAAAGTATAATACCTAGTAGATTAAACGTACTAACGCTAATAAGATCCTGCTCTCTACCTGTGAAGGCGTGATTCCACGAGAGGCAAGGCTGCACGATTAGAAGCCACAAATCAAAGTAATATTAAGTGTAAAGAAGGAAGAGGAAAGTAAACAAACGCTAGCAAGGTGAATCCGAGCATATAAACCGATTCTGCCAATCGTTGCCGCCTTCCTAATCCGTACTGTCTATCGATAAGAGTATAAGCCTTATTCTATCCGATGTGCTATACTGCCGGTACCCTGTGCCCGGTACCTCTATCGCCCAGTAGCTAGTACTTTGGGCACCTGTCCAGCTATACTATAATATTACCCCCCCCTCGGAAAAAAGGCTTAGCCCTAGAGCCGAAAGAAAGAAAAGAATAAAGATGAAAGATAATTGTTAAATATATAAAACGAATAAGGAAATAGGTAGTGTTATTGTATTAATTAGTCTAATTTATTATATTGCAATAAACGATATGGATATAGTAAAAGTAAAAATAAACTTTATATTAAGATTTGCGACTGTATTTTCAATTTGGTTATTGTACCCTAAAGGTTTGTAAAAAAAATTACTTTTAATTGGACTTAAACGGGTACGTTTTGGGTAGAGGATAGATATTTTAAATTAGCGCAACGAATATTGTAGGTTATTACTCTATACTACTATACTATATACTATTCTATACCCGTTATTCAATTTACTAATAACTCTCCCTTAATAATTACCTTACTTCCTTCGCCCCCTACGTACTTTCGTTTATATAGACGTCTCGATTAGTAGGTTATCTTCTTTATACTCTTTAGTAATAGCGTCATTTTAAACTACTCTTTTCTAAGCTATCAATCGCTTAGGTAGTCCCGGCTTATAGGGATTCTTATTATAGAAGTTTTGTAGTTTCTCCATTATATTTTTAAAATTCTCCGTTAACTACTACTCTAAATTGGGATCCTAGCCCTTCTATTATACTTAGTAGAATAGTTTTCCGTTACTTATTTTCGAAATTAGGACTTCCTTAACTTCCTATTCTTTAATTTTTAATTCTCCGCTTTTATCGCCTTTTAATATAATTCTTTTAGGGTTTTCCTTAACTTAGCTAAGGAGGGGGTTCGCCGTATCCTTCCTCAAATAGTCTATATAGAATACTTTACTTCCCTTCTAGCTATTTAGTAATTTTAATTCGTATAAGAATCCCTTTATATTTAATATTTTATAAGGAATACGGGTAAGTGGGTAGTCGAATTTGTCGTTTGGCTTGGTAGTCGCCTACCCTTTTTTAATAATGAAAATCCGATCCCCTACTTTGAAGTTTGGTTCTCGTCGGTATCGGTTTGTTTACTTAGTTTATTAGTTTTACGCTTTATTAATTAATACTCTAGCCTACTTATAATAATTATAGATAATTTCAATTAGCTTTTGAGCTTCCCTCCGTAGTAAGTTGCCTTTTACCGGTATTATTCGTTTATTCTAGTAGAAAGGGAAGTTGATTGGGAAGCTGAATAGTACCTTATACGGCGTTAATCCTCCTAAACTATCGTAGGGTAGTAATATTTGAATTACATTTATAGTTGGTATAGCTTCTACTTAATTATTTTAATTATAATTTATAAATAGTCGCAACCGCTAATCTACGTATTAGTTTATAATTTCGGCCTAACCTACTATTTGGGAGTATCTTAATAAATTTAGTTTCTACTAGATACTTAGGATTTTTACTAACTCCTGCGTAAACTCGGCTATAAACTATAGCCCTCTATCGTTTATTACCTCCTTAAGCAGTCTGTGAATTCTATATAGGCCTTCGTAGTATAGTAGCGCCGCTTACTTTACTATAACGGTTGTATAATAGGGTATATACTATAATAATTTCGATAGTCTATTTACTATAATTATTAAGTTGTCTAATCCGTTTCGTCCCTTTAGTATTAATTTAAAGTCTATTACAACGGACTGCCAACCTTTCGTTTTAAGTTCTATAGGCTGGGGGTGTAATAGTCCTAGCGTCTTATCCTTTAGTATTTTAAAGGATCTACATACCTAATAGTTATTTATATATTAGTTGATATTAGCGGGTATCCCTAGCTACTAATACTATTTTACAACCAATCTTTTAATTTTATTTCGTCCTAAATAGATTATTAATAGGGATTTATAGAGTAGTTTAATTACCGCTGTCCTTAATTTACTATTATCGTCTCCTATAATTACTAAACGTCCGTTATATAGGAGTAATCTATTTTATATTCCTAAATATTTATTACCCTATTCTACCTTCGCCTAATATACTAATAACTTTTTATTATTTTAGTTAGCTGCTAGTATCTAATCTATTAATAGGATATTTAGGGACTCCTTTTTATTATTGGTATTTAAATTGAAGATTGCGGACAATTCCGCCTCCGGCGTTTCTTCCTTATTTCTAATATATACGAAATATCCCTCCTATATAGGCTTTAAAAGGCGTAGTATCCTTTGGTCGTCCTTCTTCTATAGTATAATCTTTAATTCTTCCAACTTCCTAAATAGTAAGTCCGTTACGATATTATCTTTACTGGGTCGGTATATTATTTTAAAGTCGAATTTTAATAATAATTCGGACTAGGCCGCCTATTTGGAATTTAGTAGTCGTTTAGTAGCGAAATACTCTAATGCCTAATAATCGGTAAATACTGTGAATTCTCCTCCCTTGAGTTTGGGACGCTATAGCTTTATTATTTTAACTACGGCTAGTAGTTCTTTATTATAGATCGAGTAGTTGAGCTTTACTAGTGCTATAGTTTTTAAATAAAAGGCTATAGGGTGCTACGTATTATCCGGTCCTTTCTAGGATAGTACTCCGGCGTATACCCTATCCGATACGTCGGTTTTTAATCTAGTTTTCCGTCCGAACTGGTAGTACAAAAGTATTAGCGTATTAGTAAGTATATCTTTAAAGTTATTGAAGGCCCTCTAATATTCTTTTGTCTAGTCGAAGGTTTTATTCTTTTTAATTAAAGCGTTAAGAGGTTTTATAATCCGGCTATAGTCCTTTATAAATTTGCGATAGAAGTTGTAGAACTTTAAGAAAGTTTGTAAGGCTTTTAGAGAACTAGGTTTCGGCTACTCCCTTACTGCTAATACTTTATTAGGATCTACTAATACCCCTTCGGTACTAATAATAAAACCTAAGAATTTAGTCCTTATAATATAGAATTCGTATTTCTTAATATCGGTTTACAACCCTGCCTCCTATAATCTTTTTAGGACTTTTTTAATATAAATGCGGTAATTTGCTAATATATCCGAAAATATTAGGATATTATCGATATATACACTATAAAAGTTCTAATACTTTATTAATTCGTTATTAATAAACCATTAAAAGGAGGACGGCCCTCTATATAACCTAAATAGTAGTACTCTATATCGGTAGGCGCTAAAGCTAATTCTAAAGGTAGTAAGATCCTCCTGCCCTACCGCCATTCGAATTCGATGGAAGGCTTGACGAATATTAATTTTAGTAAAAATCTTTACTTTATTAATACGGGCTAGAATTTCTTTAATTAAGGGTAATAAATAGCGGTCTTTTTATAAAATAGCGTTTAATTTCCAATAATCTACGTAAAATTATAATCCCCTACTATTGGGTTTTAGTATAAATAGTACCGGCGTTGCCTATAGAGCTGAATTAGCTTCGATAAAACCTTTCTACAAATTTTTAGTAATATATCGCCTATACTCTTCCAATTTATTAAACGTTATACAATATAAGGGGTTAACTTTTAACTCTTCGGGGTAGTAACCGGCTAATATTTTAATTTTATAATCGATCCCGGTTCTAAAGCTAGGAAGCGTATCCGACTATACTTTACTAAAAACTTCCAACTCTTCCGGATTATAATAATTCGAAGGAACCTTTTTAAATACTAAGCGTTATAGCTCCTTATTATTTTCCTTTAAGGATAATAATTCTCTTCTTTTAGATTCGATTAATCTATTAATTTTATAAAGGCTCGTAGTCTCCGGCTTCAACTTCTTTTTCAAATATATATTAAAAATATTACTATTTACTATTATTAGGTTAATTAGGCAACGTTTAACCTATCCCTATTCCTTTTTCAATTAATAAGGATTTTGTTCGTCTTAGTATAGGAATATTTGGGCTATAATTGCCGGCTTCTTTTTCTCAATCGGAGTCTCTTCTATATTCTTAGCTAACTCTCGGGTTATTCGGTTTAGGGTACGTTCCTAATAGTTTAATAATAGTAACCTAATCGGTAATATTTAGTTTAAATCTACCGGTCTCCAATCTATTATATATATTTCAGCATTACTTTACGGTTCTTTTATAGCGGGGGCAGAGGATTCTTAGGTATTTTATTCCTATAGAATTTCCCTAGTAAATTGTTCGAATTCCTATAAACGGACTATTACTAACTATTATCTCCTTTCTTAAACGCGTTTCCCTACTTCTCTTCTTATATCCTCCTACTTCATTAATTCCTTATAGTATATTATATCTTCCTAGAATAAGGGGTCCTTAACCAATGAACCTATCTATCCCATATCGATATCCTTAAAGTCCGGTACTAGGACTACGTTATTTAAAAAAATAAGAATATCCTTTCGATAGTCCGGTAATATATTGTACCTTACTAACTACATTTTACTAATAATTATATCGACCTTTAATATTAATAGGACTAATAATTATTAATTTTAGTAGGTTATACTATCGATACGGACGTATCCTTTAAGTACGTTTTTAATTTCATCCGGCTTTACTTTCTTAAAGGGTATAACTAACCCGGGCGTAAAGTCCGAATATTCTTTAAACTTAAGCCTTTTCTTTAATTTATTAACGAATATCTAATTTATAAGTAGGGTATTATTTACTCCCGTATCTACTAATGTACATCTTATTATAATAAATAATCTATTATTTATTATAATATAGTTAATTAAAAATTGCCTTCCCCCTCCTAAATAGTCTTTAAAGTTAAAATTAGAGTATATTTTACTATTAATTAATATATTTTTATAATTAACGTTACTAATTTAGATAGATAGTTCCCTTAGGATAGAACACTCATTTCTTAGGGTGTCTAATTTTCCGAATTATCCTCCTCGGAACTATTACTAGAGATTTTTGTTTCCTTATTACGTTGGTTCTCTATTTTAAATTCCTCGGCGTCGGTCTTAATTGGCCCCTAGGTTTAATCCGCAATAGTATTTAACTCTATTTCTAACGCTACTTCTATTAATAAGATTTTAGCCTTATCCGGGCATTTTAGAGACTAATATCCTACTTTACAATAATTGAAGTATTAATTTTCAATATATAACTTTTTTATTTCCTCGAAAGTAGGACGCTAGTATTTTAGGGTGAAGGTAGGGATTTGAGGAGTAACTATTTTCTTTACCGTTATTTTCTTATTGTATAGTCTCTAATCTTTAGTTAATCTTTTAATATTAGGGTCTAAGGATTAAAAAAGGATATAATAGTCTTCGAATATCTTATACTCCTTTAAATAGATTATTTCCGCTAGGATAGTAAATTTCTAAATTACTTTATACTTTATATCCCTCTTCTATAGTAATTTAGGGACTATATAGCGGCCGGTTAATTAGACGAAGGTAGTCTTAAAGTTTTAAAATTGGTCCGACGGTTTTATTTTTAGCCTTTTATATTTTTAAATAGCCGTCTCCTTAGTAGTATAATTATAATAGTTATTCTAAAGGTACTCTAGTAAGTCGTCTACCATTTCGATAGTCTCGGAATACTCTCCATTGAAGTAAGGGAGAATCCCTTCGGATACTTAGCCTCCTAAGCGTAAGTAGACCTCCCTAATACAAGTATCTTTATCTACGAAATAGTCGGCGTTAACTTTTAACTTATATTTTATTTATAGTATCTAAATATTAAACAATACCTTATCGACGTTTAAATTATTATAAAAAGTAGACGGATCCGCTACCTTAATTAACCTCTTACTTTAGGGTACTACACTTAAAGGCCCTATAGGTACGAATCCTCGAATACTTCGGAATAATAGTAATAATAGTCGTAGGATCCTATTCGGGCGGCCTTTATCGCTACTATAGTCCGAAGAGTTATTATCCGACAGGTCGCCGCCGGGCAGATTAGTATAGGTACGGGTTTTTACTATATCGTAGCAAAATTCCTTACCATTCCCTATAGGATTATTACAGTTATATTTATCTTCGGTTACAATAGACGTTCTACGTTTATTAGGCTCGCAGGGGTGACTACTTTCGGGTAGGGTAATTTATAGTAGTAGTATAGTTATAAGAGAGGCGATTATTTGAGTAAACAATTAGTTTTATTCCTTAAGGGTACGAAATTACTATTCGAACTCATCGGGGATTCCTCCGGTTTCCCTACTCTTTACGTCGTCTTTAGTACGGAGCTTAGAAACCTCGTAAATTAGGCGGGCGTTATTTTAATATAATTAATATACTTAATTAGTAAAATAAAGAACTTAAGTATCCAAATTTATAATATCATTACTTACTTTGTCTATAATAGTAGGAATATCTCGATATATATCGTTGAACGCTTCATTAAAAATGATATAGCCTTTAAACTCTTACTATATTACTTTAGAATTAAATTTGTACGCTTGGTAAAAGGCTACTTCGTCTATAAACTTATTAATAATATTAAAATTATAGTTTCCTAACTGTTTACTAGTCTTTACTATTTTTAAGATAGGCCGAAATAGTACAATCTCTCTATAGCTATCGATCTATACTTTATAAATTATATTAACTCGGGCCATCAATTCGTTAATTAGTATTTTATAATTGAAGTTTTAATACGGGAATTTAGTATAGTAGTATAATTTACGGAGGTACTTGCTGCGGTAATTTAGTATCGTTAGCACTCGATTAACTTCGTTTTAAATTGCAACTTCTACTTCCGATTTAGTAAAGATTTTATAAATCTTTATATCTTTTAAGACCTTCTATATCGGAATATTCGAAATAATATATAAACGGTCGGAGTTTAATTTAATCTAACGAAGTAGTTACCCCGGGTTCCAATTTAAGGTCGGGGCTTTTATAGGGAGTATCGTTGAATTAAGAGACTTTTTAATAGCCTACTTCGCTAGTAGGGGGTTTGAAGTCGAAGGTTTAACCGTTCTAGTTGGTCTTAAGATATTAATTGTATAACTTTTCCCTTTTAGTTAGTTGCGGGCGTTATATAGTACCGTCTAAGGGTCTACAAATAGGGGTTCGCCCTTCTTCTTAGTACTTTTAAGGAAGGGGAACGAATTATTAACGTTTTCTATATAAGGTAATTAATATCCTATTTATTTAGTCGGAGTAATTGGTATTTTTAGGGGTTTATCTTCCCCCTAAGGGTTGTACGTAATATTGTTAAGGGTCGAGGCCGCTTTCAGTTTAAATAGGTCTATAGTAGTAAATAAATTTAAATTAGAATTATCCTTAGGTTAACCTCCTAATTAAATAAATAGGTTATATAAGTTAATAATAGGTCGGAAACTACCGTCGTTATTTATTAAATTGAATAAATATACTTCTTCTTTAGGGCTAGGGTTCGAGATAAGCCTAAAGTTTAAATTAGAAGCTCCCGGACTGGGGTAGGCGTATTTACCGTAATTATAGTATTCTCCGGCGTTAGATATTGTATAACGGACTCAGTCCGAGGCGGAAGAAGAAGGGGGGGGTATTACTTACTATATCGCTACGCGCACGTTTATTGTAAGACTTAATAATCCTCAATAAATAATCGCAATCAATTACCTCAAACGTCCTAATTTCTCTATAAATAGGACCAGTCGCTACTAAGCGTACTAATTTAGGTAGGATATTTTAAGGCCGTCCCCGGTTATAAAAGAAGATACTTAATATTATATAAAGGCGTAATTCTACGAGAGGCAAGGTTATACGATTAGAAGCTACAAATTAAAGTAATATTAAGTATAAAAAAGGAAGAGGAAAGTAAATAAACGCTGGCAAGGTGAATCCGAGTATATAAACCGATTCTGCCAATCGTTGCCGCCTTCCTAATCCGTACTATCTATCGATAAGAGCATAAGCCTCATTCCATCCGATGTGCCATACTGCCGGTGCCCTGTGCCCGGCACCTCCATCGCCCAGTAGCTAGTACTCTGGGCACCTGTCCAGCCATGCTATGACACTACCCTTAAGAACCCCAATATCAATATTATTTTAAATATTAATAGTTAGGATAGAACCGGTAGAGACTTAAAGGTTATATATAATCTTATTTAGTTTTATATCGCCCTTATTACTAAAGAGGCTTATAATAAAGTTCTCGCCGAATACTTAACTATTAAGTACGCTAATTTCAATACTATAGCTTCTTTCCTTAACCGTTATACCTTACTACGTAAGTATATTAAAGACGTAAAATTCAAAATCGACAATAACTTCGAACTTACCTTCCTTTACAACGCTATAAAGGCCGCCTACCCTATCGATACTAGATATTAGGCAGCTGCCTTAGAAGTTAAAAAGCTAGATATTGGTTCTTTCTTAATTAAATTCGGTAATATTAATAATATTAAATCCCGTACTAATATTAATATTAATATTTAGAGGATAATTAATAATACTAATAATATTAATAAGAATAATAATAATAGTAGCTTAACTAATAAGAAGAAGGATAATAATAAGAAAATCGATTATACTAATTATAATAAGAAGATCTACCCTACTTAGAAGTACATCTCCTATAGTTATTACGTTAGCAAGAAGGCTAATATCTACTAGGTTTACTTCCCTAAGCAGGCGCCTAATACGTAAAAGCCTAAGAAGGATATATTAACTAAGAAGGTAACTGCTACCGCTAGTACTAATACCCTCGCCAATAACGCTTCAACCAATTTAACTACTCCCGCTATTATTAACTCTACTTTATTATATAGAGGTAGAATATTTATAGGTATATCGGGCATAAGTAGTAATATAGATTTTTATTAGAGCCCCTAGCCGACGCCGTTGAACGTATTAACTATACTTAGAATAGTAATTAATTAATCGATTATTTTCAATTACAATTTCAATATACCCACAGTAATTCAACTAAAGACCAACAGGCTCTAAGGCAATATTAACAACTAGACAGCATTCGAAATCTAATTATTTACAACTCTAATTATACTAATAATATTTTTAACTACCTTAAATAGTTTATAGATATATAACTACTCCCACATCCATCAATTCATACAATTAGAGACGGCACCTCGACTTACGCTTACTATATAGGCACTATTAAATTAACTATAACTACTTTAAATAATATAACTATTAAGGTTAGAATTAAGGATTGTATCTATAATCCTTTTACCCTAGTAAATTTATTAATTATAAGAGGTCTTTTCAATAATAATATAGTTTGGGATATAAAGTCTAACTAGATATTAGTATATAGTAAAGTTACAATTTAGTGTAAATAAATTAACGACTTTTCCGTCCTTTTAATATATATTTAACTAAACTTCCCCTAAAACGTTCGCTATACTATAATAGCTTTAATTAATTATTTAATAATATACTATCGCTTTATATATATAAATAAAAATTAAGTCCTTAAAGCTTATAAAACGGCTGGTATTAAGCTAAGTAATACTTATAAGTATTTTTGCGAAGTATACATTAAAACTAAAGTATACAATATAATTCCTAAAATCGCCAATAAAGTAACTACTTAATTAATAGCTTATATTTATATTAATATCGTCTCCTATATTCTTTTAGGCTATAAAGGCTATAAATATATAATTTATTTTATTAATTAAATCACCGGCTTCTATTAGGTAAGGTTTATAGTTAATAAGGGCGATACCTTTATATAAATTAAAGAGTTTAAGAAGTAGGCTAAGCTTTAAAGTAGCTTTAAAATTAGGGTATTTAGTCTTAATAGCGGTCTAGAGTTTAATTTTAGTACTAAGGAATTTCAATATAGTAAAATCGTTGAGTAGGTACGTACAAAAGGTATTGAGCTTTTAAAATTAATACTCTATACCCTATAAATATAAGGTAAAATCGAGAAGGTTAGTACTATTATTATATAATACGTTAGAATTTTAATATTAGATTTGAATATCCTAAAGTATCTATAGCTATTTATTATTAATTATATTATTAGAGTGTTTAATTTACTACCTTCTAAAGTTAATATTAGAGGTAAGAGTCTATAGGAATTGCTCATTGAAGTAGCCAATTTCCTAAATGAAATTAAATAATTATATTTCAAGTATTTAAAGTCTTACTTTTATACGGTTTACTATTTTATTAAATTAGAAAAGCGATTATAAGGCGATAAATTTCGTACTAAAGTATAGAAGGGTTATTTTATCGGCTTTAATAATATTTATAATTGTATTGTATTTATTTAGAATCCTTATATTAGCGAAATTATTAGAGCTAGCGTAGTAACTTTTCTTAAAGAAGACCTAATTAACTATAAAGATCCAGTCTATAATAATAATAGTAATATTATTGAATATTATATTATATTTTCTAATTAAATAGTCGATAAAATTAATAAAGTAGCAAACAGCGGCTACTAAATTTGGGTTAAAGTGGATAGTACAGTTCTATAATTATATTTATAGAAGCTATTAATATAATAGGCAGTCTAGCTACTATAATAAGAAGTTAAAAAGACGTGGGAAATAACGATTATACTACTATTCTCACTAGAGGTTATACCAGTACCTTCAACTGCTCCCGTTGCGCCGGCTACCGTAACTGCTCTAATTACTTCAATTACTCTAGCGATTATAGTACTACCCTAGACTATTCTAATTAATACGGCGCTGCTAGTATTACTATTACTAACCCCGATACTAATACCAAACTCTCTAGTACCCTCGTTACTAGATCCACTATAATAATAACCGTTAAACTTACTAATTAAAGATATTATCGAGTATAACGACAATCTTCTTAATCTTAAAAATTTTAATAAAGAAGACCCTATACCCCGCGACCGTAATTGCAACCAACGCGATTCTAACGAGATGACTGTTTATACTACTCCAGGCACCCTACTACCCAATAGCCTTCAATAACCCGCTTTAGCAGTTCGATTGCTACCAATTAGCATACCGAACCCTACTCGTATACGACAATATACCCCATCGCTGGCATTTCGAATTAGCAAGTTACAATTTCAATTAAAGAACCTAGAGAAATAAACCTCGAATTCGGACCCTCCGAACCCGAATTCGGGCCCTCCGATTTCAAATTCGGGCCCTACAATAATTCCGTCAAACCCTATAAACTAATAATCTATATAGGTATAAGAATAAAGAAGCCAACCCTCTAAGTCTAGTGCGTAAGTACTACGTATAGAAGTAAGCGAAGGCAGACCTCGTTATTCTACGGCTAAACCAATAAATTTCAAATATAATATCCAACGGGTAAAAGATAGCGATAGCAATATTATTCAAAATTCGGTAGATTTACTTAATAATTTTTACAATATAATAGAGGGTTATTTAATAAGACGTACAATACCTATATACTACCTTACTACCATTAAAATTAATTACAATATAGTAATTATCGCTACCGATAAAACTTAGCGTTTTATACCTAAGAATTATCGAATTGTACGAAAGTAAAAGAACTTTGAATTATATTGGTTGCTAGCTATAGAAAAGTAGGTTAAGGTATTCAAAGATAGGGGAGTTTATACCTTAGTTCCTAAATTTAGAAAGATAGAAGTTCTACCGGGAAAATAAATATATAACGAGAAGTTTAATATCGATATTAAAGATTAGAAAACTAGAGCCAAATAGGTAGTTTATAGTAATTTCGAATAAAGTAATTAGGCGGTTTAAAAGATATATATAGCAGTAATACACTCAATTAATATAAGATTATTCTTAGCTATTATAGCTATAAATAATTATAAGTATTATTAGTTCGATTTCGATACTACCTTTTTAAACGCGCCTATACCCAACAATATCTAATATTACGTTAAATAGCCGATAGTACTTAAGAAGCCTATACCCGGTTATAATAAAGGAAACGTAATATATTAATTTACTAAGGTACTCTACGGTTTTAAACGTTCCTTACTTTACTAATTTAATATTCTCATACTAGTACTTAAAGAAGCCGGCTTTATACTAATCTCTATAAATTCTTACTTACTTACTAATAGAGTATTAGGAGCGCTACTAATACTATACATTAACGACCTTCTTGTAGCGGCACTTACTATCGCTATAGTAAATTAAGTTAAAGACCAACTAGTTAACTATTTCAAACTTAAAGAGTTGGAATAAGTATATATATTCCTAGGTTATAATATCGTAAGGGACCGCTAGACTTGTACAGTCTTTATATCCTAATAGCGATATACTAAATCGGTTATCGCTAAGTTTAATAACGGTAAGCTCTACGGCGTTAAAATACTATAGCCACCGGACTATAAGATCTATAGGGGTAATAATATATTACTAGAAGAAACTAAATCTTACCCTAAGAAGACTAGTTTATTAAATTAGTTATTAATAAGCACCCGGCTAGATATCGCTTTTACTATTAATAAACTATTAGAGGGTATTAAGAAGCCTACTAACCGTTATTTAGCCGTTATAAAGTATTTATAGCGGTATTTATTTGAATACCCCAACTTAGGTATTGAACTAGGCGGCATACTCTTACTATTAATAGCCCTATCCTTCTACACGTATATAAACGTATCCTTTACCGACGATATTCCTTTAAGGAAGAGTACTATAGACTATATTGTATTTTTTATTTATAGCCCCGTCCTTTAAAAGTTTAAACGATAGGATTTTATTACAATTAGTACGATAGAGGTAGAATTTATTAACCTAGTGCCTATAGTTAAGGCCTTCGATTGGGTTGGTAGTATATTAGATGATTTGAATATGAATCTGGGCCTCTATAAGATTAATAGGATTCTTTATACGGATAGTAGTAACGCTAAAGACTAGATTCTCAACCCTAATATTCTAGCTAGAAATCGATATATCGATATACGGTATAAATAGTTGATTTAAGAGGTGGGCAGGAAGGCATTTGCAATAGAGCACTTACCGGGTGATAAAATGCCGGCTGACGGTCTAACAAAGCCGCTGAAGCTAGATAAGCACGCGAGATTTATTAAATTAATAGGTATAGTCCAGAAGAAGATTCCCTAGGCTTGAAATATCGTTAACACCATAAAAGTTATTATAATGTAAATAGTATAGAAGATTAGATACTCTTTGGCAATCTTCCAATCTATAGGGGTGTATTAGTGGGTCCCTGGCATTCACTGGGCCCAGTCCCCACTCTATACCCTACCCAGACCGTACTACATCTAGCCTTCTAGACTCTACCAGTCTCCCTCTTCCTCTCTCCTCCTCTCCATAGCACACACTCAATCAATCGTATTCAACCGCTTGATCTCGTTGGTGATCTTACAGTTTATCTATGGGAGAGCGGACGGGATCCCGAGTTTTCTACTATCTATGGCCGTATGTACTTTTAGTGCCAAAAGAATAGTGTTGTATATTTCATTCAACCCCAAAGATGCTACAAGTTCACGACACGACAAAAGTCCCCAACTACCTCTAGAGGTACGCAAGCACAATTTCGTAAAATGCTTCACGATACGATGTGATTCATTCCTATGAGAAACCATTCAATACCTGTCCTTATTCACTCATTTCTTCCTCCTCTTCCTCTTCCTCTTCCTCTTCTTGTCCCTCTCCTTCATCCTCCTCTCCATCTTCCCTCTTCTCCCTAACCCACGCCTTCCAATCAACCCTCTCCCTTTCCACCCCTTCCCACTCATCCCATCCCCTCTCCTTTTCCTTGGTACCTTCCCCAAACGCCGCCCCCAGTCCACAAAGATGTCTCATGGTCGGCCGCCCATGCGGACAATTCCACGGCTTCTCCATCTCGCCCATATGCCTTACCACCTTCTCCATCTGCGGTCGACTCAACGCCCGTCCGATCATGATGCTGCTCCTGCACGCTCTCATGGCAAACATCTTTCTCACTTTGGAAGGCCTCGGTATCGCCGTGGTGGCGCTCGAAGTCGGGTTATCCCCCAGCAGGAAGATCAGTTCCTCCAAATCTGCTACGCCGAAAGTCGTCTCGCGCGAAAGGGGAAGAGATAAAAGCTGGCAGCGAGAACCGACAGCGGACTCGCCTGAGGTATCGACGCGCACTTGGAACCCGTTGGCCGCGAGCGCAGGTAGGTGTTCGAGGATGATTTCTTCTTCGACGGCGGTGAGGGTCAGCGGTTTGGGCTGGACGAGACGCTGGGATTGCACGGTGGTGATAGATTGGAGGCGCTCAAAGTTGTACTTTTCGTCCGAGGCATGTTGGTCGATGATGAAGAGTTCATCGTCTTCCTGAGTGGTGGCAGCGGGGCTTTGTTGAGTTGGGGAATGTTCTGATGAATGAGAAGAGGAAGCTTCCCTGACGGCAATGATGAAGCCGAGATTGAACTGGCCGACGATTTTCATTTTGGCAAAGTCGGATTTGGATATTTTGAGGGAGAGTTTCTCTTCGGCGTCGGCAGCGTCGAGACCTATGGTTGGTTTCCCATCGCTGCTCTCTTGTGTAGACGAGGTAGCTGTGCCCGCTCTCGGTAGATACTTTGCCCAGGTTTCCATACGAGAACGGATGTCGCCTTCGCTTGTCTTTAGACGTTGGATAAGGTTGAAAGTCAAGTCTTTCCGTTTCAGTCGTCCTTTCACGAAACTCTGAGATCGCTTTTCGCCCTCTTCAGTGGGCTCATTTGCTTTTTTCTCAGCTGCTTTGATCATTTCTTGCACCTTCTTCTCTTCTCTAGCCTTCTTCTCGTCTTCATCAATGTACTCCTCGTCATCGTCGCCATGATGACAACACTCGGAAGGTGCATCTTCTGAATGTTCAACTTCGCCATTATCATCACCCTCCGCCACACTTTGAGTGGTCTGGCCACTGATGGGACCATTGCCCTCTTCATCAGCTGGGCCATTTTCACGAGCTGAGTGTTCAGCTTGTTCGTCAACATCATCATACTCAACTGCGGGCGCATCTTTCGTTTGGCTCACGAAAAGTGCTTCCTCATCGGAATCCACTCCTTTCTCTTCCTCATCGACCATTTCCACATCCTCAATCGTCATTTCGAGGTCCTTTGGTACCCCGCGAGATGCACCACCCGAAGCAGAAAACAGCTGGGTCAAACGGCCACCGAAAGAAGGCACGGGCACGGTCCTAACCCCTTTCGTTGGGGAATTCCCAAGACTGACTGACCTCATGCCCTCCGACAGTCGGGACCTTTTATTGGACGAACCAATGACGCTGGTGATGGAATGACCGCCAATAGTGATCGTTGCCACCTCCTCTTGTGCTGACCTTTTCGGTGGACGTGGTATTGACAAGAGGCTTCCTTTTGGAATAGGTGGCTGAGATGGGGGTGGAATGGATGACATTGGCAGTTCTTCTCTATCCATTTCCATATCATCGACCACGTCCTGAGTCATCGAATTGTCCTCCACGTCTTGGTTGTCTTCTGCAGTATCCTGTTCGGCGTCCGACTCGGCGTCCTTTGTGTCATATCTTCCAGCCATTTTCGGAGATTGTGGCACCTTTTCGACAGGCGATTTCTCCCTTCTGCTGTCACTCGCGTTGATAGCAGCTGAAACTGATTGTTTCCGGGCCTCAGACTTTCGCTCAAGCCACCGGGCGAGTAGGTTTGACGCCTGTGTGTTAGCAGGTGTTGATCTGGATTGCCCAGCCTTCGTTTCCGAACCAGTAGATAAAGTATTTGGCGCGTTATCTTCATCGCTGGCGGCCTCATCCGAGTCCTCATTGACAGCACACCTAGTTTCCCTGTTGCCCTCTGGTCCGTTTTCAGGTCTACTTGTAGGCAGAGAACTGCCCGGTTCTTCCGATGCATCTCTGCTATCTTTCCCTCGAGCCGGGGTCAATGACCCCAAAGGGACTGTTGATGGCCCCCTGAAGGTTGAGCCTTTGAGTGGTTGAGTGTGTGAGACGGGGATTGTGACATCTTGCAACTCAAAAAGCTCTATCAAGGACTCCCTCAAGTTATCCAGCATTTGTCCTTGATCGTGAAGTAAGATAGTGCGCTTGTCTGGACTGACATTGACATCATAAAGGTGCGTGTCCAGCTGAATATCAGCAAATATAAAAGGCGATTGAGTCGAGTTATATGACCGATAGACCTCATTGAAGACCTTGGCAAACTGAGGCAACCCACACGGTCTTCCATTGACGTAGAACATTTGCCGATCTGGCGTCTGGCGGCCTTCTCCGTGAGCTGGGCGAGAGATGTGTCCACAAATGCGAACCTCGGTCATGGCGTCGTCGTCCTGAGCGGTCACCTTGGCCAGGAGTCCAGTATTGGTAGGTTTTAGTTGCAGCCTGAGGTCCATAGCGATCAGGGCAGTCATTGTCTTTATGCCAAAGACGTTGATAATATTTTCTCGGGTGGTGGGGTTTCCCTTTGTCGAAAACAAGACCATCCGCTTTCCCTTGGTAGGCTGTTGCGACACTGTGAACTTGACGCCGGTTTGAATGCAGGCATACTGGTTAAGCAGGTTGACCACCTTGCCCCATTCTCGCTTAATGTTTCTTTCGAGCTCGCGGCGGCGGACAGGCAGACTCTTGAACAGGTTTTCGACTGAGACCGTTGTGCCTCGCTGACCGGAAACAACACTGGTGCTCTTGAGCTTTCCGGATGTCTCGAACTCAAGTTTGGTGGCCTTTGGCGCCTCTTTCTGGGTGCATGTCACGATGGTGAAGTGTGACAGGGCGCAAAGGGAGGACAAAGCCTCGCCTCGGAAGCCGAAGGTTTGTAGGGTTGACAGATCATCGTAGTTGGATAGTTTGGAAGTGTAGTGTTTTAGCGCGATGGATTCATAGTTGCTGGATGATATTCCACTGCCATTATCCTGGACTTCGATCGAATCGAGGCCTTGATTCTTAAATCGGACATCTGGTGATTTCTTCAGTGTTTGTTTCTATCTCGCACGGACAGATATCTTGCGACATACCGATTGTCGTCGCTCCAGCATCTAGGGCGTTTTCTACGAGTTCTTTGGCTACGGAGCAAAGGTCAACGATGACTTGACCAGATTGGATCTGATGGATCTGGAGGACGGAAAAGCAAGATCAGTTGAACTTTCTTTGTGCCGGGCTACCATTTGAAAGTAGGCGAACCGTGCTCGGATCAATAGCCTTGATGGCGCCATCTGAGGCCATTCTATTCCCAAACCTGATATTTATGCTATACAGAGCTCATTGATCTTGGTCGGTGGATAATTGAACAATTCGATATCCAGGTTTGGGACGGGTTTAGGTTGGAGTTACTGTCGTCACTGCATGGCTGGACATGTCGGAGATACCCGACCGTGATGGAGGTTTTGTTTGGGAGACGTGACGGCTGCCTACCAGGATATGCCCACGCGTAAAGTGGTTGTGGCTTGGCGCGTTTTAGCGGTGGATCCACAGCGTAAGATACGCCAAAGTTACGCCATGTCAGTCTACTGTGCCACAGCGCATCAACCCCACTGCACCATGCAAAGCTGCCCCTAAGCGCTAGTCAGAATTAGGTAGCCGCTTCCTGTCTACAAATTCTAAACTTTGACCTCGTCGATGTCGTCGTTCCAGCAGACATATTTCTGGTCCTTCAATGCCGTGAGGATCCATTTTCGTGTATGATCCTCATCGATTATTTGAGCAATTAGAATGGGAGGCCTCTCACTCTGCCCATCCTCACATTGCGGTTTTCTAATCGAGCAACTTTGGCTGTCAATCTTGACCGGCTGGGTGGGTGGTACGCCTCATGATCGTCAGGGTCATTGCCAAACCTCCACCCATGCCCGTTCGATACCGCGCAATGGCAGCACATCACTTCCTTTTGTTCTTTTCTTTCCGTGTTTTGAAGCCTTTCATCTGAGTTTCTTACACAGTAATGTTGACGAGCTACAGGGCAGATAACTCGGATTCACCAACTGCATGAGAACGGATCATTCTCTCTGACAACAAGTTCGGATAGGGACTGAGAAAGAGCTGTGCCGCAATAAACTCGCTAAACAGCAGCCATCAACTGAAACGTGTGGAAGTGGTTGGATGACGTTATGTGCAGTTCTTGGCAGGACGGCTGACTTCCGTTCATCTTCTGCGTACCCCAGCACTCTCGACCTTACAAAGACGTGGGCGTCACCACTGTCTTGAACTTGACAAGCGCCGGAGCTGAGCTCTGAGTGAGGAGAGAGGAGATAAGGTCCCGTCAATTCTGACGGTTAGCCGCCCCAAAGAACCCAGGCCGCCGACCAGTTCACGAGAACCGAGTGGCCAAACTACCAGTCGCACCGATATGTGCCAGGATGCGTGCCAAGTTGTCGAGACGTCAAAAGCGCCCTACAAGGTTGGAAGTTGAAGCTCAATAGATAAGGTAAGGCAAATCCGGGACGATAACAGCTTCAGATGCGCCTCTATCGTTGCTTTTGGCAACCCGGCGTTGGGAGACCGGCGAATGGATTGATGGCTGCTTCGTATTCATCCGATCGAGGCCAGCCAACAAAACACGAGACAATGGGCGGGCGTTGCCGTGCGGTACCATAAGTGGCCGTGGAAGTATAACCTATTTCTGGGAGGTTTATGAGGACCTGATCACGGAATATGATCACAGACGGTGAGAAGTACGACGCTGACCGGTTTTTGAAGCGCAATCACCAGGAATTAATATGCAATTCCACATACGAGCTGCAAGATAGAGGAGGGTGTTCGCTATGGTGTTGCAGTTTCGGTCATCCAACCCCCCAATCCTCCCAGTCGAAAACCGGGCTGACGACAACGGGCACTCGCGTAGCTGTTCTGGCCTCGGCTGGCTCACCTGCTGCCTGCGTAGAGCATATCGCAGCCATTTACAGTCCGTTCGTCATGACGAAAGATGTCTTGGCGGGTTAGTCGAATGTCATTGTTTTTTTTTTTTTTTTTTTTTCTTTGAAGCAGCTCGCCGCAAAGAGAGAAGGCCAGAAAAAGAACGCATCCGGCCCTCTCCGCTGCAAGGACCGAAACTCGCAATGGCACTGTGATTGCCTTGTCTGTACGTACCTTACAAGGTAAAGATCGCATCACTTCTAACCCACTCTGCATCAGGCGTATGGAGACAAGTTGTTTTTGTCCGTTTCAAAAAGCCCGGCATTGGCCTTGCCAACTTCTGGGGGATCAAGGTGACAAGATCCACCATTTGCCCCCTCTCATTCATCACCTACCTATAAGGGATATGATGTGTTTGAATGTTTCGATATATCATTACATTGCCTTGGTAATAATTCAAGTTCTATCGTACCGTGATCCTGGACCATGGTTTCTTTCTGCGGTACAGTCGATCGGGACATTGATGCATCACGCAAGAGCAATCCGCTGCGACCCACTGCCATTCATTCACTGTGCTGCTACCCACAGAAAAAGAAAAACATACAGACAGGCAACTCCCTGATTCCAATCTGTCGAATGAGAAGAGTGTGTCGAATCACGTCAAAACATTTCGGCCCGCAGCGAGGCTAGATTGTCGTGGGCTCGCGGAGGACGCGGAGGGCTGGGGCTGGCGGGCTGGGCGGGCGGGCAAGCACCGAAAGACCGCTGAATGACGAACCCCAATCGTCCGGGCCCTTGTCTCCATGGGATTGAGCCTTCAGGAGACGGCTGATTGGCTGGTGAGGATTGGAAACCCCCAAATCTCTCAAGTTCCTGAAGGGGGAGTCGAGCGGGTGTCCAAGGATTTTGCTGCGAAATCCCACGGGAGCCCACTGTGAGCCCACTGAGCCCGCAACCCCAAAATGCTTAGTTTTCCTTAGCTTCGGCTTTTTCTTTCAGTCGCGTTCCCATCCGGGCGATAACTACCTAACATCTTCCTCTTCTTTTACTCCTACTCCCGCCTCCCGCCTTTGCTCTCCTTTTCTTCCTTTTTGTCGCTTCTGGTCCCGCGCCTCTGGAAAATGAGATTGGGGTAATGTGCTACCTGAGCCTTGTCCCTGTCCTCGAGCGCCGAAGAATAGACTAGACGACAGAGATCCGATAGATTGTCACTCGGCGCATGGACATCGGTCCATTTGACACCTGCAGAGAGCCCAGGTACCTCGACACAGGTAGAGCCTGCCCACTCACAGGAAGCACGGGCAGCTGGAACTGGACCAGTCGAATCGAATCCCAACGCCATTTCCCCTTCGCGCTTGCAATCGCCTCCATTGATTGACGAGTAGGGAACTTCCATCGGCTGTCGGCCCCGTACTTGGCAACACCCTTCCCTCAACTTTACTCCAACTTCCGCCTTTGCAGATTCGCGTTTCGACATTGTAGAGATTCGACACTCTCGGAGCTGAGGCTCTTGTCCGTGAGCCCATCCATACCTCTTATCTCCCTCCACTCCCGAACGACCGGGCCACTGTCAAACATCCGATCTCCTCCCGACTTGGCTAAGCCTGCAGTAGCATTTTGTCTTGCATACGCCTCACCTGCCTGCTGGAGCCAACCGCATGCCACGACTCTGGAGCAGAGGCGACATCACACCAAATAAACTACCCGAAGATCAGAGGAAGAAAAAAAAAAAAGTCAGACCTTAAGAGCCACCCACCCGCGACACTGGCTGCGCTCTGCGCTTCCGACCAACCTACCCTGACCCGTTCGTTACCTGTTGTGGCACACCCAAGACCGCCCGCCACTGGCACCAACCCTGGAATGAGGACTCGGCTAGCTGGAACCTCAGAAGACGGCCATCTATGTCCTGTCGAGGCTCCTTTTCCCAATGTCGACTTCCTACTACACCAACAACTCCAGCAGGAGCAAGACGTGTACGCAAACTCGACAACAAACGCGACCGCATCCCCGCCGATAGCGCCCACATCAGTCCTTCCGCGACCCTCGCGACCCTCGCAGTCCTCGGCCGCCGAACGAACTAGTCCCGAGTCGCCCTCTGTGCGCCAGTCCCCTACCAAGCGCGATCGTAATCCCGGCCCTTCCTCTATCTCCGGCGCCGGTCCGTTGAATCTCGAGCACCAGTCTCCTTCTCAACAATCGCAAAACCAACAGCAACAACAACAACAACAACAACAGCAGTCTTTCTACGCACGAAGTAGGCGGTCCGGCAACTTCAATTGGAAACTGTCACACTCTCGGAATGGATCAATAGAGAAGCCTCCCCCCTCCTTCTTCTCTTCCTCCTTTTCACACTCGCCCTCCACTCCACCGCTCTCCCTCGGAGCCCCTGCGAACGGGGCCGCCCATTCAAAAGAGATGGAAAAGGAAGAGGAGCAAAAATTTGTTGGCAAGCGACCGAGGATACGAAGTCCATGGGCCATCACATTCGTGACCCTGCTCATCTCGATTCTGGGTATCGGCTTTCTGGCCCTCGTCCTGAATTCGTCCTTCACGCGACACATTGATCCCAAGGGTTGCCGCATGTCGTACATGCGCCCTGGCTACGCTAAGTTTGACGATTTCGACACGGAACATACTCGTTTCGCAAGCAAATACTCGCTATACCTTTATCGCGAACTGGGCATTGAGAATGATGCAAAGGTATGGGATGAAAGACCTTTTAGTGTACCATTTCCTCCCCCCTTTTTGCTTACTTTGCCTCTGTAGGTCAGGGGTGTTCCCGTCCTCTTCATCCCCGGAAACGCCGGTAGCTACAAGCAAGTTCGACCGATTGCCGCTGAAGCCGCCAATTACTTTCACGATGTATTACAACAAGACGAATCTGCTGTCAAGGCTGGTGCTCGAAGCCTCGACTTCTTCACAGTCGACTTCAACGAGGACATTACTGCCTTCCATGGCCAGACCCTGCTCGACCAAGCCGAGTACCTGAACGAAGCGATACGATATATCCTTTCGCTTTACCTTGATCGAACTCGCTCCGACCGAGACCCCAACCTGCCAGATCCGACATCAGTTATAGTCTTGGGTCACTCAATGGGTGGTGTAGTTGCCAGGACCATGCTCATCATGCCCAATTACCAGGCCAATTCCATCAACACCATCATTACCATGTCCGCCCCGCATGCTCGCCCCCCGGTTTCTTTCGACAGTGAGATTGTCAAGACGTACAAGGATATCAATGACTACTGGAGGCGCGCATACTCCCAACAATGGGCCAACAACAACCCTTTGTGGCACGTCACTTTGGTTTCCATTGCGGGCGGTGGTTTGGATACCGTTGTGCCATCGGATTACGCCAGCGTCGAATCACTTGTCCCCGATACGCATGGCTTTACCGTGTTCACTACGAGCATCCCAAACGTATGGACGAGCATGGATCATGCGGCAATCTTATGGTGCGATCAGTTCCGCAAGGCTTTGGTAAAGGCAATTTTCGACGTCGTGGACGTCAACAGAGCTGCCCAGACGAAGCCAAGGGCCGACAGAATGAGGGTCTTCAAGAGGTGGTTTCTTACAGGAATGGAGGAGGTGGCGGAGAAAATCGTGCCGTCCAAGGATCCTTCGACGCTGCTTACTCTTGAGGACAACCTGAGTTCCGTGATTGCGCAAGGGGAGCGCTTGGTGTTGAGGAGTCTGGGCGCGAGCGGCGCAGTGCGCGCTCATCTCTTGCCCATCCCTCCGTCAGGATCGCCTGAAGCAAAGCGCTTTACCCTCTTAACCGACCACAAACTGGATGTTTCCAGCGAAAGCGGGAGGCTGGAGGTTTTGTTCTGCAGTGTATTCCCAATGCAGCCTGGCCAGGCTGTAGCAGGCTTTGCGGCTCAGATTAACCTTGCTGGGGACAGTAGCGCTTCCACAAGGTTGGCGTGTAACAATGCGGCCTCGGATGTTGTTACTCTCCCAGCATCCCTTCGATCGTCGCAGTATCCCTTCTCTAAAGAAGGGGAGCCCCCGAAAACGCATTTCTCATATCTTCAGTATGACGTTGAGGATATCGCTGAGCATCAGTACGTTGCTGTAATCGAGAAGGCCCATACTCCGACCCCAGGCTTTGTGGTCGCCGAATTTAGCGATGTTTCTCAGTCACATCGTACAAGGCATATCAGTCTTCGGCGGCTCCTCGCTTTCGGCATGAAATTTCGCCTCCCCTCCTCGCGGCCGATGGTCTCCGAACTCAAGGTTCCCACTATGCAGTCAAGTCTGTTGGCATACAATCTGGAAATTAGCGAGCAAAACTGTGGTAAACAACAGGAGCTCTTCGCCCCGTTGATTCGACAGTATCTGACGGAACCGTACGAGTCCAAGTTCTTCGTTAACGCAAGGGAAGCTGCAGTGAGCATTCATGGCGTGGCGCCGTACGTGCCTCCGCCACTGAAGAGCAGATCAACGGAGGATGGCCTCAGTTTCCAGTTTTGGACTGATCCGACCTGCGCCTCCAACATCAATATCAAGATGAGCATTGATGTCATGGGCAGTCTGGGCAAACTCTATATGCGATACCGGACGGTATTTGCTGCGTTCCCACTGCTGGTGGTTACTCTGGTCCTGCGCAAGCAGTTCCGCATCTATGACACTACTGGCGTATTCATCTCTTTCTCTGAGAGTTTAGATCTGTGCTTGAGGCAGTCGATTCCCTTGGTTCTTGCCTTTCTCACGTTTCTGTCCCTGTTCATCTGGAACTCGTCATCGTCGACAACTGCAAACATTTGGAACTGGGCCAATGTCACATCTGGCGCGATTGACTTTCACCAGAACGACCTCCTCATTGGAACACAAGATCCTTTCTTCTGGTTCTTGATACCGGTAATTGGGCTCATCTGTGTTGGAATCTGCACCGTGTTCAACTACATGACTCTCACCCTTGTACACGTTTTGAGTACAGCTGTCAGCCTCTTGAGCTTCCGGCCTGGGTGGATTCGCAACGATGAAAGACGCAAAGCCCTGCCGCTCCCTGCGTTCTATCCGACATCACCAAGGCGGCGAATGGTCACCACCGCCATCTTGCTAGTCCTCGTTTCGACTCTGATCCCTTATCAGTTTGCATACTTGGTGTGTTGCTTAGTACAGCTGACCACCACGGTCCGGGCACAAAGACTCGCCTCAGACCTAAGATCAGCCGCCAACTCCAACTTTTACAACTACGTCCACTCCATTCTTCTGCTTATGCTTTGGATCCTTCCCATCAACCTCCCCATCTTGGTGGTCTGGATCCATAACTTGGCGGTTCACTGGCTCACCCCCTTCTCTTCTCATCATAATGTCCTATCTATTATGCCCTTCATCATTCTCGTGGAAACGTTGACCACGGGCAAGATGGTCCCCAGAGTAAATAGCCGATTCAAGCACTTCACTAGTGTCCTGCTATTTGGTATCGCCCTCTACGCCGCCATCTACGGCGTTTCATACGCCTACATGCTGCACTATTTGGTCAACCTGGTAGCCGCCTGGCTGGCCATCGTTCACTCGACATCGGACAATTGGTCGGTACTTTCTGGCATAAAACACATCAGCTGCACCCTGTTCGATGCGGGAAATACCAACAATGTCGGCGGCGTTAATGGCACTAATAACACAATGCTTGCCGAGGACTGTAAAATGAGAAAGGAGCCATGACAGAGAGAGAAAGAGGAAACGTAGAAAAAGAAGAAGAAGAAAGAAGACCGTGGCTTTGATATCACTCATCACATCCCATCCCATCACCAATGACGGATTAATGTCTCCCTACCGTCTACCGTCTCCTGTTGTCCTGTTCCGCCACGCGTCAAACAACAAACAAGCAAGCAAGCAGAGAGTTCCACACACGCAAGACCGTTATAGACTTATATACTACACATCCCATACATACGTACACACATACATACCCCATTTGATACCCCCCACAAAACAACGGGCCGTGGCTGATATCGTTTCAGCACGCGCCTCGTCATTAGTCTTGACCGACTGGCCTTTTTTTCAACTTGGCTTTTGCTCGCGCGTATTTTGTCTTCCTCTTCCAACTCTCAAAGGGGGAATTGACTACCACTTGTACATATACACATTTATATAACTGTTCGACGAGTTGGATAAACATCCATCCCCAAAGGGACCAATATGAAGGATGTTAATTGCTATCTCTCGTCTCTCCCCGTTCCTTATCTTGCTGTACGATGTGTTTCCCTGCTTTGACTCCACATTTCTGGTAATCATGTCCCTAGTCATACCGGTACCAAACGGCATGAAGACCTTTGTCATAACACCGACGCTAGACACCGTGAAGTCGTGATGTTTCGTCGATGGAAGGGAGATGCAAATCTTTTCAGGGCTTGATAGGGACTTGGTAACTAACCCCACTTCAACAAATACGGTCCGATGGTGTAGTTGGTTATCACGTCAGTCTAACACACTGAAGGTCCCCAGATCGAGCCTGGGTCGGATCAATTGATAATTATCTTTTTTCTTTGTCTATCTTTCAATGTCAATATCAGAGTCACTTTTGGCATTTCCATGTCAAGTTTTTGTTAGTGTCACGACTTCTCAGTCACCATGCCCAAAATGAGTCGCAGCGGTTTCTTGGTGGTAGGCCCTGCTCAATCTTTCTGCCGCGGTTTCAACTGGCGATGTTTTTCACCATCAGCTAGTTGCAGTGATATACGACGGATGCTAACAGGCAGTTCTAATGTCTTTCCCAAAATGAGGTCATTGTGGCTGGTAGCACGATGAAGGACATGTTGTAGACAATCTACTTTTGTACTGCGTTCTCAAAAAGATTAGATTTTTCAGCCACGCCTCGTGGGTGATTTTCTTCTGTTCTACGGTATTTTCAACCTCTTATTACGCTACGTCGAATGGTCCATTATCCCGTGCGCAACTCTAGAGGTATCTACAAACCAGCGAGCCATCTCCCTCACACGCCACAACCGGTCCTTATTTTAACAGATTCATTCAATCCCCAACTCCTCCTTCCTCTTCCTAACCTCCTCTACCGCCCCCTCCGGATCACTAACTGTCGGATTCCTCAACTGCCACGCCATCACCACCTCCAGCGCCTGCCCCATCCACTTCCCTGGCTTGACCCCCAGTGCCTTTGCCAGCTGCTTACCATCAATGATCCGCTTCACGCTCGGCGCATCCATCAGGTCCATCTCTACCAGATGATCCAAAAAGGCCTGCCACTGCTTGAGCACGTCCTCCACCGTCTCTTTACCTTCACCAGTGGTCCGCTCAGCAACATCCACGAGCACAGCATACAAAACCTGCAGTCGCCAGTTGGCGCCCGCGCCCGGTCTCGAATCCCAGTCCCGAATCTTCATGCCCAACGTGTCCCTCTCCATCTTCTTCCCCTCATCGCCAGCAGCAGGACGAACGACCAGGTCGCGCATAGCGAGGATCGCCGTGCGATTTCTGTGCGACGCGGTGATCACGTCCGTGAGCTTGTTGGGCGCGCGGTAGCCTTCGCGGGCGGCCTGGGTGGCGAGCGGCGGAGCGGGTTTGCCGCCCTTTAGGGGAGGGTCGTCGGGCAGAGAGGCGAAGGGGACGAGGGCGGCGAGGTTCCAGGCGAAGTAGGCGGACTCTGGAGAGGTGACGAGGAGGGAGTAGATGGAGCCTGGGGTAGCGAGGGTGGTGGAGAGAGAGTGGAGGGTTTGGTAGGCGATCGGCCAGGAGGTGAGCGGAGGGCGCGGGAAGTCCGAGCGGGCGGAGTCGGTAAAGAGCGTGTGGTAGAGGGAGAGGTCGTTGATATAGCTTAGGGAGGAGAAGGGGTCGGGGCCTGGTAGTAGATGGTGTTAACATTTGGTAAAAAAATTGTAGTTGGAGGAGAAGAAAAGCAAAGACTTACCCTTGAGCATCTTCTCCAACTCGACACCGACTCGCTCTCTGCTAATCTTCAGCTTGAGAGCTTCCAACACCCTTTCGTCACCCATGACCGCCTTTGTCTCCTCGTCAATCGTGAAGCCGAGCCTGCACGCAAATCTGATGAGCCTCAGCACTCTCAGCGGGTCGTCCATGAACGTCTGAAGCGGCTCCAACGGCGTCCTGATCAGCTTCCTTTCCATATCCTTCATCCCACCCGTAAAGTCCTCCACCTTGCCGGTATGCAAGTTATAGAACAAGGCGTTGACCGTCGCATCTCTCCTCAGCGCATCCTCCTCGGCCGTACCAAATTCGACCTGCGGGTGTCTGCTATCCTCGGTATACGTCTCCTTGCGCAGGTTGACAAGGTCGACGTCCAACCCGAAAAGCTTGATGGTGGTCGTCTCCAGGTGCTTGCTCTTGTCCGGGTTGCGCGCGATCTTGTGCAGGTTGCCTACGTCGGCGGGACCGATGGAGTGGCGCTCCCGATGGGCCGGGTCGGCATCGCAGTAGTCGCGCAGGCGCAGGGCGAAGGCTTCGCCTGTCATGTTGTTGATAGCCACGTCGATGTCGTTGCTTTCGGTCCCGAGGAGCTTGTCGCGGACCCAGCCGCCTGCCCAGCGAAGAATCACCGGCTCGTTGACGTTCTTGCCCTCCTTCTCTCCTTCGGCGGCTTCTTGGGACTCGTTGATGTACTTGGCGACGTCGACGAGGAGACCCTTGAGCTGGGCCTCGACCGCGTTGAGCGGAATGCTCTGGTCCGTGAAGACTGCGCTGTCGGCCATGACTGTTTGCCGTCTGGTTCTAGCAGCAACAATGGCAGGAGGGGTGGTGGCTCTTATAGTCTGCCTCTTTGCTGAGTCGCTCGCTTGAGCTTCAAGGTGAGCGGGAGCTTGTTTGTTGTCGGATGGTGGGGTGGGTGAGGAGAAGTCGCCAAATTTGCGCTTCATGAGGAAGAAGGGAGGATGACAAGATCGTCTCAGTGGTAAGCGGCAGAGACGAGAAAGCATTCGCCGTTTGGTTGTTTTATTGAGGGATGGATGTCACTTCCCGTTTTACAAGGCTGTCTTGTTATCAAGCTAAGTGAGATCAATGTAAAGTGAAAATGTGGAGTGCAGGCTTTGAATTGCTGAGAGGCCGACCGCTTGATGGACGGGACAGCTCGATTGTTACTTCCCAACACGCCGGTGACTCAGTCCGAGTCACAAAATCAGCAGTATTAGACAAAATAATCCGGAGAACAGGAAGGCTCAAGGTTGTATGCTCTGCAGGTTGTACGATTATCGATGAAGCTCAATTACTTAAGTACTGTAGTTGGTTGAACGTCCGGGCACGGTGCCCACACAGTATGATTTACGGTGCAGGTGAAATCAACACCGACCCCTTTTGAAGTCCATCTTCAGCTGTTGTCAACGCCTTCTTTGACAACAGATACTAGTTCATTTATAGATAACAGAAAATCCGACCAGAAATGACCCGTCTTGGCCTCGCCTTCTATAGTAATGAAAATGAGCATACGTAACTCCCATATTACCCACATTAAGCTTCTCCATTTCTCTATATCCCCCTCAAGCCGTGGCCTCCTCATTCTTTTCCTGCGCCGGCGCCTCAGTAGCCGCCTCTACCGGAGCCAGAGAGTTCCCGGGTTCCGCCTCGGCGACAGGCTCTGTTGCAGGCTCAGGTTCAGGCTCATCCAGAGCCAGATCCTTTCTCAACTCGGGCAAGAACCGATCGATCCTTTTCCACGTCTCATCCCATAGCTCCTTGCGCTCCGGGTTCTTGCTTGGTGGTACAAGATAGCCGTTACTCGACATGATCAGCAGCACATTTTTCAAGTTCTCCGGTACAGCCTCCTCCTATAACGCGCAAGATCGTTAGATTTTCTGATATTCGTCGTCCTGGGAATCCAAGCCGCATGGTGGGTGTAACTTACCAAGCTATCTCCCTGTCCACTGTTCATCAACCGATCCATGATTTCAATGATCTTCAACCACAGATCCAACATGCCATCCCACTGAGACAGCATTACGAGGTACTGCAAAAAGACCTTGGACAGCAGCGACGCCGCCTGTACGCGCGTCTCGCTCATGCCGTCGCGGTCGGACGAGAACACTTCTGGCTTCAACAGTACGAGAATCAGGGGGAACAAAACTTCGCCAAAGATAGCTGTCCACTCCGAGTGGTCCTCCGAAGTGAGCTCCGGCGAAAGGAGGGATCTCTGCATGGAGGCAAAGGCCAGATGTCGTACTTCACGGCAAGGGTTGGTGCACTGCGTGGTGAGCGACTTGAAGATGGGTAGCCAGTAGGCGGACCATGCTGTTGTCGCGTTAGCACTCCGTCTCGTAAATTCTCGTTCAATCATACTGCTTTTTGTGGACTTACCTTCGTTGCTTTCCAGGTGTGACTGCTTCATCAGATGCGGAATTCGCTCCGTCATCTGGGAAATGATGTGGATAGCCTTGATTCCCCGCGCCACCACCGCGTTCTCGCTAGGCTTCTTGTCCTGCTTGATCGGCCTGACAGGCGCCTTCCTGCCGCTCTTCTTTGCAGTACTATCCGCCCTCTGCTCCTCGATCGCACCAATGCTAGCCATGGATGCGAACTCGTTGAGCAGCCCAATCGCTGCCTCATAATTATCTGCGATGATCGCCGATGGTGTGCCCGAAACACCGCTCTCAAGAATTTCGAAAACCGCAGGCGCCGAGTCGGAGTTGGTGGCCAATGTCCTCAAGATCACCCAGAAGTCGGGTGAAGTCATCATCTCGCTTTTCAGAGGGCATGGCTTTTCGGTGCACTCCTTTAACCCGCGAAGAACAAGAGACGATGTCTTGAGCAGGATCTCCTTGGAAAAGAGGGATACGGTATGAAGCAGGATGGGGACCCGGATGAGGTCAAAATCCTGGCAAGTCGTCAGTGTCTCGTTTTCGCAGCAAAAAATAAGCATTCGGCCCAGTACTTACATAACTGGCTTGAAGCAAGGCAAAAAGATAGTACGTCGCCCTCTCAATAACGATGGGATGGTAGTTGTTGAAGTCGCGCACAATGGTGTGGATGGCTCCAATGACCCGCTTGCCCAGCAGCTCGATGGTCTCGCGGTCACGAAGAGCCAACACTGTGCAGTACTCAATGACATAGACAAGAGTCGGGTCATAGACAGCCGTATTCTGACGCGCCTTCTGGCCGTTTGTCGGAGAGGAGGGGGGGATGTTTTCTGCCTTCACAGTCATAACCGCCCCTTCGGGTCCGTTGTCATCAGGGATCTGAGCAAGCAGCGCATCCACAAGCGCCTCAAGGTCCTGCGGTCGAAGTGTCCTGAGAAGTACAGTGTTAGTTGCAGTTTTGCCAGGGTAAGCTTCGATGCACTAACGAGATGTTGGCAAAAACATCGCCAATGTGGCACTGATTGACGCAGTCAACGGTGCAAAGGGTGCTCTCCAGCTCTTCATCCGACGGCTCAGGCGGGTCGTCCGCCGCATAGCTCGAGATGTACGAGGTGAAAGCGGAGAAAAAGCTGGTTTCGTTCTGTTTCTGCCGGTCGATTACGTTGGAGGGGCTCTGCAGCGGTATCGCCGGCAAAGCAAGTCGGTCTGGTTCCGTCGAGAAGAAGGGCGGTATTAGTGAATTAACAAATAGGTTGAGCCATATCCGGACAATCTGTTTACAATTAGCATCAGGATATTTTCCTCACTGAACCAGGAACACTCACATATTTCCAACTATTCCGAATGATATGCTCCGAACCTGTCACCACGCGGAACAGGACAAGCGTAGCCAGCTGTGGCCGAACGTCTCTACCGAACTTGACCGCCAGCTCGCTCACCATGACGCTGTTCTCGCCGACCTGGACCTCGGTGTTGAGTTGTGTGTTGGCTAGCGACTCGCTGCTCAGAGTCGAGATCAAGCTCAGGCGGTAGACGAGCTCATCCAACGCCTCTGAATTGCCGTACTTGGTAGCAATCCGCGCACACTCATCGAAGCCGGTGATAACCCTGGCATACACCGTGTCGTCGGTTGCCGACATGAAGACAAAGAACAGGCAAGAGATGATAGCATTCCACGTCGTGTTGAAGATATCGGCATCGTAAATATTCGTGTCACAGAGGACCAGCGGGCCAGCCGACTCCGTCTTGAGAAGGAGCTCCTTCCATGCGTAGTCAAACCCATGTTGATTATCGTGCTCTTCAGGCAGAATGATCTCGTTGGACTTGATGGCATCGTATATGTCTTGCAAGTATTCGGGTGCGAAATCCTTGCCGCCGTTCTGCCCGCGCAGGTTGCGGGCAAAGTCTGTATAAGTCATGCGAGCATGCCCCCTAAAGTTGGGGTTGTGCTGATCCGTATTGAGCATGATGATCGCGTACGTGAGAATGTAGACGGCGTCCTTATCTGCCACGTCTTCAGGAGTACTACCGGCGCAGTACTTTTCTGCGAAGGAGGTCACGATGCGCTCGATTAGCTGTGCCTCACCAGGCAAACGGAAGGTTTCCAAGAGAACTCGCAGCGCCTCATCGACACGCTTGCCGGTGAAATCCATCATACCGATGAAGTGGTCCAGGATCGCCTCATTTCCTCTTTTTGAGATGAACTCGCCGAGCATCTTCTTATTAACCCTGGAAGTCCCCTTCAGAAACGTCGCAACACACACAGGGTCAGTATCGCTAGCGATAATCCCTTTTTCTTTCAGGTAGGCCAAGCCTCCCTTGGGGTTCTCATTAAACTTGTTCGTCCCCTTGATGATCACTTTTTTCCTCGCCCGCCTTTCCCTCAGTTCTTCTGGGTCGGGAAGACCCTCCGTTTCCGGCGCCTGATCCAGCCTCTCGGCAATATACTGGATAAAACGAAGAAGCGCATCCAGACACAGCGGTGGAACACTAGTGGTGCTCCACGTTGCCGAGTCTGGGAGGGCATTTCTTGCTAGCAGTCCGATCAGGTCCTCACAGAGGTCCACCCGATCTTCGTCGCAGTCGTAGTTGACAAACAGTTCAACCATGAAGCTTGGCATTCGTACAAGAACACCAATATTTTCCACCATGGCCTGTCTGGCATCTGGTTTTCGCGCGCCTCCTTCGAGGCCGAGTTTCTGGCGGTCCTTGACTGGAACAGGCGTCGACCGGCCACTACCGGCCTGTGATGGTGGCGGCTTGACAAGCTTGGGTGCCTGAGGAATACCCGAATAGAGACTTGGGTCAATGCCAGGTTCCCGAGGGATTTCAACGGCTGGATGTAGGCAAGCGACCAAATATGACAAATACAACTCTTGTTGGAGCTTGAGAACCCCCCTGCAGGTTGAGAGAAGAGTACCAGCAACAACCAGCGCCTCTTGCAAGACAGCCATGTTATCCGACCGTACGAGCTGGAAAAGGTAGGAGCACAGCTGGTCCTCTGCAATGGTGGCGAGCGCGGGATGTCTGGCAATGGATGGACCAGCAACCTCAAGTGCAACATGGATGATGCGGAGCGCCATGACGCGCATCTGATCAGGATGCTTGCGGTCATGGGGGTTGAGGAAGCTCACGAGAACGCGGAACAGTTCCCTAACGGATGGTAGTGAGTAAGGGCGGAGATCGATGGACGCAGTGCTCCCAGTTCCCGAGCTGGTGCTGCCGCGACGAGCGTCTGCTGCACTCCCAGTGCTGCTGCGATCCCCATTTTCCGTCTCAACAGCTGTAGAAGGCCGTGGATCAGCAGAAGACGTAGCCGTTCCCGGCCTTTCGTTCCCCTGCGCTGCTAGCAGCTCCGTAGCCACTGGAGTGACCGGGACGTCCGTTCCGTTGGCGACAGGGTCCAGTTTCACACTATCCATGTCGCCGCTGGTCTGCCGGTCTAGTGCCTCGCTCTCCTCGCCAGCTTCCACCTCTAAGTGCTTGAGATCCTCAAAGATGATCTGACACATGCGGACCATAGATGCTTCAGCCGTCTGCCTCAACACCGCCGAGAACCTCGACCGGGAGCAGATGGTTAGACCCCGGCCCATCATGTCGCAGACGCTCTCGTCGCTCAGAATGTCGCCTCCGGGTCCAGCCAGCATGTTCTCCATCAAGTGTAATATCATGAGCAAGACAACCTCCTCTTGCGCCGAGTCGCTAATGTCGAACTGGCAGTGGGTGATGGCTGCAGAGAGAGACTGCATGGCCAGGGCGAACCGAGGAGATTGGGGCGCGATGAAGCCATAGGACAGAAACTTTTGGATGGCACGGAGCGCAAGAATCGTGATCGGAGCGGCGGTGCCCTTGGCTTGTATAATCTGGAGGAACGGGTAGAGTAGGACCAGGGCATCGAACTGGTGGATATCTGCGAGTATGCGATTAGCCCAAAAGTTTAATCATTGAAGGCCTTTCTGCCTTTCCATTGACATGACGCGAGCACCAGCGTTGTCTGTATAGCTACCTTTGACGCCCGTCAACTCCTGTCGAAGCCTTCCGAAGCCTGATATCAGCGGATTATCCAATATGCTCTTCCCTTTCTTCCCCCTTAAGCCCCATCGGTTGGTAGCCAAGTCACTGGAGTCATCAGCAGCCGAGGACCCAGCCATCTTCTTCTGATCGCGACGCAGAGCCGGGCCTGAAGGGGGAACAAGCTGGATCAGGTTCGGGCTGCCCCCCAAGATGGCTGACACGGACGAATGCGGCGAGCGGGCATGTTTCTGAATAGCGGACGTGATCGCAATACACTCGGATATGACGAGGGAGACCGGGTCGACTGCCACGGAAACAGGGCGGCTGCGGTATTGCATGCGCGACGACGAGAACATCGGGCCTTTGCGGGAGACGGAGATCGGCGTGCCGGGTGCTTGTGCTGCTGCTAAAACAGCCGAGTCCGCGAGGGCAGCTGGGTGGTCACCCGCATCTCGACTCATGCTGCGACTGCCGGTCTTTCTTTTGGCGTACTACTTGGAGGGGTCGTGGAGGTTCGGGCGGCCGTCGTCCTCGGTGAGCCTTCAAAGAGAGTGACAGCGTCGAGTGTTTGCAGGTATTCGGAGTTGTAGAATGTCGTGGTCAAGTTGACAGCCAGAGTGGGAAGGGGGGGGCTACCTGGGTGGGTGTGACAGGTGGATGGTGGCCAAGAACTAAGGTACCTCTAGCGCAGGTAGTAACAAATGTCCTTTGGAGATTCAGTACTGTACTGTGTACACCTATCAGTGGCCGCCGCGGCTGACAACTAATACTACGCCAAGTTACCTACCTCTGTGTACGCGAGACTAGTGTAGAGAAAGGATGTACAGTGGGTGCCACAAATAAACGCCCCGTTGTTTTTTTCCCCGCAAAAAAGGCCAAAACTCAGCTTAATCACTTCGAGACTCCTCCTCTAAAGAAAGCTCAATAGTCAATGCACTTTTAGTAATGATAAAAAAATAGCGTAATTTCAAACCAGTAAGAGTTTTATCTTCTTTGCATTCTATATGGTTGTGCAATCGAGGTACAAAGTTGGAGTCAAGTGGGTAAAAAAGTTATAGTGGATTTATAGCGCACTTTAGTGGATGAAAATCCGAGTTCGTTTGATAGTTTGACTTTACAACAGATTTTTTCAACTATCTTACCATTTACTAAAAAGTAGCTCTCAAGATACGAAATTTCGAGTAGAGAACTATTCATATTGACTTTAGCACACTTAGATACCTATAGATGGCTGATTTCTATAGCTGTTGAGATGGTGAGTTTGGGCCTTTCAAGGTGGGAAAAAAAAAACGGGGCGTTTTTTTGTGGCACCCACTGTACCTCGACAACGGCAGTGCTCTGATAGCGACACGGAGGGTTTTGAGTCTTGCCCCTGTCTTTTTTTCTGTCTCTCTCTTTTCTTTCTTTCTTTAAGAACAGATATCGCTAATCACATACTTGTATGCATGTGCCTACCTATGCAAACTTTAGGGAGAGCACATTTGGAGATCCAGGTACCTCCCGAGACGCAGTCTGATGTCAAAGGCACCAGGTAGCGTGTCTCCATTCGCGACCTGGGCCTGAAGCCAAATAGCAACCACCACCGGGTAGCCATTCGAGAGACACCCGGCCGCTACGCTCGGACAACAGGATGAAGCGACCAGAGAGGCGTCAGTGTTGGAAGAACTCAACCCATTTGTGGTCGCTATAGCAGATTGCAAAGCAAAAAGACATTTCCCGGAACGCCTCTGCTATGATTTTTTGAACTCGTTGGCCGCGAGACGCTTCTATTATACATGATCTTAGATTTCCCTCCAAAAAGATTTTGTCTTTCCGGTCCGTTCCTGACATGAGGTGAATACGGTGTGAACCGTCGCCAATTACATCTCCCTGATATCTGACCCTCCCTCTCCAACTGCCCATTGTACACAATAGGTAGATGTATATGCGGGCGGCTTTGCAAGTGCCTCCCACCCACTTTTTTGGTATGCGTCCACTTGGCGAAACACAGCGTTAAACCAGAGATGAGGATGCAGAAATATAGCGAAAGAGACAGTATTAAAAAGATAGAAAAAAATATAGAAAAAAAAAGACCAAGTGGACACTCGAGCACAGCTCACTGAGTGCCCTCCTTCTTCTCCTCCTTGGGAGCAGCATTGGCTGGTCCGTCAGCCGGTCCGCCTTGTTGTCCTGCTGCTGATTGCTCTTCCGCCTTCTTGTTCTCCTGCATGGCGAGGTTTTGTATTTCGTTCTTGTCCTTCTCCCATTGGCCAGTGGCGTCGCCAAAAGACTCCTTCATCTTCTGCTCCTTCATCGCTTTCTCCTTTTCCTCCTTCTCGCGAGCGAGTCTCTCCTGCTCCATTTGCTGCGCCAACTGTTAGCAACTTGTCAAACTTGCATAACCAGATGCGTGATTGCTTACCTCCATGTGCTTAATATCGTCTACACTAGGCTCGTACAAATGCCAGATAGTATAATGAGGAAGGCCAACAACTGAGAAGCCCATCCTTCTCGACATCTGTTACCATAGCGGTTAGACGGATCCAAAGACGCGGGAAGGCCTAACGAGCTTACCTTTCCAAAAGCTTCTGTCTCGGCATGTTTTTCGAAGCTGAACGCCGGGAAGTGGACGCCGTAACGGAAAACCTTGGCCTTTGCCAGAATGCTCACTCCACCAACGCCATCGATCTCCATTTCCATGTCGGGATCGCCATAGGGGTCCCGGAGATATGCGAGATGGGGACGCCAGGTAGCATATTCTGCGTATCCCTCCACGATAACTGCATCTTCGTCGAGAGTATCCGCGAGTGCGAGGGCGGTTTCGGACTCGGCCCAGGAGTTAAGGTCGTAGGGCTGTTCTCCGCCCAGCCAGTCAGGTAGCGGACGCCAAACATCTAAAGTCCGGTTAGCATTTTCCAGTTCTCTCTGCAATATCAGCTAAGGGTTGAGGAGGCTTACTAGGCACAATCACATCCTTGTTGTGGCGCATCAGATCCTCCAAGATCGTGGTAGGCGCAGTCTCTACGTCGACGTCACGCCAGTAGACCCACGAATGATACGGCCGAAGGGCAGCGCTAAGGAGCCAATTTCTAGCTTGGGCCATGAGCTTTCTTCTGCTCGCCTGCGCGGCGAAACCGTGGCGGCTTTCCACATCCTGATTAACTTTTTGTCCAAAGTCTTTCTCGATGATGGAGATTTCGCCAAAGTGCTTGGACGGGTCGGTGCTAGCTTGAATAGCCGTAAGCTCCCGTTCAAGAACCGCCAAGGTGTTGTCTTTCGAGTCCGAAACAAGGAAAGCGAGATCGATCAGATGGTGAGGATACGTGAGGTTGAGGAGGTGACCGAAGAACATGGGCATATGCACTTCGGCATCGCGCAGCGGCACGCAGATCAAAATTCGCTCCTCTCTCTCCCATCCTTTCGCGGTGCCCTGCACGTTAGACAGGTCGTAGTATCGCACCGTCTCGAGTTGGAAATCTTCAGAACCGGAGCCGAGCCAGGAGAAAGACCCCGAATCGCCGGGCCAAACGAACAGCCCAAAGAGAAGTAATGATACCAGCGCTATTGCCAATCGCACGAATAGTCCCTTCCGTCTTCGAAATGGTGGTGCCGCGCCTCGAGGTTGGAACCTGTGGAGTGATAGGGGACCGCTCCCGTCAGCTTCCAACGTTCGTTTCGTTCGCCTGGTGATTCAGGGGGTGGGGGGCACTTTACCTGTGAGGAGAAATCTCAAAGGTGTTTCCTCGCGGGTACCCATTGGAATATCCGCTCGCATGGTGTCGAGGGACCGCCTTGGACCCGGAGGAAGATGCGTACGGCAGCATTGGGCTGTTTGGTGATAGATGGTCGCTGCAGGGGCGGCCAATATTATCGAGCACCTCAACCCCCCTTTGCGCACACGCAGGGTACCTGAGTCCTGCGAACCGGAAATGCTAACAGATGCTGCAGACTGGGCGGTCTCTCGCTGGATATTGTCGACGCGCGCGGTGCCGAAACTGTGTCGAAATGATAGAGAAGGGACCAGGCCGGTTCAGGATCAATGCATCGTGGTCAGAGAGAAGTTTGGGCGGAAGATCAAGACGATCGCGTTCCCGTAGCACCGAGTCGTTTGATAAAAAGCTGAGGTGTTCGCACCGGGCTGTGGGCAGCTTGACGGATCGATACACGTACTAAGTACCAGTCCAGATAAGATTGGCGGGTTGGGATGGATTTCTTTACCAATGGCGTCGCAAAATGGCCCGGCCGTTCGACGGGGTTCTGCCAATTGTACCGCATTTTGCACCCACCCACAAATGACCCCAGACTTGACGCCTTGGTTTCAGGGGTTCTAGTGCAGTGTACAGGATTTAAAGTCGCCAAGGACAAGGCCCCAGAACTGACGGCAAAGTCGACCTGAAACAGTGGCAATCAAGTACCGTCAAGTCTGTGCCGCAGTTATCGTCCCTGTGCCATACAAATGAGTACATCAGGGTGCGTCTTCGATTTATTGATGTTCAACCTCGAGACACAGACGATTTGAAAAGAAACCAGGCTTAAGTCGCGGCAAGTGCCTAGTCAACCTATCCTGCATATCATCAAGGGCAATAACTTAGGTCTGACTGGAAATAATCAACAATTTTGCAACTCTTGTTTTCATTGTTCTATCTTGGCTGCTGATATCCTGAAGCCCTTGTGTAAATGTCAAGGACAGATACACCGTCGATCCTCAACTACATCCAATTTTACTAGGGTCATTGAGTTGTCGAGTCATGAACACAAATCTTACCTTGTCAAAGATACGTTGCAACAAAACGTATGAAACGTTCGCGCCATCAACTACTGACCGGTCAGTTCATGGTCATACGCGAATCGGCATCGAGCAGAAGGCGAAGACGACACAGATCAGACAAGCCGTTTTAACTCAGCCCTACAAAGCCGGCCCAAGCCTCCCACGCCCCAAAACGGTGCGCAGGAGACTCGGACAACGGAAGCCAAATGACACCCCGAAGGGAGACACCACAACTAGTCCTCACGCCCCGAAAGACGCTCTAGTGCGGATGGATGGCTCGGCCCGTACATATCGTTGAATGGATAGACTGTTGTCATCATTGTGCATGGGACAAAGGAAAAAAAAGGCAAAGTACCTACCAGATGGGCATGTCGACTCTCCCACTAGACGCAAGACCGTTTTCAGATCCTATACGACTTCAAGTTTGTTAGCCAACTTGCTCGCAGCGTGTAATAAGAGTTACTGTTGCAAGAAAGAGTTGGGGTGATTGCCATATCAGAAGGTTTTGGTATAATTGGTTATCGCTCATTATTATTCAGAAGCAGAACTGAAAATATTTTGTTTCATCATGGACAATCGGGTGGGTGATGATGTCAGGTGGGGGGAAACAACAGAGAAAAACGATGTGATGCTTACCTAGTGGGTAGAGACTGAGAAAACGGAGTGGAACAGCAACGGTGACAATAACAACTTTGTCTGTACTGTTGATTGTCAGTCAACGGTTCCTCCAAATGAGTTGCAAGTGAAGAATGTGTTGAAGGAGTAGTCAGATGGTAGTGCATGTTTGTTCGATCGCTCAGAGATTATCGCGAGAACTGTGGTTATGGGATCATCATGAGATGTGAAAGGCAAGGGGAAATAAACTTACTCTATCCGTGCGAACCAACGTCGGCCATGTCAGACAGCCAGGACATGCTCTCAAGCAATGGGTTTCGCCATCGCAGAATAACTAAGAGCATGCCTGGACAGCTAACATGACCATGCCATTGCTGCGCCAGCGCAGAAGGCTGCCCAACCAAAGCGACCATGAGCATGGTAAGACCATGGTATCATGGCTGCTCCCCAAAGACAGTGGCCATATGAAATGAAGGCATTGATCCAATGCCGACAATCGCAAGCCATTCCTGCCGTTGCGAACGGTGTGAGTTGGTGGAAGAGTTCAAGATGAGGTTGGAACTGAAGTCTGCAGAGTTTTGTAGCTGCGCAAAAAATTCATCCATTGGTGGCTTTGACATGGAATTCTGGGTGGGGCATGTGGCTGACTGATCAAAATCGACAGTGAATGTGAGGTTGCGCCACAACTACTTGAATTTGAGGGTGGACCCACTGCAGTGTAGACGGCGACTCTCACGTCTTGTTTTCAACAGTCAACAGAGGTACCAACAGAAGTTACCAACCGTAAAACAAAGAAAGCCACACACAGACGAGGTCCCTTTTTCTTCACCTATCTCAGGATTCCTCGACCAGAGAAGGGCATCGGAGTCAACACAGCAATCACCAAGCCCACCATATTTTCGGCTCTCGTATCTTGGCTTCAAAATGGCCGACAGAAGACGTATTAACGGACCAGTTGGGACGACCAACCCTCCCATCTATGACGATGCACCCGAGAAGCAATCCGAAGGTGTCAAGGTCACAAGGTCACGCCCGGCGAACGTAATTCGCAAAATGTGTAAGCACATCGAGGACAAACCCTACTACTTCGCAGACACAGACTAACCTCACCTTTAGATCTCAAGACGGGAGTGACCCCGTCGGCCTCTGGCTCTGCTTACCTAGAGATTGAGTCGTCTGGAAACGGCGGCTCTGGCTTGAAGCTCAGTTGCAGCGTTCATGGACCTAGAGCTTTGCCCAGATCAACACCTTTTTCTCCTCACATCATCTTGTCCACCCATGTCAAGTTTGCGCCCTTTGCGACCAAGCAAAGGCGTGGTTACATTCGTGACCCGATCGAGAGAGATCTCGGCACTCACCTTGAGACGGCTCTTCGGGGATCTATCATTGCTGACCGTTGGCCAAAGAGTGGAGTGGATATCATCATCTCCATCGTTGAAGGAGAGCAAGATCGGGAGACCTCCAAGGCCCAGGGTATTGAGGCCTGGGACACCATGAATGCCTTGAGTGGCTGCATCACCGTTGCCTCGGCTGCACTTGCTGACGCTGGCATTGACTGCGTCGACACTGTGGCCGGAGGTGTTGCCGCGTTGGTACAGGACGCAGGTAATGACGCTGCTCCCAGCATAGTTGTCGACCCGATTCCCTCTGAGCATGAGAAGGTTCTTGCAGCGTGCTGCATCGCATATCTTCCCACACGACAAGAGGTCACCAACCTCTGGTTCAAGGGTGACCTACCTGCGTCCGATATGGACGTTTATACGCAGCTGATTGAAAAGGGCATTCAGGCTTCCAAGAGCGCCAACCGCGTGCTTGTGGACTGCCTGAACGAGACCGTTGGGTGATCATGAGCTCGGCGCGGCAATGTATTATTTGTTTTAGCTATGCGCGAATGGGAAATACTCGTATTGATACCTGTAAGTCCATCAACGGGAAAAACGCATGGAATTCTATGGTCTGACGGTTCATTGTCCTTGAGTACCTCTATGATTTTGGTCGATTTATCGACCCAAAGACCAGCTTCTGATGCAATAGGTCGAGCTACCAGCCACTTGGTTCTCCGCAATAGCCCATACATAGGGCCGAAGTAATGAAGGATGCCAATCGACAGCAACGACAAAACAGAACTGCGTTCCGAGGTTCGGCGGCTGACTGCAAGAATGGAATGGTCAACTTCCGGCGGGAACAGTTTCGAGATGCCTGTCAAGGTTTGACAGGTTGAGCGAGCACTCTTTTGCTGAAACTCAGCTGGAAGATCGTAGTGTGATGGACGAATGGCGTCCAAGAAGCGTTGTGGCTGGTATGCAGAGCTACCCTCTGAGGTTGACTGCCGAAACATTACGAACCGCGGGGTATGCGAAGCTTCCACGTTCTTCGCCTCAATGATCGTCTGTTTCTGAAATTGGAAACATGATGTGGGGAGATTACGCGTATCGTTTCGTTCATAGCAGCACGGCATGTTCGAAGCAGGGCAGACATGGCCAAAGGTGGTGGCTGATCTTGAACCGAGGTTTCAACTATTACTGCGTAGGGCATACATACACTACACCTGAACTATTTTCTTTTCGTGTCCGGCACAATCTAATGACTTTATCTGAAGGGAACTGCTGTGAATAGCTCGTAACTTTATCACCATTTCTCGAGGTGGAGGTAACATAACATGATCAACTACATAATCTGCACCAAGGTTGAGTAACGTTGCGTTATTACCGGCGTTCCGGTCCGTAACTTTCAGCATTACGAACGCCACCAAGGAAAGCCAATGGAACTGAAGTCATCCGAAGGCGGACGTGGTACCACTACCTCTACATATTGGCACAGTGCCGGCCGCGTTCAGCGACCGGGCGCCCCCCCGGCGTGGCGTGGTCCCGGGCCCCTCTTTCCCCTGAACTTCTCCTTATCTGCCCCCCCACGGTCCCTCCAAAAAACCACAGACATTCCCAGTTCGGCCCACATTGTCCACTCAGGAATTGTAAAACGACAATCCAATCTTTCCCGTCATCCTCCAAAATCTCACCTCACCCAGCTTTCGGGCGAGTTTTCTCTCGCTTCGCACCTGGTCATTTCACTTTTCCCAAAACCACCCCTACTCTCGTTTCTTCCGACGGTCCCGGCTGCCTACCTACCTACCTACCATACTATACACTTTTAATTCCCTCCATAGTGTTTTATCCATTCGTTTTGCGGCCGGTAATTCCTCCTTCCAGCCTTGCTTGTACCGTCGATCAATTCGTTCCGTCTCCACTGCGATTCTGCAACAGTTCCAGGTTGTTGATGCCATAATTCCGATGCGGTCGCCCATACAACATTAATTCCCCTATTACGCCATTACCGACGACAATTTGAGCAATCCCGCCGAACCGAGACCGCTGTGCCTTGTCCGACCTGATTTCGCATTAGTTATTATCCGCTTTATCGACTACTTCTAATCTCTTCTCGATGGGGAAAGACAAGAACTGTACGTCCACCCGCAACCCCCTCAGGTCTTCCAAGATCGCGACACTGAAGCAATGACAGGGCGATGGGGTGTTATCTTGGACGCCGGGTCCTCGGGGACACGGCTACACATATATCGTTGGAAGGATCCCGAGAAGGCGCTTGAGGATGCGTCGCCCGAGGAGTTGCGCAGTCTGCCCAAGATCACGACGAAAAAGAAGTGGACAAAGAAGATCAGACCTGGAATATCGACATTTGGGGAGAAGGCTGGGGTAGTCGGCGAAGATTATCTGAAAGAACTCATCGACCATGCGCTCGACATCATACCCGCGGACAAGATCCACGACACCCCTATTTTCTTAATGGCCACGGCTGGTATGCGACTTCTTCCCCAGGTTCAACAAAATGCTATAACCGGCGCTGTCTGCACATACCTGCGCAAGAATACCAAATTCTCACTTCCGGATTGCGACCTACATATTCAGGTTATTCCAGGCGAAACGGAGGGATTGTATGGGTGGATTGCGTCTAACTATCTTCTTGGGGGGTTTGATCATCCAGAGCAACATGCGCATGGACAGGATCATCACACATATGGGTTCTTGGACATGGGAGGCGCATCAGCGCAAATCGCATTTGCACCTAATTCAACAGAAGCCCAAAAACATGCGAACGACTTGAAGCTCTTACGATTACGCACACTCGATGGATCGCCAGTTGAGTACAAGGTGTTTACGACGACATGGCTAGGGTTTGGCGTCAACCGGGCGCGGGAGGCGTATGTACAAAGCCTCTCAGACTTGTACACCACTTCCGATGCCGGAGAACTCCCCGATCCGTGCCTACCAAAGGGGCTCAGGTTGTCACTGGATGGAACTCCAGTTTCGAAACCGAAGAAGGGCGAGACCACTCTAATTGGTACAGGCGCTTTTGACGAATGCCTTAGGAAGACTTATCCCCTGCTTGGCAAGGACAAACCATGTGCGGATGACCCTTGTTTGATCAATGGTCAGCACGTTCCAGCCATTGATTTTGACGTCAATCACTTCGTTGGAGTCTCCGAATATTGGCACACCACACACGGTGTCTTTGGTGGTAAGGAAAACGAGGCATACGACTTCACCACTTACCAAAAGCGGGTCAAGGATTTTTGTGGCCGAGACTGGAACAGCATCGAACCAAGCCTGGATGCCCACAAGAAGTTTGCGGTCAAGGATGCTCAGGAAGCTTGTTTCAAAGCTTCCTGGCTTATAAACATTTTGCATGAGGGTATTGGTGTTCCTCGGATTGGTGTCGAAGAACTTCCCGCTCCGGGCCTCAACGCCTCGAAGGGCGCCATCGAGACGGCCAAACAGAAGGGTTTCCTAGACCCGTTCCATCCGGTGGACAAGATCGATGGCATTGAAGTTAGCTGGACACTTGGCAAGATGGTTCTCTATGCAGCAGGCCAAGTACCTCCCAAGACAGGTGACGATCGATTTCCTGTCGGCTTCGGTACCAATATTCCTTCTGCCGGGGCAACGGAGCTACCACCTGATTTCCAGTACGCAGGTTCGACGTGGACACCACTCAGCGGCGGAGCCAGCCACAACGACTCCCCCTACCGTCCGGCCGTCAATGGGACTACAGACGATGGCAGTGACTGGGATTTGGAAGCCGAGAATCTCCTTGGCAAAACAAAGGCCAAGACCACTCACAGTCTTCTCATCGTTTTCTTCATCTTCCTCGCGCTGCTGTTCTTTTTCCGCAAGAAGGATAGGCGTATGCGGTTCTATGGCCGTGTCAACAACCTCTTCCATAAGCCCCGCCGTTCCGGCCTGTTCGGCAAGATGTCATCGTCCGGCCACAACAACGGCCCCCTCTCCAGCCTGACAAACAAGCTCTTCGGCCGTCGCTCCCTTTCTTCGGGCTCTTATGAGCGCGTTCTGGAGGAGGGCGAAGCCGCCGAGTTCGAGCTAAACGACTCCCACTTCCGCAACTCAGCATCTTCCTACTTTGACCACAACAACGACCTCAACGGCTTCTACTCTGATTCCAGCGACAGCAGCTCCAGCGGAGGGGGACGGTCTAAGCTTGGGATTACGTCAGGGCTGGCAACGCCCAAGCTGAACCTGGATGGCCGGTTTGCTGATCTCGGCTGCGGCAACGGACTAATGACGCCTGGCGGCTCGGCGCTCGATAGGGCGGGCTTAGTGGTCAGGACGGATAGTCGAGAGCGGCTGGGGTTGACGCCTACAACGACGACTATGAGTTTGCAGGGGAGGAGGAGCCGGGCTGGTAGTCCCACGAGGCTGAAAAGTCCTTTGATGTCGCCTTTGCAAGGTTAAGGCGTCGAGGTCCATGTGCCTCAAAGTTTTGTTACGAAAAGACAACCAGTCGCTTTGTGCTTGATTGAACGATTTGTCATGGGAAACGGCGTTGGCGGATGTTTTATGGGTTTTGCATTTCTACCTTTTACCTCTGTATATGGTACTTTCTTGATGATGGATAATTGTTCTTCTAGGAGGTTTACGGCCATGTCGTCCAACGATTTTTGTATGATGACAACGATACGGGTGGTCTTCAAACCCATCTGAGCGACGGGCTTTCAGTATATTTCTATTCTTCATTCTTCTTCATTGCCAACAGCTAGCTAGTACGGCTTTATCACAAAATTTTGGAACAAGATACCTCGTTTTCATTCGCAAAATTTTCCAGCGTCTCTCTGTGCCATCTTTGCTTGTCCTTTGTTCTAAATGGGTATATTTGCGTCCTGAACGATCCAACAGATACACAAACATGGCGCTGACCTGACCTCATCATCAATATGACAATTTCATGGTCTCGCCATCTACAATTTCACCAATTTCACCAATTTCCACGAAACCCCCCCTCTTGTCCCCGAAGCCCAAGAGCACGTACACATCCGCCAGGAGGAAAGAAGGCTTTCTTCTAACTATGCCCATCCGGGAGCCTCTCCCACGAATTCAGCCCTCGTCACACATGTATAGAACGCCTTCTTCCGAGTAACCATTCCTTTGTCCCCATATGCTTACTGATCATTGATCATCATCTCTTTCCAAAAACCCCGGGTCCGTCCTCACCTTACTCTCAAACTTCTTCCACCACTCCTCAAACGCCTTAAGCGGCACCACCTCCATCTGCCCCGGCGTGGACCCGGTATAGCTCGACAAGAAGTTGAAGGCATTCTTGATGATCCTCTGCGCCAGCACCAGCGTGCTCGGCTGCTGCCGCGCTGCCGAGACCGGCACCAACGCCCCTTCTGTTCCATTACCACTTGTTGCTGCTGCTCCTGGTGTTGTTGTCCCCGTCGTAGCCATTCTACTAGCCACACTCTCGGCATCCTCAACCGAGACCCCAATCACCACATTCTCGTTCCCAGCCCCTGTCCCTCCTGCACCGGGTCCAACCTTGAAGATAGCACTCTCCTTCCCCGGCCCGATCCCACCCAAAAACTTGAAGTTGGGCGCCGTCTGCCCTGGTGAGGGCGGAGTGACGAGGTAGATTGCTGCTGCGGTCCCTGGGGGGAGGACTACACCGGGCAACAGAAAGACGACGACGTGCCCAAAGGGCTTGGAGATGGCGGAACCGGGGGGAGAGTTCGGGTTGGTCGGTGGGATGGCGTACAGGAAGGAGGTGGGACTGGGAGCTTCGGTGGGGGAGATTATTACGGGCTGACCGGCGGGAATGAGGCCGAAGAGGGGTTGGGACATTTTTGTTGGATTTGCGGTTTGGTGATAATGTGGTGTGATAAGAGAGAGAATGGGTTTGGTGGCGGTGTTGATCGCCTGTTGCTGTTGGGCACTGCTCGGGCGTGGTTGATGATGATGAAATTGACAGAGTTCACGGTTGTCGGTGAGTGGAATTTGTTCAGTATCTCTGTCTGGTTGGAGCTTGTGCTGGTTTTTGCCTCCGTTAGATATATCGAACGGAAGAGATAGGATATCTATGGCTGAGGTCCTTCAAGATGTACAGTTGTATTCGCAAGATCGTGGGGTGAGCTTCGGTCTTGGAAGACAAAAGACCACAAGTTCGCACTCGCGGTCGTAGCGTGTGAAGCTGTTGATGTCAACTTTATGTAAACAAAGACCTGGACTCGGGGTGAATGACCGATTCCGTTTGTTGTTTCCTCGAAGATGCCGCTTTGTCCTCGAATCTCAATTGTTATCCGGACGTGGAGCGGCCGAAGCGTTTATAATGCCGTAATATGTGGGGTCAAACAATGAGCTGGCAGCAAGGTAGGTATTCTTTGCGCACAACCATCACTAGCTATAGAGAGGGAATGAGGATTTCACGGTTTTTTCTCATTGGAAAGAATAGCAGTCAAGTATACTTGATAGTTTCCCTTGAAGAGTTGTCTGGTATATATTTGTTTCTACACCCTCATCGAAGCTGATGATGTGATGGCGAGATATCAAGCTACTGTGGGTCTCCCGAATCGGATGTTTCCTTGTGACGGCAGGGCAGCCGGGCAGTTCAGAAAATCACTGGGTCTTGGAATAGAACATAGAGATGATTCTAGAGTCCTCGACTTGCAAAAAATTGAAGCTTCAGTAGATAAACCCTCCATTTCCACGATGCAATCCCCATTCTAGGAGCCAATGACATGGATGGAAAGACCAAGTCCTTGTCTGTAACTTCCACTTTCAATGAGGATTGTTTGTTGCCCCGTTGTGCCCCTGTGGTAAACTGCTCTTTCCCCGCTACAAAGCGCCTCAACGCTCGACAGGGGTTTCTTGGATTTCGATCCTTCCATAAGTTCTGTCCCGAGTCTCGTCATCTGAACTATCTGAAGGAAAGACGATATGAGATCAATTCACTTGCGCTTGTAATCTCAAAGACGCATTCGTTTCATTGATTCAACCATATTGAAAGTGAAGAATTGCCCGGTTGATTGATGCTGTCTCTCTATTTCGAGATGCTTCATGTTCCTCCCCTCCCAATTCCCGACGGTCTTCAATTGCGCTCCCGAACGACAAGAGATTAGCGCACGCCCAGATCTGCTTCCCCACGCTCCCTTCCCTTGACAACATCCTCTCACTTGTGCCTCTCAAGCTCAAGTCAACTTTCAGGACCTTCCCCACCAGGCATCCAGACTTTCGATTCATTTTGGATCACTCGATCCCGTGTGTCCACGCCCTATCATTCAAGGTCTCGCGAACCCGTTGCCTAGCCATGACTCCTCGGTTGTCCACCCTCGACTTGGTGGCTAAGGTCGATGCGTACGTTTTTCTTTTCTTCTCTGTGAAACTGAATCCACTGTGACCACGGCCGGGAACATATATGGAACTCAGTGAAGCGGATTTAGGGCCTACGGGGATTCCGAACATGACCAGGTCGAGCGCTTACATTTTCTCTAAAAATCAAGCTTCCCTTACGCGGATCGGGATCCCGAGGCTTATGCCCAGATCATGAAGTCTTTCTACACGTTCGTCTGGGAAGACCAACAAGGCCAGGTACCCATAGGCTACGTGAAGTTGGACGTTGTCGATGCACTCAACAAAGCCCCGGCAACCCTCAAAGGGCAGTTAGGGTTGCACATCGATGTCTCTAATAGGACTGTGGTGCTCTTCCGTGATGCCCCGGACAAAACCTACGAGGAACGCACTCGGCTTGTCGGAGAGCTCACTGCGCTTTGGCGTGAACAAGAGGCATTTACCATCCTCAAGAGCTGGCGCAATGAGCTGTGGCCAGTTTATGGTCGCAACAAAGAGCTCCTGTTCAGCATAGAGCGGGCAGCTATGGGCCTCTTTGGAACTACACGCTACGGCGTGCATATGAACGCCTTCATCAGACGTCAGGACGCCAGCAGCAAGTATGACTTGAGAATCTGGGTTCCCAGGCGGTCCGCGACCAAGTCGACCTATCCGAGCATGTTGGACAACGCGGTAGCGGGCGGCTTGATGACCAACGAAGACCCCTTCGAATGCGTCATCCGTGAGGCGGACGAAGAGGCTTCGCTGTCCGAGCATATCGTGAGGAACAACGCCAAAGAGGTCTGCACCATCACTTATATCTACATCACGGACGAGCGCGCGGGAGGCGAGGCGGGGTTGATCTACCCGGAATGCCAGTGGATTTATGATCTAGAGCTACCTGCGGATGGAAGTGTCGTCCCCGAGCCAAAGGACGGCGAGGTCGAGAGCTTCAGCTTGTGCACAGTGGAGGAGATCCAGGAACAGCTCGCCCAGGGAACGTGGAAGCCGAACTGTGCAGTCGTCATGCTCGATTTCTTCGTTCGGCACGGCATTTACACGCCTGAAAACGAGCCGCATTACGACGCATTTCGCGACCGGGCTCATCGACATATCGCCTTTCCCGGTCCTCATCAGGCCTGAATCCATCGAGCACCTTCCGCAGAGCACTAGCTCTCTCAAAGGCAGATGGACAACCCTTGGCTCGGTAGCGGGCATAAATACAGGTACTTGCTTTCGGGTATCGTTTGATTCATTACTTTCCCCAGACCCCTTTTCCCTAGGATATGCCTTTTCTGGTCCATGCATAACCTTAAACGCCCGTTCGCCCTCCAAAGGTCCAATGAATGTTGCTCGCGCCGTAGACTCTTAATCGGTCTAATGGTATCCAGCCGCTGGAAACATTTGCTTTTTCTATTTTGATTCTCCGGAACTTTCAGCTCTCAAGCGTTCCTGTTGGCGAGGAGGTAAACGTAATCGACACGCAGGGGCGTGAGCTTCTTGTAGGGACCGTCGAGGGCCATCAGAAGACCACCGTAGGACATATAGGCCTTGCTAGATTTTGCAACCGAACCAGTCAGCAACTCGTTTTCCCCGAATTCCAAGATCGTGAAACTCCTGCCCAATTCCCAGGCAACAACTTACATGGTCTGGCCATCCTTTCCATCCTCGAACTTGTAGACCTTGCCGTGGCAGACATACTCATAGCTGTCGGCTAGGGTCTGCTCAACGCTGCCGAGCTTGGCAGCATCGCGCCAACCTCTCTCGTCGTCCTTGCTGCCGTCGAGGGACAAGGAAGTGGCCAGTGCAATTCTAAGGTACTCGCCGACCTTGACAGGGAAGAGCTCCTTGTTGACATCGAGCTGCATGCTGGTCTGGCCATCGACGGAGGTGCAGTACAGACGGTCGACGCGGTCGTACTTGGGATCGCTGATCCTCTCGACCTTGAACTCGTCCTCGAAGAGTTGGGCGTCGGACGTGAGGGCGGACATTGTGAATGCTGGTGTGGATTCGATGGAACAGTAGATGCTGTATATTAATAGCTCGGAAGAATACTGGTGTCAGATTTTGATCGAGTATCAAACGCGTGTGGTCGGTTGGTGGGTAAAAGGATTGTCGCGAGCGGTAATGATGGTGTTTGGGGAAACTTTTGGAGATGCGACTGAGCGATGGAGATGCCGCCATGCAGTTGCCGTCCCAAAAAATTCCAGCCTTGCGGCAATTGGACCAGGATGCCGGGGCAAGTAGTGGGGCAACCACCATCGGAAATCCCTGTCACGCCCGTCCAGTGTGTGACAAAAGTACGGCGGGGCTCTCAGGCACTCCAGTGACGTCCAAGCTTCCATGGAATTTCTTCCAGGGATCAAATTGATTATATCTGGACTTGAAGGATACCTCAACATCAAGTTTGGATTCGATACTCGAATAAGGACCGCAACTTTCCGACTGAACTATGTCCTTCGTCAAAAGAAACACCGTCCTATCCTCACCGAGAGCCGGCCTCACGCCGTCCGCTCCCCAGCAGCAACAACCCAAACAGGAAACGCAGCTTGCGCCGGGTCTTCGACCCTCACCAACCGATGGCAGGTTGACCACTTCAACTGGCACTGCTTCCCTGGACCAACTTCTTGCAGGACACGGTGGACTCCCCTTGGGAACATGCTTACTGGTTGAGGAGCAAGGGACCACCGACTTTTCTGGAATTCTTCTACGGTACTATGCTGCCGAGGGTCTCGTCCAAGGGCATCAGGTTCACGCAGTAGCCTTCCCGCCAGAATGGAGGCATCAGCTCCCAGGGTTGGCTTCACCTGACAAGAAGTCAAAGAGTGCATCACCGGCGCCGGCACCCGAAGAGAAGATGAAGATTGCGTGGAGATATGAGTCTTTGGGTAACAACGCCAATGCAGGAGCTTCTACTCGTGGGGATTCTGGAGCGCCTTTCTGTCACTCCTTCGATCTCAGCAAGAGGCTTGCAAGCTCCGAATCCAAGGGTACTCTGAACCCGATTTCAGTTGGCGGTGCCCCGAGCCTAGACCGAAAGAGTGTTGGAACAGCTTCGCCTTTGAAGATTATTCTCAAGCAATTGCGGGCCAAGTTGGAGAGCTCAGGATCAAACGTCATTCATAGACTGGTGGTACCCAGTCTCCTCTCACCAACCCTCTATCCTCCTGGATGCGCCCAACCATCAGAGGTTCTACAGTTTCTACATGGGCTCCGGGCTCTCCTTCGACTCTACAGCACCCAGCTCACAGCAATCATTACCTTCCCGACGTCCTTATTTCCTCGCAGTTCAGGCCTGGTCCGATGGATAGAGATTCTTTGTGACGGCGTTGTCGAGCTCATCCCCTTACCTGCCAGGCTAGGTGCCGCGCCACCGCCGCCCTCAGGGTCGGATCCCAAGGCAAACGAGCAACCCCAGGGTATGTTCAAAGTATACACACTGCCTGTGTATCATGAGAAGGGTGGTGGAGGAGCAGAGTCGGGCCAATTCCGTGAGAACCTGTCATTCAGCTTGAGCGCATCCAAGGGCTTGGTGATCAAACCGTACAGTCTCCCGCCTATGCTCGAGGATGAGCAGGAGAAGCCCTCAGCTGCTCCAAAGAAGGATGGGCTTGATTTCTAAAGTCACCTTCCGCTTGGCAATCTAACGGCTTGTTTTTGCAAAATAACCGAGTTTGTTTGGCCCCCTTTTGGCAGTCTCATCATATGTTGAGGTGAGCTTCTTGATCATCATTGAAACTCCGTCTCTTTACTTGCCCAGGTATTGGGCACGCTGCAAGTCCACTCGAGCCACTGAAACCATTGGTGGACACCCGCCTGAAGCTACCTACGGGCGTAGGTACCCGACAGCAACACCTGAGGTGGAGCTCAGGGAAAATGTGTGGGGTCGTCGACTCACCGCCCAAATTTCCGCCGTTTTCTGCCACGGCGCGATAAAAGCCCACGCACCTCCGCCCAAAAGTTTCCCACTTTCTCTCCTCGTGTCGTTGTGTCCAACAACAGCATTTTTGGTAAGTCAAAACAGCTCTTTTTGCACACTTCCCAGTTGGTCTTTTATGATGAAACAACAAACGTATCAATCTGTCAATCCCCTGATTCATAGTGATGATAAATACGGCTGTCCAAGGCTTCTGATCCTTTGGCCAATCTATCTCTCCTGTTCACACACGCATGCTCGGTCCACGAACTGTTTCTAACCAAGAGAAAATTAGGCACTTCATTGTTTTCACACACTCACAATGGCATCAACCGAGGTTGACAGACAAGTACGGATCTCCAAGATCGCTGGTCGGTACCTCGTCTTTGATATTGATGACGTGGCGTATATCCGCCGCCAGCATGGCATCTGCGCTGTTTTCACGGGCACCATGCCGCAGAATCCCACTCAAAATGTCTTCCTAGGATTGCCGCTCGAGCTGTATGCCGAGGATGCCAAGATGCTTTTGGACAGAAAGGTTGCCTACATTGCCGATGACCCTTTAGAACACTTGACCCAGTTGAAGTCAATGGATGACGAGACGCGCAAATCGTACCTGCAGTCTATCAAGACGCAGCGCAGAACTGCCCAGCTTGTGTTCAATGAGGCCAAGGCACAATCTATGGCTAAGCACAAGGACAAGCGCAAGCCGAAACAGCCACAGCCCCCTGTTGTCGTACCCACTGAACTGCCGCTGCCAGCATCATCTGCCGACGACGTCGCGGCCGCCGTAGATCAGGAAGAAGAAGGAGGAGCAGAATCTCTCTTGGAGTCGTCATCATCCAAGCCAGTCAAGACGGACTCGTCGACACCGCCTCAGAAGCCGCTGGTCAAGGAGAAACTACCTGCAATCACTCCGACCACCAGCAATGCCATGATTTCTAACGGGACAAGTAATCCTGATGTAGAAAACCACACTGCGCTACCATTGTATTCGTACTTGAACGAGAGAGGATACTTCATCACTCCAGGTCTGCGCTTCGGTGGTGACTTCAGCGTCTACCCCGGCGACCCTTTCCGCTATCATGCTCATTATATGGCAAACAGCTATGGGTGGGATGAGAAGATCCCCATGTTGGATCTCGTCACCAGTGGTCGTTTGGGAACGGCTGTCAAGAAGAGTTTTCTTATGGGAGGGCAGAAACCGGCGACAGAGAACAGTGAAGCTGGCGAGTTGAGGGCATTCTGCATTGAGTGGGCGGGCATGTAATTTCAGGCAGCTTGAGCATTTGACGGAAGAGATGATACCCATTACAACAAGCTTTCACTTTCTGTAACATGTGAAATCGCATCGGATTTAAGCCTGTTGAACGATGACTATATTGTTATGTATGTGTGTAGTCCGTCGAGATCCCATGGGAAATTCATAGGGCCAATCCACCCCAAGGCAACCAAGACCAAACCAAAAACCATTAAAACACCCTTTCAATCGCTTCCCATTTACCCCTGTGCATGCCTCACAACGTGACACTTACCTCGATGACCATTCATCACGCTGTTTGACACGCAACTTCCATCTCATGATGCTTTCTACTTAAGACATGCCTCTCATTCATTTCCTACATCATTACCAACTAGACTAGGTGTGTAGTGCAAAAGCCATTTAGAAATACGAAAAATACCTTCCTTTTCCCAATAAAGTCCATAACCCAAAGTATCAAGGCACATAAATCCTACTAAAACTAATAACCTCCCTCCGACAACACACGCACTTATCAAAATTATTCATGGCCAAACTCACCCTGCACTCATCGCAGAGACTCAGACACCGACACGGCCACACGATAATCGTCCTCGGCGCGCACTGACAGACCACGCACTGCGGTCCTTCACTACCCAGTCCATCCGCGCCCGTTGCCCAGTCGCCTGCCGTTGCCGCCCCATTACTTCCACTTCCGCTGCCCTCCTCCCCTGCCTCCGTGGGTGCAGCAGTAGCCCGCCTCGACAACAATATCTGTTCCAACCGTCTAGCCTCTTCCTCGGGCGTCATCATTTGTGTGCTTTGCCCCCTTCCATATCCGTAAAGACTACGGTGCTGGGCGCCAGATAGTAGTACCTTGACGCGCTGGCGCGCTTGGTGCTGGCGGAAGCGGGAGCGGGTCATGATCCCTTCTTCAAAGGACAAGTGGGCGGCGAGGGTGATGGCTTCGTCGCGCTCTTCCGGGCTCTGCGGGTTGAGGAGGCGGGCGAGGTCGGAAGCTGCCAAGGGGAGGTCTGCTACTTGCGAGGGGGTAGATTCCCGGGAGAAGGCCCAGGATTGTTGGAGCGGGTTCTGGTTACTGTTGTTGTTTGGGTAAGGGGAGGATTGAGTGGGTGTTCGTTGGCCGTCTTGGAGATGGTTGTTGTCGCTGTCGGACTCCCAGGCGTCTAGGTCTGATAGTGATGTGCTCTCGGTTGTGGAGATGATACTTGTGGTGTCAAAGTCAGGGTCGTCCAGGCCGGAACCGCCGTCAGAGGGAACGTAGTCACCGCTTGTATCGGTGTTTCCCCACCAGCCGCCGTTAAGAAACCAGCTGTAGAGCTTGGAGTCGATGTCGGCTTCGCTGGCGTTGGGTTGCTCACTGCCGAGGGGTTGTTGGAGGCGCCGACGGAACTCGGCTTCCACGTCTACACGCTCACTGCGTGGAACAGGGAAAGAGTTGGGATCTGATGCGTCTACCCAGATGGCTGTTGTGCCGCGATCACCTCTCCGCCCTGACCTCCTGCCAGTGGTGGTAGTCTCCGGCTTTGGTGGCTGAAGGGCCAATGCCCGGAGCCAACGTGGCGGGTTCCGAATCCCAAAGTAAGAGAGTAACTTGATGATGACGAGCATCGAAGTTGTGATGATCAGGCGGCTGATGTGCATAACATACTCGATCGCCAACAGCCACCTACCACTGCGTTCAGTAGCGCCCACCCCGTCTCTCAGTCGCCTGGCGGAAACGCTGTTCCGGGGTATCTTTTGAGCTGCTCGTTCCCTCGCGTAACCGCTCGTGGCGTTTGCTTGATCTTCCTTGACAGGTACGAGACCGATAACACCGACGGAGTCGAAACGAGAACCTGATACTCCACCTCCAAGCCATTGCATCCTCAACTCCTCGATCTCGCGGAACCGTTCGTCCTCCAACCAGGTATAGCGCTTCACATTCACCCGATGGTCTTCGTTCAGGTAGACAGCCTCACTAGCCATAGTGATGGCCCCAAAGCCAGCTCGAAGGAGAGCAGTATAAAAGTCCATATCCCACCGGATACGGATGTCGGAAAGAGATCCATTGGCTTGCATGTTTGCGTGAGCTCGAGCAAGGCGGTCTCGGAGAGTTGGGCGTTGTTGTCCGGCATCGAGAGTGCCTTCAGCAACAGCGAAGGCTGAGAGCGCCATGGTTAGAGCGTAAATTACAGAACAGATAAAGATGCCGCATATGATAAGAACGTGCGGTACAAATCCAATAATGCAGACCGTAGGGAATCTCAAGAGTGCTTGAGCTGAACTATCTTCAATGGAAAAGGTCACGGCGCCCCAGACGATGCTGCCCATAAAGCAAAGTCCCCAGAAACCAGTGTTGATCAAGCGGAATTTAGACTGCAGGTTGAAGACACCAAGTATTTGGCTAGTGAGATGGCTCATGGCAGAGAGAAACGCAACCAGCAGAACTTCTGGAGACGTGTTGACTCTCCTTAGAATCATGCTGCGCGTCACGGCAACGGCAGATCCTGTTAATGCCTGGGAAGAATTGCCCTTGCCCGTAAAGAGACCCCAGCCCAGCTGGTTGCTGATGGCAGCATCAGCTTCGGCAAAGGCCAATGAGTGCTCGAAAAGCGTCATCCCCGTCTCCGCGGCTACTGGACGGCCTTGAACCGTCGCAGAGAGAACCTCGATAAACTGACTAACACAGAATGTCATGAACAGGGGCCAGAGCCGGGACAAGGATCCTACTAGTTCCGGCTGCTCGTTTGAACCGTTGTCCCATGGCACCATCCTTATAGCCTGGCAAGACTGTTTATCGGTTGCGCCAAAGAGCAAGGTTGAGCTCAAGCCGTGGAGAAAGTTATTCTTTTCAGAGAACATGAGGTCGGAGCTCTTGCTGGCGTTGCCCCAGCGCAGATTGGCGAAGTCGGGAGACGTTTGACACTGTATCGATTCAAGGATTCGTTCGACCTGCCAAGCGAGGACCAAGATAACAGGCAGCCGGAGCGCAAGCCGAACAGTCCAGCGTAGTGCAAGTCGGCGGCGAGTAGCGGCGAATATGTGTGTTCGGTTGAAGACAACAGCCATGACAATGCATGCTAGAGCCCACTTGCTGGTTGCGTAGCTGAAAACGCTCCCTAGACCTCTGGCGCCCTCCATTGTGAATCGTGATGCGAAGGCGGCTGACTCTTGGCCCGTAGCGGTGGCCGCGGCCGAAGATGATGCGGATTCGAGTATGGCTCGAGCGGCGTCGGCGGCGGTGGTGCTGTCGGGAGCAGTCGTGACAAAGAAAGCGGCTGGGTCGGTCGACTCGGCTATGACGCGCTGGCCAAAGCCGTCAATGGCATCGGGGTAAAAGATATAGGAGCCGCCCAGCTTCCCCAGCTTTTTCACCATCCTGGGTCCCGCCCAGACCAGATCCTCGAGCGAAGGCGCCAGTTTCGTCACGTTGAGCGCATAGCCCAGGTGCTGAGCAGTCCAGAGCGTGAAGTTATGCCATGCGCTGGCATTGTTAAGCACCGGGATGGGTACTGATGTTGGGGCCAAGGCTGCCGCCGCCGTTGCAGCACCCGGCAGGAAAACACTCTCGTCCATAATCGGATGTTATGAAATGGAAGGTGAATGTATCACGCTGAGGTTCGGGCTCGCAAATTCCTCTTACTGCGTAATGAGCTGGGTGGCGATCGCCGGCTGCGTCGGCAACTGGCTAACCGCCTATCTTCACGTCTGTCTCTTCCTGGTTGCGTGAGTCCTTGTCTCTCATCTGGTAGTTTCACTCAGGAAAACGTCCAGCATCTTCGCATGACAGAAAGGGGCGGCAAACCGAGACGGTGGTTACGTGTATGGATATGTAGCTGTTGGGTTCTCAAGTTGTTGAATATAGTAGAAGCTGGGCTGGATTTCACGATGTTGACACGGCCACAACATGGAGACTTGGAGTGGGAAACCAGAGACAAGAGGGGAGAGGACGGGACCGCTGTTGCCGCGGCCGGGGACGAGACACATCCTGCGACAGTGGGCAAAGCGGAGAGAATGGATTACCCGACACTGCATCGGAGCAATCAACAGCGAGCAACAGGCGGGCCTTGCGATAAGTTGCATGGAATGAAAGCCGAGCGGGATGAGGTAACTGGTGGGGCCCCACGCCCCAGACAGGCTTGTTACATTCGTAGTGTACGCAGTACAGTGCCTAGACCTAGCCTCCTAGCGTTGCGTAGCGCAGCTGAGCCCAGGTGGTGCCTCCTGAGCGCTTTCTTCCACTTGCGCTAGAGTCCCTTGTTGATTTGCGGATCCCCCAACTCTCCACCAAAAAAAGCAACTCCACTAAGAACTTGCACTTGGACATCATTACACTTCAAGATTGCTCGGTGATAACCGACGACGACACCTACAGTGCCTACTAGTCCTATTCTTGCGCACGAGCATTTTACGATCTTCACGATCACGCGGATAGATCCTTCGTACCGTTCCAATCGCTATTTTTAAACCGTCGATAGCCACCATCAACAATGGCTTCAGCTGGACAGGCCCCCATCGCTACGTATGTGTCATTGCACTCCGACACATACAAAGCACTGGCTGGTGTCGGGTGTTTTTCTCTAGTCATGAGGTAATCCCGGAATACGATCAAGCTAACCGACCCATGTTTGCGGTTTATGTAGAGTCTATGTACGCAATCTTGAGGAGCGCGTCAAGCCAGAGCCCCTCAAGGAGGCCCTGCGCACCATCTTCTCCGAATACGGCAATGTGATTGATATCGTCGCCAAGACCAACCTCAAGGCCAAGGGCCAGGCCTTTGTGGTCTTTGACAAACCCGAGTCGGCTCAGGCTGCCATCGATGAACTCCAGGGCTTCGAGCTGTTCGAGAAGCCCATGGTGGTGGCCCTGGCGCGGACGAGGAGCGACGCTACGGTTATTCAGACTGGCAACGAGGAGGAGTTTGACCAGCACAAGCGCAGGCGCATTGCTGAGAAGGGTATGGTCCCTTCGCCTCCCCGATCCCCACTTAGCCACGAGAGTATTCGATCTGACAATCATCCGCTACAGACAAGAAGAGAGCGCTCGAAGTCGCCGAACAACAAAACCGCCTCAAGCGTCCTCTCCAGGGTGCCGCCCCCGATGCGCGCCCTGCCAAGAACCAACGCGGTGCCGGTCTCAAGGCTACGGGCCAGGGCCCTGCTGCTGTTGTACCCGACGAGTACCTGCCTCCCAACCGTATTCTATTCGTCCAGAACCTACCCGACGACTTCACCAAGGACGACCTCACTACCATCTTTTCCCGCTTCGATGGCTTCCGCGAAGTCCGTACTGTGCCTGGTCGCAGTGGTATCGCTTTCGTCGAATACGATGCCGAGGCTGGTGCTATTACCGCAAAGGAAAACACGGCCGGCATGGCCTTGAAGAACGGCGAAAAGATCATGAAGGTTACCTACCAGAGACAGTAGAGCATGTTATGGAGGAAGCACGCCCGGGGAAAGTCAACAAAGGAAGCAGTAGTATTGTGCGATACAGATGTTATGCACTGCACAGTTCATCTGAGTGTGGTAGAAGTTTTCCGTTCCGTGAGGGCACCACTCAGGCAGTTCGCAAAGCGCCTTCTTCAGATACCCATTGCTACAAAGAAGAATAAAAACAAAACAAACTCCTTAATTGCGCCCATGCCCTTTGCCTCAACAATTCTCATGCAAACAAAACATTCTTGATCGTCATTGACAGTCCGTCCAGCCATCAGCGATTCGCGATACGTTAACAAGTTGACATCAAACTAGAAAATGACGTCTTCATCCTCCTCGGCAGCCAAGATATCGGCAGGGGTGTTTTCGGTTTGTTCACCTTCAGCATTCTCAGAGTCTGCTAGCCGCTGCTGCTCTGCCTTCTTTGCTTTCATCTGAGCGTCAGTTTCCGCATTGTCTCGTTGCTTCTTGGCAGCAACCTTCTTGAGTCTGTAGAACTCCTCTCTGTCAAGCTCGTCGAGTTCCGAGTTGATATCTATAATAGCTGTCAGTAATGTATCCTAGTGCCGGAACCTTGGAATTTACATCTACTTACACTTGATGGTGTTTTCAGTCCGAGGAATAATGACGTGCTCACTACATAGAAACTCTGTGTCAGTGTCCCCCATTCTACCTCTCAGGGAAGACGGGTTGGGTTCGCCTTACATCGCATTGACTCTCCGGTTGACGACCTTGATGACCTCATCAAGGATCACGAACGCCGTCTGCAGACTAGCCAGCTCAACCAAGGCCTCCACCGCTCTGGCGTACGTCTCACGACACCGCTGTACCTGCTGACCACCCTTGCCCAGACCCGTCATGGCGAAGTCGTCGTTGCCCTCGGCCTGGTAGGCTTCGAAGGCGGGAAGCAGCACACCCGAGACGTTCTCCTGCTTGGCCCGGATGCGGAATCGCGCCGACTTGGCCGACTCTTGGATCTGGTATCCAATGTTGCCGCCGACGGCGTAGGTGACTTCGGCGAGGGAGAGCGAGGCGATCTGCATGACGCGGCCCATCTTGCGCTTGGCTTCGTCGATTCGGCGGGTAATCTCTGTGAGGAGACAGGTGTGTTAGAGTGTCTATATTTCGCGGATTTCTGGGTGTGTGCGAGAGTGGCTATGGTAGTACCTCTGAAACGCCTGTGAAGTAAAATGAATATGTCAGTATCAAGCTATATGCAAGTGTACGGATGGACATGGGCCGGGAGAGGAACAACGGACTTGGTGAGAGCTTCACTTTTTCTCTTGAGCAAGCTGTGACCCGTCTCGGCGCCCTTGAGTTTAGCCTTCATAATACCCAAGGACTGCCGTGTGGGGAAGACGGCCTCGCGATCCTATCACCACCACTCATTGTCAGTCAACGCTCATGGACCCGGTTGTGGTAATTGCGGGGGAGCAGCTAGGATGGGCTCATACCGCAGCTCCAGACATGTTTGCGATCCGGCAATGGCCAAGGTATACTCGAGGTAGGGTATAAGACTAAGGCGACGGTAGGTCCTGGGGGAAGTAACTGATGGTTCGAGGAGTCGTGATGCTATTCCAAGCGACAACGACACAGATACTCTAGGTTCGATATCGACTTGGAGGAGGGACGGGCCGTGGTTGGTGGAGCTCGATGTTAGGTTGGAGCTTGGATGTGAGGTTGAGACGGCCGCCGCCCGCCCACTGCAAGTCCGCCCTACGTAACAACTGGACCCAGGACCACGCCAGAGCAGGACAGGCCTCCGTCCCGGGGATGCGGCTGGCACCTGCTGCGGATCCTGCTGCTGCCAAGGTCTGGGAGGTTATCAGCAATTAACCCCACTGAAATTGGCTCTTGTTTAGCGGGACATCTGCCAAATGATCGCTCTAACTCCGTAAATGCCCCTGGAAGGCTACGGTGGTCTGAGCTTTCGCGAACTTCCACTTCTGAACAAGGTTGAACTTCGAGACGTGCCGGGCTCCCAGGAAAAAAAGAATCACGGACAAAATACAGCGACAACAGCCAGCGAAAACCGAAACCCCGTCGTCGTCCGCCCATTCTTCGCATCTTGTCGAGAGGCTGGCCCAAAATCGTGGGAAAACGGCAGGAATGCCTCTAGGGATCTCTTGATCCTTGAACATCGATTTTACTCCTTCCTCCAGTGACGCCACTCCCGGTCTTCTTTCTGCAGTCCAACGCGGACCACCACCCCTTCGCCATGTCTATCCTTTCACGCGTCTCCGACCGTCACCCAGACCTCTCTTTGGTCGTACGTGTTGCTCCCCTTCTTGTCCGGTCGTCTCTGCTACAGAAAGACAAACTGACGATCTGACTTGTGTACCGGTAGAGCGAGGAGGACTTTCCCTACGAACAAGACATCGTCCGTAACCCTGGCAGCACGAAGCCATGGCTTGCCTATATCGAGTACAAGCTTCAGAAAGGGACGGTCCAGGAGCAGGCATATATCATGGAGCGCGCCTGTGTACAGCTTCCTCGATCCTACAAGCTTTGGAAGATGGTGAGTACTGGAAACTTTCCTCAAAGTCCGACATGCCAACTGACTTGGTCGCCAGTACCTCCGGTTTAGGTCGAAGCACGTTTCGAAGCTCAATGCCGCGATCTTTGCCTCGGAGTACCAAAAGGTCAACAGCCTCTTTGAGCGGGCACTCATTCTCCTCAACAAGATGCCTAGGATATGGGAGATGTACCTCAAGTTTCTGATGCAGCAGCCGCTCGTGACACATACACGTCGCACCTTCGATCGGGCCCTTCGCGCTCTCCCCATCACGCAACATAACAGGATATGGGCTCTGTATCGACCCTTTGCCAACTCGGCCGAAGGCGAGACGGCGGTCAAGATCTGGCGCAGGTACATGCAGGTTCACCCAGAGGATGCCGAGGACTTCATCGAGTTGTTGGTAGCAGTGGGGCTATATACGGAAGCCGTGCACAAGTACATCGAAATTCTCAACAACCCGCGGTTTACGAGCAAGAACAGCAAGGGACACTACGAACTGTGGAGCGAGATGGTAGATTTGTTGGTCGAGCATGCGACGGCGGTGGAAACGGGGCATGAGACGGGAATCGACGTCGAACGGATCATCCGCAGTGGTATCGAGCGGTTTGCCGACCAGAGGGGTAAGCTGTGGTGCGGCTTGGCGACCTATTGGATCCGACGAGGCAGCTTTGAACGCGCACGAGACGTTTTCGAGGAGGGTATCACAACGGTCATGACCGTTCGAGACTTCACCCTCGTTTTCGATTCGTACACGGAGTTTGAGGAGTCCATCATCAGCGCTCTGATGGAGATGGCATCGACCCGAGCTGAGAAGGGAGAGGTGGACGAGGTGGCTGACTTCGATTTGGATATCCGAATGATGCGGTTTGAGCATCTGATGGACCGCCGGCCCTTCCTCTTGAATGATGTCTTACTCAGGCAGAACCCGAACAATGTCACGGAATGGGAGAAGCGCGTGGCTTTATGGGGCGACAATAAGGAGGAAGTTGTCAAGACTTACCTTGATGCTATCGAAGCCATCCAACCAAAGAAGGCAGTGGGTGCGCTCCACCAGCTATGGACCAATTACGCCAAATTCTACGAGGCCGGAGGAGACCTTTCAAGTGCCCGGAGAATCATGGAGAAGGCTGTCAAGGTTCCCTACAAGTCCGTGGCAGAGTTGGCAGACATGTGGATCGAGTGGGCAGAGATGGAGCTTCGAAATGAGTGCTTCGACGAGGCCATGAAAGTCATGGCAAAGGCAGTACAGGCGCCCAAAAGGTCCACGGTGGACTATTTTGACGAAACCCTATCACCACAACAAAGAGTTCATAAGAGCTGGAAGTTGTGGAGTTTCTACGTCGATCTTGTGGAAAGTGTCAGCTCGCTTGACGAGACCCGCAAGGTGTATGAGAGGATATTCGAGCTTCGCATCGCCACTCCCCAAACAGTAGTCAACTACGCCAACCTGCTGGAGGAGAACAAGTACTTTGAAGAGTCGTTTAAGATCTACGAGCGCGGTCTCGATCTCTTCAGCTACCCCGTGGCCTTCGAACTCTGGAACCTGTACCTCACCAAAGCCGTCGACCGCAAGATCAGCATCGAGCGCCTCCGCGATCTCTTTGAGCAAGCCGTTGAGGACTGCCCACCTAAATTCGCCAAGGTCATCTATCTCATGTACGGCAACCTCGAGGAGGAGCGCGGCCTCGCGCGCCACGCCATGCGCATCTACGAGCGGGCCACGCGCGCCGTCGCCGACGAGGACCGGGCTGACATGTTTAACTTCTACATCACCAAGTCGGCGTCCAACTTCGGCCTGCCCTCGACGCGGCCCATCTACGAGCGCGCCATTGCGGCCTTACCCGACGCCGAGGCCCGCGACATGTGCCTCAAGTTCGCCGACATGGAGAAGCGGCTGGGCGAGATCGACCGCGCCCGTGCCATCTACGGTCACGCCTCGCAGTTCTGCGACCCGCGCACTAACCCGGGCTTCTGGACCAAGTGGGATCAGTTCGAGGTGCAACACGGCAACGAGGACACCTACAAGGAGATGCTCCGCATCAAGAGAAGCGTGCAGGCGCAGTACAACACGGATGTCAACTTCATTGCGTCGCAGGCGCTGGCGAGGAGTCAGCAGAAGAGGATGGAGGAGGAGGCAGCAGGAAATGGAGGAGGAGAAGAGATGGACGCCGAGGTTGCGGATGCGATGGCGCAGCTGGAGAGACAGGCGCGCGCGCCCGTGGGCTTTGTGGCGGCTTCGGAAGGACCAAAGGGCGGTAGCATGCCGGTTCAGCCTGTTCAGGTTCATAACCCGGATGCTATCGATCTTGATGAAATGGATGAATGATCAATATTTGTTCTCTTTGTTTGTCAAGAGCTTCTCATTTGTCGTTTTTTCACTGTTTTTTTTTTTTTTTTTTCTCGTCCCTTTTTTTTTTTTTTTTTTTTTCCTTTTTTTTTTTTTCGTGGGTTGGGCCGTTGCGTTGTGTCTTTTCTGGTTTTCACGGCGAGGTTGGCCTCTATTGTACATAGACTGGAACACTAAGTGGGAAGAGGGTCGGTTCCTTGAACATTTACCACTACATAAACACAAATCACCACGAACATCCCCATTCATTGTACGGGGTTGAAGGACAAGGAGCTGAGGATATTTCTCTTTTGTTTTTGTTTTCACATGAACTAGGTAGGGGTTGGTGGTTCGTGGATCTTGCCAATGCTATAGATTGTACACAGGCTGACAACGGAAAGGGGGGAATAAAGGTTGGGGCTTGGGCGGACATCGACGAGAACAGACCTATAATTGGTCAGGAAGATGAATTTTGCACAGTTGAGCAACTTTTCCAGTTTCTCCTTCACGTCTTTAATAAACTCAACACAGCAGGCCTGGGTGGTTACATCTGTGCGTTTCGAAATTAGAACACTCTCGATAGCAACCAGCACATCTGCTGCCTTTTGCGTGTGAAGAAGATCTTGGTTAATATCTTAGTGAGGGGAAGTTCCTGATTCAAAACAGAAAACGAATGCCATCAATCGGAAATGGTGATAATACAGCCCATCAGCGAGATAACAACCAACCATGTTGTATAACGCATCCCCCCATACAACAAACAAGCTATCCCAGCACGCGCACAGTTAACAAAACCCAACTCAACCTCATGGACAACCGGATATCATCGTAGCACATCCTCCATCAATGTTCATACGCTTGTTTCCTTCGCGCGCCGTTGCATACCCAACCCAATCCACTCAGTCGCTCGCTTACTTTACATTCTGATATCCCTTCTCCATGTGTTTCTGATGGAAGGCAGTGGGGTAGTTATTGTCAATATGGCCGTCCCGTGTCTTGGGCACGGCGTAGATGGATCCCTTGCGCTTTTGGAAGCGGCTTGGTGGCACTTTGGAGGCATCTGTTGCAATCCACACCAATTAGATTCGTTACTGATTTGGGGGTGATCATCACAAGATGGATAGCAAAGGTGGTGAGGATAAAGGAGTGACGAAGGAGAAAAGAGAAAAAAAAAAAAAAAAAAAAAAAAAAAAAAAAAAAAAAAAAAAAAAAAAAAAGAGAGAAAAAAAACATACCCCATTCGGCACTCATCCGACGGTCTGCCGGAGAGATAGGAGAGGAATCAGCCGAGACGGGACTGAAGTTGGTGAATGTGGGGGTTGCTGTTTCTGAGTTGCGATGTTGTACCGGTTGTTGTTGTTGTTGTTGCTGTTCGCTGTGGGTGGTGTTCGCCCTGGTGGTGTCGATGGTGATGGGAGCTTTGTTTTGCTGTTGTTCTGTGAGGTATCAAGACCGCATCAGTCAGCGTATGGTCATATTCGCAACTCAAGATGGTATTACCTACCAGACATGGTGTCGAAGTCTTTGGTGAGAATCTCTGATGGGCTCAGCGTTCGACAAGCGTTGTAACTGGTATGGTAGCAAATAGATCAGGGGTCCGGGAGATGGGACGTGGAGATTATGATATTCGAGATGGATAAAGGCAGAGAGATAAAGATGTGAAGAGTAAGTAGTTAATCGAAAAGCGGGTTGAAGTGGTCTCTAGGTTATAAGATAGAAGTGTCCTGCTGATAGGATGGCTGCTAGGGTATCTCGGAGTGAAGGGTCCTCAGGATGTTTGACGGAGGAGAAGACGGTGGTGATGTTGGAAGGATTGACATTGCAAAAAGGAATCGAAGGAACTGGCAGTACGTGGACCCTTTCCTCTGCCTAACTACGCAATAAGGCACCTGACCCTTCTAATGTGATCGACGGATGTGCAGTAGTTCTCAAGTGGAAGGGAAGGCACAAGGTCTGGGGCCGTGCTGTGCTCTGACTTGAAGGGTGGAAAGATGGCTTCCCCTGTCATTGTCTGTTGCTCTTTCCTCCTTCTACCTCTCCATTCGTGTCCGTTGATATCGGTAGTGTAGGCATCCCAGTCTACATTCGGGTAATGTGATTGGCCCGGTGGTGTGTAAGTGACGGAGAGCGTCAATCATTCCCAATTCTCGGACCAGTGATATCCTCCCCTCTCTTCTTTCCCTCGAAACAAACGGAACTTGACAGCCCTGACGATCTTGACCGGTACGTTCAATCTCGACGCATCCATCCATCTCGCTGCAGTCGCCCGTCCGAGTAGCACTCACTTAGGGGGTTGTTGAGTAGGGACTGCCAATCGTCCACCTAGACCACCTACAGTGAGCCGTCTCTGTGTGGCCAGAAACATATCGATACATAGCAGCCCCATTTTCCACTGCAGTATCGCCCAGCCGTGCCAGTCCAATCTCGATCGATGCCTCCGCAATAAAGGTGGTTAGAATAAGCTCAAAGCAGCCCAAAAGCGGCAGTCCGATCGCCACTCATTCATCATACGCGAGGCCCCCAACGCTACCTGCTTGACGTCATGCGGGGAAGGAGAAAGAGGAGCATAAACACACCCACCCAGGCCAGCTAACAAACGTCCCGAACCGTGTGAAGTCCAAGCTCGTCCATCTTTGTGCCCAGATAGCGGCGGACTCCTGGTCTTCTGACAGACGCCCCAACGGCTCGAGCGCGCTTGAAGTAACGAAAGAGGCCCAGGCTTTGCGTCGACATTCTCTCGACCTATTACTCTGTCTGTGTTTGAGCACGCGAGCCGTTTATCCTTGTTGACAAAGGTTCAAGGTGAAGATATCTTGGTGGTTCACATGTTGACAAGCACAACATCATGGGCTTCGTGAAATTTATACGCAAACCGTTCAACGGTCTGTCTCTATTCTAGTCACACTCGGCTTTCCCGCCACCCTATCCCTAATTCCTAATAATATCCTACACTCCATTATGTTGACATCCCAGCTTGTAATTACTCACTTCACTTTCCAACCCATTGTCTTCTCGCTCATACCCGTCGTAGCATCCGTCGAGAACACTACCTGAGAGAGCAGTGCTCTTCTAGTGCTGCCACTGCTCAACATCCTCTACGGAGTCCTTCTCAATGTCGGAACGCTTGGCAAAGTACCTCCTGGCAAGAGGGCGCTTGCTAGCCTTGGCAGCGCTGGTCGCGTTGGTGACGGGAGTAGTGGTGTCGGTGTTGCCACCACCAGTTCCAGCACCAGCACCGCCGGCCATCTGGACGGGCACGACACCACCGAAGGCGATAGGGTTCTGGCACCGGACCAAGCACACGTTGTTCTGACCAGCGACGGTCCCGGTGCACTTTTGGTCGGCAGGGATGGAAGCGACCAAAGGAAAGTCAGTCGTGGTAGCCTGTTGAGGGTTGTCAGTCAATGGCCTTGTCATCCAAGTGGTGGCGGATAGAGACTTACTCTAGAGAGACCGAACCTGCCCGGGACATTCGTCGCGACCTTAATCGCAGTCCACTCCGTCGCCTGCCCATCCGAGTTGATCATGCAAGAATAGGGTCCGGCTCCGTCCTGGTTGATCTGGTGAAGCGTCATCTTGACCGTACCACCGGCCGTCACCTGGGGCAGCGAATCCTTGGTAGCGGCCATGATGGCTTGGGTACCCTCCTCAACCTTGTTGGCGCCACCTTGGATCGTCTGGCCGACCGTCTTGGCCGCCTGACCACGGAATCGAGTGGTGTCCACCTGGAAGGGGGTGCGTCTCGATCCGGTACGGGGAGTGCTGGGGTCAATGCCCAGGGCCATACCGTTACCACCGGCGTCGCCTGTTGCGGCAATGATAGCGCCGTGGCCGGCGACCAGGGGAGCAAGAGCGAAGAAGCTCATGAGAATGGACTTGAGAGATGCCATGTTGTCTGCGGTGTCTTGAAGGTTGTCTTTTGTCGATTATGTGTTGGAAAAGTCAAAGCTGACGGGTGCACAGCACAAAAAAAGTCGTGAATATATATGACCTGAACCGGCAGGAGAGAGGATTAAGAGTGTTGAGAAAGGAAGATTGGAGAGAAAGCCGGAGTGTGACTGAGAGGGCTGGACCTGCCTGCTGAAGTGTTGATGAAGCGGATGCTGATGATGATGATGAAGCCAAAAGTTAAATCGAGCAGAGAGGAAGTCAAGGCCGGTCTTTATACATCTTCTTTTCGTGATACCGATGCCGTCGTCGAGGGTGCCATGTGGTGTTTACAATGCACTGCCGTCCCCCGGCGTTTCTCACCCTGGTCGTAAGGGGCCGAGTTTTGAGTTTCAATGTCTGATCTTGCGCAGGGTCCTCTGTAGCTCGGCGCTTGATTTCTCGCACGAAACATGGCGTTTGAAACTACAATAGTTAGTGCCTGCAAATTGTTATCGGATCGGATTGCGGGAGATGTTGGGGAAAATGGGTGGCAGGAGATGCGATCTGGGGTCGGACTTCCACTTCCGGCACTTCTTGCGAACGCACAACATGATCTCCACTGACAGGGGAGAACTTCCAAGCTGCCCATTTTGCAACACATAACAATTCTGGGGTAAATAATCATTGATGATACTTGGTGTAATCGCCTGCGATATTTGGGATGTGTGTATCATCGAGGCATCGGCAGATTCACTCGTGTTAATGCCGCTTGACTTGGGTAACCCTTTATGACCAATGCTAATTCCGATGCCACTCAACATCGTTTCGTTACATCCTTCGAGGTTCTTTGGGCAATGCAACCAAAGTTGTTGGCTTATTCTGATCATGCTGTCCGTCCGAATCTGTTGAAGAACCTTCTGAACCAAAAACTGGTAAAGCATATTCTATGCCCTAAATCCTCACATCAGACACGACACAGAGAAAACCTGACCTATGCAAAGATATGTTTGACCTTCACTTGGACAGGCCGTTCTGTAGAAACTTCCAGTTCAGAGACGTGACATTTGCCCTTTCCCTTGTTTTCGGCAACGACTTCGATAGATCAGCTTTGATCGATTTGACTTGCCGAATGCGCTTCCTGGCGCCTCATTGTCGGCACCAGGGGTCGCATTGAACGGGTACTCAGCCACCAAGCAAAGTGTCGACCCAAACAAGCGTTTTCGTGCCGCGAAAGACCATGTCAAGCCAAGCCGGGCCAGAGTTGGGCCGTGAACCGTGTATGATCCATCAAAGGATGGATACGACCATGTACAATGTTGGGGAAATAGTGGCTGGCGTCTTGGCTTAAGATCTTCCTAAGCGAAGTATCAGATCGTGGTACTATAAGAGAAACGGATGCGGGATGGAGGTCGAAGAGGGGGGAATTGAGCCTCAACTCCAGCGGTCAAAGACTCATCACAGTTGCGCGCAATAAACTTGCGTCGACGGGACTCCCTCCTAGCCTCGTCTCGCGTAGGAGTTCTGGAGGTAGCGTAAACTCGAAGTGGCGAGCAGGAGTCTCGTGACGCAGATGGTCGTCTCACTTAGGCAAGGCGGGATGCCCATTCAGGGCTCGTGTTGCGAGTGCACGACCGGCCAAGACTTGAAGGTTTGACGATGTCGAGAGCCTCGGGATCTGCTATTTTCAGGGGACGGTGAATGGGGGCATTAGAAAATATGGGTCTGATCACGTGCCAAGTCGCTTTTGGTACCTCCTCCATACCAGCTTGTAATTACGTCCGCAAGCAGCCGTCAATACCCGACTTCTTTATAAATTACCAATTAGTATTAAGGTTAGTTAGGGTTAGTTAGGGTTAGTTAGGGTTAGTTAGGGTTAGGGTTAGCTCCGGGGGTGCAGGGGGCCGGTGAGAGGCCCCCGCATGTGAATGTGAATCGTTAATATTGACATATGTCAACCATATGCCGACCATATGTTTTGTAATTACGGTAATTACACTGGTGACTTTCGATACCTTCGGCTTAAGAAAAGTGGAGTATGCACGGACCAGTCTAATGCCCCTAATCACCATGCCCCTATTTTCAGGAGTGCCAAACATCTCGGACTGCTCACCATCAACAAGTTTGATCTCCATGCCTTGCATACCATCGATCGGAGTGCATCAATCCGCCCTATCAACACCACCTCACTGCCGGACCTATCGCAATCACTGAGGCTCTGTTGACACTCTTGCCTGTCCAGCCGCTGTGGGTCACCCTCTCGTCTCTGCCAAGCAGTTCCGCCTATTGTGCAGCAGACAGATTTCGTAGATTGGCTGGGTCCTTCCGACTGACCTTCTCCTCAATCATCGCCTATTGTGCGTCCAGCCTCAGCCTCACGGCTTCACCAAGTTCCGATGCCGCCATACCCGAACCAACATTGCGCTTGCGAGCTTCTTGAGTCCGTGAGTGCTTCAGCAATGGCGTCAAATCCAGACTTTCGGAAAGATGTTATGATATGGGCGATCGCGTGAAACGCGAAATGGGACGCTCCGTTCGTTCTACCCCTGAGCGGGCTAGTCGAACCCCTGGCCTGGTCGTTGATCCTCCCCACCCTGTTTCGGGCTTTTGTCTGTGCAAGCAAGCCGGTTACCGAAGACCAGATAGATATGGAATCAGGAGCGTCAGATGCAAGTTGAAGCAGAGGGAGAAATTCTGATGGACCAGTCGCATTTGTGGAATTGTTGATGGGATAGATCCGTCCAAAATGCCGGCCGAAAGGAAAAGCATTGACTGGATTGTGGCGCAGCGTTTGAATCAAACAGAAAGTGCTTTGTGCAATTGAGGCTTGTGTGGCAATCAGTACTGCACTCATCCTTCCGTTACATGGTGGTCGCCATTCCAGAAAGACAACCCGAGAAAGCGAGACGAAACGATGATAGTGGAAAGAATAAAAGGAAGCAGAAGAAATACGATCACGGTGAACGCAGTTTCATGGATTGGGAATGAGAAAAAAGTGCAAAAAGTTGAGGTCGTGCCCGGGTTCGAACCGGGGTTACTGGAAAGTTTTGATGGATTTCAAAATCCAGAGTGATAACCACTACACTACACAACCTTTAACTTGTTATTTTTTGCTTCATCATGAAGTAGCTATATACCCTAGTAATTCTCTGTCGGACAGCGGCCCCAACACACCCTCCGCCTCTCGACGTAACCATCAGAGAACATATTAATCATTTGATATAATCCGCAGCAAATGTTCCATAAAGTTGGCTATACATACCGAAGAAGTGTCCAGGCAGTTAGTAATGAAGTTATGGTCGCTGTCTTGACGCCTCATTACGCCATTGCATCGGAGAGAATGAAGCTGCACTAAATACAAATGATGTTCGATGGCAACCTCGTTCATAAGGTTAATATTATGTTTTCGAGTATTTCTGTGGATTATGCTAACTTTCCCTCTTTTCTCAAACCGGTCTCGCTGGCATCTCCAGATCCACCCGGGTTCTAGACTGAACTTTACACGACATGTCAACCATTTACACTATATAGCACGGGAGGTGTGGCAGGGTAATGCTCCATCCTGATCTCCCAACAACGAACACTTTGTGACTGTCCTCGACTGAATTACCGATCAATAAAACTGTGGAGTGAGTCAAAGGAATGGGAGCTGGTTCTGAGTGTCGGGTCTGAACAGTAAATTCGTACAGTTAGAATGTATACCTGAAGAGTTGGAGCGACCGTATTGTCAAGATCACACACCTCCTACTCTTCGTATCGTAGATGTCCTGGGGACAACCGGCTCATCATGGCGTCGACTGCCTCTCAGTTCAGTAGAAATGAGTGATGTCGACGTTGTTCGCCCAATGTTACTAGCCGTTGCATGGTTGTTCGCTCTACTAGACTGGGTATAACGACCAGAGCGAGGAATTGCCGGTAGCGTGTTACTGAGAGTATCTCGCATGGATGAGAAACGAGAGCCGGGCTCGCCTATTGACATGTGGCTAGCTGGCGTTCCAGGCACAAGAACTGCAGAAAGGTCAGTCTTATTATCAGTGTAGCAGAGTAAGAGTGAAGATTCACATTGGGTTTCCATTGGTTTGTTCCAATTGTCCACACTTCCTGAACCAGAATGCCTTCTTGACGGCCTCGAGTCATCGGGGAAGTAGTTGGTTGTCGGTCCGATCCCACCAGCGTTTTGTCCCTGGAGGTCATACCGATCCGTATTTGAGCCTAACCTCGAGCCCATGACATCAGCCGGATCGTTGGCAGGTTGGCTTAGCAATACCTTTTGTTTCAGTTTGTTGTAGAGCTCCTGAGCCTGCTCCAACTTCTTGCTCTTTTCAGTTAGTGTGCGGCGAAGATCTTCACATTTTCGACGGAGCCCTTGCTCTTCAAGTTCCATATCTGACAGAAATGTGAGCCCGTTGTGCGCAAGATGCCCAAGATATCGAAAGCCTGGATATACCTTTGATCTTGGCCGTCAACGTGGATATCCTGGTGTTTCCTTGATTCCACACGCTCTCGACTTCACGCTCGAGTGAGACGCAATGAAGCTGCAGATTTCGGTTCATCTGAGACTGACGTAGGCTAGCATCTGAATGTCAGCATCTGAAGACCCCTAAAACAATGAAATGAAGAGCAAGAAGAAAGGTCTCAGGACCGACATTTGGTTTGTCATTTGATAGGACCAAAAACTGAGGGCTCTTCCTGCGCATTCCATGACCACCGTAGGACTTAGACCACACAAAATGACGGATTTCCACTCTTCTGATGGACGAAGAAGCTGTCTACCTGTCTCGCTCTCATTCAGGGGCTGACGACAGACAGGGCAGGTATAGGGCCCTTGGCTAGTGAAGCCGTGGCGACTTGCGCAGTCCATACATATCGCATGGCTAGGAAATTGTCAGTTGACTGGACTGGAACGATAGTATCGAATTGCCGACCGACCTGCATGCGGTCACCAGGGCTTGGCCCGTCAACTGGGCGCCGCACTTGTTAACATTGCAAGCCAGGTCTTGCTCCATCGCTTTTCACTCAGCTACTTCGGAATCGTGAGGCGTGGGTTTGAATGTGTGAGAGAGAGAAGGGGTGATGGACATATCAGCCCGAGAAGGGCACTGAAATCAATTTATCAGCAGGAACTCTAAGACGAAGAATTAGAATCCGGAAGAAGAGTAGGTAACGGATCATGATGACCTTTGTCGAGGAGTCGCAACAGACTCGAGGGGGGAAATCGCACGAGCGTGACTTCTGGGTGATGGCATCTGTAACGCGCCTTCCATTTGTACCATCAAGCACTTGCTCATACCACCTGCCAAGTGTTGCTTCATGAGAAGGAGCGAGCCATGATCACAGGCGGGACGGGCAAACGTCCTAGAGGTACCTAGTACCAATTAAGACCAACCCAAATTGAGATATCAAATCTAGAGGTAGGTAGGCACCTAGACCCACGTCAGTTGGAAGAAACCATTTCGGCCCACTTTGCATGAACAATTGACGAGAGAGATTGAGGTTTTAAGCTTGATGGTAAACAGCGAGATGGTTTGCTGTACGTCCGCGTCCGGATGAATCTTGTTTGTTCTGAATTTTCGAGGATGTCAATTAGTGACCGGGCTTGGTTGCACTTGCAGCATGAGCCGCCTGCGAAAAGGACCGGAACGTGGAGGAAATTGCACACGTACTCGCTGGTTCCGAAGCTCTACATCCAAGCAGCACCACAAAATCCCGCCATGTATCTCATCGTTGATGGTATCGATCGATCGTAGTTCTACTTATGAGCCTACCCGACCTCTTTAAGTATCGCGAAGTGGTTCATCGACGTCACTCAACAAATGCAACCGACCTCGGCATGCTCAACCCCTGGCAACGTTCCTTGGCAGCCATCAAGGTCCCCTCACCAGCCACATGCGCCACGCGTACCGTAGCTGCACAGTAGCTCCCCAAACGCCTCCTCGTGGCGGTGCTGCAGCTGTTCCAACCGACCCGCTGTCAGCAAGGTGGTGATCCACTAGAGGCTCTCAAACCCCACCGCTTCGCGACGGACCTCATAATCACGACCTACGTAACCGACAGCTCTTCCTTGGTCACGCCAGCTGTACCATCAGCTGGAGAAATTTATAATCCATAATGACTGAGATTGTAATGGACCAGACGCCGCCCATTCTGCAGGGTCCTTCGGATAAAGAACGCAAATATGATCGCCAGTTGCGCCTATGGGCAGCGAGTGGTCAGGCCGCCCTTGAGTCGGCCAACATCCTGCTTGTGAACTCTGGCGCCGGTACAGTGGGTGTCGAAACTCTCAAGAACCTTATATTGCCAGGTACTTTGCTATTCTCAATTTCGCCACGATGAGTGGAATAGAACTTCACGATGCTGATACGAACACTACAGGTATCGGGCGGTTCGTGATCCACGACAATGCGCTGGTGGACGAGGCCGATCTGGGTGTCAACTTTTTCTTGGACGACACTTGTTATGGAAAACCCCGAGCACAATGTCTGGCAAGTCTGCTGGGGGAGTTGAACCCGGAAGTGGATGGAGATTGGTCGCCCAAGACCAAGGTAAATGATCCAAGAGGGCATGGCCCAACTCTGCTGCGAAGCTCACTACTAACTTGACGGAAGCAGAACGACTCATTGGGGTCACTACTTAAACAATCCCCCTTATTTACTGCCATCATGTACACATATCCTATCAACCATGTCGAGTTGGAAACCCTTGAACAATACAGCAAAGAACACAAGACACCACTAATAGCCATTCACTCGACTGGCTTTTATTCGTATTTTACTATCAGACTTCCGGGAACATTTCCAATAGTCGACACCCACCCGGACGAGACGGCAACAACAGACCTTCGACTCCTCAGCCCATGGCCTGAGCTGGTCGAGTTTGCCAACACTATGACCAAGGATATCGACAGCTTAGACAATTTCGAACACGGCCACCTGCCATACGTGGTAATATTGCTTCATTACTTGGATAAGTGGAAGGCAACGCACAATGGCACCTACCCCTCAACCTACAAGGAGAAGACGGAGTTCAGGCAGCTAGTTCGGGACGCTGCAAGGACAGACAACCCCGAGGGTGGCGAAGAGAACTTCGACGAGGCTGCTGCTGCTGTACTCAAAACGGTCGCCCCCTTTTCTCTACCGTCCGGACTAAAGGAGGTGTTTGAGTACGAGCACAAGGATCCTGTACGTTGCGACGTTCCCGCAGGTTTTTCCTTGGAAAAGACCATGTATGCTGACCCGATGCTTATAGATTCAAGAAAGGTCAACTTTCTGGATCATCGCGGACGCGGTCAAGGCTTTCTATACTAAACACGGCTCTCTGCCCCTTCCGGGCAATGTTCCGGACATGAAGGCCCAGTCCAAGGTCTACGTCCAACTCCAGAACATCTACAAGGCCAAGGCTCGTAAGGACGCGGCCGAAGTCCTCCAGACGGCACAAGCGATTGCGGGAACGGGACGAGAGGTGGATCCTGCAGAAGTGGACCTCTTCTGCAAGAACGCAGCATTCGTCAAGTTGATCAATGTAGAGGGTGGAGGAGACACTGCCCCTCTTGGTAGTAAAGAGCGGCTTCAACAGGTGCTTCGTAAGTTCATTTCGCCTCTTTTTGGTAATGGGTGGAATCCCCTTGTATCCCTCACTGCAACCGCGGACTTCATCATGAGCTCCTAGTCCCGGGAAGAAGATGGAGTACCAGAATGATATACTGAATTGTTGTAACAGGGCAAGAAATGGCCAACGACCAAGTCGCGGAAATGACATTACAGCCCATGTCGCTCTTCTCCATTTACCTGGCTCTGAGGGGTCTGGCGCATTGTGGCAACGCATCATCCGACAAGACGCAGATTGTCGAAGCCGTCCAGAGCTTGCTCTCCGACAACCTATCAAGCGAGGAGTATGGCGACCTCAACGAGAAGCTGGGGAATGTTGCAGAGGATCTTGCCCGAGCCGAATACGGCGAGCTACACAACATCTCCGCACTCACGGGTGGTATGGTGGCCCAGGAGATGATTAAGATCATCACTAAGCAGTACATTCCCATCGACAACACGTGCGTGTTCGACGGGATCAGGAGCCGAACTCAGGTCTTCCATGTGTGAGAGAGGAGGAAGAGGGGTTGAGGCAAGTGTGGAAATGAGAAGGGACTGTGGGCGAGCAATACGCCTCTCAGTTCTGAAAACAAGAGGGGGGAGAGGCAGTGTCGAAGGCGGCGACCAGAAGGAATCAGGAATGGATGGGTGGGTGGGTGGAGATCAACAGAAAACTTGAATTGGTTCTGGATTCAGCTGGGGCTCAGGCCCGGTTCCGATCCCTGATCCGCTTGTCTTGATGGAAGCATCGACGAAGGCCGACAATCATGATGCGGATGCAAGTCCTTTTCCCGCTTGGCCAGTAGCAGCCAGCGCTTGCTTGCTGACTCATTAGAAGGAGGCGAAAATAGACAATCAGGACATGATCAGTGACATTTATGGAATAGACGAGCGTTGACGAAGCAAGGCTAACACGCGCTGCCGGGGGACTTAGAAGCTGGCTGGGGGTGTGCTTGCCAAGGCAATAGGGATCTCGAGTCTCGACTCGAAGATGATGGCGCGTTGGTACCAGGATAATGGTCAGGGAATCTAAAAAAGCAAAGTTCGAAAGTAGCGTTCAACAAGTAGACAGACTAGAAAGGCAGACAGATAGGAAAATGAGAGAAAGGAAACAGAACAGGCGAAAGAAGCTTTGGGTTATAACGTACCTACATTCCTACATGAAGGGGGATGGAATGTCGAACGCACCTGTTAAATGACTTTGTGTCATTGTTGGGTCAAAGTCTAATCAAGGCTTGATGTGGTTCTTTGCGGGCGTGTTTGACCCTGTCTTCATCCGGTGAATCTGTGTCTTTCTATGCTTTATCATATTGTTATCCGGTTCTTGTGCGTCATTCTATGAGGTAATGCCCGAGGCTGTTCACACAGAAGTCTTTGGATAGGTATGATTCAAATACATGGTTGACAATGAACATTGGGAGTTCCTAGGATAGGATGCCTGCCCTTTCAGCTCAGGCAAGCAACTAGCCCTTGTCTGCAAGATGCCCCCCTCCCCCCCCCTTGATCATGATCAGCATGTTTTTTTTTTTCTTCTTCAAAATTTTCCCTGTTTCCGATATGAAGTCATCAGTATCCATCATCCATCATCAGAAACTATTTTCAGGCACGGTAGCATGCAGATTTCGGCCTGGTTGGTTGGATGGATGGATGGATGGACGATATACTACTACATGGACGAATGGAGGCTGCCTATTTCGCGCTTCGGACCGCGGGTCATGCTCCCCCGAACGCTCAATGCCACCCTCACAGTCTCATTGGCATCGTAAGGTGCATAAGGTCAAGGCTACAAAAAGCACACACCTTATGCCTTATGATCTTGCGGTGTGCTGGGCAATAACGAGAAGACTGCTTTGTGTAGGTGAGAGTGAATGTTATTTTGGGAAGGTGAGAGTTGTCTGAAAGTTTTATTTCTTTCTGTACATGTAGTCACTCGTTCTCATTTTTGTTTTTGGACCCAGGGAGGTATGTGGGAGGGACCATCTCACACAAGGCTCACTTTGTGCTAGTGCAATCTCATATGCTTGCCATGTGGCAACGTTTAATGTGAGGCTCTTTTGTTTTATTTTCCGCTATCTCATCCCATACAGGCACGGTGAGGTGAGACACTAGGCGATTCTTCTGAGATGGTCTACGACATGACATGACCCTCTCACTCGGAAGGAGCATCATGGCGGGTCGGACTAAGGACCTCAGCAGCTCATAGAATTCCGGTAGAACAACCAGAATTTCACCATTGTCCGGTTTAAAATGTTTGGCATGATGTAGGAACATATGCATGGTAGTTCAGCCCATGGTCTGTTTATTTGTTTGTTAGCGCGATTCTTGTGGCAGGGGTCTGCAAAAGTACACAGAAAACGAACACGATGATCAGATTCAACATGGAAGATGGGACAGAGTGTGTGGATAAAATGGCCGAGACGCATTTGGTTGATACTGATTTCTTGCATGAAACTTGATGGAATCGTTTGCAGAGTGGGTAGTGAAGTCCCGCGCTAACGACCGGTGGTTGCGATGAGCTCCGAGGTGTTCCATTGCATCTTCAAGAATCAGGTACAGAGGTACACGCCGGCGAATCGTCGGGCTGGGCGCCCGATATTTGCGGATCACGGTTGCAATGCTAAACAGCCCTCACGGAACTCTGACAGTTTTGTTCCGATACGTACCCCTTACAATAATGTGGTGTAGAAGTGGTTGCGTGTGAACAAAGGGTGTTGTTCATCAAGGTACACCGTGGTGTAAGCTGTGGACTGGATGATATCCGTGTATTCGTTTCTGTTTTCGAGCCAACACTCCAAGGTAAAGGAACATCGAGAGCCCCATACAGAAACCACACCACACTAGTCCTATATCGGACCGGTACGAGCCCATTGTAGGATAACTAACAACCCGAAGGTAAGAACCTAGGCAATGAAGTACTATGGAAGTCTGTCGAGGAAGTGACCTGACCTGGCCTGTCAACGTCCACGCGATCCACCCCGAGCGGGCGGGCTTGATGGATATCATCAGATCGCCCGGCGGACGAGGGTTGCGGACCTAGCCGGCGGCTGAGGAATCACAAAAGCTTGAAACACGCCGACTTGCAACACGAAGGAATATTCACTCAGCGCTGCTGTTTCAACTGATAGAGGACCTCTGATCCTGAAATGAAGGGGAGCGATAGCAGTGTAGGAGTGTGTTTCCTGTTTCCCACTTACCTATTCCACACTTGTGAGACAGGAGGACGGCAAGGCAGCTTGGCAGTAAGGAAACCTGGGCGAGCTTCCAGAAGCACCTCCTGATTCGCCAAAGCACACTAGCACTGGGCTAGGTCCAGTACACTACCCTGAGCTAGGTCCACGGTACAGGGTTAAGAGAGGACCCACCAGGCCGATCGGGAACAGACCGCTGGGCTCAACGGTCCAAACCATCCAGCGGTTTTGAGTGAGGCGCTTAGATGGAACCTTTGCTACATATTTGTTACCTACCTCTACCTACGTGTAGTTGCCAAAGCAGGCTGATACGAAGGTAGGTATCGCCGGGCTCAGAAGTATATCTGCCAAGACGCTAGTAGGAACTTCGCATAAGCCACTGAACGCTCCGCATTCGGAGACTTTCAGCGCTGAATTGCTGTTCCGAGCCGCCCGAAACCTTGCACTCTAACGGTGCAGCGAAAAGGTACCCAAGGACGACCCACTCTCTTCCCAGAACGTGCTGGTCTTGCGACTTGGCGCAAATAGACCAATCAGAAAGAATGTACCATTGGATGTCACGCTAGCTGGATAAACTCAAATCCCTTCCTGGATAGACGACACATACTGTTTTGAAGTGTAGACTTTACTGGGCATATTACCAAAATCTATGTTATTTGAGAAGCTATTTAGAATGAAGGCTTATAAAATCACCAGTAGTGGTATTGCTGGATTTGTCTAATTATATTTAAAGGTTACTCTACATATAAGTGTTACATACTATATAGCGTAAAGTTTCAGAAAGATGTTAGATTCATCCTCTGTGTCTTGTCTACTATTATAGTCTATCAAGTATTTGAATACAATAACAATGACAGTAATAATAATAATGATGATAATGACATTACCAGCAATGATAATAGCAATAGAAGAAGTGATAGTTTCAAGTTAACGATAGTAGTCAAAGAGCGTACCTACGGACGAATGTACTTGGTGAGTACCTGGTGAGGTTCGGACGCAAGCGGGAACTAGTGATGAGCTGTATGTCTAGAATAGTAGGTTTTAGTCTATCCAGGGAGAGGTTTGAGTCTATCCAACTAGCGTCAACGTGTGAACGTTGTCAGACCAATGCATCAACATCATCTCGGACCTCGTGGCAGGCCAACCATCCTCCAGGCACCTGCACTCATTGGTTTTCGGAAGGGTGGACGCTTTGCCGCGCCTCAGAAGCAACTTTCGACATGCCACTCTTCCTTTTTCGATTCCTTTAATCTTCAAACTCCCGTGATCGGCAATCGCGCCTCATGGACTCAATGCAAAACCTACAAGGGGTCGATGCAGTCCTTAGGTTCTGCATTCAAGGCGGGCCGAAACGGAACAGCGGACGCTAACCTGATGAATAACCTGACTCTGCACCACCAGACGACAGGATGAACGTCTCGGTTCTGTGACCCTCGACCGAGGACCGGCACTGATGTACTTGTATTCGGACAGCCAGAGTTTCATCCTCCATCAGCGGCTTTTCGGCAGCAGTCCGTCGGCGCCATAGTGTACTGTACCTAGGCCACCTCTATCTAGACTTTGGCTGGGTGACCAGGGGATCAGTACACGTCTTCAACCCCGGACTCTCGTCAGTTACATTTCAAGTATCACGACATGCTGTACTCCAGGCCCCCAGGTTACTTTGCAGCTTATCAACAATCAAAATAGGCCATACCCGCAGAATCGTCGTCAGCTATGTATCGAGACGACGGCCAGAATGCAACTGAATGACTTCCACAGAAGACTGCCTGCCATTCGTGGCCAGGACCATGGTGTCGGAAAAGCCGAGCCGAGAGCAACCTAGGGCGGGGCCTCGGTAAGTTCCACTGTACACTACAGGCTCGCTTGCCGTCTTTCCAGAGCTTCGATGCGCATCTGGTTGGATGGTGGAAGTGTGGGGAAATCTTCGCGTCCGCTCTACGCAGTACAGTCTACACTAGTGTACATACTGCGCTACTCGCTCTAATCTAATATCAAAGGGGAAAGAGCCAAGAAAACTTCGAAACGGACTTGCCCTCTGTAACCCTCCCTGGGCCTCGGCTTTCCACTTCAAGATTTTTTTTTTATTCTATTTTTTTTTTAATTTTTTTTTTATTTTTTTATTTTTTTTTTTTTTGATTCCTCTCTATTCCAGTCTCTGCTCCACGAGTTCGACACGAGGTGTCAAAAGACGGCAGGCTCATCTGGACGCCCATGGTCTGGCCCTTCAGTTCCACCCACCCAGAAATCGAATCCCTTGTGATCTCGCTTGTCTGCAAGAGTCGGCATTCCATCAGTCATTCTCCCCCATCCATATCTCCGCCCGGGACTCATACCCAGCAACTCCAGGGCATCCAGGGCATCGACCAGCAGACGTCACATCCGATCAGACCGCTGGTTCTCGTTTACATACCCGCCGGCGTTGACTCTCGCCCGGCCATCAACCGTAAAAACGGCGAGACTCCAAGTTCTTCCGGATCGTCATGACAATCGCTGGACTAGGTATACGACCGCCAACGGCCACAACATGTGGTAGTACGCCATGATTCAAACCAAGCACGCCAAGTTTGACACTGCTACACTACTACGATACTGTGATGGAGGGGACAGAGCTTTTTTCCCTGCTGTTGCCCCACACGTCGACCCTTTGCCAGCTCCCCTCAGGCGCCTGGGGCCTTAACCAAGCCCAAATGTGCCCTTGCCTTGCCCCTCTACCACCCAAACGGCATTTGAGGTGCTAGACAGACATCTCTCGGGTACGCAACTGTTTCGTTTCAAGCGGCTGCTGGCGAGCTGCACAGCCGGTAACCACATCTATCCTGCCACTCCCATCTTATCACCACCATGCTCTCCGTCCAGCACCCCTAAGAGTTTGTTAGCTCGGTACCTACTTACAGGGGGTCTCAACCAACAGGTGTCCGGATCCCTTCTGTCAACTCTTTCTCTCCATGGAATCAGGTGATTCTAGCCAATCAGACTGTGCAGATAGACGTGCTCTGCCTTGCAAGCTCCCCTGTCACCCCCCTGTAAGCAAACATGAGGCGAGTCCGGCGCTAACAAACGTTCAAGTATCGATGTAGACTACTACCTATGCTGTACCATCGACTTTACCCTCACGCTTGTCCAATGGACGTGATACCTCCCCACCGTTCCCATGGCGCTTTGCGGTGAGCAAGTCCTCCAGGTCAAGCGCCTGCGGGCCTTGTCGTCTCCAAAGTTGCAACATGATGGCGACTACAGTTGCGTTGCTCTCGCCAAGGTGCCGCGGGCGGTAGCCAAGAGACTCAGTCTCTCCTTACCTTGTCTTCACAAACTATATATCCATATCATCTCTACATGAGCACACTTCTGGACGCGCTTTCCATCTTAATAGTCTGCGGGTGCACTGTTTCTCATCTTTCGCTTGTCAATGTGCTTGGTTCTCAGCCCCAATGCGAGCCCTTTGATAGTTCATAACATGATGACCTCCAAGTTGGGAAAGAATCATGAGGCGACCAAGATTTACTCTTGCGAGATATATTATATGCAGAAGGGCCTGTTTATAAGACACCCGCGGATCTTCGACTTACCCAATCCTAGGCGACAATCAAACAGTCTGTTGCGTCAGCTTCTTCACAAAAGATTTAATATCAACATCTCTCTTCTCCTATAACAACTTGAGCATTGCTTCCATTTGCCTTTATTGACAAACGACACCGGCGTGCCGACCTCCAGCAGTGATTGGCTAAATCCAGGCTGGAAGGGTTGACCAGGAACCCGAAACCTGTTGGAAGGATCTTTTACACTAGCTTGAGGAGGCTGTTACCTCCGTTTTGTTAGCGCATCCGCTCCGTCTTCTAGCTCCGTTCCTTTTACCATTCCTCTTCTAACTGCCAAGTGCCCACTCTCACTCTAGCTTCATCCACCCCGGCGAGCCTGGACCCCACCCCTGTCTGGCCCGATCGGACGGGAACTAGGGACAGAAATCGTAGCAAAGATCCACCATCATGCTGAGGTTTGCTGAAGACGGGGGGGAAGGAGAAGGAGGGGGGAGAAGGACTGGAGTGACGAACAGCTTTTCTTCCCCACAGGCGGCTGGCACCGAGGCAATAGCTACATACTTACCTCTCTACGTATTTCCCTTCATCATCTCAACCTCCAGTCAAATCGTCGAGTCAATGTTGGTGCCGTCGGCCCCATCTTCCCCTCTCTCCAAGACCAACGTCCTTCACACCACACCACCACACGACCCCCTACAGAGATCTTCGCTGTACATACGAAGCACGTTTCACACACGTTCACTTCCACCTCGCGCAGCAGCTTGGTCAACGGTTCAGGGTCAAGACGAATCGGATGACTTGATGCTTTGCTTCGAGAAAGGGGCAAGAGTGAGTGCTTGGAGGGTTGTGACCCCTCTGGGTTCTCATCTCGCATCGCCGTGATGCTCGTAACGAACCTCCCCTAAACCACCTACAGACACAGCCGGGTGGCTTTAGCTTAGCGTACCGTTCAACTCTTGGTCAAGCGACGGACTGTCGAAAGCACCACTCACCTAACCTGACTCGGAAGCATACGGTGCCTGCGTCATAACTAGTGTAGAGAAGAGGTGTTAGAGACAACGTCCCCCGCCTATAGTATGTGGGTCAAAGAGGTTGCTGTGAAAAGCAGTACATACTTTACGGTACCTCCCTCTGCACACCCTCAGACCCCGGCTTTGGCGTTAAAATGATGCCACTGAGGAATGCCTGGGTGTTCTTGACAGAGTACGTACTTCTTTCTTCCAAGCCATCAAGGGCCTGGTAGTGTCTGACTGGCAGGCCGTGCCTGGTCAACAAGCCTTGCCCCTGGATCCCCTGTTCTTCCTTAGCTTGATGTCACCCTTGAATACGGCATTGACCAGTGGTCTAGCATCGAGATACTTCACTTAACAAGGTAGACCGGCGCCCGAGGGCAAAGTACTGGAGTTGTGTACTCCCCGATCCTATACCTCCTTCACCCTGTCAACAAGATTGACGGGGCCGCATCCGAGTTTTTCTCCACATACAACGGTAGCATACTACCGGTCCCTATCCAATCTTCCTCACCCCACAATCAGCTTTCGTCCTGTGAAACAGTGATGGTATGTTTCATTCCCTGGTGATTCTGGATACTCTTCAGAACAAAGGTGTACCATCGGGTGGAATAGTTCGGCATTTTATCACAACCTGGGGCTGAGGCTGAGGTGAAGTGCAATGGACGAATTCCCAACTCGGTTCAATGTAAATATATAAGTTTGCATACGCTCCTCACGGTTTCGGCCACCCCCTCATTGTCCCCCATGGTCTGTTTTTAGCTTGTTTATTATTGGCGAGGACAAAATATCAATCTCAAGCCCACACAAGATTTTCACTTCCTGTGATCAAGGTCTCGCCACTTTCACGAACTCGCCGGTTGATATTCGGGTCTTGCTTGGCAACCCATACATCTATACCTTCTCTCTGGCTGCCAGTGGCTTATCAGCTTTCCGCAAGTTGTATTTCCATTCAAACAGCCTCTGATCAGTAAAGCGTCCATAATGGCACCATCAATGTCGATACCTACACAAGGCGGCATGTTTCACACATGTAAGTTTGATGACCTTTTCCAACCAAGGGGTCCATTACTAATGAGCAAATCCAGTCCAAGGAGTAACACCACGAAAGCCGGCCGTTGACTCTCGAGATAGTGTTAAGTCCAATGGCAGTGGGGCAGCCAAGAGGATAACTACTCCTCATGCTTGTGCTGAGTGTAAAAGACGGAAGATGTAAGTCAAAGCGTGTTGATCAGCCTCACCATCAATCTAACTTGAGTGCCCTAGTCGATGTGATGGTCAACAACCATGTGGCCAATGTCTCTCAAGCCGAGCACCGAAACGTTGTTTCTATGACAAGCACCGCCAAAGGGTGATCCCATCGCGCAAGACACTCGAAGCCCTCTCCCAGTCCCTCGAAGAATGCCGATCGATTTTGAAGCGACTGTATCCTCACCAAGAAGTCCACGCCTTACTTCCCTTGTCCCGGCAAGAACTCCTCAACCTCCTAGATCGACCCGTCCCGGACAGCACAACAGCGAACGGACTACCGTCACCTCCTCTAAACACAACACCGATGGCCGACTCAGAGACACCAACCAAGTCTGAAAACATATTGGAACAGATTCCGACTCGGGATACAGAATGGGACGAGGAACGCCGGGAGAGGGACCACATCCCCGTAGAGGCGGACGATATCAACGCGCTATCACTCTCGGTGGACAGACAAGCTTCTTATCTTGGAGCCTCGTCCATCAAGGCTGCCCTTATGGTTATGCTCAAGGTTCAACCAGGCTTGAGGAGCTCCTTGGCCGCCCCGCTCAACAGTATCGAGATTTCTCATAACTTCCCGGCCATCAGACAGAAATCATCGACTCAGAAAGATCCCCAGCGGATCCCATGGTCATGGAAGGGACAGACACTTATCGATGCCTACTTCAAGCGAGTCCACGTCTTCATCCCAATGCTCGACGAAACAACCTTCCGTGCCGATTACCTTGAAGGTCAACGATTTGACGCACCGTGGTTAGCCTTGTTGAACATGGTATTCGCCATGGGTAGCATTGTGGCAATGAAGTCGGACGATTACAATCACGTCAACTATTACAACCGCGCGATGGAGCATCTTCCCATGGATTCTTTTGGCAGCAGCCATATCGAAACTGTCCAAGCATTGGCACTCATTGGCGGTTACTATCTTCACTATATCAACCGACCCAACATGGCCAACGCTGTTTTGGGTGCCGCCATCCGCATGGCCAGCGCTCTCGGTCTTCACCGTGAGAGTCTTGCCCAAGGAGGAAGTGACATGGTCGCTGCCGAGACCAGGAGACGCACATGGTGGGCTCTTTTCTGCCTCGACACGTGGGCCACGACAACCATGGGACGTCCCTCTTTTGGCCGTTGGGGACCCGCCATCAACATTCGGCCTCCCGAGTTCGGTGTGAATGCCGGTCGGGACTCGTCTCAACACGCGGGTATTCTCCCCATGATTGAAAACGTCAAGTTCTGCAAAATCGCCACTCAGATCCAAGACATGCTCGCCATTTCTCCTTTGCTGCGTACTGAGGACCGCTGCAATCTGGACGGGCAGCTCGCTGTCTGGTACGAAAATCTACCTTGGCTCCTGCGCACGACCGACCCATGCGCTGAGCCGCTCTATATGGCTCGCTGCATCATGAAATGGCGGTATCAGAACCTTCGTATGCTTCTTCATCGCCCAGTCCTCCTCTCCATGGCCTCATCGGGTCTCAACCCACATACTCAGGCCTGTGACTCTGATCTCGCCGCCATTGAGACGTGCCGAGAGCTTGCTGCGGCAACCATTGAGGATATTGGTCGCGAATGGACACGTAACCAGATGTCAGGCTGGAACGCAGTGTGGTTTCTCTACCAGGCTGCCATGGTTCCTCTTGTCTCCGTCTTTTGGCAATGGGGCAACCCTCGTGTCCCTGAGTGGCTCAAGCAGATTGAGGCGGTATTGGAGCTCCTCGAGGCCATGGAAGAGTGGTCACTCGCTGCTCGCAGGAGCCGGGAGGTGGTTCTTCGCATGTACGAGGCCAGCAGAGTCATCCAGGCACAGGGTGCCGCAGCGCACCAACAACTACAGCAGAGGGGATCGCAGAGCCCTCATTCTCTCAGCAGCACTACTGCATCCTTGGGCAGCATGCACATCAGCAACGACTTGCTTATGGGCGGGTCACCGGGTGCGGCGGAGCTCTACATGACTCCCATCGACCTGGAGCCCGTCGAAGGCTTGGGCATGACGGGTGTGCTGGACCACGGCGGGATGTGGGATCTCGACGGCATGCTCTGGGGTCCCAGTCCAAGCCCGTCGGTTCACCATGGTCACCACTCGACTCACCCGGATGATGCGGTGCCCACGGTGGCGGAGTACGCTGCAGCGTTCCCGACGGCTGATGTAGTAGATGGGTTTCTGCAACATCACTCGGCTATGGAGTTTGGGAACATGATGGGTCACCACCACCACCATGCAGGTGCACATGCTGGCCAGGGTCAGTTTGGAGGTGTGGATGGGTACACCTACTGAAAGGTCCCTTGCAATGCTCCATTTTCTTGTTTACTGCTCATTTCTGTCTTTCTTTCTTTCTTCCTCTTTTCACACGAAAAAAAATAGTTGGGCTGGTTGCCCGGGGTTATGCACAGTTGGCGCGACGCAGGCTTGAAGGACCGAAATACCACCACATACGATGGCTGGATGCGGGTGTGTGCGGATTTGGCTTATAAATGGTTGCTTTTTGCGGGGTACATCATATACGGGGAAGGATAAGGGTCTCATGGCAAAAGGAAAAGGGAGCTTTTTTGTTTTTTTGGCGGTTGATTTCTCAAGGAATGTTGGTTTGATTTTTGGCTGATTTTGGATGGTACAACGGCGCCTTCGCGGGTACACTCTCCTTCTTGTTAAGGTGTAGTGTCCCACCTCCCTTCTATTCACCAGCCACCGGCCTTACCTAGGCCGTTGTCATGTGGTCCCAGTTCAGGGCACCACCTTTTTCATTGTATTATTATAGTCCTTTTAACCCTTCATTTCCTCTTTAGCTTACATTAACACAACATATCAACACTTCTTGTGCCTACACTACGGCATCTCTTTTCGCCATCGCTTGCAGTACACTAGTTCTGACGTTACATGCGGTTATGTTTTTATCCCGTTGTACCACCACTGTGTGCCTCTTGGTCCTTTGACGAGGCCTTCCTCTTCTTCTTCGATCTTTGAGACTTTGTCCGATAAGGGACGGTTATGAGAAAATGGAAGAATAGAAAAGGAAAATTTTATGATAAAGAAACACAACTTTGAAACTTGGCTTTAACAACTCTTGTTCATCTGCTATACACATGTAGTTGCCAACCTGCTTAGCCATGTCGTTGAAGTTGTGTCACATCAACCATCAAGAACCATCATGCAGCAGCAGATTGCATTTCATGCTCCACAGAAAGGAAGGGTCCTCAACTGTACCTGGGATAGATAGCTGGATGTACAGTGCAAGACATAGCTACCTAACCATAGGTAGGTTTACGCAGTAGGTTGCATACTTTTGACTTTAGGCGAGAGTGAAAGTGGTACTCGTCAGATCTTCAAAAACGACCTTCTGACATATTGAAGACTTGACGAGTATTGGGCAGTTCGCGATGTGTTGGACGGCATTTGGTCATCTCTTGGCGTTGGGAGGCTTCATTGTTGTTGGAGGGTACCTGATAGTACTTGTAAGGTAGGTGTAACATTGCTCAGCATTGACGTTCGTCGGTCAATGTCTTTCATGCGAGGGAAAGTATCTCCAACAATCAAGGCGCATGAAGATTGCCCCTGACATCTTGATCGAAAACTTACACACACACACACACACATATATATACACACACACAGTACGTATAATAAAAACGAGATATCACGACGTGTGAACTTCGAGTACTGAGCAAAAAAGCCCGGGGAAAAAGGATTGAGGGTTTACAGAATTCAGACCTTTGCACAAGCGAACTCCAGTCTCGAGTACCATCATGGTCCATTCATTACTCCGCCTGGGGACCTTCATTCTGGGGAAACACGTGGGAATGATAGATTGCCATCCATGCTGTGTCGTACAAAGCAGGCGTCAATGAATGGCATGGTGACACAGTGGGGTGTTGTACACTACCTACAGAGTTGCACCGAGTGTTGCAGCCAGAGATGGATGTCAGGGCCGAAATTTCCAAAGCTTGCAAGGGAACTGTAACCGCCAAGACACAAACCTGGAAAATTAAAGAGGGCATCGTCAACGACACAATGTCACCTTTTTCTCCTCCTCGGCTGGACTTGTCAAGCGGAGAAGGGATTCAATTCGGGTACTGTAGACTACCGCCGTTGTTGCCTGAGCGCCACACTTTGTCTAGTGTAATCCCGCGTGAGGGACAGGCCGACAACTTGGTTTTTTTTTTGCTGCAAAGGACTCCAGAAAAGGAAATAGGGCGCCGATAGGGAGGGGTTGAGTGCGAGTCTTCGAGGTGTTTGAGGGGTTATAGGATCAGCGCTCAGATGTGACCCATGTAGTGTACACTATAGGAGAAAAGTCCGAAATGTACACCATCTACTCATATATCACCTCGACTACACTACGCTAGTTGGTGTTGACGATCTCTTTATCCTTGAAGTCCGGGGAAGCTGGACCACAACCTAGACTTAAGTGATGAAGTTATAGTGTATACTACACTTGTAGTATAAGGTGAATTATGGAGCTCCGACCGGGATCGACTTGACCTTCCCTTGTTGTCCTTTGTGGTTGGATTGTTGGAACGTTTGCACGGACTCTCCTCGGCTGTCTTCTCAAGGTAAGTCGGTACACTAGGCACCTAGTTTCCTGACCGGCTGCTAGTGTTGTACGACAATCACTGCGTCAGTGGCGGTATTATCGACACCGTCTTTCTATAATTGCAACTGCACGCGAGCATTCACAGCTGTGCAATGACAGAGTCCTGACTGGGGACTAAAAGTAGGTAGTCTGAAAGAGGCTCAGATAGGAATCGAATTATTGTCTCTTTCGCATATAACTGGGCTGACCAGTATGATCAAGTGTGGCGGCGGCGGGAGATCGGTCAGTTAGATTTCGAGATAGCGTGTGTAGGAGGAAGAAAAAGCAAAGCAAGACAAACGAACCCTTCCGAGACAAGTCAGAACTCTGCAGTCTGATTGGTTGGAAGAACAGATGGCTTGACCGAAGTGGCTCCATGCGCCAATCTGGATTCACGGCCCGTCGCGCGCGTTCTTAGAGGGGAATCCGGTGGGGCACACAGTGGAACCCCCCGGTTTTTATTTTGGAGAATCCAAACTTCCACTCGGCATCAGCTCTCTCACTACATACACACTATTTTCCCACTGTTCACTGTGTTCACTGGAACCAGACTCGACATAATCCTGGGGTATGCGGGGTAAACTAAGCGAATGGCAAAGTTCAGACCCGGCAGATACGCAAAACCTGGGGAAACAGATGCACGAGGAGACGAAGGGCGGAAGGATTGCGAGTGGCTCACCAAGGTGGAGGTTCAGTTTTTAGTGGTGTGTGAACTCGGTGCCCCCCTCCGCATGAAGATCGCTCATCAAGATATCATATTCTTGAAGTCGAGAGCTCATCTGCCATGTGCCATGTGAAGCTATCACGGGTTCTTGAACCAGGACTTACCTCCCCCATTGCCCCTTGGTAATTTCCCCTCAGCGCCACACAGGCCCGTGACGCCGACGACGTCTTCAGACCTTCTGATGCGGGGAAAGGGCCTTTTTCCTTTTTCAGGGATCACACCATGGCTGAAGCCATCGACGGCTTGACGCAGGGGCAAACTTTAGCTCCTTGGTATATGTTGGTGGTCACGGGTGCAGCCCAAGCCGAGAAGGCCGTTGAGGTTGCCCGGGATGTATGGTATGTAGTGTATAAGTACTTCTGCCACTGAGACACCTCCGTTTTCCCCCTCCCCTCCGTTTTCTCATCGCTGGAGCTTTCAATCCCCCAGTCTCTGCATTACAAGCGCGCGCAAAGCAGTGTACCTACTGCAGCTTGTCATGTCGTGCCAAAGATATCTGTCTAACCTCTGCCGAACATTGCCGGTCTTGGGTAACATCTCGGCACCTGCCTCCACAACAGCCGAGGCACCTGACAGAATCTGGACGCATCCATCCGGACAAAGATGGAAGCTGGATGGGGCAGGAAAAGCAGCACTGGCAAGATGGCGATGGTGGTATGTAGCCAAGCCAGCGGTTTGGGGCCAATCAACCAAGGTTCTTGCTTTCCTTGAGCTTTCAGGAAGAGATCTTTTCAACAGACTCCTCAATGGCAAGCCAGCTACAACATGCAGCAGCAAGTCATCACACACCACACAGTCTTTGAGACAAGTCTAACCTCGGCACCACAGCCAAATCATCACCGGCTATTTCCATAGTAGTAAGTCTAGCAGGGTTGTCCTTCCACTTGAGCTTCGGCCAGTTTGCGGAGAGCCACGGGCGGGAAGACGGGAATCATGGCGGGGCCCCGGATTTTCGCCCTTTCCCCTCGCGTTAGCACTTCAGCACACTTCCCCAATCTCATTGGTCAATGGTTTGGTTCATTACTCGTATCAACCATGTCCACCTCATCGACAAATGTCTGGTTGACGGAAAGAGGCTTGTATCTCGGAGTCTCCCCTGACCCATTCTCTTGTGGACTGTGAGAGCGGGAAGGCGAAGAAAGCAATGGTTTACGAAAGAGGTAAGAAACGGGAGCCATGTCGCCCCAACGTCCAGTCCCCAAAGAGGACCATTCACGAACCACATCGGATAGCAGTGGAGAGAGTAGTACAAGGCCCGAACTTGGCCCTTGTCTGGTTCGGTAATACAGTACCTCGCTGTCGATCGGTCCTTTACCATCTTGCCGTCCACTTTTTGGGCTTAAGGCTGCCAAAATCCAATGGTCGTCATCAGTGACAAATTAGCCAGAACCCTTGTCACTATTGTTCTGCCAGCCGAGGGGTGTATTTAGTATAGGGAGTCTGTTGTGTCCGAACATGAGATTGCTCCACTGCGTGGTTAGGTATCACAAGACGACGCTCAGGGACCGTCCCTCTTTTCCCCCATATTTCCCTACCTACAGGTGCCAGTCTACCGCTCCAATGATCTATGGAACCAACGGCCAGAGTCCAGCCAAGAAAGACGGCAAACTGGATCATGATACCCACGGGCAATACAAATTGTAATGTTAAGACCATTCAGGTGGGCAGCATACGACTAACGGGTTTGAGCGCTTGCCTTTTGAGTTATGCCTGCGGGTCTCTGCCGTTGGGTTCATGCCAATATCTACCAGCACCATCACGCGTTGTCTATTGGACATACAGCTTGGTGGTCTAGGCCGTGCTCTGTCATCTGATGTTCGTGGATCTTAGATAGGTACTGGACATTCTGCATCATATTTTGTTTTGCTGCATAACTCGATATGTTACTGATTATAGGATCGAGCGGGTGGAGTGATTCATCCCCTTGAATGGCAATTGGGAGAAGATATAGTTAACATACATAATCATTTCATCCTAAACAACCAAGTGGAGTTTTACTATTGACTCCTACCTGAACGCTGTAAGGAATCAATAACATTAGTTAATATTCTTATTGTTGGTATCCTAGGTAGTTTCCTCACAAGCCCAACATCACAATCTCGTAATCAAACCACAACTACCGGATCAGGATGTCACTACCTATCGCAATCGACTCCCAAGTCCCGACCATCTATCTCCCCAAAGCCCGTCCATGTCCATTGGGAAAGGGCGCTCTCGGTACCATATCCTGGGAGCTCGTCCTGGGAAATCCGAGTGTCCGGACTGTAATCCGGGGGATCGTCTCCATTCCCTCCCCACCGGCGGCGGTCTCCATCGGCATTTGAATTTCAAGAGTCTGAAGTCTGGAGCAGTCAGGGTCTTCTACTATTTATTCTGTGTAACCTGTGCTTTGCTTTCCCCGCATCTCCACTGTACACGGTCAACAGCCGAACCGGATTCGATGTGGTCATGTCCAGTGCCGTGGTTCGCTCGTCTAGGTTTTGCTCGCTTCGCTACCGAGTACCGGTTCCAGAGACACGGGACGAACAACGTACGTACGGCAGGACAGCAGGACAGTCGTAGTACATACAGCAAGCACACAACCAACGACACCCATGGCGCAGGAATGGGACATGAATGGTGCGGGACGACAGAGGGACATGGACGATGTTGAAGGTTTGTGTTACTCGAGTTTCCCCCTATTGAACGCATCACATGCATAAGGTAAGGTAGGTACTGTGCTGGAAAACGGAGTGGAAAAATGCTGTGTTACTATAATACAGCATGAGAGAATAGGTGATTCGAGGTCGCTGCGACAAAAGAATGAGCTCAACCGATTTTTACAGGATACGCAAGCGCAGTGGGTGGGCAGAGTAAAGTGCAACAAGTAATGTGCTAGCAATGGCAAGCAAAGTAAATACCTAGTATCGCGTGGATATTGATATCTCTGCCTGTGCCAGTTTGATTTGAAGGTCGAAAGGTCTGAACGCTGCGAGAGACAATTCTTTTCAGAATTTGAAAGTTGGGTTGAAGTCAAGTTCAGACACCTGGTAAACGGCAAAAGGAACGTTGGCATGTATAATTCGAGTGTCGGATGGGAGATGATATTGGCTGACGATGACATTGAATGATGTGGATTGGTGCTCGACGAATCTCGGCTTCCGGAAATATTTTTCAAAGGTCGAACATGGCCTGACAACAACATGAACCTATGTTCGTACCTGCTTCTGCTTCTTTTTGAAAATCACTGGGCTTTCGAAGATTCTGGTTAAAATCTCTTTTAGCCTTTGACCTCTTCCACTTACTTCGCTCCAAGACCGGCAGTTTCGAGGATACCTTCACATCATCAATCCAACAGACACTCGCTTGTTGTTCATCTCCCAGATATCTCAACGCATCATCGATTATTGATGGTCGTTCCCGGCTACACCACCATGTTCAAGCAACGGATCGGGCGTCAAGAAGCGCGAGGGTAGGGACCCTATGATCGTCATTTGTGTATTGACGGCACTCGGTACAATTTGCGCCTCATGTGCTCGCCGCTCGAGACAAATTGCCTATCGTATTCATGTAATAGAAGCGCAAAGAAGATGAAGCCGATCGATCTCTACTAGAGGCACGTTGTCCTTGTTTGAACAAGGGGATGTCCTGGATAGAAGGCGAAGGAGGGATGGTTTTGACCTCATAGTGATTGTAGGTTTTGAGGTGGACGCCAGTAGTCTCTCATGACAAGACGTTCAACCGAATGTGTCATTCAGCCCCCATTCCGCTCCGCCGCCACATGTGGCGCAATCTCTTTATACCCTATGAATTTAAATGGTGTGACATTACTTATGTACACTACATATGTAATAGGATCGATGGGTGAGTCCGTGAGTGTGGTGAGGAGCTGTGTATTGTCCTTGAATTGACCAATATGGCGCGATCATCGTGAGTGCGGGGTAGCTCGATGGGGAGCTCGGGGAGCTACGGGGGCGGCCGGGCCACGGGGGACCATCCAGCTGTTATTCTTTAGAGTGCACCACCTATGCCATCACTAACACGCCTTTGCGCCGTGCTCCCCGTTGCGGGGCAGGCAGCGTCTTTGACCCTGAACACGACCGGAGCTGCCCGTCGTCATGATGGCTATCTCCACCCCGGATCCCGGAGGTAAGCTCGGAAGTTGATTCGAAACGTTGTGTGTGTATCATCACTTATCAAAGCTCATTTCCCTTTTGTCGTTTATCCCTGGATTTTCACTCTCATGTTTTCCATAAGAACAACACCTCCACCAGCAGCAGTATCAAGACTTGCAGCTAGATATCTGACTACCATCTCCTCGGCATTTAGAACCACCACCACCACTCACACTCTCCCGGCAACACTTGGTCATTACAATTCCAGAACTTTGAGCGGATTCACTATCCCTACCTTTTCTTCTCAATCTACTAACACCAAACTCTTCTCAAACTTTCCTCGCCAAACAAAAAGAACAATGTCCTCAGCAGCAGCCAAGCGCCTCGCAGGCAAGACCATCGTCATAACCGGAGCCTCCTCAGGAATCGGGCGTAGCACAGCCTTCGAGTTTGCGCGGACCGCGCCCAACCACGGCCTCAAGCTGATCCTGACGGCCCGCCGCGTCGATGCCCTGGAGCAGATTGCCAAGGAGATCCGCCAAGAGGTTGGCGAGGGCGTGCAAGTGCTGCCTGTCAAGCTGGACGTGAGCCAGCCGGAAGAGGTCAGGGGGTTTGTTGGGAACTTGCCCGAGGAGTGGAGGGATATCCATGTGCTGGTCAATAATGCGTGAGTTTCTGTGACCCCGTCAGATGATAATGATCAAGGAGATTGAGAAGAAGGGAAAGATAAAGTTAAAAGGGGGAAAAATTGGCTAATGAAAAATGACATATCTATAGTGGTCTCGTAAAAGGAGGTTTGTGCTGCTCCCTAACCTAACCAACCTCCAAAACCTCACTTGAAAAGCTAATACTAACCCTCCGAACCAATTCAAAAAAGTCGCCCAAGCTCCCTCCATCGCCGAAGAAGACATCAACGTCATGTTTGCCACCAACGTCACCGGCCTGATCAACATGACCCAAGCCATCCTGCCCATCTTCAAGGCCCGCGGCTCCGAAGGTGGTTCAGGAGACATTGTCAACATTGGTTCTATTGCCGGCAGAGAACCATACGCGGGAGGCTCCATCTACTGCGCCACCAAGGCCGCTGTGCGCAGCTTCACCGACGCGCTGCGCAAGGAGCTGATCGCCACGCGCATCCGTGTCATGGAGATTGACCCTGGCCAGGTCGAGACCGAGTTCAGCGTGGTGAGGTTCTATGGTGATAAGAGCAAGGCTGATGCCGTCTATGCCGGTGTCGATCCCTTGACGCCCGATGATATCGCAGAGATCGTGGTCTTCGTTGTAACACGACGGGAGAACGTTGTTGTTGCTGATACCTTGGTTTTCCCTAGCCATCAGGTACGTTTCACTCGTAATTATTTTGTTTGTGGGGTTATGAAGGTGTATAACTGACTGATTGACTGATGTTGCAGGCTGGTGCTGGTGTTATGCACCGCAAGTCGACATGAAGAGAGACTCAACAGGGCTGTCGATAAGCATATAGACGTACATATAGATCTAAGATGTGTGAATACTAAAAAGGGATAAGACGTCAATTCAACGCAGGCGTGGTCACCACCACTGCAGCATTGTCTTCGACTGGGTTGAGCACTGATCTGATTTTGGATTCTCTTTGAATTTACTATTTTTTTTACCAGTCCTCTATCCGCCAACTAAAGATGCAGAAATGGTATCTCGTTCAATGCTTGATTATCCTACAATGTATAACACCACCCACCTCTTTCTCATATAAATGCCTCCTCTTCCACAGTTTAGTGCGTTTCCCCGCCCTCGATTTCATCCTTAAAGGACGCAACATCCCCAGGGAGCAGTTGGGACACTAGTGCATTTCGGTCGTACCCGATCTCTTCAAGAATGAATATCCCTTCACTCAGAGAACTTGCTATCGACTGGTGTTGTCCGACCATTAGTATGTGACATACTGAATGGAGCCTGTAGAACATAGATAGTCAGCAACTAGTCAACTTGGAGAAAGAATACATATGACCGTTACATACCAGAACTTCCTTGGCGTGACATATCCTCCAAGCCAACCTGCGGACGTTTCCGTCCGCAAGCACAACCGCAGGGGCAAAATCGATACCGAACATATGCCGAATAGCGTACACAACACGCCTGGCATACTTGCCATCCCTTTCGACATGGCCGCCGAAACGCTCTTCCGCATTGCTGGGCGCAATATCGGGGTCGCGGTCCAGGCAGTTACGGATGACTGGCAGAAGAGCTGCCTCAACGGCGCGCTCACCAACTTCTCCGCTGATATCGACGCCCATGTGCTCGTCGTCGAACTTGGGAATCTGGATTTCGAAAGGCTCCGAGATGGACATGACGTGGTGTCTGCCACCGTGGTGGTAACGGAACTCGAACACACCCTGTGTCCACCATAGCTTGTCACCCTCGAAGATCATTTCACCCTCGACGAGATCCGTATCCTCAGACTTCTTCTCGACGGGCTGGTCCCAGACGAGAATGCCCTGGTCGGTGGTGGTGTCGTACTCCCCAGGGTTGGTTGGTACCCAACGGCCAAGAGACGGGACCTCGGTGACCTCCCTAGAGCGATTGTCTGTGACCATGTAGAGACCGACCCAGTCCTTCTTGCTGTGGTTGGCGGGCGCAGTCCACTTGACGCGAATCGGGGCTCCGTACTCGAACGCCTGGGTCTTGACGTCCTTCAGTACGCGGGCGTTGGGGCTTTCCTTGCCCGTGGCCTTTTCATTTGTGCCCACAACACGTGTACCAGCCAGAGACAGACCATAATGCTTGGGATCATAGCCCGCAAGGTCGGCTGAAATCTTGCTGAGAGTGAGACGGGCGGGGTACTTGTTGAACAGGGCTGAAGTATCCTTGACAATGGTAGATGATCCGGTGGCGAGTCTGGAGCGAGCAGCATCTACGAACTCATCGATGAAGTGCTTTGTCTCATCCAGGACCTTGTCGATACTTTGCTGCCACTCAGTAACAGGGGGAGGTAGAGAACGCTTGATGAATTTGGTGACGCCGGCATCATCACGCAGGTTGCGGCCATAAACCTTTTGCATGTGAGGCTTCTCAACATACGCGAGGAACGCAAGAGTGAGGAAGTGGCCGGCAAGAGCCATGAGGAAGATGGCGCGGGACCAGGTGATCAGGGCAGCGCCCCATAAGCCAGCAGTGCCAAAGACGCGCTCGGGGTTGTTGAGGAAGCGGTAGATAGAAGTATAAGTCAGCTGCCTCTTGCTGTCGAAGAAGAAATCGCCATAGAACCATCCGAATTCGCCTAGCGACTCGTAGATGCTGGTGGCGGTCCAGACCTGGAGGGCAATTAAGCTCAAGCCAACGACGTGCTTGAGAAGCGCCCAGCCGTAGGTCCAATCGGTGGGAAACTCATACATTTTGTAGCAGGCAGCGATAAAGGAGGCATGGCAGAGGCAGTTGCTCAGGTGGTAAATGCCCTTCCACTGGCGCCAGGCCTCGCCCACGCTCTCGCCGTACTTCAAGAAGTGCCTAGTGAACATCTTCTCCTCAGACTGCATGGTCAAAATCACCCCCAAACCGAAAGAGTACCACAAACGCCAAGCCAAAGCATGCAACACGAAAAGGGCTTGGTAAAAGCGGGTGTTGGGAGTGACCATAGTGACGACAGCGAGGTAAGCACAGAGGAGCACGATGGCAACGTCCGTGATACGGAAGAAGTCGAGGTTCTTGAGACCGATGAGGTTGTGGACGGGCAGCGGGGTATTGTCATGTCTTCCGGTTGTGGAAGGGACAGAGTACTCGGAAGCAAACTCTTGCAACTGACTACCAGCCTCCGACTCGCACCTCACACGGGGCTGAGGCGGGTTATAGGTCTTCTCGATATGAGGATTCTCGACGATTACCAAGAAGGCGAATTGGGCGGCATGGGCGATAATGGAGATAAACAGGACGTCGTAGCTCGCGGCCATCATGGAGATACCATAGTACCCAGCGTATCCGATGGAGTACATGGGGTGAGGGGCCAGCTCGAAGACACCGTCGAAGGTAAGTTCCTGCTCAATGAGGTAAAAGAAGTCTAGTATTGTCAGTTCCCGTGTCTTGCGAGATTCGGCCCAGGTAGTTCGACTTACCACCCCAGTACCAAGCATAGTCCTTGACAACACGATGAGCATCCAGCTTAACCCATAGGTTGAAGCCAACCAGTGTAATTCCAGCAGCCCAACGGGCAAAGCACATGAACAAACCCTCTCCGTCCGGCTTGTGAGCGCAGACAATAGCGAACAGGCAGTAGGAGATGAAGTCGCACATGAGAATCAAGTCGACGACGCGACGGAAGGTGAGCCAAGTGTTGTACTCGATCGGAGATTCTTCAAACTTGTAATCCTGAGGGATCTTGGTCTCGAGTTCCTTCTTGAGCAAGTTGTAGAGCCATGGGCGCGGGTTCTTGCCAGTCGCGGGGTTCTCAAACAGCTTCCACCTCTTGGCCCAAGTCACTAGGAGCTTGTACTTGGACTGAATCGTCAACAGGTAACCAATGCCGACGTTGTAAGCCAATCTCCAGAACATGAAGATGGCGGCGAACAGAGGCCTTTTGACACCCCACGGTAGGTAGTAAGCGGCGAGGAAGTGTAGAGCGATGATGGCGAGCACGGCGACATCTGAGAGGTTCTTGGGCTCGCGAGGGTCGAGCAGCTGGGTGACCATGTCATGGGTCGTGGGGACGACGAAGACTAAACATTGGGAGGGGTTGTGTTAGTTCATCCCAAGTCTAACTCGACTGTAGAGATTGAAGACAAGACGCTGAAGTATTTCCTTACCTGTGCCATCTGGAGTTTTGCCGTATGTCTTTTTGACCCTTGACGCAGCGGCATTGGCCTCTGATTGCTGCTGCTGCTGTTTCTGCTGCGAAGTGTCCTCTACATTCTCGCGGGTCGCCGATGCGGTAGGATGCCGTTGGCGGACATCACTGTTGAGCCTGGCGGCAAAGGGATCTGCTGCCGAGGAGCTCATTTTGGGTCACGGTGTTGAAAACCGAATTGACGTGTAGATTTGTTAAAAGCGTCGAGCTTGTGTAACGTATTGAACATCCCAAGAGGGAAACGGGAACGGGAACGGCGAAATCGGATCAACGGCGGTCTTGTACTCAATTGGGTCGCCCGAATTCTTGGGTGCTGAAGCGTGACCACCACAAGGAATCTCCGACAATGACTCCGAAAAGTTCAGGAAAGTGCCAAGCTTTGTTGTTGGTGATCCGACTGGTACTTTGCTCAATGATACAACGATGAGACAACCAAACAAGGCAATGGGTGGGATGACAAAAAACGGACTGGCCAGAAATGGTGTTCCTTTCTTTATTGACTTTTCTATGTTGTTGTTTTCTGGAGACGACGTCACGAAGAGAATCAACTTAACTGAAGCATAAGTAAGGCAGATGGATAATGAAAGTGTCGGGAAATGTCACGTCAGTCACTCCTCACGAATACCGTCGACGAGACACATAAACAGAGTGGGAAGCCCATCTTCACATGCAATTCATTGTGCTTCTCAAGTCAACAAACTCATGTGGGTTCAGGGAAGATCCTTGTCTTGCTGGAGTGTCGATGCCCCTCTTTTCTCTCGTGCTCCCCTCCTCTGTGACTTCTTCACCAACAACCGCTCGCGGCTCTTCCGGGAAACGGGGGATCGCCCACTCGGGAAATAGGACACTGGACACAGTATGCGCAATGGGAAGAGACCCGAAGGCGTGCAGTCAGTTGTTGAGCGATCCCGGGCTTGTGTCTTGCAATTGGATGATAGAGCCGAGCGCGCGTTGTCGAGAGGATTCGGGAAGCATCTCTATGGCAGTGCAAAACTGGAGAACTGGAGAGAATAAAAAGCATATGTATGTAGTGTAAATACGGCCTAGAACCCGCTTATTGTGCGGAGAGAGAATCCGGTCTTCGCCTCGTCAGAAAACCCACCAGGAACTAGGTTGTATCGGAAAGGAAGGAGGAGGGGAAGTTGCCGTGAGGGTGGATATGATAGTTTCCATGGTTTGAGGCAGGAACTTCAGAGGGCCTGGAGACGACAACCAGATGCCAATACATACGCAATTGTCAATACGCTAACCTACACACCATTGACGCCCTAACGTCTTGGTGTATTTTGGATCACTATCTGTTAGTATCAGCTCACATGATTGGCCGGTGAAGCTGTGGAATGCCATTGGTATTACTAACAGAACGTCATCAAAGTGACGAGCTTTCCCATATCTTTGTTACAGTGTAGCATGTATGCCCCTCCACACTCTCTTCAGTCTTCACTTTCAGGTTACACCTCAACAACTTTCCAAACAACCGGGGGGAGAACTACACTACGTCAGTCTGCCATCGTCAGACATCGCCGACATCTTTAGTTGAAGTATTTTCATCACAGATGTTTTCCCATCCATTTATCTTTCTCTGCACTACGGCTTGAGGACCCGACCGAAGCTGTATGCGCAAGGGGGCCAATGGCGATGCATGGTGCCTGGCGATCCTCGATTTTATGGCAAGAACGCGTCTTATGGGACGGATCGAGGGAACCAGTCGACATGATTCTCTGACCACCACAACCACATGCAGATATAGAATTTGATTGGGTTTTCGTGCCCACCGCCTATCAAGCGATAAGCTTCAAGCAACGGCCTCCAGAGTGTGACAACGCCCTCTCTTGCGTCAAAGGGGACCAGGACGCAAAGACATCGCATGAATTCAAAATCGTCCAGGTAGTATCGAAGCAACAACCTCACTACACATTCAATCATATATCTACTCAGTTGGGTGGTCCTTTCCAAGTCTTGGACTTTCCCCTCCTCTCTCTCGCAGTGATCTTGTCCATCATGATGCTCTCCCGTCTAAGTGATCCCTTCAGCTCCAGCTCCAACGAGCCGAACTTTCCTCTACCTCACGCAAGCGAACAACCCTAGCGCGCGCCAACAGAGTCAAAAGCAGCCGCTCGTTTCAAGCAGGCGCGGAGCCACTTGAGGTTGGCGGTGGAGCTAGATTGGGGATAGGTTAGGGGAGTGCCGTATATTTGATTGAACAAGAGGGGGAGGAAAGACGGGGGGATTGGGAAGAGGGAAAAAGGCAGAGGAGGAGAAGGGTATGGGGGGTTAGGGAAAGGTGGGGAAAGGAGGGTAGAGGATGCCTGAAAGAGGTGAATGGAAGTGAGGAGGAGGAGGAGGAGGAGGAGGGGAAATGGTAGGAGGTCTAGGGATGAGAAGGTGGAGGGTTATGATGGGCGGGAGGTTATTGTTCTTGGGTGCTCATGGTGTTGTTGCTGAGGTTTTTTTTTTTTTTTTGCGCTGAATGCCCCCTCTTTTCCATTCCATTATCGAGTGATATTTCTTTTCTCATTTCCCTTATAGGCAACCAGCCATTTTTTTCCTTTGTCGACATCTTCCAAGATTTCATGGTTTCTGAGGGCAGGGCAGAGCAATGAATGACTTTCACAAGTCAGCGTGATGACTTTTACGGTAATGAGATAAATGAGACAGGAAGATGAGAAGGATGAAGGGACGTGTCGGCTGCTTTGAGAGAGCTCAGGAACTTATGGTCTTTGCGATTGGTCGGTTCAGTCGAAGATAAGACATCATGGCAGACTCTGTCATCAAATAATATAATGTTTGATTCCAGGGACGTTCAGCTGGATGATATATGCACTGATAATGATTCAAGAGTTCTGGAAGGCTATCACCTGTTTTTAATACTGGCATGTGCTATGAATCAACAAAACCACACCCTATTCTGAAAAGCTTCGTTGCGTTTTGTTGCCAGTCTATTTCACCGACCTTGTTCAACCTGGAGTCAGCCCGTCATCCATGTAATAAAAGCCAACTATAACCATCGAGCCAACCTGGCCCGATATGCTTAAAAGGCAGAAGAAATCTCTCGATCATGACAAATTTTGCCGCTTGTTCCCCATTAGTATGAACTCCCACAGCAAGAAGAGACAGGAACTAGATCAAGTAATAGTAGTATCAAGGAGTCCTTTCCCATTTTGATGACGCACTTCCTTGTGCAGACCGCATTAGGATCCATAACATCGCTGCTTCTTCCCTCGTTCCTCTAACACCTGCCTCAGTCTCCTCCGCCTCCTCATCCGTCTAGAAGACCCATTAAGTTTACGCAGCCTTCTTCGCGAACTCAACCCTAAGGATCAAATGCCTGAAACCGAAACCGTCCATCTTGGCGCAAGCCTTGACAGCGTCGCTACGATCCGCGAAACTGATGAAGGCGAAGCCCTTGGCAAGACCCGTATCGCGATCCTTGGCAAGGAAGACACGAGTAACGCGACCGAACCGCTCGAACATATCGCGGAGCTCTTGTTCCTCGGCCATCTCGGAGACCTAAGCGTAGAAAACATGTTAGCACGAATCAGTCCATCATAATAACCCCTCTTGAGGAGCAGAACAGAACAGCTTTTGCAAGTCTGCCGCCTACTCCCGCTTTCCCTTTTCCTCCTGCTTCTTTTTCTTCTCCTCATCCTCGCCCTCCTTGGGGAAACCAGGGGCAAACGTACGTTGGTAACTCTGAGGGTGGCGAGATCGTCGCGCTCGCCGTACTTGCCGCCCATCCTCTCTCCAGCAGCCGCAGCCCCACCGGCACCACGGAGCGCAGGTGGCACGTACGAGCCCTTCTTGCCCGCGCCCGCCGCACCCTGGGAAGCGGCAGCAGCCTCGTCAGCAGCACTGGCGGCGACGTCGGCGGCAGCGCCGGCCTCGCCGATGGGGGCCATGGTGTCCTTGTAGGGACAGCGGGCCGTGAAATGCTCGCCGTTGCAGATACGGCACTTGACCTTCTTGTCCTTCAACTTGTCCTTCATGGCCTGGGCGTTGGGGTCCTTGCTCTCGTCCTTGGCGTCCTGGCGCCAGTTGAAGGAAGGCTTGAAGATGATGTTCTCGCCGACCGAGGTGGTGTCGGGGGCCGGGCCGGCGCCGTCCTTGACGCTGAGGCCGAACTTGGTCCACGACTTGCGCTCAGCGACACGGGGGTTGACGACCTCACGGTGGGTGATGTAGCGGATGCGTCGTGTGGTCTTGACCTTCTGGCCGTTGTCGTTCAGGCGGTACTCGATGATGGTCGTGCTGCCATCCTTGTTGGTGATCTTCTGAGGGGGCGGGAGTTCGGTGGAGGTCTCCTCGAGCTCGTCATCGTCGGCCCAGTCGTGCCTGAATGGTCGCGAACTATGTTAGACTCTTACTCTCCGCGAAATCAAATGCATACGTGTTGGGTTGTGAAGCACGCCGGAAAAATGGCAATCGGGGGAATCGGGGGCGTGGATGCGGACGGGCGATTGCTGTCGAGGCAAGCGGAGGAGTACTGACTTCTGTTGAACGGCAGCCATCTTGACAGTATGTGGTTGTTTTGATTCCGCAGGTTCGGCTCGTCTGGTGATGGGTGCGGTGGATGACTGAAATGGCCGTGGGTTGTCGTCGCGATGGGTTGACGTTGCGCTGGTTTGGCGGCGATTTTTGGTGGGGCTCAAGTTTGAAAAGCCAGGGCAGTTTTCCCCCCCATTTTTTGGAGGTGGGAATTTTTGGATATTTGAGTGTGGGGCAAAAATTGTCTTGCTGACTCGGCTTTCACTCAGGAAATCAGCCCTGTTTGGCAGCTAAGGGTGCTCTATTCACTACGTACAATATCAAGGCAGCAGTTTCACACATGACAGCCAATACGGCTCCCTACAGATACAGACGAAGCTTCGTTTTTTGACAAAGCAGGACTGGTCGCATCCAGACGTATACGTTGAGGTGTTTTGCCCCTTCTTTCATTATCCGCTTTGGGTTGCTTCCACTTCGCATCCATTGGTGGGGGCATCACAGGCATCACAACCCTAACCCGAACGTTGCTCCTCCAGGCCTCCAGGGGCAGGGCGCCGCAACATGGAGCTAGCTCAACTCTCTCGACACCAGGACATGTGTGTGTGTACCTTTGTTTGCAAGTTGATGGTTGGCACCGAGTTTGAGAGTTTGAACTCGATTCAGATTTCTTCAAGCGTCCCTATCTGATCGCACTAAACTCACTACTATCTAAGTTGGCCACGGAGCCTGCCGGGCACCAGCTTTCTTCTGACTCTGTGACCCCCTCCTCCGATTGAGAATCGAAAACCACCCCGCCCTTCATGCCCACCACACTCACCTCCTCAATTAATTACCTACGTACGCGATAGGTACCCCAACATTACATAATACAAGGTATATGGCAAAATGACAAATCCCGCACCAAATCGACCTGACAAAGGAGATCGTTCACACGTTACGTTCCGGATGTCGCCGGTGGTATAAATGTACCCTCATCACCTGGGTATCCAGTATCTTGCTTCCTGCATCCTTATTCCATCCATCTAACCGGTATCTTGTTTTTTCGACTGAACCCGACCTTGACAAAAGAGAGACAAAGGAAATGGTGACGGAATCAATCAGCGGTTCGATGACGGTTTATCTCTATCAGTTGAATCCCCAGGCGCCCTTTGCTCTGCAAGTATTGTCGCTGAAAGATACTCGGAAACTTCAGTGGTCGTGCTGCCTAGACGTCCAGAAATGGCGATGCGTTGAATGATGGTATGGCGCCAGATACGAGTAAATGCAAATCACAGCTCAAGGTGAATATGCTGAGTGACAGACTTGAAGTGACGATTTTCTCGGGATTGGAGGAAGGGCACGATTCGGCGGGGGAGCAGGTGGGGGACCTTCCGCCAGCTGTGTCTTATTCCGTCGCGAGCCCAAGCCGCCGTTGGCAACCGACATAGACCTAAAATGTGGCGCTGGTCTCGAGCCCTGCTTCGAAAGTGAAGTTGAAGATATCTGGGGAAGGTCGCCGAGATCGTCACCGAGGTCACTCAGATCAAGGAAACTGCGATCAGGTTCGCTTGACCTTTCTGACAGCTGAGACTGCAGACTGAATCTTCTATCGGCGCGCTTCGGTGGGCTACCTGGGTAATCGCCGACGGACGGAGTGGATCTGAGCATGTCTTGGAAAGCCACTGATGATGGAGGAGCATAGCCTGACCTCTTTTCAGGGCTACCATGTGTGACAGGTTGTGTGGGAGAGAGATTCTCCCAGTCCTCGCCGCTGTCACAACGTTGCTTGGTTGCGTCCGGCAATCCCCAAGACGAGAAAAGGGACTCCGGTTCCGGTGCTGTTTCATCAGCTACTTCGATTGAAACACCTTTCCTATCAAGCGACGGCGATTCAGGCGACGGTTGATCCACCACAAAAGAGAGCGGGCGTGAGTTGAGGCACAGAGCCGAGGGCGGGGGTCTCCGTGAACCGCCGCGCATCTGACAAGGTAGCGGAGGGGGTGGGGAAGATGGTTCAACTTCCTCTTCCGGGAGGGATTTCGTTGACCTAGTGAGCGAATAACGCTGACTGGATCGTTTGCTAGAGCTCGAAGGGCTGCTGGGATCGAAATTCCACGTGCTCAAACTCGAGAGAGGATGAGAGGCGGCGAGACGCATTTCGAGGAGATGATTCGACGTCTGCAGAGACTGTCTTCTGTCACTGATCGCTGCTGCATTCGGTCTTGGTCGCGGTCGGGGTTGGTCATCAAGGGCGGTGAGCTCTGGAATGGAGTCCTGAAGGTTTGCAAAAGAATCGTGAATAGGCGAACATGCTGGTGATGACCCAGCTGACGTGAGGGCTGTACGCTGACCGGACGATAGATATGAAAACCGTTGAGTACTATCCCTAAGCCCGTCTAGTTGTCTACCATCATGGGAGATTACGCTAGCGGTGGACGCAGCCTCGTCAAAGGACTGACCTCGTTCAGCGAAGTCCATATTGATATCCAGATTGGAGGTGCTCTGGCGTCCGTCCCACGCATCACCAGACATGGCCCCGTCGTAATCATCAACTACCAAAGTTCTTTGGCTCGTCTGGCTTCGAAGCTCTGAAGCCTCATTGTCGAAATGTGTGTTTCCTGTCTCCGAAACCTTCTTCTTTCCTCCGAGGCCTTCGATTTCGCGTCTAAGCGTGGTCAACCAACTCTCCATATCGGCCGCGCTCTCGAATACCATCAAAAGATTGGAGGCCTGCCTTTTGTCACCTCGGAAAGGCAGTCGGGCAAGCAATGAGCTGGCGTGAGATGCTGGGGCGGCATAGTCCGAATCGGCTGTGGCGGTTATCTGCAATACCCAGTGACGTCCTGGGATAACATCGCTCACAAAGGCAGCTGAGTCCTTTCCGAGCGGCAAGATCTTCTCCGGCAGACGGTCCAAGGGCCCATCCCCAGTGTACTGGAGCAGGTGTCCCGAAATAAGCACGAAAAACTTGGTCGTCCAGTCCAACTTGAGGGCAACCGATCCAGAGGTATTGCGGCGGTGTTTCCTCTTCCCTCTCTCGGACCTGTCAGCTCCTGCTGTCGACGGAGCTGTCCCATCTGCGGCTGTTGTTGAGCTTGATCCGAAAGCGTCACTAATCGAGAAGATGCCCTTGTGTTGATGCAGCCTAAGTATAGCCTCAGCTGAAGCGGTACAGGCAGGAAGACGGGCTTGCTTGATGGCCTGGGGATAAACTTGGCAAAGGGTTGGTGGATCCCAAGCAGCCAGAGATCCCCTTGATGCTCTAGGCGATGCGTGCCCACGCACTGCGCTTGCTGATTTCTTGTGTTTCAAAGTTTGGGCCGGGAAGGTAGATGCGAGAGGAGACCCGGCCGCGGACCCGGATAACGTCACGTCGGACCGCTGGGCTTGGCCATTATCGTTATGCAGTCCATAGGGCCAGTGGCTGACACTGGCGATGGAGGCGCGCAGACCTCCGGACCTCGTTGGTGTATCTCTGGGAGCGACAGTCGACATTCGTTCGGCTTCGGTAGCTGATCTGTTTCTGTGAAACAAGTTTCTCAACGCAAGCTTCGAGTCCCTCTTATTTAACCTGCCCGCCTCCTGTCGCGAGGGTGCCCCTTCAAATTCCTCCCCTTGGTCATGATGATGATAATGATGTGGCTCAGACATTGCTTCGGAGGGAGCCAACCCTGGCGGTGTCAAGTCCTGGATATGTGGTTCGGTATGCGGTGTCGATCAGGGCGCAAAAGTTCCTGGTTTGGCTACTCACCGCCACACAAGAGACAGTACTCTGGCGCTGCGGTGATGTGATGGTGGTAGTTGAGAATGAAGAGAATGCAGGTTGGATATACCCATGCAGGGCGATGGGAGTCGATGGTTGTTGAATTCTTTTCTGTGTTGCTTGGAGAGGAAAAAAAAATAAACGAGTGCAATTGCTGTGCGGTTGGGTGTGTAAATGGAAGATGGAACCAAAAGGTCGGGTCGGAGAACGAATGACGGGGGACTGGGATCGGTCAGATTTCAAAGAGGGTATGCAGCCGTGGTAGTAATAATAAACATGGAGATGTGTGCTGGATACGACAATGACAACCTGGACGGGCAGTGGAAATCCGGGGCGTCAAATCCAGGCGCGAGAAGATTTCCCAATCCTAAAAGCGGAAAGCCAAGACTAGAAATTAAGTGGGAAAAGTTTTGGTTTGTAAGTGTAGTTCGATGGGTGTCTATGGGCCGAAATGGGGCGGGACTTTTGTGTCTGGATGGATCGTCTTCCAGGGAGGAGCGATAGCCTCATGGAACAAAAGCAAAATAAAAAGGAAAAAAAGATAAAAAAATAAAAAGAGCAAGTACGCTCGGTACGGTACCAGTTAGCGTTAGCAGGCAAGTAGAGCTGGCGACAGGCGTGTTCCCCGGCAATCATGCCCTTTGCAGCATTAGGGACTGTAGAAGCGAGAGTCAAGACTGGACAGGACGGACAAATTGACGGAAATTGTATTTGACAGGACTGGCTCAAACCGCCAAATTATACGTCAGGGAGATCGGAACGACCAGCTCGGGGCGTGTGAGGGCCTGAAGTGAATCCCAGTTCGGAACGTGGGCGCGTGAGATCAACGAGGATTCGCGCCTCAGACGGCCGTTCCGCCGTTCAGTATATTAATTGAAAGATTCCTCCTGGGACCACAGGGAAAACCACAGGGACTGACTGGTAGTGCTGCTATTCCAGGGCGTTTCGGGTATAAGCTAATTACCTCCAAGTACCTTAGGTTACCCTTTTTACACATGCAGACAGTCCAATGGCTTTTCCGCCTGGGGTGTTGGATGGGTTCCAAATTCCACACTAATGGCCTGGGGGTCCATTCCCGCCATGTGCAACAATGCGAACGACACAGAACGACTCGACATTTCACTTCCGTCCCAGACATGCAGCCCGGGGATTGGCGCATTTGGTAGGCTGAAATGCGGGACAGGGGTCCCGTCGTGATCGTGACCTCCATCTCGGGAGTTCTGCCCAGCCAACAGCTATCCTGGCTGGTCGAGTTCCTCAGACACACAGTGCTCTAGCTACAGACAATGAACGGTAGGTAGGCGCTCTCTTGTCTCTGTCTCTGTCTCTGTCTCTGTTTCTGTCTCTGTCACTGTCACTGTCTCTGTACAGCTTTGTCTTGTGAGCTGCTGTCCTCCCATTCTGGCTTGGGGCATTGGAAGCGTAGTTGTGTGTCTAATTCCAGCGCGCTAACAGGACGGGCCGTTAGGCGTTGAGATGACAGGATTGACAGGGCGCAAAGTGGAAGGACCGTTCGCAACTCATCCCGACCTCAAGGACCATACATAGAGGTCAGTACCTACATGTCTTTGCGCACCCCTTACCCCGGGACCAGAACATGATAGGTATAATATTGCATACAGCGTACACTATGTACACAACGTCAGGCAGCGTGAAGAATTTTCACGGCTGACATATTCTCATAATGCAGGCCAATCAAAGCCTCGGCTTGCAGAAGAAAAGCAACGAGGGAGTCGTAAACCATGACAACACGGTTCCATTGCCAAAACGTCTTCGGTTTTGGGAAATGGAAAGAGGAATAGCATTGTTCAAAGTGGAGCTGAAAACCACTGAGGGACAAGGGCAGGAGCGAGGAAGCCCCTGACACCCAGCGAGTGCAAGTGCGTGCAAAGGTGGCATTCAAGTGGATTCACGATTTTTTGACAGCGTAAATCCACGGCACCTAATATGGAGGTTACCGGCGTCGGTGCGCGCCTGCAATTATTCTGCCAGTTCTAGTGTACAAGTACATAGTACCTCTACATAACTTGCTGTTTCGCGCGGGGCCAGCTGGAGGTCTCGCCCTACGGATCATCATGATATCGATCATCGTCCTCCAAAGTTGCAAGATGGACACCTGAAGTGAATCGAACCCATTCTGAATACCTTCTGGGCATGCTCAAAACACCACGTTGGGCATCAGATCGGGCCCCCTGGTGATGAAGATCTACTGCTCCGTACACGTACACAATACCCCACCCACTTGACATGTTTGATGTGTCATTCAGTCGGTCGAAGAAGCAAAAAACGGCAGCTCGGCAACCGCCGAGGAACAGCCCCAGCCTGTTTTCTGGGCAAATCGTTCACCAGATTAAATTTCATTTCCTGCCCTCCCGCTGCCCCCTTGTCCACCTCACGTTCTCATCTGCTCTCAACGTGTCCCCCCACTCCCCATCATCACCGCCGTCATCGCACAAAGAAAACATGTTGCGTCTGATGGAAACACGAGTTTCGGGTAATCACGTCTTAGTGAGGTTAGGGCTTCATCTCCAAAAGTCTTCACCTCCAGCCCTGGCTCGAATAACGAAAACCTCAGCGCAACCAATTTCACCACCACTACAACCGCTCATTACGCAAGCAAACATTAATCTTCACCTCAACACAATGCAGAATATCGGCTGAGGTGATCAGAGATTGACAATGCTGTTCGCCATGTTTTCAAAAAGCACGGAACAATACGCAAAATAGACACCAACTGAACTATCCGCTACATTGTTCGGATGAACAGCTGCTGCTGAAAGTGAAAATGGGGGCCGTTGGTGATGGCAGTCGCATCCAGACCAACCATCACCAACTCGAAACCACCGGTCCACCAACGCATCATGTTGCCAACACAAGCATCTTCCCAGTTGCAAGACAAAAATTTCCGATTATTGAACGCTGTACCACCAAACTGAGAAAACACAGTCATTCCACGTTTCTTTGGCGCATCATGGTCCGACCACCACCCTCCCCCCGAGTTACACAGATGATGCCACGACCCTTCCAACATCTGCTGCACATCAACCTTTGAGACATCCATGTTTTCGTGCGCACGCAGTACGTCCGTAAAGGCGATGGAAATAGCAGTTCTCTCCCAAGCCAAGCAGGGGCCCTCTCCTCGTGGCAAGCCGACGGAGGCGTTCAGGGCGGGCAAATCATGTATAACGGCATGGCTTCTCCCCGCTCGGTTGAAACTTCTCTGCTGCTTTCCATCGGATGGCTGCAGCTCTGGTCGGGTGGGAGCTTCGCAGGTAGAGAGATCTCCTGGTTGACCGGATGCCACTCTGAACACCCCACGTAGAGATAGTTGGTGAGTTTCCAAACTTCCAACACCATCAGTCAAAGAGTTTCCGGAATGCTAGAAAATACAAATATCGCCAAAACTGACATTTTGTCAATGCACCACCAGCACCATCAACGGACACACTGGGCATTTTATCACGTTGGGGATGCCACCCCTCTTCACATCTCGTAACTCGCTGTTCCTGCATTAGCGCGTTCTTCCCGTTTCCGGGTCACCCTCAGCACCTCCCGTCGATTCGATGACTCCGCTCTGTTCCGTCAAGATGACCTACCAGAATTTCGACTCGCCCAAGCCAGCTGCAATGCAGAGAAGGGAGTATGACGGCCGAAATATTTGTATTACCAAAAATGAGGGGTTTGTCCTCCCATCCCCCATCCTTAGTACCCTATGTCATACACAATCTCTCCCGTTAGACTCCTCGGCGCCTTGAGGTTGGGAAAGACCATATTTGATGATTGCCTGTCCCGTGCCATTGGGACGGTACGTTATGTACTTGACCGCCATGCTCGCAAGCCCTGAAGAAAACCATCATACATAATTTTGGAGACAGAGAGAGAGAGAGAGAGAGAGAGACTGTGATCTGATTCCCACCTGATGACTACCTTTACACAAGCACAAGCAATCATCCGCCCTCAGCACCACTTTTCACACTTGTTGATTTACGCCGTACTACTACAGATTTATACTAGTCAGGTTTGATGACTTTCACCCCGTTCCCAGCTCTAGCCTCATCTCAGCTTCATCCGTTGGGGTCTCTTGGGGCCCGTGGGCCCTTGGAATCTTCCGTCGGTACATATCTCCTAGCGTGGTGCTTGCGGGCGATGATCAGCATCAGCTACACGTGTGCCGGCGGGAGTGGGCCACGTTCGGGTCCACAGGGCGGCCACACAGGTAGCCACAGGTCACCACAGCCACGGCATAAGCAACGGGTGCACTTTGGACGAAATAGAGAAAACTCACAAAAGGTTCCAGTTTGTTCTTTTGTACTCAACAGCGAAGGAACATGCATGGCCTTTCGCACGCATGAGTGAGGCAGGAAACCGTAGTCTCTGCTGCGCTCTTGGACCTAGAACGTTGAAAGTGGAGGAGGTTCCGGTGCAAACCTCCGAAACCCATCCGATATGGCCTTGGCATTAATAGTCTCTATCGGAGGGATCGGGCGAGCCAAGGGTCCGGGGGATCGGCCGGGTGCATCAGAGTCGGGTGTGTTCACACATCGGTTCACATTAAATTTGATGTCCGGATTGAAATATGTCCGAGAGTGATTCTGTTGGATCGAAGACTGTTTGATCGAAGACAGAGTTTTCGAAAAATAGGGCTTGGTAAGAACTACGTACGAAACATGGGAAGGCTTTCCTGTGAGCCGGATATATCGACTGTGTGTGCCTAGATAAACCAGCGGCGTGGGGGCCGCCCGGCCAAGAAAGTGACATGAATTCCCCGGCGGGTCAACCACCAGGCTATCATCTTTGTCATGAAGTGAGGCGTCCCCAAAGGTATTTTTCAAGAAGAACTGAAGAGGATTAGAGGGAGCGGAAGACCAAAGCGGAAACAGAGTATTCGAAGCCAAAGTAGAGACAGCTCTGCGTTTCGAAGCTCATTTCACACAAAAGGTAGACATAGCCAGAGAAATAGTTAGATGTATAGCTGGAGGCATAGCAACGGTAGCTCCAAGATCAATAGACCTCCGTTATTCCCAATGGAGTGACAACTAAGCACGTTAGATAAAGGGTCATTCTGAGCTATTGTTGTCATTGTTCGGAATAACCACGTTGAGTAAGGATTCGATAGTAGACATAGTTACCAGCGCGTAAAGTTGATACATACTAAGCTTCAGGGTCTTAGCTTGAGCTTGGCTATCAATTTGTATAGCCCTACACCGCCGGTTGGTTACGGTACACAGTCGATTCATCTGGCTCGTTCTTTTGCCTAATTTATACAACGAAGGAGAACATCCCCGTTGAAAATTGAGTAATCAGGAAGCATGTAGTGGACAAGCTCGCTCGCGGGGTGTGTTACATACGTAACGATGCATCCATGAGGTTCAATGTAGCTGAAAACTTCGTGAGATGTTTATGCTGAAGGATTCACGGTGATATGATGATTGGGGATGTCGAAAAAGTATATGTACTTTGAATATAAGAGACCTCGGCGAATTGGAAGGAAAACAAGACACATTGTCGGACGAGCGCACGCAATCCAAGCAGCGAGATGATACTGTCGTGGATCCAATGAGGAGATGGACGCCTGGTTCGTCCTCTCTTCCTCACCGTCACATAACACGGTTGAACTCACTTACCCAACTCCCCAAACTCACCCGTACAACAACCCCTCCACCTTCTCCGCAATAGCCAACGAGCTCGTCAACCCAGGACTCTCAATATTCAACAAATTCACCCACCCCTCATACCCCTCTTCCTTTCGAATCACAAAGTCTACAAATCCCTTCCCCTGGGCCACCGCCCCCGCCTTCCCCAGTTTCGGCCTGATGCCGGCATAATCTGGCTGCAACTGGCTATCATCCAAGTCCGGCAGGTACTTCTTAACTGCTTCGATCGCCTCCGGCAACCTCGCCGAGTTTACAGCCAGATCGTCGGGGGAATCGACCCATTCCACATCCGGGCCAAACTTGATCCTGCCCGCCAGGTCGAGGGTGAGATGCGTGCCCAGCCCGCCCGCGCCGGGTTCGGGAGCGGGGTAGATGAGGGTTGAGACTTTGGGGGAGGAGGAGGGGTAGGAGAAGTAGTTTCCTTTTGCGTAGAACATTTGTTTGTGTTGTGAGGGCGGGACAATCATGTTGTGGATGTCGACGGCGCCGAGACCGGCGGAGTTGATGATCGTTGAGGTGGTAATGGTGGATGATTCGCCGGTGGTGGTGTCGCGGACTGTGAGTTCCCAGCCCTCCTTTCCGTTGGCATTGGCACCGCCAACGGGCCGAATGGCCGTGACGGCGCTGGCGAGCGCCACCGTCCCGCCTGCTTCTTCGAACCGGCCCTGGAGACAGACCATCAGCGAGTGGGAATCCACAATGCCTGTTGTCGGAGACTCTAGGATCCCAGCTTCGGCGCGCACCGCCGGCTCACGACGTTGCGCTTCCTCACGCGACACCCAGCGCACGGGCACGTTAATTTCGTTGACGCAGAAGTCATGGATGCGCTGCAGCGCCTCGCGTTGGGCCTGATTCTGCGCGACGATCCATTTGCCCACACGCTTGTGGGGGACCGCGTGCTTCTCACAGAGCTCGTACAGCAAATTCTTGCCTCGAATGCAGAGCTCCGTCTTGAGAGTGCCTGCGCCGTAGTAGATACCAGCGTGGATGACTTCGCTGTTGCGCGAGGAGGTCTCGGTGCCGACGGCGGAGTGACGCTCCAAGAGGAGGGTGGAAGGGGAGGAAGAGCGCCGGGCTAGTTGCTGCGCGATGGCGAGGCCGACTACACCGCCGCCTATCACGGTGTGGGTGAAGTCGGCGTGCGAGGCAGAGGTGTGGGAGAAAGGACGGAGCCTGCCATGGTGATGACCAGTCCGTATTATTGGGAGAACCGATGACGTAACTGCATTCCGTATTGTCGCTGGTGTGAGTCGACCTTTTGGTGTAAGGATGAGTGTCATGGTGAAAGTTTACCGGTAAGTAGCTGTTACAACTGTAGGCTTGTTGCAGCGCGTCACGGGCCCTTTGCGGAGACAAGTTGCGGCCGGTCGTGCGCATGATCCCGTCCTCCGAAGTCGGGTCGCCGTGGCGCCGTCGGAGGTCGGGTCTGTCCGGGCAAGTTCAACAGGCAGTGTGGGGAATCCGAGATGCGGCGTTATGGCCTTTCCTGCATCTACACCGTCCACCCATGCCGCTCACTCACTGCAGTTTTGTCATCTGGCATATTCCAGTATCAGAACATGACCTCACTTGGCATGGCTGCAACTTCACATCAAGTCAGAATACTCGACTTCACATGCTAGACGGTTTTGTTATGTTTTTCTATCATTTTCCAACGTCAGCTTGCTTCCGCATTTCCTCGCCAACGTCGATGCTTTGACCGATCTAACGCTTGGGTTGTTCGTTAGCCCGGTACCTCAAACGTCCTAGAACAGCCGTATTTGAAAGCGAGTGGACAAGGTGACCAACTGTATCGAGCTAACAAATTGTCCAGGGGGTGTACTGTGGAAAAGAAGAATCTCGGGGTCCCTGCGGCGTTCCGACGAAACGCGATCGGCTTGCTCAAGCATTGCTCAGGTGTGAAAGAGAACCCAAGTTCCACCTCGGTGACGATTGTGGTTGCCTGTTATGGATACATGGCTCGACCGTCGGTTTCTCTTCAAGCACATGATCTCGATACCAGTCATGTCATCTCGTGATGCCCTGCTGCCCTTGTCTCAAACAGCCAGCGCATGCTGGGACCCTGATGGGATATCCCGTTCGCCCTTCTGTTTCAGTATCTGGTCAGAAATCTTTGTATGTTTGGGTATGCTGGACATGTTTTCAACATAGGGATTCGAACCGATTCCGCGGAGACCAGTTTTGTTATATCAAGTACCAAGTACCTAAGTATCTAGCGACCTTGAACCGACGTCACTCTACAGATGGCCGAGCATAACCGCTTTTTTTTTGTAAGGGTTGATGCTGGGTAAACTGCGGGTTTCGCCAAGTAGCGCGGCTGTATTAGACGCCCCCGATGTCTCGAGAAGGCCACGAACCTGACCTTGACCTCAGAAAAGAGCCCGGTTGCTTCATTTTGCATGAATCCCAACAAGTTCGACTCAGGTCTTTGTTTAGCCAGATCCTGAATGGGGATCCTGAGAGGGGTCCTGTGGCCTGTGCAACAAAAGTTACAGGTAGTCACGACTGCTGGGCCCGGTATCCCGCGCCCAGCCGCGATGCATGCTGGGATGGCATGGAAGACGAGCAGCTCCTTGCAGCGAACCTTCGACAACGCCAAGCATGTATTGCATCGAAACCGCTGGAGCATACGCAGTAGGTCGTAAGTACGTCGGGTAGTACCTTCCACACATGAACGGCTTTAAGATTGTTCCATCATGGGCCGTTTTGAACTTTTTTTTAAAGGAACCTTGAGTGCAATTGAGATTCTAGACCATCTTATTATCACATCCACCAAAGGGGAACCATTGTCCTTTATCCTCCACTTCAACATTTCGCAACGTCTCGTATTACCTAGAGATCTCCCCATTGGTTCTCGATCTTCCGTCTCGTCTGTGTCTCGTGTTTGTGACGTGCAACAACTGGCCACCTCTTGTTGCCGTCGCCATCTGACACCTCCGCGGTCGAGACCTGCTCTTGAACTCCGTTCACGGCATCTTACAACTTATTTACCGGTCAATCTGTTTGATCCGAACATCGCATCGATTGCTCAGAGAGTGCCCTTACGCTTGCACCTGGCCGCCTCCGTTTGCCGACGCGACCCGATCGTACCTATATACGACATTTAATAGCTAAGCCTAGCTATTTACAAGTCGAGCGAGCATGGGCTTGAATCCAGACACTTCTCTTTCTCCCTCTTCATCAACACCAAACCTCGAGATACCTAAAAGTATCGGCATGTCGTCGTCAATTCGCACCCATTCCTCTCTGGGCCAGACCAGAGAGACATCCCCCTCGCCGTCCCCCAGGTCGGGCTCTGTTTCTCTCCAGGCCGCAGCTACTCTCAACGCTGGTCTTCAGCGCAAGGATTCACTACGAAGTTCGTCACTCCACGCCCAACTATTGACCTCAAAATCACCCTGCTGACACTTGCTACCTATCTAGGCTCTTCCATCAGCCCTCTCCCTGCATCTCAGGCCCCCAAGGTTCCCAGCGCCGGTCGTCGCCAATCACAAGTCCTCATGAACATCCAGATGAACGACCCATCGATACCCGCCCCTGGGGAAATGATCTCGGACAGCTCCAAGCCTTCGTCCGTCAGTTCCCCCCAGCCTATCCCCGGCCGCCCGCAACAGCACAGCCGGGCTCCTAGCCTCGGAGAGCTTCACCAGGAGCTAGAGAACGAGCAGGAGTACCAGGTGAACCGCCTGCTCAGCGAAATTCGGAGGCTACAGTCACAGCTTCAGCGCCAGCAGTCCTCATCCGGAGCCATCAGCGATGACAACTCCGGGCGGGACACACCCAATCGCAGCTCAACACCACAGATGGGAGGAATTTCCGGAACATCCATCCCCAAATCACCGGGCTTCCTTCCTCACCCCCGCGGCTCCTTCGACTTTCCCCGCAGCAGCAACGACCTCAATAAGGCTCGGTCCAGAACGCCGAGCAGAGGCGCTTCGCCTAGGGTGCGCGCCACGTCCATTAGTGCAGACAGTATGGACCAGTGGCCCCTGGGCGGAAAGGATGAGAGTGCCTTTTATCAGGCAGAGACGCAGATGCTTATCAGGGAAAACCAGATGTTGAGGCATCGCATTCGTGAATTGGGTATGTTCTGCGCTAGCACCGCTATTACAACGTTGTGGTTGAAAGGATCATTCTTGCTAACAACTCCCCGTGCAGAACGTCAACTAGTCGAGTCATCAGGGAAAGACGTTGCCAACACTCACGAACCTACTCACGCGTCAGGTCTTCATCGGTCGACGTCTATCTCAGACGTAGAACGTCCCAAGATGACTGCCCCTGCCCAGCAGCACCAGGAGGAAGCGATTGTTGAGTGATGGAACACAGAAACCAGAGTGAGCTCTGGCTTGCTCGAGTGAGATATAAAGTTCCACATTCACGGGTATGCTTCAAAGGAAGGAACGATGGTTTTATGATAACGGCGTTTTCGAGATTATGTCCGGCCTCGGGTCTCCAAGCTGGCACCACAGACAGTCGTGAGGTATCTCTGAACACTGTCTATCAGGACCCCATCTCCTACTCCAAAAAAATACAACCTACGGAGTACCCACAGCAAAGAGAGAGGGAGACAAGCCAGTTTGTTGTTTTCGGGGATAGGACAGGACAGGACAGGACAGGTTGGTGGCTTACAGGCGTTATTGGCGGATAATACCTCCCTCTATTGCAGTTCGTTTTACGGGGATTTTAAGGTGGAAAGCTGAAGTAAATGAAATGGAATGCAAAGATTGAATTAGGAACGGGAGATACATACATAGCATTTTTATATGTTGGGACATCGCAAACCCGTAATGTTATTCGTATTATTACTATCGTCTTGCTACGCATGCACTTGAGGAGGTAGGGGATAATAATCAAAACTAGGATCAGTCCATATCACCTTGTCGATGAAAACTTTGGGCGTTTGAATCCGATATTTGTTGGAGTTCAAGGATGCGTCCGTTCTCTAGGATTTTCTCATAACGCTTGGAATAGCTCAACTTGGTACTCAACCAAGTCGATTTGGCTCAACCCAACTAAACTCGATTCGAGACCCCCAAGGCGAGTTACAACTTAAATCGGGACACTTGGTGGATTGAGCCCCTTGTAGAGGATAGAATTGTTGCATGTGGCCCTTTGTACGAAAACCACATCAGAACAAATACAGTTTGAAGCTACTTTGAATAACACCAACTTAAAGTAATGGACAACAACGGGAACTGAACTGGCTCGTTAGAGTAGTTGGTCACGTTCATGTCACAATAAGTGTAGATGAAGTTTGACTGTGACTGTAAGCATTCAATTACCTGTTTAGGAGTTAAGAACTATTTTGGATAACACCATACATATCAATCTCTCCCCAACTCGGGTACCTTTTGTCGAACTGCTGCTACCAGGTTATCCGTTGCCCAAACAATTTTGTGGCTGCCCTCCATCAACCAAGCCCAGCCTCAAACATCCTCATTATTACCTTTTCAAAGGTTGTTTCCCCGTACGTGTGCGCCGTCTTGATAGTCCATCATCATTTTAGCCAAGAGCAACTTGAAGAGACCCTCTTTCCACTGCGCCCACGGTTCCGCGTTCCCACGTCCCATGTTCGCTCGTTATTATCGAAAGGTAGTATGTCCATATTCACCCCCAAAGGGGTCAAAGTGTAATGAGTTGTGCCAAAAACGCCTTATTCCCTACCCATCAAGTTCACCAACCAAGCCGCACACAACGCCCGAAAGAGGAAGAAGGGAAAAAAACAAACAAAAGTCAGGACCATCCCAGAGCGTCAAACCTAACGGTAGTCCATACTAGGAAATAAACTCCTCTGCAGAAGATTCACATGGAACTCATAAATCCCATCTTCAGCGCCGACGAACCTGTGAGAAGATACATATTAGCAATCGACAATTGACAACCACCAAAAGGGGATAAAACTTACAAAACCCTCCCGTCCTCACTCCAACACAACCCCGCAGTGTCATGCGGATCGGGCTCCCGTCTACTCATATATAGCGCGCCAAACGCCCGTCTAGTCGGATGATCATCCCACTCGCGCAGCGAGGCATGAGCGCCGCGCAGCCTGCGGGTGGAGTCGAGATCGGGCAGTGTCCTGCTGAAGCTGTCAAAGGGGAGCGTATCTTCGAGGTGAAGGGTGTAGTAGAGCTGTTGCAGAGTGGCTGCAGCATTGACACTAGTGTTTGATGTGGTATTTCTGCTGGTCGGAGACAATAAGCTTGGGTTCGCTATGATGCGCGAGGAGAGGTTGAGAGCTCGCCTCTCTGCTGCTGCTTCTGAAGCAGTCTGGGCTTGGCTACTGCTGGTACCGCTACCGCTGCCAGCGGGTCGGGTAGGTGGGTGCGTCGTTCGGTCTCCTCCTCTGTCTAACCTAGTAATGGCGGAGATGACGCGAAGATGGTCGGCGGCGGTAGCTTCGTCCGTTGCTTCCCGTAATGCGGCTATGCTTGCTCGCAAGTTTCGTCCATCACGACCGCTGCTACCACTACCGGCTGCACCTCCGCCGGTGCTAGCGGAAGCTCGTAGCGATGTGGCTGCGCGAGGCGGGATCCCGTAGAGTAAGTCTGCGTACTCGCGGTAGGTAGATAAGTCTCTGGTATCGCGAGCGGTTCTCAATCCACTGCCGCGCTCGCGGGATTGCTCGCTACTCCCAGACGACCGCTGTGTGTCTCCTCCTGCTCCTACTCCACCTAAGCGGGATGACGGATCATCACGCCAGATCGAAGTATTAGTTCTTCTTTCGGTCGTGGTTGGTCCCCCGCCCGAGGTAGCGGCTTCTCGTTGTCTTCGTTCTGCCCGAATCGCGTCAAGGACCTCCAGTTCACGAGGAGTAAACGAAGATGACTCTAGCGGATCCCAATGCTCCCTATTTGAGCGTTCCCGTCGAGCTTCCAGGGCCGCAAGAAGATCGATACCCCGCAAACGAGATGGTGGTGAGGCGGATGCTGATGCCTCATTGTCATCGGTGCGGGCGGCTGCGAGGAGAAGGAGGCCAGGGTCGATAGCGCTCCTATCGGATATGGTGATGTGGTCGTAATCGTCTCGTTTGTCTAGGTCCAGGATCTGGCGCGATAGAAAACCGGTTCGGAGGTCGGCAACACCGACATGGCCGCGATCTTCAGTCCATGCTAAGAGGTCCGTGGACCCGGGCGCAAAAGCCATGTCACGGATGGCGCCTAGCTCAGCATTTGGCCTTGACGAGCCGAAGGTCGTCACGAGGGGATCTAATCCAGGGACGGAGAAGGCCGCAACATCGAAGACAGAGATAATTCCATACTGAGTTCCGACAGCAAGATAACTCCCCGTACTGGAAAAGCATGCCGCAAAACTCCCTCTATCACGGTGTTAAAAGAATGCGCGAACAAGAGCAAATGCGCAGAGAAAACGATGCACATACCTATTTTCCGACCGATCATCTTTGCTTTGACTCTTCAAGGGAACTTTACGCAGCGGAACCCATTGATGTGTTCGATGGGACAAGCGGTACGTATTCATCCACGGCTCATCCTTCTCAACCCTCTCGTGCACGTAGAGATAGGGATCGTCACTGATGGCGATCAGGAGCCGGCCGTCGGGCGAGATGACAGCGCGGTTGACACAGTCCGGGTATGTGATCTCGTCCAAGGCCTCCTCTTCCCATAAGCTTACACACGAAACGGAATTGTCGTTGTTTGAAAGAACGGCAACTGGTTCGTTGTATGCGCCTGCCGCGGCTGGTACCAAAGTCGGTGGAAACCACAAAGTGATGCAGTTCACCCGCTGTTTGCCAAACTTTTTGCTTGTGACAGACAGGTTCTTGTTGTCGTTGTTGGTATTGCCTCGCGCAGCAGTTATGATTTGGGCCCGAGCCAACGCCCGCGCGACCTCTACCGAGTCTTCGTCGTCCAAGTCACGGCTGAGTTCGTCCAGTAGCTCCTGACCAGGGACTTGATCGTCCGAATCCGTGTTGAGCTGCGCATTGGCATCGTTCGGAGAGGTCCTTTCGCGGACATGTATCGCCGTAAACTCGCCGGTCTCGCCACCACAGCAGATCCACCCATGCCGCGCGACAAGACACCGAGGCTGAAAAGGAAGGCGCTTGATGGTTTCGATCTCTTGGGTTGTGATGTTGAGTCGCTGGACCTCGGTGCTGTCCCTTCCTCCGGGAAAATAAACCACGTTGTTGTCCTCAACGCCCACCATGGACCGCAACTGCCAGTGGCTGCGAAACAAATTTAGGGTTAGCGACCAAATTCCACGTAGGTGTGTCGCAATGGGTGGTATGAACCAAGGACGTACCTAGGATGGACACTGGTGCCATAGCGGCGTCGAGGCTTGGAGAGGATCAAGTGGTCGGTTGCATGATAACTAGACGCAAGTTTTCTGTCAGCATTAGGGAATGTGATTTCAATTTTCGGGGTGGTAGTAGTTGGGGGTGGAGGGGGGGCACCGGGTGCAACTCGCGGAACAGACTCGGGACTCGGGCATCAGCTTACACGTCGTCCTTGACCGTCATTGTGGGAAAGTCTTGGCGGATTTGTTTTGACCGGGCAGTTCCAAATCAGTTTGCGATGACCATGCACAATTCCGCGCTGTTGATGGCTACTAGGTATCGTCGAGGGAAGTCGATGCCGTCAAAGAAGGAGGAACCAACTAGAAGGATCGCGTGGAACGTCGAATGTTGAGTGTCGTCGGATTGCGAAATGCCGGGCGGGCTATCTTGGTCGGGATTGGGGACAAAGGTTGATACGGGCGAATTGGATTACAATGTAGGATAGTTGAAAGCTGGTGAGTTTTAGAATAAGTAAAGTCAATGAAAGTGATGTTAGTTGTCGAGGAAACAATAGGAGAGGCCCGTCCGACCAGTTCGTCATTGCTTTCCATCTGTTGTCGCAAACCCGCGTCAAACGTCAACGGAAGTCCCTTTTTCCCATTACATTAAGTCGTAATATCCTAAGCTCGCCACCCACTTAGACGCACCACTTTGACCCACGGAATGACAACACAATGCAGTGCTTGCGAAGTCGTTCGGCCGCGCAGCTAAAGAAAGTCCCAAATTAAAATTTCCTAGGAAAGGACCTTGGAATGTTGATAACAATAAGAGGTTATTTCAGGTAGTTAACCTACCTCCAAGCTGGAGACTGTCAAAGGTACCTCGACCTTCCAAAACCGGGGTCCTCCACTCCACTTCACAAGGCAGGTACCTCCGTCGTGGCCAGCCAGGTACACCATCAGACACATGCGAGTCTGAGGTTTGGCTGATCGATAAGTACATGTACTTACCTCTAGTTACGCGCAACAACGGAGGTGATTTGGCGCACAGTGAGTTGTAGTCTCGCTAGTCTCCGTAACAGATGGACAAGATCAATGACATGGCATCACATCTCCAACACTCGTTGGTGTTTCTGGAGCAAAGCATGGAGATATATACCTCTAGTGTATAGTAGCGCGCAATACGTGACCGTGGTAACAGGCCGCTTCAAGCAGCGCATCGATCCACTCTTCCCCGATGCCGTCACAGGCCATAGGTCGTTCGTTACGCACGCATACCCGCCCGAGCCCGCCTCTCCCCTCCTCCTCCTCCTCCTCCCTCTCACCCATTCGGGGCATTCTCATTATGTATCAAACCTCGGCCGGCCAGCATCCAGGCTGAGCCGGACCGACCCCAGGCTGCCCGAGCAGGGATCAGTTAGGTACTCTTTGATAAACAAAAAAAAAAAAGGGTCCATGGACGGCAAAGTGGAGTCACGTGTTGTCGCAAAGTCCAAGATGGGAATGGGCTTTCCGGATGTTTTGGATCTCGCCTTTTGAAGACGGCGAGGTTGACGGCAGCTCGGAGTTCTCGGTGGACGGAGGAAACGGGTCGAAGGAGGAAGACTTCAATCCTCCCCCAGGCTCCCCGCCTTCGCCCGCCATTGCGACAATTGACGGAGTGGCCCGTGCGGAGCTTGCTCGGCGCCCCACTTATCGTGCATGCGGCTGCTCTCAGTGGGTGGGCAGTGGCCCCCCCGCGGTGCCAACTGGAGCTGAGGTCCCGCTGGAGTCGCTGTCGATCCAGTCACTGGGCCGTGTGAGTGCTGAGAGCAAGAGCCGAGCAAAATTTCCAACGCCTTCGATGACCAGGTTGTTGAATTTTTTCCCTCGCAGTACAAAAGAGCTTGACCACCAGCTCCCCCTCGGCCTCCGCTCTCCGTTCACGCATCCTCATTCATAACCACCCTCTCCTCTTCCACCATCACCTCTTTCCCGTCTGCGTTGTGGTGATTCCCGGCCCTGTCTGTTTTCCAAAGGGGTTATTTTGTTTTTAATTTAGAGTCACAAACACATACACAAGATGATGTCCACAAGGCTTACCAGGGCTGTAAGTTATAAACCGAGCTTGCACTTGCACTTGCACCTGCACTTTGCAGCATTCGCTGCTTCCACTTTTCCCTCACTTCAAGACCGCGATAATGGCGCGTTCCACATCCGTGAACACTTTCAACAACGACAATGGAACAACAATGGCTGACATGTTCCCCTCTTGATCACAGCTGCCCAAGGCCTCCATTGCTACCCGCGCCGCGGGTATGCTCAGGAAGCCCATGACCCCCGCCTTCGCGCGCTTCGAGTCAACGGAGTCGAACGGAAAGGTCACTGGTTCCGTCATCGGTATCGATCTTGGTATGTAGCATCATTACCACCAACACACGAGCTCCGACATGGCTAACTCAAGTCTCTTCGCCTCCAGGTACCACCAACTCCGCCGTTGCCATCATGGAGGGCAAGGTCCCCCGCATCATTGAGAACGCCGAGGGTGCCCGTACCACCCCCTCCGTTGTCGCCTTCACTGAGGACGGTGAGCGCCTTGTTGGTGTTGCCGCTAAGCGTCAGGCTGTCGTCAACCCCGAGAACACCCTCTTCGCCACCAAGCGTCTCATCGGCCGCAAGTTCACCGACCCCGAGGTCCAGCGCGACATCAAGGAGGTTCCCTACAAGATCGTCCAGCACACCAACGGTGATGCCTGGGTTGAGGCCCGTGGTCAGAGGTACTCTCCTTCCCAGATTGGTGGTTTCATCCTCCAGAAGATGAAGGAGACTGCCGAGTCTTTCCTCAGCAAGCCCGTCAAGAACGCTGTCGTTACCGTCCCTGCCTACTTCAACGACTCTCAGCGTCAGGCCACCAAGGATGCTGGTCAGATTGCCGGCCTCAACGTCCTCCGTGTCGTCAACGAGCCTACTGCCGCCGCTCTTGCCTACGGTCTTGAGAAGGAGCAGGACCGCATTGTCGCCGTCTACGATCTTGGTGGTGGTACCTTCGATATTTCCGTCCTCGAGATCCAGAACGGTGTCTTCGAGGTCAAGTCCACCAACGGTGACACCCATCTCGGTGGTGAGGATTTCGATATCCACCTTGTCCGCCACCTCGTCCAGCAGTTCAAGAAGGAGACCGGCATCGATCTCTCTGGCGACCGCATGGCCATCCAGCGTATCCGTGAGGCCGCCGAGAAGGCCAAGATCGAGCTTTCTTCTTCCCTCCAGACCGACATCAACCTTCCCTTCATCACTGCCGACTCTTCCGGCCCCAAGCACATCAACCAGAAGCTCACCCGTGCTCAGCTCGAGGCCATGGTTGACCCCCTCATCCAGCGCACCATTGAGCCCGTCCGCAAGGCCCTGAAGGATGCCAACCTCCAGGCTAAGGAGATCCAGGAGGTCATTCTCGTTGGTGGTATGACCCGTATGCCCAAGGTTGCCGAGTCCGTCAAGAGCATCTTCGGCCGTGACCCCGCCAAGTCCGTCAACCCCGATGAGGCTGTCGCCATCGGTGCTGCCATTCAGGGTGCCGTCCTCTCCGGTGAGGTCAAGGACCTTCTCCTCCTCGATGTCACTCCCCTCTCCCTCGGTATCGAGACCCTCGGCGGTGTCTTCACTCGTCTGATCAACCGTAACACCACCATCCCCACCAAGAAGTCCCAGGTCTTCTCCACCGCTGCCGACTTCCAGACCGCCGTCGAGATCAAGGTCTTCCAGGGTGAGCGTGAGCTCGTCAAGGACAACAAGATGCTCGGCAACTTCCAGCTTGTCGGTATCCCCCCTGCCCACCGTGGTGTTCCCCAGATCGAGGTCACCTTCGACATTGACGCCGATTCCATCGTCCACGTTCACGCCAAGGACAAGTCCACCAACAAGGACCAGTCCATCACCATCGCCTCCGGCTCCGGTCTTTCTGAGGCCGAGATTGAGAAGATGGTTGAGGACTCCGAGAAGTATGCCGAGCAGGACAAGGAGCGCAAGGCTGCCATTGAGGCCGCCAACAAGGCTGATGGCGTTCTCAACGATACTGAGAAGGCCCTCAACGAGTACGCTGACCGTCTCGACAAGACCGAGGCTGACGCCATCCGTGAGAAGATCGCCAACCTCCGCGAGTTCATCGCCAAGAGCCAGTCTGGCGAGCAGGCCCTCTCCGCCGATGCCCTCAAGGAGAAGATTGACGACCTCCAGGTTGCCAGCTTGAACCTCTTCGACAAGATGCACAAGGCCCGTGCTGAGGCTGGCGAGCAGCAGCAGCAGAGCACTGAGGGCGAGAAGAAGGAGTAAATCTGAAGCCCAACAGCTTTTAGGTTTTCCTTTTCACGTTTTCTCACTATACCCATATACTTCTTTCTCCCCGGTGTCTAAGTAGCTTGGTTGGAGCGGAATGATCTCCACTGTGTATTTCTCCCTTGTACTCATATGTCATGTTTCTCTTTGAGGTCTATCATGCTGGATCTTGTGTTTAATACCGCAGAGGGCGGCGGAAGGCGTTATTGAGCATCAAAACTTCCTGCGTTTTTGGGGGTTACAATAAAAATCTTCATCTATCTTCACGATATCTTTCCATTCTACAAAAATGATGCGATGATATGCGAAATAGGTTAACCGGTTTTTTCGCATAGGCAACGGGAAGGGCAAGCAGGAGGTGCTGGAAAAGGGAGGCGGCTGCCTGGGGTGCGCGTATGTGTATATATCATGTTCATTGTACACGATGCACCACCCACATGGGACAAAGTTCGAAGCAATCAACCTCCCCTCCTCACGATAAAGATGAAATTGAATAGTAAGCGATTACCAAACAGGCTATCGTGCCATATTTGCTGTGGTAGTTGTATGTGATTGTGTGATGACAGTATGTCGCTGTTATCCATTCAGTCATTTCGGCCGGCCTCGAGTGTGATACGAAAGTGAAATCCATGAGCCGTTATCGGACCTACTCGTACCATACACAATCAAAGGGATGAAGTGATCCCAATACGAATAAAAAACAAGTCAATGGGCTTCCCAAGTCACAAGTCAGCTTATATGCAGATGTACTCACTATGTGTACATATAAAAACCGACCACACAATATCAAAACTTGAAACACTCGGGTATAATGAGGCAATCAGTACGCCGGTAACTACCTCTAGTGGTATATACGTCATGCCAACGACCCGAGTTCATAGCTTGTCGCTGGGTGGATAGTACATATCGTAGGTAAACATGGTCATAGCGGCAAGATACCCAACCCCAATTGCTTGCAACAAGTTCATGAGCAGACTGTATTTTTTTTTTTCACATACAACAGCCGTCATTATGTTTTCAACCAAACGTTGCTACTCCCAAAACACATCTCGTACACCGCTCCCCCCCAATGACAATTCTCTACCGGCCAAAGCCAAACCATCCCCTCTTCTTGGGCTTCTCTTCCTCCTGAGTCTGCTCCTCCTGAACCTCCTCAGTCCTTTGCTGCTGCTGCTTCTTGTCCCCACCAGCAGCAATCTTCTCAGGATAATCAATATAATTCCACGCCACATCCAAGAAGATAGGCTTAACAGGGATGGCCTCCAAGCGAGGCGGATACACAACAATGTTCTCCAGGTTGACCTGGCCGCTGGAGGGGTAATTGGCTAGTTGGCCGATTAGGGGTTTTCCGTTGCTGCTGCTTCCGGCAGAAGGCTTCTTGTTCTTGTTGTGCTCGCTAATCTCCACCAGGGCGCGGGCACGCTGGAGCTCGCCGTTGAGGAGGGAGTGCAGGGTCTGGACGTCGGCGGCAGAGACGAGGATGTTGCGGGCTGGCGAGGATTCCTCGGAGGAGGAGGTGGAAGAAAGGATGGGCAGGGCGGACTCGGTTTGGATAAGGGCGTGGCGGATGAGGGCGAGAGCGTTGGCGTCGTTGTGGGCTAGGGAGTGGGAGCGGGCGATTGCTAGGGACCTGGGGTGGGCGCGTGTTAGTTACTGACGAGCAAAGAAATTTGGAAGGAGTGAGAAATGGAGGAAAGAAGGAAACATACTTGAGAGCAGTAAAGTATTGCGAAGTGGCTTGCAGACGAGTGAAGAGCTCCTGGTCGTTTGCAACACCAGGCAGCTCTGTGATGGTCTCCAGACTCTGAAGAGTGCCGTCATACAAGACCACCTTCTCTTTTAGCTTGGCAATCTGACGGCCGGGAGCTTCCTCCTTGGGCCTCTCTGACGCCTGTTCAGCTTCCTGGGCCTTCTTTCCTTTCTTGGACAGGTCGTCAAAGGTGGCGCGCGCACCGTCAAGCTCGCCAGCGAGCACCCTGTTACGGCCAATTCGCCAGCTGATCATCTCGAAATTGACGGCTGTCCTTGTGATCTGCAAGCTCTGCATGCGAGGATCGCTCTGTGTGACACCTTCTCCCCGGAGCTCGTCAATGGCCTGCTTTGTCGCATCGACAGCATCCTGGGTTGCGGCCAGAATGTCATCGTAGGCGGCGGCCTTGTCCTTGGGTGCCAGCGAGCTGGCAGAGGATAACCTCTCGTTCAGCTTGGCCTTTGCTGTTTGTACCGAAGCCCAGGCGACGGCAATAGAAGCGTCCTCGATCTTGACCTCCCGTGAGCGCCATGTGATGGTAGTCGGTGCTCCCTCAGCGCCAGTAACGCCCGTCATGGTCACATCGCCCTGCTCCAAAACACTAGGGTTGACAGCCTTGACACGGTCCACCAAGTCATCGTCGGCTTTAGCGAACGCCTTTTTGGCTATTGAAGGAATCGGTTGGGTGCGAGGAATTTTGGCCTGGTACGCAGCATAGCGGATCGACGGGTCGATGGTATCGGTGAGGAGGTCTTTGTAGATGTCACCCTTGGTAGAGGTCGAGAGAGCACTGTAGATCATGCGGGCAACGGCGTAGCTGACGATACAATCCTCCCAGCTCTGCTTCTCAAAGTTGGCGGCGCCCCTGAGCAAGGCGGCGTAGGCGCGGGCTTCGAGGATGTCGTTGGGGCTGGCGCCACTGACTGCGTCCTGGGAAAGCACATCTGCGAGCTTCTCGGCGGTGCGGGCACCCTTTTCGAGTCTAGAAACGATGTGTGACCTGGTCTTGCCGGTCATGCCCTTGGTGTCAGCAGCATGCGAAGCCTTCATGGACATGGCATGAGCCCATGTGCGCTCGGCGGTGAGAAGCGCAAGGTGGAGGTATCTGAGAGTAGCACACGAGACGAGGTTAGCAGGACGGCCGGCAAGCATTGCGCCACCACGACAAGCACAAGAGGGAGTCGTACTCATGGTTGTCCGAGATTTGCTCAGCGGTAATCTGGGCCTTGGGGTGGAATTTGCCTCGGCTCTTGGTCGCAATGTTGAGCTTCTTGCGGGAGTTGAGAAGCTTCCTGGAGAGTTGGGCGCGATATGTCGCATAGTCACCGTAGAGGAGGGCGTTCTCCCGGTGGGATACCACGAACTTTGTGATATCCATGGTGTTGTGTTGAGGTTGAATATGTGTAGTGGGTGTGTGTAATTAAGGTGATGCGCTCCGGTCGCAACTAGAGGGTCCTACAGAAAGGAGTTATGAAGCACCCGTTGCGCAACTTGGCGTAGGACAGGTAACTAGCTTCGATCAAGGCCGTGGTGATATGTAAAGAGCAGTTGGAGACGGCCTCCTTGTACGTCTGGCGGCTTGCAATGAGTCTCGACGTCGAGGTTGAACCTGGAAAGTGTGGGGCGTGTGGGCAGCTCTGTCTCATGGAGCACCGTGTCCGGGTCCGGGCCATGTTACTTGTGTTGTCCCCAATTGCCCCGCATGAGATTGATAGAAGCCATCGATAGTGAGCTTCGGGCCAACATGGAACAGCTGGCAGCAGTCGGGTTTCAGTAATTGGCACCCCCGACGAGATCTGAGATAAGTATGTAGGTACCTAGGGGATCCACCGGACCAGGAGAGCTCACACGGCCGTCTCACTCTCTGCACGTTGCTGGGACAGAAGCTTTTTGGACGGCGGCGCGGGCGGGCTGGGCGGGCGGCCACCATGTCGTTCGTAGGTGAGCCCCACTTTCGCGCCGTGAAATGGTCGAATCGCGCTCAAAAATTTTGGTTGGTGCTTGCGACAGCCAGAGTCTCGTCTTTCAAGGTATTTTTTGCTGTTAGTCCCGCGAATTGTGACCGAGCAACCCGACAGCGTTGTTTTCTCTTACCCCGATTCGGAAGCAATCCTAGCTCTCATACGACGTAGCTTTCCGAAGCTATTCCCTCCCTCCCAAACGCCCACAGACTCTATTCCAGAACGCCCATCCCGGTTCGAACATTCATTGCCTTATCAAGGAACACAAGCCGAGACGAGCGAGGGACATACAAAACGAGAGCGGAACATGCCCGAGAGAGACGACCAACACCTACGACTCACACATTAACTACGCCAGCTGGCTGGGCCTCCGCCTTCCAACGCGATGCTGGAGAGGACGGCGGCGAGCCTCGAAACATGCAGCCTCCAGAGAGTTCTCCCCGTCGCCAGAACCTCGCTGAAGAGCCAGCGACAACTACACACAGGCTTTTGGCAACATGGCGCCTCCGACCTTGAGCTCCTCGATGCCTACCAGACCCTCCTGCGAGACTCGACACCGACAACGACGCAGAGCCTTGGTAGCTCGCAGACGACCAAGACCGAAAGCAGAATAGAGCCCATGAAGGCATCCATGTTCTTGCTCGACTTCCTATACCCAAGTGGAACCGCCGCTCTTCTTCGGAATATTCTCCCCATTCGACTACCGTCCCTCGAATCGACGCACAAGGCTCGTAGAAATGCGACACGCTTATACAGTTCAGCGTTGAATAATAACTCCGGCGCTGCGCAAGAACCCCAAGAGAAACCACAAGCGGACGACTCGTTCATGAACGCCGACCTTTTCGAACAGTACTGGAATGAGCAGGAGAGTGGCGTCATCCAAGATAGGAGACCCCAGAAGGTTTCCAAAAAATCTGGCCCTCGGGCACTTCGGGAGCTTCTCGAGCCGTCAGAGTTCGGTCCCATGTACGAGCAGATATGGACGGCTTACAACAAGCTCGAGCCCAACGAGCAGGAGGATTTCAAGGGCGATGTCATGGTCAACTTTGCGCAGTCTGGTCGGTCGGTTGATGCTTGGAGGATCCGCGAGCTGTTCGCCACCGTGCCTGTTGAGCGGTGGACAGAATCCATAATCAAAGCCGCTATCAAGGCCGAACTTGCCTTGGACGACGTGGACAATGCAAAGGTGCTATTTTCCGATGCCCTCAAGAAAAGGGGTCTTCATCAAGGACTTGACGATATCATGGCACACGCCTTTAACACCTCTTCATGGCAGCTGGCCTTGGACATTTGGAAGTTATTTAGCAGCTTCAAGGGCTCTGAAAAGCTTACAGTCGAATTCAAGACATTGGCTTCCGTGCCCGGCTTTCGGGATAAGCTGACCGAGTTTGTCGAATTTGTTGCGCCGAAGGTGCCAGCGACGAAGGCGAAAAAGTCCGCCAAGACCAAGTCGGTCAAGACAAAGTCTCTGGCCGATACAGAGTCTGCGCCTAGCTCAGCACTTGCAGTCGATACGGAGATCGCAGATTTCGTCAGAGTCCTTGCCAACAAGTCACTACGCTTATTCTCACCCACGGACGCAGTCGTTCTTCTTCGCCATGCTGCGGATCCATCGGCATACGAGGCTTTCATCAAGCTGGCTATCGAACAGGGCAAGACCAGAGCTGCGGCGGAGGCCTACAAGAAGTATCGTCAACTACCCAAGGCCGAGGTCCGTATTTGGGTGTTGCGCGCCATGCTCGACATCTTTTATCCTACCGACGCTGGCGGCATGGAACTTGTCCTGAAAGATTGGTACAGCCGCTACGACGCCCTTGAGAAGCGAGTTTATCAAAAGTTCCTGGCATTCTATGCTGGCCGTGGTGATACAAAGTCAGTAACACGTCTGGCCAACGAGTACCGTAAGCATCTCCCAGCGGAAGCCGCGCGAGATATGTCACTCATCTCCAGTCTGATGCACGTGCACGCGCGCAACGGCAACCCTGAAGTGGCTCGCAAGGTGCTGGAAAACTGTTTGGAGCAGACGGGCATGGGTAAACCAAAGACTGTTCACTGGAATATCTTGCTCAATGCTTACGCAAAAGCATCGGATTACAGTGGCTGTCTTGAGGCCTTTGAGCGTTTGGACGAGGTTGGAAAGCCCGACTCCTATTCCTATGGAACTGTGATGGGTATGGCCGCTGTGCGTGGTGACCTCTCGTTTGCTTTGGTGCTCTTCAACGCCGCGAAGGCTGACGGCATCAAGCCTGATGTGGGAATGGTGGACAGCTTAATTGAAGCTTACTGCCAGAACGACCGGTTCCGTGAGGCCGAGGTCATTGTGAAGCAGACGGTGAAGAAGGGCACTCTTCCCGGCAAGTATACGGTTCTCTTTAACACCCTTCTCAATCACCACGCCAGGAGGCGAGACCTCAAGGGGTTGTATAACCTCGTGGAATACATGCACGAGAACAAGATTCCTAGCGACAATGAGACCTATAGCCATCTCTTGTACGGCTTGATGTACTGCAGACAGTCGCATCACGCGCTGAACCTTTTGCGGGCTTCCGAGAAGGACAATCTTTTCAAGCCCGCACCTGAACACTATGTTCTCCTTATGGCCTCCTTCATTCACAGTCGTGAACCACATATGGCCCTCAAACTCAACGAGATATTGTCCAAGCGTCAAGAACCCGAGATGGCCGAGCGGACCACTCGTGTCATTGACGCCTTGGGCAGATGGCAGCAGCTCCCCGGCCACCAAAGGTGGCAAAAGGATCAAAAGTACTACATTACAAAGGCCATCAACTTGTTCAAGCAGACCCTGCAGAAGACTGGAAAGGGTCAGCAAGAGGCTCCTCGCCCCGTGGTGAACCAATTCGCCCACGTCTTGTTCATCTTGACGCAGATGCGGGACTTCGGCACCCTCGAAGAGATCATGGATCTATACACGACCCAATTCCCATCTGCAAAGGAGCCCAGCAACTTGCCCATCCGCCTGCTCAACAATATGATGCTCGCCGACTACCATGAGCGCAAGTTCGACCGAGTCAGAGAGATCTGGAGTCACGTTCTCAGGAAGACGACATTACAAGCCTTCGGTGAAGTCGCCGAGGAGCCACGGGAGACGGGTACTGAGGGTGCGGAAACACCAGCTCAACAACTTGTCGGCCCTTACAAGTGGATCCTGTGCGACCCCATCAAGACGATGCAGCGCGTCTTTTACGACGAGAACGACGCCGACGGGCTCATGGCATTCGTCAAGGACGTCCGCAGCCGTGGCTTCGAGCTCGACAGCAAGAACTGGAACTACTACGTCCAGTCGCTTGCGCGCATGAACCGTTACCGCGAAGCCTTCGGCGAGTGCGAGGCGCGTCTCATGCCCAACTGGACAGGCTGGTACCGGGTTCGCGCGCGGTCTGCCATGAAGAACCAGCTGCCGCTCGAGCTCCGTCGTCTCGGCTCGTTCCCTCAGCGCCCAAGACCCATCTCGCACACCTTGATCATCATGGCCAAGAAGTACATGGACTTGGAGAACTTGGCCAACTGGCAGAAGGAGGCAGCCAATCAGCTGGAGTGGGTAAATGCGGAGTGCCCGCTTACCATCAAGGCCGTCAAGACCATGATCAGAGCGGACTCGGACTTGGAGAAGAGCGTCTTCAACGAGACCGAGGACGTGCTGGCGACGGAAGAGGGGTACGCTGAGAGATATGATGAGGAGGAGAACTGGTCAGAGATGGCGGAGGGGGGGTTGAGGGAGACGGCGAAGAGAGAGCAGGCGTTTGCGAACCAGCTCATGTCGAAACGTATTGTATAAACAGACACTTGCCTTGTATAAAGATCTTTGAAGAAGTTGAGCATGGGACGGAGTATAGATATCACGGGCTTGAACTTTTTTTTGCATAATTGCTTGGCCTTCATGGTTATCTTGTTGTTTGGGATATGGGCGATGAAGTACATAGACTATTGGCTCTGGTAGAAAAATGGGATGGGCAGGAAAAGTGCATGGCCGGCTAAAAAAAGCCTTTTGTAGGCCACGGAGTCAGATGTGTTATTGAGGTGAAGGCACTGGGTGAAGTGCTTGGAAGGTCGTCTTCTAACTAGACAAGATATAACATGGCGAACAAGTAAAGCAAAGTGGACATGGGCAATATGGTACATGGTTATTTCATGCTACCATGCTAACTATGGGTTAGTTCTTCCTATCTATGATATGGTATGCTCTCTCCTCTTCGATTCCTGTCTTGTTCCTACATCTGCCACCCCCTCCTGATGTTCTATTAAAAGTATGAAAAGCAAGACTGAAAACGAAAACGAGACCGTTCAAAACGGTATGTAATTAAGGTGACCTCTCTACTGTTCCTCCCTCTCCAAACCCTCAACCTTCCTCCTCAACTTCTCCATCAATTCCGCCATCCTCACCGAACACTCTGTCGTCCTCGGCAACTCATGTCCGCCCCCATGATCAAACCTCTCATTCATCCCACCCTCAAACATCTGCGCCAGCTGGACACTGGCCGGCCACCTAGGATCTTTTTCGCCATACACATGCACAGTCGGCACGATCTCTCCCAGATTTCCCACCGCCATCCGCATTCTTTCGTCAGTAAAATCCAACCCAAAGACATCCTTCGGATCTAACTCTGAAGTCGGATCATGCACCAAGTCCCCGACCTCATCCCACAGCCCCTCCCCGCGTTTGATCGTATCAGGATTATCCGCCTTGAACTTCAATTGCTCCGTACGCTTGTGAAGCAAGGCAGCCGTGGCATGATGCACCTCCCACGCCTTTTCCGTCACGTCCACTCCCAGGTCTTGCAGGACATGGAGGCTAGGGCCGCCGCAAATGAACATGGCGCCCTTGAACGGCAACTCGAATTTCTCACCAGCAGCTGGCCGGGTCAGCTTGTGTTCCTGGTAGCGGTAGAGGATGTAGGACATGAGCAAGGTGCAGCCCTGGGAGAAACACATGACGAGGTCGAAGGGACCTTCTTCGGAAGAAAGAAGTTCATCCAGATGGTCGTGCGGGGTCCGGATCTCAGAGATGTTGGAGGATGAAACCGGCCACCAGCCGTAGAATTTGGGGACCCTATTCCAAATGCTGTCGACGCCGACAGTCGGGGCCGAAGGCAGGGGCGCGTTGGGGAAGGTGAAGGTGTATGTTTCTTTGGGGAGTTTGAAGCGGAATGCGGCTGTTTGGGTTGATTGTGTGTTAGAGTTGGTACTGGTGGTGAAGAGGAAGGGAATGGGGAGCAAAGAGGAGGAGGAGGAGGAGGAGGAGGGGGAGGAGGAAAACTCGCCTGTCTGTGATCGAAAAATTTCACCGCTGGTGCCGTAGCCGTGGAGGGCTAAGACCCGGGTCATCTTAGGCTTTTCTTCCTGCATTACGGAACCCATAGTGTCGTATGCAATGGCTTGCGCCCAAGTCTTCTTGTGTTGGTTTGTGTGTAGCTTCGGGGCTGGATTCTTATTGCTGTAAATCCAAGTTGGATGGCGAGACGGGAGAATGGAAATAAATGTATGAGGAGAGGAGTTGTGAGAATTAAAGAAATGCGTAAGAACTTCACTTAAGAAGACAAAGCAGGAACAAGTGTTTCTCAAGCTAACTTGATAACCACAGCGTTTAATATGTTTTGACGGGAAAGTATCATCCAACTTTTTTCCTGTTTACTTTGGGAACTGCAGTCCACGTTCCTGCTATCAGAACTCGGTACTCCGGGGATTCGTTGGAGGAAGTCCGATGGGTGAGCGTGAGATCGAGCTCGCCTGGAACGGTTTCCGAGCTGAGTGTAAGAGGCACGGCTGGCCCAGACCGAAATATTTCCGAGTGTCAATGGCGCCTTCTCTGCTCATTGGTTCCAGTCAACCTTGATTTGTCGTCACGTTGAGGTGGAAAGGGGGAGAAGATGATACTTTAAAGTTTCTAAGTAATCCTTCTGCATCAACATGTCGATGTCGATCCCGCATCGCGTACTTGAGCCGATTCATTGCAGGTCTGCAGCTGTAAAGCTATTATTGATTTTGTCTCAGATCTGACTCTGCTATGAGGTACTTCAGCTGAATACAAAGAAGCCACCAATAAAACCATCGCACACACGCACATTGCTCTTACTTCACGCCATTCCATGCATACTTCCCATGCCATGATTGAATGCCAGGGTTGCTTCTGCATGTTAGTTGAGTCTTGGATGACAGGAAGCTGCAGTCTACAGCTGGATGCTGTGTAACAACCTAGGAATGATTACATACATATTTGAGATGTTGACATTGTCCTGACAGAAAACGCCTGGTTTTTAATAGCGCTTTCCCCCAGCAGTTCAATCCTAGGTAATTCTATGCTCGAATGCCCTTGTCACCAACTTCTTTTCACATGCTTCGGGTACGTTAGCCCATCGGCTTGTCATATTCTGCATTGCTAATCTTCTCACGGTCATGTTGATCGGTAAGCATCCCGATTGGAACCATATCTGATACCTGGACCGTTCGATCGGAATCCGAATCCTGTGTTGTGTTCGAGATCTGGATGGAAACTCATCTCCTCGGATGGATACTCTGCACCAACCGCATCATGGGGACGGAGCTATCAGTTGAACAACCTAACCAATCACTCCTTCTCTTCTACCTTCTCCTACCACGAACCATTTCCTCCCTTCCCCTCCCCCTCTCCCTCTCCCTCGTCCTTTCCCTTCTTCTTCTTTCCTCTCCACTAGTGTCTCTCTCCCTCTCCTCACGACTCTCCCTTCTCCCCCTCTCACTACTCTTCCCCGCCTTTTCTTCCTTCCCACTCGTTCCCTTTCCATCATCGACCTGCCCCTTCTCCCATTTTTCGTAATCCCTCACCATCCCCTTTGCAACTCTCTTGACACTTTCCTTTCTCCCACTCCGCCCTCCGTTCTGTCGCCCTTCCCCTTTTTCATCCCCACCACCACCATTACCACCACCACCAGTCAACCCTTCCTCCAAGATCCCTCCCACCAACCCCGCCACCCCCCTCTGCACCACCTGCTTGACCACATGATGTCTCAACCCGCCCTTCCGCATCAGCTTCGGATGGCGCCTCTGCTCATGCTCAATCAACCCGTCCACGACCGCGGCGCCGAGAGCTGCTGCAGCGATTTTGGATCCTGATTGTGCGGAAAAAAGCGGAGTGGAGGGCGAGTCCTTGCGGAGTTTGAGAGCGGTGGCGGCGCCGGCTTCGAGAGCGCGGGAGGCGGCTTTGAGGAGGGAGGCGGTCTTGGGGGAGGATTTGAGGGTTGCGAGGTTGAGGGAGGGACGGCGGAAAGTGGATGGGGGGTTGGAGTGTGCGCGGCGGCGGTAGGATCGGGGGTAACCGTTGTGATATGTGTCTTCTTCCTGCTCGTCGTCGGTGTAGTTGAGGTGGTGATAGGGTGTTGTGCGGGATCGTGGACGTGGACGGGGGTAGTAAACGTCGTGAATAACCGAACCTCTATGTGGAGGTGTCGGTGACCGGTTGACGCGGCGTCGGCGGGTGCGAGGAGAGATGGCTGTTTCGGAGTCTGATGTTCCATGATCTGGTTCTCGCCTCGGTCTTGATCGTATGGATTCTCTTCGGTGATGGCCTGTTCCGTGGTCTGATCGCACTGACTGTCGACGACTTCGATCCACTGGTGAGCGTGTACGCGGCGAGAGAGTGCCAATGGTGGATGGTCGTCTTGTCCTGCCTCGCGAACGAGTAGAGCGTGCATCTTCGTCATGCCCATCTTTCTGTTTTATTGGCGTGACATTCCCTGCTTCCAGGTCCAAATCCCATTGATTATTTTCTTCATCCTTGTCACCGTTCGGATCAGGAGGGTGTGTGAGGTAATAAACATCCCGGGGGTCGTATTCCGATTCCGGATCATCTTTATGGTCTTCATCTATGGTCGAGAAGCGTGAATCGCTGATGATTGATGTACTTCTTTGGCTCTCTCTTCGGCGATGTGTCAACGCCGGGGAGGACTGTCGCCGGTGACTTCGATAACTCTTCCCGTCATCGTGTCGAGCACTTCTCTCTGAACGAGAACGGTGGGCGGGATCGGGAGGACAGGACTCGCTTGGTCGTCTTGTGAGACGATGCATCTTTGAGGGTGGCTGTAGCCGAACGACGTGCTGATATACAGTTCTCGGTAGATATTTTGAGAATGGTGAGTATGGTTTCAAGTTAGTTTAAGAACAATAATGCTCTGGTTGAAAGACTGTTATAGCCTAGATATAAATAGAAACCGAGGGTGTAGCTGAGGTATTGTCGTACCAAGTCAACGACGGATTCGTGCAAAGTCAAAATCTGTGGATCTCACCGTGTTGATATCAGTTCTATGAAGAGCTTTGCCAGGTCACAGAGGTCAACAACAAATTAACCTTCTTACCCTCCATCAACCCAAGCAGCCCTCCCAGAAACCGGCCATGGCTTTATGTACCTGCAGTAGCTGAGCCCAAGTCGGGCATCCATCTGTCCATCTCTCCGTCCACCATACTACCCATCCGTCCCTCCCACCCAGATGGGGCTCCTTTGAACATTAGCATCATACCAAGAAACAACCTTTGACCAAACAGACCGAGTGCTGAGCTGGCCTCCCGGCACGTCACAGTGCATCAAGTCAAATGAGAGGCAATTGGCTTGTCCCAGATGTTTGGTATAATTGTGGTAACGCGGTAGGTTCTAGACCTTTCCTCCAGTCCCGGACTACCGAGCCCGTGTAACAGTCTTACTTGTGTGTACTTGTACCTCATCACCACGGCACTAGCTTTGCGATTTTGTCTCGTATTGGTCGTTTTGTACCTCTGTACTCTGGATTTTGTATGGCATGAGCCGTTGTGGTCGACATTATTGTGCAGTGTGGTGGTAGGTGTCTCTAGAAGACTCTCGTGAGGTACATACAGACCGGTTGGAGGTGATCGATATACTCGATATTGCGCCTAGAACAAGAAATCTCGATGTGGTTCGGCTTACCAGCGAGCGTATCCTCACCGGTTGTGGTACAAAATAGTCAAGGTGTCTAACCACTTTCTGTTCTTGTGCGCTCTAGGTGCTTGTTTGATCGTCGTAATAGGAGGTGAAAGGCATGGGCATGGAATGATGTGAGTAAGGACTGGTCTGGTTCCACAACCGTATTGATCGAATGTTTCTCTTCCTCAATCAAAAGATGCACAGCTACTGGTAACATGTGTTCACCGTGGTTTCATCTGTCTAACAATAAGTACACATGTTTGCGACGTATTGACATCACCAGCAAGCCCCAAGTCCCGCTTCGTGATCTTGACCGAACCCCGGATTTCCCCGGTCTTGAACACAACCGAGAAACTTTTTTTTTTCTTTCCCGGATCTCACCTACCCACAAGTACGACTTACGCCAAATGTAAACTTGCGTCATCTGATACCTAATTTGTAAAACAGTGATTCATAGCGCTTCCTATTTCCAATTTCCTTTCCATTTTCCCCCCAGATGAAGGGAAACGAGCAGTGCTCACTTCGCTGCCTCACCCGACAGAGACATTCCGTCATCTTTCTGCTCTACATAGACAACCTTTGGGTAGGCACGTGAGAGACGCTCTGGACGGGCGGTTCCAACTGTCAGACCTTGAAAAAGACTCGAGTCATAGCTGCTGTGAGCAGAAGCAGACGTTTCATCCCCGAAGTTACTCACGTTGACTATGTCGTCTGCCTTCAGTTCCCCTTGATGTGAGAGTGCAGGTAGTTGTGGCTTGTCCAATTCGAATGGCGAGGGAATGGGAAGATCATGCTCGCTGGCATATGAGTGCGAGTGGCTTTCTCCATGTTGGGGGGCTTGTTGGTCGGGCTCTTCAACCTGCAAGTTGAATTTCTGATTTAGTTCCTGTTGCGCCGATTGCAGTTCATGGATTGACGTTCTGTGGAGGCTATCCTTCTCAGGGGTGTTGACCGGTGGGGCCATAGATTGGTGTTCGTCAAAAGGCGAGTGTCGTTGCTGACTCCGTTCAGATTCCTTTGACTTCCGTGAATATGCGCCATCCTCGACTATGGTCCTGTCATCCTTGAAACTGCTGGACCCGCTGATTTGTACTCCTGACCGAAATGTGTTTGTGGGCTCCGGAGTTCTTTTAGGGCCATAGAGGTCGTTCAGCTCGTTTCCCAGGTTGAGAAACTCCCGCCTCTGCCGCCGTGTGTAAAAAAACAAAGCCAGCCCTGCAAGAGCTAGCAGTCCAAGAACGGCCGCCACAGTACCGGCGATGGCCTCCGCTGGAAAGCTGTTGATGGGCACTTGAACGGGGTAACCTATGGCATAGACAACGTCGGAGACGACAACGGTGGGGTTGGCCCCGTCGGATGATACTGTATTCGCATTCGTGATGGGAGGCGGTGTCATTGCTGCTTGGAGGACACTGAAGCACGGTGTCTGGCCTCCTAGGTCAGTCGTCCATGGGGTGTAACCGCTACGGAGTCATGGTCAGCATGATTCCGGTCTGAGTTACGTTTCTCAAATGCAGGAATCTGCCTACCTGGGGCAGCAACTGGCTGAGATTGAGTAGTAGTCGGCGGGGCAGCGTTCTAGGACCGCCTGTTCAGAATCGGAGGTTTCAGGATACACGTCATTGAACCCTATTTCCACCGATGATTGCGGCTGGAAAGGGCAGCAGTCTTGCCTGGTGTTTACGCAACCAACAAAGGGCGCGTAAACCGCGGATGGTCCCAAATTAAGTAAGGTGTACTCGGGCGTCGCGCATGTCTCTGTCAACAAACTTGCGCCAGGCTCATGCGTGACCGCGACACTACCATCTGGAGACGAGGTGACCACGATTGAGGGTTGTTCCATCGTCACTGTTGCCCCTACAGTGGTTGGTAAACTGTAATGAGGTGTCAGTTCAAGAACCACATTGGCGTCAATTTGGGAGGGACGTACACGCTGGCCATGGTGTAATCGCCCATGAGAAAGTGATGGGACGCTGGAAAAGTCAGAGGTAAAATTCGTTCCCTTGGACTCGATCAGAAGCTGTTTTATACTCCTCGTCGAGATGCTCACTGTCAGAATTTTTAGGGTCTGGCGCAACAACGGAGGAGGATCTTACAATGATGATCTCCGTGACGCGGGGTTGTGAAAACGAAGACGACCACGAAACGGCAGAAGTTTTCGAAAACTGTTGGGACTTGAACGATTTGGGATGAAAAACTGCAATGCTGCAGCACTCGTGAGAACCTGAACGCCGCCCAGGTACTGACAAACCCCTCCCTCCAAAGCTGTGGTGGAACTAAAATGTGAAGGCAAACATAGACCGTAACCAATATCTCGTTTTTATGCTCCTTTCTGTGAGGATATGCCTGGAGTTCCATCTGTTGATCGATGCTGCATTACGAGATCACGGCCGCCTTGATGTTTACTGGGCGGACGTGCGGCCTTGATGGAGCATCCCAACCCGAGGATACCCAGATGCGTGGCATCTCGGGACCTGGATCTATCAAGAAGGTTAATGTCAGTGTACTCTCTGTCGAACCCCGAGCCTTGCACGCCATCTTGAATGTCAGGGTCATGATACCAGGCTCTTCGGATTTGCCTTCTGCCGAAACAGACGACCTCGATGACGGCGAGAGATGGTCAGAATAACACAAATACGGACAGCCCAGTAACGCTCGTTGTGGCTGGAAAAGACCATCACGAAACTGTGGTAGGGATTACAATAACTTGGAAACATGTCGGCCAGAGTTCATCAGAAGTTCTATCATGCAGAACTGCCTCGAATTTGTGGTTCAAGGTGTAATCAAGACGCTTGGATGCGTCCAAGAGTATATTCACGGTGTGATGTACTGACCGTGACGTGGTCGGTTTATCCTTATGATCGTTCGAACGGGTTGGAAGCACACAGTCCTCCTTGAGATTATGATCCCTCTCAAAAGAAGATATGTAACTCATAATTCATGTTTGGAAGACTGGGGCAAAGCATACGAACATAAGTGTATAAAAAGTGATAACCGTAATGGGGCTCTTCCTTCCCATTGCCCACTTGACAAGGCGAAGCTCTGATGTAGCAGATGGCCAAATATGAAGGGGAAAGAAGATAACTCGTATTGTCTCCCAGCAGTGATTTATACGTGACTTGAGCTGGGATCACACTGCGTGAACATAGGGGGCGCAAGCCCATTCGTGCAGATATCAATCAGGAGAAAGATCGGAACGAGTTAAAGAGTGACGAAGGTGATGGAGACGGGATGTAGGTGCCAACGGGAAGAGAATCGGGAAGAGTTGGATGGATGGACGGGAGGGAGTGGTTGAGGCAATGGAAAGTGGACCTACCTAGGTAATCTAAGTCTTGAAGAGGTCTGTGCAGGTGGTCAACTGAAGCTAGTGTACATCTAGCCCGAGCCCTGTGATTGAATGGAAATAGCGGGGAAGGCCCTGAGTGCCAGGGGACCCCAGGTGGCCGTCAGGGTACATCCAGATCTTATCCGAACTTCTGCTCAACGTCATCACCGGCATCATCATCAACATTGGGCATTGACCAAGTCATGTCGATTGCTGCATAAAGGCCGGCCCGTATACTCCCTGTCAGGCAGGGAAAATAGCGGACAAGATGACAGATGCAGCCGAAAGCGACATTACTGTTGCCAGCACCCTCGCCGGCGGCGCTCCCGAGCCTGGCGCTACAAGCTCGATATCACCTCCGCCGCCTTCAGGTTCCGATCGGGACTCAAACAACCCAAAGAACCCAAAGAACCCAAAGGGGCCCCCTATTCCGGCCGATTTCGAGAGCGAAGGGTCGTCAATCAAACCACCGTTTCCTCTCCTTCACAATAATGCCGGGGCCGATGCCGAGGCCGAAGGCTCGAGAAAGGACAAGTCATCGCGTGCCGGCGCTGGCGTCGGCGACAATGACGATGACGAGCCCGCCGTCGCCAAGCCTTTCCACCGCACCACCAGTCCAGATCCGACTCAACGTTCAGGTGCCCTAGCCCCCGAGGAGGAAGAGGAAGATGTGGGCAGGATGGATGGCACCTCTGGCGAACGACCCCGGTCCAGGCTGAAGCACAAGATGCACAAGTTCAGTCTCTACGAAACCGCTAGTCGCTTCTACATGGTCGGCGGCGATGTCACTGAGAAACGCTACCGCATCCTCAAAATTGACCGCACAGCAGAAGACGCCTCTGAGCTTAGCATCACGGATGACAAGACCATCTACTCCCAGAAAGACATGAACCAGCTGCTAGACACCATCGACGACGGCAACAAAGGCACTGGCGGTCTCAAGCTGCGCTGCACCACCTGGGGTCTGCTTGGTTTCATCAAGTTCACCGGCCCATGGTACATGCTGCTCATAACCAAAAAGAGCACAGTTGCCATGATAGGCGGCCACTATGTCTACCAAATCGATGGCACCGATCTCATTCCCTTGACCTCGCCCAGCTTCAAGACAGACCAGCGCAATACCGAGGAGACGCGCTTCTTGGGCATCCTCAACAACTTGGACTTGACCAGATCTTTCTACTACAGCTACTCGTATGACATCACTCGTACATTGCAGTACAACATCACCAGAGAACGAGAGGCGTTGCTGAATGGTCAGGTCGGCCCTATGGAGGATGACCTGAACTCCATGTTCGTTTGGAATAACCACCTGCTTCAACCTGTCGCCAACGCTTTGAACACTCCCTATGACTGGTGTCGTCCCATTATTCACGGCTACTTTGACCAAGCCGCCATCTCCATCTACGGACGAACCGTCCACGTTACTGTCATTGCCAGAAGAAGCAGATTCTTTGCCGGCGCAAGGTTCCTCAAACGTGGCGCCAACGACTTGGGATATGTAGCAAACGACGTCGAGACTGAGCAGATTGTGTCCGAGTCACTCACAACTTCTTTCCATGCCCCGGGTCCCAAGTTCTTTGCCAGCCCAGCGTACACCTCGTATGTACAGCACAGAGGCTCCATTCCACTGTACTGGACTCAGGACAACACGGGCGTGACGCCCAAGCCACCCATCGAGCTGAACCTCGTTGACCCATTTTACACAGCAGCAGCTCTACATTTTGATAACCTGTTTGAGCGGTACGGAGCACCAATTTACGTGCTGAATTTGGTTAAGGCGCGGGAGCGCACGCCGCGTGAAAGTAAACTGTTGGATGAGTACACCCGCGCCGTAGAATATCTCAACCAGTTCTTGCCCAAGGAAAACAAGATCATCTACCGTGCCTGGGACATGTCGCGAGCCGCTAAGAGTCGGGACCAGGATGTCATCGGGACACTGGAAAGTATCGCTGAGGACGTTGTCCTGACGACCGGCTTCTTCCACAACGGTGACGGCCACACGTCCCCGATCCGGGTCCAGAACGGAGTCGCACGGACAAACTGTATCGACTGTCTGGACCGAACCAATGCGGCTCAGTTCGTGATTGGCAAGCGTGCCCTTGGCCACCAGCTCCATGCTCTCGGCATCTTGGAGGATACCACCGTCAACTACGACACCGACGCCGTCAACCTGTTCACGCACATGTACCACGACCATGGAGACACCATTGCCGTCCAGTATGGCGGCTCACAGCTCGTCAATACCATGGAGACATACCGAAAGATCAACCAGTGGACCAGTCACTCGCGCGACATGATTGAGAGTTTCAAGCGGTACTACAACAACGCTTTTCTCGACGGTCAGCGTCAGGAGGCCTACAACCTCTTCCTCGGTAACTACATCTTCGCCCAAGGACAGCCAATGCTCTGGGATCTGGGCACCGACTACTACCTGCACCACGAAGATCCACGACAGTGGCTGGAGAAGCGCAAGCGCCACTACATCAACTGGTACACGCCCGAGTTTCTCAAGCCACGCGTCCTGCCTCCGTATCCCGCCATCAAGCCCAATTCACCCCAGAGCAAGATCCCCGTGTCCCGCTATGACGACTACTGGCTCGAGTACTACCGTCCTTCCACGCTCTCGTCCTTCCTCAAGATGTTTGCGTACCGTATGAACTCGACCCTCAGGTACATACCCTTCAAGTCCACCCAGGACGGCCGGTACGACCTCAGCCCGTTCCGCGTGCGCGGCGAGGTAGGCGGGACCGGTGACGGCGACCATACGCACGACAGGAAGAAGGTCAAGAAGGAGGTGACGTTTGCCACCAACCGCGCCGACCACTTTTCGGGAACGAAGCATCTAGCCGAAGATGCCGCGGATAACGCCTCTGCGATGAACGAGAAAGCCGCTCTTGCTGCCGCAGACAACAACGGTGGTAACGCACCTGGCCACCACCGTGGGCTCTCCCTCCAGCGCTGGCTCCCCGGCAGCGGTACCAAAGAAGCTGCCACCGCCGCGAACACGACCTCCGCCACTGGCCCTTCGGACCCCACCACCAACAATAACACCACCACTAACCCTTCTCGAACTCTCGGCCGCGAATCCTCCAGCAACAACAACAACACCAGCGAAAGCACCGAACACGGAGACTACTCGTACCGCCCCTTCAACAACTATCACTCCAACCTTCACCAGCAGTATCAACAAACCCCAAACAACCGAAACAGCAACGGTTACACCACCACCCCTTTGGGAGGAGAAAACAAGCACCTTTCCGCCCAAGAAAAAACCCGGGCTGCCCAATCGACCTTTACCAAAGTGGTGCACTCCTCGCTCAACCCGACCGTCAGCGCTGCCGAGGCCGAGGATTACGCCCGCTACGTCAGCCACCCGCACCACTTGCCGCTGGTGGTGTCGAGCGAGATTGCGCCCGGGGAGGTGGAGCCTGAATATCAGGAGTATGTGAATGGGAGTTGGCAGTATCCTGCTTCTGTTGTTGTGGAAGAAGAAGATGGGGAGGTGAATGGGGGTATGCTGGTGGGGAGTTATGGGGATGGTAGTGTTGGGGATGGATTGGGAATTACAGGGTATGCTTCAAGTGTGTACAGTGGTTATGGTGGGTATGCAACTCCTGACGGAGGAGGTGGTGGTGGTGGTGGTGGCAATAGAGGAGGTGCGCCTGGTGGTGGGAATGGAATTATTGGTGGTGGTGGTGGTGGTGGTGGGTTAGCGGACGATGATAAAGCGCTTTACATTGAGATGCTCAAGATTAGCGAGAACCCGCTCACCGTGACGGAAGAGGACGCGCAGAAGAAGAGGTATAAAGCCTATAGGAAGTGGTTGAGGGGGAAGAGCCTTTTCAAGCAGCAGCCAGTGGACTAGGAGCCCGTGGTTGCTGGGCCGGAAGAGGGCGAGAAGACTACAGGGTATCTGATTCAGGACGTGGATGAGAAGGATAGGGATAGCACGAGGCGGGCTTCGTCGGTGGTCTTTGTCGTTGTCTCGCCAAATGAGACGAGGAGGGTGTTGACTATGTGTGGGGTCGGTCGTGGTGGTCATCATGGAATGGACGGGGCTGCTGAGGATGATGATGACTACGGACCCGGAGAGGGTTCTTCCAGAGGACGCAGACGGAACCTTGGGGCTCAAGCCGGAGATGACCAACAAATTCGCTCACCATCCAGAGGCAGGACGAGAACCCGAACCCAAGGCCTCTGTGACAACGTCAACACTCCAACCCCGAATCTTGTTCCTCGTTCGACGCCGCGGAGAAGAGCTGGGAAAGACAAGGTTCTTTCGCCACTAGCGGTTCGACGACTTCGGAGAGACTGATGGCCGGCTTGCCCTCCTCCACCTCCGTAGCCAGGACAGCTGCGAGGGCGTCTGCTGTGTGAACGAGTGCCTGTCTAATCGCCGGGAAGGTGTCTTCCAAGGAATCAGAGGCGTGAAGATTGAGCCAGCAGAGCACCAGGGAATTGACAATCTCACCCTGCCAAGGCGAGTTGGGGATCCGAGGCCAACATGTTGCGAGGACAACTTGAAGGGCTTTGATAGCTGATAGTAGGGTTGGCGGGTGAAGGAAGGCGAATGGATCCGTTAAGATTGTCGAGAGCATGGGGATGATATCCTGTTACGAAATTTGACGACGAGAATGGTTAGCATTGATTCCATTTTTCTTGTCTTCCCTTTTCCCTCTTGTCATATTCAACTTTGGGCGTCCACGCATCAGCATCAGTAGCACAGAATAAATACCACGTACCTTGAGATGTTTAACCGCATTAACCCCCATTTCCATCAGCACCTCTCCCATCTCTTGACACAACACCTCAACGATCCTCACATACTCCTTAGCATGGAAATACCCTAGCAATATTCCCTCCCTGACCACTCTATCCAGCAACTTATTCTTCTTCTCTCCACTCAGCTTCCCCGCCAAACGCCTCAACACCGCATACGCCGGCCCAAGCAACTGCACTGACTCCTCCTCCGGCGTGATACTAGGCAGATAACTCAAAGTAGGCAGAACCGTGTCCTCAAACACTTTGTTCAGCCCCGTCTGGTTCAGAATTTTATCCGGAAACTTGTCCAAGAATTTCTCTAGAATTGCCAGCCCTCTTCTGCGAACGGAAGTGGAGTTATCATCCGCCAGCGTCAGCAGCACCGGAATGAAGAGCGGCCAAGAGTTGGTAATTGTCGATTCCTCGTCCGCTTCGGAAACAGTCCAGTCAAACACAGTAATGGCACGCAAGTCGACGAATTTCCACGGTTTGGTCTTGCTCGAGTCATCGGGAAGGCCAGAAGGTCGGGCGTCGGGGTTTTGACCGTAGGCGGATGGACGGCCCGAGGGGGTGATGAGTGGTTGAGAAGGGGAGGAGCGAGAGAAGAGGGGGCGGAGGTAGATGGGGAGAATGTGGGTTGTTATGAAGTCTTGTTTCTTAGAATTGGAATTTTCGGCGGAATCGAGGTGTTGCTGAAGGATTAGGGTGGCGCGAGCCGCTAGCTCGGGAGTTGTCCATTCCTCAATGGGATTGGTGTAGGCGATCAGCGTGACGAGGACGTCAGGGTTGTCAAGATTCCCTGGACCACGCGAGGCGAGGAGCTCGAGAACTTTGAAGCCTGCGTCGGCGGCTGCTAGGCATTGGGTTGTGAGGTGAGCGCGGAGTTGGGTATTGGAGTCGTCGAGGTCGTTTGAGTGGCTGTTTGGTTTTTGAGGGAAGACGGGGGAGATTGCTCGTGCTATGGAGCGAGCTAGGCGGGTTCCTGGTGAGAGGCTGTCCTCGCCATCTTCGTCTTCTGAAATGTTCTCGTCTCCACTTGCTGAATCTTGATCGGGTGCGATTCGGTCTTTGAGAAGTAGGCACGCGAGAACTGCTAGGGTGAATTGCTGTCGGGTAGGTCTTCCGGGGGTGCTGGTGGTGAGGTTCTGGTGTTCTGGGTTAGCTGCTACCTGACAGCTTGCTATTACAGCAACTGAGATGCTCACCTTGCTGAGGTATCTCTCAGCTGGTATTGTTAACTGCCTGAAAGTGAAAGATTCAGGAACCTCTACGTTGAGATCAGTTAATTCGTTGCTGCGGTAGTGACGGAGGAGGAAGACTCACTGGATTGGAGTTTTTGGCAGGCTTCGTCTGTTGAGATGGCCGGGTTCTCATCAAGTACAGACCCGGCTGCTGTGACTAGGGAATCGAACCATTCCGTCTCGTGGTGTGACATTCTGTCAGAGATTGGTGCGCCTTGTGCTGTGAAGTTTGGATTCATTGATATGTTGATGAGACGAGTTCGAGGTTGAGCTTTCGATTGCTTGGCAGACGGATGTGTGAAGCTGCAAGGTACAGTGCGGCCGTAGAGCTCCACATAGTGGGTTCTGGATGACAGTGACCTGACCTCAAGGTGGATACCTTATCTGACCTGGGCTTTTCAAGGAACGGTACGTAGGTAGTGTACCTCTAAGTGCCATCTTTACTGGTTGTCCTTATTCTTTTCTGCACCTTTGCTGCTTGTCTAAAACTGGGATAGAGACACAGGTATTCTCTCTTTCGGCGTGTACGATGGGATATCATTTTATTATACAAACTGCTTACTAAATCGTATGTGTAAGTTTGGATACCCACCATTTCAGCAAGCAGTATGTACTAAGTAGTTCTGTACTGCAGTGCTGTAGAGGTATCTACATAAGTACACTACCCCAAATCCCAAGAGCTGAACATCAAAACACAGAAAGGGTTTGCGGGCATCCCATCGGGCACGACTTGATGAGCATTATCCTCGATCAAACCTCTGGAAATATACAGAATAGAACGAACAAGGTCAAGACAAGAGTTGGAACCTTGGACAGCCCCGCAATCGGCCAATTGTTCGTGGTAAAAAAGCTGGAGAGTTTCTGGGGCCCCGCGTGACCAAGCAGCACTCCGGCATGCTGTGTACATGCCGTATGTAACCGCACAAATCACTGAGGAGAACTGGAGCTGTTCATGGCGTTCATCCCAAGTTTCTATCATTCATGTTCGATTTGTGTTGCCCGAAAGCTCATCATCTGCTCTGCTATTTTATGAGTTTCGAATCCACTTTCAAGTCCACAACTCTACACTCAATACTAGTAACCAGGTGAAAGTAGTTGGGTCTTCTCAGCAAATTCCTTAACTCTTCGTGAAACAAACGCAGCCCGTGTCTACAGATAACGTGATAAACTACTTAGGGTACCTACCCGAAACAGCCAGTGACCCCGGAGTAACCTCCACCGAACCCCATCTAGCAACTCCATTCGAGTTCAATTACCCGCTACCCTGGTCGCTGTACCCTACCTCTAGGGGTCTTTGTAAGTGACGGCAGTGCGGGGCAGCTCGTACCTGGATTCGTGGGGCAACTACTCCAAGCTTGACGAGTGCTCCCTTTTCATTACCTTACCCTTCTTCCCCCCTCTCCCATATTCTAGCCCATCTTCCACCTTCCTTCTCCTTTCCGGTCCTCAATTAGCTGGTCCAGTTCGCAAGATACTCCCCCAGAAACTCAGCATCACAATGTCCGGACCAGTCCCCATCGCCAACTCGCTCGAGGACATCTACACCCGTGATGCCCTTGACACGCAAACAAAACGATGGAACAACCTTCTCTCCAAGTTTGAGTCCACCTACGGCCACCAGCCCGAGTTCGTATCTCGCTCGCCGGGCCGAGTGAACATCATCGGCGAGCACATCGACTACTCTTTGTACTCTGTGCTTCCTATGGCCATCACTGCCGACACCATCATTGCCGTCTCCACACACCTACCAGCTCCCAAGGAAGGAACTTTTAGGATCCAGATCGCCAACGTGCAGGACTCCAAGTTCAAGTCGCGCGAGTTCGACATTCCCTATGATTCCGTCGACATCGACGCTACCGTCCACGAGTGGACCAACTACTTCAAGTCGGGCCTACGCGGGGCTTTGGAGCTGTTGCGCAAGAAGCACGGGGCCGACTTCAAGCCCAAGAGCATGCAGATTCTCATGGACGGCACCGTCCCGGCTGGTGGAGGACTTAGTTCAAGTGCTGCTTTTGTCACGGCTAGTGCTTTGGCTGTCATGGCGGCCAATGGCGAGCAGACGGTTGACAAGAAGGAGTTGACGGAGCTGGCTATTGTCAGTGAGAGAGCCGTTGGTGTGAACTCTGGAGGGTATGTCAAGCATCCAACTATCAAAATCCATACAAGAACATCGATAGAACTGACACAATATTGCAGAATGGATCAATCCGCCTCCGTCTTCTCCGAGCGTGGTTCCGCCCTGTTCGTCTCCTTCACGCCCACCCTCCTCGCCCGCCCCGTCTCCTTTCCACCCACCACCCCCGAACTCACCTTCCTGATCGCCCAATCCTTCGTCACAGCCGACAAGTTCGTCACCGGTCCAATCCACTACAACCTCCGCGTTGTCGAATGCACGCTCGCAGCCGCCTACCTCAACGCCGTACTCAACCCTCCCGGCACTCTATTGCCCGGCGACGCCTCTCCCCTGGGTATTTCCCTTCAGGGGTTCCACGAAACCTATTTCGCCCTCTCCGAGCATAACTCGGGCTCCACCTCGAGCAAATCCGTTACTGAACAGCTCGAACACCTGCTCGAGCTAACCAAACAGACCCTCACCAAGGAAGAGGGCTACACCCGCTCCGAGATCGCCGCCGTCCTTGGCCTGCCTTCCACCTCCGAACTAGACCAGAAATTCACCTCCCGTTTCCCCGTGCGCGCCGAGCGTTTCAAGCTGCGCCAACGAGCGATCCACGTCTTCAGCGAAGCGTTGCGGGTGCTCAAGCTCATGGACCTTCTTGAAACTTCCTCTTCTTTGTCATCATCATCATCAACTACAAACACACCAGAAGACCTCAACAGCCGCCTAGGTGCCCTGCTCAACGAGACGCAGGATTCGTGTCGTGACGTGTACGAGTGCTCATGCGAGGAGATTGATCGGATTTGCGCGATTGCTCGGCAGGCGGGCAGCTACGGGAGTCGGTTGACGGGTGCGGGATGGGGTGGATGTAGCGTGCATTTGGTGCCGGCGGACAAGGTGAATAATGTCAAGGAGGCACTAGAGAGGGAGTATTATAGCAAGTTGGAGTTGACGGAGGAGCAGAGGGAGGGGGCAGTGGTGGTTAGTAAGCCGGGATCTGGAAGTGCGCTTTATTTGGGTGGGAAGGAAGGGTTGGCTTGATGGATGCTGATTAGGGGGTTTGTGTTTACTTATGAAGCCTGTGGTTGAGTTAGCATGCATGATACAGAGGGGAAAAACCAAGAGTTCAATGTACACTGGCTGTTAGGAAAAGGCTTGAAAAGGCTGTGTTCTTCATCCAGTCAATTTCCCTAGTAATCAACCGCTCAACTTGTGTCTTTACAGCCATGATAGCTACCATGGTTATCTCAAACAGTCATAGAATATATACACAGAAAAACGCTATGTGAGTTCCCCTCACCAATTTCACCATGAGGGGATGGAAAAAAAGAGCCAAAGGAATATATATACACAAAGGCCAGAAAGAGACCAACAAGCAGTTGTAACGCCAAAACCCATGTAAATGCACACCTGGACCTTCTCTTACCGACCCAGTTCGCTGCATAGTGCCGATCGCCCAACCTGTCCCAATTCTCGCTGGATCAATAACTCGTCTCACCCAACACCAGTATCCTTCCAAAAATTTACGTCTGTTCAAGTACTGACCAAAACCACCCCCGACTCGAACGCAAGAGGAGACTGGCAAAGTCCTACTGATTACCGGTGCCAGCGCCAGCGCCAGCAGCCCTCCGATTTGACCTTTGTCCTCCTCCTCCTTCTCCCCCCCTTTTTCTCACAACCTTCCGCGCCCTCTTCGCCTGCACATTCCTGTACTTGGCATACAGCTCAAACACGTCCCTGATCACCACGAACAGACAGCCACCCGCCAAACTGCGTCCCCATCTCTGTTGCAGCAGACCGCCGGGCCCTCCTTGCACGATTTTTCCACTTCTAAAGAACCCCGACGTGACAATGGGCTTGGGTGGGGAAGTCCACGACCTCGGTAGTGAGAGGCGGAGAAGCTCGCCCATGCCGTACGAGATGAAGGGGAAGAGGAGAGAGGTGACTACGTTGTTGGTGAGATCTGTGAAGGAAACTGGGGGGAGTTCCACGCCGTCTTGGTCGTCGTCGTTCCTTTCCCGTGCTGCGGGCTGTGGGGGTGGAGCTGCTGCTGCTGCTGCTACTGCTGCTGGCGCGGGCGCGGGCGCTGGCACTGCTGGGGTCGGAGCGTGAGCCTCGGCTTCTGCTGCTTGGGCTGGTGCTGCCTGGGCTGGCGCTGCTGGCGCGGGCGCGGGCGCTGGCACTGCTGAGGTCGGAGCGTGAGCCTCAGCTTCTGCTACTTGGGCTGGTGCTGCTTGGGCTGGTGCTGCTTGGGCTGGCACTGCTGGGGTCGGAGCGTGAGCCTCGGCTGGTGCTGCTTGGGCTGGCACTGCTGGGGTCGGAGCGTGAGCCTCGGCTGGTGCTGCTTGGGCTGGTGCTGCTTGGGCTGGTGCTGCTTGGGCTGGTGCTGGTTCGGGTGAAACTGGTTGTAGTTGTGGTAGTGGTTGTATATACTCTGGATGCTGTAGACCCCCTCCCCAAACCATACCAATTGGTACGCCTTGATACTGTGAAGGCACATTCCAAAGCCCACCTGATGCACCGTCGATGGCAGTGGGAATCTCCTCATCGTGAGGCCTCGGACGGTCAAGGCCGGAAAATAGGAAATCATCGAAGTCGAAGACATCGTTACCGTTTACGGCATTATTGTTGACGGCATTATTGTTGACGGCGTTATTGTTGACGGCGATATTGTTGACGGCATTAGCGCCTACTTCGAGGTCGAAGCCATCGTTACCGTTGACGTCATTAGCGCCCAGCTCCCAAGGATCATCTAAATTTGGTTCGTTCGGGTCTGGGGGGTTGATGAGGAAAATCCAAGCGGTGCGGCCCAGGTCAAAGAGGTCGGACATGCTGAAGCGGCTTCCGCGGTCTTGATTTCCATTGTTGTCGTTGTTTCCGGCCTCGGATTCGCCGGCGGCACTCTCGATGGGCTGAAGGCTGGTTTCGAGGCCCCGTAGAGCCCGGTTGAGGCGATCGTCGATCGGCCTTAGCCAGTAATCGTAGAATCTGATATAACTCATATGTATATAAGGCACCATGACCATTGCCCACGTGGGTGAGGGCGGCCATGTTGGGTGATCGTCCTGGGTTATGAGTGCCAGGCCGTACTGATGAGGTGAAAGATTAGAGTCAGCATCGACCGTGGAGATAGGATGAGGAAAAGGGTTGACAAACCATGGCGGAACATGGAACAAAAAAGAAATTAGCCAGGAACGGCAAAGCTCGACTAAGGACGACGGCCGGAGCAATGGAAGATAGCGACCACAGCCTCATCATTATTCTCCCTACTCGCGCACTTCTTGCCACGGGTACGGCAACAGCTTGACCGGGAGTAATCTGAAGGCCGACCCACCCGAGTGCAGTCTCGTAGCCAGCAAACCAGGAGGCAGCGACAACACCGTATGTAGCAGAGCTGGCAAAGGTACCGCTCACGGCCATGGACGCGAGGATAATGGGCGACACCTTGCTGAACTGGGAATGTATCGTATCGCGCAGAGCCACGACAAAGTCAAAGGGCTCCTCGACCTTGAAGGGAGCCTTGCACTGCGGACAGGTCACGTCGTCACGGCTGTTCCGCTTTTGGATCTCTTCGTACCATCGTATAAGGCATGTCTCGTGGACGGGCAAACTGCATGTACAAGGATGGATGACCGGTTCGGTAGCGCGTTCGTCTTCATCCTCGTAACAGATGCAGCATCGCTTAAAGTTGTCTGTGTTGGAACGTGTGAGGTTATTTGGTACGGGGTCTGAGCCGGCTCGTGAGCTGGTGCCTGGCGTCGCCATCTTGGGCTTGGTCGGGTGTGAGGGAGGAATGATTCGGTAACTGTCGTGGTCGTCGCCGTTATCGCTACAATATACAAGCAGTGGAAATGGTTATGGATTAATATCGAGACAGCGGGAACAGCAGAACCGGGCGTGGTTCAGGTCAGCAGACCGCCTTGTTATATCCGCAGAGAAGACATAAGTAGGTATGTACAACAAGAAGGAGTGGACGACGGACGGTGGAAAGCAGCGCCGTCAACCTAATGGAGGGCGGGAGCGAAGCCCGAGCTGTGAAGGCTGTTCCTTTTTTAAAAAAAAATTAAGGCGCTGTCTTGAACCGCAATCGCGACCGCGACGGACTGTCAACGGGGCGTTGCGTTGTGCATTTCACATGCGTGACATCAGCGAGGCTCCACCCAACGGCACCGGGAGCGCATCGCAATGGAACCCCAAGGGTTCGGGTTTCGGTGGGGGGATTTGTACAGTTTAAGCGCTTGCTGAGATGCTAATCTCGGGCTTTCACCATCTACTACACATTATTTTCTGTAGCAGCTCAAGCTAGCCGCCGACCCCGCAGTTGCCCTCGTCTGCAAGGATATTGTACACTGGGCGACTGGGCGTTTGATTGCCCGCCCCATCCAATTCTAGAAGCGTCCCGCTGTTGCAGCCCCTCTGCCATCCCCTCCATTCGGACCGCAGTGTGCTGTACCTACCCATTCCCCCATTGTACAGACCGCCCGCCCGCATCCATCTTTCTTGTCAGGTCATATCTCTTAAGGTACCCCGTGGCCCAACCAAAATAACCCAAGCCTCAAACTTCACGACATTCTTTCTCTCTCTTTTAGATACCCCTAGATCGACACGGCTCACATCATCATATACAATATGGTACGCTATATCAACTTCTCTCCGTTTCCTCGAACCGAAATAAAGCTAACCCTCCTCCTCCTCCTCTCAAACAGACGACAACAAAGCAGCGCCTCGCGCTCGCCATCTGCGACTTCCTCAACACCTCCTTGACCGACGGTACCCTCCAAGCCGACGACAAGGACAACATCGACATTGCCGTCAACTGCATCGGCGAGGCCTTTGGTGTTGACCCCTCCGATAAGGCCGCCGTGACCGAGGCCATCGGCTCCCAGAACCTGCTCCAGATCTACTCCGTCTACGAGAAGCTCAAGCAAACCAAGCCCGCCGCCGCCTCTGCCTCATCCACCACCTCCTCCTCTTCCGCTGCCCCTGCTGCGGCCAGCAGCAGCAGCAATGGCCCCACAGAAGAAGACAAGAAGCAAGCCGAATCCCTCAAGTCCAAAGGCAACGCCGCCATGGCCCAAAAGGACTACCCCACTGCCATCGACTTCTACACCCAGGCGCTCACTCTAAACCCAGGCAACGCCGTCTACCTGTCCAACCGTGCGGCCGCCCACTCTGCCGCGCGCGACCACGAGTCCGCTCGCGCCGATGCCGAGGCCGCCGTCGCTATCGACCCCAAGTACACCAAGGCGTGGAGCCGCCTGGGCCTTGCGCGCTTCGCGCTCGGCGATGCTAAGGGCGCCATGGAGGCGTACCAGAAGGGTATCGAGTACGAGGGCAACGGCGGTAGTGAGGCGATGAAGAAGGGCTTTGAGACGGCCAAGAGGAGGGTTGAGGAGCTCGAGGCTCAGAATGATGCGCCTGCCGCCCGTGGCGGTGCCGGTGGTGCCGGTGGCATGCCTGATTTGAGCAGCTTGGCGAGCATGTTCGGCGGTGGTGGTGGTGCAGGCGCTGGCGCTGGCGCCGGTGCTGGTGGTGGTGGTGGTGGCATGCCCGATTTCGGCTCCATCATGAACAACCCCATGTTTGCCCAGATGGCCCAGAACCTCATGAGCAACCCTGATATGATGTCCAACCTTATGAACAACCCCCGTCTCAGAGAAATGGCGAACCAGTTCCAGGGAGGCGGCGGTCTGCCTGACATGTCTTCGCTCATGAACGACCCCAACATTGCCGACTTGTAAGTCTACCTCTTTGATTTTCTGCGCTTCTGGGAGTTCGACATCACTAACAAAATCGACAGGGCGCGCTCGTTCATGGGTGGTGGCGGTGCCGGCGGTGCCGGTGGTGCTGGCGGAAGGTAACGAGCTGGTAGAACTGTTGAGGGATGATTTACGATTCTTGCAGCATTTCTTTACCCGCTTAGCTCAGGTATAATAAAACAAGTTGGCATGGCATGAGTCTAGTGTACTGTACAAGCAGGCCAGGAGTCTACGATTGGATTTCATGCCCCCTTTTTGAAAGACTGAACTATACTTCTTGTGCTCTACAGGGTCCCTACGCTGATGCATGAGCTTCACGAGAACCCACAGCTTGTCTGCGATTCTGAACTTCGAATACAACACAATGTATTCAAGAGCCTGTCAGGCTACTAGCCCCTATTTTGAGTATTGAATCTTGAATCTACCACCCATACCTTATGTACAATTCCCAACAAAACACTAAACAATCCCATTTTCCCCTGCCAACCATCCAGCTGATTAAACCATCCCTCATACTCCGCAATCCGCAAATGTTGAATGTCCCTAACCCTTGATTATCCCTTTCCAACCCTCTATTTTGATCATCTCTGCTGACGTTTTCTACGTGTACCTGTTTCTGTCTTATCCGGTTTCATCGTCCCATCAAATCATTGCTTAACCGACCCAGCGTCTAGCGCTCCTGAACATCCTCAACCAAGGGCCGAACTCGCCCCATTGGGCAACCTGGTCCTCAGAAGCATAGCTCGTCACACCAGCCATGATGGTTCTCTCAGGGTGAGGCATCATGGCCAGGACACGGCCGTCCCTGCTGGCCACACCGGCAATACCAGCCGGGCTGCCGTTAGGGTTGAAGGGGTACTCCTCCGTGACGTTCAGGCGGTTATCGACGTAGCGGATGGGGATACCGTTCTGCTCAGTGAGCGCCTGGAAGTCAGCCTGCGAGTCGAACTCGGCGCGGCCCTCGCCGTGGGAGACGACGATAGGAAGGCTGGATCCGCCCATGCCGTTGAAGAAGACCGAGTTCTTGGTTGCCTCTCCTTCCTCGATCTTGACCATGCTGTAGCGGGCCTCGAACTGGGCCGAGGCGTTCTGCACAAACGTGGGGAAGTGCTCGGCGCCGGGGATCAGCGACCGGAGACGGGAAAGCATCTGGCAGCCGTTGCAGACGCCCAAGCTGAAGGTGTCCTTGCGGTTGAAGAAGGCCTCGAGCTCGGCACGGGCCTTCTCATGCAGCAGAATGGACTTGGCCCAACCCTGACCGGCACCGAGGACGTCACCGTACGAGAAGCCACCGCAGGCGGCAAGACCGACGAAATCGGCGAGCGAGCGGCCGTTGATGATGTCGGTCATGTGGACGTCCACCGCATCGAAGCCAGCGGCACGGAAGGCGAAGGCCATTTCGGCGTAGCCGTTGACACCCTGCTCTCTGAGAATGGCAACACGAGGCGTCTTGCCGAAGAAGCCAGTGATGGAGGCAGTGAAGGGAACGATGTTCTCGGCAGGAGAATAGGTAAGGGTGTAGGAGAGACCGGGGTCTTGAGAGTCGAGGATAGCAGCATACTCAGAGTCGGCACACGCCGGGGTGTCTCTCAACTTCTGCATCTCGTACGAGGTCTTGCTCCACCACTGCTGCATCTCAGCCCGGTCAAGGGTCACGAAAGGTTTGCCCTCGCCGTAGCGAATGGCAAGTGTCTGCTTGGCAGTGGGCAGAACGACACCAATCTTGCGAATCAGGCCAGCGGGAGGACCGCAAGTGGCGAAGCAGCGCTTGAAGTTGGTCTCGTCCTCGGCACGAACCTGGAAGACGGCACCAAGCTCCTCGTTGAAGAGCGCATCGGTAAGATCGGCCAAGCTTCCGGATTTGGAAACGTCGTCCAGAGTCAAGTCGACGCCGCAGCGACCGGCGAACATCATCTCGGCAACAGTAGTGATCAAACCACCATCGGACCTGTCATGGTAGGCAAGGACGACGCCGCTCTCGTGGAGCTGCGCAAGAGCATCGAAGTAGTCCTTGAGGAGATCCACATCGCGCACATCAGGCGCCTCGTGGCCGATCGCGCCAAAGGACTGAGCAAGAGCAGAGCCACCCAGAGCCTTGAAGCCCTTGGCCAAGTCGACGAAGAGGAGAACGGTCTCGCCAACTTCCTCCACGCGACGAAGCTGAGGGGTCCAAGTAGTGCGAACGTCCTCAACGGTGGTAAAGGCGGAGATAACGACGGAAACAGGAGCAGTGACGCTCTTCTTGACCTCGCCATCCTTCCAGGATGCCTTCATGGAGGTCGAGTCCTTTCCAACGGGGATGCTGATGCCGAGCTCAGGGCACAGCTCCATACCAATGGCCTCGACGGCCTCGTAAAGAGCGGCACCCTCACCAGGGTGGTTCACAGCGGCCATCCAGTTGGCGGAAAGCTTGACGCGCCTGAGATCACCACGCTGGGACCCGGCCTTGATATCGGCAGCACCAAGGTTCAACAAACTTTCGGCGACCGCCATTCTAGCAGAAGCAGCAGGAGAAATGAGAGCAAGAGTGGGCTTCTCACCCATAGCCATGGCCTCGCCACCCTTGACGCCGTTAAGACCAAACGAGGAGAGGGTGACAGCGACATCGGCAACGGGAACCTGCCAAGGACCAACCATCTGATCACGCACGGTAAGACCACCGACTGTACGGTCACTGATGGTGATCAGGAAGGACTTGGAGCCAACAGATGGCAGCCAGAAGACACGCTGAACGGCTTGTCTGAGGAGATCTTCGTCGCTAGTCGACTCGCCAAAGGCCTCCTTCAGGCTGGCAACAGGGTTGAAAGCAGGCCACTGGGGCTTCTTGGAAGTGACAATGCGCTCGAGCTTACGTCCCTTGGGGAAGAGGACATCCATGGGGACATCAATAGGACGGGGGTACTCGTTGGACTGCTTGTCGCTCAAGATGAGCTTAGAAACGCCATCGGCCTCCTTGGTGATGACGGTTCCGACGTCAGAGAAGCCGCAACGTTCCCTCTCTATTAGGTTCGTCAGAACTGCCAGCATATACAAACAACTCGAGGTAGGGGTGTGAACTTACGGCAAATGCTAGTGAAACGCTCCATACTGTCAGGGTTGACGAGCAAGACGTAACGCTCCTGAGCCTCGTTACACCAGATCTGAAGAGGGCTCATGCTCTTGTCGACACACTCGACCTCGCGCAGCTCGAATCTGCCACCAAAGCCAGCATCCTTCACCAGCTCAGGCAAGGCATTCGAAAGACCACCAGCACCCACATCGTGGATCATGGCGATAGGGTTCTGGACGCCAAGAGCAACGCAGGTGTTGATGACCATCTGGGCGCGTCTTTCCATTTCAGGATTGCCGCGCTGAACACTGTCGAAATCGAGATCGGCGTTACCTTCGCCAGAGTCGTTGCTCGAAGCGGCACCACCGCCCAAGCCGATAAGCATAGCGGGGCCACCGAGAACGATAACGTGGGCGCCCTCTTGCACGTCGGATGGGTTCTTGAGCGCATGGTCCTCCCTAACGGTACCAACACCACCAGCAATCATGATGGGCTTGTGGTAACCGCGGAACTCGCCCTCTGCCTTGGTGTCATCGGCGGTAAGGAGGGTGCGGAAGGTACCAGTAAGGCAGGGACGGCCGAACTCGTTGTTGAAGCGGGCGCTACCAATGGGAGCTTCCAGCATGATATCCAAAGCGCTGGCATAGTGGGCCGGGCGGCCAACGTCAATCTCCCACGGGGCAGTGTGATCAGGAATGTGCAGGTCAGAGACCCAGAAGCCGCAAAGACCAGCCTTGGGCGTGGAGCCTCTGCCAACGGCACCTTCGTCACGGATCTCACCACCAGAGCCAGTGGCGGCACCGGGGAAGGGCGCAATAGCAGTGGGGTGGTTGTGTGTTTCGACCTTGGCCAGAACATGAATCAACTCCTTGTTCAACTTCCACGAGCCGGTCGAATAGTCGGGAGACCAGAAGTTGACGTGGTCACCCTCCATGACGGCAGCATTGTCGCTGTAAGCCGAAACAGTGAAGTCGGGGGTGACCTTGTGGGTGTTTCTGATCATCTCAAAGAGGCTCTTGCCCTTGGAGATACCATCAATGGTCCAGTTGGCATTGAACTGCTTGTGACGGCAGTGCTCAGAGTTGACCTGAGCGAACATGAAGAGCTCAACATCATGAGGCGGGCGACCGAGCTGGGAGAACTTCTCGACCAGGTACTCGATCTCGGACTGGTCAAGCGCCAAACCGCGTTCTTTGTTGTAGTCTTGGAGGACCTGAATAGGGTCCTTGCCAGGGGCGAAGATATCGACGACTTCCAGAGTCTGGGGCTGGCCCTCGGCAAACATGGTGACCAAGTCGGGGGCGTCGGCCGAGAAGGTCTCGGTCATGCGGTCGTGCAGAACATCGCGGAAGGTGATGTTCTTGTCGTTGAAGGGCTGCTCAAACTCAATGTGGACGAGACGGCCGCGCTCAATGCGATGGATGTCCTTCTCGAAGCCGCAGACCTGGGCAATGCTGGTGGCCTTGGAGCTCCATGGCGACAGGTAGCGAGGGGTCACATACCACTTGCGCCCATAGCCGATGTGTGTAAGATGGGGGGCGGCCTGGTCGGAAGCGAGAGGAAGAAGCTGGGCGAGCTTCTGGTGGGCGGCACTGGCATCGCCAGCGATGTGCGCATAATAGACCCAGACACCCGAGACGGACGAGACCTTGATGGGGGCGGTCTTGTTAATTTGCTCCTTCAGCTTGACGGCCTCGGAGGCCGTGAAGCAGGAGCCGCCCGTAAGAGTAAGGAACTCCATTGTTGGATGGAGGGGGGAGGCGCAACGGCGCAAAATACCCAAGAGAAATGTAGGTATATGGGTTGGTGAGGTTGGTGAGTTGGAGTGTTTTGGATTGGCACACAGCCAAACGCTTCTCCAAAAGAGGAGAGAGGCGTTCGGGAGGAAAAAGATCTTCCAAAAATTCGATGCGAGTCGGGAGAGGCGAGACAGGAGTCCAGTCACGGTACGATGGTGGGGTGATAAGATAAGGAAACACAATGGGAGTCACACACTCACAAAGTGATGGGAGTTTCAATGGTGTTACAGTATCATCCCATCATGCTTGGGTTCAAAATTTTAGGTGGGGCTGTTTGACCAGAATTCCAAGCTACTGATTGGATGACGATCTGAGCGAGCGCTCCGTTTGGGGGGCCGCTTGTGGTCCGCTGATCGGCGAATCTGGCCGCCTTGTGTGGCGCTGAACCTGCGCGGTTCATCTCGGTCGACGGGGATGTCCTCCGCCGTTAACCGCACCATCTACTTAGCCTCCGGACCGGACAAGTGATGAGCTCGACTGGCCGAGTCCGGCTTCATCTGCCACTCCGCATCGAGTCTTTACTTCCGTCAACGTCGTTCTGGAACAGCACCCTTCGATGACATTGACTTCGGGCTCATCCTGTCCGTTCATCCAAACAAATCCAGATGACGTCACTTTCGTTGGGGCCGGTCTTCCGAATAGGGCGGGGGCTTGAACTCAGCCTGAACAATACAAGTAGAGGTACTTGGTGTAGCACATCATTCATCATACGGACCTCCCAGTGCCTCATCAATCAGTCCGTGGAAAAGCAGTACCTATATTTGACATCCCGAAGGGCGCAGGCACACAGGCTTGCAAGCGCGTGTCAAACGATTCGACCTGGAAGACATCCGAGCCACAACCCTAACCCTCCACATCGCGAGTCTCCTCGAGAAAGTTTGCCCTGCTTCTAGGTCAGCTTCTTGCCACCAATGCACCGAGGACTGCACATCATGCTGCCTTTGATTTCTGCAGAAGGATAAGTACATCATGTGTAATCTTCTGAAATCCAAGTCTACTCACCAGTTGTCCCAGGGGTTAGTGGTGCCAGAGGTGTCCGCGGCACGGCACTATGACAGCTGGGGGGATGGGCCGCCAGACCTTCAACCCTGATGCGACACATTACCTTTGGTTGCGAGATAACAAAGTGTGACGATCATCTTGAAATATTGCTGGAAGAAACATTGTACGGCGTAGCAGGGCTGCTTCCTGTCTGGCCACATCACGTTGCGGATCTGCCGCGATATGCTTCACTCTTTTTCACGACTCGCGACTTCATCTGACATCGTGGAGAAGATTCTTTCTACGACAGGCAAAATTCCAGGCCAGCCAACAATCATGCCAACAAATTGGTATCAGGTGTATTTGAGGACTCACTTAGATGTTGAAGTATACCAAGAGATGCTCTTGCTCCTTACTTACGACTTGAACAGCCTCCATCGCCTTCAAGAAGCTGGGACGAAGAGCACTCGTCTGTCTGCCGTCAGTTCCCTCATGCTTCACCTGGAATTTGTATTTTGATCCCCTGCGAGAATGATTGGTGATTGGTAGTCAGCGAGCCCTTCCTTGTTGGTCATATGTCTTCCGAAATTTATCCATGTCGAGAGGATGCGATCCTAAGGGGCTTTAGTATATGCGGACTATGGGTCACAATCCGAGATTCCATCACATTATCAGCTTGGAATTGGATTGTACACCGAGTGTGCAGATGCAATCATAGGTAGGCAGGTATTCAATACAACTGGACGGCTGCTGTCGAGTGTCCCTGCAGAAGTTTAGGGGACTGGATGATGGGTCCTCTCCCGCCCCTTCCCCTTCCTCCAAGAAAATCAGTTTTTCTCCCCAAAATGCAATGTCGCGATGATTTGAGAATCGAACTCGCCTATTGTGAAAGCTTAAACGACTGTCTGTTCGCATAGTTTTGAGTCTCGGAAGAATTTCCAAAACGCGGTTACGGAGTTTTGTTCACTAGAGGTAGCTACAATACCTCAACACACTCGCCTATGCAAGGAGGTATGCAACCTCGAAGGGCCATACAAGTCAACGGCAATCATTATTCGCAATTTTTGTTTATACCATGCATTGAGGACAAGGTCGTATGATTTGGATGTCAAAGTCTCGAAAGCTGGTGCCCGAGAGGACAGGTAAGAGGCATCTAGTAGGTATGCTGTCGACATGTGCTTTTTAGGGGCCTGGTCATCTATTGGATTGACTGATAGTTATACCGAATGCAAGAAACGGAAACAAGTTGGCAAAGCAAGAGGAACCACGAGATGTCAAGTCAGTCCGACGGGAATCAATGTTTCTTATCATGTTTGGCGCGAAACGTGTCCTATTTAACTGCAGTCGGGATGTCGTCCTAGAACCACTCATGCTCGGTAGAAATCGAAGGCGTGCTTCCACAGTGTTGACCAATAAAAATTTCACGAACAACTCCTCCGCATAATTTGCTGGAGCTTTTTTGCACACTTTCCCTTCTTTGCCTGTAAAAGTCCAGGAGAAACGAAGGTGACCATTTCTTTCCGCGCTGGATTACTTCCGGACCCCAGCATTTTTAAGCCACAATCTGGCAAGACCTGAAGGCTTGATCTGGTTACAGTTGAAAGGCAAATATGGCACGATGTGGGTAAATATTTCAGTAGTTGCAAGCTGGGAGACCGGATTCCAGGGACAAAACTGAACCGAACTGCATCATGCCGCACCTGCGTTCCTTTTTTTTTTTAATACGGGCATAATGTCGCAGAAAAAATGGCTGATTTCAAACACTACCGCTGGAACTGCTGATTTGCCGGAGGTACTGCAGTTAAAGAAAAAAAAAGTCAAATAGAAGTAATCCAAGCCCGCGTGCATGTTCTGATCTCGGTACAAGCGTGTACCTATATGACATGGAGCAAGACCACATAAACCTTCCATCCCTCAGACCGTCCTTCCATTTTCATTCCTGAAACTTGATCATTGTTCCTGCTCATAGCACACCTACACCATCAAAAGCCACTTGTCAAAACGACTTACCAACGCTTTGCAGCACATCTTCTCATACATTATGGCGTCCGCAACCAAGAAGCCGGTATTGGCGATGCCTGCAAAGAAGAACTCTACTAGTCACCGAAAGGTCTCTCATAAAGTGACGAAGAAGACTATCACCACGCAGAACACCACGGCCAAAAACCGGGTGATATTTAACAAGGCGATGAAAATCAAGACCAAGAGCTGTAAGTTGCAACCTTCCTTTTTTTTTTTTTTTTTTTTTTTTTTTCCTCCTCTTTCCCTTTTCCATTTCATCATCTTGTGCTAATTCTTTTCCCCTCTTCTCTGACAATGTAATAATGTCCACAATTCTACTTCGTCCCTTTTGGAAGAATTTTCCTGCTTTGATGAATTTATCAAGTGCAGAAAGCAACTCGGTGCCATCGTTCGTTTGTTCCTCATGCCAGCATCTTGTTAGCTATGCTTTCCAGTGCCGTAACATCCAGTTGAACATGGTAAGAGTTTTCTGCTGTTATCCATACAGGAAGCCATCATACTGTTTGTTCCCTCGTGACAATTTCACTGGTGTTGATCCTACCTGCGCTCCTTACTTCTCCGCTCCTTTCCAGATCCTCACGGAGTTGTCGCATGTTACTGTCCACTACGTCTCGACCTTGCTGTTCGACCGATTTACTGAGAGCTTCGAGCTGGTATAAACAATGAGCTTGCACGATCAGCATAGTTGATGCCGATATTTTTTTTTTTTTTCTTTAGTTGTGCTGGTCAATGGAGTGTGATGCGGCTAGATCAGAGCTGACCTTCCTAATAGGGAAAGACATACCATCGCCTGAGCGGCGGCGCAGAATGAATGCCATGGTCGACGAGCTCAGGCACCAAGAATATGTCAAGATGCCCACCAAGCCTAGAGGTAGCAAATCGACGACTTACAAGGCTGGCGGAAGTGAAAGGGTGCAGGTACGTCCCCACATCTGTTTGATTCCCAAGAACTGGGAGCCAATCACATGGCATACCGCATGTGGGGTTTGTGAAGATTTCCCGAGTCCGCGCCGTTTCTCAGTTCGGTCGAATCTCGAAAACGCCGCCGGACACTGACCGTGGAAAACAGCTAGTCAAAGCGGCCTCGACCCTTCCAACTCCACCACTCACTCCTCCCGTTCTCTCCAAACCCACCGGCTCCGCGTCCCAGCCGAAAGGTGATTTGAAACCAAAACATCCAGCGCCCGAGAAAAAGCGATCGCTGTCGACACGGGACGTAGAGCGCTTCTTCTATATGTAGTGGAACGTCGACCACCACCACCATTGCGCGCAACCGAAGTACCAAGAAATACACGAAAGTACACCAACAAGCACACGACGACGCGAAACACCCCCAATACACGCACCCATCATGTCCTCAACATTCACATCCCTCCGTGGCCTCGCCACCCGCCTCTTCGCCGGCGGCGCGCGTCCCTCGCCATCATCCCTCCTCCTCCTCCCTAACAAGCCCGCGACCGCCGCCGCCCTCCCCACCGCGATCCAACACCAACAAACTGCTTCCTACGCGAGCAAGGGCAAGAGCGGCCCCCCAGCCGGCATGTTCTCCGGCCAAAAGGCCGGCAGCAAGAAGTCCAAAGGACCCAAGCAAGTCGACCCGCGTATCATCAACATCCTGCGACACTTTGCCGTCCTCTCGCCCAAGCGGATCCCCCCACCCCTCCGGTTCGGCCGCAACAGGTACCTGCGCCACTGGACGATCCATCGCGCCTGGCTTCTCTTCCGTCGCCAGCAGCGCGAGCAGCGCGAGCGCATCCTGATGCAGCAGCACCAGAGCATGAGCAATGCGTGTGAGGAGCTTCGCAACACAGAGGGCCCTGGAACGAGGGAGACGGGATACCTGTATCGCGTGGCGATGCTGAAGAATGGCGTGTATGGACTGAAGAGTATCCCAATTGAGTATGCTAGTCGGGCGTTGGTGGAGACGCCGGGTAGGCAGGCTTGGAATCATGAGTGGAAGCGGTAAATGGGATGTTTGAAAAGGTGAGGGGGAAGGATAAGGGTCTGCAAAAGATGGAGGGACGGGCCAGTATTTGTCTGGTGTGGGTACGAGAGATATATAACAACCTCTGAGGAAGGCAACAAGGTGGAATAGTGCCAAAAGGGGGGTTTGGTTGATTGTACGAGTAGGGATAAGCAGGATTTGCCATGGATTTGCTACGTTTTTTTTCTTGCGTCAATTCCCGGTCTTGTTCTGGCTCATGGGTTCTGATTTAGATGTCCGTCCGTCCCCGACTTTGGAACGGAACGAAATGGTGGAATTGTCGTGATCCGAGGACGACCGAAACCGCAGAGCGAGATTCTTGTTGGGTCAAGGAATGTGAGTCTTAAGGCACGCAAAGGGCGGTTCTGGAAGGAGGAAAAATCAGCGACTGCTGTACCCTCCTGGCAAAAGCATGCTGAGAGGAGGACAGCACAGCGAGACGGACCCGTGTGCATGTTACCGCGTGTATTTGTATGTGTATAAGATCCGCGCTTTGGGGGAACAAGGCAATACAGGCACGCTGCTACACTACAGAATGCCTCTTGATAAATCTCGACAGCTTTCTGGATGTCTTTCAGGTTTCATATTTATGCTTCTCCCCACCTGTTCCTGCTCTACAACTTTGCGTATGGCTGTGCTGGCATCCAGCAGCCAAGCCTCGTCCCTGACAAAATTATTGAGAGACAAATTGGCCTGCCGAATAGTCGCAAGAATCAACCGAGCATTTCATCGTCTATACATGAGACATTGGACATAAACACGAATTCAAGCGTTTATGTTGTCTCTTTGAACCTAGCTTCTAGGCAATTTATGAATTGAAACATCCCTAAAAGACCCTCGACGATGTGTTTCCGAATTACACGTAATCCCTATTGTAGTTTTGTAACGGCATGGCTTAACTACAACGAGCGGTCTTAGACTATCCGTATCTGGCTTTTTTCACGACCGCTCGCTTTAGGTTGCCCAGTAGGCTGATCGCCCGCCAAGTCTACAGTCAAAGGTCTCATTACTTTTGTCTCGGACGAGCAAGCCTAAGCAACCTTCCAGTTCATACTTCAGTCTCTCGTCACGCAGTGATAGATGTTGATGTATATATAATTTCGAGTTGCATAGAATAGGCATCTAACCAACAATTCTATCTTCTTTGCAACTCATTTTACTGCGACTGGATCTGCCCGAGTGTCAAGAACAATGATTGCCTCCGCCATCTGATGACTTTGTTCCTCTTTCCCATCACCATGTTCTTCTTTCCAGACCTTCTACCAGTGGCCATTCCAGTTCAGTTATTTTGCAGAAATCGGTTTCCATGGGTTATAAAGATTTGGATAAAAAACCTAAGATGGAATCCCCGTTCATGTCTCGCTCTTCCTTTTTGACACCCAAATAACACAGATTATGCCAAATTTCACCGCAAGCCGCAAAATGAATAATGCTAAAGGTGTGAGATACGAAACCCGGACAGTAAAACATGTGCCAACCACATTGGGTTGCCCAAAGTCATCCGAACCCGCTGTTTAGTTAGTTAACACGAAAAAGCCGTGACAATCGAAGGAAAGTCTAAAGCCATATTAATACATAAGATATGTCTGAGAAAAAGGCTGGATGAGTTTCTCATGTACCGCGTCCTTTTCTCCTGCCGAAGCATCTGGCTGAGTGAAAATGAAACCCATGTGGATCATTATGGTCATTTTTCGTCCCGACATTCGATGTCCTGAGCAGCAAGGTCGATGTGGAGAGAGTGTGAGGCGAGGTCGAACCCTTCAAGTCGGCTGGCTTCAATGATTTCGGAGAGAGAGCGTGTGCGTCTATCGAGTTACGCAGAGTTTGAGCTGAAGAGCCTTTCAGCCAAGTGAGTGTAGATCCCTGCTCTTTTCTTCCCAGCCAAAAGGGAAGTCATCTTCGTGGATTTGATTCCCACTGCCGCTCTCTTTCGAGTTTGAAGCCATACGGGGTTCGAAGCCATATATACCAGTCATCCGCGCCCAGTTCTGCTTGTGCTGGTCTCTGCTACAGCAGAGCTGGTTGTCGAATTCTTGCGCACGATCGTTCGAGAGAAAGGATGGCGAATGGAGAGGATTCATACGGGTCCCCTTATCCCTGGATTCTCATAGAATCACACAGCACCCGCTTCCTTCCTTCTTCTCAAACGTTAGCAGCGCCGCTCGCGTGGCTGCCTCGAATACGTCGTCAACACCTTCTCCGGTAAGACTGGAACATTCGAGGTACTTTCGAGCGCCAATCTCCTTTGCTATCCTCTGGCCTTCGTCCTCCATCACGAATCGTTGGGATCGCTTTCGCATTTCTTCGATGGCAACAGGATCTCCCCTGAGATCCTTCTTGAGACCCACCAAAATGATGGGAACATTGGGACATCTTTCATTGGCCTCAGTAACCCACTGTGAGAGGTCCTGGTTAGTAGTCTGATTTGATGATTTGCTGAGACGATGTGTCGCTCGAACCACCCACCTTGTGTTTAACGTTGTCCAAAGAATCTGGCGTGTCGACAGAAAACCCTATTAGAATGACATGCGCCTTTGAGTATGCTAGTGGTCGTAATCGCTCATAGTCTTCTTGTCCGGCTGTGTCCCATAGCGCTAGCTGAACCGACTTGCCATCTACTCGGCAGTCGGTAACGTAATTCTCGAACACGGTGGGGATCTATTGAATATTGTATTTGGTTAGCACGCCGCGAACATGGACAGCGAGTGTTAGGACGAGCGTGTTGGAGGCTGTTCATGTAATATGCTCAAGAGCACATGAAGCATTGGGCACGGGGACGCCGTAGGCCCGTGCCGCCATATGGTTTCACCGGCGGCTTTAACAAGTACTCACATATGTCTGTTCCCGCGCAGATACACGTTAGCCATTGATTCAAAGGTACGGATAACAGGAGGGCATATGCGTATGCGGGATCGGATGCGATAACTTACGGCTGGGAAAAAACCCAAAGTGAAGACGCTCAGTAGACTGGTTTTTCCGCAAGCACCGTCGCCGATAATGACGAGTTTCCTATATCATATCATACAGAGGATTAGCGTCTGCAGATTGGCGAGGCAACCAGTTGCTAGTGTGTGTCTGTTCTGGAGGCTGGTGCAGCACAACGGCGGGGAAGGGGTTTGGTGTTCCACTTCGGTCACTCGAAGAGCTCTGGGTCGGACTGATTCGGCCCCGTACTTCTCCATCATTTCCCGAATCGCAAAGCCCAAGCAGGACAGGTGCTAGCTTACCTGCGGATGACATTCTGAGGGCTGCCTGATGCCATTTTGGGTAATGGCTGTGAATATCCTGAGCCTTGTGTTTGTCCAAACCAAGCTCACTTCGCCTGAGAGGACCTCGAGCCCCTTGGGTCTCTGCGCTGTCGAACGGTGTGTGGTAGGCGATGCTCTTGGGTTATTCAATTGCGAATTGCTATCGATGAAGATCTATCGGATATTGCGTTTCGGGATTGCAGTCGTCGCCGTTGCAACTGTACACACAGTTGGGGGTTGGTTGAGAGTATGTCGGATAGAGAGGTACGAGAAGATGCGTTAGAGGGGCGGTCAACCTGGAGGTACCAGCAGGCTTGCGAAAGGCCAAGCGGCAGACGAGCGATGCGATCGATAGAGTAGTAGAGCGCGTGCGTTGGATTGCGTTGACGGAAGAATTGGACGAACAGGTGGAATGAAGCGAGGAGTAGTAATTAGAGACGAGGAGAGAAAGGTGGAAAAGCTCAGAAAAAAAAAAAAAGTTGATGGTTGGGTGTGAGGATGAATAGGGACAGGACTTGAACTGGAAATGGACCTGGAACTGCAGTGGAAGTGGTAGTTGCGCGCAACAGCTAGCGGAGCGGTTGGACAGTGACCGCGACCAGCAGTGTCAGGGCAGTGCTCGTTCGTTGGTAACCCGGGTGATAAGGTAGTAGGTTGGTAAGCAGCAGTAGACCGAGTACCGTGCCAGCAAGCAGGTCGTGGACTGAACCAAGTGAGGAGTCGGCAACCTGTACGGAACAGGAGAAGTGGAATTGAGCGTAGACTGGACTGTGCCTGCCTGGAATCCTGGACTTGGACTTGTGGTGGTGGTTTCGCGGGAAATTTTGAGGGGAAAACAACGGTTGATAGTTGCTGATCAAGGACGGGGGGCGCTTCTCGCTTTGGAGGAGTTCCGCAATTGCATTTGGGATTGATCTGAAAAGGAAACTGCCCCTGCCTTGATGGGATGAATTACGGCGGCTGACATAAACATCCTGGCAGTGAGGCTTCGAAACGCCGGACTCCCAGAGGTAACGGTGTAGGCAAGTGCGTGTGTTGTAGGTACAGTACTACGTACGTAGTACCTGGTCCAGGCTCTGGGCTCCACCCGACTCTCTCTCTCACACACTCAGTCTTCAGTGTTCAGTCACTGTTCACGATCCATGTCCCGACCATCGAAGTGCCGACAATCCCAGGACCATAGGTATGGACAGTGAGATGAACCAAACTGAAAGGTACCTACTACAGCCTTCGCCTTTTTCTTTACACCCACCCACTACAGCAGCGACGAACACAGTCGAAACTACAGTTACCGACAGGCTTGTCAAGTGGAAAGCTCGTCTTCGGCCGGCCTGGTTTGCGTCAAGATTGGTGTTGGTTAGATCCCTGTCGCCGCGACGGGGACATTTGGAGACATTTGGAGACACACAAATCCACGATTCCCAGGCACGGTACATCAGATTGTCCAATGTAGCGATGCTTGGTGTGTTGCCGCTACTACTAACTCTAGCGATCCAGGGCCCCCTGATTGCTGTTCTTGGTTCCCTTTTCCGGATGACAGCGACAGCCCTTCCTAGCAACGAACAGCCAAACTCGGGCAGGATGTGGACGTGTAGGATCTGTCCTGAGTTGTCTGTTGCACCAAGTCCTACCGTCGTCCTACCCTCCTTCACCTCCAGCAACCTCCCACATTGGGACATTTCCCAAGTCTGCGCAGTCTTCTCTGCCTCTCACGAGACTCTCTCATGGTGTGATGAAACGTCACTCTTTTTCCCTTTGCGGGATGCTGGCAAGATACAAAAAAAGAGCGGTCCTACCTCGTGTTGACGGGTGGGCCGCTTCCACTTCTAGCTTGTACTTGCCATGACAGCCATAAACGGTCGCGCGCTGCTCGAATGTCAAGCATGTCAGGGCGCAACGATCGTTTCTGATAGGTTATTGCAGCGCTGAAGCTTGGGCGATACCAAGGCTGTGCACTAATTAACGCTTCGGAAAACGACCCCCCCCTGAGGCTCGGGGCTGAGGCGATCCGCACGCAAGCCGCTTACTGCCCACTATGTACCCACTCTCTCCGGAGCCCAGCATCGAGCATCCAACGTGAAGGTTCCCCAAAACGACATTTCCCGGCACTTTATGGCCAGTCAAGGTCAACTTACTTTCCGGGGTAAGGGAATTTGTTCTTCAGGGTTCCTGGTCAAGTGTTCCCTTCCGGGCAAGAAGTCCGTTCGAAGAGCTCAAGTTTCCCGCCGTGTTTATGCTTCAGTCCCTTTTGCTCACAAGATCTCGAATCATGGGTTACGGTAACCAGACAAAATGACGGCCAGCCCGATTGTATGAGTTTACGAGGTAGGAGACACGTTCTATCACTTGCAGCATCTCCAGGCTTGTGCCAGACTGAAAATCCTCACCTCTCTGACATCAGTTTGGAACCATGTCTTGCTTTTGATGAGCAAAGCCAATTACCCTCTAGCTCGATCCGCTTCACTCCAAACTCTGCGCCATTTCAGCGTTGAGCATTTCGACATTACCAAACCACAAGACAGAAAGCTTTTCGTCCACATCGTCGTCGCTATCAAAGATACAGCAAATATTTCAGGGGTAAGTAAACAAACCAAGTAAAATGACCCTAACCCTGGTTCTTGGCAGACATGATACCACCTTCTGTTTGGCAATGACAGCTTGAACGCGGCCTCATCCCTACCTAACAAAGAAGGTGGCATTTTTTCGGGTACTACAAGGGCGATCAGCGGAATTCAAGGTGACGGCTTTCTTGTCATCGGCGAGGCGGCCTGTCGACACGTTTGGGAGGTTCGAGTCACGGCGCCCACGGGCTTTGACTCTTCCCGGGCTGTTATGCGTGGGAAACAGGCACGCCTTTGGAAACAAAACCTACTGGTTGTCTAAGACGACTGAAGATGGGATTGAAGGATCTTGATGACAGCTTTACGGTACACCAACCCGCAAGAGAGTCATGCTTCGTTGTTAGTGCAACCCGTCTAGCAGCGAATCTGGAAAAGAACACATCTCTCCAAAGGCAACCTGCTGTTCATTCTGCCACTAAAGATTTTGGGGGATGCATCGACGTTTGGTTCCTCTGTGTCGCTTAGGATTGGGGCCAAAGATAACGTATAGCATAGTGGAAACTGAGATAGAAAGAGCGTCTCATATATGCTTGCATAACAATGTTGCCATTACCAATCCGTTGGCCAAGAGGGACGTGACTACAACCGACTTGGCTAGAAACATCTTGTACCAGCACTGGATTGTACACACGAATAATAAATCCAAATATTGCACCCTAAGCAGCGGCCGTCACGAAAACGTTCTACTTGTAAGTACCGTAGTTGTGCAACTGCCTCAAGTGGTACGTAGGGGTACAATCTGGAAGTTACAGCTGTCTTATCGATAAGACTGTCGCTTGGCGCAATGAGTGGAAACGATGAATTCGAGGATCAGAGCGTCTGTCATTTGGCGAGCATCATCCGTCAGGGGCATGATGCTTCGCTGACAGCACGTGATGGTCAGCCTCGCTGTGGCTCACCAATGAAAATCTGTGGGGTGCGTTCTTCAGTTCCTCTCGCTGTGTGGAGATTTGAGGCTACCCGACCCAGCTTCGAAGGCAACGAAAGACGCGACGCAGCAGGGAAGCGGCATCTGAAAACATCCGAACAGCACACTGGAGCAGCGGCCGAAGGAGCCACATTCGCGCTGTGAGGGGAAGGTGGAAGGCTTGCCGACCCTGCCCGCTCTGCTCGCCCAATCCACTTCATGCATCATTTCAGTTGCCGGTGCCGCGTTCCACTTCACAGTTCCAATCGCATCGTCTCCACGGCAGGCCTGGTAGCTGCTCGTTGCTTGTTGCTGTTCTACCCTTCAACCCGCTGCTTCTATCTCCTCCAGTCTCCAGCTTGTTCATGATCTTGACAGACGAGGCTGTTGTTCTTTCTCCTGGCACCCGGATTAGAGGTACCCTATCGTGACGCCCTGCCGGATCTTTTTTTCATTCAAAGCGCGCCTTCTACTCCTTGTAGCGGGCTGCCCTTTCGTTAATTAATCCCGTTACCTCTCTTACGTGAGTTTCGCCTGGTCCCCAAGTCGCTGATCTTTCAGATCGCATTTTACTACCTACCTACTACTTCTCTACCTACCTATGCACCATCTGCACCAATTCGTGCTCCCTCTTTCCCACCATCGATATCACTCGCGAGTCTCCCTTTCCGCCTTTCCCGGCCAAGATAGCGACAGCGAGGTACATCATCATCGCTACTCAAGCTAGCGGTGGTACATCAACCCCTCCCAGCCGCCTAGTCACACCAACCAGTTCTCTCTGCCTCGAGCTCAAACCAGGACTCGCTTTTACATTCCATTCTTTTCCAACCACCCGCCACGACAGTGACAACGCCAAACCGCCGTTGCTCTATTCTCGCGAGCTACGTGCTTGGCTTCACGTCTTCATACACTGCATATTATTCCACTCCGTCATCTCGTTACCCACCCGATTATCCGATCTGCGGCGCCGTAGCCCAACCGCCTCACATCTCTCTCAGCTTGGAGCTTACTTTGTCCTCCTTTTAGTTCTCGGCCGGACCCTTGCCCCTCCGACACCGTCGCACGGAATCGCATGTGCCCGATCCTCGAATCTGCTCGCGTCGTTCATTCTTGATACCAAAGTCAAACCATGAAGGGCAACAGTCGTCACCCTTCGGTGCCACCGCCGCCCTTGGCCCCGCAGTCGCCCACCTCCAAGGCCACGGCAAAATACACAAACAAAGATGGGTCCAAGTTCATCACGGTTCCCAAGGGGTCAACCCCAGCCGACTCGGCCCAGCTGTCCCCGACGATCACCACCGCTGCGAATGCTGCTCCCGGTCCACAATCGGCATCTACCTCGCATACACAAGGCCATGGGTTAGGTCAGGCGGAGGGACAGGTGCAACCTGTCAATAAGAAAAAAGCAAAGCGGCGTCAAAAGGCTGCGGCAAAGGCGGCTGCCACGCAAGGCATAGCTAACCCAGCACCCTCGAATGGCTTTCCGAGCCCTTCTCCGTCGCACGCGCAGCAATCTACAGAGGCCGATCACGACGACAGCCACGATGAGCATCTGGAAGAGTTCAATAATCGCAGAGATTCGCGAGCATCGAATATCCACGAGAATGGCTTTGCGCAAGGGGCGACTACAAGTTCTAAAAAGTCCAAGAAAAAGAAGAAAAAGAGCCATGCTGGTCAAAATGCGGCTGAACTGCCAAACAGTCCTCAGCATGACACCTATGTCCCTGCGCCCCAATTGTCCCAACATCCGCGCCCGGGGATTTCAAAGGAAAAGATTTGGAACACCAGCTCTCAGGAGGAAAGGGAGCGGATCAAAGAATTCTGGCTGGGTTTGAGCGAGACAGAACGCAAGGAGCTGGTTAGGGTTGAGAAGGATGCTGTGCTCAAGAAGATGAAGGAGCAGCAGAAGCACACATGCAGTTGCACTGTGTGTGGGAGGAAGCGGACGGCCATCGAAGAGGAGCTGGAGGGCCTTTACGATGCTTACTACGAGGAATTGGAACAGTACGCAAACCATCCCAATCAGGGCGAAGCGCCTCCGATGTTGGGGCGACGCCCCTCGTTCGGCTCCATGACAGGTATGCGCCCGCGTGGCCTCCCGACAAGCTATTCAAGTCACCATCAGCCCTCACATGCGCAAATCGTCGACCATGGTGCCGAAGAAGATGACGAGGAGGAAGAGGTTGAGGAAGAGTACAGCGAGGATGAGCAGGACGAGGATGACTTTAGTGATGATGAGCCTTCAGAAGAACTGCACCGATCCGACTACCCGGCAGACTTTTTTAATTTCGGAAATAGCCTGACTGTGCAGGGTAGGGACAGATTCCCCATTCTTCCGTCTTTTCTACAGAGTATTCCCTCTCCGGGAACTAGCAATAACGCTTATGGCTCATCTTCTTTAGGCGGGATCCTAACCGTTGCCGACGACCTGCTGAAGAATGACGGCAAAAAGTTCATCGAAATGATGGAGCAACTCGCCGAGCGACGCATGGCTCGCGAGGAGGATGCGAGGGACCAGTTCGGTAGCCCCTTTTCTCACTCCACCGGCGACCGCAATGCCCACTATCACCCCCCGGCCGATGATGAGGTAGACGACGAAGAATACGACGAGGATTACGATGATGACGAGGAGGAAGAGTACGACAGTCAAGATGAAGAGGTATGGGTTCTACGTGTTGCACCGTTTGGGGGAGTGTTGAGACATTAATCTGTTATCTAGGAAACCATGACCGAGGAGCAGCGTATGGAAGAAGGCCGCCGGATGTTTCAGATTTTTGCCGCCAGGATGTTCGAGCAGCGGGTACTTACTGCGTACCGTGAAAAGGTGGCTAGGGAACGGCAAAACATGCTGCTCGAGGAACTAGCCGACGAGAAAAGACGAAGCGAAGAACGCCTGGTCAAAAAGCAGAAGGAAGCCCAAAAGAAGAAGGAACGGCAGGCGAGGAAAAAAGAGCTTCAGGCTGAAGAGAAGGCACGCCGTGAAGAGGAAAAGATGGCTGAGGAGAAAGCGAAGAAGGCCGAGGAGGACCGGCAAAAAGAACAGAGAAGGCAAAGAGAAGAGGAAAAGAGGAAACAGAAAGAGGCTCAAAAGAAGGCGGAGGAAGAGGAACGAAGGCGTAAGGAAGCTGAACGCCAACGACGCAATCATGAGCGGGAGGAGAACGAGCGCAAAGCGCGAGAGCTTAAGGAGCGGGAGAAGAAAGCACGCGAAGAAGCGCGTCTTAAAGAGAAGGAGGCCCGTGAACAAAAGGAACGTGAGGCAAAGGAACAAAAAGAGCTTAAGGAGCGCGAGAAGAGGGAAAGGGAGGCCAAAGCCAAGGCGGAGATGGAGGCCGCGAAGGCGGTCAAGGATAAGTCAAAGCAGGAAGACCGAGCAGCGCAGAAGGCTGCGGCTCTCGCAACCACCGCGCCTGTGCCCATCACTCTGCCCAAGAGGCCTGCTCAGCCGATCCAGACTTCTGTGCCGGCTGCAGTACCAGCCTTACCGCAACAACCTGCAGCATATGCCTCGCCTGTCATTCCCGTCGCCACCCCGGCGTTTCCAAAGGTGCCAGCCCCCGCTCAGAGTCGTCAAATACATCAGCAAGAGAGTGTCACAACTTCTTCAGGACCAACATCTCAGCCGGGATCAGCCGCTAGCCAAAATCCTTCTCCGCACACATTAACACCAATACTCACAAGTCCTGGTCCCATGAAACCACTCAGCAAGTCCGGGGTTGCTGTGAGCGGGACACAAAGCAGTGGGGTACATTTACCGTCCCCCGCCCCTTCAACGACCGTCAACGCGGGCTCCAAACCACTTCAATCCCAGGCAAATCCCTTTGGCGGCCCCTCGATGAACATGCCATTCCAGCCAACTCCTCAGCCCCCGCCTGGTTTCAGCAACCACATGCAACCCCAATATCCTCCTTTCTACAACCCTGCCAACAGCTATAACAGAGTGGCACCGGGGATGATGGCGGCGCCACCGGGTTTTTCTGCGCCATTAGGCGGGCGGGCAATGTCGATGCATTCACCTGGATTCCCCGGGCCCCTGGATTCACCAGTGTCAAGCTTTGCAGGCTTGCCAGCTGGATTGAGCTCACTGCTAGGCAAAGATAACGTGCCGTCCCACACTCGTCAGGGTTCCGGTAGCTTCGAAATCGGGCCTGTCGGCTCTTCAAGTCAGCCTATCAGCCGGCCGACGCCCATAGGAAGACCGGCGAGCGTGGTCCATGGCCAGCGCCGATCACCCGAGTTCTCGACTAACGGAACCGATCAGGCTGAACAAGAAGTACATCTCGGAAGCAGTGCCCTGCTCGAGCCTGATGACACTCAGCAGGATTTTCCTGCCCGGTCTCATTTTGGTCTGCTTGGAACGTCTGCGCCCGGAGTTCGATCTGCACCTGGATTCGGCGGGGGACCGTTTGGGATGGAAACCGGTTTTTCACTGCCACACCAGAACAGCCCGTGGAATCCGGTACCTCCACTTCAACACAACCCATTCGTACCACCACCTCCGGGGTTCCCGTCATCGTCACATCACGGGCCATGGAGCCAGGCGGCACCGCCAGGCATCATGGGGCGAAATCCATCCATCGTGGAGCGTAGTGCCCCGTGGTCTGTGACACTTCGTAAGTCACTCTGCGCTGTATGCGAGGATCTCGGTGCTGGCGGTAGTTCGAGTTACGATGGGTTCATCCCGTTGGGGGAAATTATGGCCCATATGAAGCAGTTTACAGTGAACGAGAAAGAAGTCCTTGATATATGCGATACGGAAGGAAACCCATCCAATGGCGGTGGGAGTTTTATTGTGCGGGACCCATTGTCGCCAAGTGGAAGCCCGCTCATTCGCTATGTTCCGGACGATGACGCTTCACGAGCTCCATACGGCCCTATCAAACATCCCGGAGATATCGGCAGCCCGATCGTCGGTTCAGGTTCATTTCATGTCGGATCATAGGAAGATAAAACATCGCATTCGGCCGGGCAAGGAGAGCTACGGCAGCCGCGCGGGACAACAGGCACTGATCAGAGTGCAATTCGCCAGACATGTTTGCAAAGAACTTGGGATGCGCAAGGGCGAACACAGACGAAGCCGGATGTTGAAGGAGTGCGAAACCATGTACGGTCTTTGGGGGACAATATAGACCAACGCAGTACAGGCATGACTCTAGGCCCCGATCCAGCACGCCTAAACAACCAGTCCGATGGTGATCAGTCTTGGCGCCGATTATCGCGTTCAGAATCGGTTACAGGTGCCGGGTTTTCAGCTAGTCCCCAATTTGGCAACAGTAGGGAACCCTCGTCGCGAACCATTACGCCTGTGGTTCAAGGACAGAACAATCGAAACCAAGTTTTCTTTGGCAGAAATCAGGGCCGCTCGCCGTCTACTACTTCCCAAATCGCTAGCGGTTGGCAACCACAATCAAGTACAGCTGTGGCTCAAGGTCAGGATAGCCCAGATAGTTTTGCGTTTGGCAGAAATCAGGGCCGATCTTCCTCGGTATCAACTACGCCTGTGGCGCAGAGACAGGACAATGCAGATGCTTTCCGGTTTGGTAGAACACGTACAGCTGTTGGGCAAGGAAATCCAGGTGATAGTTCGGTTGGCCGTAGCGCAAGCAATCAGCAAGGCCAACGGAAGGACCCGGAACGAAAAACGTGGGCGTGGTGATGAAGACCGATGGGAAGAAGGTTTTGACTTGGCTGTGTATGGGTACGGGTGTAGGTGAATCAGCCGCGTTATATGGATGGGTAATGAGGATTATGAAGGGCGGCTAGTGTTGGACGGCTTGTAAGCACCATGTGCATTCGAAGTAAGCATTATCTCTTATTCGTTGTCGGATTTCCAAGGAGGAAGCGAAGTATTCATCAGACAACAATGATGCGAGGGGAGAACGGACATGTTCTTCTTGTCCTCGGTACTGGCTTGTTATTAGAGGAGGAGAACGCCGATGAGGCTCATACCCAATGTTCTCCCGTGGTTGTCGTTTGTTTCTCTTTATTTTTTGTTCAGCAGCATATTGAACATGGAAGCGGAATAGTAGCTACTTAGGCAGGCTGTCTACTGTACAATTCAAAGCAAGGAGATATTTGCTGGCGCTGAAAGGTTGAAACTCGATACACTTCTTCCATGTAGTATGCCAGTGTTCAGGTTGGTGGTGGATGGTCCGGCTCAGCCACTCCTTTGTGATAAAATGATTCGCTCCCCTTTCCCGTTGTGTCCCCAGTGGCGCTGGCTGATTGGGCAAGGATGGAATAAGTCCAGACTGTTCGTTCGTGGAGCCTTTGATATTCAGAAGTTTTCGCCGTCCTTGATCACCAAAATCCATCTTTTTGCTCATGCCCTAGGTCATTCTGATCATGAACCCCCGATGATGAATATCAACACTGTGAGCAAGAATAGTACTACCTACAGTATGTGTAGTGAATACTGGAAGAAACGGAAAGCTAAAAACGGAGCACAAGGCTAGGCAAAACTGAAGTCAAAAGGGGACCATGTGGATTCACGCTGTTCTTTTGATTGGACGACGCATCTGAGACCGTGCAGTGCTCCCCATGTGGGGACCTTCAGCTCGTATGCCAAGCCTCTTTTCAATTTCGCTGGGAGCAAAGGCGAGAAGGGAGAAAGAGAGGGATCCCTGTCCAAAACCCCAAATCTGGGTCTGGGGCTGGCAGGATTATTACTGTCCTATGTATAGACAAGCAGCCAAGTATCGTTGCGGTTGCTTCTTTGAGATAGTGCGAGAACCGTACGGGCGGATGGGCGGTAAAGAGCCTTGAGGTTGTCGGATGCGCGAGGATGCCATCGTGAAAGTGTGTTTGTTAGTGTTTGAGGCTACTTACAGGGGCTGATTTTACCTGGGGGTTGTGGTCCTGTCAAGCGGTATGTAGTGGGAATATCGATGCCCACTGGGGAGATCGCTGTCAAGCAATGTTTGGTCGGTTCTTTCGGGGTCTCTGGGTCCCGTCGTCGAGTCGAGAACCGGGAGGCAAGGGGAGGGGGAAAAAAAAGGAGCGAAAAGGAGGCGGTCGCTCTGGAATTGCAGGGGTTCGTTCGCTCAAACATGTTGGAGCTGACCGGGCTTTTTCCATTTCTCAGACACACGCCGCCGTCTGCTACCATTTCTCTCCTGCTTCCATTCCTGATCCACCAACATCAATACCGTATTCTTTGCGACTCATCTCAGGAGGGGAGAGACGGCGACAGCTTCACTTTGTTGTGTCGTTGTTGACAGTCTTCAGCATCTACCTAACTCCACTGATCCCTACGACATCCCGTCTGCCTGCAACGTGCCGATCGATCCCTGGGCCAACGGGCATCACCCCCCCAAACACCTGCAAAACCTGGGACGACGAACCACCAGTCAGCCCTTCCGATCTCCAAAAACTCGTCAACCTCGCACAGCCTACTGGGATCACCAAACCTCGTGTGTTTCGGGCGCACAACCAAGCAATCACCAGATTCATTCAGGAACAGGAAAGCCGACCTGAAGATCCCGCCTTCAGCTTTCCAGTTGCCAGCTCCACCGCCACTGCTGTTCGAGAGCACTTGGAAGCAATCAAGCTACGGCTCGATCCGACCCGACCGACGACCGCCCGTCCGCCTGCCAAGTCGAGTAACCAGCTGAGCCTGTGACGGGAACAAGAAGAAAAATGGCGGCAACAACAAAACACTCGTCCCTCGCCGCCTTGGCTTCCCTCTCCCTCCTTCTCTTCTCTCCGGTTTCTGTCTCGGGACAGCAAGTTCCTGGTCTAGAATGCCTGCACATGCGCAGCCACGAGCTGGCCGTCATGGCCGCCTGCGGTGATGAGGGCGCTCTCAACCACTACTTCTCCACGTTCCCCACCACCTTGTCGTCTGGCGACCCCGACTATCTCAAGACCCTGACGAAATGCTACATCGATTCCGGCTGCAACGAGGACGAGACCCCCGCGCAGATCGCCGCCGCCGCCAAGCGCTGCTCCGGAGGGCCCGCCGCCCACCCCCATCATCAGCTGGGCTCTCGCTCCGAGAAGGGTGCCTTCTACAACCACCGCCTGCGCATTCCCGTCGTTCCCGCCAAGCCAGCGTCCATCGCCGTCGCCCGCGCCGCCGTCACTGATGCGCCCGTCGTTGAGCCCGATGTCGCCCTCATGAAGACCAAGATCACCGCCCCAGCCATCCTGCCCCGCGCCGATGAGACGACCGAAACCCGTGCCGTCGCCGGCACCGAGCGGCCCTCGTCGCCCTTGATCTGCCTGACCAAGTCCGACAAGTCGATCCAGTCATGCCCGACCCAATCTACCGGCACCGCCGCGGGCAAGTTGCTGCCCTGCTTCGAGACCTCGGTGCCCGTCGACGTGTGCGTCGAGGGCCTGATCTGCCAAAACGCGAGCGGCCAGGGCATCAGCTGCATGTACAAGCAGTCCGGTCTTGAAACGGCCGGCATCGTCATGGCCATCTACTTTGCCGCCACCATCGGTTTGGCTGTCTGCGGCCTGTGCTTCTTCTGCTGCCGCGAGCGCCGCACCATGAAGAAGCTCGAGCGCGCGGCCGAGGCGGCCAAGATTGCGAAGGAGGCCAAGTCTAGCGCCATGGCTGCTAAGAAGCGCACTGCTACCGCCCCCGCCCTCGACCAGCATCAGCAGGAGCAGGAGCACATGTTGGAGCAGCCGCTGATGGGCGGTAACGGGGGCTACATGGGTGGTGGTGGATATCAGGGTGTCCCCCTGAACAACGAGTATGATGATGTCCCGGCCCCGCCGCCGCATATGGCTGATACGGGATATGGTGGTGCGGCGGGAGTTACGGGCGGAGCGCCCAACCCGTTCTCGGATCATAATGAGGGACACCCTGCCTTGAGGTGATCAGTCCATTAGGAGCTTGTGAGAGTTTGAATGTTGGGGTTGTTGGATGAAAGCAAATGTTTTGGTCATCTACTGTTGGACAAGTCAGGCTGCTGTGATTGGTCTACTGTTGGAGTCGGTGTTGGAATGGACAAAGAGGGGGTGGTTGATTGGAAGACAAAGGTGCCTTTTTTGCAAAGCCACGCTGTTGGCGGCGACTGGGTACGGGTAGTGAATGTGTTGCATTGTCTGGTGTAGGTAGTAATGGATCAAGAACGAATGGACAGGACAAGGGGGTTGTGGCGTTCTTACAGGTCCGGCGGACTTTCGATTTTCCATCTCAAGGAAGCGCCGCCACCGAGCGGAAGCATGGGCTGCTGTCTCGTGGAAAATATCATTCGTCACTTTAGGCATGCTTAAACTTTCATGATCCTGAAAAGCTTGGTGTTGCAGTTCTCGGGCCATTTGCTTCGTAATGGGCACATTGGAACGTGAACGTGTTCTGGTGATCCGGCGTATCTGATCGGCGCAAGTATCGGTAGTTTGGGTACTACTGTATCTGGTTGTCGTGGATGATCCGATTCTCGCATCATTTCCACTAACGGAAATGCCGGTGAAGAGCCTCCATCGATGCATGCATGGACTGCAGAGTGCGTTGCATCTATTTTCTTTACCGCTCCCAACTGGAGTACATGCTTTTGTACTTGGGGTCTACATAGCCACGCCACCGGTCCCATCATCGTTGCCTCGGGCATAGAAATGGCAGCAGAAACACTGTTATAAAACATGGCTTATGATGCGCCGAAGCTACACAACTCGGGGCAACCAACCCGACTGTGCAAGTTAATTGGAAGCTGGGAAGAACATTTCCTGGAAATGAAACACCAGTGAGCTGCACCTCATTCATTCGTTGGTGTTCCGAGCATTGGGATGCAGTGCATATACGCGGGAACCAAAAATATGCGGGATCAACAGTGCACCTGTAGCCCATTTGGTAAGAGAAGAAATACCCTGACAAAACATACAAATGTGCGAAACGAAGCATTACTTATTGTATTTTGAGATACGGGATTCATAACAAGAACTGAAGCTTTGGTTGGCGAGATATCGACGAGTGTCTATGGAGTTGTTGTGGGTCATGAATGCATACTACAATGCTTGCGCTCCCGCCGCCCCCGTGTCTCGAAGAAAGAATCGAGAGGACGATGATAAGATACCACCCATAACAACAGTTCAGGGTCCGCACATTCATTTTGTTACAAGATCCCGCTCGCATTACATCCGCGGGACCGAGAAGAATTTTCATGGTACCCGAAAAGCCGTTTCCTTCGTTGTCTTGTTTTCTCAGCCCCGTCTCCTGAACTGCTCCAGTTCCACTATCTATCCCCTTCTCCTTCCCTACATACCCCCACTCATGTTTCCCCAAGATACTAGCCATTTCACAGCATTGCACCTGCTAAGTCTTCCATCTCCATTCCCTCATTTACCCAACTTTTACTCCAACCACTGCACCCCAAATCGATCCCTTCCCTCCTCAAGCAAGCGTAAAGGAAGCCGGCCCCGTATACACGGCACTAGCCCCGCCCGTACCCGTACCCGCACCCTGCCAATCCAAAAACAGAGGACTCAAGTAATCCAAATTGACCGTGGTGCCCACGACATGCGTATCGCTCAGCAGCACGCGCACCTGGTTGACGGCGCTGACGACGTTGAAGCGCAGTATGAGCTTGGGGTCGGTAGTTGACGTCCACGCGCCGCTGTTGGCGGGCAAGGTGGTGCCAGGTGTGAAGTGCGTGAATGTTGCGAGGGCGTTTTCCGGGTTGACGGTGATGGTGGCGTGGTAGCTTGGTTGGTTAGTGGGTTGTTTGTTGGATGGGAGGAGGAAGGCTATGTGGGAAAGGGGGAGAGGAAGGGGCGAGAGGAATGGGGCAAGGGAGGGAGAAGAAGGAGGGGGGAAAAAAACATACTTGATATGGGTTGCGTTGCGAGTGGCAGAGAAGCCGGTGACTGTGGCCGAAGTGGCATGCTGGGCTAGGGCTGGAGTCGCGCTGGCGAAGAGAGCGGCGAGGCCGGCGAGGGTAGTGGTGAACTTCAGTGTGCTACTGGGGTTATGTTTTTGATGTTCTGGATCTGGTAATTTTTTTTTTTTTTTTTTTTTTTTTTTTTTTTTTTTTTTTTTTGGTAGCCTCGATGATTTGATTGTTGGGCTGTGCTGTATGATCGCATAGTCTCTTCTTGTCAAGCATGGGGAGCTCGGCTACTTATACTTTTTCTTCTTCCAATTCCTTCTTCGCATCCCACTTCACGTGGAGTTCGGTTCTCGACAGCACTCGGTTTCATTACGTTAACAATGTTCTAGATGCCGTCACCGCTGTCGTCGACTCGAACTTCATCCAAACCATGTTTAAGCACGCTCATAATGTCCAATGTGTACGTAACGAAATAATATATCCTCTCATGTGAATCGCTTTTGTGTGATGAAGTAGTTCATCATATCGAAAACAATTGGACATTAACCTGAATCTCAGGTTACCAAATCCTCGAGTTTCTGGTTGAGTACAATGATTTGACGCCTCCTGGGATCATGATGCTTATTCTGGCATAATGAGTCCGTATGCGGCGGACAGCCCTGTGAGGTATCGTCCTTCTAAGGATTTCCCATTTCGACTACGCCTCTCAAAGACGACGCTGGCGATATCTTGCCAAGGTTAGTATATGAGTAATGCAAACCACAGAGTTAACTAGTGTATACCTTCCTTTCTCATTGAGCTTCTCTTTTTTTGCGGGTCTGGAAAGATGGCAGTAGGAGGCGTGGATGATATTAGCCAGGAGAGTCCCGTTGGATAAGTGATACTCTGATGTCTTTTCTGGAAGAAAAAATAGTTATTGTATCGATGCTGTCTCATCCCCGTTAGATAATCCATCGTTCGATATTGTCTGGATTGGTTACACAGCGTTCCCACGATAACACTCAGTGGATGAAAAGGGGAATCAAGAAATCGTCGTCGTCGCAAGTCTACCCCGGTTTCCTGAAAGTTTGGTACTCAGTAGACATTAGATTACCCCAAACCACACTACGACACTGGGATTGAATTGTCCGAAGAGGCTGATGCTCGGATTCTTGCCTTCTCACCTAGATTGTGGGGGTGCCCCCAAGTTGTGCATACCTCTACAAACACAAACAGAAAACGTTGTTCTAGACTTTTCCTGATTCTTCAGATTGCGTCCTGCCCTCTCCGCCCAGGAAAAAAAGAGGCCGGTAGTGATAGTGATGAAGCTCCTAGTACCCCAGAATTATGCGAGAATGTCTTTCAGCCGTCAAGGCAATATTTGCCGCTATGGTACTTGGCGGGTATGCATGTGCCCTTGTTGAAGCTTTTCGTGGAGTTCTGACACATCATTATTTGGTCTATTTGGTGAGACCTGAGGTATTTGATTTGTATATCCGCATTTGGCAAGTTGCTTGCCCATGCAATCGAGTATGCCAGGGCCCGATTTACAATGACAATGATACAGTTCACCCTGACTGTCTATCTAGCTAGTCGCCCCCCTTTGGGCACGCAGACCCTTTAGAATCAAAGCCGGGAGGAAACAACGTATTTTCCGGATGTAGAACCTCCAGCTTCATCATCGCCGCACATCAAATACTAGCGCGGACCTACCTACTTACCGTCACCTGCCCTCACCGGCATTCTGTCTCACACCAAAAAGAACCCATTTACCCGCACCACTCAGTCGCTGGCCGCAAATTCGAAGCATTCCAATGTAGGGATTGCCCTTCCGTGTTATGAAGTTGTGGGGTTGAGAGCTCTGGGTTGGTCTCTCCTTCCAAGTATAAGAAGGCGGTCTTCTCCCTCCCCCCTCCCTCTTTCCTCCTCTCTCCTCTTTTCTCCGTTCTTGTTGCCGTCGATATTTCTATTACCCTACTCTCATCATGCAACACCCACCATGTCTACCACTGAGGCTTCCAGCCCTACACACGGCGATTCCGACGCTGCATTCGACGCTGGAACTATCATTAGGCCCTATTAACTTCGAACGTTATCGGCTGCGGCGAGATCTATGCATTCTTAGAATCAGCTTTAACTTAAGTTAGCTGAGTCTCTCATTCCGTTCTGATTAAGGCAAGGAAAGGAAAGATCGAGGATAGCATTGACTGGCAGGGAAGGCAGAGAGGATCTTATTCGTTACTGCCGTGTGTAAGACTTGTTGAAACAAGAAAAGAACAACTGCCGGTCAACTTGCGATCTCCTGAAGACTGGAAATTGAAAACAAGCATGGGTGGGAATGATGTCGAAAATAACAGGACTCGAGTGTACCACATGAGCCTTGTGGCTAGCAACGAAAGATGCTCCGGTCATAACATGCATCAAAGGTATGCATCGGACGAAGATCACCGAACAAAGAAACAAATGCTTTGTAGACTAGTACTGTATAACCTCGACTATCCCCTGTGAGCGACGGACATATGGCTGAAATTTGGCAGAATTATGCTCTGTGATCACGCAAACGCCAGCCAACGGGACTACCTATCCATATTCAGTTACTTGAAACACGAGGATATTTTTTATTTTGCTGACTTGGGCATATTTGAGTATATAGCGACCGGCCTTGTCCTGTTAGCTCCCTGCACAAATCTGCCCTTTGTCCGGCGCCCGAGGAGTGATAGTGTTTGGCCAGTTTCGCGAGTCTATATGGTGGGTAGCTGAAAATGCGTGGTTATATGCAGGGGAAGACATGAAGTTATTAGGTATATAGAGGTAGGAACTCCTGAACCCCAGGTCATCCGTGGAAGGAAACTAAACTTGGAGAGAAAAAAGGAAAGACAGGCAGGAAAGCCAGCAAGCTGGAGGAATATGGATTAGATTTGCACAGCGGTAGGCACGAGTTATCCAGTACAATGACTGCCAAAAACGTTGGATCGGACCTAGAATATCCAGAGAACTGCATATAGACATGCAGAAGTGACTGGTGCAATATACCTGACCCAGTTACCGGGCACATTTCCTTCCACGACTATATAACACTTTCCCCTTCCTTTTTTTTCTATTTTGTATTTTGAGTTCTGTTCACTATAGAAATCTGATGTTCCCCTGTGTCCCACAGTCCTCAAATATTGAACAGCGTTACTAAACAATATTCGTCTGTTCTCAGATCTTGAACAATGTTCGTAAACGGAACTCATCTGTCCTCAAATCTTGAACAACATTCCTAAACGGAGCTCATCTGTTCTGTCACTCATCTGTCACTTCAAACCTACAAACCTTGCTGAACAACCTTTCTACCCAAGGGACTGCTGATTTTCCAACCTTAAAAGGCAATTCCCATCGCACCCGGAAAAACCATCTCTTGTTTCATCCATCATCCAAACTTGGGATCCGAGCAAAAAGTTTACTGCAGACGAAAAGGCATTAACCATCGACCATCCGCCCTCCCACTCAGACAAATCAGGAACACCCATCGACTCCTGGCCACCGACCACCGACCAGCAACTAGCAAGCATCATCCACCCCCTTTGCGATCAACATCCGAGGGTCGACATCCACATTCTGAGCCAACGTCGTTTGTTAGCAAGTCGTCGCAGCTACAAACTGATCACCTCAAACCGTCAAATCCTCGACGCGACCGATCATCAGACCTCGGCAAAAGTGCCAATCGACCACCTACCGGTGACTAGACCACGCGCACGACAGGAAACAAGTGGTCAGTAACGGCAACCATGACTTCTAAGAAACAAAGGCAGCATCACTGGTGAGTCTGACCCCGAGTACCCTTGACTGTTTTGAATTCAGACTGCTAACCAAACGACCGCTGAAAATGCACAGCCCGGTGTGTACGAACGTGGGCAATGTACGCTGCCTCAAGAAGCAGCACTGGCGCCCATGCGAGATCCACGGCAAAAGCGGCCATCATGGGGATTTTTCGGTCTGCGTGAAGTGTGACGGAAGCGACAAGCGCGCAGAGAAGGCAGAACGGATCGAACGTCAGAAGGAGAGAGAGGAGCAGGAGAGACTCCGAAAAGAAGAAGCCGAACGGAAGAAACGTAAGGAGGAGGACGCGAAGCGGGCCGAGAAGGAGAAGGCTCGCAAAGAGAAACATCTGAAGCATGAAAGTAAAGATGCGAAGAAGAAGGACGAAACTTGAAATGTTACGAGCAGGAAGAGGCAAATGGGATGACGCAGAAAGGAGGAGGAGGGGCAGAGAAGGCTTTTGGCAGAGATGGGCTCTGAAGTTCAACCAAGCAAGCAAGCCAAGACACAGCGTGGAAGGAAGGAAATTGGAAGAGAGGTGGTGATGGTCTTCGATTATCGTCCACGCAACGCTCCAGCACTTTTCTGCAATGAAGTCATCACCACAACGCCCGTACGTTAGGATCAATAAACAAGATCCAACTAAAAACAAAATGAAAAGTCCCCAAAACTGAACCTATTGTGAAACTTGAATGTGACTGTAGTTTCTCAAACGTGAATATGACTGTAATTTTCCAAAAGAGAATCCCCCCTCCCCCCCCTTCCCCCCTGTGAACATGCATGTACATCTATCCGTCCATCCGGCCCACACCCAGTCGAAGCTTTTCGACGTAGATTCCAGAATGCTTATTTGAAAAGCCCTAAGAGATATCTCATCCGCTGATTGGAAGAAAAAGGAAAGAAAAAGAAAAAAAAAAAAACCTTAAAAAAAGAAAAGAAGAAGAAAAAACCATATGAGAAAAATTGGGATAACACAATGCGGAAGCAACTGACAACCTTGTATTGTATGGTGTGCGCACCATTTATGGTATTGCAGCTTATTTGAAGTCATGCTTTGTTAGATCGCTAATCCAAGTACTCCTATATGTCAGGTATACTTGTCGCATTCCATTTACCAGGTAGTAAGGTCAAGTGACTCGATTCGTCCTTTCCATCCGCATAACTGGTTGACCACAAAGTCAGGGAGGTTATCTCCAGTGAAGGTAGTTACTGATGATGCCGAGTAGGGAGAGAAGGGAAATAGGTGGTGACGCATAGCCTCTCCCGCGCTGGAACGGTCATGAGTCCATTACCAACTTCGAACAAGTTCCTGACTTGGGAACTATGACTTCGGAATCTTGATAAGCTAGAGGTTGAAAGGCTGGATCACGCTATTGGGTTCATGGCGATATAGTGTCTGTCGATTAGCTGGCCGGACATCTTTCCAGGACCAAGGCCGTTGTTGTTGGAGTTTAAAGTGCTGTCATCGCTGGGGGGTTGTCGTTCCATGGAGATGAAGCTAAAAAATGATCGTGTAGTGCTCTTCCAACCGTGAGACTAAAACTGGCATCCTTCATGCAATGCTGTGAAGATAACTTCAGTAAGAGTGAGACAAGTTAAGGATTACAAAACTCGGGAGGATAAAGGTGGGAACATTGGGGGACTGCTAAGAAACACAAGACAAAGAAAAAACTGGTATACAGCCGAGGCGCATTAGTCAAATCAAGACAAAGCGCTTGCTCTCTCCTGACCTCAGTAATGGTATCGACTGTTGACGATTGATTAGCTCCCCGAAGTGTAGCAAACACAACCACCATGGCCTTGAATTCCACTTACGCACTAACAGCATAACAGACCAGAAGGTAAACAAAGCACAAAATACACAGACCCGGGAGAAAGGAGAAACCCTTGACCTCATCAAATGTCCACTGTATTAACTCAAGAAAGCCATGCTGCTTCTTAAAACCGGCTCCAAAATCGCTTTGTAGGCGGTGGGAATTCCCATTCCTCCCCACATGTGACACTTTTTCTGTTCTCCTTCGCAAACATCCTCTATGTATTATTTAATCCAGCGCCATCCTCCAAAGACCGTCACCAAGGAAATGCGCCTCCTCGATCACCGGGCCCTTGCCCTTCTCCTTGATCTCCTTGGTCCCCGCAACCAGCACTCCAACGGCGCAAGCCTCCTCCTTGCCCTCAGCCAGGACAACAACAGGCTCGCCCTTCTCCAGCTCGCGACTCCAGTGCCCTTCCTCATCAGCACCCTCATTGGGCACCTCGATCTCGTCGTTCTCGGCCTCGGCAGCGCTCTTCTCCCTCGGCGGCCTCTCATGCGGCTGCGGCAGGCGCCCGCCCTTGCTCGTCAGGCCGGGGGCCATCAGGGTGGCGCCGCTCAAAACGAAGCGGATGGCGCCGCGGTCTATCCTGATGGTGGGGAAGCATTGCGGGAAGCGATGGACGAGCTTGAGGTGGGGCACAATGGTGTTTTGTTGCGAGGGCGTGTCGGCCTGGAAGAAGAGCGGGGTGGTTCCGTCAATGACGTACAGCGACACGCGGTCGGGAAGCTTGATCTGCTCGAGCGAGGCCTTCTTGGGGATGATGTCGTCGATGTGAGGGGTCAAGAGCGGGTAGGTGGTCAGCAGCGACTGGCGCAAGTTGCGCTGGATCGAGGATTTGAGCTTTTGTTTGGGCGAGGGGGTGATGCTGTTTGAAGAGAAGAAAGTTAGCGGATGTTGGAGAGGTGGTGTAATGGCGGGCGGCCGGGCAGTAGAGTGACGTTGGTAAAGGGAATATGGCAAAGGAGGGCAGGTGAAGCTATGTTTAGAGCAGTGGATGGCATACTCCTTCTTGAACATTGTGGCGGTATTTGCGACTTTGCGACCTTGGAAAATTATATGTGGTTGTATAGTATATCAGATATGTATGTGTGGAGTTCGTGGTCGTCGTTCTGGCGAGTCTCGATGTAGGGACCGTCAAGCTGGGATGTGTGTATGTTGCTGAGTGAGGTGAACAATGGAAACAAAGTGCTCCTCGCTGGAATCAATGGAGCTGTTTTGGCGATAGGCGACGGTCGCGACGGCCAAGGCGATTCATGGCGGGGGAGGGGAAGAAGTCGAAGGTGGGGCCTCGACCTCGATCTGCCAAGACCGCCCTGCTGGGATCTGTGCAGCAGTCAACAGCCGCGCCAAAGCAGCCGGCGACCAGGGGTGTGTCGTCATAGCGCAGCCGATAGAGGGGACGGTCGACGACGATAAGGACATGGATACAGAGGGTCTCCGGGGCAACGGCCTCTATCGTCAGCCGTCAAGGTACTCACAGTAAGTTATGGCAGGATGGTATGATTATATATAAATTCATCGCCTTGGTTAAACACAGCGCCATGCTGGTATCTCCATAACTCATAAACTCGCTCGCTTCACAACTCCAGGTCATGTCATCATATCCTCAAGCCTGGTATAGCCATTCCGTCACCGCTCTTTGTTCCCCCTTAACCGTGGACAACGTGGCTGACCTTCCCATCATCGCCGACATGTACGTTGAGACGGTCCGGGTTAAAGTCTTTCGTGACCATCGAACCCGGCTCGATGATGCGGGTTTGCTTTGGGAGATCGGACTTGCAGAAGGTCTGTAGGCAGAAGAGAAAAGGAAGAGGGTCAGCTTCCATGCTTGGACACCATCTCTTTGTTGCCATTCTCAACCAGGGAATGTTCTTACAGTCTCCGAAGTGTGGTCAGCGAGCGTCTTGCCGCACAACTTGTTCATCCACTCCTCCGTCTTCTGGACCGTGGGGTCGTTGGTGGTAACGCCGGGAACAACGAGAGGCATTTTGTCGGATATGCGTAGTGTCAAAGTTGATCAAGTTCTTGTGTTGAAGTATTGTCTTGTATTATTCCAAAGTTTCTTAGTGTGCAGGTGTCTTGGGCATAATGTGAGATGTTGATGTTGTTTTTGTTGTGGTTCCTTATATAGAGACCCGACACTTGAACTTCCCCTCAGTGTGCTGGAAGCCAAGGTGATGACGTAGCAACCTGAACTTATCGCTAAGCCACCTTGGTCACGGGGACAAAATGGGCTGTGGTGTGAAGCTGTGAGGCTTACATATAGCTGGTGTGTCTGATCAGAACAAACTGAACAGAGCAAATTGAACTCAGCTCCGTCCTGCGCTCACAGACTATCGTTGAATTTGGTTCCAGCAACACGCGTCAACCCGAAAACCTACACTATCCTTCGACACATTATCGATCGGATTCGTAACTGAATTTGCGTACTGGTAGGACAAGGTCAGGAGAAAGACTTCAGCGTCTTAGTGGACCAGGGTCTTTTCTCGAGCCCGCCGTCAACAACCATCGTTCGGACGGCGGCACTACGAGTGGTTCTTAGTACCTCAGCCCAGTTATGTATATTCAGTTAGTCGCCGAGTCTGATGAGAGCGTGGCACAAGGGACTACGACAAACTGATCACGATGGACCTCCTTCACGTACCTGCCTTAGCCTACTTTCTTCATCTGCCTGCATTAGCCCACCACTTCCCTTCTATCCTGGCATATCATAACCATGGTGGTTGGCTTGCAACACACTGCCGGCGCAGCTGGATGCCAGGGCTGCGAAATAGGGTGACGGCGGCGTTGAGAGTGACAAGGCAACCACAGCTCTAGCATCAGAAGCCGGCAGCCTCCAACTCGACTGAAAGTATGCACGAGCCCTATTCACAAGCCCGACTTTGTACTTTGTTTGCCTTGATTTAAGTGCACGCCTGAGGAACTGGGCAGATCAAAGCCTATCGTCTGTTACCCGCATCTCTGTCTAGCGAACAGAACATCCATCTATCTTTTGCATGGTGTCGTGGCTTACGGCATTGCACGCCCTTACGTGTGACAGATAGAGCGCATGGGTTAGCACGTGCTTCGTTGCTTTGCAGTGGACGCGGAGTGCAGTGCAGTGACAATGGAATGCCTGCAGTGCCCTGTCGCTGGTGGGAGACGACGCAGGGATCTATGTATGCCGGGTTAATAACGCCCGAGTCTAGCTGTGCAGAAAGAGGCTGAGGAGCTGTCAATGGGCAAGGGCGTAGCGGGCAGCTTGTAGGTACCTGGACCTATTGTCGACACCGAGTCTAGTGAACGGTTTTAATGGAAGTTGAAGAGCTTTGTTTCCCTCACCTCCCTCGTCACTCGTCAGACAGGAAAACTGTCGAGCAAGCTTCTACAGCTCAAGGATCAAGCTTCATTCCAACTCAACCCAACGTCACCATCGCTAGCTCCCTTTTAACCTCTTCAACCGAGCTCAACGTTGAAGGTGGAGTTGAAGGACCTGGAATGGGACAGGCTGGTAATTGGAGTCCATGGCCAAACCCATATGACCGGCCCAGTGACGGCATTTGCCATTTCTGCTTCAACAGCTTGCCCTTGAGCTGCTTCCTCGCCACATGGCCATGCCAGCGTTATCACGCTGTACACTGACTACCTACTTCAAGTCATAGGAGAAAGGTTTACCTCTCTAGACGAACCCCAGGACGCTGGCCTCGAATCTCGTGATACTACTTCGAGATTTGGGATACCGTTGGTGCGTGTCTTTGCAGCTGCTAAGCCATACAGTTCCTTCATATAAAGGGAACACTAAGTGGCGCCACCCGTCTTCATGATGTCCCTATTTGGACCTCGAGGAGCTGTACTGCATGTAGACGTTACTGTACCAAGTTCGGTCTGTCAACCTGAAGGGGTTCTCAACTACCTCTCGCCGAGTCCCGGCGGAGTTATCAAGTGCTACGACCTCGTCAACTTAAACTGTCCCTCCCTTATTATCTTCTTACTAATTCTCCCTGATGATCTCCCTAAGCACAGACCGTTAATCAATCTCTTTACTTCTTTGCACAATGATGCGTATCACAGCTTCTGTTACCGGAATCATTGCTGCGCTCGCTGTCGCCATTCAAGGTTCTGCCATACCTAGCAAATCAGGAGGGTGGGATCATGATTGTCATATCCCGCCATCAGCCTCCTGGCCGGCGGCGACAGTTCCAACAATACGACCTAGTTGCAACAAGGGTTTCTTCACCAGCATCCTGCCACCTGAAGCAAGCCTCGAGAACATCACGGCCGTCCCAGAGGGCGGTAGCCATGGCGAAGGAAGAGCAAATATTCCGTACCCGACTAATCCAACGAACCTTCCTGCACTCTGTGCCGTAACGATCAAAGTAATAAGTTCGCCATCGAGTAGCTACCGGTTCGGGCTATTCTTGCCGTTGCCGACGGAGTGGAGTGGAAGGTTCCTTGCTGTTGGGAACAGTGGCTTTGCGGGGGGTATCAACTGGCTCGACATGTATGTGTCAAATAACAATTTTCTTTTTTTTTCCTTTTTTCTTTTTTTCTAGTCATTGCTTTTCCCTTTCTGCTGAAGGGCTTCACTACAAGCACTGCTCATTATAATAGCAATTAACTATACAACTGTCACAGCACCACATAACATGGTCCCGCTCCCTCGGCGTTCCAGCACTGCAGTCCAACCGTCCCTTAGTCATGTCTCTACTTGGCTCATGTACATAGTCTGAGAGCAGACTTTTCGCTGCTCTCTTCTGATCTTCTCCCCTTCGTGCAAAATTATGTCTTCTCCAAGTCCCTCCTGGCCGGCATCGTGACAACAACTGTCATACCAAGTACATTTGTACTTTCCATAGACGAACGAACCGCTAACAACTATCTGCTTCCAGGGCTCCCGGTACACATTACGGTATGGCAACCGTCTCGACTGACACAGGCCATAATTCGTCTACAGCCGATTCATCTTGGGCCCTCAACCGCCCTGAAAAGAAAATCGATTGGGGATGGCGTGCCCTTCATGGAACAGTCGTTCTCGGTAAGAAGCTCACAAACGCTTACTATAACGGCCGCGGCCGCGATATCATATATTCGTATTATAGTGGTTGTTCTACCGGCGGCCGCCAGGGTCTTCGTGAGATTCAAAAATTCCCTAGTTCCTTCGATGGTATACTTATCGGTGCACCAACTTGGTGGACTTCCCACCTACATAATTGGTTTACTAAAGTAGGGTTATATAACCTTCCCAATACATCCTCCTCGCATATCCCGACCCCTCTACTTGAAATTATCGCCGACGAAGTAGTCGACCAATGCGACCTTGCGGACGGCGTCGAAGATGGTATTATTAGCCGCCCCGATCTTTGTACCTTTAACTCGTCCGTCCTCCTCTGCCCATCCAATTACACCGCCTCTACCAACGGAACAACAACCTGCCTAACCCAGCCCCAAATCGACACAGTCGAAAACGTCTACTCTACCTACTACCACGAGGATACAGGAGAATTCATCTATCCCGGCCCTACCCTCGGCTCCGAAGCCGAATGGTATAGGATAATCGGTAATAGTACGCCCTCCCCCTACGGCGTCGGCTACCAGCGCAATTTCTTACTTGACAACGCTACCTGGAATTGGACTAGCTACTCTGACTCCCTCGTCGACCTCGCCGACCGCATCGACCCCGGCGCAGCCACGGCGGACGAATACGATATCTCAGCCTTCAGATCCCGAGGCGGCAAAGTGATTTTCTACCACGGCTTAGCCGACGGTCTCGTTCCCGCCAAGGGCACGCAACTGTACTATAACCGCACCATGCGCCTTTTTGGCGGGTCGCTTGCCACGCTCGAGAACTTGGGCAACACAACCGAGTTCTTCAGATTATTCTTACTCCCGGGGATGCAGCACTGCTGGGGGACTCCGACGGGGGTGGATGCGCCGTGGAACATTGGCGGGGCGTTCCAAGCGGGCGTTTTGGGATCAGGTTTGTGGTCTGTTCCCGGTTTTGAGGGGAGCGAGGAGCATGATGCGCTGGTAGCGCTGAGGAAGTGGGTGGAGGAGGGAAGGGAGGTGAAGCAATTGGTTGCAACGAGTTGGAAGGCTGAGTTGGATGTGAATAGTGGGGTCAAGAGGCAGAGAAAGATTTGCGCGTGGCCGGGGCAGGCGGTGTTGAGGAGGGGGGTTGATGTCGACGAAGTAGATATAAATAGGGAGGAAGCGTGGGAGTGTAAATGGCCTGAGGGTGTTGAGGAGTAGGAGAAGTGGTGATAATAGGAGGTGTTAGTGTTGAACTGGAAGAAGAAGACAAAGTAAGAGTCTTGGAGAGGTAGCTTTGGCCAGCTGAGAGTCGACTGGTAGCTTACATATCTATAGAAGAGCGGACGGGATCCCGAGTTTTCTACCATTTATGGTCGTATGTGATAGTTGTGGTTGGAAGAAGTACTTGTAAACGGGGGCCAAGTGTATTTATTGTGCAAACCATCAGGAAAAGTGCCGCCGAGGGTGTGCGAGGTACACAACATCAGTTCATATGACAGCGCATGATCTTCAACACTTGACGGCTTGTCCAAGACAACCGGCTTGAAGTGAAGGCCCAAGTGGTTTTTTTTTTTTTTTTTTTCCCTCTTTTTTTCTTCTTTTTTTCTTGAAACTTCACAGGAGAAGAGATTGATTAGGTATCTCGAGTCATCCAAGGGTGAATGTCGTCGCTTTGTTCCGTCTGATGGCTGGATGTATGTTTCAACATGCAGTCAGGGTTAGGGGCTAGCATGCCATGTCGATCGAAGAATCTGGGGGAGCTGAAGCTTCACAATGACGCAACACGATGGGGAACTGCTGCTTGTGGTCCATGCTGCTTTCGGCTTCTGCCACCTTAACGGCCGGAAGTTTTCAAAAAGTCAAGTTGAAAGGACGCTCTTGTCAAGCCACACGGGAAAAGAGTTCCGAAGGTGAACAAAGATGTGGTAAACTGAACAGCATTGATCTTGATTGAGGTGACCCGTCGTCAGGTGGCAGCCCGCGTGTGGCCGGGAGAACGGGACTGGCTGGCAGTGATGAATGGGTGTTGCCGTGCGGCCATGACGGCGGGACTGAATGACTGCCCGCAATCGCATGCTGCGGGACCTCTGTGCGAAAGATAGTGTACATAGCACCTAATGTGATCCCCCACTTCACTTCCCAAGCTGAGGAAGCTGGACTCGGATTCTGCCTTTGACATCTCTTGACCCGACACGCCGTAAACCAACCATCTCCATCTCACATCAAATTGACTTTCCTTACAAAGCAGCCCCGCGCATCATCGGCTTCGCTGTCGCCATTATGACTACGAGAGGCGTTTCCGTCCTCAAGTTTGTAGGGACTGTGTCCCTCGGGCTCCTAACAGTACGTCCATCTCTCCCGCGCCTCTTCTTTTCCACTGCTGGGACAATTGTTATTTGATACTTCAGCACTCGTTTTTTTCTTTATCGTGATACTGAGGAATAGGATTGAAGAATCGAGCTTGGAACATGGATTCACTTTATCGCACGCTGATTAGGATTTCCCATCGCTAACCGTCAACTTATTGCATAGGGCGTGTCTTTCACCCTGTCGACCCTCACTATTCCCGCCCTCCTGACCCTTCCCTCCGCAAACGATGCCGCGCGCGCGCTCGAATCGCTATCCACCTCGGCCAAGAAGCATCTGCGCACGCTGAGCACCATCTCGGGCTCCGCCTTCGCCATCGCCTACTACCTTTCCCCGCGTGCCTACCGCCACCCGTACCTGATCTACACCTCGCTACTCGTGTTCGGCTCCCGCTTCATCACCTCGGGCTTCTTTGGCCCTTACTTTAGCTTCATCACCCCCGCCGTCCCCGCCTCGTTCTCGTCCGGCATGTCCTCTGTCTCGTTCGTGACCGCCCGCAGCAGCCAGCAGAAGAAGAAGAGCAGCACGCCGCGCGGCTTGGAGGCTAGCTACGAGGTTCTTGGTGATCCTTCCCACAGCGAGGCGACGTCGGGCTCGGAGGATGTCGAGGAGGAGCTGGCCAATGTTAATGGCGAGGAGGTCCGTGCCAACGTGGAGGTGTTCTTGAAGAAGAACATTGTCCAGAGCGTTGTGGCTGGCGTTGCGTTCTTGATGTCTGTTGTTGGCATCTGGGGCGATGGGTTGGGACAGCAGATCATTGTCATTGCTTGAGGTGACGAGTATGGAATGCGGGAGAGGGAGGTTGCGTGACTGTGACTCTCCAGAGAGGTGAGAACGTCAGGAGAAGCAACAGATTATGCTGATGTTGTAACCTGGTTTTGCAGAGAGCTCAAGGGCTCGGTTGACTGAGGCAGAAGGATGCGAGGACGTTGATCGTCATTTTCCCGATCTGGATGGCGGAAATACATCTTTCGATCGTTATAGTGACAGCACACACGTGTGCTTTTTCACCTATCATCAACTTGTGGTTATCTGGGAGGCAGACTTACATGGTAATGGTGCACGAGAATGTATCTAACGGAACAAATGGGAGTTTTGGGTTGTTTTCACGCTGGTTTCATCTACTATAACGGTCCATCCCAACGTGGGCTTCCGAGTCGCTCGCAAAGTAGTTTTCTGCCGAAAACACCATCTCCCGGATCCTTCTTTCTCGCGAGCATGCAATTCAGTCAATGCAACGCATGGTTTGCCTTGTCGCTTTGATATTTCAACCTAAGATTTTGCGCAAGAATGCTGGCTTTATTGGCACTCAAGAACAAACAATTTTCAACAACATTACCAGGCAAGATGGCCGAGCGGTCTAAGGCGCTGTGTTCAGGATTCCTGAGTTTCGCAGTCCGAAAGGGCGTGGGTTCGAATCCCACTCTTGTCATTACTTTTGCAATTTGATGCACAGTGATCTCGATATCATCTGTCCTTTTTTTTTTTTCGCCTTTTGTCCTTTGCGTCATGCTTTGTGATTTTACTCCTTCCATCTCCCACTGCAAATAATAGTCCCAAGTGGTAGGTAGTTAAATATACTGTTCTGCCAATGTAGGCGGCAGCCATTCGTATACATATCATTGTATACTTAAATCAATCTCGCCTTCTTTTTATACCCAACTGAGAATAGCTTTGTCCTTTATGACATTTGAGAACACCAGCCGTGAGCTACCGTAAGGCCCCGTTTGGGCCACTGTTCGAGGCTACGGCTCTTTCTTAGGTCGAGGTATACTCAGACTTCGGTACCGACAAAGCCGGGGCAGCAAGACCCAGCTTCCGAGGAACAACGAAAAGCCACACCCGCGTTGCTACCAATTGCCCACAATAACCGGGGAACGAAAGCTGATCCCGTGTAGCCGAAGGCAGAGGATACCAGCCAATGGTTTCTACAAGGCATTATCCGAACTTGACCCATAAAGACCGGGATGTTTCCCCGGAGGAAAGGCTGGACAGACACTCTTTGTTTTCATCAGAGTCCCGTTCGAGAAACAATCTATTGTTCACGGAATGGGCCGTATGGCAACCCCCCACATTGCTCAGGCGAGTTGTGTGTATATATGGTGGCGGCTCCCGCCATGTTTCTGGAAGTTTTCCTCAAGTTCATCAGGCGGCACAACTCGGGAATTACATCAATATTACAAAGACGTCATCAGCTATATAACAACGAATGTCGCTGCTGAGGATCAGGAGAAAGACTCCATTTTTTCCAACCAGGTTTGACTTCAAGTTGTCTTTGACAAGGCCAATGACCACCACCTCCGAGGCACAACCCTCACTGGTATCTATTTGAGGGCATCCGATTCCCCATACACTCCCAATCAAGAAATCCCTATTTTCCGTGTGTCAAACTAACCACTCCTATAGAAACATATTCGGAACACATCAATATCTTCTCACAAGTAAGTCAGCCCTGATGCAAATGTAAAGCTGACAATTCCTCCAGGAGGGACCCCCAGAAATATCTATCCGCACGACCGCTTGCAGGTAAGTCGGCTCCCCTCAGTTCAAACCTGGCTAGCCATTCACTAGGTAAACAACCACACCAACGGAGATTATCCAGATAAAGCTCATGCGACTTTCATGTGTCATACTTCCCCAATATAGAACTTCACAGGTAAGTAACTCCTCCCTGATTCTATGCTGACTGCGCATCCGTAGGCCGCTTTGTACGAAAGCAATCTTCGCAGGCAAGTCAACTGCTCCCTCGACTAGATGCTAACAGCTTTTCCACAGGATCAACTCCCCAAGGCGACAATAACAGGTAAGTGAGCTCCCTCCCAAGTCCGAAGCTAAATCTTTCTTCTAGGCCGAAGCACAACCCACATGAACAAGCCCGTCACTTTTCAGGTGAGTGGAGAATCCTATCTCTGGCAGGCTGACAAAGTTTCTGTAGGACTATCTCTGTGAGGTAGCTCATTCTAGTTCAGTCACTCCCTCCCCTTAATCTGAGAACGAAGTACCTGCTTGACAGAAAACAATTCTTCGGCAACATATCAGGTAAGTTAACTTCCCATTAGCTTGGCAGCTGACACTTGCTTGATCAGAGTCGAACCCATACCATCCAGTTCTAGAAATACCAAGGCAATACTCCAGGTAAGTCGAGCCAGCACTGGATTGACAGCTGACTCCTTCTAGGTCGGGCTCGATACTACATGTACTGTAGTAGACGGATCATAATTTCTCAGGTAAGCCAAATACCCCCTTTTCAAAAGCTAACAGCTTTGTAGAACGACGTCCGATGCTAGGTCGCCGTCCCGACCCCGAGCCTCGACTCCTTTCTTCTGTTTTCGCAAGTGTGTTCGCCCCCTTGTCAGACGTAAGTCAACCTCCTTGAAGTTACTGACCTTGCCACAGAGCGAAAGTGACTTTGCCCTCCATGACCCGACCCCAACTTCGATCCCCGATCTGACATCGTTCTCAAGCTGACTCACCTTGTTGCTCTAACCGAGTGACTTTCCAGTGATTAGGTAGACCTAAGGAAGAAGATTAAGTTTATGACAATGAAAGTAAAACTCCCTTTGAATGGGACATCTAATGATGTCTTGGCCAATATAGGACCCCTTTCTAGGAAGATGCAACAGTACCTAATTATCGAGAGAACACGAGCTAGCAAAGGGCAATGCTAATCCAAATACAATACTTCATGGCCAAGTCCACCTCCTGTCCCCATGGAAAGCTGACAGAGCACTTGACAGAAACCGACCGACATTAAACCACTTTGCATGAAGTTGCCTTACAGGTAAGTTACTCTCTCACCATCTTAGCAAACTAACTATCATTTCTAGGACGAAGACACTCAACAGTACTAGCCTACGGTAAGTTCCTTACATTTTAAGCTAACGATCAGCTCTCTTAGGTCGAACAGACCCCGACAGTAAGTCTAGAACCCCCTTGGTAGAGAAGCTGACTCCTTTCTAGACCAAAATGAACCAGCGACAGTTCACCTCATGGTAAGACCCCCAACTTTTCATAGTAAACTAACCACTAGAATACACACTACCCCTAGACTATTTACAATCCTCACCATTCCTTTCCAAATCACCCAGTAGAGGTAAGGCTTCTCTCCTCCCCTTTAGCAAGCTAACCACCAAAATAGGTAAGTAGAACCGACCAGAAGACTACCACCCACCGGTACCAAGTACGAAAGCGATCACAGGTAAGCCAAGCATTGTATCTCATAGACCACTGATAAGCTACTAAGCAACAAGTCAATGGAAAACTTTGGCAACAACTCCTCCGCGAGGAGGTAAGTAATCCTTTCTCCTTTCTCCTCCTTCTCTCCCCTCTCTCCCTCCCTTCATTTTCTTCTCCTCCCTCCCTCCTCTTCTCCTTCATCTCACTTCAATTACCATCCTAGTTTCGAAGTTACACTCATACAGAGGTACTAACAGGTCAACATACCCGATCATCTCTAGGTTACTACCTCTACGAATCCAAATCTATGACATCGTCGCGCCAACAGGCTAGACACTCCCAAGTTGCCGCCGCCGCCACCAGCAGCAGCATTGATAGGTCACTACGCAGTAGTCAATGTCGAGATTACATCCAATAGTACGAACTCAAGCCAAGTGGCTTAGGTTGGCCTTGAAAAGTCCATGTTGGGTACTCCACCGGATCACTCACTTTGGATCCTCGTTTCTTTTCCCTAGATGTATTTTTTCCTTCTCTCCTTTTCTTGCATTCTCTCTCTCTCTCTCTCTCTCTTTTTTTTTTTCCTTTTTTATTCAATTTTTTCATTCAATTTTTTTTTCTTCCCTCACCCTTCCCGTTGGACTTCATACCCGTGCTCATTCATCTCTTCCTACCACCGCCACCCACTTCCTATTCTTTGTTTCTTTGTTTTGCTAGGCGAGTGTCTACCTAGTCTAAGTATTCTGTCTCCTCCCCTAAATCTCCTTTGTCCTCGTGAGGCAAGTGCCTCCCCCATTGTCCAAACCTCAGATTAAGCGGACTTGACTCCTCTGTGCCTTCCTTCAAGGTACTCTCTGCCTTCGTGTGGGCTATTTTCTGAATCAAATGAATTTAACAATTCATTACCTGCTTGATTTGCGTTTTGTTCGCTGATTGTTATGCATCTTCAATGCGTGGTTATGACGTTTGAGCTGGGTTGGGATTGGTTCTACATGGGCTGCTATGGTGGACGCATGGAATAAACGAAAATTGGATTGGACGAGCTGAACTCTCTTCACAGACGTTTCCTTCAGCCATCATTGAATCACATTATAAATAAATGCCTTTGCTTGAGGATGTAGTACCATTTCAATTGTTTTTCTGCTTCTAAATGTCATATGCAGAGTGGGGAGTCGTTTCCTCGAAACGTCTATATGGTTTGGCCTTGCCGTGATGGTTGTGGTATACACCGATACTTCCATATCATGCCTTCTCTCCCTCTTCTTCCCTTCCTCCCTTCGATGATGAATGGTACATATCGACGTCCACCCAGAATGGTATCTAATCCAACCACAGAAACCCAAAGCAAAAGACAGGCAAGGCCAATCTTTCTATTTCAAACCCGATCATCCATCAGCCGAGCCACACAACCATAACCGTACTCAATGTCGGCTGGCGGGGCCCCCGGCTCAAGAATCGAAACCACCCATCCCAAATGTAACATACCGGAACGCCGCCCGCTGATATATGACGACCAAAATCCCAGGCCAGACCCGATTCAGCCCAGGAAATAACTTTTCGAAAGACTCGAGAAAAACAAAATTATGATCGTAGCCTCCCCTTTCTTTCTTTTCCTTCTATCCGTCATCCTAAACCCAAATGACCTCTTTGCAATAATACCCCCTTTTGAAGCCAAGAAAAACAGGAAACCGTAACATAATCAGCAGGAATGTCATGATGCAAACTTTCTTGCAGCGGTAAGGGGGTATCATAAAAGTCATTCCCAACCCAAAAAAGAGGAGGCCGTGATCAAATGAGACAAGAAAAAAAAATAAAAACACGGCAAGAGAAAAAGAGGATGCGGAAGGGACTACCTGCTTCATGCAGAAGCCTCCTCAGCATTGCCGCCACCAAGCAACTCCAGTACCTTGTTAACAACAGCACTGGGGTACCCACGACCAAGCATCTCGCTCACGACACCCTTGGCGCTCTCACGCTCCTCAACAGCAAGGAACGCGCGAGTCATGGCCTCGTAAGTGCTAGGCTCCCTCTTATCGCGACCAACAGCCGCATAGATCTCCTTGGCCTTGGCGATGTTCTTGTCAGCGGCCCACCCGTGGATGAGGGTATTGGCAATGTACGGAGTCATCTCGATGCGCCTAGCGCGCATCTCGGCGAGCATGGGCTCTGTGCCGGTGATGTGGTGGTTGGCGACCATTGCCTCGAATAGAGCCTGGAAGAGACAAGGGGATGGAGTGATGGAGACGTCGTTGATGACCGAGTCAAACACCTTGCGGGCGCCTTCCATGTCGTGTAGGACGCAGCCGCGGGCGTGGATCAGGGACGCGTAGTGAACGGGCTCGGGGTGCTGGCCAGAGGCGCGGATCATATCGAGGACGGATTCAGCGGCGGTCATGTCAACGGGGTCGAGGGTGGCGTGGGTGTCGACGAGGAGCTTGAAGGTGTGCGAGGTGGGGGAGATGCCTTTGGCCTTCATGCGCTCGAAGTACTCGAGGACCTTGGTCTTGTCGCGCTTGGTGGTCAGGAAGAACTGCATCATGCTGTTGTAAGGGGCGGGGCGGGCCTTGTAGTTGGGCATAGCCTCCATCTCGTCGAAAAGCTCCTCGGCAAACTTCTCGTCGCTGACGCGGCAGAGAGCGTTGACAATGGTTCCGTAGGTGACTGAGGTAGGCTTGATACCCATCTTGCGCATCTCGTTGAAGTAGAAGAGGCAATCATCGATGCGACGAGCCTTGCCGAGCTTGCCGATAAGCGCATTGTAAAGGAACGAGCTAGGCTCGACACCCTCAATCTTGGCCCGGTGGAAGATCTTGACAGCTTCAGAAGCCTCGTCGAAAGTCTTGGTGGACTCTTTCAGGGTAGTGATGTAGAGACCAAAGGTGTTGGCAGAGGGAGTAGAGCCCATGGCGAGCAGCTCTTGGTGGTACTGCTCGGCCCCAACCCTGTCACCCAAAGTGAGACAGGCACCAACCATGGCATCCAGAATCGAAGACCAACCGTAGCGAACGACAGCATACTGAGGAAGAAGCGGGACGTCAGTGCGGGCCATGGCGAGGATATCGAAGCATAGATCCATGTTGCCGTCACGGGCAGCGGCGGAGATAAGCTTGGCATAGGTGACGTAGCGAGGATGACGACCAACGCGGCGCATGTTCCGGAAGCGAGTGAGAGCATCGTTCAACTTGGGGCCCTTGCGACCATTGCTTTCAAGGTCCTCAGAGATGAGCGCGGAACCCTTGAAGTCGGTGCTGTGGGCATAGGGGTCGAAGGTGTCCTCAAAAGCAGACGCAGTCGGGGTAGCCGGGTGCGGGGAAGCGGGGAAAGACTGAGGAGCGTACGAAGCAGGCGAGGGAAGCAAACGGGGGTCAGTGACACCACGGGCGGCCATGAATCCGTGAATGAATTCGGCAGCCTCCTCGATCTCATCAGTCACTTGCGGCTTGGTCTCGGCGGTAGCACTCGCGCGAATGCGGTGGAACATGTGCTCAGCTTCAGTCAAGCCTTCGACAACCTGGCCGGAGCCAATGAGAGCGATAGCAAACATGGCGGTGGGCTCAATGAAAGACGAAGTGGCCTTGACCTCGGGATGGCTAAGAGCGGCCCAGTATCTGGCAGCACTGGCAACATCGGCTTGGCGCACGCTCATGGCAAGCAAAGCAATGGCGGAATTGGCGGCCTCGTCGTGAGAGGCAATGTTGGAGAAGGCAGTGATGGCAACGTTCTTGTATCCATAATCGGCAGCGGCAGTGGCGACCTGGCTCATGACACGGCCTCGGGCATCCTGTTCCACGCTTTGAGCCCAGCGGAGTGCTTCCTCGTAGATACCGCGGTCGAGGAATCCCTTGACAAAACCACCGCTGATTATGGCGTCCTTGATATCCGCAGCGCTGGCTTCGTACTCCTCGACAATCTTCTTGTAGAACTTCATGGCACCCTCAAGCTTGTCGGAGACGACGTAAGCATTGATCACTGCAGCGTAGACCTGATAGTCGAGGCGATCCTGAAGAGTGGGCTCGCCGTTGTCGTTGGCAATGGCGAGGTTGCGGTACTCGTTGTAGCACTCAACGGCACTGATCAAATCACCCGCGTTGGCGAATGCCGTGATCATAGCAGGGAAGGTGGCAGCGAACGGAGTCACCCGGTTCGCCTCCAGATGCTCAAAGAGGTGAAGCATATCCGAGACTCGTCCAGACTGAGCACAAGCAGAGATAAGCTGGTGGTAGGTCTCAGAGGAGTAGACGGCCTTGTCAGACTTGACGGAAGACTGGAAAAGCTTCAAGGCCAAGTCCAGGCGATCATCCTCGCAAAGAATAGCATACTCGAGCTCGTGCGAGGCAAACATGAACTTGCCAGGCTCGTCCATGCCACCGAAGCGGAGACGCTTATCCTGAAGAAGGCTCTTGGAAGCAAAGACCTCGAGCGAACGGGATGCAAGCAAGCCGACGAGGATGTTGTAGGTATCACTGTCAGGAGACACCTTGCGCTTGAGCATATCAGCGTAGACGTCCAGGGCCTTGGAGACAATCTCGGATTTCTCCGAGGGAAGGTGGATAGCGGCCATGAGAAGGGCATTGTAGGCGGTTGCAGTAGGCTGGATGTTAGCGAGCAGCATGCCCTCGAACACGGCGGGAATCTCGGCATAGCGGGCAGCCTCGGAGAGCTTGGTAAGGTGGACGGCGTAGCTGATAGACTGAGCGTCAAGAGGAGGAGTGGCAGTTCGGGCAACGCTGGCGGGAGTGCGCAGGTGGATGGACGGAGTGCGTGATCGGGATCGAATCTCTTCCTCCAGCTTTTCCGCAAGGGCGGGCGATGTGGCCCGAAGGGACTCGAGCTCCTCCTCCACAGCCTCTAGTTGCTTCCGAACCTCGATCTCCTCCTCGATTCTAGCGTTGATGTGAGCGAGGGCGGCCTCAGCCTCTGGCGGAACGCGGGAGACGCCATCATCAAGTTTGGCAACCCCATCAGCAGCCAAAGCGAGTGTATTTGCGTCTCCCTGGGCGAGGATGGAAGTGGCGGAAGGCTTCCACTCGATCAGCTTCGGGAACTGGAACTGAACCCATTCCTGATCATGTTCTTCTCCAGCCTCCTGGGCAGCCTGCGACTTTTGCAGGTGCTCATAGTAGGCGTCCAGAAGACCGGCATTACTGGGGAGGACCGTCGTCTTGTTGTCATGGCGAGGCTCGACGGAACCGCCAGCGTTCAGGTTGCTGCTGGTGCGGAAGGCATCCTGAAGACCGAGCGCGGAGAGACGGCCACCCAATCTCGTGCTACTACGCCGAGCAAAGGATGGCCTGTTCTGAGGGTTTAGAACATTGTGATGGGTGGCAGCTACGAATGACTGGGCGTAGCCGTGGGTGAAGGACTTTGAAAATCCGGAGCGGATAACGTTCTGAAAGACGGTCGAGTAGACGGAGGGCATTTAGGAGACACCTGGGGAGGAGGGGGTCTGTGGCTTGGCTCAGGGTTAGCATGGGACCATGTTATTTTGTTGTTGTTTGTTGATTCGTAAATATAAACATTTCCGAGTGTTTGTTGATGGTGTTCGATATTTTTGGTTCAAGATATCTGACTCCCCCACCCGTTCTCTTGAGGTCCCCCACTTGATGTCGGTCGCTCAAAAACATCGCAGTGGCAACATCATCATGCTTGTGTATTTTGTCCCGGTTTTTCAATCACGTAAGTCGTGTCGTTGGAGAAGATCGGAGGCAGGGCAGGACAGGGCAGGAAGAACGGACGAATGGGTGTGGCCGTCAACTTACAGGGAAAGATTGATGGATGCGCAATTGCAGGTTCATTTGACGACAGTTAAGCCGTCAAACAAACGCGCGATCTAGGAGTAAATAGGTATCTCGCAAAGAGATTATTATCGAGGGAAGCTGTTTCAAAAACAAGCAAGAACGAAAAGCAAAAAAAAAGAATGTCTGCGTGCAGTCTGAGAGGAGGGTAGGTTGCGTAGTTTATTTGAAGTGTCGGCCCCCGGTAAGTTGTGGCCCGCTTGCCGGGTACAGGACGATACAACTGAAAATATGGATGATCACTGATCGCTTCCTTGTAACTTTTTTTTTTTTTTTTTTCCTTGCTGTAGGCCAGGCGACCATCGATCGACACCCTGGCGGACTCCTGCCACCGTTTGCGCGCCGATTTGATGAACTAACGAAGAGGCAGCCAGGGGTTGCAGTGGTTTAGCGGGTGCCGCTTCGCTGCGGGGGCTTGATGTCGTCTTTCGTGCTGGAGTCGCTACGCGGGTGGACTCGGGACCAACAGGAGCGAAAATTAGTCAGATGCTAGCGTTTCTTCCCGCTGCTCCAAAAAAGGTACCTCTGACTTGGAGATTTGTCCCGCAGTACTTGGAGCAATGGTTGAGTTTATACGGAAATACGAGTTGTCTTGTCAGTCACCGATGCTGTACTCGGTACCTGATCTCGACCAGGCAGCTTCCTGAGGACCTCAACAGTGCATGTTGGAGAAATGAAGTTGAGCCTTCTCAACCGACTTGACAGCTTGATTGCTTCGCGTCGATAGACTGTCAGAAGAATCATGATATCGATCCTCTACGTCAGAACGTGATGGAGTAGCAGAGTCGGATAGGATTGGCTCCAAGGCAACAATGCCAAAAAAAAGCTACATACGTACACTACGTAGTGTGTACCATCGGCTCGGAGGCGTTGAACCTCACAAGAGAACAGCTTGGCTTCAACTGCTTCGAGCCAAACTTCGACATCGGTGGATCTTGACTCATGTTCCAGATTCAGATGACCTCCTTGCTGCGACTCCATTCTGTCATGGCGATGCGTATCTACACTACGGCGTACCAGTGTCAACACCTACGACACGACACGCGTCCATTGTTGCTTTCTGCGGCTGTGCGCCAACCCCCAACTGCCATGGTATCTTCCTGCCACCTTCTTCCGCTCTTCTAAACCGGTCGAATGCAGTCCGCAAGATTCGCTTCCTTCTCGATGATATTGACCACCAGCTGCTGGTGGATTACGCATTCAAGGGTACGCTAGGCTGAGTGTGGATGGACGGAATCCTCGGTCGCTGTCGCGGGTGGCGGCTCTGAAAGTGGATGCAAAATGCGCGCCCCGCGAGAATGGAATGCGAGAGTGAAGAGAAGAAACCGGCAGCAGTTGGGCAGTCTCTTTCGCTAGGACGCTAACAGGGCTGGGGTCATTTGGCCGTGCTTCTTCTGCAAAAGAAGGTATGTTTGCATTAGTCCCTTGCAGCAAGCGACTTTCCCCAGGTTTTGGGTCCACCACTGTCTGGGATCTGTCATTTGTCAATCTTCAGCATCCCTGAAAGCGGTCGCTGAAAGCTTCAACGCCTTTTTGTTTTACACTACACTACACAACAAATGGGGACTGCGACATTTGCAAACTTTTTTTCTTCCTTTTCTTTCTGGAACTGTTGATGCTACTCAGCCGCAATGACAGATTTACTTGATAGGGCTAGAGCGTCCAAATGTTTCAAGGTGCGAGAAGAGCGGACATAAGGAATTCTTAACCCCAACAGCTGCACAATTTCATGGGGTGCGTTATGTATCTTGTTGGTTTCCTTTTCCCCCAACTTTGGAAAAGTAGATGCACCACTGCAGACAAATTACAGTTGAAATGCAACCACACCATCTTGACACTTGACCAGTTCCTTGATCCTTCGCTTATCAGATCCGATCATCACCATCTTGAACAGGAAAGCGGTGACATGGTGGCCGTTCACGGGAAGTGCCTGGTTGGTCCTGGGATCGTGAAGGAGTCACATGTGCATCTGACAGCATCTGCGACGAGAATTTGCCGCTTCGATTCGGACTTTGCAAACATCCCGTCCGAGCCGCACTTCAACATCCACGGACCCTTGTCGCCATGCCAATAAGGTTCTCATGGAACTTCGTGTCATTAAAAAGGTACCCGTCCTCCAACGAGTTCCTCCGAGGTCACACTGATGGCCAGAGGAACCCCACCCCCTTCCATCAAGTGGATCTCCGTACTCCCAACCAGGTCCTACCTCCTTTCTCCGGCGTCCGTTCCGGTTATCACCGAAGCCGCTCGGAGCAGCGGAGCCGGATCAAGGCCGAGAGCTTGACTTTTTTTGGGACGTTAGCGTCGGACCCACGGGGTCTTTGGAGATCCTAGATGCTAAAAAAAATCCACATTCGCATTGAGGCATTTCCCTAAAAATTCCCGGGCAGCGAGTCAACAACCAAATGGCAAGTTCAGGCCGATAGATATCTAGACCAACAGACTACGAATTGGGGAAAGCTGCGTCGGACAACTTGATCTTGATTATTCTCTGGCGTCTGCTCACGTTCATTGTCATATGAGATATAATCTTCCCTTCTGTCATTCTCTGCATGCTGGTGATGACATCCTCTTCTTAACTTCATTCCGCCTTCTACATCTCATACTTGGGGGTTTAATTGCTAATTTGGTAAACACGACCATCACATGCTCGATGGCCTGCAATAACCGCTGTGGATCCAAATATGGGTTGCAACCAAGAGGTTGGCGATGAATGAGATGACAGGATGCACTATAATACCTACCTCGAGCTCTAATCAATCGCTCAAGTTCGGCCGGCCTAATTTCATGTGTCTCGAATATTCATTTTGCTCTTCAAAAAACACATGTCACACTATGTATTCCCTTATGCCAAGAGCAATAACGGTCGCACCTCCTCAGTTACGTGCCAAACAGTTCGTGATGTTGATGTTTACACGCGGAAGGGGGCTCACCACATATCGCCCCGCATTGTCGGTGATATCGACCCCACCTGAACTTAAGCTCTCCTGAATGGCTCTTCATTCGAGACTCACCACTGCAACAACTTACCATTGTGCCTGACCATCATCCCAATCATCAACTTCCACTTGGCACATCCAACAACACATCCTCGTGGGCCTTTTTGGTAATAATCTACGTGTATTTCATCTCCAGTTGTTGTTACACCACCACAACCTTGCACCATCGCATCGTCAACGCCAAGATTGAACCCCCCTTTCCCCCCCTCACTTGCTCTCTCAACAAACACCAAAGACAGCCATCTTCATAGACAGCAATATGGCTTTGGCCGTCTCGGCTCCCGGCAAGGTCCTCCTTGCAGGTGGATATCTAGTTCTCGACCGCAACTACACCGGCCTCGTCTTTGGTCTCAGCGCCCGCATCAACGTCATCTCCCGGGACATCCAGGCCAGCCCCGGCGTTCACATTAACGAGATCATCGTCAGGAGCCCTCAGTTCCTGAAGGCCGAATGGCGCTACGGCTACCACCTGGCCGATGAAGACGGCGGCATCAAGACGATTCAGCTACAGGGGGGCGCCTCTGCCTCGGCCAAGGGCAACCCCTTCGTCGAGACTACGCTCAACTATGCGCTCACCTACATCACCCGCCGCGCCGCCTACGGGACTACGCAAACCCTGAAGCCCGTCACCCTCACCATCCTCGCCGATAACGACTATTACAGCTCGCCCAGCAACAACAACAACAACGCCGCCGGAAAAGGCAGCGGTGGCAGCCGCTTCGCCGCCTACTCCACCACCCTGGAAGACGCGCACAAGACGGGTCTCGGCTCCTCCGCCGCCCTCGTCACCGCCCTGACCGCCTCCCTGCTTTCTCACTACCTAGACCCTTCCCTCTTCGACCTCGCCACCGACGAGGGCAAGCGCATCCTGCACAATCTCGCGCAAGCGGCTCACTGCGCCGCGCAGGGTAAAGTCGGCAGCGGGTTCGATGTGGCCGCCGCCGTCTATGGGTCCAGCCACTACCGCCGCTTTTCGCCTTCCATTTTGTCGTCTCTGCCCGAGGCGGGCAAGCCTGGGTTTTCCGCCAAGCTGTTCAGCGTTGTGAATGGTAAGGATGCTGAGTCTCAATGGGACACCGAGGTTGTGAAAGATGCTGTAAGCCTGCCCAAGGGCGTGGCGGTGCGCATGTGCGATGTCGACTGCGGCAGCCAGACGGTCGGCATGGTCAAGCAGGTGCTTGCGTGGCGGGCGGCTCAGCCCAAGGAGGCCAAGGAGCTGTGGGATGAATTACAGCGCAGGAACGAGAAGTTGGCCAGCGTATTGAAGGAGGGCAAGACGGAGGCGATCAGGCCGGCGGTGCACGCTATTCGCGAGCTGGTGAGGAAGATGGGCACGGAAAGCGGGGTGCCGATCGAGCCGGATAGTCAGAAGGAGTTGCTGGATGCGCTGGAGGAAGGGGTGGAAGGTGTCTATGGGGGTGTGGTACCGGGTGCAGGAGGGTACGATGCCCTGGCGTTGCTAGTAAGGGATGACGAGGAGACGACAAAGAGGTTGGAGGAGTTTTTGAGCGGGTGGAGCAAGAAGAAGGGAGGCAAGGTTAGGTTGATGGAGGTGAGTGGGGAGATGGAGGGCGCGAGGAAGGAGAATTTGTTGAAGTATCAGGGGTGGATTTAGAAACTTTTATTTCTTTTACGATGAAAGCTTGAGCATGTGAGCGGGAGAGCGGGTGCTACAGCGTTGGGTAGATACCTCCTCTGGCGAATTGCGATATAGCGAGTTTAGATAGTCATTTTGAGTAACTACCAGATAATCATAGTATATAGTTCAACCGTATTCTTTTTTCTCGCGTGCTCTGATGTTGCGGGGCGATGAGGCGCGAGAAACTCGGATCAGCGCTCACAGTTGTCTTGATAATAGATATCACCTGCCCAGCTACATCTATCAGGGGAGCTTTTGCGTTAACACCACAAACCCTTCCGCTGTTACAACAAACACATATCATACAATTTCTACCGACTTTTCTTTTCTTTACCAATTTGACACATCCACATTGCCTTGCCATGTCCAATCCATTACCTGTCTACCAAAAATCTTCAGGTTGCGGAAAGTAAGAAGACACTCGAACAAAACAGCTGCATGTCCTGAACTCCTCCTCCCCGCCAAAGCTTTATTCCCTCCGACCTTTCAGCACTTCACTTTTTTTCTTATCGTCACTTTCCACTTCCTCACCTTCAAAGAAAGAGACTCAAAAAAAAAAGAAGAAAAGAAAGAAGAAAAGAAACTCCCGTATACCTTGTCAAGTCCAGTCTAAATCTTCTCTCCCACCACCTTACAACCAACAAAAGAAAAAAAAGAGCACAATTCCTCAACCCCATACAAATGAAAACTACCTTGGGTGGGTGATATTGTTTTTCTGTGACCGTTACCCTTCAAGACAAGGAACGAAAAGAAACAGAGTAAAAAAAGGATAGGAAAAGCAATCGTTAACGAAAAGGAGAAGAAAAAAAAAAAAAAAAAAAAAAAAAAAAAGGCCGTGAACCAATGTAGTCAGACAAAACTCTCAACAAAAAGAGACAAAGGACACATATGACATCACGTCCCTTTCACCTTCTCAATCTTCACAAAAACCTTGACCACAAACAAACTCAATGTGTTGTTAATGAAGAGGATGACGAGAAGAGAAGAGGATTCTAGAACGACATCGTCGCTGTTCCTGTTCCTGTTCCCATTTTTCCTACCCTTACACTTCCCGTCCTCTTCTTAATCATGTTCATATTCCCACCATTTCCATTGCCGCCATCATCCTCATCATCCAAACTCAATGGACTAACGGGACTAATAGGGCTGATGGGACTAATTGGGCTTCCAAGAACAAAAGAAGAATCCAGGAGATCTGCGGTTCCCCCCATTGCCGCTGACGCGGCAGACACAGACACTGCGGATACCTCCGACGTAGCTGAAGCAGGGGCGGATACGTAGGTTTCTGTGGCTGTTGACGTCGAAGTCGAAGTCGAAGAAGGACAAGTGTTTACTTGTAATAGTTTCGCTTGCTGTTGCTGTTGCTGTTGCTGTTGCTGTTGTTGCTGTTGATGAACAAGGCTGATAGGACTGAGACTAACAGCCTCTGTACCAATAACCAATACCGACACGGGAGAAGGCGACTTGGGCGTCGTTGTCCCACTTCCTCCACCTCCACTTCCATTGCCACTTCCACTCCCACTTCCGCTTCCACTTCCGCTTCCACTTCCGTTCCTGTGCTGGTGCTGATTGATGGAAGCCCTACTCCTCTGCGCCCTCACACTCTGCTGCTGCGAGGACTCCTCTCCTACCCCTCCTACCCCTCCTCCTCCTCCTGCTGCTCCTCCGGCTGCCAAACTTCCCAATCCCAGTGGTGACGTCGGAGTAACCGGACTGGCGCTAGCCGCGCTATTGATTCCCATCCCGATTCTCGTAGGCAAGCTTAAGCAAGGACTAGGAGGCCTCAATCCCGTTCCCATCTCTCCTCCGCCGAGTCCCAGATCGAAACCGAGTGATCCATGTCCGTGTCCTCCTGATGATCCATGCGAGACGGTAGGTGAGGAAGCGGAGCTGGGGACTGAGAACTTGCGGGGTAGTTGTGGCTGTGGTTGTCCTTGTCCTTGTCCGTGAGAGGAGGGGAGGGCGCTGAGGGAGAGGCAGGATTTGGAGGCGAGTAGTTGTTTTTTGTTGGCGGAGGAGGTTGAGGGGGGAGAGGTGGTTGAGTCCAAGATGGGTAGGTTGGCTAAGCTGGAGGAACGAAGTTGGTTGTGGCTCTTGATGGTTTTGTCATTGTTGTTATTGTGCTTGTTCTTGTTACGGTCGACACCGCGGCGAGATCGGGCAGAGGAGGGCGAGTGTTGGCGTAGGGGATTGAGATGGGCGGCGGCGGCTTTGTCGCGAAGACCTTCTAGTCTGATGGGAGTGGCAGGGTTAGCATTGCGCAGAGAGAAGGGATAGTACTTCTGGAAGGGGGAAAAGACGTACTGTTCCTCTGTGATACCGGGGATAACAGTGGTTTCTTTTTTGAAGTTGTAAGGAGCCGACTGGGGTGTTTGATTGTTAGTGGATTGCTTTGTCGTTGCTATGCTCAGGGCTAACACTTACAATATCTTGACCCCGGACTTGCTTCCTCCGCTTGATTCCCAAAAGCTCCTGAAGCGAGGCGCGGAACCTCTTGAAGTTGGAGCAGACCTGCATGTTTGCGATATACTGCCACCCGCTTGATTTCTAGAAAAGCGAGAAGAATGAAGGAATGACCGTGTTGTGACGGCTGGTATTAGTGCATTAAGTGGGTTTGTGGGACAATGTAAAAAACGAATGAGTATTAGATAAAAGACCGAAACCGAATCTGGATCGATGGCCGCTTCCGAGGTTGCGCATGCGCATGTGTGCGTCTAAGTGAGTGAAAGTAACGTGTCTTATCGGCAGGAAGAGATGCAAAAATGATGGGCGTCTGGCGTTACCGAGGTCGACGTTGTACCTGATGATGATGGACAACAAAGGACTGTGTGAAAAATGAGGAGATAACAGGAGATCCAAAAGACAAGAGAGTCAAGCTAATGCCCAAAGTGAATGGCGAAATAATGACGCACAACAGTGCAGAACGAACGTATATGATACCGTGGAAAGAGCGCAAGAGGAGAGGATGAACGAAAACAAGAGTGAATGATCAGAAAGACAAAGGAGTGGCAAGCCCGCTCAAGTGGCCCATTGACTTCTCTGCTGGCCTTCGCTGGTGACAAGCCAGTGCGGCTCGGCAGTTTAGCCCTTCTAAAGTATGAATCCGGGCTCAAAGAGAGGATTGCCTGAAGAGGACCACACTTCCCGGGAACCCAAGAGAGAGGTCAAAGAAGATATACTACCGCCGCATCGGATCGTCGAACCCAACTCGGTTAGGCTTCAGGAACGTGTTCCCTTGGCCAGGGCAGACAAGAATTGACATTGATACCCTCAAAGGGCCGCGGGTGAAGTGAAGGATCGTGAATGGACGAATAGACGAGAAGAAGATGGAAGGAAAGAGGAATGAGGAAAAGCATGAGCACGGCGACGCCCCTCGCTTAGGTTTTGGATGAGAGCCTTGGAATGCGGAACAATTGACGTGGGATCTCTTTGAGACATCCCTGAAGCAGAAAAGGCTGGTGTCTTGGAATCGCTCAATAACAGGTAACAGGGAAAGACTATCTATTGCTGATGATATGCAGCGCGCACGCGCCCGAGTACCTCCCTTATTGACGATTTGTGCCTCCTTGCGTCGAAAGCCGGGCGGCAGGGCGTCCCGAAACTCTATTTGGGATAGTCCTTCAGGTGGTAGCTCTTCAACTTGACGAACTGGTCGAAGCCATACTTGCTCAATGTTTGACCCTTGCCCGAATTCTTCCAACCGGTCCAGGCCAGATCCTGAGAGATGCGCGTCAGTGAAACGAGGTGGGTGATTGTTGTCGCAGGACACCATAGTACTTACAGGGCTGGGGAAATCGCAACGGTTCACGAAAACTGTGCCTGCCTCTACTTCCTCGGCGAGTTCGTATCCCTTGGCCGTGTCCTTGGTCCAAATACTGGCAGTGAGGCCAAATTCGCTGTCGTTCATCAACTGAATTGCCTCGGCATCGCTCTTGACCTTCATGACTGGAATGACGGGACCAAAAGTCTCGTCCTTCATAACGGTCATGGTGTGATCCACACCGGTTAGCAATGTCGGTGCGACAAAGTTACCTTTGTCTGGCAGAATGCTGAATGTCTCATTCTCGGGTGTCGCATTCTTGGCGCCCTTGTCGAGCGCGTCCTTGATGTGTGCCTGGATGGTCTCCTTGGAGCGCGCCGAGATGACTGGGCCAAGATGCGTCCCTTTGTCCAAGGGATCTCCAAGCTTGTATCCCTTAAGAACGTTCTGGACAGCCGCAATGAAATCATCGTGGATTTTCTCGTCAACGTACACTCGCTCAATCGAGCAGCAGCTTTGACCCGAGTTGAAGACTGCGCCGTCGACAATCTCTTCGGCAGCCCAGGCAATATCGACATCACCGCGAACATATGCAGGGTCCTTGCCACCCAGCTCGAGGCCGACGTTGACGATGCGATCGGACGCGGCCTTCTGGACGGCCAAGCCACCAGCAACCGAGCCGGTAAAGCAAATATTGGCAATCTTGGGGTTTCGCACAATTGTTTCAATCATTGTCGGCGAACCGGAGTGGAAATACTGAATGACTCCGTCGGGCAACCCAGCCTCGGCAAATACCTTGGCCACCTGCTCGACAATTGTGGGTGTCTGAGGTGAAGGCTTGAGAATGACCGAGTTTCCAGACAACAAAGCTGGGATCAAGGCGTTGACGAGAATAAGATAGGGGTACTGCTCAAAGTTAGAGGTGATGGATGGAGTGTCAAAACAACATGATGAACACCACTTACGTTCCAAGCAAAGATGATGAGAACAGGACCAACAGGCACCTTTCGGATGAACCTCTTGAATCCCTTCTCCTCCTCGCCATCGGTGTCCTTGAGAGCATCGTTGCTGATCTTGAGCAGATGCTCTGAGCGCTTGATGGCAGTGGCAACCTCCTTGGCAGTATAAGCAATGGGGCGGCCCATCTGGACGGTGAGTTCCTCTGCAAGTTCATCCTGCTTCTCAGCCAGCAACTTCAAGGCCTTCTTGACGATGATCTGCCTGTCCTCCAACTTGGTAGTGCGCCATCCTTGGAAGGCCTTGAAGGCAGTCTCGGGCAGTTGGACGAGTTCCTCCTCTGAAATGCCATTGCGAGTGATGATGGGTTCACCCGTGGTGGGAGAGATGGTGGTGATCACTTCGACCGACATTGTTGCAAGTACTAGGCTTATCGGTTAGGTAGTAAGTGATGAGGATGGTGAAGTGGGATGTAAGTGTTGGTTGTCACAAGGAGGAAGAGAGAGTCAAAGGGAAAGAAAAAGACACAGTTCAATTACTACTTTGTATAATTTTATGGTCTCGTTATACCTTCCACAAGAAGAAAAGAGCAAACCGACTCGATTCCCATGACCCAATGACACCATGTCGCCCCTCCCGTCGCCGTCTCACTAACAAACAGGAACACGACATCACACTGCCGCCCGCAGAGTGGCTCCCGCTCCGTTTCTCGGCGGCAGGCCGGGGGAGCTTTGATAAGATAAAGAGTTGCTGCCCGCAGCGGGGTCTGCAGGGCATGGACTCCACCTCGGAAGGAACCTTAGGCGGGGATCGGCCAAGGGAACTTACCATACTTATCTCTTATCGGTCCTGCGTGCACGGTCCCTTCCTGCTTGCGGCCCCCAGTGGAGCCAGAAATTTTGAGAAACAGCAGCAGCCATATCCGTCCAGCGCTTCCACGCCAAAAGAAGACTTGCGAATCGCGTCGTGATTCTCAGCTTCTCCAACGAAAACAAACACTGCCCTGAATCTCCCCATAACGATCCAATTCGACCCACGAAACTTTCAGCATACGAAGAAAAGTTCACGAATCAGAAACACAAGTCAATCATCTATCGACAATGCCGGAGGACGATATTAGAAACAAGTTCCTCGATGCTGGCGATAGCGACGACGATGCGGGCCACGGTTCCGACTCGGAGGATGATTTCCAAAAGGGCGGCCGTAACGCCAAGCGCAGAAGAGTGAGCGATGACGAGGACAGCGAAGCCGACGACTTTACCGACGCAGAGGAGGAACACGACCAAGATGATGCTGAAAGCAAGGATGCTTCTGCAAAGGACGGCCAGGAAACAACAGATGGAAAGGAAAAGAAGGATGGAAAGAAGGAGAAGGAGAAAGAGAAGAAGTCGGTACTAGCGAGTGACCTTCCGGGCATGACGAAGCCTCTCACAAAGAAGAATCTCATTGTCACGGAGGAGGCCATCAAGAAGTCGGGAGTGGTGTACATCTCCAGGGTACCACCTTTCATGACTCCTGCCAAGTTGCGCTCCCTGTTGGAGCCATACGGAAAGCTGAATCGCATATTCCTGGCCCCCGAGGACCCAGTTGCGCGACGCAAGCGCATTCGCAGCGGAGGCAATAAAAAGAAGATGTTTACAGAAGGCTGGATTGAGTTTGTCAAGAAGAAGGGTAAGTCTTCATCCCGTGAGACTCGCTGAGACCCAAGTACAAAGACGCTAACAAGAAAACCCGTTTGTTTGCAGACGCCAAAAAAGCATGCGAACTCCTCAATGCCCGTCCAATCGGAGGCAAGAAGGGATCCTACTACCGCGACGATATCTGGAACCTGCTCTACCTCAAGGGTTTCAAGTGGCACAACCTGACCGAACAAATCGCTGCTGAGAACGCCGAGCGATCCAGCAGGATGCGCGCTGAAATCTCAAAGACAACCAAAGAAAATAAGGAGTTCGTCCGTAACGTGGAGAGGGCCAAGGTGCTGCAGGGCATTCAGGCAAAGAAGGCGTCCAAGGGCAGCAAGGCGGGCGGTGATGGTGCCGCCCAAGTCACAGAATCTACTACTCCCTCGGCGGCGGCGACGACGACGACAACGACAAACGACGAGAAGAGGAGGACATTCAAGCAAATACCCCTGGCCAAGAAGAGGAAGCTCGATGAGACACAGCCCGAACAAGTACAAAGAGTGCTCAGCAAGATCTTTTAACCTTTTCGTTTGGCCTCCGAACAATAGGTTTGAGACACGGTGTGTTCATGTAGCTGTGGGATTTTTTCGTCAAAGCGACTCCGAGACATTAGAGATGGGTGGTGTTGATTTTCTTTTCCTTAGGCAATTGTATATATTTCTCTGCCTTCAGTCATCTTGATACCCAACCTGATTTCCTTTTGCTGAGAGCATCTCCATTTCCGTTACTTTGTCATATTCCCACTCATCGACGCTGCACAGAACCGGCCGGCGTTTGGTCTAATTGGCCCACCATGAGCACATCCCAAATCCCAGCCACGAGGAAGAGTGCCTCTGACGATACGGTCGACACTCGATACAACTTCACCAATTGTCCTGTCGCAAATGCTTTCAAAAGGGGATCATATTTCACGACTCACCCGACTTACGCCCTTCACATACTTCAGGGACTCATACAGCGTATGCTTGACCTAGATGAGGAAGGTTGCGAACATTTCTCAAAACGTCACCGGGACACCATAATCCAATATACGTCCTGGTCAAACTATATCACCGGGCATATCCGCCAAGACCGTTCTTGTCGTGATTTGAGTGAAGATCAGATGCACAGTTTCTTCCATGCATGTATTCAAACGGTCGAGGATGGCTGTACCCTGTGGCAGCATATATACTTTTTGAACCCTAGTTGCTGTGCTGGGCGTGGCTCGTCTCAGGACGAGAGCCTGGAAATGACCGCATCTTCACCCAGGTGGTTTTCGAGTAGCACATCCTCAGCATCAAAAGAAACCATCAGTTCGGCAACTCAGACACCCCTACCTTGGTCAAGAAACAACTCTCCCGAGGGGGAAGCGACTCCTTCATCAGTAAACCCTTTCCCTCGGTCTCCAACAAAATCGGACCTTGTGCTTTTTCAACCAAGGACACTTAGCATCCTGCCGGTAACTAGTGACTGGTTGTCCAGACTTCGCAAAATTTTCAGCTTCTACTGGCAAAAGTTTATTTACGGACCCTTCGCCTTCCTCTACCGGTGGTTCTGGGACACACAAGCCAACCTCATGGGCTCTACCTTCGGGTCACGTCTTGGGCTAAGAGCACCAACCTTTTACCCCTTTGCCCCGAACGACAAACAGTCAAACTCGCAGAAGCTATTAGAATGGCCAATCTCGTCAACACCACCAGCAACCCCATCTGCACAGAGTGTTGCCAACAACGACAACGATAACAAGAAGATGAATGAAGATCTGACGCCAGCAAACCGAATGACCAAGACAAGGGAGGAGGTCAAAGATATGTGGTGGAAGGTGATGGCTAAAATCCTGTTGGCCGAACACCGTGAGCGGAGGGAGAAAGAAGCGGTGGCGTCAACTTGGGAGAGGGCAAGCGCAGCAAGTGTTACGGACAGCACTTCTAGGCCGTCTTCTACTATTTCTTTTGTGAATAGCGAGGGAAGTGATTGCTCGCTGCGTCCTGAGGACTGCTTCTCAACCGTTGGCTCAAGGTGTGGTCACTCACAAGATGGGGATCAAGAGTCTGTTCAACCTGCTACCAGCCATTCCTTAAACCCTGAATTTGACGATTGGTATGCCGAGTGGTTCTCCCATTGGGTGTTGGAAACTTCGCGCAAGCTCAGGTCCCCAGAATCAGAGGATAGTTTTTCTTGTTATTCATTTTCTTCATCAGCAGCGCCGGTAAATGACAGCGATCATCACGAGGACGGCAACGTCTATGACGATGAAGAGAACACGGACATCCAAACCAGACCCTCCACACCGACACCGCTTTCCTCGCCTACTATCAGCCCCCTCCGCGGTCGAGATCGATACCGCTGTCTTTCTCTGTCCCGACCATCCTCCAATTCTTCAGCCAGCCCAACTCGGAACATCAGCATCCCTTCTTCTCCGGTCGCTAGGTCGTTGCACTCTCCACGTCGCTACCGCTCACCTAGTCCAATCCTCCGTCGCGGAATCCCCTCTCCCTTGGATATCACCAACTTCACCCTTCTTCCTCCTTCGACCATATCCCCAGTGTTTCCTACCTCTTCTTCTTCTTCATCCTCATCTTCATCTTTCTCCCGCTCTTCCTCTCCAACCCAATCCCCCCAGCACAAAGACCAACGCGACCCCGAACCTCCCCAATCCCCCCAAGCCACCACTTCCCCACCGATACCCCGTCCCCGTCCACGTCCCCTCCTAAACGCCAAAACAGAAGACTACCTCTCCAACGCACACCTCCTCCGCTTCCCTGCCACTGTGTCCGCTCGGCTGATGATGACTGCCGAGACGCTGGGGGTGGCGGGCGAAGGCAAGAGGAAGCTGGTTAGTGAGTTGCAGAGGACTCCTAATCCTACGCCGGCGGTGGTAGAGACCAAGTGGAAGAGGAGGGCTAGTGAGGAGGTTAAGGGGTTTGATTGGGGGTTTGGGATGGGTGGTGAGAAGGAGGAGGACGAGGAGGAGGAGGGGTATGAGGAGGAGGAGGAGGAGAAGGGGTATGAGACGCATTGAGTTTGTCTGGGGGAGGGTTGGATGTGATGTGTGAAGTGTGTCATGTTGTATGGCTGTCTGCCGACTTTTTTTTCTCTCTTTCTGGGGTTGTGATTTTGGTGATGTTCGAGTGGTTTTGTAGAGACAGAGTGCAGTTTTGGTTGGGACCTAATTTGCTGGATGTTTTCCGTTTGAACTTGATTGGTTTTTCTGAGCATTTTGGACTTCTTTGCTGTGAAAACCTAACGGAACGGTATGGGTGACTGGGCGGCTTTCGGACTGTGGTGTGCTTTTGGTTTGCAATGTTACTCCCGTGAAGTTAGGAACTTGTCAACATTCACATGGTCACGTCCAAGAGACGACATTTCCTATTCGGTTGTTTGATATGCATAAATAATTCTAAGGGGTATCTACGAAGCTCTAACGAATGTCTTGGTGAAAGCAATTGCGTCTAGATGCTCATTACGTGATCCTCCTATGTCCCAAATTACCATTCCTTCTGTAGCTCAGGCCATGCCGTAGGGTGCTTGCCGAGATATTTTCAACTTTTTGATCGTAGCCATCCGACCCTAAACTCCATTCGCCTGAGCCAGCTGTCCGGTGACTCACCATGCTGCCTGCCACCACGAAATCAAAGCCAAAATTGTAAGTGTGAGAACCCGTGCGAGAAAATGAACCTGCTGAATATGAAAATGATGTGAGGGGTTGGTGAGCATGTTGGATGTGCTCAGTTCTCAATGACCTCGGTTTGGACGGCCTGAAGAACTTCGCCCTCGTCAATCTTGGCAGTTTCCTTCATTGAAGGCTCCTGGTCAACCGCCTCGTCTGGGATGTGGATGCCGTACTTCTCGTACGGGAAGTCGATCAAACTAGGAAGGTAATCGGCCCAACCATCATCAATCTCGCCCGGCTTTTCGTTGTCCGCCTCAGCGGACTTCTCGGTGTCGGCCTTGGCAGTGCCGTTGGTAAGGCCGGCTTGAGCTTTCTTCGTCTCAATTTCGGCCTGATTAAGAAGCCCAGCGAGAACCAGCTTCACGTCGCCATTTTTATCCACCTCTTGCTTGAGCATAGGGTGGGGGCACCACACAACGCGCATGCCGGCACGACGACCGGCCTCGACGCCGGGAATGCTGTCTTCGAAGACAAGGCATTCCTCGGGAGTGATGGGCTTCTCGCCCTCAGGAAGCGAGTCGTTGATTGTCTTGAGGGCAATCAGGTAGATATCGGGAAGAGGCTTGCCGCGGCCCTGCGGGATACGCTTGTCGTCACCAAGAACGCGACGGTGGGTCTCGAAGACCGAGAACAGCTCGGTCAGATGGTTGGTCTTCATACGGAAGTTCGCCTCGTGAGAAGAGGTGGCGAGAGCGATATGAACGCGGTTAGGCTTTTGGGCGGGCTTTTGGGTGGCGCCGTTGGTGGTAGTGGCATCCCCCTTCAGATCCCAGTAGCGGGTGCTGCCAAGCTTCTGTAGAAGCTCCTCGACACCGGGAAGAGCTGATGTAAATTGAAACTTTTGAGCTTGAAGAGCATAATACTCCTCCTTGTATTGCTCACGAGTGATGGGTAGATCGGCCCAGTTGTGGAAGATGTCGAGGGCCGCAGGACCGGGGCGACCTTGAAGCTGAGCCTTGATGCTCCAAGGCAATGGGAACTTCTCCTTCTTGTGTTTTCGCAGAAGCTCATTCACACAGAGGGTGTAGATGTCCTCGGTGTCGAGGAGAAGGCCGTCCATATCAAACAGGCAGGCCCGAACGGGAGGGAAACTTCACAAAGATGTTAGCATCAATCGATCGATTTGTTGAGTGAGATGGCGTAACTTACTCAGTGCGGGGCGCCATTGTGGTGATTGAGACACAGCGTCTAAAGTACTAAATGATACCGGTAGGAGTGTCGAGTGGAGGGCAGATTTGTTGTCGAGACTTGCTTTCGAAAAGGAAGTCTTGATCCGGGTTGCGTGTGGAGGAAGTGGAAAGCGCAGAGTTCCTGGTGGGAAGGGGGGTCTTTTATATCTAGGACAAGGAATTATTTGGGACTCGCGCCAAGGGTCGTCGAGGGCAGTGAAGGAAGGTGCAGGCTATCGCGTAAACAGAGGACGGTTGGTGAACGTTGATGGGGCCAACAGATTGAAGAACGGCCTCGTACAAAGAGCTAACTAAGTGAAGGGGAATTATGAACCTTGGACAACGGGGCGCGTTGTTGGGAAGGGTCGGTGAAGTGTAAATAGATGCTGTGAAGGGTCGTTGGATGGGATGAGTCGTCGGTTTTGTTGTTTGGGCCATCGGTTGGTCCGTCCCGTCCCCCGGCGTCGAAAAAGTTGGAGACAGCTCCAGGTCCCGCAATCGGGCCCCTCCCCGCCCTACACACAACGGGAGCGTGTGCGGGGGACCCCGGTGCCCCTCTGCTACCCCTGATTCCAGGAAACCTTGATAGGCGGCTGGCTGGCCGATGCTGTCCAGGTCTACCAGGTTGTAAACAGGAAGAAATGTGATATTCCAATTTTCAAACATGATGAACACCAGTGGGTTCCACTCGTGTAACTTTCAGCTTGAAAAGGAAGATTTACGTTGGTCCAAAAAGAATTGCAGCTGCCAGCCTCCTTCCCATCATATGAGTTATCGAAATGCTCCAGTTTCTACCTAGGTACCATGGATACAAACTGAATGCCCCACCACGCAATAACTTGAGCTGTGACATGGAAACACAGTTGCTCGCACTTGCTATTTTGATCTGGACTACTGTAACAACTCCCGTCTCTAGTAGACTGAAGACTGAAGTCGATTTTTTAGAGGAGTCGACACGGGATCTTTCGGACCTTTTCTTCCCCTGTCACCTCAAAAAGACCCCGCTGAAAAGTCAATAGACGTGTGATGAAGCAGAGATAACAGGTGATACAACATGTGTAAGATTCGGATTTATACATCGGCCTTGGCTTTGAGCCGCATTGTACATGCTACGCAGTAAGGGTGGTTCTACCGCATACTTCGAATTCCTGGTAGCAAATCTTTTCTTATTCTTCCATTTCACCGCATTTTGATCCGATTATGGACGGTTTGAACAGAATTGCGACTGGTTGAATCCAGTGCAATCAGTGGCCAGCTGTTGTTCAGCAGTGACTTCATCGGATTAGGTACCAGATAATAACTTCACTTCGGATTCCGATACCAACAGGCGTAGAGGCCCACTTTTGCCAAGACCTGCGATGCCTAGCTGCCGTGCCCAAGCTCACCCAGGTCCTGCGTAAATGCCCACTGCCCGCCCCTAGCAGCTTCCGTCCGCGCGCGCGGCTTCTTATCTCGCATGTCCCGTCATCTCACCATCCTCGCAAGCCGCCTTCCTTCTACGGACCTCCTTCCAGCTTTCACTCCAAGCTACTGAAAGATATTACCATTCCGATACCGGCAACCTTTAGCACTTCAACCACAAACCTGCTTTGAAAATGAGTTCCGAAGCGCCTGATGACAAGTTTAAAGAGAAGAAGGACAAGGATCCTCAAGCAGAGGAAGAAAATGATAAATCCCAGCAGGCCGACATCAAATTCACACCTGAAGAAGAGGCTGCAAGTACCCACGATCAAAAGCAACAACAAAGACCCTCTTGATGCCCAAACCTCTATGACTGACCGCCTCAGCAGGAATTGGTAGCTGAGTCCAACACACACAAAGCAGAGGCAAACGCCCTCTTCACCTCGGGCAAATACGATGCCGCCCTCAACAAGTATGACGAAGCCATTGCTGTTTGCCCAAACTATCTGGACTACCCCTTAGCCGTCTTACGCTCCAACGTGGCCGCCTGTCACCTCATGCTGGAAGCTTGGAAGGATGCCGTCACGCACGCTACCAAAGCTCTGGACTTGCTTGACAAGCTAGAGCGGGAGGACAAGCTGGCTGCCGAGAAGGAAGAGAGGGAGAAAGAAGATGTCGAAGAGGAGATTGTCAGCGCCGGTGCTGCAAAGGCCGGACCCGCTGTTCCTGTCACGGAAACTGAAGCGCAGATTGCCCGCCAAAAGCGACTAGAGGATATTGCCAGGATACGGGCCAAAGCCCTGCTACGCCGGGCCCGGGCAAGGAGCGAGCTGGGTGGATGGTCCACCCTCGAGGGGGCTATTGAGGATTACAAGAAGCTGTCTGCCATGACCAACCTTACGGCTACCGACCGAAAGCTCATCCAGGCGCAACTCAGAGCACTGCCACCCCGGGCCAAGGCTGCTCAGGAGAAGGAGACTGCTGAAATGTGGGGCAAGTTGAAGGACCTTGGGAATGGGTTGCTCAAGCCGTTCGGTCTTAGCACTGACCATTTCAAGATGGTGAAGGATGAGAAGACCGGCGGTTACAGCATGAATTTCCAGGGAGGTGGTGGCGAAGGCAAAAAGTAATGTTGTGAATGTTGATGAGGGCCAGGGCTCTCGCGATGCCTACTAGCGACGTGGTTAAGGATGAATGGCTTCTTGATAATCCAGGCACCCAACTACATGCACCTCTGACTGGAAAAGCTAATACTCCAGAGTCACCTGAAAACAACATCGACCAGTAGTCAACACGAGTCGACAGTTGAATGTCAACAGATCGACAAGGGGGGAGATGATCAGGAGCTCGTACCCGACAGCTGCATAACAGCTGGCCGGAGCTAAAGCTCCATAAGTTTTGAGGCTGATTAATTGGTGTGGCAAAGCCGGCAGTGGAACGCCACAATTGTACGTACTACTGCACTGGCTTGTGCTAATACCCACGGTAGCCGATAGCCGATAACGAATTGCTTATCAATGCAGCGCGGGGCGATTTGGTGCTGGGCCCATCAAGAAATTTATTGACGACCGTCCCGTCAGCGCTTTCAACGTTCCCCCCAGCGACCCGTTCTCGGCCTGGTCCATTCAAATTTCCAGTCGTCGACTTCTTTCTCATCCGCCAGCAACTTCACTTGTGATTGTGACGGAACTCTCAGGTTTTCCTTTTCACGACATAGCGACCTTTGTTTGTTTTTACAATTTGATACCCCGGTTCATATCTTGTCGCAAACCACAACTTCATTAATCATGGATCTCGACGCTCCTATGGCCATGGCCCCGTTGATGGGCTCTGCCAGGACAGGTGCTACGTGAGTCTTGACTTGAAAATTGAATGCTATCGAGGACAGGATTGCTGACCCAATTTATAGCATTCTCTGCTGCAACTGCGGTGCTCCCATCGATGGCACATCCTCCGCCGGCGCTCTTTGCTACGACTGCATCAAGTCCACCGTCGATATCTCCCAGGGCATCCAGCGCGAGGCCACCCTCCACTTCTGCAAAGATTGCGACAGATGGCTCCTACCCCCCGCCAGCTGGGTCACAGCCGCCCCCGAATCGAGAGAGTTGTTGTCGCTATGCTTGAAGAAATTGAGGAATTTGGGCAAGGTCCGCATCACAGACGCCAGGTTTATTTGGACAGAACCCCATTCGCGAAGAGTCAAGGTTCAGGTTACGGTTCAGGATCAGGTGGCGGATGGTGTATTGATGCAGCAGAGCTTCGAGGTCACTTACGTCGTCGCCAGCCAGCAGTGCAAGGACTGCGCCAAGTCGTACACAGCCAACGTCTGGCGCGCCGCCGTACAGGTCCGCCAAAAGGTTACCCACAAGAGGACGTTCCTTTTCCTCGAACAGCTCATTCTCAAGCACCAGGCCCATCGCGACACGATCAACATCAAGGAAGAGAAGGACGGTATCGATTTCTACTTTGCCCAGAAGAATCAGGCTGAGGGATTCATCAGCTTCCTGAAGTCCGTCGTACCAGTTCTCACCAAGGAGTCGAGGCATCTTATTTCCGCAGATACACACACCGGCAACAAGTCGTACAAGTACAACTACTCCGTCGAAATCGTGCCTGTTTGCAGAGACGATTTGGTCGCTCTTCCTCTTAAGCTCGCCAAGTCCATTGGCAACATCTCTCCCCTTGTCCTTTGCCACAGGATAGGAACATCTGTCAACCTCCTCGACCCCAACACTCTCCAGACCGCCGAAGTCAGCGCCGATATTTACTGGCGTGCTCCCTTCCACCCGCTTGCCGGCACTCCCGATCTTGTTGAGTTCATCGTTATGGATATCGAGTCCACAGGCGTACGAAAAGGAAAGTGGCTTCTCTCCGAGGTCCAGGTCGCTCGTGCCTCCGATCTCGGCGTTAACGACAACGTTTACTTCACTCGCACACACCTTGGTCAGCACCTCCACGCCGGTGACTCGGTGCTGGGTTACATGCTCGAGGGTACCAACTTCAACTCGGACGCGCTCGAGGCGATTGAGAGCTCCAAGGCGTACGGTTCCATGATCCCTGACGTCGTTCTCGTCAAGAAGCACTACCCGAACCGCCGCCGCAACAGAAAGAGAAACTGGAAGCTCAAGCGCATGGCCAAGGACGAGGGCGAGCTTCTGCCCAAGGCCTCGGACCAGGCCAAGATGGATGCCGAGTACGAGATGTTCTTGCGCGATGTCGAGGAGGACGAGGAACTTCGTGCTGCTCTTGCTCTGTACAAGAACTCGCTCAAGACCAAGAGGGAGGCAGATGCCATGAGCATTGCCGATACGGACATGATGACGGAGGCTGAGGAGGATGGCCCCAAGATCAGCATGGACGAGCTCCTCGACGACTTTGAGGAAATGGAGATTCAGGATAAGGAGTAGGATGCGATCTCGATTGGAGTCTGATATGTGGAAGTGAATGGCTTTGGGTTTCGGGGTAAATCAAAATTCTGGGAGTTAGCTGTTCTTAGGGTTTGCGTTTTTCAGGCATTTCATGAATAGATTCGGGAATGGGCTTGCCGTGTTGGCGCCCTTTGCATCCAATCATTTGTTGTTCCTATCAGTCGTGAATGCATAGACGTGGTTGAAACACGACCGTCAAAGTACTAGAAACGAAGATGTGCAACTTGCTTGTCATATACGATGATCTTGATCAGCCAAGGTCCACCTCTAGTGTTACACATCTGCTCAAAATGTTTTTCATCCGCCTGTTTATTTAGTCGCCTTCGGCAATCACCTACTATGAAAAGAGTTTTGTTGGGAGTCCTGACGAAGGTTCCAAGACAAACAGCCCCAGAAAAAGGAAAACATATTCCAAAATGCGTGGGATTTTGGAAGATGATCCAAAGGGGACACCAAAATAGAAAGATGGAAAAAAATAAAGAAAAAAAAAGAGAACCAGAAGGTTGATCGTTATCGCTCGGATACCGGGAGTCGAACCCGGGGCTGTTGAGAAAACAGACACTTGTAAACAAGTGAGAGTCAACGATGTTACCGCTACACCATACCCGATGAAGGATGGCTTCCGATTGTTTAATGTTCGTTGGGCAGGAAGCTGTGTTTTTGAACTGAGAAATCAGAGATTGTTAATTGATTGTGTGGTGGAGTTGAGGGTTGGTGGTGACATGGGTCAGGGGTTCAACAGTGGTGAGCTAAAGGAAAAAGGGAAAAGGGGGTTTGTTTACTTCGTGATAGGTTGGGTTTCTTGACTCGAGGGTCCCCTTTCTCGGAGACAAGGTCTTTTCTTTTTCTTTTCTTTTCTTAGTGGTTTCTTTCAGATCCATCGTTTTCATCTCCGGGCTGTCTTCAAGTCAGAGTTTGGCTTGGCGGGTGTTGTGAGGGAGGTGCGAAGTCCGCACGGAAAATTCTCTCCTTTTCCTTTTGCTCCTTCCTTTCCTGCAAGTTACTTTCTACCCGGGGGAGCAGCATCTCTGGGCAAGTGCTTTCCAGAAAAGTTAGTTCGCTGGGAAAATCGATGAACAGGTCACAAAATAGCCAGCAGGAGCGAGTGGTTCAAACTGGATTTAACCTACCGTACATACCTACTGAGCTTTTTCTCGCCGCGCAGGACTCAACTCTGCAGCACTTCTGCGATCTTCGTTCCAAACCAGGATTTGTCGATGCAACCAGCCTTCGGATGCCACGGGCGAGTTGTTCGTAGTTAGCATCCTGAATCCTCCGAACCACTTCTTTTCCGACAACTTCAATTCCGAACATCCCCGGCATTGTTTTCCCTCTGGCCTACAATCAGGCGAAGACCTACACCCCTACCAGAACTTTGAGATGTTATCATGAGACTCGCCAGATCCATGGGTCCTAGAAAAACCTTTGGGCCAAGTTACACGACGGCATGGAACGCGCAAAAAAGAAAACAAGCATGTTGAGATGTTCATTCATTTACAATGACCATTATCAGCATCGGCCCTCGCCCAAGGCTGCCAGGCAATAACAGGGGTCGGACAGACAAGAACAAACAGGTATTTTTACCAGTCAACCATGAAGATTGATGATCTGCTGTTCTTGAACGAACGAAGCAGCGATCAAAATGACAAAACCTCTTCAACAACTGCAAATATTTACAGAAACGAACAAATGCTATGAACAGCCAGCAACAGGCAACATGGCCCGGTTAACGTCCGAGTGGGGCATTGTTCTATTTTCTCCTTCGCTCCCGTCCCGTGCGACTGTTCGATCCTTATGCTTTGTTGTGAAAGTTTCTGAACATTGGACAGAGATATACATTTCTTTGTTCCAAGATTGCTTGAAGAACACTTGAACCAAATGATGCCTCACAGTGAGTGAGCCGCGTCCTTCTTTGTCTTTATATGTCCATGATCAGCGCATTTGCCCCCTCGTGATTGTTACGAGCCGGCCGGATAGACGGGATGCGAGAAGTGATCTTATTGTCTGGCAGTGATTGATCGGGGAAATGGGCAAAACATATACTCTCCGGGGAACACCTGGACAGATTTTGAGTCGGTTGCTGGATTCCTCGTCATTCACACTTTTCCAACGATTATTCCATTAGCCAGTCGACAGATGGGGCTGAGAAGAAGCTTTACCGGACCCATACCCAACCATTTCACTCCTTTCAAGCACGAACGACGCATCAGGAGTACAACAATCGGGGAACTTGAAGGTTGATGATTGATGAAGATTGTCATCAGACAACTTGGCAGTGCGGTATTGACAGCGATGATAGCAACATACCAAACGATGGACAGAGCCAGCAGCCGAGGAAGAAGCATGTCTCCGTCGGAACTTTTTGAAAGAAGATACAGTACTCATCAACGGCTCATAGAGCGAGAAGAAGATCACGGAGAAGACTCGGGTTCCGGAGACGAGTCAGGTAACGGCAGTGACTCTGATGTGGGCGATGATGGGAGGGTTAGCGATGAAATTCCTTCCCCCGCTGAGGGTGAGGACGACAATGAAGAGCAAATGGTCACAGAAGAACGCACCATAACCAAAAAGTACACGGCCACGCAAACGGTGACCACAAGCCCGACGACAAGTGATGCCCAGAAGCTCTATCACTCGCGTACCCCGGGGTTCAAGTCACATCTAGAACCAGCAACCTGGTCACGGTTCGTTCGACCATATACTCTAGGTAAGGGATTTTCTTTCATTGCAATCGTAAACACCCCAGACCCACCCCTCAGAAATACACCGGAGTCAGCCTCGATTTCTTCCCACAAGCACACGACCACGAGAACGGTGACCACGGGCCTGATGGTAGATGATGGAAAGCAAGCCCGTTTAGGTTACAGCAGATGTGTCTGAAGTATAACATTCTCCCAGACTCAAGGGCAAACGACTAGGGGAAAGGAGCAACGCCCGCCGGAAGCAGTGGAAACAGACTCACCTTATCACCCCGAGCGGTCATTGATAGTACAACTAGCTGACTTGATGTTGGGTGAAGTCGTAGACATTAACGGTATCGTAGCGTCCACTTCGGGACCAATCCCTACAGAAGCTTCAACGTCATCCAGCTTAACGCCACCGGTGACGACCACCACCAACCCTAAAAGGAAGTCCTTCCCGTCTACGACGTTGATTTCACCTGTGTATCCGACAACATGGGACAGCCAGGACTTGACTGGCGAAGCAACGACGGGAGCCGACGGGACGGTGGCACATGGAGGCCCGTCGCCGGGGCACGGTGATGACAGCAATGGCCATACGAAACGCCCTTCAAGTCCCAAAACAACACCGACGACTGTAGATGCGATCACGAGACCAGGTGGGTTCAGAATATTATTTGTTGAACCAAACCCGTTCCCCATCGGAAGCCTTTGGGTAGTTGCTAACCCCGAACCAGAAACCTTTTCAACCCGCTCTGAACTCCCGGTTACCTCGCCTTCCTTAGGTACACACTCGTCGGATAGTGTGATAGCCCCTGAAGGAAAGGAGAAGGGTTCGTCGAGCGATGTGCTGAAGAAGGGAGCCATCATTGGCGCTATAGGTAAGTGTCTTTACATACACTTCTCACCTAGATAAACTCACTGACCACGGTTCTCCATCGACTGTTTAGCTGGCCTCCTGGTCTTCGGCGTCCTCCTCTTCTTCCTCTGGCGCAAGCGCAAACACAAGAAACGCCACGGCGATTTTACTTCCAGTCATATCGTCACATCAACCTCAAAGAGTGCCGAAAAGCTTCCAGATAAGGACCCTTGCCCGTTCGACGACAATGACGGCAGAGGAAGCATTGGCAGTGAAAGCATCGGACGAACGTCCCAAAGAACTTTTGAAGATGTCGCCACAGACATCCGCACTTCGATGCGGCAATCCGTCAGCGATGTCAGCGTCGGCGCTACAGATCCCGGTCCCGTCAGCCCTGTCAGTCCCAGCGTCGATGCTGCCAGTCTCAATAGTCGTTCGTCCGTCTCGCGCCGGTCGAGTTTCTCATATGCCTCGGACGATTCCTTCTACCGAGAAAGTGCTGCCAGCACCGCGAGCAGCATCTGCCAAGCCACTGCGCTGACATACACTATACCCGGGCGGGTAACACCCGTCATACCTGCATATCCGGCTACGGCGAAAATTGTGAATCTCTCACAGAAGCCTCAAAAGCCGGAGTTGGTGATGGTGAGGAACACTAGGAATAGTAGCACAGCGGAGCTTCTGGGTTTGAGTCGGAATCCTAGCAAGAGTACAATTGGAAGACCAGGGAAGGGACAGTGGGATAAAGAGGCTTGTGGATGTGGTGGTGATGGGGCGTCGAAATCGCCGGAGGTATCACCACCACCGATGGCAGCAAGGACTCTGTATGAAGCTCTCGGGGGATCAGGACCAGGACCGACATCCCCTCCTTCATCGTCGAGGCCAGTTACATGGATGAGACAGCCGCCGCGATTGTCGACGGCGAGGAATTTGACATCATCAGCGTTTATACCTTCGCCAGCTGTGGGAACACAGATGCCGGGTAGTAATAGAAGGAGTTCAAGTTGATGAGACTTTTTGTTGAGTTGGAGGGTTGTTTTGGGGAGAGGAAGTGAGAAGAAGGAAAAGGCATGGGGAATTTAGCCATGTTTGCAGGTTAGCACAAGTTGTAGTTACAAGAATTAGCGTATACCCCCCTAGTTACTGGGCTACTGTATGACCATTACTTGTACAATTACCCCAACTGATCGTCCATGCAGCCAGCCAACCCCTGACATGATTGTTTTTAGCACATGTCAACCCCGCAGTCGCATTTGACGCCGTTATGCCCGCCGTCCCCAAAACTTCGCTGCAGATATCATCACAGGGGAAAAAGAGGATCCAATTCCATTTGTTTCGGTAAACATGTAAAAAAAAAAAGCCGCTCGCTGGCGAGAGGTTTTTGCCTCTGTTCTTCTTTTTCTCTTCCTTTACTTCTTTTATTCTTTCTTTCAGTTGCCAAGAGTAATTCAGCAACACAATGCGGATGCAATCCACCAACGCCCTGTTTCGGCGCGCAACCTTGTCCTCGTCCACACTGTCCATTGTCCGACGATCCACCACCTTGACGACCACACGCGGCTTCTCTTCAACCTCGACAACCCAAACCACCAGCGCAACCACGAGCTCATCTGCGTCACTTCCACTTCGCACTCCCACACGAACCCAATTTCCAACCACCGCTACCCCCTCCACAACGCGCACCATGGCCTCCGCCTGCAGCACCAGCCCCTCCTCCTCCCCGGGCGGCTATGAGAAGATCCCCAACACCTCCATCCGCATCCTCCGTACCGTCTCCTCCGTCCGCCGCTTCCGGAAGCCCTTAACCCTCGACTCGCGCTCCGTCGCCCTCGTCCCCACCATGGGCGCCCTCCACGCCGGTCATCTCAGTCTGATCCGGGCCGCCGCGCGGGACAACCACCACGTCATCGTCTCCATCTACGTCAACCCGGCGCAATTCGGCGTTCGCGAAGATTTGGGCAGTTACCCAGTCACCTGGGAAGCGGACTGCGCGGCGCTCGCCAAGTTGGATCGCGAGCTTGCCGACGACGGGGAGAACCTGGGACGCATCTCGGCGGTCTTTGCGCCGACGACGGGGGAGATGTACCCTGCCGGGTTTCCCGGACAGGAACCGGATTCGAAGGGGTCGTTTGTTACCATCACACCTGTCGGGGAGGTGCTGGAGGGGGCCAGCAGACCGACGTTTTTCCGGGGCGTGGCGACGGTTTGTATGAAGCTGTTTAATGTGTGTCAGCCTGATCGGGTGTATTTCGGGCAAAAGGATGTGCAGCAGACTGTGGTCATCAAGAGGCTGGTGGAGGATTTCTTGATGCCAATTGAACAGGTGGTGATAGTGCCTACTGCGAGAGACCAAGATGATGGGTTGGCGCTGAGCAGTAGGAATGTGTATTTGGGCGAGAGAAGACGGAAAGTGGCGAATGTGCTGTATAGGGCGCTGAAGGCGGCTGAAGAAGCTTATGCGGCTGGGGAAGGGAAGAGAGATAGAGAGGGGGTCTTGGGTGCCGCCCAGAAAGTGATGGAGGATACGTTGGCGGAGCAGATGAAGTTGAGCCCGAGCGAGAGGGTCAAATATGAGGTGGATTATTTGAGCTTGGCGGATCCGGACACGATGCTAGAGCTCGAAACGGTTGATACCAAGAAGGGAGGAATTTTGAGTGGTGCAGTGAGGTTTTTGCCGGTGGAGGAGCCAAAGGAGGGAGAGGATTTGGGACATAGTGGGGGGCCGCTGGTGAGGTTGATCGATAACATCATCTTGCCGCCTAAGTAAGGGTGGCGGGGTAGAAGTGAAGGTATATTTGGGTTGTTTGCTATACTATAGAGCTGTTGTTGTTGGAAAGCATTTTGCATGGGTTGGCGTATGCGATAGAGTTCCCGTCGGGACACATGTTAGAGTCACTTGCGATCAGCATCTCGTATAGACTTGTACTTGCGTGTCAAACTATACGACCTGCATAGTTTTATGTAGCTTGTATGCTGCGCCGGGACCATTGAGCTCTTGTACTTGATCCCGATGGTCACCCTCTCCTCGGACTGCTCATGCTGGAGAGTAACAATATTTCATTGTCAGAGCTCCAATGCTACCACCTCCTCCCTTCAAGGCAGAACCACAAGTCAGAGACACAAGTCTGAAGAGACATACCCCCCATCCCGTCCAGCCGGTCCTTCGACATCAGCGAACACCCCAAAGCCATTGGACCTTGAGAACCGCGGTTTTAGTTCCATTCATCCGTCCTTCTACCGCTTCTTGACTTGACCCCAAGCCACAGTAGTCCCGGAACCCAGACATGAAGGCCTCGCGGTCGCTAATCGCGCATCTTGCGCATCTCGAATCGGCTCTTGATCCTGAGACACCCTCTCAAGCTGCGTTATGGACATACAAGCTGATACCGGTAGGAAGGTGCAGCTCCCATTAACGATTTCTTGGCTACAACACCAGCCATTCTGTCTCCATAAGAGCTCGTCCCCGTAAGAGTTCGTGGCGACAGTCAGAATCTTGAGCACATTCGCTCACTGGCCACATCAGGGCTCCCATGGGAACCGCCTTCGCTCCCGTTCCACGGCATTTCCCTAAAGCAGCCGAGACAAACGAAGAGGTCGAGATTTTTGGGTTGTAGTATCGTATCGCGTGTCGTATCTTTATCTTCCTCTCCGCCTCATAGAATCTTGGAGAAGTGTGACCTGAACTTCTTGTTCGCGCGATCCGCCGACCGAAACTGGAACTGCTCGCCGTGTACTTCAAAGATCATCTTTGGTTGCTCGGCCACCGTTTGTTGTTGCTGCTGCTTGTTTTCGTCACTTTGTCCCTCCTCCACCGTCGCCGTCCCTGTCGCCAGCGGCACCTCAATCCTAAACACCGTCCCCTCCTTCGGCACTAGTTTCCTCTGATTCCGCCTCGTCACCACCTCAAACGTGAACCTTGAGTCCTTAATCACGATCCCCTTCAATCCCACCCGACTCACACACCCACTCCTTACCACCTCGACCTCAGCACCATGAAAATCCGCGCTCGTCAGCTTCGACGCCGCGCCCTCGCCACCGGTGTGTATCTCGTTTCCCAATATCTCGCGGATGTACCCTAGCCAGAGCTGGTGTAGGGGCTCGAACAAGGCGTATTTCTGCCCTGAGCGAGGGACGTCGTAGAGGCCGAGCTTGCGGCGCTCGTTGGCCGAGAGCGGTTTGGGTTTTAACGCCTTTTTGCGGGAGAGGCGCTTCTTTTCGCGTTCGCGGCGGCGGGCGGCACGGGCGTCGGAGGGTGGAGGGGAGGATGGGCAAAGAAAGAGCGGACGTTGTTGGATCTTTTCGGTGAGGATGCGTTTGGTTTCTTCTGGATCATGGGCGCGCGACAGGAGAACGGCGGCGATGGGTTGGTTTTTTGAGGAGCTTTGGGATGTTGATTCCATTGTGTGTGTGATGGGAGGGAGGATGTTCCTCCGGTTACAGAGTCTTGGGTTCAGAGCGAATCGGGATCAATGTCGAGGTGTAGAATCGGTTATCGCAAACGTGAAATGCTGCTGATGGAAATTTCCCAATTCCTGCGATGCCCGGGCAAGTTCGAGAGTTGTGATAAGGGAAGAGCAAGGCGCCAAGATAAAAAGCTTCAGAAATCGGGGCACCGCACCTTTCCCTGTCTGGCTTTAGCCCTGCTGCCCCGGCTTGTGTTACCCCGCTGTAAGCACCTTAACGGCTGTGTGATCCCTGCTGGTGACGCTTTCCAGCGGCGGCAGGCAACATTACACCGGCTTCGTTACAGTGGACGCTCTAACAATTCCCTTGGATGGGCGGTTTAGCATTCCCGATGTGGTACCTATGCATACTACCTAGAGGTAGTCTAGTGTATTATTCCCGTCTACATGTACCGAGGAAATCATCTCTCGCTTGACTTCTCTTTTGCTCGTGATGATGGTTGCAGTGGCAAGTTGACGACTCATTCGACTCTGATGTTCCGACACTGATACCCGTGGATTATTCCTTGGACAAGGTCATTTCCAATTACTCCCCACTACCTAGGAGTCTATACCACTTGCTCTCTTTAACCAAGTCATATGTACCTCCCGAGTACTGCCGACAACAACAACCACTTGCATCGAGACGTGCGCCTCACCCCACGCGCGCCCAGCAACGCACGACAGGACTGGTGCCCTTGGAGTACCTAATAGCTTTGGGAACTTGGATCGGACAAGGCCAACTGGAAAGTGGATTGGGAAATAGGACCAAAGAGCAGTCAACAATACATAATGGCCGACGAACAAGATGGACGCGACGATAGCCCGGCTCAGGTCGAGGACTCGGCGCCCGATCTGCGCATTCTGGGTGACCGTATCACTTTACAGCCCAGCGGCTTTGTGGCGCCCTCCAAGGGCAGCCTAGGCGACGAGAAGGAGGAGGCTTTGATGAAGAACATGGCGCGCTTTCGCTCCGAGCCGCTACAGTACGTTATCTGTTAAGAGGGTGTGATTTGGTCAAGGAAATCCTACGACTAACCACAGCTGTCCAGATTCCTCCGCGAAGTCTCCCTCTACGTCTCGGGCACGGGCTGGCGCGCCTACGACGATGTCATCGGCCAGCCCGTCTTCTACCCAGGCTATACCGAACACATCAAGTCCCAGGTTATGTCGGCGACCCTATTACAGGCCAAAATCGCACAACTGGCTGAAATGCGCCTGGCAGTCGAGGAGAAGCAGGGGCTACTCAACAAAAACGACAGGAACTTCGAAACCAAGCGCAACCAGCGTCGCTCTGTACTTGTCCAGAGTCTCCAAGAGGTTGCAGAGCAGCTCACGGACAACATGGTGTGCAAGATGGAGAGCAAGACCTTCATCAGAGGTGCTTACTACATGGTCACTCAACTGTTGTTGAGGGCCTACCATCAAGGCATCCACGTCTCGAGCGAAGAGGTGCTGAGGCTGCGCAATGTGGCTCGGGAAGCGGAGAAGAAAGGACAGAGCATCATCTTTTTACCGTGCCATCGATCACATGTCGATTATGTTGCTTCGCAGTTGCTCTGCTACAGACTGGGCTTGACAATGCCTGTCGTGGTTGCTGGTGACAACTTGAACTTTCCGCTGGTAGGAAGTTTTCTGCAACATGCCGGTAGGTCATGCGTTCCCAAAGTGCTCCCTATCAGACATCCACCCTAACCGCTAAGCCAGGTGCCATGTTTATCCGTCGTTCTTTTGGCGATGACCAACTCTATACAACTCTGGTACAAGCCTACATTGATGTTCTTCTCCAGGGCGGTTACAACTTTGAATGCTTCATCGAAGGCGGTCGTTCACGTACGGGCAAGCTGCTCCCGCCCAAGTTCGGCATTCTCAGCTTTATCCTTGACAGTATCCTATCCGGCCGCGTCCAAGACACCGTCATCTGCCCCGTATCATACCAATACGACAAGGTGGTGGAAACAGAGGGCTATGTGACCGAGCTACTGGGCGTACCCAAGAAGAAGGAAAACCTGGCAGACTTCCTCAGTGGCGGATCAAGTGTGTTGTCACTGCGCCTCGGCAGGGTTGACGTGCGTTTCCATGAGCCATGGAGCCTACGGGGTTTCATTGACGAACAGGTTATTAGGCTGTCCAAGATACCATCTAGCATCAACTGGAAAGACATGAAGAACCCCATTGTGCGGCAGAAACTGCTCCGAACCCTTGGGTACAAGGTCTTGGCGGATATTAACGACGTCTCGGTGGTGATGCCGACCGCCTTGATCGGTACCGTTCTACTCACACTACGCGGCCGTGGTGTTGGCCGTGCCGAACTGATACGGCGTGTCGAGTGGTTGACGGCCCGCGTCCGAGCGAAGGGTGGACGTGTCGCCCATTTCGGAAACACGCCGGTCTCAGATGTGATTGAGCGTGGTCTGGAGGTTCTCGGAAAGGACTTGGTTGGTGTGGTCGAGGGTCTGGCGGAAACCACTTACTATGCCGTTGACCGGTTCCAGCTCTCCTTCTACCGAAACATGACTATTCACCTGTTCATCTCCGAAGCGCTAGTTGCTGCGGCTCTCTATACGCGCGTTAAGCGTGGTGGCGGACCAGCGATCCAGGACATCCCGTACCAAGACCTGCACAACCAAGTACTATTTCTGTCGTCGCTCTTCCGCGGCGAATTTATCTACTCGGGCGAGGGATTGGCTGTCAACTTGGAGAAGACGCTCATGGGGCTAGAGGCGGATAATGTCGTCTTTCTAGAAAGAGATGAGCTCACAAACGCGATCACCAAGGTCGGGCTGTCGGATGCCGAGCGCGCGGCGGGTAGAGAGAACTACGATTTCTACTGCTTTCTTATCTGGCCCTTCATCGAGGCAAGCTGGCTTGCTTCCGTGTCGATTATGGGGTTGACACCTCCCTTGGGGCAGAAGGATGATATCTGGATCCAGTTTTCAAAAGCACAGGAAAGTGCACAACTAGTAGGTCACTCTAAATTCCTGCGAATCGCGGCACTTGTGCTTCAATAGCAACTAACAAGTTACTCTTCAGCTCGGAAAAACCCTCTACCACCAAGGTGACCTCTCCTATTTCGAAGCGGTCAACAAAGAAACGCTCAAGAACTCGTACCAGCGCTTCGAAGAAGAAGGCATCATCCAAGTCGTCAAGTCCAAAGACCCCAAGGTGCCTCCGCGCATGCGTGTTGCACCCGAATGGCGGCCCGCCAGAGACGAGATATCGGGCGTGCTCATCGCCTCCGGGCGTCTGTGGGACTTTACTGAGAAGATTGCGTCAAGCAGGCGAGAAGGCAAGAACAGACGCGATGGCGCCACGGTGAGTACCAGGGTGGTCAGGTTGACGGACGATTTGGGCCAGAAGCTGTTCGAGGAAGCGATTGCGGGTACGGATGGTAGCAAGAAGGGGAAAGGAAAGGGTAAAGGAAAGGGCAAGGGAGCGGCACCGGCGAGATTGAGTAGGGAAGAGGAAAAGACCTTGACGGCGGATTTGAAGGAGAGTAAGAGGAGGAGGACGCTGGAGAATCGGGCGCATTTGTGAGGGAGGGTTGGTGGAGGGTTTGGGGAATTATGATACACTACATAACGAGGAGGTTAACAAGTTAACAGAGAGCTCATGCCTAATCGAAAAAAGAGTTCTGAAATTAGTGTATGTGATCTTGTTCTCCCCATTGTGGTCGTCAACTTCTTACCTTGTCTTTGTGCCCTGGTTCTTAGTTGAATGTTACTTTGCTTGTGGCTTCATCGCGGTGCCTGAAAACAGGTCATACTTAGCGCATTTACACTAACATTTACACTGTCCAGGTACGAATAGGGCGGGAAGTGGGGTCTTGGCAAGGATTACAGCACGAGTCACGAATAAAGTTATGACCCTTAACAATTTTATGACGCCCGTCGTGCCCGTCCACCACAGAATGTTCGGACTGTTTCCGTCTGCAGATTCGCATCTTTGCGTTTTGCATCCCCAACCTCAAACCTCAAACCTCCAAACCCGGCATCTCGCCAACTTGCAGCATCAGAGTATTACAACCTGTGCGGACTTTGTTGAAATGGCGGTCGAGGGCCGACTTCCAACACCCAAGTCGATCCTCCGGGGTCACAAGGCGCAGGTACATGCCGCCACCTTTATTCGCAACAATGAGCGTCTCGTCACTGGTGATGCCGATGGTTTCGTCATCGCCTGGGACCTGACCATCATGAGGCCTCGCGCGGTATGGCAGGCTCATGATAACGCCATCCTAGGAATTACTGGATGGGGCAACGACCGCATCATAACCCATGGTAGGGACAACAAGCTCATTGTCTGGAAGCTCACCGGCAATGATGAGGCCCGGATGAGTACGACTCTTCCACTTGACCCATGCACAGAACCTCGTCCAAAGCCATGGATCTTGCATCTCCTGGAAGTCAACACCATGAACTTCTGCTCTTTCTCATATTGTCCTGTCTCGGCTCCTGTACTACCAGGTCAGCAGGAAGGCCAAAGTCAAGATACAGCACAAGAGTCAAGGTCGGAGTCTGAGCTACTCATCGCAGTTCCCAACACGCTGGCATCCGAAGCGGTAACTACGACCAATGAAGAAACCCTCTCTCTCCTCCGAAAACTCGCTGACTCCCACAGATTGACATCTTTCATCTCCCTTCCCAGACGCGCCGCCATACTGTTAAGTTGGGCGATAAGAACGGCATGGTCATGGCTGTGGCACTGTTCAACCAGGCAGACTCTTTAACCTTGGTAGCTGGATATGAAAATGGCCTCGCTATAGTAGCTCATCGGGACCCCGTCAAGAACGACTGGGTACCTCTCTACCAAGCAACCTGCCATTCTCAACCTATCCTGTCGTTGTCTGTTTCTCCTGCCCGGGATTTCTTCCTCACGTCAAGCGCAGATGCAGTCATTGCTAAGCACCCCTTGCCTCCTGTGGTCTCACAGAATACAACATCGACACACGTCACAACGACTCAGGCCGATCAAATGTCTGAGAGTGAGGAGAGCAACCATTCTGTCAACGCAGGGGACAAAGCCGCTGGAAAGTCTTTGCTTGGTGCGGCCTTGGCGAGAGCAAAGCAGAATCCTTCATCGCAACCAAAACCAACACTCCAGCCCGAAGAAGTACTGACCCATCCCCTGAAGACCGTCAACACAAAACATGCAGGACAGCAAAGCATCCAAATCCGTTCTGATGGCCTGATCTTTGCCACTGCTGGCTGGGATAGCATGATCCGCGTTTACTCCACAAAGACGCTCAAAGAGGTTGCCGTCCTGAAATGGCACCAAGTTGGATGCTACGCTGTCGCTTTCGCCCATATTGCACCAATCACTGGTGCTCCTCCAATTAACGACCAAAATTCGAAGGCAACCGAATCGACGACTGGTATCAAACCCGCAAGGTCCGATTCCCTGGGTCATGGAACCCAAAAACCAAACATGGACAATAGCCTCATCACCGTCGTTCCGAAGCTTGTCGAAGTGACAGTCAGGGATAAGCGTCTCAGACAGGCAAAGGCGGCGCATTGGCTGGCTGCTGGAAGCAAGGACGGAAAGGTCAGTCTCTGGGATGTCTTCTAGACGTTCGATGCGGCTGCGGCAACGTGGATTTAAGTATCTTGGGAGCACCTGAGAAGCAAAAATTGCATCCGCACTCCCTGCCATCCCAGTCGTCCAACAAAGACGGGAAGCAGCATCAATCGAGGTCAACATAAATGACCCCATTTCACTCTGTGTAATAGACGTTGAGTATCCGTGATGTCAAGGGAGAAGGTTTCACTTGACAACCACACTGCCATGCTCCGTATATGGTTCCAGAATTCCTCAGGCTTGGCAAGCGAGCTCGTGACGCGGTGCAGATTCGCAGGAGATCATGCCCTTGGCGCCATCCCAATTCCATGCTCGGCAACTCAAGCCGATGCACTTCTCTGACACAGGCCTGACAGGGTTCCCCAACCCGGTCCGGGTAGCGGGCGTTCCAGATCCCGATCTGCCCCTTCTCATGGCTGGTTCCCCAAACAGGAAACTATTGTGCAATTCGAGAGTGGTGATAGGCCAGCCGGACAGGACTCCATCGGCCCCTACGACGCCATCTGTCGGCAAGTCACGTTCTATCGATGCGAAATCTTGACGCCGACAAGCTGAAATCGGAATGAAAAGCCATACCGCGATCCCACAGATCTGGCCAGCCAACTAGCTCTTGTCATGGCGTCCCTCCGGTCCAAGCAGGGCAGTCATGAAGCCTCTATTGCCCCAGCCATCCTTGCAAAGGCTCCTGTTGTACTCCTGCCTGTAACCAGCCCAGCACATGAACATAACACCATTTTCCAAGACATGCATACTCTCATCTTGGCTTGCATTGGAGCAAATGGGCATATGGTTCCCCTTGTGCCATCCGGATAGTCGTCAGAGAGTTACAGATTCAACCAAGTTGTGCCCCCAGCCAGTATCACTGCTTCCACATAGGCGCCCTTCATCAAAGCCCTTGCTCACATTGGCATATCCATGTCCCTCGAGAGCGCTATGTCTTGTGTGTCTCGACAATTCTTACCTCTTCTACTAGGCCTCCCCCTGAAAGAATTCCGGACGCCTCGACCGGAGTTGCTCTATCGACCCAAAACGCAGCATCACTTCCGAGGCATCCACTTTACTTCACCTCTCCCTGTTCCCAGATTACATGTATTGGCGAGCGTTCGGCTGCCTGCCTGTTATTTTCTTTCCACGGATCTCGATCGGGAGACGCCGCGGCCCGACTTTCGCAAGTTCTGAGCTGTCTCCTTGATCACGGTTGCCGTGTTTCTAGAACAGATCTATCACCTCTTCGACACCGAGACACGCTTCGTGGCGTTGCCTTTGCGGCCCCTGCTGCGTTGAACATCCTTGCAGACGTCGGTGGCCCGGGTCTGGGTTCAGAAGAAAATGAATCCAGGCGTCCAACATCCAAAAATACACACAAATCAATGGATTGTTGAACGGCATCGTGCCTTACCGCCGCCATCATCAGCCCATCTTGCTGCATTCGATGATCACTCACGGTCCTATTCTGCCGTCACCGACTCATATCCGACTAGCGGTGGCCCTTACGAGGTGTCGCCAGCGAAACGGGTAAAGATATCAGGCGTTCTAGCATCCTCAACTGCAGGCTGGGGCACAGGTCAACAGCATGGCCAAGATCATGATGCAGAAGTAGGGCCTTCTACTGAAACAGGCCCAAGAGCTTCCAAGTCCACTTACGGTGAGAAGAATGGCGATATCACGGTGAAAAAGTCCAACGCAATACCGCAAAGCGGCAGCACGAGCAGCAGTGTCAACACCAACAACAAGTCTCGCCGGGTCCGCACTGGGTGTCTAACCTGCCGTGGCCGCCACCTCAAGTGCGATGAAGCCTTCCCGGAATGCAACAACTGCCGAAAGAGTTGTCGTGAATGCAAACGGGGTCTACGCCTGAACTTCATCGATACCCGAGTCAAAAGTCCGCCATTTGTGCCGCCCACGTTGGAGTGGTCAGGTATGCCGTTCCATTCAGAAATCCAAGAATTCGGTGCCGGTACCGGAAGGCTGCATAACTGCATGGAAGATGCTGACACAAGGGTTACTACAGTACAATTTCATGACGAGTCGCGGCTGATTGCGTCGGAGTATCAGGGTGGATTGGGACGCTATCCCCGGCTGGATCAGAACACCGCCCTCACGCCGCCTCATGAGACAGAACTGAATGCCACGCTCCGTGTTGTTGCTCAGAAACAGGATGCCGGTGACGGCAAGACCTACCACCCGGACAACGACGTCACTCCGGGTCATGGTGAACAGAATGTGGTTGACGATGGCGGTGAAGCTGGCTTGATAATAAAACTCTCCCCAAACCAGCCCATTTACGATGGAAATCAGATTTTCCAACCCCAAGATCTGCACCTGCGGAATGACAGCGACGGCCCTTTTACGATGCGGGTCAAGATCTCACAAGTAAGCACAATGTATTGTCAGTGTCATCATCCAGAATACACTTTTACTGACGGAAGTTCAACAGCACCACACAGCAAAGGATGGCTGGGCTTCACAAGCCCAAGGATACAGGAGGAGCGAGGTATCAGCGAGTGCGGTGCCTTCTTTTCTCCAGCAAAGCCATCAAAGTCAGTCTGCACGGCAAAGCGTTCCTATGACGACCTACGGGCTGCAAACCAGCCAAACCCAGCACGCGCCCGAAGCCATGTCAGAAAACTCGACAGCCAGAAATACCCCGGTCAAGAAAACAACTGTCGAACGGGAATACCTCAGCACGGATTCCGAAATCCATCTTATGCAAGTGTTCATTAGCGAAGTCGCACCCTGGATGGACATCCTTAGTAAAGGCAGGCATTTCGCCAACGTGATGCCCGACCTAGCCCTCAAATCACCCATGCTTCTCAATGCTCTCCTAGCCTGTGGCACCATGCACATCTCCCTAACACAACAACAACAACAACAACAACAATCTTCTTCCCAGCCTTCCGGTATCAGCACTATCAACAAAGCCTGTTCGTACTACGATCTCGCAATGATGGAGCTCTTGCATAACCTCGAGCAGACTGGCCCACCATCGGACCGCAATGCAGCCGAGTGTGCCACCGCGGCTACTGTGCTCAACGCGTACGACATTATGAACAGCGGTGGGAACCCGTCCCCATCCCCGTTCCCGTTCCCGTTATCGAGATCGCAGCAGCAGCAGCAGCAGCAACAGCAGCGGGTAGCAATAAATTACCACATCGCCGGCTGCGCCAGGGCGCTGGTAAAGGAATGCGGGTGGAACGCGAACTCGGCGTCTGCGGCGGGGACTGGTGTGGGGGAAGGTTGTTTCTGGTTCAACGGGTGTATGGAGGTGCTCAGCTGTTTGCAGCCGACGCTGGCGATGATGAACTCGTGGCAGCAGACCCCAACTGTTTGGGATCCCGATCAGTGGGGGCTGGATGTGAATGTTGACCGATGGGCGACTGCTGCGAATAGTACGGCAGCTACGGGGAACGGCAGTAATCTGAAAATGATTGAAAATGATGACCAGTCGCCCTTTGGGATTCGTCGGCTCGGTGCTTCGGGCGGTGGGGGATACGGCACTGGCAACGGCAGCGGAGAGGAAGAGCTTTGGGCGCAACGCATCCTGTACGTCCTCGCTAAGGTTGTCAACTTTTGCTCTGCAAACAACAACAGCGTGTCACGATACCAAGAAACCTCGCCTCACGACGAACAGATGCGTCTCCAGAGGCGATTCACGGAGTGGAAGAGCCTCAATGACATGTGCGACGCCTGGAAAAGCAACTGTCCGCGATCAATGCGGCCGTATGGATATGTTCGCTCGTCCTCGAGCGGGTCGTTGTTTCCTAATGTCTGGTAAGCTTCATCTCTTTACCCATTTCCATGTGCAAGATTAAATGACTAACAAGCCTCGTTGTTTTAAAGGCTCATCAAACGCCCTGCCCTCATCGCCCGCCTCTTCTACCATGTAGCCATGTGCATCCTCGCCCAAGTAAACCCCGTCAGTCCGCGCGATAGCGACGCCAACCGCGAGCTTCAGCAACATCACGCTCGGCAGGTGTGCGGTATTGCCGCGCATAACACAGATCGTGTCGTGGCGTCGATAGTGACTCGCTGCGTTGCGACCGTGGGCGGTGTGCTATCTGATCGAGCTGAGCAGACCGAGGCACTGGCTATCCTTGAGAGGATCAGCACCGAGACTGGGTGGAGGTTGGGTAGCTTGGTGACTGATATGAAGAGGGCTTGGAGCTGGGGAGTTGTTGAGATGCCAAACGGTGGTGGTGGTACAAATGCTGCTAACGGGAACAACAATAGAGGAGGAGGAGGTGAAGGAGGAAAAGCCTTCGCTTCGGCACTGCTTAGTGCTGGCGGTCTGACCTCAGCGACAGGGCAGACAACAATGGAGTTACCGATTCCGTTGCCTTCGAGACCGCCTTCTATATTACAGTTTTTCGGCACGTCATCCCAGGCTCAGCAACAACAGGTGCCAGCTGCCAGGACTCCTTCCACAGCGGCAGTAACTACGTACTCCAACTCACCTACTATACCTAATTTGACGGCTGCTCAACCAAATCTTGCCATCACTCCCTCAAGCAGCCGACACCACACGCATCAGACACATCAGACTCGTCCGACACACCAAAGCAGACCTAGTCCGCCTTCTTCGGCTGTGGGCGTTAATCAGCAAGCATACCAGAGATGGTACCAACAGGCCCCGTCGCCTATAAGGTCAGGCACCACGAGTTCACAGCATATGGAAGGGGCAGGAGGCTCCTCTTCTCTGGGATGGGGTTAAGATCGCCTACAATGGACTCTACAGGAACGTTTCATTATGGTAGACTTCTCAAGTTCCCTGTCATCACTAGAATTTCGCTCCACGTTTTGTTCCATTGGGTTATATTGCGAGGCTACTTAAGTGCCTAGAACTTCGAGATCCAAGAGAGAGTATTTGATAATCATATCAACAGCCCGCACATTCCATCAATAAATAAAATCCACCATCATCATCAAAATACGACTCCTGGTCCATGGAAGGCAACCAGTGTCACGCCAACTCGAAAGAAGCGAAGATAAACCAACTCATCATCATCCCATCTCAGCAGCACTTTCATGACCGCTGCCCCCTCTGAGCCCTCTGAGCCCCTGTGACATGACAGAGAACTTAGGCCTTGGTGGTGGTGCTCTGAGGAACATAGCCCTCAACCTTGTCGACAACCGCCTTCTCGAGGGCGACAGCGTCAAGGACAACCTCGCCGGCATCGTTGGCGGCGAGGTTAAGGCACGAGAGCAGGCAGCCCGCGCAAGCGGTGGGGTCGGCGGTGCACACGGCGGTGAGGCAATTGACGAGGCATTGCGTCTGGGGGTGGATGTCAGTGACAAGAGTTCAATCATAGGTAGGTAGATAGGTAGGTAAGGTAGGCAAGGTAGGCAAGGTAGGCAAGGTAGGTTGGCGTTGGGGGCTTGGGAGGATGATGGGGATGGGGATGTCGTACAGGAATGATTTGCTATAGTGAGATATTACTTTGTTAGCAAGCTGAATCGACGTTTACTACACATATGGTAGCCAAGAAGGAGGCAGAGCGGACGGGAAGGGGGAAACTCACGCGCTGCTCAAGGCCATTGATGGACTGGTCCATGCGGGCGGCAGGGGATGCCATGGCCAGGCCGGCGAGGGCGGAGGTGAGGACGGTGGTGAAGAACATTTTGTAGGGTAGGTTTTGATTTTGGTGGAAGGTCGAGGAGTGCTTGTTGGTTGATGGTTGATGAGGAACTGTGGATGTGAAGGCTGATGGTTTTTTTTCTGGTCAGAGTCTAGGAAACTTGCTCCTCTTTATAGAAGTTCATTGTCAAAGAAAGGTCGCCTCCACGGTCATCGTCGCCTCTACGGTCATCGTCGCCTTCACGGTCATCGTCGCCTCCACCGTCATCATCACCCCCACGGTCATCCACGCAGTCCAAGAAATCACTTGCTCAACGAGGTAGCCCTTGGAAGACCGGTGTGATATTGAAAATGACTCGACATCGTCGATCTGCATCCTGTCCTTACTCCATCCATCAATAGAACAGTAAGAGCGGCACAACAATCATCATCCTCTATCCCCCCTCCATCCCCCCTTTGAAGCCTGGTGGTTGTCGATTTCAGCTCTGCCATTTTAGACACAATCGGCGATCCTTCCTTGTTTTCGAGCCAGGTGTTCTATCCAGCCTGCGAACGTGGTTGTCGAACAAGTTCTAACTGGTTATCACTTACCTTAACCAGGACCTACCTTACGTCTAGAGGTACCTTACCTTATACAGCGCCTACCTTCCTACCTAGGCACCTTAGACACATCGGGTTCGTTCCATAGCGCGCCACCTGGGTTGTAGAAAAGGATCTTTGCGATGTTCTTGCAACTGGAAAACACATTTCATGATGATTTTTACACGAACATGATCCATGGATCAGTTTGAGACGGCAAGACCATCTCCAGGATGACTTTGAACCCGTCTCTAATACCAAAATAATTTACTTGAGCAAAATCGCCTGCTATGAAAATGATTTTCAGAAACAATCCCTTAGGTGAGATATTTACATCAGAAATTAATATAATGAAGGACTATCACCAATATACCTCTAGTTTCACCTAACAAGAACATCCCTACCTCCAGGCGTTGATTTCTCCAGCATGGAACTAATCCATGAACAAGTTCCAATACAAAATCATACACTTCATTAGAAAATTTTACAACTATTGGACAATCCCGAAGATCCTTTTCTTCACAACCTGGGTAGCGCGCTTTGGTTGAGAATGAGAGGCAATTACGTATCTCCAACTCACTAGATTGAAGAAGTCCAAGCAACCACAGAGAGCAAGTGCATAGCATAGGTAGTAGGCCTTCTCAGCCATGGAATGCACACACCAATGACATTCATTCAGTTGTTGTTCCCACTCTTTGCCGACATTGATCGGCGCGGGAAGCACACACAACCTGCATGTGTCAAAATGGTTCTAACTATTGAATCCGGGGGGGCCGTCCCGCAACCCGCAGCGGCCCGTACGTTGCATCCGGGGAGTCGTAATCAAAGACTATCACTACTACCTTGGCAGAGCGGCACAGGCTTGGACGAGTGTCGAGTCCTTGCATCAATATCTATGCTTGTCAGCCGTCACTACACTACCACGCGTAGGGATCTTGTGTCTTTACGCTAAATGTTGTCACGTTCCTTCAAAATGTTGCCACTTTTCCTTTACGCTGGCTGGCTGGTTGGAGGGGATCCAAAACGCAGCATGATGCAAATCCGGAAACACGGCAAGGCAGCCTCACTTGATGCCTTAATCCCTAGAGGTAGCTACCTACTGTCAGCAGCAGTGGACGAAGCCCAGTTGGTTGAGAGGCTGAGATGAAGTGTGATTAACTAACACAAATGAGACGTTCCTACTGCTGGTACCTTCCAAGATCGTCGGCGAGAGCAGGTTGAGCAGCTCGTATTCATCCTTCAATCTCTGTTCACCCCAAAATGTGACAGTGTTTGTTGAGCCAGCTGAGCTCCTAATGAAGAGGCTTCGAGACTCCGCGGGAGTCGTCCAACCAAAGACATTGCTTATCTCAAGCCTTTAGCAAGTCCAAGGTTGAGGCTATACGTAATCTGAAGTCTTCCCATTACCCCATGATTGCAATTAGACATCAGGCTCAGCCCATCGCAAGTCTGATACCACCCTTTACAGCCCAACCATCAACACCAAGTCCCCGGCAGACGCCAAGATGCGAGCGACACTGGTGGTCGTCCTCTTCCACTTCTCTCTGGCCTTTGCACTGGCTGACAGACGGACAGTGCTAAGAGCGGCCATCTCGCCAGCGGCCTCGCACTGGAAGAGGAGGGTAAGACTTGCTAGTGACCAGGTTCTTCACATCGACCTGGCACTTGCTGTCGATCAAGACATCTCTGGCAAAGCAGCCCAGGCCCTCGAGAGTATCTCGGACCCTGACTCGGCCAGCTTTGGACAACACTGGACTCCAAACAGGATCGCCCCGTTCTTTGCACCACCCAAGGAAAGCATCCGCCAAGTGGGGAGATGGCTCAAACAGCTCTGGAGTGCCGCGGTCGGCCATGCGCCTGTCTAGGGACGGCAACCTTCTTGTCGTTTAACGTCAGCGTGAGGTAAGCCGAGCAGCTGCTGGAAGCCGAATTCCACCTGTACCGCCATCTTAATAATACCACAACGCAAACGGCGTCGGAGCGGTACTCGTTGCCGGCGCGAGTGGCCAGGTACATCGACTATGTCCTGCCCGCTCCGGACCCGGACCCGGTCTCGCCGGCGCCCAAGTCTGTTGCAGTGCAATGCCCGCCGCCTCCCAAGGTAGAAATAGGCGCTCGTCGGACGCGCGACGTCGACTGCCTGCAATATGTTGCGCCGCAGTGCCTCCGGCAGCTGTACAACATGGACGACGGCGCCGGCCAGACAGCTCACCCCAACAACTCACTCGGTGTATATACGCCTTCCTACAGCGCGTGACTGGCCGAAGACCTCAACATGTTCTTCGGCGACTTCGCCCCGAACCTGGTCAGTCAGCGGCCCAATTTTATGTCGATCACGGGCGGGACGCGCCAGACCGAGTACCAGTTGACCAACCTCAACCTCGAGCCCAACCTGGACTACGAGTACATTATGGCCATGACCAAGCCGATCCCCGTGACCAACATCCAAGTGGGCGAATTGGTCGTGGAGGGCAACGTCAACATCATGCTAGCCACCTTCAATGCGCACTACTGCCGCACCGGCCTGGATCCGCAATTCGACCCTGTGTACCCGGACCCGGCGCCGGGGGTTACAACGCAAGCGACTGCGGCACGCACGTCCCGCCGCGCGTCATCGCCATCATGTATGCGTGGAACGAGCGCGGGCCCGCCGACCAGCTGACCTACTGTATCGACCCTAATAACCCCAAGAACAGTACGGCCAGCGAGGGGTTCTTTGCGTCTGTCTTTCCCGCGTCGTTCCCATGGGTCACGTCGGTCGGCGGCACGCAATTCCTGCCCGTCGTTTCCAACGGCAGCAGCAGCACGACGGCTAGTAGTGGCGTGCCGCCGCCGTCGTCGTCATTCCCGGGCGCCGCCGAGCTGGCGCGGCAGGGTTACTTCAACGGCTCAAGTAGGGGCTACCCGGACGTCTGGGCCATGGCGCGGAGCTTTCTGGTCGCGACGCACGGCTGCACGCCGGCAAGAGCACCGTCGGGTTGCTCAACCCTGTGCTGTATTCTGCCGCTGCGCGGAAGGCAGGCGTGTTGCGCGATGTGCAGCTGGGCAAGAATCACGGGTGCGGAGTCGGCGAGGCGTTCCCCGCCTGGCGGGCGTGGGATGATGTGACTAGGTTAGGAACGCCGGACTTTGAGAAGCTGAAGGAGTTGTACCTCAGTTTACCATGAAGTTGGCTCGGTTGGGTAGACTTGGAAGAGACCTGTTGGACGGTCGTTTCTTGACGGGTGATGGGCCGTGGGCGGGGGAGTGAGAAATTCAAGATTTGCTGAGCTTGTTGGTACTTTGTAAACGAACTTATGGCCAATAGGCAGAATGCTTGCCCGTCCTGTGCCACACTGCTACATGCAACCAGAGGGGTAACTCTAGTTCATAAAGCAGAGTGCTCAGCACCCTCCCAGCTTGACCTCGTGTCGTCTCTTTTTATTTATCGCCAGTTTCTTGCCATCCTTGTCACAGTCACGTCAAACCATCCGCCTGATTCTTCCTACACTCGACATAGACGGAGTCCCCTAGCCATCTGCTGCAAACCTCCTTGACAACATGAGTACCCTGACAACCAGCGACGCGGCAAAGTCTGAGCAAAAGCTGCCTTCGCGTGAGGAGCAGCTAGCCACAATGACCGCACGGCTGGAAGAGTTTCAAAAGCAAAACCCCTCGGCCGATCTCAAGCTCGAACAGAAGTGGTGGGTGCCGAGCCTGGATTTCGGCATCTTGTTGCAGGTAAGGGATGCCCCTTTCTTCTTCTTCCCGTGATGAACCTGTGATACCGCACAATCAAGACGCTGAAGTGAAATTCAGGATGCTCTTCCACAAGATATCAACGCCGAATTCGGCGCCATCTTTGCACAGCTCTTCCAGGACAAGTTTGCCCCCGAGGCCGTGGCCAAGGCACGCAAACAGTCGGGGGAACTGCTCCAGGCAGAGTATCCCCAGGTGCTAGAGAGGGTGGAGGAGATGGTGTTTAAGAATGAGGCGCAGTTGGCCGAGTTGCACCGCCATTTACAGGGGGTTGATTCGATCGGATGTGCGGGCGGAAACTGCTGAGACCATGAGATGGATGCATTGCTTAGACCTCGGCGCTTCTCTCTTTCATGGCCTCCTTATGATCCGGACCATCCAACAAGAATATGCCGGGGTTTCCCATCTCACCTAGACAGTCATGTAACAATACCGTGTCGCCTCGTCCCACTTGAGTACTACCTCGGCCTTTATCGCGTCTACTCTGATCACCAAGTGCCGCCACAGACTGATCCCATACGACCCGGACAGCAGCGAGTGGCCACCCAGGCATAAAGATACGCCTCGTCCTTCCCTTTGTCTGTTTCTTCCCCCTGTCTGCTTCGGACCGGGCGAGGTCGATCCGGTAGAAGAGACCGTCTTTGACGGACGACATGGACGGGATCTTGAGGCCGAGGCGGCAAATGGCGCGGGAGCGGGAGGAGCTGTCGGTTGAGCGGGATGCGGCAGCCTCGATGTACCCTACCCGGGCAGCGGCATCTTGTCGGTAACTTGGTGGTCGAGGGCGCTGGTCAGCTGGGTGGTGCCGAAGGAATCCTCGATTGCGAAGAGTCTGTGAAAGGGATTGAAATCAGCAGTTGGTTGCTTAGCAGGGACATTGAAAGTGGAGTCGGTTGCCTGGCGAAGCGGATCCACCTACCCGATGTCCCCTGCAGATTTTCCCGCTACGACAAGAAGAAACATTTATCCCATTTCGTATTCCCAGTTCCCAACCCATCCCGAAAAGGATAACAGCAATCCCAAGTTGTCAACAGTGGTGTGGGAAAACTTGGCTAGACAGTCGATTTTTGTGACGAGGGATTCGAGGCTCTGCGTAGTCATCCCTTGTGTGGCCGTCTTCTTGTTTTCGACAGAAGGGTGGCTCTCCTTGGATCTCAGTATTGTGCCGCTGATGTCGGAAAGTCTTGGGTTTGATATTCGGATCTTTTGGTTTGAGGGCTGTGATGATCAGACGGTTGCTGTTGCAATAGACACACGTGAGGTTGATGGACTGAGGCACGTAAAGTGCATGCGAAGTGGCAGGCTTCTGAGCCGTGTACATGTCTTTGCCGTTGGTACATAGAATTCCCGTCGATACCTATTTCAGGGTTTGGGTAATGGAGGTGAAGGGGGGTATGCTTTAAAAATATTAGTAGGGTGTTGCCAGAAGTGTTTTGGTGATGGTCCTGATGGGAAAAAGAAAAAGAGAATAGAATGGCGTGGTGTGGAGGGAGACAGTCTATACCGAACCACCTATGGAGGAGTGGAAGCACGGGCCACTAGAATTACTCTGACAGAAACATCAAAGTGCAAAAGGTAACCGCCGAATCTTGTACGTCGTAGTTGAGAATGTAGATGTTCGTTCTTGGAATATGGGAAAAGTTGTACTGGCTACCTCTGAGTACCTCTACTGTTGCTAATTATCGTTGCTTCAGTTTGATTGCAAAGAAATCGGACGGGTATTTTCAAGAGGTGAAGATAAGAATCAATGAGGGAGAATCACGCAAGACGCGCGGCTACAGAAGCAAACGGCAAGGTACAATTCCAGAAAGGTCAGGTCAATGCAATGCATCCGTAGTATGCGTAGACGGGAGGTACAGACGGGAACAAGACGGGATGGATGGCAAACTGCAGGATGGAAGCAGGAACCAAGACAGAGGCATGTACAAGGGTCCACAATTAGGGCTGACCAATGACATGTTATACACTACTGCCATATTCTCGTCAACGATAATCTGACTTTCTGAGGACACTCTCAAGTTGTTGTGGTGGTAAATCTCCTACGTCTCTATGGATTATTGTGACACCTTTGTAATTACCACAAATCCATCTGAAGTGTCTGTTTTAAGGTCAAAGCTGTCGTCATCTCGATGGAAACTGTCTATAGGTAGGAACAAATTACAGTCTGGTACTTCAGATGGATCAGAACTATTGTAACTTCACGTTTCAAGCAACCATCACTCCCTATTTCCGGCTCATGGTGAGTGGTGTTGAGTCAATCTATCCTTCTCTCTAGGACTTATCCTCACGGCCGCTACTTCTTGTTCACTACAGTGGACTTGTCAACTGTAGTTCCGCCTTCTTTCAGGTCCCTACCTACCTACCTGAACACCTCCTTGAAGAACCAGCAACTCCCCTAGCTCTTGAATGTTTAGGCCTCTTCGGTCTCCTGCCCCTGACATCGGTAGAGGTACCTTTTGCATAGGCTCACCCTGGGTCTATAAGGCACTGCAAGTTTAGTGTTCGTAGTGCCTGTAGATGCGAACGAGGCGCCCCTGAGGCCTTCAGATACCCCCCCTAGGGTCAAGTGCGTACTGAAGGGGTGTCCACTGGGGTCTGATAAGAACTTGTGCTGCTTCATAACTGTATCGATAGCCTTGGGCCTATCTTATGCATTGTCCAGTCACGTGGTGGTCCTGTGTTGTTTCATAAACAGTTCTCCCTTCCGTGCGAGCTCGTTCCGCCTTCCTTTCCCCTTTCCTCTAATCACAGAACAACACAGTTCATCGCACTTTCATCGCACTTTCATCGAAAAGCACTCGCACGCATCGAATTCCATCTGCAAACGCAACTGACACAACTGCTCTTGCCCACAATGAACAACCACAACTTCTCGAATTCTTCCGCGCTCGCCGCGTTGCTTCACGCACTTCTTTCGGCCTTCTACGAAGCTGCCATCATGACAATCATCAAACTCGACTCTTTCCTCCTACCTCTCTGGATGACAACCATCATCTCCATCGACAAAGCCATCGCCACTACCACCGGCCTCTTTACCTCTGGCGTTGGTCCTGCCTTCCGACTCTCCACCAACTTCGGCAGAGCGCTTCGCTGGCTGGCTGAGCAACTGCTACCAACAACAACAACATCAGAAGAGGAAAGCAACACCACACAAGAGACCCTCGATTTCCTGGAAAGTAGAATCCGGTACCTCGGCAACTTCTTTGACGCCACCATCGCCTCCATGACCACCACCGCCAAACCTCCCTCCTCACCCAAGCGCGACCACTCGGCCACATCTTCGTTCAACAACACCTCCTCCACCCCTGTCCGTCACACCCCAGTGCGGTCACAGGCATGTTCGGCACAAGACTACGTGCTGGACATGGCGCCATCGGATTGGGACTCGGAAGATGACGGAGCGTAGAACGTTCCTGATTCGGAAGGGCCTGATTTCGAAACCATGTCGGTGTTATCAGACTTCTACCCGTCTGATGATGACATCGACTGGTTGTCAGACGAGATTGTTGCGAGTCCTGCTACGCGGGCTCGTAACAGTCGGAGAGCCGCGCGTGCTGCCGCAAGGCGCCGCGCTTCTGACTTGGTGCTGGTGGGAGCTTCGGGGCTCTCCGAAGCAAGGGAGGAGAAGATGCGCGAAGAAAAAGCGTATCTGGTGTGGAAGAAAGGGTACGACGAACGCCTGGCCAGGGATATGGCTACCAGAGCTGTCGAGAAAGAGAAGGAGGAAAAGAGGTTGAAGGCACTAGATGCCCACCTCGAAAAGCAGAAGCAAGCCAGGCTTGCACCTCGAGGCCCGAGAGTCATCCGGGACCCAATTTCGGGGCGTGTGTTCTCCAACTAGAACACCGCCTCTCTCCTCTCCTCTCCTCCGCCTCCGATTCTCCGCCATCTCTAACAACTCCTCCGACACTCCATCAACCACCAACCTCACCACTTCTCACTCCTCCTCTTTATCCTCCTCTTGCCTCCTCTCTTCCTCGACCTCAGTACCTCTAGCAACCCGCTAGAGGAGCCGCCGCCGCCGCCGCCGCCGCACAAGCTTCTTCTTCTGCTGCTGCTGCTGCTGCTGCTGTTGACGGACACTCGCAAGGTTCGCGACCGCCCGGCAGAAAAAAACCGCGGTTCGTGACGGATAAGGGGACCAGAGAGACGAGCAGGGGTTTTTGTTGGGTGCGGCGCAGAAAAACAGGCCGCAGGTGGTGTTAGGCGAGGATGATGATGATGATAACGACGATGATGACAATGATGATGGTGATGGTGATGACGGCGAGTTGATTGTTTTGATCAAGGTATGTCCAGCCTCTTCTATCCTTTGACAAGAAAAACCGAAACTAACCAAACAACACAGGGATGACGAGGAAGACGACGAGAGATAGGTGTGGGGAGAAAGGGGATGGGCAGACGGAGACGGGGAGGAAGAGGAGGACGTTGGAATACATACTTATACTTGGGATCGGGTACCACGGGAATCGGGCGTTTTGGAAATTTGATTTTGGGATCGTTTTGTTTGGATATGCACTGGGAAAAGGGATTGGACTTCTTGGGACAGGACGAAAGTTGCTTTTTGGATGAATACAACATGGATACCTCTGCACTATTTCTCGCCTCATCTTTGTCATGCACGTGAATTTGCCTTCTGCTAACTTTCCATCCGGTTACCCTTCCATCTGGTTACACTTCCATCTGGTCTCCTTCCCGTCCCGTCACGTTTCCGGATGCCACGTGAAATCTAGCAAAGTATGTACCCGCGAGTTGCACGTCGCTATGGTCGGGTATTGCGGACTTGCCAGGCATAATAGACAGGTAAAACTGAATGAAGATAGCCTGGACCAGCTTGAGCCAATGATAGAGTATCGTATGTCCGTGACGCTGCCTCTTTTATAGTTCGGTTTGACAATTTTATCGCGAAGCGCTGATGCCGCATGCCGGATCTCGTTGTGTTTATCGTCGGAAAGGTTGGCGCAACTGGATTCGAGGTAGGACAATTAGAGCATGAATAATCTGCAGTTCTAGACAGGAATTAGCATGATAAGCCATAGGTAGATGCGAGAATGAAGACTAGAGGTCGGAAACATAGCTGGTGTTTGCTACCACGTGGGCGTATTGGACCGGGAACTTTCTGTTGTTCGTTCCGTTGTAGAAACATGCGTCGTACTATGTGATCGACATCGCTTTGTCGCGGAAAGAAGTTGAAAGCTGCAGTAGACCTTTGAGGGAAAGTAAAAGATATTGGGAGCGATGTAGATAGCAATAAATGAAACCGAGTTGTTCGTTTTTGATTTGGAATTCCGGCGCTACCGTCCGCTATGGTATTGGGTTTAGCAAAGAGACTTCAGTTTGCGCGGATTGTGCAAAAGACTCAAGCTTGAAACATGTGGGTTTCTTCGTCAGAGCCAGTCTAGAGGTACGAAAGAAAGTGGGTATTCATCGATGTGCTAGAGGACAGCTCGCTAGCATCGTTCTTGCCTTCTGATGAAATTGTCCTCATACCACCCAGACGGTCCAGTTAGCCCTGGACTCCGGTTCTCTTCGTTAACATCTTCGGTCACAGACGGAGCTAGCATCGCAAACCAGCTTTCCAAATAAGAACGACGGGCGAAGTAATACACATACACAGCTCCCGCGCGAGACTCAACTTCCCCAGACCAGCTGTCGAACACCCTACGGAACTCTCACCTACTACACAAATACCGCCCATTCCACCGCCAGAAGAACCCTATCAGAGATCCCCGGCGTAGCAAAGAGAATACCAAGAGCGCCTCCGAAAGAATCTAGCCAGAAGAGCCGTCTGAGCAAAAGACAAAGAAGACAATGAAGCGGGCGACACCCGAAATCCATCCTCTCCGACGACAGCGAGGCAGAAAGAAGCTCGGAACGTGAAGAACCCGAATCCGTCACCATTTTGGTTGCTGCACGGCTGGGGCGTATACATTCCAGCTATGCTAGCTACACTACTCACCTATCCACCCACTTACCAACGCTGCAAGACAAGAAGAAGATCAGCGGGTCAAAAGCCACAGGGTCTCCAATGTTGGAAATCCAGTTGGGGAATCAGCAAGATGAGGAAGAAGAGGAGGAGGGGGAGGAAGACATTCGAGGGAAAAAAAAAAAAAAAAAAAAATTAAAAAAAAAAAAAAAAAAAAAAAAAAAAGAAAAAAAAAAAAAAATTGAAGCTGCCAGGCAGCCAGTGAGCCAGCCGATATCCAGATGAAAGATGCTTGCGAACAGCGATCAAATATATACATCCTTCCATGCCTGGGATTCAAGAGGAACTGAAGCATGACTACAACTACACGAGCACAAGCCAGCTACGTTTTTTTTTTGTTGTGCCTTGAAGATTTGCGTAAGTAGGTATGTAGGAGATGCTACACGCAACAATCCATTAGCCGAACTCTTTTTGTTTTCGGGTTCTATTCAAAGGACCTTAAGTGTATGAGCGAGTGATCCCAAGTCCTCTTCTTCCATCTGAACTTTAAAAATGACCCATCAATCTGATCTGCAATAATAGAACCAACCAATCATTAGTATTGTAGCAAAGACTACAAATACCTGCATAGACACCGAGTTCCCTACGCGATTTTTGCCATTGTAGACAGAAAGCCTTTGTTCATTGGTTTCATCAGCAATATCCACTCAAAATTTGTGATCAACATAAACACAAACGCGAGACCTATTATGGTAAAAACGTTCGGCTGTATCGCGTGAAGATGTCTACTGGAGCTGGTAGTCAATACGAAAGTAACAGTAATACTACGTTCAAATGACAAAATCAAAATCAGTGGCATGGTGTATAGCAAATGGCGACAGAGTAACTTGATACATTTTGCTGGCTGAAATGGGCATTGACATGTTGCTAACAAAGGTAGGTAGGTAGAATATGATCAAACTGCCTGAAAGCCATCTATATCCCGACAAAAAACAACCCAAACCACATATGAAGAAAGCTGCAGGAAGAGGAAAAAATTGCCATATCCAAGAAACAGGGAGAGCCGGAAAGTGCCACAGCTGCGCATGCTACCTCCCAGCGCTAAGAAAAAGGGGGTTATCAACTCCCACCCACTTCCCGTAGGCAATATCAGAGAATAAGATTCGGAAAAAGAAAAGAAAAAAGAGGAAAATAGGAAAAGGCAAGCATATGGCAAAGAACAGCTGGAATTAACCTGAAATCATTGGCCATTGTTCAAGGAATATCCGCCAGGGGGCCAGGTCTGTTGTTGCATCGGTGTAGGCCGATGCTGTGGTCCCGAAGATTGTTGTCGTTGGTGTTGTTGATGTTGTTGGTGGTGTTGCTGCTGCTGCTGCTGCTGCTGCTGCTGCTGGTGGCTCTCCCATCCACCCGGTCCCTGCGTATGCGCCCGTCCTAGTCCCTGTCCCTGCATGTGTCCTTGGCCCTGTACCTGCCCTTGTTGCACCTGCCTCTGCCCCATCTGCTGTTTCTTCCCCCTAAGTGTCTCCATCAGATCCTGCGAATACATCTGAAACGTCTCCCCAAGCGACAGCGCGTCCTCCCACCGGGCACCGTACCACTCCAATAGCTTTCCGATCTGTCCTAGTGCGGTTATAGCCCGGTCGATGTTGGGAAGGGTGGTATTGGTATCCGACATGCTCTTCCTCGGCAGAGGCGGCGGGGCAACACCGCCCTGCTGCGAAGCAGAGTGTGAGATGGTGTGTGGCGAAAAGAGTAGAATGTCCGCGGCATCAGACCGGAGGATGGCAGCAAACTGCGTGCCGACAAAGAATAATCGCAGAACATCGTGGAATGTATACAAAGCTGTGTTTATTGACGCGTCGGCCAGGCCGCAGAGCCCGCTGATGTACGAGATGGCATATTCGAAAATCAGAAGCTCGCCGTACGTGGAGAGATGGGGCGACCGGATGCCAGGCGAGATGCAGAAGACGTGGCTGTAATACATTTCGAGTTCGAGCATTTGCCGGATCGAAGGGTTGTGGGAGACGGGGAGGGTGGAAAACCAGGCGTGCATGTCGTGGCACATGCGCCAGATGAAGGCGGTCGAGTCGGGCAAAGGGTGCGAGGGCGAGCCTTGGAAGAGGGATTGGTACCAGGTGGATTGGAGACGGCGAAGGCGGTAGAGGTAGGTGGAAGTTTCGGCGGTGGACGAGTCGTCGGCGAGGGCGTCGCGGACTTCGGCGGGGATGGCGTCATCGGCGAAGGAAAAGGCGCGGGCATGGGCTAAAGATATGGCTCTAGGGGGCGGTTAATAGGCTATACGTACTAGAGAGAGTGGGTGTGAGGAGGGGCAATACCTGTCGAGAGAGTAGGCGCTGCGGAAAATTCGTCGACGGAGTTTGACATCGGTTATGCTCATGCCATGATGCTCAGGAGGGTCTGCGAACGGCCCCTGGTCGAGGATCGCACGGCAAGTAAAGCCCAGAATCTGCCATGTGTCAAAATGGTCGGGATCGTAGGTTGAGTAAAGAGTCAGGAGCAAAAGCGACTGGATTTGTTTGACGTTTCCTGGTGAAAGGACTTCCTGCGCAAAGGGCAAGGCACAAGCAAGATAGTCGAGTCCATCTAGGTAATGGCTGTCATCCTTCTGCCGGCTCTGAGCTGTGGAGCCAATAGCCAGAACCATCCAGAAGAGCCAGTATTCTGGGGATGTAAACTGCCTCTGGCTTGTTCGGTATATGTCTTCGAGAAGGCCGTTGAAAATCCGGCGAGAGAAGGCCGGATAAAGCTGGTGGACGCTGCTCATGTAAAAGTCGACAATCTTTCTGGCCTTGTCATACGGCGGCAGCCCAACAGACCGGGACTGTGGCACGAACTTGTTGGTGGAAGAGGCCAGGATGATGGTGGCGAGAGATAGACGAGTTTTCTCATGGTCTTCCTGGGATACGGGGTTAATCGTTCTGAATAAGTCATGGATGATTAGGAACCGTTCGGCGCTCAAGTTGACGCAGTGGGCTCACGTACACTGAGCTTAGTGAGGCTATCACCTGCTCTATCTCTTGATCTCCATGCAAGCGAGCTGCCCTCCGAGCAACGTTGACCCTGATATTGTCAAGAGAATCCCGGCGATCTGGACCCCATTCATCGTCGTTCCCATGGTCCAAAGGGCCGGGAGCAGTGGGGGGATCGGAACCAGGACCAGGCTGGGTCTGCGATGACATGTGCGACCGGGCGTAATGGAGCTGTTTCTCCAGCTTCTCAACCCTGGCCTCAAGAGCTCTCACATAATTCGGTTCCCTCCCTCGGATGAAGCGTTCACTGATGGGCATGCACTCGGATTCGCGGCCGAACTTGACGCATGAGGTACAGGCCGGGAGCTTTCCGTCACACTTGATCTTGGCACTTCGGCCTACATATCTCGACGGTTAATGTTGGGCACAACTGTAGTTGATACTCGGGCTAGCTCACATCTTGTACACGCTGTGACTGGGCGCGATACTTTGAGCACGGGGTTGTCGAGAAGGTCTTCTTCAGTCGCTTCTGAATCTGAGGGGAGGTCCGCGTGGGCATCATCCCAGTTGAAAGACAGTGTTGACATTGGGAAATATTGAACAACGGCTTAGGCTTTGTGAATTGGCGAATATATATAAGATGTAGACGATTGGCAGCCGGCATTCAAGTTATATGCGACAAGTGAGGTCAAGTGTGGATAAACAGTGAGAAAAGATGGGACGAAGAGTGATGAGGTGGGATGAACCGACCCGCAGCTGCACTGTCAGTTTACGCTTTAGTCAGCGTCTGTGTAGGTACATCTATGTTCCAGCTGAGGCTCTTGTACAAAATAGTCATCCTTAGGGGTGGGGCAAGCGGGGGCCATTTCTCTCTTATGCCATTATCCGCTTCATTTGAGGTTCAACAAGCAGTCAGTGTGGCATGATGGGATAATCAGACTAGTGAAAAGGGGGTACCTATACAAGCAAACGATGAGATCACAAAAGGATCGATTGAAGTTGACATAGGTAATGCAATCCACCTAGGATGGCCATGTCCGACATGCGTCCTCTGGCAGTTTCGCATATGTGCCCGATATCCACTATTCAGCTCTCACAGACCCTCGTGAACAAAACGCTGTCGGTTAGGCGCCAACGGTTTTGCTCTTCGGCTTCCAAGTCCTTTTTTGTCAGGGGCACCTCAGCCTCCACAACCGTGTTTCAGCCAGACGTAGAGACCAGGGGGAGGAGGACCGCTGAAGCTTTGGAAGCTTCCAAATACGATACATAGCAGTCCAAAATCGCATTTGATCCATGCCATGCCGCCGGGACCTGCCGCTGCGCATTCCTCGGCCTTCTTGTCTTTGCTTCCACTTCGTACCTGCGCGAGTACAGTCCATCACGTGAGGCCTTGTTTCCACTGCTGGGGACAAACAAGGGGAAAGGCCCCTTGACTCGGATCTTCAGGGTTTTGCATGTGTCTGTTCTTCCTCCGTCCCCTGGCCTGCCCCACATGGCTTCAATCATAAACTGGGGTACCGGGGTTATCGGGCATCAGAAGGGAAACGCCGGACTGATGATCCGGTCAATGGAATCCAAAAGGGGTTTGTTTGCACACAATGGACGCGGTCTATTCCGCAGTCTATCATTATGCTCAAGTACTCTCCAGTTTTCTTCTCAATGACATAGGGCTATGGAAACACAAGGCTGCAAAATGTTAATCTTCTGATTACCTAGTAACAGGTACCAAACTGAGCTGGGCTGTCGGGTGTGATTGTTGCTTATCTCCACTTACGTACCTAGAGGTACCTACCTACCCGATTCTATGCAGTGGGTGAGATAAGTGCGCCTATCGGGCCGGTAGAGAAATAGTGTAGGCGCCGCACGGAACTGAATGCTATTCTCACTCTGCCATCTCCAACGACCCGCAACCACCACCACTGCCATCCCATCCATGGAACGAATTGCCCTCTCTCCCCGTCCTCGGTCTGCCACGCCGGCCTCGCTGCACACTCCCGCTCGCCCGTCCACAACCACCCTTCTTCTCACGAGGTGACTGCTCAGGGCATGTTACTCAGCCGAGGCGGTCCAGAATACGGGCCCCCTAACTCAACGTATCGTTGCCCTGTAACTGCTCGCCCCTGTACATACCTTAGCCGATCGAGGAACCCTGTCGCTGGCACAGCGTTCCCACCATGAATCTCCCCACTTCACCAACCCACATCTTCCGCCCACATTCTACGCTAGCCCAGCGTTTGGACAGGCCTGAGGAGGCCCAGCGTGTGTCACTTGCAAAGTCGCAGGGCAACCACCAAACAACCTAAACACTTTGACAAGCCGAGAGCCTCTTCACCAATTCAACTATTCTGCCCCTTCGATTCCCGTCTTCATCAGGCCCTCAAGAGTCGCTCATATACCTTATCCACCTTCCAGTCAACAACCACCTCCGAGGCGCCTCCCGCCCGTCCGCCATGCTCCACGTGCGCGCAGTGGGAATCTTGAGCTGTGGTACAACCTGAACTGCCTCGACGACTTGAACCCCCGCCTGCTTGTCTCTACAACCTCAACCCAGCCAGCAGCCAGCCAGCCCATGGATGCTGCCGAGATCGTCCGCCGGGCCCTGGGCTCTATCGCCGAACGAAGATCTTCGCAGCAACACCTACACCCACAACCACAAGCCACGCCCTCATACTTCCCCTTTCCCACCCAACAACACGCCGCACCCAGGCCTGCCGCCCCTCGCCCTCCACGCCGCGATGCCTCCAATCTGGGATACACGTTGACAGCATGCTGCAGATGTCGTCAGGTACGTCTCTTCCCAGTCGTCATCGAGTCTGCCTTGCTCTAATCCGAAACTTTGTTCCTTGTAGCGCAAAACCAGATGCGGTACCTCCTTACCTCGATGCATGCCTTGCGAGCGCGCGGGCGCCGTTTGCGAATACTGGGACTCGACCTTGCAAAGGAAGGTCAGCCGTTCTTACGTTGTCAAGCTACGGGACAAGCTACGCCGCCTTACCGACGAACTCGCACAGTTCAAGACCGATGAACCAGACCCACAGGATCGCCGCCAGAGTCCCGATCTATCCAGCAGCCTGGTGCGACCCAACGTGACCGATGAGATCTCTTACTGGTTTGGGCCCAGCAGTGGTGTCGGCTTACAGCGAACGTTGATGGAAGAGGCTAAGCGCTATATGGAATCCGAGTCGTTTGCGAATCTGTTATCCGAGAGCGTTACCCGGCGAGTCGATAGGGCAAACCGTATGCAGAGCATTTCGACAGGGCGCAAGAAAAGCTACCCCTTGATCAGTGAGATTCCGGTTCAGCAACTGCCAAAGCGCGCCACAGCCGACAGGCTTCTCGAGGTTTACATTCAGAGAGCACAGATATGGGCGCCAATCCTCCACGAAAAGATCCTTGAGGAAAACGTCAACGACGTGTACAGCGGCGACAAGGACCCCTACAAGAGGTTTGTGGTACACATGGTTTTTGCCATAGGTTTGCGCAAATTGTCGTCGCAGTTCGCCGGTCTCGCCGACAGTTTCTACATCGCCGCCACAGAGTACTTCTGGCAAGTCATACAGCCGCGAGACCTCAAATCACTACAGTGCATCATTTTACTGGCTCAATATTACCTGCTGTGCCCCTACAAAGCACCTGGTTATTACATTGCTGGATTGGCGACCAAGCTTTGCCAGCAGCTTAACATTGTTGACGAACAAACCATTTCCTCTGGGGTTGATGAGCAGACACTTGATATGCGAAGGCGACTGGCTTGGGTGACGGTCAACAACGAATTGGGCTTGGCATACATCACTGGAAGGCCAAACGGCTTTTCCAAGAGTCATGATGCGATCAACCTCAAGTTCTTCGAAAGCCTCCCGGATGAGAATATCACCGCGGATGGCATCGAGTCCGGGCCCGCTTGTGTGAGAAAGCTGGTAGCTATCCACTTTTGCAAGATGACCCTCCTGCAAGCAGAGATACGACGAGTCTTGTATGAGCAAACCATGCCCAACGTCAATAGTGAAGAACATTGCTGGGTTTCCAAGATGCAGAAAAAGTTGGAGGACTGGCGGGATTCTGCTCCTGAAAAGGCCGAGCCATGGTGCAAATCCTTGTATGTTTCCCGTCCATTTGCGTTGCTTTCTGTTTTATCGCTAATACTCAAGAATCCTCAGGTTCGCATTCTACTTCCACAACATGATGATCTCTCTATATCGCCCATCACCGCAAATACCAGAACCGTCTGCTACCGCCGCCGCCAAGTGCTATGATGCGTCCCGCGAAGTTATTGTGATTTCGAGCACACAAATCAAGGCATCGGCCGTCGACGTCACATATATTTTCCTATCGACTATCCACACAGCGTTGAGTACTCTGCTGTGGTCCGTTTCCTACGCGGAGGTTCGAGCCGACCACTCCGCAGATGAAGTCAAGGACATTACGGAGACTGCGCTGGAAATATTTGCCCAATGCTCCGAATTTTTGCCAGAACCACAAGCCGTTTCGGAATTTTACGACGTCTTGATCTCGGTCTCCCTACGCCGCTATCACATCAAGGAGGAACCAATGACTCCTACGCCGGGTTTTCAGCACTTGCCGAACGCGAGTGGGTTTGGCCAGCCTGGCTTGCTTAATTCCAACAACATGTCCGATACAGGCATGTTCGCAACACCGCAAGCAACTCAAACGCCCCAGGATAAGGAGACACCGGTTTTCCGGGCTCCTAGCTTCCGCTATGTCTTCGACGGCACTCCTGAGCCGGAGCCGCCAGCAGATCTCCAGAACACACCATTCCGTCCTTCCCAACCCATGTTCCGCTCAAACTCGATTTTTGGAAGTCCTTCGACGGATCCTGGCCGAAGGCTCTCTCACTGGGCCCCCGAATCTACTACTTCCAATGCCCCGGTAGACGCACAAGGGCCACCAACAGGACGTTTCGAACCATCGATATCACCACCGACAGACCCCTCGACTCCGATTGCCATGCCGGGAGCATTCAACCCACCCACAACTCTTCCGCAAGCACCAGTACACGTCCCCGTCAACACTCTGCCGATCACGACAGAGCCTCTCACCTCCTACCACCTCGCCCCTAGCCCAGTGATGCCCCTCCCGCAACACGCACCACCGCTAATACCGACAACAACGGCACAACAAGCCTGGTTCAACCCCCCGCCTCCTCTCCTCTCACCGCACACCTTCTCCTCAAGCAGAGGCAGCATCAGCATTTCCGGAACAGCCAACGACGTCATGCTCAACCCCGGTCTCGGCCTCTGGCTCACGCGGTTTAGCGACAATTACTCCCTCAACCGCGGTCCACCGCCTACTTCAAACGGGTGGGGACCTGCTTGGGCTAACGCCAACAACAATAATAGCAACAACAACCCCAACGGTATCGGCGCTGGTGGTGGTGGTCTAGGCATGGGATCACCATGGGGAGCTCAGCCGCCCCCGCCTCATAGCGGTAGCATGGGAGGAGGGTTGCCGCCAAACAATAACAGCAACATGAACAACGTCTGGGCGACTCACTGGTCGGATCAGAGACAGGGAAGTCTAAGCCAGGAACAGCAGGATGAGCTGATGGATGTGTTAGAGACGGAGGGAATTGCGGAGATCGATATGTTTTTGAAGATGGAGACTTCATGAGTTGTGAATGTGAGTGTGAGCCTATTAGTTTGACGGTGGGTTTTGGATAATGCATATCTTGGGAGGAAAGAAAGCAGTTGGGTTTGAAGGGAGAAAGGGTAGCGCGGGACGGGCGGCAAGATCTGATTTGGCTGGTTGGTTGGTGTATGGAGTCAGTTCTTTGGATATATTCGGTAGCTGGACGCAGGTAGCTGTGGTATTTGATACATTGAAGAGAATTTTGAGAATCAGCTAATTCAGGTGATCAGCCAACTTCTGACCGTAAGATGAGCATGTCGTAGAGGCCAAGAAAAAAAAAAAAAGAAAAGTAAAAAAAAGAAAAGAAAGAAAGAGAAAAGGAAAAAAAAAAAAAAAAAAAAAAAAAAAAAACCAGGAGAAAGAGAGAGAAGGGGGGAGTGAGAGGGAAAACACGCCAGGATATACTCATATCCTAGCCTTAGCACATTGTCAGCTTATCAGTGCGCAAGTCTGTTAGTGATACCACAGGCAACTGAAAATTGTGCCAATGATCGTCAGGGGCAGAGACAACTTGCTGTCTCTAAGAGGTAGGCACACGCTTCCACCCTTCACCCTCTTCCCCCCCAAAATGAAAGAAACAATTATAAAGATGTAGTATAGTGCGCTGTTACATCTTCGCTACCTAGCTCTACACATTCCTACATTCCATATAACCAATGCCACCCAATAGAAGAGCTACTCTCTCCCTCCCATGTTCGTTATGGGTACCTCCAGGAGTAGTATATACTCACTTGGTCCACCAGAAGAAATAGTGAAAACCGATCATGCCCTCTGGTTTCTGAGCATGAACTACGAACTATTTACTACCTACGCATCAGCCGTACAACCCTCCCCAGAGGCTGCTACAACCCCAACTCCAGTCCCAGTCCCAGCAAGCCCAACGGCAAACCCAGGGCCAGCAGCTCTATTCTTCGAAACTACCTTCTTCTTCTTCCTCCGAGCCGTTCCATCCCCTCCCGCACCCGTACTCAGCCCAGCGTTGGGCGGTGCCTCCAACACCCAGCGCGCAATGGCCGAGGCGCGGTCCGTGGAGATGGGATACTCCTTGCCGTCGTCGACGGACCAGCGGCGCATGTTTTGTGTCTGTGCTGGTTGGGTTTGGGCTTGAACTATTCCGCTGCCGTTGGCTGTGTTATGGTTGCTGTTGTGGTTAGGGGGTTTGGTGACTCCGTTTGTGTTTGCCGTTGTCGTGCCGTTAGCGATACTCGAGGTGGTGCGGGTTAGTAGTGCTGTCGAAGTTGAGGTTGAGCCGTTGGTGGGTTGCGAGGTAGGTTTGGATCCGTTGGTTGCTGCGGTAGTGGTATCTTTTGGCGGCGGCGGCGGTGCATCCAAAGTAAGAGACTCGAAATCACGCCCGATGAGCTTAGCGTCCATGGCTGCCACGGCGTTATCAAGCCTGTAATCGTTTTCCGCACGCAGTTGGCGGGCTTTGACCGCCATGCGAAAAGATGCTTCGTCTTTGATTCGATCATCGCCCAGGGCGTCGATGATGGCTTGGTGTTGGATACGTTCCTTGCGATGCTTCTCGGCCTCGGCGCCGCCGGTGCTGCCGTTGCTGGAGGTTGAACGCACGATGGCTCCTGCTTCCACCGGACCCCCGGTCGAAGGTGGTGGAAGGGTTTTGTGTTGTTTGATGGGGACTGGCAGCGCTATCGGTACTGATCCGCCGCCGCCGGGGCCTGAAGGCTGGAAAAGTGGGAGAGGCGCTGGGGCGCAGAGGTCCTCCCATGTCCCGGCTAGCTGGATGAGGTTGCCAGACGCTCGGAGAACCTCGGTCCAGTCGGCGCGGGCTGGTGAGCGACTAGCTTGGAAGATTGGGTAACCATCGGCAAGGCGCGCCAGTCGTGCTACCATGTAGGCGTGTCGAAGGAGCTCCTTGGTTGAGGTCTGGATAAGACAGTGACAGAGGAGAAGAGCGTGTAATGCGTCGTTCATGAGAGGATGATAAGTGAGAGTCTCCGTTGTTGTCTGGAAGGTAGCGAATGTGGGCTGTTGTTGCTGCGTACGTACTGGTGTAAGCTCCGTGCTAGGATATGGAGGCAGGTCAGCCGGGGGAGACGCCGCGAAAAGGTCCGAGAGAGCATAAATGCGGTGAGTAGTTTGGCTCTCGCCAGGTTCACCGGTCACGGGAGAGTCAGAACGGGAAGCATGGGAGAATGACCGAGGGACACGAACCCCATTAGCGGCGTAGTTGACTTTCCGGGCAAAGTCTTCGGCAATCTCAATGGGTAGGTCAGGCGAATACTCAAAGTGCGACAGATAGTTCATGTAGTCTTTCAGCGCACGCTTGGCGTTGTGACGGACGAGCTTCCTCGCCTCCATCACCTTTTTCTCGGCCTCTTGCTCAGCAGTTGTTAACACGGGTATGGCCTGTGTTGTCGCTTCTAAGCCAGTCTTAGTGCCTTCTTCATGTATATCACCATTTGCAGCTTTTCCTGTAGCAGATTTGGTTTCGGCAGGTTTAGAGGGGAAGGCAGCTTGGACGTGCTGACAGGCAATGGTCAGATAGACACCAGCGCGTTGGAACAATAGCTGAATTTCCAAGCTATTAGGCTGCTCCTCCTCCTTGAGCACCACATCCTCCTGTTTCCGTCCGCCAGGTCGGGCTTGAGGATGGTTGTGGTGCTTTGGAGCATTTTGTGGCAACCGGTAAACCCGATGTATCCTGAGGGCTTCTGTCAAATCGGCAATGGCGCCCTCAAAGTCCTCCTTGAAAGTCCTCACGGTGGCGCGAGTCCTTAGAGGCTCTCCCTGGGTGGATTTCTCTGATATAATTTCACTCAGAGCATCCAGGTTGGTGCACTGGGCCAGCTGCCTACTCGGTATTTTCTCGTGGAAGAAGTGTACGTATTTGGCGTCGGCATCCTGGGGGTTGCGCTGGAGTACAAGCGAGGCCACCTCCTCAAGGGGAGAAGCGCTTTGCATTGTAGCCACACTCGACGCTATTTCATCTAGGTGATATGCCTTGGAAAGCTTCTGGGTCGCCTGTTCCCTCATTCGGTGTTTTCTTTCTCGACTGAGCTTCGTTTGTCCCCCAGGTCCAAACAGTCCCAGCGTATGATGGTGGCCACCGGACATGCTGTGCTGGGAGACCGTTGCGACACCACTGGCGGCACGTACAGCCAAATTCGTAGCATCGTCGACGAGGCGGCGGATCTTGACAAGGTCAAAAAAGACGGAAGGATCGATGGGCCGCGGCCGTGGGGTATTATAGTTCAAGTTGGCTAGAGTCTCGAGGATCTCAGGAGGGAGCTGAAGCCATGGGCCGTGGAAGGACGAGATATAGCGCCAATGCCTAGTGAATATCAAGGACAGAAGGTTAGTCTAAGATTCAAGTAGTCTACTGGCTGTGCACATTATGGAGAAGGACAAAGGAAGGAGGTCAAGAGCGCAAGACATGGACTTGAAGAAGACCAAAGACGGGCAAAGATGGCTCTTCCTTGGGCCAATTGGCAGTGCTATGGGTCGCGAAGGGGAACGGCGCACTTATTCCGACAGATGATGAGTGCCGGCACCGGAGGCGGTTGCTGTTGTGGCTGAGCCTTGGTCTTTGCCGTCTTGTTGCTTCCACTTCCACTTCCACTTCCACTTCCACTTCCACTTCGACTTGAGGGATCTTGGGTCGCGGGGACAGCAGGCGACTGTACCTCACTGGCGTTGTCCTCGACTGAGGTAGACTTCTTCTTTTTGGCCATATTGCCGATCAATTGACTGGTAATTGCGACTAACCGTGGGGAGGTTGTGGTTGTGGCTGTGGTGTCGTGGGCGATGCGATGACCGTGGGAGGGGGGCGAGGTCGCGATAGTCTCAAAGGTCCGGTCGAGGAGCACCGAGACTTGAGGATGGGAACAATGGAAAGCCACGGTAGACGGCGACGCGATTCCGGCGGTATTATTCGGCGTATTCGGCGGTCGTCATCGAGATAGAAGGCTGGTGGCCGGTCAGTGAGTGTTGTTGTTCAAGGTTTGGTTTCGATTCTCGAATTCGACTTCCATTTCCCTCCCGCGGCAGTTGCGTTTGACGTCAAACCAATCTGGCCCGGGTCTGTTAGTGCATGTGCCTGTGGTTTGCCAAGTGGGGGGCTTGTAGGGCTGCTTAGGGGTATTACCGTAACGCACCATTGGGGAAGGCACAGCAGTGCTGGAAGCTGGACCCCAGGCGCCAAGCAGGTTCCCTTATCGTACCCCAGATAAGCTACCCTAGAGCAGGTACGTAGCCCAGCACGCCAATGACAAAAAAGCTGGCACCTTACAGTTCATCCATCTAATAAGTGTAAGATGGTCGAAAAAAATGAACCGAATATGGAGAGTCCAACCGATACGGCTCGCTTTGGTTAGGGGAAGCCTTTATAAACTTAGACCGTGATTATACTAATTCGAAAGCATTCCGCAAAACGTCATTTGAAGGTTCCTCTCTTCAAGAATTGCCTACATGGAGACACGTGAAAGAGTATGCAGGTACTCTTACGACGATTCGGTTGATCGCCCTTCTACAAGTAAGTGCCCGAAAGGTGCCAGATTTTCTGTCACGAGCGCTCTCAGGTTATGAAGCTCGGAATCTCCCGGTTTTATTCCCCTCTTCTCACTTTCACTTTACCGAACCAACTTTCCATTTCCTTGCTTCAAAATCTTCAGATGTCAATTCGACTGATCTCGTATTCAGTCCCATTACATACTACCTATATGTAGTATACACTACCTACCTTTACTTCACATTCAATTCTCCGGATGCAACTGCCATCAACCGCTTATCGTTTCAATCATCAGATAATCATTCACCCCCAACTCTCGAGCCTCACCGAGACATTTGTTCTCCCTGAAAAGGCACTCGTTGCCGTTCAAAGCATCCCTCAGCCAGCTGAAAGCAACTCAAAATGTCCATTTGCAAATCTGGCCATGACGAACGGAGGAGTCAGTAAGGATCTCACTATCACAAAACGAATTACCCTAATCGGTCCACTTACCTGAAATCAACTCATCCGATAAATGACGAAACATCCGGAGACGGAGCCGGCGCCGTCATAACCACCGTGGACCCCTCAGCCCTCGGAAGTATAATTGTTCCCTTTCCTTGCCCAACGAGACATGCACATGCCCTCTGTATCTGATCTTCTGGTCGACCCCGCCACGCTTGAGGACAATGTTCCATCACGGGCGGCGCTCTTGCTACCGCCCTTCGTCGTCGACCCAGCCGGGGAAGAGCTCCGCTGGCTCTGATTGTCATCGTTGCCGGTGTCCCATCATTGTCGTTCATGGACTTCGCCAGGGTATTGGTTACCGTCGTGGTCGGAATCAGGGTCCTAGTAATCGTTCCGCTGACGGTTGTGGTGACTGTTATTGTGGTCTTATCCGGTTCGCTGTCGTCGCTATCGTCGTTATCTCCTTCATACATATGGTGGCCTGCAAGGCGCACCTTTGGAGGTTTGGCTATCGAAATTGGCGAGACTGCTGGTGGGGGAGTCACTGTAGTGACTCGAGATGTGGCTTGGGGAATCTGAACGGGTCGCACAACTGCTGAACCTGCGAAGTAAGACGAGCAAAAGGACTCGGCCAGCTTCCGGTTTGTGTCGGTTTTGTCGACTGGCTCGAGCAGTTGCAGAAGGGCATTATCCTCGCATCTGTCTTGATGATGGATGGTTCTCTCATGGCAAGTGCGTGAAGGGGCTGAGAGGACTGAGTGAACGAGAAGCAAGAGGCTCCAAGGGAGAAAATGCGTCAGGTTCATGGTGGTGAAGAGACTTGTTGGCAGTGCTTTGGTCAATCCCCTGATTTCTACACCTCACCTCGCCCGATCATGGGCATACATCTTATAAATGGCCGGCGGTCCATTCGAAAGCTGTCGGTGACGTGTGCGAGTACGCGGAGGTTGCAAATATTGTGGCTGGGAGTTGGAGTTGGAATGCTAACCTCCCTCCTGCCATCTAGTGTCTCTCTACTGCCCACATTCCGCGGTGCTAATGCGAGCACCTAGGCATTGGAACGAAACCCAACTTCTCTGCGGCATTGACAATTAATTCCAATGCCTTCTCTCCCTGCTTCTAGAATTTTGGTCTGAAACGACGCTATCAAGCTCGCATACACACTTTCCAGCCTCTGCACATGTCTTGAACAGCAAGACTCACAACTTGCTTGCCGACGCCGTTCCAACATCTTGTACTCTTGCTCTATTTCCTTTGACTGCCCTGCAATGTCTCGTAACTGTCAACACTACACAGTTCAAGTTCTATGTCACGACTGGGAAACGAAAAAGCCTCTAGGGGTATCACACAATTTATGTATTACAGCCCATCAGTCGCCCTTCTAACAGCAATGGACTAGTACCGACTTTCACACAGTTACAAAGTCTCGCACTAGTTTAGTGCCAGAACTCGAAGCCGGTGCGGTTGTCAAAGATCAAGTTCAACCAGCCCGCCAGTCTGATGCCGCCCTTGATGATGCTGCGCTCAACGACCTCCGTAGCGCCCTTGTAGTAATCACCGCCAATCTCGGTACCGTTCAGCTGGTTGCCGGGAACCTTCATGACATAATGGCAGACCTCTTCATTGCCGTCCTGCGCCCAAGCGGCAGCCGCGCGCTCGGAAGCCTTCCTGGTGGCGACCGAGTGGTAACGCAACCACCTGCGGACGTCCTTGCGATACTGGCCCTGGTTGATCTTGGCGGCGAGGTTGTTGGCCCACCCCAAAAAGTCGGCGCTGGTGATGTTGGCGGCGCTGGTCGGAGGGGAAATGCCGAGCATGGCGTTGGGGATCGAGGTGTCCCAGGCGGCGTGCAAGTTGGTCTTGTAGCCCTGGAAGGTGACGGTGATGTTGTTGGCTCCCTCGCCGAAGCCTTCGGTGTGCAGAGGCTGGGCAATATCACCCAAGAAGTGGACAATGAACTTGAGAGCCTGCGCCTTTTGGTCGGCGGTGATGTTCTTCATCTGCACACGCTCGGTCTACAAAACATGCCCTGGTTAGTCAATTTGCCCTTTATTCTACGCCATGACATAGTTTGAGGTCAACTAACGTAGTTTCCGATAGCAGAAACGACACAGCCCTCAGGAGGGCAGTCCTCCGGGAGGACAAGGTGGCAGCTCTCCGGGGGAGGGCCGTCATGGCCGTTCACGAAATGAAGACCGGCGGACCACGCATTGGCCGCCGACTCATAGCGGAAAGAGTCAGCCCACGACGCAATGTTGCCCATATAACTGGTCGAGTTGTCGCCCAAGATGGTCTGGACCTGCTTCACGGTGTTGGGGGTGAGATACTGCTGGGCGACAGACGCGACGGTAGCATGGCCGAGCTTGCCCCAGGCGCTGACGGTGGCGGCCTGGAGGAGGACGACGGGGAGGACAACAGAGGTCTTCATGGTGATGGGCGTTCAGGCTGCTGAGGAACAAGAAGAGACTCGGAAACCGTGAGCAGCAGCAGGAAAGCCAGCAATTGCTGGTCCACGGCGCCGGCTACCATTTTTATAAAGTCAGTCCTTCCACACGCGTATTGTAGAAGCGAGCCATCGATATCTGCCGATGCGGTGGCTTGGTGGCAAGCTAGTCGGAGTTGTATCCATGATAGCACTAGGGTTTGCGGGTTGTGGGGTTGATGGACGTCAATAACTCGGATGTCGGATCCCCAAAAAGGCAGCTGCAAAGAAGGCTTGCAATCGGCGCCGATCATTTCAGGTCCCGATGTTATGGACCGCGAGCACGGCACATGCTGCTCGACGCGACAAAGGTGGTGATGCATACAGTTCTGACAGGTATGTACAGTACTTGTAAGGTGATATACCTAGGTAGCCTCGAAGATGCAAAGGACAGAAAGGCCGGACGAGAAGAGGCACACCTAGAGGACGGACACCGGCTAGGTATTGTGAGTACTGTACCCGATGCCCACGTGTTGGTTACACTATCCTTGATTGGCAGGTGCACTAACATCACCCTTGTAGTGTCTTTCGACGCTATCGTGGCTATCTGCGCCGACTTTCGCAGTACTATTAACCCTCTTCACAATCTATCACCGTCATCAATCATTTCCTAGGATCCGTGGGACGAATACAAGTGGCTCGACGGCTGGGTTGTAGGTCTTGTATCAATTATATCAAGCCGTATCATGCTATTGTCAAATACCGACTTATCATAGCCTTTTGAAGCTATTCCCTTGGCCCCGGACGACTTGCGGCAAACTTTTTCACCTCAGGGTGTGATAAATTTCTGCGCCGGTCACACAAGTCCTTGTCCCGCATGAACCTTGGGGTTGTTATCTCGGAAAACCCCAACAGCTCGCAAACACGAATACAACAGTCGAAAAAGCCAAACCCCATAACTACCACAGCACAGCAGGAACGGTAGCCATCATGTTCACCCTCACCGACCTTTCAAATAATACTTTCGACTCGTCCAGAAAAGTTTGAGTGCCAGGCCGCTAGGTGGATAGCGCCAAGTAACAACTCCCGATAATCGTTACAGATAAGACAGCTCACTCTGCCATCCGATGACGGCCCCGGCTGGATGCCCCCAAGGCCCGGAGAGTGGAGTTTTACGGCTCGCTCCCGCAAGGAAACAGGCCGTACAAGTAGGCAATCTCAACCCCCTCCGGCGCAACTCTATTCCCGTTTGAGCCTTAATACTTTTTAGACCTTACAACAACACTTTAAATCCATTATTCATCTTGACCTCTCCTCAGATCTTGTAAATGACCAACGCGCCATTCGGATTTTCTCCCCTAGTCATGTACTAGAGCGGGTTCATCCCAAGCAGATCGACCTCTTGAGCGATTACTTGGTACGAGTCGAGCCCCTTGTGTAAGGATTCTGTATATTCGATGAGATTGTCAACGAAATCGATTAACACTTGCTGCTGCTTGACGCCAAGGGCGTGAAGTGGTTGTTTAGAAGTGAAGCCCTAGAGATTGAGGACGGCTTACATCATTGCACCAATACACTGCTAGCAGTACCATAACTGCACGCAATCCTCCCACCAGCGTGCGGTCGAGGTTCGTTAACGGTTTTCTCTTGAACACCACTCAACTATGTAGTGGAAGTTACTCGCAACACCTGCCGGAAACCCCCATTGCTCGTTTACTGCCCGGTCTCATGGAGAGTAATATTTCCTGTGCTGACGGTGCATGTTTCTGTCATGGGGGGTTGTGGGCGGCAGGGCGATGGCATCAACGGCCTGAGATACCGGGATGAGTCAATGAACTACCTACAGTACATGTAGGAAGCGCGAATTTGGGGGGACGGAGGTTGTGTGACTTACCGTATAGTTCCGGAGTAAATATTTTCAGGGTTCTGATAAAGCAGGCAGAATCTTTGTACATACTGCATCACTTCATGCCCACCAAGATTGTATGCAAGACGGTGATTCTGAATTTTCACCCTCTAGCGCACTCGATTATTTACGGGAGATGAAAAGCGATTATCAATGCATCGAGGTAGGAATCTGTCAAGGCCTACAAAGAGATGCTGGTTGTATAGAGACGATTCCATTGATGGTTGGACGGGATGCGATTTCACCGGGGTTGCTTCAACTTTGCATTGATAGTTTTCCAGACAGGTTTTCTGAGTAACGGCCCTTTGGAGACGAGCGATGTGATGAATGGTAGTTCATGTTCCCACGGCTTGCCTGGTAGTTGCCTTGGTCAAATTCCAAACTGCATTTTCTTGGGCCGTTCGTTTTTAGATTGCCAGGAAATCAGATATAACCTATAAGCATACTGCAACATTTCACGCCCACCAAAATTGTATGCAAGACGGTGATTCTGAATGTCTCCACCTTCCAGCGCCCTCGAAAAGAAAGGTAAGAAAAGACAGGATACCAAAAGAATCGAATTTACAGTCCTCCGAGCTCTCACGCTGTTCCCTCCACTCTTTTTATCGAGGGCATAAAGAGCACATATTCGTGCAGTGTGCTTACAGGTTATGCTTGATTTCCTGGGAACCTAAAAACGAACGGCCCAAGACAACCTAATGCGGTATGTAAAAATTTATGCAAGTCAACAAGGCAAGATAAGTCAGAAATCTGTCCTGTTTTGACTTGGACTGTGTTCTTCGCTCGCTCGTAGTAATAGTTTAAAAGGACCACCATGTCCATGTTGCCCTTTCTCTCCAGCGACGACCCAAACCCGGATGCCTACTTCTCTCAGACAAGTGCAACTCCCAATCGGCTAGTCCTATTCCACGATGTTCATTACACGAGCTCTCTTGAGCCTGGCCCTTGCGGTTGCCTTCCCGGTGAGTCCCTCAACCCGCTACCTATATTTGCTCAGAGCACACATCCACTAACAACTTCTCCTCACCACACAACAGCCGACCGGCATCGCCGCCCAATTCACCACCTCCTTACTAACTCCCAACACCACCAAACCGACGATCCAACTTCGTAACCAGAACGGCACCGCATCCGCACTCCCATCCTCATCCAAAACCTTCCGGTCCTCCACCACCGACATCGTCGTCGCCCGCGACGTGGAAGACCCCGACAAAATATCTCCCACCTGGATCGGAAAAGCCTGCCCCGGCGCCCAGAAACACAATCTCGAGGTTCCAGAGGATTGGGCCTGGGCCAGGGCCTTCGAATCCAAAGTGAACATTTGGTACCTCCAAGGGGTGCCGGGAATACCAAAGAATGGGAAGGGACCGAGGAATTGTGGACGAGTGGCCTGTAGAGGCGATTCGGCTGTTTATTGGTGCAATAATGATGTGAGTCTCTTACCTTTCCCCCCCCCCTTCTCTGCGTCTTTTTTTTTTTTTGCTTTCTTTTTTCTGGATAGTGGAAGTGGAATCATGAAAGTAAAGTAGCTAACAAATCATGGGGCCTGGGCTCGGGCCCACCCCCCTTCATAAAAACTAGCCGGGACAGGAAAGAGAACTTCCCGGCTACGGCTGGATTGCGGAGGGGGCAGATGCGATCTGGCGAGATGCGCGCTGTTGGAGGGATCCTAATACGTTTGCGTTTGAGCGCGAAGGGAGGATTAGAGGAGAGATCTATAGTGACGAGACTTGGAGCGTTTTCATTAGGGGGGAGGACTGTTTGAAGCCTGGAAAGACGAGTTGAATGGGGGAAAATTGTGGAGGGACAGAGTAAGGCGTCGCTATAAGGGTATAAAGGACTGAGAAGGAACAGACGTGGCAGTTGGGAAGTTGGAACCCATAAGAGGTGATGTCGCCTTGGGAACAATGTCTGAGGAGCTGGAGTTGGGTGTTTAGTATCGAGTTCCCACTGCGTACCCATCTGTCCTCCCAGATAATTTTCAATTCTGTTCGCATAGCTAAGGTGTTTGTGCAGAGGTAGCTGTTGGTGAAGAAAACTTGTTTGCCCATGTGCACATGAAATTGAGTACAAGTGGACACTTTCGTTTGCTTGTTGGTTTCCATGTTTTAGTGTATGATAGAACAGGTCTGGAAGCTCCGTGATATTGCCAGCCCAGTGCCACTCGTGAATGTGTTATCAGATTGATGAAAATCTTCCGTTGGCTTCCGTTGGGAGAGGTATGTTATGATTCATCATCGACACCAAGCCGAGTCACTTTTCCTTTTGATGAGGTGGTTCTTGGTGACAGTTAAAAGGCCTATAATCTCCAGTTAATCTCACAGTTCTCCCTGTACATTCGAGTCAGCGCGACCAAACCGGGCAGTTTTGAACCGGCAACTCACCTCCCCAATACAATATCAAGCTCTTCAACTTTCACAGCCATGCCTTCGCCTAGCGCCATCCTCCGACTGGCTTGTTTTGCCCTTCTCCCAGTTCGTCTTTCTCCGTGCCTCATTGTCTCCATTAATCTTCATAGCCTTTGATCACGGGTCTAATGACACATCTCCTCCGCACAGCTTGCCGTCCTTGGCCGCACTGTCAGACCTTATATGCTACCAAGGGACGCCAACACTACCTCTGATGGATTGATCCACCCCAAGCAATTGACATTCAGCGTCAATTGCTTAATTCCCGATGACTATGGCCATGGCAACGGTGTGCTGGAGGGTTTTCATTACCTCATGAGTCGGGGCGGGATGCCGGGGAACAATCCTGGGAGTTGCGGCCGGATTAGCTGCTCTCACGACACTGGAATCTGGTGGTGTAATGAAGTGAGTTGTGGTCCTTTTTCCTTTTTTTTTTCTTTCTTTTTTTTTAGTGCTAATCAACGATGATCTGAACAGGACAACACCAAGCGCAAAGAACTTGAATCCTACCAAGTAATTTCGCGTGCTGTCATGGAGATCTTCCAACAAAAGCCCTGTTGGCAGAACTTCGACGATGATAACTTTATGGGTGCCGGGATTAAGGGGAAGGCTTTGGTTGATGGTGAAGACTGGAGTGTTTGGGTGTCCCACGAAGACTGTTGAGGTTCCGCGGCGTCGGTGTGAAGGGAAATAATGTGATGTCGCCTGCAAAGGTGCGTGTGTGCCGAGGGTGGCGGGGATGCTAGAATTGCCATCCGAAGGGAAATCAAAGAGGATATAGCTTGGGAGTAGCGGTCATTAAGAGGAATAAGGCGAGAAATTGTTTGCCCTGGGAGAGCATCGTAGTGAAAACCTGAGGTGTTCTTGTACAAACCTGACACGCATACTAGTGTTCAAGGAGCGTCGCGCGTCCCTGCTGCCTTCGTTGAATGCTAAGGAGATGTGATTTTGAGGCCCACTATTTAGCCGGTACTTCGAATACGGCAATTTGAAGAGAGAAAGAGTCACCGGCCTTATATCACTCGCAATTGCTTCATGGTCTGGGTTGGTTACAGTTTACGACTGGATATAGGACGCTGAATTCATTCACCTGTACTTCCTCATGGTGGATGTTCCTGTTGTCTCGATACTCCCACGTGGACCATGATGGTTACGATCGGGGATACCACGTGATTCAGCATCATGGGACTTCCATTTTGCCTGCCGGTCGTCAAATCACAACTAGGATAACATCCATCATGTTCGAATGTTGGCCAACCTCCACCTTCTTTCTTCCGCGCAACATAGCGCCCACCATGGTGATGGTGATTCACTTGTGGGAACCATGATTTATTATCCCTGAATGCGGGTTCAGCGTTTTTCAAGTCGATCAAGTCCTCGACTGGCAAATGTCGAGAATTGACACCATGATGGTTGGCTTTCCCGCTTGACACTTGTATCAAGTCGGAGGGTGTTTTGGAAACATGATTTCGCGTCTTCGACTTTGTTTTCTACAGGTTCGACGACCCATGGTCCAACCACCTTCGGAGCCCCGTGTTCGGCGCCTGGCTCTGCATCCCCTCCGAGACAGAACACAAGAATGATATCACCGGCACCTTCAACCGTATGGACTGCGAGTATACCTACTTCACACCCTCCGTGGCCCGCTCGCTGTGTTCATTTACGATACCATAACTCATCAAGACTCCGGACGTTGGCATTAAGCAGTGAAGCTACCGTGAGGAAGAACGGCGTGCGTTGGACGCAGGCAAGTACCTTCATTGGCATTTACGGCTTTGCTGAGTGCGCCCAGACACCGTCCTATAACTCTGATGTGTCACTGGATTTCATCGGCCGCAAAAACGGGTTGTTTAAGCTCCGTGGCCAACGAATCGAGCTAAGCGAGGTGAAGTATCATGTTCGCAACTCACTGAGGGATGTGAGCCAGGTTGAAGCCATTACGGCGGAAATCATCACGCCTGCTAATAGCGCCGGTCCAATTCTCACGCGTGTTATTTTAGCCCTATTCAAGGCAGAAGAGAATGACGTAAGCTCGGATAACCATGCTGACAATCAAACTAGACTCGTACGCGTGACTCGAGGTCTGGAAAAAAGACGGAGAGATCAAGTCTCGCTGTACATGGCGCCCAAAACATAGGTATATCCACGTCGACAAGGTGCCGATGACCACGATCAACCAGACCGACCGACACGTTCTGAGGTGGATAGGTAACAGGTGCACGTTATCGGAGCTGGCTGCTATGCAATCGCAAGGCACAGAGAATGATGATTCGGCAGACCTCCTGAAAGCCCAGGTAGTTCCATTCTTGGATGATGGGCTCACGGCCGACCACATCCAGGACGTAATCCCTGCCACAGACTTCCAAGCGCTTTCCATCTCAGAAAACCTGCAAGATCCTCCCGGAGGATATCACCACTGGATCATTGATCTCCCCGCCGATGTGGACTTTGCAAGGCTCGAGCAGGCATGCAGAGATCTAGCCAATCACTTCGATATTCTCCGCAGTGTCTTCATCCCAGCAGCAACGAAGGATGACGGGGAGTTCTGGCAAGTTTCCCTGCGCGAACACACACCAGAGTACGACAACATCGACGTCGGCGACACAAAGGACCTCCCGCAATTTCTGAACAAAGTCTGTGCCGAAGATCTCGCCCGACCTCGTAGGCTCGGTCAGTTCTTCATCCGCTTCATCGCCATCAAACACATGTCCTCCTCCGGCTCTCACAAGCTCATCTTCCGCGTCTCCCACGCCTACGTCGACAGCTTCAGCTGGTCGCAAATGCTCCATGCCCTCTCATCTTTCTACCTCAACGTCGAGCCGAAGTCAGCTATCCCAAACCCATCAGCCATCCCCTCCTTCGCAGACTACATCGCTTTCCGAGAGTCGCGCAAGCAGGAAAGCCTAACCTACTGGTCCAACCGTCTCCAAGGCTGGAGCTACCCTTCTAATTTGTGCCGCCGGAGGAAGGGCATCACCCGGTCCATCAACAATCGTCTTTTCCTTCGCCACACCATTTCCCTCCCTTCTTCTACCTCGCCAAACAATGGAGATGATAAAATCTCACCAGCAACCTACTTCTACGCCTCCTTCGCCTTTGCGCTCTCCCGGTTTTTCGGCGCACGCAAACTCCTCTTTGGCCGCCTCGTGACCGGCCGATCTGCGCTTCCCGCGGCACTACAAAACGTGGTCGGACCGACCATGACGGAACTCCCCGTCTGCGTTTTTGTCTCGGGTCACGACACCTTGAGCAGCGTCGCTAAGCGGCTGTGGGAGCAATTCATTGAGGACTCGAACCACGAAGCGGTGGGAATGAGGGAGATTATTACCGGCGCTACAGACTGGGATTGGGAAGGAGTAGAGGGGGAGAAGGAAATGGATTTTGGGTGGAGGACTGCTTATCAGCAGGGGAATGAAGCCGGCAGTAGTAGTAATGAGGAGGAAGGGGATGGTGTTGGGTTATTTGAGAAGGGGGAAGTAGAGTTCCATGAGAGGGAGACGCCAGCTCGAGAGAGACCAGAGGTATATGCTACGCTTGATAGAAAGAGTGGGGTGTTGGTTTTGAAGTTTGAGGGCAGTAAGGAGTGGGCGAGGGGAATGGGGATTGGAAAAGAAGGAGTGAGGAGGTTTTTGGAGGTTTTGGGATGTGTTTTGGGTGGTGACTTGGGTCCTCACGTGAGGTAAGTGGTGAAGTGGGCTAGATGGAGAAGGTGTATATCGGGCCGAAATTGTCTCTTGGTTTTTCGCAAAAACATTTTGTTGGTTTCTTTTGTTACTTTCTGACTAGCTTTCTTGCTTTGACTTTATTTTGGTAGAAAGCAGGCGCGGGGCTTGACAATGGTCGGCATGCGGGTACCGCCGAACAAGAGGGACAAAAAAAAAAAAAAAAAAAGGAAAAAAAAGAACAAGGAGAGAGAGAAAAGAGAAAGGACGAAGGCTTGAGTCTACAGTACAGCATCCTTGGATGGTACAAACCGGCAGACACAATGAATTGCCAGCACGTGGGTAAGGTCAGGAACATCGTGAACCTTGACATCCCGCGCATGTAAATCGACAGATATGATGCGCAAAGCACACCCAACGCTCCACAAAGGTTTCCCTTTCATAAATCGGCCATAGGCAATCCGATTCCGCAACAGGAAGGTCCAAATTCTCTTCATCGTCACGGATCAGTATATCCCAATCGGATACTCGTGCCGGTTGAGAATGTTGCTATGTAATCCAGAAACCCAAGTCCTTCCAAGCACGTTGACAAACAAGCAAGTGGGAGGCGTTCAACGGTCTATACACGAAATTGCTAAACCCTGTCAACATACCATCACGCTATCACCTCTACCAAAGTTTCCGAATGGAACGTTGAACAGGGACCGTAAAGCCGTGGTGGACTCCAGCGGGGGACGTGTAAGGTGATGATCATGAACTGCAGCTCCCTCCAAAATTACCGAGGTTCACCGATCTTAATTCTTCAAATCGACAAAAGTTGACACGCATCCGGATAGTACGAGATACCGAACCGTTCTCGTAGAAAAAGAAAAGAGCAATGATACCTATCCCGAAGCTGCACAAGCCCCCTGTTGTTCCCTTCGCTTCCAGTTTTTGTGCGGTGATAATAGTTAAGCTCTTAAGGTACCTTACACTCCAAGATCGCTACTGATCTGATCAGTCTCCCCTGCCAAACCGTTTAGCGCTAACTAATCCGCCAATCATCTTACACGGATTTGCCTTGAATTGGCACACCTGTGGACGAATGGCCAACCACGTGCGGAGGTGTTTGGCTATAACGTACACTACACCACCATAGGTTTCGCCAACCACCTTTTAAAGATCGAATTAACCGATGTGACGGGATGTGGTACCATGGGGTAAGTGGTTCGAGAGTTGTTCGCTGCTACGACTGCGACGCTGCCATTGACCCCTGGCCCTTGGCCTTGACCCCTGAAGCTGTTTCGGGGAGCTCACGCTCGAGAGTGGGTGGGTGATAGTCGATGCTACTATTGCCAGGTACGAAACGCGCATCATGACCAGCAGAAGCGAGGGGACGGGACAGATGCAGGCAGTGATAAACTGGAGAGCCCCCTTCGCCTTGATCGTTCTGGTCCGGCTCTCTGTGTTTCTTCCTGGACGTGGGTAGTTTCATTGCCAACGGACACGGCGTCGGCATCACGATCACCATGATGGACACCCTCACCCTTCTTACCTTGGTCAAGGGACTTCCCTTGCTGGCTCTGGGTGTGGCAGCGGGAGCGACATATCCTCCGATTCCCGCCGACCTGACCACACCCGTCCAGCACCGCATCGCCATCAACAGCCCGACGTGTGAGTGACCTTTTTCCCCATCATAGAGCAAGACCCGAAGGAGCTGACGTCAAAGCCCAACAGCCGTCCGCATCGCCTGGAACACCTACAAGCAGCTCAGCCAGCCGTGCGTCCAATACGGCACATCGCCATCCTCCCTCGGCTCCCAATCCTGCTCTACGTCGTCCATCACCTACCCGACATCGCGCACATGGGCCAACGTGGTCACCATCAACGACCTTACACCCGCCACCACGTACTACTACAAGATCGTCTCTACCAACTCCACGCTCGAGACCTTCACCAGCCCGCGCCTACCGGGCGACAAGACTCCCTTCAATATCAGTATCGTCATCGACCTCGGTGTCTACGGCAAAGACGGGTTCACGATTGAGCAGGATCAGAGCAAGCGAGACCTGATCCCGTCCATCGATCCGTCGCTCAACCACACCACCATCGGCCGGCTGCGCGACAACATCGACAAGTACGACTTCATCGTGCACCCGGGCGACATTGGCTACGCCGACGACTGGATCCTCAAAGCGCACAACTGGCTCGACGGCAAGGACGGCTACCAAGCCATCACCGAAACCTTTTTTGACCAGCTGGCGCCCATCGCCGCGCGGAAACCCTACATGGCCAGCCCCGGTAACCACGAAGCTGCGTGCCAAGAGGTGCCCAGAACCAGCGGCTTGTGCCCTTCGGGCCAAAAGAATTTCACCGACTTCATCAACCGCTTCGGTCTCGTCCTGCCGACCGCTTTCAGCTCCACGTCGCCTGACGACGCAGCAAAGGTCAACGCCAACAAGGCTCGCCTCCTCGCCAACCCGCCTTTCTGGTACTCATTCGAGTACGGCATGGCGCACATTGTCATGATCGACACGGAGACCGATTTCGAAGACGCGCCCGACCAACCGGGGGGATCGGCGAATCTCAACGGCGGTCCCTTTGGCTCGTACCTCCGCCAGCAGCTGGACTTTTTGGAGGCTGACCTGGCCTCGGTCGACAGGTCCGTTACCCCCTGGGTTGTCGTGGCGGGCCACAGACCATGGTACACCACAGGCTCGGGCGACGATTGCCAGCCGTGCAAAAAGGCGTTTGAGCCGCTGTTTTACAAGTACGGAGTTGACTTGGGCGTGTTTGGGCATGTGCATAACAGCCAGCGGTTTGCGCCGGTGGTGAATGATACCGCGGACCCGGCGGGCATGGAGAACCCCAAGGCGCCCATGTATATCGTGGCGGGCGGCGCGGGAAACGTGGAAGGGTTGACCAAGGTCGGAAAGAATGTGTCGACGAATCGGTTCGCGTATGATGACGCGTTCAGCTATGCGACGGTGAACTTCTTGGATGAGCAGCGGATGCAGGTGGACTTTATCAACAGCGAGACGGGTGCGATTTTGGATCGGTCGGTGCTGTTTAAGAAGCATGATCAGAAGTTTGTTGTGCAGTGAGTTGGTTGGTTGGTCTGTCGGCTGTCTGTCAAGTCCTGTTTGGTCGGTATCGCGTTTATCCGGTTAGGTAGACTTTGCAGTATTTGGGTCGCAGTAACCTCAAGCATACCGACACCTACATACCTATGTGCTCGGCTGCCTCAGCTTACTGCAAGCGTGATAAGTTAGGTTTTCTGGATTTCCTTGGTATATCTGCAAGGCGCTGTTGCATTTACTGCAGCATCAGTGCAGCTGTGGACTATGCGCAGTAGTGGGCAGGTTTTCCCCAAGCCTCAGTCTATACCTATTGTGAACGTGAACAAGATCAGATGAATTTAGTCGATGAAGATGAAAAAGGGAAGACGCAAATTCCAGGAACATCACCGCCTAAAACAACCTAACAGTTAGAGCAACAACTGCCGCGTTCGGCCACTCCCCTCGGGCCCCTTCCCCCGCACAGCAAACCCCCTGCAAGCTGCAGTGCCCTTGACAACCCCAACCCCCTAGACCCCCACGGATCTCCCCAACCCGCCAACAACATCAATCATCTCTTCCTTTCCACTTTGCTCTTGATCTCGGAAGACGTGATGCTGTGCTTCACCAGTTCTGCAGTGACAACGTTGCTCCCCTCACGGAGTTGGCACGTTAACGAAAGGACCTGGAGTATCTGGAGTTGGGCGGGTTTCCTTTTCCTTTTCTCCCTCCTCCTCCCAATCCTCCCTCTCAATTCGGCCTTCTAAAAACTTCTCGAACCATTATTGGCAATAATTCGAGAATCACTCGGTGATTTCAATGTCTCAGCATTACAATGGTCAGCAGCTGGAAGCTACCTCAACACATATTCCGATTCATCATCATTCAAGCAGAGAAGGGTCTTTGACAGCCAACACCAACGATAACGATCCCCGCCTAAAGGAACAGGAAGGCGAAAAGCCCCCAGTGTTGGATACGCATGGAGATGCTCAGTCGTCAGGGATATCGTTGCCTCAATTCGCCCAGGTAGACGGCGTTGATGAGAGTACATCAACGCTTGATCGATTTCCATGGAAAAGCCGGCTCTCTACACTCTGGCACTGGAAACCCAAAGCGGCTAGGTATGACCCCGACAACCCTCCCAAGTTTACAATATGGATGAACATCCTGTTCGGGTTTGTGAGTGGTGTTCTCCATGTCAGCCAGTCGAATATGTTTCGGATCGTCACTAACACCTCCTCCCACCTAGGCATCATGCTTCACCGTATCCAACCTGTACTACAACCAAGCCGTCCTAAACAAGATGGCAGAGACTTTCGATGTCACCTTTGAAAAGGCCTCGTCGGTAGCCACGCTGATGCAAGCCGGCTATTGCAGCGGTTTGCTGTTTATCTGTCCGCTTGGCGACATCTTTCCCCGACGACCGTTCATACTTGGGTTGATTGCCTTTACCGCAACCCTGGTACGCCTGCCTTATCTTCCCCGTCCTTGACCCAAATGTCACTAACATCGTCTGGGTTCAATCAGTGGATCCCCCTCTGCCTAACAACCTCCTTTCCCTCCTTCGCCGCCATCTCCTTCCTCTGCGGCGCCACCACCGTCACCCCGCAACTCATGCTTCCCCTAGTCGGCGACCTTGCGCCCCCCGCCCGCCGCGCCTCTTCGCTAGCCGTCATCGTCTCCGGCCTCTCGCTCGGCGTCCTTCTCGCCCGCACCTTGGCCGGCGTGCTAGCCAGCTTTACATCCTGGCGCAACATCTACTGGTTTGGCTTAGGCGTGCAATGGCTCGTCTTCGGGCTGCTCTACATCTGGATGCCCGATTACCCCTCCAAAAACCCAGACACAAAGTTCAATTATTTCAAATTACCATGGCAGATTGCGCGACTACTGGCCACCGAGCCGTTGTTGCTGCAAGCCGCGCTGGTGGCCTTCCTGCACAGCGGCATTTTCACAAGTTACTGGACGACGCTGAGTTTCCTGCTGAGCAGTCCGCCGTATGAGTACTCGTCGATGGTGATTGGGTTGTTCGGGTTGATTGGCGTGGTGGTGATTGTGTGCGCGCCGATTTACTCGCGGCTCATAATCGATCGGTTGGTGCCGCTAGTGTCTGCGATCATGGGCCTGGTGGTCGAGACGGTAGGCGTGGTGGTGGGCACGTCGGTCGGCAGCTTCAACGTCGCAGGTCCTGTGGTGCAGGCTATTCTGATTGATTTGGGCGGACAGTTTACGCAGATCGCCATGAGAAGTTCGATTTATGGTATTCAGCCGTTGGCGAGAAACCGGGTCAATACGGCGTATATGGTGGTCAGCTTTGCTGGGCAGTTGACGGGGACGGCGGTGGGGAATAGGCTTTATGCTCAGGGTGGGTGGGTCTACAGTGGTGCTTGTGGGAGTAAGTGTCAACTGTGGAACTTGTTCTTAATGGAGAGAAAGATGCTAACAGAAAACAGTCGCCTTCGGCGGGTTTGCGTTGATTATCTGCCTTGTCAGAGGACCAAGAGAAAAAGGGTGGGTTGGCTGGTCAGGGGGTTGGACTTGCCGGAGAGAGGACTTGGCGCCGAAGAAGAGTGAGATGATAACGGAACAGGCACTCGAGGAAGCCGGTGCAGTTGGTGAAGGCGGCGAAGACGTTCGACGTGACGTTCAGTCTGCCAGTGCATCCAATGGCGGGAACGTTACAAGTGATGGCAAGAACCAACAATGATCGTTAGGGTTCATCTGGGCTGTTGGCCGAGTTGATCATGTTTTGGCTACTATCTCGGAGTACTGTGTACGTACACGTCAATTTTCAAGACTATACGTAGGGCAAAAACCCGAAGCACATATACCATTTATTACTACATATAACGTTATCACAGACACTTGGCGCCATCGACCTCGTCCAATGCCACTACGCACTTGCCATCTGAGTCAGTCTTGTCGTACCCATCCCACGTTTTGTCCTGGACTACCAAGCGACCAGCCTTCTCATACTCTCCTCCTTCCATCGCATCATCTAATATTCATCTCCTAGAACCCCCGTCAAGCCAATTATGAATCCTCACATCGTAGAGGTAGTCTTCGCGGTGGCTTGTCTTTGGGAGGAGGTTTTGACAGGGGTTTGTATGACTCGGCTCTCGGCTACACCTCTGCCGGGATATAAATATTCAAGTTAGTTAGGGTGAGTACGTCGATCATACAGAAAGTGGGGAAACAGCGGTTAGCGGCTGGGCACGAACGATTGGCTGCGTTTCATGGTTTGGTCCACCTTGCCCAGATTGCGTCCATCTGATGGCCAATTTCAATTGTCCATCTTCTCTCTGTTGCTCCACCATCGATCGCCTCACATCGGTTTTTCATCGCACATGCAGGTCTCGTCGATCCTCGGTTTGTCCGTTGTTCAATTGATAATACACACATAGTGCTACATTCCTGGCATATATAAGGCAAGTCAAGATACCCTCATGCTTTGCAGAAAAGGACGGAAGCATGTTATAAGACCCGCTGTGGCTGATCCCATACCTAGGTAGTGTACCTTTGAACACTGAGGCCTTTCTCCCCAGACGGATAGGTCTCATCAACATCCGACTACGCAAAAGGTAAGGCATTTTAAGTGTTGTACAGATGAAGGCATGCTTCAGCACGGCCTACTCAAAATCTTGATGGGGATATGCGCAAATGCCAGTATACTTGGGGGCTTCTGGGCGCCAAGCTTTCCCTTTAACATTGACGGAACGTAGATCAATGCTGGAAAGTTTGTTAGCGTATTACAAGCCCCACATCATTCAATAAGGGAGTTGCAAGCTTGGACATAGGTACCTATCTACGAGTTCTTGAGAAAGAGTTGACAGACAATTCAGATAGTTCACGTACACACACGCTTTATTTCACCAGCCTGGTTGCACAAATCACTCGAACCACCTAGAATCGACACTTATCACCTGCTATAATTGATAAATTACCGGGCATCTACAGATCCCCTCTTCCCCCCCTTGTCGAAAACTGCATACAAGTACCACGCTAACGAACTTTACAGGGGTGAACTGTAGACTAAAGGGGTAAAGAAAGCTTGGCGCCCCCAGAAGGCCCTCCCAAGTACCTCCTTTACACGGTATATCACCGTCTCTTTGCAAGTTTCGCGATTATCCCTCTTTTTACACTCTTATCACGAACCCGCTTGTTCTTTCAATCTTTGGGATTACAGGCAGCATACCTTCTCTCTACCATGGAGCCACTCATTGTCGACCAAGGTGGCATCATCTGGAACCCAGGCGTTCACCGACGTTTTCCATGGCTTGGCATCATCCCGTTGGTCTTGAGTATATGCTGTGAGTACACAATTCAACCTGGGCTCATCTGAATCCAGCACCCGCCACTCACAACCTTTCCTTGTACGTTTAGGTACAGGAGTCGCCATTGGAATTGTTCTTCAGAGCAGTGGTCAGCCGGAAGCGGACTGGTCTGGACACAAGCAACCAGGTGTGCTCTTGGCCTACACCTCCACTCTTGCAAACGCCTTGACTGGGCTTGCTTTCGCTCAAGCAGCCGTGGTTTTCTTCTGGACACAGGCTGTGCAGCCAATGCCAGTTGAGTATCTTCTTTCTTTTTTCTTCATCAAACCCATACTTAGGTACCTTGCTAACACAGTAGCTAGGTAAGCAACCTGCACTATAACTGGGCAAGCTCTTCGAGCGTTATAGGAGCTTTCAGATCACTTTGTCGCAAAAAAGCCATCCGAGCAAGTATAGGTGAGGTCTTGGTCTTCCCAATCACCACCAACAAGCTTGGATTTGAGGTGAATATCGAATGCTGCCTTTTCGTCCATAGCTAACCATCCAAGTAGTGACTATCACTGTGACTATTACGAGCTTCCTGCGCGGTCCTCTGATGCAAAGAGCCTCCTCTGTCCAGATCGTGGATGTGTCTCATAACGGTACTGTCGATCTTCAAGTAAAGCATAATATCAGCGATACTTGGGGAGGTACGGTAGACGGGCGGGACACCAGAAACGTCATGTTCACTTCAGAATTTGCACAAGTAACCCGGGATTTCCAAGCTAAAGCCCCCATTCACATTGAAGGGGCCTCGTGTGAGAATTGCACGTTGACTGTCAAGGTGATATCTACATCTATGCCCCAGTTCTTGTTAATATCATGCCGTGTGTTGGTAATATTGAAGGCTAACTTCTACTCATGGCGGATCAGGCCTTCGGGTTCGATGTTGATCACTGTGAAGAGCTGACGACTTCACCAACAAACTATAACCTTACGGTTGACCTGGCGACGATCGGAAACGTATCACGCATCTTCGAGTCCGCGATCGATATCTGGTATGAACATCGATCATTTACCGGGCTCAACATTTCCACAAAACGGAAAGCGCACTCGGACGGTGGTGATGAGGCGTATCCACAGGCATGTTCCGGCAAGCTGGTAGGCCAAACTTGCATCCTTGTACCCTCCGTAGTGGCGTACAACATCTCTATTACGGGAGGAAAAGCATCCTTCCAGACAGACAGCTGGAAAGATGATCGCGTTGTGGAGCATATGTACGTCCGTCAATCATGCACCCAAACTTACCCTCCATTCCTTGTGAAACTCACCGTTATTCTTTTGTGTGGTTGGAATAGCTAACAAAACGCGGTGGTACCCGTCTTCAAGAAATCTAACATGGCCCTCAGCAGGTACAGGTTCGGGTATAACTATCCTGCCTCTCCAGGTCGTTGGATCAACCCTCTTCAACTCCATCGCCGAGGTGTGGTGGGCAGGCGCAGTGGGCTGGGCAACCAAGGCCGACGGACTTACCGCCAACTTATACACGGGCAACTGGTCCGCGGCTCAGTCTCCATGCCATCAATTCTATCTAGACCCCATGGATGACATAATTAACAGCTACCGCGAACTGGCATTCCGCATGTCGGTCCACGCAGCCAATAACCCGGGGCATGACTTCCTGGGCGTCCCGCTCCCACGTGAAGAACAAAAGGGGATTCCGTATACAAGCCACCTCACACAAGTCCAGTACGCCGCCGATATCCCGGAACTGCTCCTCGCCGTGGCCGTCAGCCTCGCCGGACCGGTGGCTACCATGGTACTGCTTTGGGGGTGGTGGAGACTAGGCAGGAATTTCTCCATGAGTCCGCTGGAACTCGCTTATGCGTTCAGTTCTCCTCCCCCCGAAAAAGGGTCCTACGGAAAGTCATCGGTAACACTGTTATCGGACTCGAAAAGTGACCTGGGTTACAATGGCGGCGGCGGCGGCAGCGGCGGCGGCGGCGTTACTACTATGCAACAGGAGAACGAAGCAGGTGGGATGGATGGTCTCTTTGCCGATTGCGACAGTAACGCTTCAGCTGGTGAACTGGCTGATCACTTCCGCAACAAAGGGAAGGGCTCCAGAGGAGGAGGAGGAGGAGGAGAACCAAAGATACAATATGGTCTTGTGAACGGCGAAGGGGGTCGTTTTGCTTTTGCTGTTGTAGAGGGCTTATAGATGGGCGCTGCTGCTCATCAGCTGAAGGCAGGGAGTTTGTTGCAGTGAGTTAATTTTGAAGCTACATATATCAATACCGTTGCATGTTTTTTATTTTTTTCCCTTTTCCTTTTTTTCTTTTTTTCACTATCTTCCTTGTTTCTCTTGTGAGTTCCTTCTGGTCCCCCGTATGACACAAGTCATCTGGGGCTGAATACTCTTTCCCTTGGAACTCTTGACCGGACAAACTGGCGAAATTAAGAAACGAGCAGGGGAAACAAAAGAGGAATAAAGGGAGCTTGAGAGAAGATACAGGCCAACGGAACGGCAGATCCAAGGAAAAAAGAGAGAGAGAGAAAAAAAAAAAAGGAAAGAGAAACACACACCCAACAATCTACCCACCAGATCCGACTAAAATCCCATAACCCTCCACGGTCTACAGTCAACTTCCAAGTCAACCAACCCATTACTTCCACTTTCACTTCCACTTCCAACTCCAAAGTCTAGTAAGTAACTGTCACCGCCTTCCCCAGATACTTCTCCCCATCATCACTACCAACCACCAGCCTCTCAAAGATCCAAGCCCCAGTATCCTCTCTGGAAATCGTATACCCAACCACCTTTTCACCCTCCAACTTTTTTCTTCGCAAATCTTCCACTCCGATCCTGACTTTTTCCAGCCCAATCTCTGGCCCATCAGTCAACATACTAGGCCTAACCACCGTCCATCTCTCTTCGCCACTCTCTACAAAAACGTTCTCCATAGCCCTCTTGTCCTTGAGGGGCCCTCTGAGAAGGAGCGCATAGAGCGGGTAGAGAGGGAGGGGGTAATCCCTGTGGACGGTAGAGGCGCCGGCGGCACTGAGGGTGATTATGTAGGGTTTATGTTTTCTCTTGTTTGCTTCCACTTCCCTTGTGCTTGAGGTGCTGTTTCCTCCACAAACCACCGAAGCTGGGTTGGGGAGGACATGGAGGGAAGCCCGGCGGCGGACTTGGTCCAGCGCGGAAAGCAGTGCACGAGCACCAGTTTCGCAGACGTGTGGATCGTCGATGCCCCCTAGCTTCTTCAGATCAGGTTTGCCGCCGATGGAAGTGATTACGATGTCGACTAGCGTCGTTGGATCGGAGGGGTGGGTGAGAAGTGGAACGAGGTCGGAAGAGGAGTGGGCGTTGCCTTGGATGATGCGTAGCGATGGGGAGGAGAGCTCGGTTGGTGTGAGGAGGGATTGGAGGCGGGAGGGAGAACGGGCGAGGACGGTTATGGTGAGGGATGGATGATCTAGTGGCTGGTTTGCCTGGTTGGAAGAGTTGGAAGAGTTGGAAGAGGCGAGACATCTGCGAAGGGTTGCGAGGGCGATACCGCCTGTGGCGGAGATGAAGAGGATTGATTTGTTGGTTTGAGTGGAGATGGAGGTGGACATTGTGGTTGAGAGACGAGTGTTGTTGGAGGGAACTGAGGGTTGGAGATAGATGCTGGACTTAATTCGAAGTGTGTGTGTTGAGAGATGGTGTTCGGGTGTGTTGCGAGGGCAATAAAGAATGGTGAGATGAAGCTGTTGCGATGAAGAAAAGGAGTGTCTTCTTCAACTTTCCTTCGAGTTGACCGTGGGTTTATATCAAAAACCCAGACTGACTTGAACCACCTATTCTTCCTTCTCGGAGCGGAGCAACACTATTACCACCTCTCCCTACCAAAGCTACCACCACTAGATCCTCGGCCCTCCATCCCCAAAGCGGTTCAGGCACGTACGCCAAAAAAAAAGGGCTTGGATCGAGTTCAAGTTGAAGCCATCGCCCAACTCTCAACACCTCTACGACACAAGAGTCTGGAGTTCTTCCGATGAACTCCACCGGGCTACAAGTGGCGTTTTTCTCGCCCTCTGATTTGTCCAGTACCAAGCCACACGGTCGTAACAGTTGCAGAGACGGAGGAGAAAAAAGCCGAGTACTTTGTGCCAAGAACGCCCTGTTAGTAATACACACCCGCTTACAGCTGTCTCAGGCTGTAATAGGAGGATGGGGGTTAACAGGCTTGGCAATGGTTGGCGTTCTTGGTGGTATCGCTTTGCTCTTTCTCGGAGCTCAGCTGGAGGCGGTAGTGGGTGGGATGGAGGGTGACGCTTTGGTGAATTGATAGAGGTAGTGAAATACGTTCAAACTTTAGAATATTAAGATACATTCCTTATAATACTTATGAATCTTTTCTTCTTTTATGAGCGTAGTAGACACGAACGTTTGGGGGTGCGAATAACCCTTTACCAAGGTGAAAAGAGGAAGAAAAATATAACACTTGGGATTCGCTGGTCATCACCGATGTTGGTTCCTTCTGGTCCCCCGCATGACACTAGTTATCTGGGGCTGGATGCCGTTTCCCTGAGTAATTTTTACGAACTAACTCGCGAAACTCGGAAAGGAGCAAAGGGGTAAGTAAGAAAGAAGAGTACGAAAAAGAACTCGAGAGAAAACACCAGGCGAACAAAACGGGAGAAAAAAAAGATGCTTAAAAAGAGGAAGTACTTGATGAGTTGATCGTTATCACTCGGATACCGGGAGTCAAACCCGGGGCTGTTGAGAAGGCAGACACTTTCTGTGGGAAAGTGAGAGTCAACGATGTTACCGCTACACCATACCCGATTTTACAAGTATGGATTTCCTTCCTTGGTTGTTCAGAGGGTCCGGAAGTTGGCTTGATGAAAGCGACAAAATTCTTCTTGGTATTGTGGAGCTGTGGGGACCCATTCAGGGTTTTGGGAGATGCCTGGGTGTGGCCTGCAGTTTGTAACCAATGGTCTTACACCAATAGCACGGTGGACTTCTTTGCCGGCCGGGATCTCTTGATGAACATTTAAATTACCTGGGATAGTCAACTGTGTTGTTTTGTCGTTGTCAATTTACGAATGTCATGCTCTTATAGTGTGTCAACCGAAAGAGGTATGAAAAAAACATCGATTGTATTGCAAGGGTCACGAGACAAGGGGCAACAGGTATATGAACACATGGTCAAATATATAATGTCAATGATCCAAAGGTCATTGAGGCGGAGCTATGTACAAGATGATAGAAGAATGCAATACACGTAATATGTACTTGGAAGTTGAGGTACTGTGGAGCCCTCTGTTTTGCGTTTGCCCATTTTCATTTCTCAAACGTTAATCTTTTTGACGCCCTGGTTTTCCCGATCATTTTTGCTTGCAGTCGAGCTTCACCATGCTGCCGATGATGACTGGCCGATCAAGAGGTTACCCATGCAGGCTAGTGATTTACACGCACTGGGAGTAATAGTCGTTGATCTTTTGGCAAGTGTAAGGGCTCTGGCAAGTGGTGGGGCCAGAGAAGCCGATACCACCGCACTGAGCCCAGTGAGCAGCACCGGTACCGCTGGGGTTGGAGGCAGTAGAGGTGGAAGAAGGCTTAGCAGTGGAGGTGACGGGCTTGACGGAACTCGAAGGGCTGGAAGGAGGAGTGCCGGAAGAGCCGCCGCTAAAGGTAGAGCCGATGGGGCCGAACTTGATGTTGGAGAAGATGACCTTGGAGTTGGGAGCATTGGCCTCGACCTCAGCGGGGACACCCGAGGTGGTAGGGCACTCGCCACGGTAAGCACCGGGGCCACCCTCGACAGGGTAGGTGGAGTCGAGCCAGAGCATGTTGGCGGCATGGTCGTCCCAGATGGACATGACGAGAACCATGGGCTTGGCAAGGGCCTTGCCCATTTGCTTCAGGCCACCCTTCTTGTTGAAGTCATCGATATCGCCGAAAGCAGTCTTCTGAGCATTGCAGAAAGACTGGGTGATGGAGTTGCCAGAAACTCCATCAACGTTGGACTGAGAGTTCTCAATGACTTTGCCGTTCTGGACGTAGAAGCGCTTGATCTCAGCAAGATCGCCAGCGGAGTCCTTGATGAACTGGGTGACAACGGTGAACTTGGAGCTGGTGTCGACAGTCTTGCCCTCACCGTAGAAGGTGGTGTTGCCCATGCGGTAGCTGTTGAAGTCGCAACCATCGGCATCGCAAGTACCGCCATAGCGGTCGTCGGAGTAGGTACCACCGCAGGAGTCACCCTCGCACATGTGCTGTTCGATGGTGGTGCAGGGGTGCGGGGTGAACGCTGTAGAGACTTTGTTCGCTTCCCTTGGGTGGGTGTTAGTTACCTGTGATGCTAACGATGAAAGAAAAATGGGCAAACGAACCAGATATCCATCTCAGAGCAGCAAGTACCGTGGTTACCAATACCAGCGTTAGCATCGTTGGTGGAGGGGGTCCAGCCCTCAACGTTGGCGACACCGTTGATGTACTTGAGATCACGGGGGCACTGAGCGTCGCAGTAACCGGTGCCGTACTTGGCACCAGCCTTGTTGTTGGTGTACTTGGCCTTGCCACCATCAAGATCCATGGAGACGAAGTAGAGGGCGCCGTTAAGACCGCAGCCGGTGCCGGACACATCGACATCGAAGGTGAACTCGTTGCCGAGGAGCTCGAAGCCTAGGCGCAGTGACTGTCAGCCTTTAGGTTTTCAGGGGATGGGGAGAGATGAGCACGAACCCTGGTAGGCATCGGCACCGTTCATAAGGTAAGTACGGGAACCAATGTTGGTCGAGTACGAGCCCTTGGTGACGAACTGAAGGCTGAGCGAGTTGCCGCTGGTCTGAATACCATAGGTAGAAGAGTACTCAGCACCATCAACGCAGCACTTGGTCGCGCAATCGGTGTTGGTGCTGCAGAGGGAGGTGTCCCACTTGTTGCCGCTGTAGCAGTTGGTGCTACCAGAAGTAATGTGAGTCCAGCGCCAGTTGGCATCAACAGTGATGGATCCGGCGACGTTCGTGCATCCGGAGGAAGTGCACTTGGACCAGTTGAGGGAGGGATGGGTCTCGGCAGTGAGAGAGCAAACAGCCTGGGCGTTGGCAGAGGCCACAAGGGCCGCAAGGGCAGCGAACTTGGCGAGCATGGTGAGGATGAGGCTGAACGGCGTGCTTGAGGATGATGATTGCGAGATCGAACTGAAGGAGTTTGAAGAGGTGCCGAATCCCCAGATTATATAGATGTTGATGCCTCGTAGAGCGCCCCAAGGTTCGTTCGCCACGCCAGTTTCGTGAAGGCGTGCCAGGCTCCGAGGTGCGGTCGGCTTTGCGGGAGGATTGCCTGGCCGGATTTCGACAAGGTCAGTAGATCAGAGGCAAAGGAGGCCAAGGACATTGTGAGTTCGGCTCACGGCCCGTCACAACCACGATCCTGAAGCGGAAGTGTAGCTCCCATCTTCCGAGCTGGCCTCCAGGCGGGTGGAGGATCTCAGCGCGCGCGCCATGCTTTGCGAAGGTCCATAGCGTGCGTAGTCTCACGTTAAGGGAAACGGGGCCGGCGGCATAATCATCTTGGCTTGCGGAAGGGGGCAAGCGCGAGGCCGAAGCCGGTGGGTGCGGATGGTGGGTTGGTCTCTGGACCACGAGACATGCGGACAGACCCTTTTTCGACGTTGCAACGGCGTCGTCTTGGCCTTGGTTTTGGCGGCGCTAACTTCCCCAGGTCCCCAGATCCGCACCTGAAATGAGCCGATTAAGGTTGGGTATAGCAGACAGGGGCGAGTGCTGTTGATTGGAGGGTCCGCGATAGCCTCTGCCATGCTTGATGCGGATGGGGTTTTCGGAGAACGACGCCCCGAGCCGCACCAAAATGGATGGCAGTCTGATTCTAGCTCGACCGTTTCCAGTTTCCACACCAGCGAACCGCATCCATGGAAAGCGGAGGTCAGGACCGATCGCGTGCCATTGGGGCGACTATAGAGCCACCACTATTCTCGCCTGACTAGTGCTATGTGCTGGGCGCTGCGTGTTTCCGAAAAGCCGTCGAGGTTGAGTTGGCAGCTTCAAGTTCTTTTGGAGTCTGGCCATGCTTGATTTGGCCCAAACGGGAATGTGAGGGGATGTCGGTTGCCCGTGACTGTTGACTGCTGTCCCTCATGTTGGCCCCTTGTTCGACTCTCGCGTACTGGAAAAAGCATCAGCAAAGGGCAGCCGGATCAGCAGACTTTTTTGGTGACAACTACCTCACTTGGACAGTCCGATTCAAGTTGGTGATCATCAGTTGTTTCTCGAAGTGGTGATGTTTGGTCTCGGCTCCGCACTCCACCAGCCAAACACAGAACCCCAGGCTCCTTCCCGTCTCCTCTCGCAGCCAGTGATCGGCAGGGCCGAAAAGGGAATAGCTTCCCCGCACCTGCTGGTGTGTGTGACGACTGCGAGGCACTTGACATTGCGCCCAGGGCCAATCTGTGGTTGTTGTTGGCTACATGATGCGCGTATGTAGAATGTTCTCAATTGAAATGCATAGAGGTATATTCGTGCGCATGGAATATCGTTCATCGTGCCCTGGCCCGACTTGAAACAGTTGTGGACAAACGATGGGGCTCAGTGGTGCAATCTATCTGACGACGCGTAAACCGGGAAGGCGGTAAGAAAGCAATATCTCGAAATTGCAGTCAATGCCTCCAATTCCGCTCACTCGCACCGGGTTCGCGGGTCTGCATCCTCCATCCTCTCTCGAGCCTCTTTCCGTAAGCAGGTTGAAGGGCACAGTTGCCGCGCGGTGATGGTGGTGGTGGTGGTGGTGGTGGTGGTGGTGGCCCTGGCGTCGTGGCTGCGTGGGAGCAGCCGGCAGGCAAGAAATTCTGTGCACAGACCACTCTGAGAACCTTGAAGGCCGCCAGGTGCTGCTCGTCGTCCTCTTCTCCTCCGCTTCTTCCATAATCATGGCTTGCGGGTGACAAGACCGAAATCTCAGCTTTATCTCGAGGCTAAAAGTATCCGGACATAGACCTCGAGGATCAACGTTCTATCTACTGGCTGAGGCACGAACTTGTCTGCCGACACAAAACATGGCAGCAACAGCGGCAAAACGCCACTGGGGGCAAACGCAGCCAAGCGCGAGTGCTTCATGTCCGATATCTGATTCCCGTAACGGCCGCAGCTCGTATCTACGGTCAAGTAATGTCTGTTAGCAAGGTCATGAGTTCATTGAGCATGCGTGCTTCCCAGTCTGCTTGAAAAACTGGTTCTAATCAAGGACACTAGAGGAAGAGTGGATGAATAATTGAAAAAGGACTCGACGAGCGGAAACCATCCTCTTCGATCCAGTCAATCCAACGATTGCCAAAAATGGGTTCACCAGAGCTTGAGGAACATGGTAAAACCAGCATTCTCGTCATCGCCGGGGTCATTGGCCTTGGATTCTTTGTCTTCTTTATCAATCGTCGCCTGAACCAGCAGACATTGAAACGATGCCGGGGTTCCCTGGAAAAGCGTGGCTGGATCAAGCCCGCTGAGACCGAGGAGGATCGACTGAAGAAACAGCATCAAACTCCCGTGGCTCTCAAGCCTCAGCAATCGGCCATTCCGGCCATTCTTAAGAAGCCAGAAAGAGCTCACAAAGCTCCAACCCACATCACAGCGAATGACCACCCAGACGATTCGAACTGTTGCTGCCAGGGCTCCGGGGCAAGCTGTAATCCCACATCCGTCAGAAGCTACCGTCTCGTATCCCTAGCACAGTCAGAGCCTTCGGCCTCTCCTAATACTGGAGTATCCAACTCGGCTCAGACCAGCTGGCCGTCTGTTGGCTCCTCCGTGCCCGGCCTTAATTCCGCCCCTGCGGCTCCTCAAGGAGCCGCCTGCCACGGTCGGCGCAGTCCATCCCGCTGCCATGACAACAACCACGCTATCAGAAGAAACGCAATAGATCACGGACAAGGTACCGGCACCGCTGTCTGGCTTGAGGTTTCCAACAGCGGCTCGGCGTCATCGCCGCCCCCAGAGGCTGTGCCCAAGGCAAAAGAAATCTTTCCGATCCTTTCAGTCCCGTCACAGGCCGTTAGTATTTCGAGCTTCAGCTCCAGTCCCACTCCCAAGTAAGATCGGTTACCACCAAAGGGCTCGGAAGGTCGCGTTTGTTGTGTAAGTTGCATACACCGTAGCTCTCGTCTGCTCCGTCTCGGCAATGTCTGCTTGTCACTTGATTGCTGCTTCGATGTAATGTAATGGCTTGAGATGAGATGTGGTGGCTAACTCGCTTTGCCGATTGCGTCGAAGGAAACCAGAAACGGAGCAATGTAACACACCAAGTACTCAAAGATGACGTTCTTCTTAAAACCAAATACTCGGATCTAGCAGAGGCAACGAACGTGTCGATTCCCGATCGGTAGTCGTCATCGAAGAAAACCACCTGGAAGCGAACGAAGCGAGGCGATCTACTGCGTACACGTAATGCGGGACCCCAGAGCCTCGGCTCTTACTACCGAGCTGTCTCTCCCCCGCATACCAAGCCGTACTGGGGGGGGTTAAACTTCCCGAAGTCAAAAATGGCCCACGTCCGGTTCCAGGGCACCACGTACTGGATTTTTGACCTTCAGTTTAAACACACCATAGGTAACATGCATCGTTGGAATAGTTCTTGGCCCTTGGTCCCCTATTTTTTCAGTTCCCCTCCCCCTTCTCCGTCCGACTATATAGTACAAAGCACACGCAAGAAAGTTAGAAACACATAGATATGGGAGACAGAAACGTTGGAATACTGTTCGCGGCAAAAACAAGATACACGGGCTACCTAAGGTACCTACCTATCGTGGCTGCACATCGAATATGCAGAGAATGCGAACAGGTTGGCCTCTCTCCTAGGTCAGACGGAACCAAGATTGATGTTTGTAGTTAAAGTACATTGACTTCCCCCGCGAACTTGTTATGTAGCAGATGGAAGAAAATACCTAGACGCTATACACTGGCAAAGTAACATTTATGTTGTTCCTGATCTGGGACATGTCGCCCTTGAACACTGCCTGCATCTGATTCCCATCAACACAGCCAGGCTTCCCCAATACAACCTCAGCTGAAGTCTCATATTAGGAAACTTGACGATAAACGCAGGTTTCCCTAGTAGCACCCACCCATCCGCCAGAGAATGTGTCAAATTCTCATCCCGGCTCAAAGCTAGTTTTTATGCACAGTCAGCTCCTATTCGAAAGCGCCGAGGCCGCTGACGACCGCAGAAATAAGTCATTTCTTATTCATGGGAGGTAAACTTGGGGTGGTGATAAAGTAGGAGTGGTAACATTAGCTTCTACCTGCCTACAAACATCTATTACTGACATATGATCGTTCCCCTGCGCATGATTAAGAGCAGAGTCGTGAAAAGGGAGTATGTACAAAGGAATTTGCCATCCTTAAGCCACAACCATGCACAATTGGTTTTACGGCTATAGGCTGGAAAATTCAAAACTGCACTAACACATCAGCGCCCGGCTGGCGCAATCGGTAGCGCGCAAGACTTCTAATCTTGAGGCTGTGGGTTCGAGTCCCACGTTGGGCTGATTTTTTTCTCTTTTGCTCTTTTCCTGATCTGTATTTTTGTTGTCATATGTTTTACCCTGTCTATTCTGTGCGTCCTTGTCGCACTTACTGTCATGTCTCGCAACTACCACTGTGTTGTGAAAAGAACGAGTGTGGGTGGATGACTTTTCTGCTAACCTATTCTCAGGAACAGAATGAACGAGAAAGGCTGAATAGATACCTAATGTGCACAAGTAAACCGGTCATGGATCTAGAACGGCAATGATCCTCATAAAGGGCGTAGACGATATAGCCCTTGGACGCTCAACTGCTGAGCTGACGATCTGAACCGCAATAACCGTTCTCAGGAAATGGCAACGACAACGTCGACGTTGGAATAGAGTGCTAACAAGGCCTGGATAAGCGAGGTTTAGTGGCTCCGCCTCCGCGTGGGGCACTTGGCTCTTGCTCCAACAGCCAAGAAGAATGGCCCGGCACGCTTGGTTAGAGCCTAGCAGTGTGCTAGACTGCGTCTTATTTCCATGTTCTTTGGGTTCTCTCAAAAGTATGTGCTCGAAGTGGTACCATGAGACTTGCATGACTATAACACCTAAAATATTACTGATATAAAGGTGCGGTGTGTCTAGGAATGGTGTCTCGACTTGCGGGGTAGAAAGGATAACTGGACCATGGGCAGTTGGTTCCTTATAGGAGTAATAGCTTTGGGGATGTAGGTATGTCACTTAAGACTTGATAGAGGTAGGTGTCCGACAAGACACTCCAACTTGGTGAACGAAGATTGTGTCCATCGGGTACCATATACCTAGAGGTAGGGAAAGGGATGCAACCGCGCTGGCGATTTGGTTACTCAGATCAGCCGCTCTAGATATTTCCTTTCGTGCCAGCATGTCGCGTCGCACTGAACGCCCGAGTAACCGCAAAGGGAATGTGCCAAAATCATCTTATCAGGCGCCCTGAGGCCGTCATTTATTGGGGCGCAGGATAAGGTCTTGAAAACGCGACGGCACGTGCTTGTTAAACTGCAAGATGAATGTTAGGCGACAGAAGAGTCTGTAAAGAAAAGAAAAAAGGGGAAGAAATGAAAGAAGATAAAAGTGATACAAGGAGGATGAAAAGGTCGCCGACGTTGCAATGTGGGACGCGCACGAGAAAACTGGAGTTACTTCAATTTGGAACCTCAGGGGGGTGGGTGTTAGTGCGTAGCGCTAGCGGGAGGGGCAGGGGGCAGGGCGGGGGCCAGGCCAGGCACGCCCGCGGGTTGATTGTCGCATAGCTCGACGACACCTAACTGTTGCATGGATGAAACTCACGCGCAAATCATCACACTTCATATTAGCACGATGTTGAACGTTATCAGTCGATCTGTTCATATAAACACGCTCCTTGAATAATGTGAGGGCGATATAATGGAATCGGAAGGTTGAGGGGCAACCGGTTGGCGAAAAGGGTTTTCATGCGCTGAACAGTTGAGCTTAAAAGCACGGCCCTATACCCAACTGTGATGTAAGCAATTTCATCATAGGGCTTAGCAACTAAGGCAAGTCGGATCCCGGCTAATCATTGGATGCAGGACACAACCATGGAAAACCCGTCCTCCAATCGCGCTACTGGAGAGGGAAGGCGAGGCCTCTTTCTGACGCGGTGATCCCGAGTAGACGGTTCTCACTGCCGGCATACGGCTCTGCAACGATTGCAAGCGTACAGGCGTACAGCCAAGGGATGACGTCTCTTGGAATGCAGCGTAATGGTCTTGTTGACGGCACGGGCCAGTGGCCGATGGCGACCATTTTTGCTGCCTCCATTTTGCATCGCGAAGCCTGCCCTTGTTAGATGATAGCAGCGCATGGTGAGCTCTAGGGTACGGTCTGGTCCTATAGAATGTATGGTACACTACGACATTGGTGGGTTGCATCTTCTCGGACAGGAAATTGTCTCAGTCACATCCCCCAGCCGCCACTATCACTAACTCAAAGATTCACAGCCAATCCAATCTAACGCATATTCATTCCCATGTTCATCATACTACTTCAGCCCCGGTCACCATTACGTTGAGATGCATGACCCATAACACCGCTCGGATCGCTTGCGGGATATGATAAGGAATGAGATGTGCGTCCTGATTTTACGCCGTTCGCGCCTCCAAGTTTGTCTCTGCCACAGCATCTGATATCGAATTCCCGTACCCCCATTTACTCAAACATTTCGTCCAATCCACAGGTTGCGACCAGGGGTTTTGCTCGATGGTAGGGATTGCTTGTCTTGATGTTGGCAATCGGTCTTTGCAGAATCAGTGGATTTCCCTTGTCGGGGAAGAACCGGGGAAGAACCTGAGACGACCTCTGTCCACTGTGACTGGTCGATTACGGGACAATGATCGGTCCAGAATCGAAACCCTCTTCGAAATTCAATTCCTTCTCGTCCGCACCATTTTACGATGTAGTACTTGGGATGGAAGAGTGGTTTGCTTGCCGGATGATTGGTGGCTGGCAGGCACGCCCCTGTCAATCTGGCTTCCTCGAGGGAACAAATCACCGCGACATTGAGGCATTCCCAGGGAGCCAGGGTGATCTTTGCAACAGACGCGCGACCGGGCAAGTGATAAGCTTGATAGCCAAACAGGGACCCGGCGGGGGGGAAGAGAATTGGTGATGTCTTCGGCCTTTTGTTCCTCCTCCGCATCTTCATCAGTCCATCATCGACCCTGAGGGCGCCACTTTTTTTGTTCTCCCTTCCCTCCTCTCGCGACTTTGGTCCTTGATTCACTCGCTCCCATCCTCTACTCGCCAACTCTCGCCGCTATTATCGTCGCGTTTCCTTACAGTTGATGCCACTCGCTTCAAGGGCTGCAGACTGGTGCACCTGCCCGTGATGATCGCCAAGTTGGTATCGCCGTTGGGCTCTCCCAAGTTGGCTGCCACAACGGCGCAATTCCGAAATCGTTTGCCGACCCAATTTCGGCGCGGCGCGCCTCTTTACATCGCGGTTGTCGTTTTCGTTCTTTTCCTTTTGAACGTAACACTCTTTCACTCAGGTGTCCAAGACACAACCTTCGTTCTCCCTCACGTCGCGACCAAGCATAATATTCCCAAGTACACGCGCGCCGAGTTTCCGCGAAAGATATGGCAGACTTGGAAAGTCAACCCGCTTGCGTTTGAGCAACGCGATCTCGACACCGCGCGGTCCTGGGTGGGACAGAACCCCTCGTACCGATACGAAGTTCTGACCGACAGCAATGACATGCAGTACGTCGAGTGGCATTTCGGCCCCGACGGATTCAACCGACCCGATATCGTCAACTTTTACCGAAGCGTCAAGGCTGCAATTGTCAAGGCCGATCTCTTGCGATACCTAGTCATGTACGCCGAGGGCGGTCTTTATGCCGACATCGATGTTGAAGCCCTCAAGCCGCTTTCGAAATTTGTGCCGGAGCGGTACGACGTGGCCGATATTGATATGGTCATTGGCGTCGAAATCGACGAGCCCGACTGGAAGAACCATCCCATTCTTGGACCCAAGTCGCGCTCGTTTTGTCAGTGGACTTTCATGTGCAAGCCGCAACTGCCAGTCATGATGAGGCTGATTGAGCAAATCATGACCTGGCTGAACGGGGTTGCTAAAGAGCAAGGTGTGCCGCTTGCCGAAGTCAAGCTCGATTTTGACCAGATCATCAGCGGAACAGGCCCCTCAGCCTTCACCAACGCCATCATCGCCGAGATGAACGATGCCAGCAAGAATCCGGGTAAACCGATCACCTGGGATACGTTCCACGATCTGGGGGAATCCAAGCTTGTGAGCCGCGTTTTGGTCTTGACGGTTGAGGCCTTTGCTGCTGGCCAGGGCCATTCCAACTCGGGCAACCATGACGCGCGCGCCGCCCTGGTAAAACACCACTACCACGCCTCGAATTGGCCCAGCCGACACCCGAGATATAAACACCCAGCATACGGTGAGGTCGAACAGTGTAACTGGGTTGATGAATGTGTCAAGAAGTGTAAGCTGGAGTTTATATCCCCAGATTATGTTTTCCCGACAAGTTCAGCTGACATGTTATATAGGGGACGAAAACGTTGCCGCCTGGGGCAAACTTTCGGAAGCCGAGCAGAAGAGCATTCTCGCCGAGAAGGAACGAAAAGAAAAGGAGCGTGAGGAACAGCGGAAGAAGGAGGAAGAGGAGCGCAAAAAGAAGGAAGAGGAGGACCGTAAGAAGAAAGAAGAAGAAGACAGGAGAAAAAAGGAAGAAGACGAGGCGAAGGCAGCTAAGGAAAAGGCAGCCAAGAAGAATGCCGGTAAAGGGAACGAGAAGGCGGCAAAGGACAACAAACCTTAGGAATGGTTCTGATGTTCTCTTGCCTGCTTCATTCGCTCTTTGAGTCTGGTTGTCAAACTGTTGGTTGTAGAGAGGCTATGTCTGGGACTTGGACGGTACAACCTCTTGTCTTCGGTGCGCTACCGTACGACGAGGATACTAGACACCCACTGCCAAAGAGACGGGAGTCTTCCGCGCCAGCCAAATCCCCAGTGGGTTTCTCCAATCGGTGCATAATGCGGTCATGTATTTTACGACGAAGAAAAGTATTGTATAGTTCGGATGTCATGATGTAAAAGCCCAGTGACCGGCAGTCTGGACTTTGAGCGGCGTTGCGGGAGACATGACGGGATGGATTAGTCGGTATGTACGGTATATATGATCAAGGTAAACAACCATGGTCTGGCTTTGAGAGATGTTAGCCAAATTATACCCTAATCTCGTGTCAGTGGTGATTCTGGATGTGGAAGGGGGAAAAAACGGCAGCATACCGGTAAGGCGATCGAGAACTCGCCATATGTCTCGATCCCCACGGCCAAGGAGTCGGACTGGCTTGGTTGAGTAGCAGAGAGTGAGCAGAATTCAGCGCTCCATAGATTTCGACGCATTCACATCAGACGAGTGATTTTTGCTGGTTCCTGGGTGGGTTCCAGGTTTGGTTGAGAGATGCTGATGTATGTATGTGGCAGGTGCGGCCAACACAGATGTCGAGTGCGGGGAATGCATCACGGCGGGGCCCGGGGACCGTGACCTCTGCCGCTTCCGGGAAAAAAACCGACTTGCGCCTGCCACCCAGCAACACTGTAACGTTCATGGCAGCAATCTGGACTGATGGGAAGGCGAAGTTTTGACGAGGCAGAAATATCAGCCACGGATCCAGCAAATCGAGCATGCACAGCGTCGATGAATCCCGCAATTGACTGGATTTCAGTCATCCATGCACCATGCTCAATTATGTGGTTGACACAAGCTCTCTCACTCGACGTACACGAAAGTGCTCGGGGTATCGATTTTCGGATTAACGTATTAGATAGTCCCCTGCTGATGTAAAATGATAGTCTATTCTTGTTTCAGTGTTCTTCCGACCTCCTTCTTGGGTCGATGTACCCGAGTAGTCATGTGTGTTATTACTGCTGAATGAGTCTAGAAATTATGATGTGTACTAAGTATCACGATGCTTTTCCATTTGACCTTATCATGAAACCCACTTTTACTTTATTCTAGAGCTTAACTTGCCGCACCGTCCCTAATGTCCTCGCGCACCCTATTTTGACTTCCCGCACCCCTTTTTCCCCACATGCCAACCGATGACAGCTGACATGTAAAGTCCCGCGTTTTGTATGGTAAAACCCACTTTTTAAATGTCATGTAACATCCAACGAAATGTTAATAAAATTCAATGATTTTAATATGCGATATTTTCCTGTACAGTTAAAGCTATATTTTATCGTTGTATAATATATACCTCCAATTATATACCTACTAAATCAATTGCGTTTAATTAAATAACTAATAGTAAGGCGCTCGTATTGCATTATAGTTAATATTAATTATTAACCGCTTTATAATATTATAATTATCTCAATCCTTATTTATAGCTAACTTCTATACCGCCGCGGGCGACGACGAGAGTGCCAATTATACGCTTCTGTACCTGTAAAGAGTAATAAATTAATTATACTAATATTTAAAATTTCGTATAATTACTAGAGAAAGAGGCAAAGCTTAATAATAATAACCGGTCGGTTATTTATACTAATACTGACTTTAATAACGATAATAATACTATATTCTACTTAACGTTTTAAATATTTAAAGAGTAAAAATTTTTATAGCGGTAGTATCCCTACGTATTAATAATTAACGCTACTTATAAGATTAATAAATTCTATACGCCGCTAATTATAGGCGTTATTATTACGTTTATATATACTACCGCTCCTATCTTTCAATATTTTATTAATAATAAGAAGGAGGAGGAGGGATTTAAATAATACTTCAAATAGCTATAGGGGGCGATAAAGGAGTTAGAAATCCTATTATTTAAAATCTTTATTATAAATAGAAACGTACAATTTATTACTACTCTATAATTTATATTCCTTAATCGATAGTAATAATGTTATATATAGTATTTTAATAATAATGTTATTATTACTATTAAAAAGTATTAATAGAGGGATAAGATAAAAGAGGGTAGTTATTAAGGGCGTAGTTTATAATGTAGTAGAAGTAGAGAGAGAAGGAAAGAGAGAAGTATCTGCTAAGGTAAGTGTAATTTATAGTCTCTCGCCTAATTAACCCCCTAATTAACCCTCCAATTAACCCTCTAATTTCCCTTATAATTTCCTTTACAATTTCCTTCCCTCTAACCCCCCCAATTTACCCAACCCCGGTAAAGTAACGATTCTAATGATAATTCTAATAACGATTCTAATTTCGAAAAGTTTTAATAAGAGTACTAGAAGGTATATACCGCCGTTAAAACCAAAATTTAGATAGGATCCCTACCTACCTAAATAGTATAAATAAGGATTACTTTCTTTATTTACTAGTAATATATAATATTTAATAGTAATTTAACTATCTTTATTAACGCTAAGCGGTTTATAAATACTAATTTTAAAAAGACCTAACTAAAATTATTAAAGTATATCGACGACGAGCTTATATTTAATAAATTAGAGTAGGCGGGCTACTATACTAAAATTAACTTTAATTTCGGTAGTAGAATTACTTCCCCCAATGAATCTACTAATATTAATATTAAAATAAAAGGACTATTAGTCCGTACGGGTCTTAATAAAGTATTTTATACTATTAAAGTTATTACTTAAAAGCGCTACAATTTATATAAGGAGGGTATTACTTTGTTTAATACCCGGGTATATTATAAATATCTATAGAAGGGTTAACTAGGTAATTACTAACTTTAAATATTTAATTAGGGTCTAAATATATTAATAGAGTAGTATATAAAGGCGTTTAATATAATATAGTTAAATTGTAACTTCTACCTTTAAGAATTCCCCTCTTACTACAGTAATTTTAAAGACTAGTATAATTTACTATATACCTACGAATTATTAAAGTAGTACGATTATAATAATCCCTAGAGAGTACTAATTAATAAGATTAATTATTACCCCTTCTAGTATTTTAAGGAGGCATTAAATATATAAGACTAATATCTCTATATTATTTCGGTAATTAAAGCGGCTCCTAAGGAGAGGCTAAAGAACTAGTATAGTCCCTTTAGTAATAAAGCCGTTGTCCCTACCCCTATTGCCAATACTAGTAAAGGAACCTAAGGTCCCTATAGGGCAATTCGAGTCGGGAGAAGTAACTATATCCCCTATAGCGTAAAATATAACTATTCTCGAATTAAAGTTTCTAGTCCCAACTTAGAAACTCTCAATACTACTAATACTACTAAGTAAAAGTATATTATTATTAGTAATAATAATTAGCCGTTAAAATAGCTACTAAAATATAAAAAGGGTAAATTAAAGGGATTAAGCAAGAAAGCGAGAACTCTAACTCTAACTACTTTAATACCGTTGAGAGGGTATTTGAACGTTGTAACAATAATATGTATCTGATTGAATATGTGTAAAGTGATGCTCTGGAAAGAATCTAGAGTAGGAAGTTTACGTGCGGTCGTTGACCATAAGGCACGCAAGCCTTATCTAATCTATAGGACCCATATATGTGGGTAGGCTCCCGTGGGAGCGGTTTATTCAATTGAATAAACCCGACCGAGCGGGCTGGGCTATCTAGTTAGGTGATTTGATATATGATAACGCTAGCGATACTATTCCGGTATTAAATCCCGGCCGCTAAAAGGAAATACTACTATCTTTAGTAGTTTAGTTAATATATATGTGTAAATGCCTTCTTATTGCTTTCTTGGCCTTAAATTCCTACTGTAAGCGGGGGGCTCGCTAGTTTCGAAATAGACCTTCCTCCGTTTTTGCCCTAATGGTTTAGCTTTGCTCTTCTATAGTCCTCCTAAGCGTTCCTAGTATTCTGAAATTAGTTTTTAAATATTGCCTATCTCCTTCTTTGGCAATTATTTATTACGGTCGTGGCTATAACTAGTCTATTTCACTAAATATTTCCATCCTCCTGCTTTCTTATCCTCGGTATAATTTAGAATAATATTTATTTTATATTCTCCTTCCTTATCGGATCTATTTTAGCTATCTTCAATAAGTCCTAGCGGAGGTTGGGTCCGGTTGAACGGATTATTACCTTTCGGGGCCCGTTTAAGGTGCGCTACGGATATAATTAGGTAGACGGCTATTTCGGGCGGTAAATCGAATTGATACGTTAGAGAGCTAATGCGCTTAAGGATAGTAAATAGACCGGCTCGCTATTAGGAGAATTTTTGTAAAGGCCGACTAGGTAAGTAATATCCTTTATATAGTTTTAGGAATATTCTATCGCCTACCGAAAAAAAAGTTTATCGGTACCTTTTATTGTATCTTCTCTTAGCTCTAGTAGTAGTGAAAGTTATAATTAATTGAACGTCCTCTCTTAGACCGTCTCGTAGAGTAAGGTATTTTTTTACTATATTAGGGGCGTCCTTTTTAGTAATTATATCTAATAGACCGAGTAGTTTAAAGCTAAATAATTATTCGTAAGGTAATAATTTAATTGGGTCGGAATAAGAATTATTTATATTCTATTATAGATTAGGGAGGATTTCTACCTAATTGGATTCGGGGTGTATAAAGTAATGAAAGCGGATAGCGATTTTAACGTTTTAATTATAGCGTTCTACTATACTATTACCCTAAGAGTAATATACTGTAATTATTAGAAGTTTAGTACCTATTACTATCTATATACCTTTCTATAATTGTAATATAAATTTATAATCTCTATCCGAGATAATAGCTTATAGAAATCCCCAATCGCCTAGGATTAGATCTCTAGCCAACGCCCGTCCCTAATCTTCAATTATATACGTACGATATTCAAGTATCAATCTATATCGTTTGGATATATAGTATAATACGGGCATTAGGGTATTGAAGAAATTGTAGCTTGGTAAGTACTATAGTGTACTAAATGTAGGAACCTTAGGTAGATCGGTAATAAAGTTAATTGCAATGGTACGTATTGGTAAGGTATATTCGGGGTTAACTAATTAATAGTCTCCCGTAGTAGTTTCTCGGTCTATTCGGTTAAACTAATAGGTTGGGCAATACTATACGTATTCTTTAACGGTCTGCGTCTTTCTAACTATAGTATAGTCCTTTAGATTGTATATTATATAATCCCTACTAAAATAATGCTTTTTATTGTAGACTAAACTTAGTATAATTGCTACTATATCCCTTAGTATATATAGCCGTCTTGATTTATCTACTAGGTTAATATTATATAGCAGATTGTCGATAATTTCAAATAGGTACCCGGTATAAGAAATTACGCCATCGACCTCGGTAGCACTTAAGTAGCTTCGAAATTCGGTTATAATCGGCCCAAATTTAATATCCGACTTATATCCGTTCTTAAAACTACTTTTAATAGTAGGGTCTATCTATACTTCAACCCTTACGAACTAAATTTAATCTAGTACTAGTACTTCGTTTAACCTTCCGTTTTTATCCCCTTTAGTAAGTAATTAGTTTAAAGTATCTAGTATAAAATTTAATTTACCTATAATATAATAGACTTATAGGTTATACTAAAAAAGATAGATAGATGTATTAATTAGCCGTCGGTTACCTTGGTCCGTAGAGGAAGTATTGAGAATAGTCTATTTATAGATCCCTTTAGTAGTTGTGTAATCCGTAAGTATAATAATAGGGAGATTGTAGGAATGGATAAGGGTTCGGAGCCGCTTAATTGCCTAAATTAGATATATTACTTCTATTTCGGAAGGACTATAATATATTTCAGCTTTACTGAGAGCCTTACTTAAAAATATAATAGGAAGGATTTAATTCGTTAGAATTGTAATTCCTAGTGTTTATATATACCTATCTTTCAAATAGTATAATATTACGCTATAGCCCCTCTTTAAGGATCCGTCGATTTGTAGAAATACCTACTTAGTAGGATTCAAATAATATAGCTTTATATTATTATAAATAGCCTTTTACACCGCTCCGAATACCTATTTTTCGAAGTCCGTAGGTTCGTAGGTTGTTTTTGCACAGTAGTTAGCTTGCTTAGTTAGATTACCGGCGACTATTGCCCCTATTTTTCGTCCTTCTATTAGGAGCGCGACCTTTCTTTCCTATAATAGTTCTATTATTTTAGCGTAATACAGAATAAAATACCGAATAAACCCTAATACGCTAATATATTTCTCTAATAATTTTAAGGTACTTAGGAATTCTAAATTCCTAAAGGCCTTTATTCTCTCGTCGGTTATCGAAAGTCCTAATGTATTTACCTTAAAGCTGAGTAATTCTATATTTAGGTAGCCAAAGTACGACTTTTTCGGAAATAGTACGATATTTTTCAATACGAAAAGATTGAATACCTACTTTAGGTATTTTAAGTAATCCTCCGCCGTATTGGAAAAAATAACGATATTATCGATAAAAGCGCGGCAAAAGGTAGAGAAGGCTGCTAATAATTAATTTATAAATCTTTATACGTAGGTAAAGGAATTATAATAGCCTATTAAAACGACGTTAGGCTACTCTAACCTACGTAGGCTAATAAAAGTTAACTAGTCTTAGTATTATAGTTATATACTAAATTAATAAAAGAAAGCCGTAGTATTAATAATTATTATAAATTTTTTACCCCTAAGGGAGGCAATGACCTCCGACTATAATAATAGAAAGTAATTATCGGAAATAGTAATCTTATTTAATATTCGCAAATCTATTACTATATAGCCTTTTTACTAGCCTTTAATTATACGCCAGACTATAAAGACTAAATAAGCAAAAGGTGTAGTACGGTTGACCCAATCTATTTTACTTTATTTATAGAGTAATTCGAAAACCTAATTTAAAATTTCCTAGTCCTTTTTACTTAAGGGGTAGGATCGGGCTCGGATACGCTAATTCTACTAACCTTCTACCAAGGGAATATGTATTATATTATCCTCTTTTATTAAAATAATGCCTCCTTCTTCCTATAAAGTTAGGTATTCGTTAATAATCTTCTCAATTTCCTTTACTAGGTATAGATTTTGGGCGTAAATATAAATGCCTCGGTCGGTTATTTTCTCTAGTAAATTATTAAAGGTTTTAAAGCCGAGTATTAAATACTTCTCTGCGCCTACTTTCGGTAGTAATATAGTTACGTATATTGTGCCGTCTTCGAATTTAATAACCTCGTATATAACGTCGTTATCTTCGAATTCGGCCTTAAGTACTGTTAGGATTTCCTCGTCCGATATATTATTAATATAATTGTATTCTCCTGGAATATTCCTAACGCCGGAGAGCGGAAGCTCTATTCTATATTTAACGTCTTCTATTATATTAAATATTCTAATAACTAGGATTTTAAACTTATAATTAAGAGGAGTCTCTACTTATATAGTACTTACAAGGTCGGCGATTATCCCCTATAATAATATTAAATACCCGCTATCCGTAGCTTCGGTAATACTACCGACGTAGAACTTCTTAGGAATTACTATTACTCCCTTAGTAGTATTATTAATAAATATAACGGTTGGGGATTTAGTATTAATTATAACGTTAGCCGCTGTAATATACTTAGAATTTAGTATAAAACTTCTATCCTTCGGAAGTGGCTTATATTAGACTAGGATATATTCGGATTGCCCTAGTAAGATGGTTATTTTTTTTACTGTTGTAACTTTCCGGAGATACGGTTTAGAATTTACTTAGGTTATAAAATCTACCTAAAAGTCGTTTAGATTTTAGAATATAATAATCTTTGACTTATAATCCGTATTAGCGCCGTAGGAATGAAGGAAATTATTGCCGAACAATATATTAGGTTCCAATTCGTTTACTACCTATACTCCCTTTATAAACTTTATAAAAATTGGATTCCCATCCTTATTGTAGCCTTCAAGATAGATTTTGAAAGTAGCCTATTCTAAAATATTAACTACTCGTCTACCTACTCCTTTTACTTTAATTTAATAGGCTTCTACCGTATACTCTAAAGTTTGTAGGAAGGACCTCCCAATTAAGGTTCTACTAGTGCTAGGATCTATATATACCTCTATTGTAGCGCCCTTAAGTATAGACCTAATATTAATTCGTATATAAGTATAGCTAGAAATAGGGCTACTATTAATATTTGCAATAGTAGTTATATAGCTTACTTCTCGAATCTTCATCGGGGCTATTAATTTGATAGGAGTCGGAGTGAGTCTTAGGGTAGGAACTAGTTCTTACCCTTTTAAGCGACCTTCCGCCGTGAGTTAGTATTTTTTAAAATATTGAAATAATACGTTATATAATATATACTACTTTCTATAATAGCTATACGTCCGTTGTTCGGAGGCTAATAGAAACGGGGTCTTAAATCGTTTAACCTTAGTAGCTAGGGGCAATTCGCACCGTTTCTTATACTACTTCTTATTATCTTTAGTTTTAAAGTATTTCGAGCATTTATAATATATCCTTAAAGATTCGAATACTATATAGGCTCCTAGATCCTATAGGATCTCTACTTTCGAACTACTTAATAATAATACTAAGGATTCCTTAACGTAGTAGGCCTTTTTATATACCCGCCGGTCGTAGCTTAGGTCGCAGTCTCGGTTTTAGTTTCGGTCGCAATTACAGCTTTAGTTACATTCCCAATTACAGTTCCGATTTTAGTACTAGTCTCGGCTATAATTACGGCTTCTATTTCGGTCTTAATTATAATCGCGGCTTCGGTCGCATTCGAAGTTTAAACGTATTCGGAATTTTAAAATTGTATTAGAATATAATACCCTAGAACGGTTGTTATCTCTTCCTCTACCCGAATCTAACCTAGTAGTAGCGAATAGTACTACTTTCAATTTAGTAATAAACTATATATAACTAGCAAGCGAGTTTTCTTTAGTAGGGGTACGTAAGAATTATTTAATATAGAGATCCATTCTAGACTAAATTTGTATTATTACTCCGTACTAATTCTTATTATCCTTTATTAAAGTGCCTATTACCTTAGTATAGCGTATTTACCGCTAGACGAACCAAATAAGAACTCCCTTATTCTTAGTAATATTTCGTAAATATAAACGTCCTCTTATAAACTTTAAAGTGGTAGTAGCCGAATCGGGGGTAAAGTAGTTAACGAATTAGTCTAGCAATTCGTATATACCCTTCTCCTTCTATTCTAGTTTAGTATCGCTATCGACTTCTACGGTCTACTAAATTCGAACTGTTCCGGCTAAATAAATATAAAATAGTCGAGTAAACTATCTATTTATTTTGTTGCCGACTTGCTGCTGGCGTGAGTTTGAAATGAAAGATAGTATTTGTTCGCGAAAGGTATATACATCCGTATACGAAGTGTACTTTCCGTCTATTACTATACCTTAATCCTTAGGATTATTTCTATTGGGATTAAAGGTACTAATGTCCTCACGTTTAACTTTTTCGAAGTCTTCGTTGTTATTATTGTAGCTAAATCTACGGCGTTGCCCGCCGTTAGAATCTAGTAGGCCGCCTCCCCCGCTAGGTGAGTTAGGCGGACCGCCTCTACCTAAATATAGGTTAGGTAATTTACAACCGATTAGAGTATAGAGTAAACGGCCGTTACCGCTGCCGCCTCCTCCTCTTCTATATAGGGAATTTAGTAAATTCGGCGGTTCCCTTCCGTCGCTACCGGGGTAGGGGGGACCGTTATCGTTATAAATAGTATTAGCGTCGTCTAATATCTATTCGGACAGAATATTATTTAGAATAATAATAGGTTTAGTTAGTAAACTAGTAGATAGAATAATGCTAGGTCCTTGAAATTAATAGGATATCTAAACCTTCGTAGGGGGTAGTGCCGATGCTCCTCTAAAGTTGGGCTACTTTATAGGAAGCGGGTTTGAGGTCTAAGGAGGGGTAGACTAGGTTCGAATAGTATTGACGGCTATAATTATTTTAGGTTTAATAATTTTATTAATACTTTGGCTAAATTTAGTAAATGAAGTATATTCCCGAAAAGGGTTAATAGGAGATAGCGTTTTCCGAAAAGAGGTTTCTTCGGGTATGCTCTCTATAGAAGTGTAGAAGGCTTTAGGCTTAGTAGTTGTTTTATCCTTAGTAATTATTTTAGCTAGCTAATTACGTATTGTAGTTTCGAAGGGTGTACTAAAAATATTATTAGCCTTATGAGTAGTTATTTTAGCGAATAGTTTAGTTAGGGTAAAAGGACCTTAGTTCTCTTCTAGCTAAACCCGAATAGGGCTAGGAGGAGTATAGGGGTTATTAAATAACCCTTTTAATACTTCTTTACGGATTTCCTTTATTATTTTAGACCGGACCCTATTAATTTATTTAGTAATATTATCTATAATAATTTTAGCCGTCTCTTTCTATTGGTTGGCTAATTTTTTAATAGTATTATTTAATGTAACTTCTAAATACTTTTTCTAAACGTCGATTTAATTGTTTAAAGCCTTTTAAAAGTCGCCGCTAACTTCGCGGTGCTAAGAGTCGTTTAGTACTTCGTTTTCCTTATCCGTTTAATCGATTATTTCCCTAATATTTTTTAATTACCCTACTAGTATATTGCTAATCTTATCCGTTTGCCTTACGAGTATGCCCTCAATCCTCTTACGGTCTTTGTTTAGGGAGTCTTGGACGCTGACTAAATGCAAGGTGATCTGGTTAAATAGGGTATTAATTTATTTATCGAGCTTAGTATTGAGGTATTTAATTGATTTTTTATTATTGCTAAACTTAGCCGGCCTTGTTGGGAGAGCCTTATCCGGATTACTACGGAGAAGATTTATAGTTCTAGAGTTACGCTCAATTCTTACCTACGCGGTTTACTTTAATAGTTCTAATAATTTAGTTAATGTTGTATTGCGATCAGCGGTTATTTCGTATTTTAGGTAATTTATAGAAGGGTATCGAAATTTACGCCGGGGATTTGCGACGGGAGGAGTATAAACCTAGGTCGGTAGTAGTTTACCGTGGGGCTTGGTAGCTATAGTTATATAGGATTTATTGTAATTGGAATAATAGAGGTTAGTTTTACTTTCAATATACTCGATATTGGCGTTTATATTACGGATATATTCGTTCTAAATATCTGATGTATTTGCTAGACTATTGTGATTTCGTCGTCGTTGGGGGTTCGGTAGGCTGGAGCCGACTTCGGAAGTAGGAAGAATATTTCGAGGGCCCGGTATAGGGTCGTTGGATTCGACGAATAAACTAGGTATATTAGCGGTTAAAGTATATTTAATAAGTATGAACTTAAGTATAATCCTATAATAATGACCGGTATTAAAAGTATAGAAAGTACGTAAACAGGAATTAGAAAGGAATAAATACTACTACGTACCTAAATTCGGTAGTGGGGGAAACCTTTAATATCTAGAAGTCTTGCGACCGCTGGGATCTAGGTGGTAATACGCAATTACCTAAATTCGCTGTATAGGGTGGAGTAGAGTGAATAATTAATTTCGCGAGTACCCAAGTTCGTTGCGTTGTTGGGTGAAATCTTTATAATTACCTAAGTTCGTTGTAAAAGGAAGGGGGTAGATTACGTAGATTGAATAAATAGTACGCTCTTTAAAATTAGAAAGGTGGTTATAATCGTAAGAATACCTAAGTTCGTTTTACGTACCTTGTGGGTACTTTTAGTCTATAATGGAAGCGATCTTCTATCGCTCGATACGACGTTGCTTAGTGCCTTTTTAATTTGAGGCCGGTCGGCGAATGGGGATGGTGTAGTGTGGTTTAGGTTAAGTAATTAAAGTTGCAGCTACTATTTAATACTGTTGAGAGGGTATTTGAACGTTGTGATAATAATATGTGTCTGATTGAATATGTATAAAGTGATGCTCTGGAAAGAATCCAGAGTAGGAAGTTTGCGTGCGGTCGTTGACTATAAGGCACGCAAGCCTTATCTAATCTATAGGACCTATATACGTGGGTGGGCTCCCGTGGGAGCGGTTCATTCAATTGAATGAACCCGACCGAGCGGGCTGGGCCATCCAGTCAGGTGATCTGACATGTGATGACGCCAGCGATACTATTCCAGTATTATGCTTCCTCTAATCGGCTAGTACGTACCTCCTACAAACGCCCTACTCTAGTACTAATACTAGGCTCTCTACTAAATTCCCTATTAAACGTTATTAATAATAATAATATTAAGAAGGAGTACTTTACTATTTTTAATTATACGATTATAAATTAGAGGAAGCGGATAATAATTAGAAGGAAGGAGAAGGAAGTAACAAATAAGGAAATTAAATAGATTTACCTATTAGAAGACTACTTAGAAGACCCGGATCTACGTAGAGTATAGCCGGGCAATTAGAGTAATCCACTAATTATAAACGGTTAAGAGCCTTACAAAGCCTCAATATATTACTATAAAAATCGAAATATTATTGCCTCAATACCAGAAAATATTACTAAATAACTTAGTATACCCTTATAATTTAGCGCACCCTCTTAACTTAACGTACCCTTCTTTAATTTAATATACTATAATATTCAAAAACATTGAAAATACCGAAATTTCTATAGGAAAACGGCTTGTAATTATGACAGCTGACATGTGGTGCGTGAAGTCAAAAAAGGTGCGCGAGGACATTAGGGACGGTGCGGCAAGTCAAGCTCTTATTCTACCAGGCGTTGCTTCAGTGCCAAATCTCCGATTACTCTATGGTTAACCGGTACATACACACCAGTGACGGCACATGCAAACAAGATGGCTTCTTCTTAGATCCTCAGTCGTCCAGTTGAACTGGGTTTCACTCTCCCATCACCGTCGAGCTCAGCTTTTCTCGGGTACAATCACCATCCTAATTCTTCCCGCACGATGCTCGAAACTATACAGTAACCCTTCATTTGAGGGATCTACATTGATCCGTGAGAAAAGTCTAGTCTATTAGTTCGACTTGAAGGAGACATGGTCGTCAGCGAGCCTGAATGATCTGAGCACTTGCCGGTCCGCCCAACCAACGCTCACAATCCGTTCCTCACAACCAATCATCTTTTACTCCTGCATCGCTAAATTCTGATTATTTCAACTGCCATGAGTTGCTTGAATGAATGCTCACCCCGACTATTATGTCTGAACGTGGAGAAAAAAACGGAGTGATGGTTAGACAGCCGGCTAACTTCGACGCAGAAGGAGGACCCCGATTCGACTAGCTTCATGCGTTCTTAGACTCTCAATTACAAACGCTTATCAATAATCAGCAATCTGCCCGATTAGCTCAGCTGGTTAGAGCGTCGTACTAATATCTTCTCAGAGATATCAAGTCATGCGAAGGTCAACAGTTCAATCCTGTTATTGGGCATCTTCTTTTGCTTTTTTTTTTCGCAACTTGGTTCTACCTACTATTAGTTGAATCATTCGTCAATAGCATGTCGCGGATAGTGTGGATACATGTCTGTTTTGTCCCGTCGTCTCCGAGACGTGAATGAACGTTAGAGTAATAATAGTTGCAAGTATTTTTTACTTTTAGTTAACGGTTGGAGCACGAGAGGGGAAGAAAAGCTCCTACCTAGGTTTACTCGTTAGGTCTTTAGAACCAACCTATCTGAAGCTCCTTTCTACATTTGCGAATTTTATTCTTAAGCTCGTTCGTTGTTGCTTCTTTCACTGATCTTCATAGAACAACTATTGGAAGTAACTAAAGTGTGTTGTTTGGCAACGGCACCTCTCACATGCAAGTGTAATTAACAACGCGACTTGCCAGGCTGTAGGCATGTCTTCTCATTCAAAACGACAATGCAAATATGTCAACTGCAAGAGAGAGAGCAGAACTTGAACGGAGCGATGCAACCGGAGATGTACGGAGGGAAAGGGGGAAAAAAAATCAAAAAGACATACAACACCAGGGATTCGCTGGTCGTCACCGACCCAACTACTAGTCTGGCCCTCACTGGCTTATCTATGGGAGAGCGGACGGGATCCCGAGTTTTCCAGTGGGTATGGTCGTATGTGGTTGTTTTGTACATGTCAAGCACTTATATCTGGTGGTGGAGCGTGCTTTCTCTTGCTTGTCTCCTTTTCCCTCATGTTTGTGACGGTGAACCGATCTAAACGGATTGACTCAATATTCCATTATCGCAAGTTAACGACAACAAATACATAATTTCAGAACCTGTCTGGCGTTGGTAGAGCTTCGATGTGAGAGAATGCATCTGAACAGTGACTGAGAAGTGGAAGGAAAACTCCAGGAATTCACTCCCTCCGACTGCTTCAAACACTTCCTATCCGGCAGCGTCGAGGCGCTCAACACCAGTGAGGCTCTGACACTCCGGTCTATCTAGTGCAAAACAACTCGAATATTTCGCAAATATAGCATCAGGCAAAAAGCGCGGTATCTCAACATTTCGAACTACTTCACTTGCTATGTTTCTATCGTTCGTCCCCAGCCCGGTTCACGACAATGAGCCCATCGAACACCGTGCTTTTCCAGATATACTCCACGTACTCTGAAGACGCGTGCCGCGAGAACATGAGGTTGCGAGTTGCGCGGTCGTACATGACGGGAATGGAAATCCCACTCATGGATTGAGTCTCTTGCCGTACCGGCATCGTATCTGCTATGGGCACTACAGAAAGGCAGCGGCGATTGCATCGACTTTCGGTGCTGTTGGGATCATCCCAACGATCCTTACATTGAATGTCAAAGTGGTTTGCCGAACAGCTGAAGCAGGACGAGGCTAATGCTCCGTAATGGACACAGCAAAGCCAAGAAGTTGTGGCATGGCGATTTACGGCAAATTGGTGTGGTGAATCATCCGAAGGATCAACGATTGTGGCCGGGTGAAATGTACTTTCTGGACATGAGAGAAGCTTTGTGGAGGTAATACAGGAATCTTTGGCAAGTTCCCTAGTCCTGTCTTGATATGCCGTGACGGTCTAACTGCTGTTGTTAGGCGTTAGACATTGCGACGAAGCCAGCAGATGCTCAGAAACACCCAACCATTGAACCCAGAGCCGCCTGGACACTGCAGTTACCCCTTTCGTCGACGGCACCGACTTACCTACAGTAATAGTATCCGAAGCCTGCTCCATGAATAGAACAGTCCGTCCCTGATGTCCATATCAAGCGCCAACTAAACCCCCCTATCGCACCGATGAGCCCGGCCACAAGCCATGGTTCCACCAAAAGTTGCAAGGACTGCACCTCATGTGTTGTGGCGGATATCTGGATAGCGTCTGTAGGGAATTGTAAGGGGTGAGGAATGCAACTGGGTCGGGCAAGTTATCTGGGTGCCGGTGCAATTTGGCGGTCTTTCTACGAAGAAGATGAGGTCAATATATCCGACAGTTTGCGGCTGAGCCGGTTTAGCATTGGCACCATGCCGGAATAGCGACAGAACTATAGCCAGCCAGACGGTAAATGATATGTTTGGGAAGGACCGAAGTGAGGGGGTTGGTCCAGGCACTATCTTGTCTGTTAATGGAAAGCTAGGGCTCGGCTTTCTTGGTTTGATAGGGCTGAAAAAGGGGAGCAGAATGAAAGTATGGTGGGAGTGCAGATACTTATGAAAACATCCCTGGATGGTCAAGACGGTAACTATGTCTAGATGTGTGTCGAGAGAATTTGAAAGTTGGGTTTCCAGACCTCCGTTCCTGTATGGGCAATACTTATTGGATGGCTTATGGCTGGAAGCCAATGCATCTCTTGATGATCTATGTCAGGTTAAATAGAGGAGGGTGCTGTCTCGGTGATTTTGTCGTTGTGACAAAGGCACGAGAGGTTCGTCGGTCGTTGCTGATAATTACGCAAAGTTCTTCTACAATTGCTTCCCGTCGACTTCAGTTGTAGATGTTCCATTGATTAAACCACACGAATGGAAAAGTGGAACGTATAGGAAGAGTACTATTAGAATGAGGAGCTCGTCAGTGGCGATTGACTGAATGTGGTGTAGTGTGAAGACGAGAGGGTGACGGGAAGGATCGACACATCCGTTGTCCTCGCCCATGACGTCATTGGACCCTGAATGCGCCACAACAGTCGCGTTACGCCTTCTTTCGAACTTGCTCATCGTCGCGCACTCGGAAGCGATGGGAATTTTTCGGCCTGGTGACTGGTGATCTCACGGTTCCTTCCATTATGACGGAAAATGAAGTGGTTCCATTGAATGACAATCCAACTGAAGTCTTTCCAGGGAGGTAGAAATAGGTCAGCCCCCCCCTTCACGGCATAATGATATTGACTGAACCGAAACCACAACACCAACATCAACCTTCATCTACCTAATTTTTCCCACCGCGCCATCCTGATTGCGTGAACTGAAGTCACCTCAATACCACCTAATATTCACATTCTCAGAGAACTGAATCGAGCACCCTACGAAACCCCACATCCAAGCCTTCAAGATGCAAAACTCAATGTCACAAGCATACGCGGCACCTCCCTCGATCCCCAACACGTCGACAGAAAAGCCCCATTATGATGCCCCTACTGCTGCCACTGCGGGCACAACATACCCTCAAGCCGATCCCACAACTGGTACTACCGCCGCTGCCGGCACAACACCAGCTACCAACCGCCCAACCACAGCAAGCACCTATGGCAACGAAAAGTCGGTAGCCACCACCCCCGCCGTCACTAAGACACGCTTCGGCGCTTCCGACATCATCCTCTTCATTCTTGCCATTTTCATCCCGCCCCTGGCTGTCTTCTTGGACCGCGGCTTCAAGGTTGACTTCTGGATCAACATCCTCCTGACCATCCTGGCCTGGTTCCCTGGCGTCATCCACGCCTGGTATGTCCTCTTCAGGCATCCCACCGGCAGGGACTAGAGGTTCAATCCGGAGAGGAAGTCAGTAATGCCCTCGCAGACACGCTTGGCTGCCCGGCATCCAGTTGAGCCTTCAGAGAGTCGGACGTCTACGTCCTTGAATCAACCGAGCGTTACAAAATCGGGGGAGATGGAGGAATATGGTGCATAATTGGATATTGCAAGAGCATGGCAGAGTTACACGATACCCCTACGTTGTATTATTCATCATTGCCGATTTGGTACATGCACAAGAATACAGACTTATCCTACGCAAACAAACTCGTCAAACCTGATTGTCTGTCCGCGTTGCCGTTTCCCACTGTCGTCGCAGTCCCCTTCTCGCCGCCAACTCCCTTCTAGTACCTTTATGGTCCGTCACTAGAAATGCCCAGGTATCTTCTCCTAGTGGTACCGTCCTGGGGTTATCTTTATGAGAATCAACCGTCTCATATATACCCATGATGTAGGGGTTTGGTGATGGATGGTTGAGGGTCTTGGGGCGTTTGGTGAGTAGTAGTTACCTGCAAGTCCCGAAGCGTCTTTATCCAAAGCTTCATCAGGAGGTGGGTAGAAGCGATTTCGACGCCTACCAAGCATGGGTGTTCATTGCACTCAGCGGATTCAGCCGGACACAGATCAGACATGATTTATGCACATCTTAGGGCTTCTATTGGTGTTGATGACCTTCTTTCGATAAGAAGTAAGCCATCACAACACTGACTACATATGCTAGTCCAGAAAACTCAACACTATCATCAGGCAAGATGGCCGAGCGGTCTAAGGCGCCACGTTAAGGTAAACCCTTAATCCTCCTCAAGGAAATCCGTGGTCCGAAAGGGCGTGGGTTCGAATCCCACTCTTGTCATAATCATTGTATCAACCCAGCTCGGGTTGAGTAAAATCCCTTTTTGAGGTTGAATTTTTTTTTTTTTTCGTGGCTCACGAGTCATGTCGTGCCCACCCACACACAAACAAGGCTTGTACAGTAATGCCCCCAGTAAGTGCAAACTCTTCCTTTTGTAGATAGTATTTACAAAGTGGCCTACTACTGGTAAGTATACACTTTTCTTTTGGCAGTCCGGATTTCGAGTCTTGTACGGAAGTCAGGCACCAGCAAGTGCAAACTGTTCCCTATAGTGCCCGAATCTTTTGCACCTGCGAACATAAATACGGTACTCTTATGTCGCTGGGGTTTCGATATTAACTTATAGGTGATCAGATGAAATTAAGTAATCACATACGACCATACCCACTGGAAAACTCGGGATCCCGTCCGCTCTCCCATAGATAAGCCAGTGAGGGCCAGACTAGTAGTTGGGTCGGTGACGACCAGCGAATCCCTGGTGTTGTATGTTTTTTGCACTTTCTTTTTCTTCGTTAATATTTTTACCTTTTTTTCCTTTCCTTTCTATTTTCTAGCTTCATCATTTCATGTCAGGTCCGAATGCCGCTATACGTATTCTCCTTTCACTCCCTGCAGTTATAGTGAAAGTCTCGCTGCACTTGCCTATCTATCGGGCTTCACGTTCACGGCACTGTTACATCCAATGTGTAAAACTCTTCCGGGGTCGGCTTCTCCTCTGACCCAGCTCTAAGAATGAGTCTATCGCCTACCTACTCATCTTCAAGGCATTGGGAGTACTGACCCCTGCTTTCCTTTATGCGAAAGTCCCTCTTGATGCAAACACTCCGACCGGTATCGGAGCTAAGTTGCATCCCATCAATGGGGGACATGATTGCAGCGGGGATTGGCGCCCTGTCTCCGCTCTTCCCATTTGGGCGAAGGGCAAGTTCTCACATGTTACCCCTCGCACCTTCATTCTGAACCTTTCCACGGAGAATGTCTTCGGCCAGTGGAGATTATGAGGGGAATGCAGTCAATGTAATAAGACCGATGCGTTTGCCCCTCTTTCTCTTTTTCCCCTTCTTTCCCGTCTTTCTTTACTCTTTTGACCCAACTGCCATTGCCGTTTCCGACGCATGTTGGCGGAAGCAACGCCTTGTCACATTTCGTGATTTCGGCGGTCTCCCCTCAAACGCTATCATCCAATTCTCCCAGTCACGCGCATCTTGATCTCTTTTACTCAGTTCCTACTGTCGTTCACTTCAACATTATCAGTCAGCTTGATGATATCCTTCCTGAGCACTCTAATTCAGTTCCCCAACAGCAGAGGCTGGAGATACTAAGCCGACAATGATGACTCAAATAATCAACCAACAAGCGGGAGCAATCCGCGGAAAGAATTTTTGGGACCTGTTCACTTCCATAACCTCACAAAGCCAACAACAGCAACCAGTTGATGCACCTGTACCAAGCGCCGGAGTTGACCCAGATCAGCCGCGGCAGGGACATGGAATGGGGATACCAACAAAGAAGACGCCGACTACAACGACGACAACAACGATGACGCGGACCACAACCACGACTAGTAAAGTGACATTCTGGTCCCTACCCCGCGAAATCCGCGACATGATATGGAACGAGCTTCTCATCCCAGAAGACGACATCTTCGCAGCCAACATATCGTGCAACTGCCGATGCGACGTTCGAGGCATCCAGGAGCATGTCTGTGAGAGAAACGAGTCGCTGTTTAACAACTCATCTAGAACGTCCGGGAGGTCTGAGGAGATTGTTTATAATTCTCTGCTCTTCAGCTGCCAACCGCCGCTTTTGGCCCATATTTGTTACGAATCCCGCGAGTATGCGCGGAGACGGTACGAGTCGGCATATAGAAAAATGCATGCAAGTGTCGATTTCTGTGGGCATCCGGAGGGTGCTAAACTGTTCGCGAAGATGGAAGGGAGGCTGCAGTGGCTTTCTAGAAAGGTTGTACGGTATTTGCGCTTTGAACTCGGCGACAGCGAGGTGGAGGAGGAGGAGGAAGAAGAAGGAGAAGAAGGAGAAGAAGGAGAAGAAGGAGAAGAAGGAGAAGAAGGAGAAGAAGGAGAAGAAGGAGAAGAAGGAGAAGAAGGAGAAGAAGGAGAAGAAGGAGAAGAAGGAGAAGAAGGAGAAGAAGGAGAAGAAGGAGAAGAAGGAGAAGAAGGAGAAGAAGGAGAAGAAGGAGAAGAAGGAGAAGAAGGAGAAGAAGGAGAAGAAGGAGAAGAAGGAGAAGAAGGAGAAGGAGAAGAGGATAATGACAACATCTCACACGTGCCATCTGAGGAGGACGGCAATCTAGAAGCGCCATTGGGGCAAAACAACGGCCAGGAGTTGCCCCTTATGGATGACAATAATTCAGAGATGGACCTTGGGGGAAATCATCGCCTGGCGGCTCTCCTGCGGAGAAATCTCCGCATCCTTGAGGAAAATCCACTTGGGGAGGATGATGTTCTGCTCCTCCGCTGTCATCAAGCGATGAGCGCCTCGAAAAGTGTTCGACTGGCCATCCTTGATCTTTTGACGAAGGCTAAAGACTACCAGATCAAGGTAGTCTGTGAACTCCCTGGTTATTGGGCTGTTCCTTTAGCCGCGTGGGCAATGGACCCATGGGGGTTGTTTCGTAATCGAGCTCCCGGCTGTGAGTTTGACAAGTACGAATTCGGGTATCCGAACCGCTTCGTTGACACTCGCAACCTTCTTGACTTCTTTGGCTTCGAGGCCCTTATGAAGTCGTTCCTCTTTGGCTTTAGTCTTTCTGAGGCAGATAAGGCCGTAGACAAATTTGTCAGCGATACGGAGTACCGAAATCAACTATTGGCGGAATACTTGAAGCCTTTCGAGACCTTGTGGGCCGAGGGAGTAAAGGACATAAAATCGTCACGATATGGACGGATGCCAAAGCTCGGAACCGTTGTTGAGGTTTACCTGGGAATTTACATCTAGTGCACAGACGTTGATGGAGGCATACTCTTGAGGACTTAGATTGATGGAGCGAGTAACGTAAGATAGATTGAAACAAGTCACAGGCAATTCAATGTACAAAGCAAGGGATTCGTGACAAGGAGAAGCTAGAGTTTATTAAATACCTCTAACGTTTATTGGATCTTACCCTCCTAGTTCACAGACTTGCGAAGAACGGTCTTCCATGTTGATATCCCCGGCCAACCGTGCCATGGTTCTTGAATGCCTTAATATGGATTTCGATTGCAAAGCACGTTAATGTAAGCATACCGACTCACCTACACCAAACACCATGCAGCTTATCTCTGTTCCCTTCGCCCTTACCGCCCTCAAAGCCACCGCGGCCCTATCCACGGATTCGAAGACTACCTAACGGTCAGAACCTCGCAAAGCGTGGCGCCGCCTTCTGGACTGGTCAGCCTCTGCTTAGATGAGGAATATTGTGGAAACACCGAGACTATGACCAGCAGAATCAACGAATGCAGCAAGTTTACCTACCTGCTCTGCTTGCCCGTCCATAACAGTAGAGTGTATACCTATGTGAAAACTGTGACTGACACCCAATTCGCCAGACAAGTCTCAGGCATTTTCATGAACATCTCGACGGGGCATTCGTATTGTGAATGGCATTTGCCGCTTCTACTGGTAAGTAGTTTGAGTGTCCTTTTACAGGGGGATGAAAGTCTTGATACCAAACGATTGTACTCGCGCAGAACAATGTCCTGCCTTTTATCTGAAAAGGAAGAAGGAAGAAGGAAGAAGGAAGAAGGAAGAGTAAAAAGAACGATCAAGGGAAAAGAACAACGGGAAAAAGAAACAAGACAGTAGTACAAGATGAGCACGAAAACACAAAGAATGCGCACTATAGAGGCACGAAACATGTACTCCGATCAGCAACCTTCCTCACGAAGCATGAAATCCCCAGACTCAAACCAAACTTATGACCCTGGGCTCTGGCTCAGCCTCCGCACCTGCTTCTTGCCACCAATCTGGCTTCCAATTCCTCTTCTTGGCGGAACTGTGTTCGTCCAAAAACTCTTCAGGGTCGCCCACTTTCAAGACATACCGCTGTTCCCAGACCCCAAGCCTTTCGTAAAGTTGGTTTTCCTCGTCCACGCAACGGAGCGCCAAGCCCATATAGTGTCCAGACCGACCTATGTATCTCATCATACGCAGACAGTAAAACGTTGGCTCAGCAGATCCTTCAGGATATTCTTTACGAAACCACTCGTGGAAGGCGAGAAGCCCAAAGTCACACCAGAAGTGGCGCCAGTTACAGTGGATCATGGGGAGAAACATTCCCACCTCCCCTGTAATCAACAGTGACGGTGGGATTGGAATGAGAATGCCTTCCACTTTGAGTTCGTAGTAGCGCCTTTTTTCGGTGGGATGCTGAGGCTTCTGTTGTCCGTTTGCTATCTCGTTTTGTGCAAAAGGCTCGCCGACAGGACGTAACAAGAAGGCGCTATCCGGGTAGAGCTGCTCCTCGTTTGATCCGGGGCCGTGGAGGTCGAGGTTCACCCTCTCACTGAAATCATAGTATCTTACATTGATACGATGCCGCTCATCGCTCAGCGAGGCCCATGACCATGTTGGGAAAAGCCACTTTTCGCTGCTCCAATTCGTCTTGATGGTATCTGGACCAACTCGCAGTCGCTCGTGGCCGTGGATTCTTATTGTCCAGAGCAGGTCTTTGGTAAATGAGCCCGACCAAAGTCCCCCAAAGTAGCGCTCGCCAGGCCTCATGTGCTGCAAATATCCAGCAAGCCCCTCAATTGCTATGAGTCTGTCACTCGCAAAACTAATGTCGGTTTGGTGGCCATAGCGACCGACTAGCAATTGCCATTTGGCCCATGGAAGTGATTTATCAAACTTGCTCTTGACCCGTGAAACTGAAGTGTCTAGCTGAGTTCCAGCCCCATGTTTGGTAGCTCTCGCAGGGAGTTTGAAGAAAGCAGTTTGTCTGCCTACTATATCCATGCTCGGCCCTGAAACGAGGTTACGTCGGCCACATTGGAATGAATGGTAGCCTCGACAGAGCAACATAGCCTCGCGACCTAAGAAATACAGAGTGCGTGGCGACACAAGGGTCTCCTGATAAACCCATGCACGGGATTCGAGAAGATATTTCTCGTTGTGATTGTGGTGTTCCTCGGCGTAGAGATAGGAATGGGAACCATCGGGCATAGTATCAACACTGATAAGACGCTGCTTGACAGGAGCGAAGAGACCTCCCTGGCAATCAGGAGAGGCCATTGCACCCAGAGTGACGTATGAACCAGCAAAAATCGTACACATGGAGGCGGACTCTCGCTCCCAGTCCTCTCTCACCATCTTGGTGTGACTTTCCATATCTTTACTTGGATCTGCTTGAACAATGCACAAGGAGTCGATCCACAGATATGAGACGCCAAGGTCTTTGGTTAATTCGACCGCATCTCGGAATGTGCGTGGGAGATCCTCAATCGAGATACCCTCATTCATGTACTCTTCGAGATTATGAGCGGTGAGTTTGGTACTCATAAGACCCGGATCACCCCAGCAATGACTGAGTGTGATATACGTTCCACTAGCCCCAATGGTTGACATGATACGCACTCTTTGAGGTGCATAGTTGACGTCAACAACGCGGGTCGGAAGATTCGACACCGAAGTATCTTCGCAGGTGTTGTGTTTTTTCAAACAGGCATTGATTTGCCTAGCTATCCATGTAAGAGACTTGGCTCGGATTGAGGCATCGATAGAAGAAAGGGGTTTCAGCACCGCCGTCCATGGCGTGTAGGGGGGTCTTGTATCTGGTGAGTGTTAGTTGGAAGATGTGGAGGCGTGGACATCAGTGAAATATTCTGTGATGCCTTGGTCGCATGGTATCTAATTACAATCATGGCCAACTAAGCGTAGAGCTCGGTCGAAGGGATTCGTTTGTAAGAGCATAAATAAACTGACCGGTGGTAAAGAATCGGAGATTAAGCTCTTCATGTCGATAGCTGCCGGGTCGATACAGCTCTATTTCTGCACAGCCATTATAGATTCCCCTAAACCTGATCTCCTCCGCATGCAAGAACCCTTCTGCGCCAACAAAATGTTCAAAGGTAAGCAGAATGGACCAGCAGGTCCAACATCCTTCCATTGCTGAGTCGTGTATTTCCATGGGCTTCCGCTGATATGGGCGCACTTTTGTGTCATCTTTACTGACATCGCAGCAAAGATCACAATATTTGCGCCACGGATAGTCCTGTGGACTGGTCTCAGGTGCTTTCGTCTCTGAGGGTTCTTGGGGTTCCATGGATACAAAGTTCTGGTTGAAGAAGCGGGCGAATGATATGGTTATGGCGGGACAGAGATCAAGACAGACTGACGGACAGATGATAAACCATTCAACTCGCAACGAGAGAGAGAATCGTCAAGCAAACCAGACATGGTAGATAAACACGCAGAAGAAACGTGACTTACCTTGCGCTTACCTGAGTGGCTGACGCGCCATTTATGCATTTGGGCCGATGCTACCATAGATCTCAGACTCGAGAGACGACCCCTCAGCGTCAAGCCAAGGACAAGCGAAAGGGACGGAGGTGTAACAGGGGCGACGGCGAAAAGGAAGAAAAAAAAAAAGTACTTCACTCTAAGATTGTAACGTAAAAGTGAAAAGAGAGAGTTGGGCAGCTTTGGAGATACTAGAAGGGAGTGGTGATGGGAAATGGAAGCCCACTCATTGAATGGGCGACAAGGATGCAAGAAGATGGCGATAACAAGGGCGATGCAAACCAACCAACAAGTTGATGAAAGGGACGGGAACGAAGTGCGCTCCTACAAATGTCACAAAAGCTAAATGAGAGAGATAAAATGAGATAGACAAGGTAGATGTAAATGTTGGGCGACGAGCGTTATCGTCGCACACCCTCCAATCTTCCAGTTTGTAGGCAAGTCAGTAGTCCAGACGTGTCTTCCCCAAACATGCTCCAAGAGCTGCCTAGCTGCCTTCAAGTTGAGATCACTCGACAATTCCTCGACAATGGAGACTTGTTCAGGTTTTAACCCCAACCCTCTTATAGGGAAGTGGCTGTTTGACACTTTTGGTTATCTGCATGCAAAATTGTCATTTAGCTTAAAGCTGGGAATGGAAGTATGGTAATGGTGAACAACTACTGGTTCTTCCATGTTTATCATGCTGACCGTCAATTCAAGTCCCAGTTCTCACCTGTCGAATCCCCAGTGAAAAGTGAATAGTTTCTGTAATAATTGTAATGATTGTCAGACAAAGAATGGTCGCTAGGTAGGTAAGTAGACTTGACACAATGTGGGACCGAGCTTATCTTTTGAGAGCTTGCTGTCTGATCTTGAAGTCTACTCGTGTTCGATAAGGGCAAGAATTTGGTGATACCTATATAATATCCCAAGTGATACTCCAGAACATCCCACTTTGATGTTTTCTAAGAGGATTCAGTGCTAGAAGACAAGGGATAAACATAGAAACATACCAAAGTACACATAAATAATAAACACACGCAACGAACATAAATATACTACATATACACACAACGCAAAGTATGAACGGAACGTATGTACGTGTAACACGTATTCTCTTCATTATCATTATTCGTAACTCATCAAGTCGTGAACCGTAGCCAACCGAATATTCCTAACCAAAATATCAAACAACACGCTCTTCTCTAAGCCTACCCTAATTACTATCATTGCGCCTTAGTCCGCGTACGTGGCATTTCCAACCCCAATACCAAGGCTCGAGAAGAAATCGAGTTATTAGAGGTAACAAAACCAAACCTGGCTCATCACCTGTTCTCCGGAAGAAGCCTTGTCTATGCAAAAATAAAGACCAACCGCATTACTTCGTTCCCGTGTTGGTGAGTGCGTGTATAGCGTATAAGTAGTGTGCGCTGAACTACATCCGTCTAAAGATATGTCTGCCCTTTCTAGACAATCTTGCTGTCATCTGCGCCCAGTTTGTACGACTTTCCAACCATGGGATCAACATAAAGTTCATGACCACTTCCGGTCGCGCCATCGCTGTCGTACGTAACCCTGAGGTCCTCAATCTCGTCACCAACTTCCATCCACTTGTCGCTAACGGCCGGGACGGGGAAGAAGTGGCAAAGAAGCGAGTAAACGCCACCAGAGACGAGAAAACCGGCAAAGAAGTTGACGTTGTAAATGTAGGTGGCTCCAATCGGAACTTTCCTTCCAACTGCTCCGGCAAAGCCGACCACGTTGATCAAGATACCGGCAATGTAGGCGGCATAGGCGCGCCAGTGGATACCCCAGGTGTAATAGTAGGGTCCGGTTTTGCGTCCATCGTAGAGTTCCTTGACTTCGAGATAACCGCGGCGAACAACATAGTAGTCGAAAATAATGACGCCGGCGATCGAGGAGAGAAATACGCTATAGGCCGAAAGGTAGGTAGTGAACTGGTTGTTGTCCTTGAGGAGGGTCCAGGGGTTCATAGCCAGACCGACCGCCGCGCAAATATAACCGCCACGGCGAATGTTGATCCAGCGAGGCAACAAAGCAGTCAGATCAGCGCCGGCGGATACCGAGTTGGCGGCAATGTTGGTACCGAGCTGGGCGAGCGCGAAGGCGAATGCGATGACGAAGACGCCGAAGCGCTCGGCCGAATTGCCTTCGTCCAGAAATTTCTCCAGCAGTTTGAGCGGATCCCAGACAGCTTCGCCGTAAATCGAAAACGAACAGGATGAGACAAGAATACCGATGAGCGAAGTGATGGCGAAGCCCGTAGGAATCGTCAAGAGCTGGGGCCAGAGCGCGTCTTTGGGCTTCCTGGCGTAACGAGAAAAGTCCGGGTCGTTGACGATGAGCGTGGCAAAGTTGGCGATCGAAGTCATGATGCCCTTGACAAACTCCCAGGCAAGATCGCTGCCCTTCAGGGAAGATGGCTGGCGAATGATAGGGCCAATGTCGCCGGCACGGACAATGGCCCAGATCATGAAGGCAATGGCGGCGGAGGGGACAAAGTAGGCCTTGACGGTAAACAGATGGCGGATTTTGTGGACAGGGAACCAGATGGCGGGCAATGAGCAGAGCCAGAAGATGAAGAAAGAGACAAAGTCGGCTGTCGTGGTGCCTGATGTAGGAGAGAAGGTGTTGGGAATCGTGTCACGGTCCTGCACCTTACAGTTAGAATGAACATGGTGTTAGGGGATCGATATAGAGAGTCACTTACCCATGCCTTCCAGATGGATCGGATCATGAGATACACACAGTGACCTCCGATATAAGCCTGAACACCATACCATATACAAGCTGTTTCCACCAAAGTTAGCAAAGAGCACTCATGAAAGGAGAAAATTCGCCATGTATGAATCAACACGAGACGATAGAAGGAGTGAAAGCCACATACCCATGGCAGCTCTGTTGAGGACAGGCCAAAAGCTACCCCAGATGCCGAAGGAGGATCTGCTGGCGACGGGGAAACCAATGTGATAAGTAGCACCAATGCGGCCGGTCAAGCAGATGAAGCAGCCCGAGATGGCATAACCGATCCAAACACACAGCCACGATTGCCACCATGACAGGCCATTAAACATCATGGACGACGAAATCATCCACGTGTTGATGTTGAACGAGTCAGCAATCCAAAAGCCGACAAAGTTCCAAGCACCCCATGTTCGACGCTCGGCCTCCACGGGCTTCAGGTCGTGGTTCGTCAACTGTTGTGAGGGAAACGGCAAGTGTCAGTCTTGGGCTGTGGCAATTCCAACAGATGCGGATGCGATGAGACCGAGTGAAGAGCGAGTGTCTTTCATGTGATTATCAGGGCAAAGAGACAAGGTTTCGCACCATCAATTGGGCTGTGCTGAGCCCGGGCTCGGCCTCGACGGCCAGCCGTTTTGACCAGCGTCTTACGGCGCCGAGTTTCTCTGCCATCCTGCCTTTCTGGTGATGATTGTTTGGTGAGAGGACCTGAGCTGGTCAGGTAGTTGGCAGCGTGGTCGTCGACACGAGAGGCGAGGGAGGGGCGGTGGTTCGGTGGTGGAAGCACGAGATTTTTCTTCTCTCGAAGCAACACACGAACTTCTTTCTCTCTCTCTCTCTCTCTGCCTCTCTCTCTCTCTCTCCCCTTTTTCTCGCAGGCCGTGGGCCTTTTTGGCAGTTCTGTTTTTTTGCTAGAGGATCCGGTGGAGGTGGCGCGGCAACGGGTAAATGCGGGGGAACAGCAGTCGAGCAAAAAGCCGAGTAAAAGGAGGGTTGGACAACAACGTTGACCCTTTCCTTTTCCCGCCAACGGAGACCGGGTAGAAGGAGCGAAGACCGATGAAGATTTGGTCGGTCGATTGGTACCGATTGTAGCCTTTATTCCAAGCAGACAAGGCAGGGGTTCTCACTTGGCTTTTTTCTTCAAAGGGGAACCTGGACGATTTGTTGACTCGACGAACAACCGGGGTGGAGCACGGAATGTTGCCAAATGTGACCAGGAAATGGAAAGGGACTGGAGCAGGTTGACGGGAGGTATATGCTCCGCGGGTCTCGTTGTGTTGAGTCGGAGGGTTGGGTGTTCGACGGGTGGAAAAGGTGTAGTGGCAAAGCTTCACTCGTGATACTGACAGACGAGAAGGAGACGAATGGATGGGAAGGGGGCAATACCTTGATTTTATCTGCACCGAAGACGCTCTCTGGCAATGCTCTGTAATGCAGTGGTGGTTGTCAGGTACCACCCGTACCACTGACATACAATATTGACATGATATCAGGCCGAGCAATGCAACACTATCTCACAGAGATACCCAGACCTACCCTGCCTGCAGAACGCATGTCATGTGGGGCAAAGTGTGCTTCCTTTGTTCAATTCCCGGTTGGGGTAGAATCGGGAGAGTGTCGTACTATCGTCTCGCTCGCCGAGTGTGTTGATGTGGAAAAGCCGAGTCGAGCCCCCCGGAGCCCCCACGCGGCGCCACGCTAGCATGACCAGGCAGCTGCTAGGGTCTCCTCGCTGGAGAACGAAAGGGGAGAAATGAGGTCCATCTTCACCCAAATGGGGATAGGTGAACCACGGATTTATGGGTGGGCTGAAGGGGGAATTGGAAGTCTTGTCCGATGAGGCAGAGAACCAACGGCAGCCATGGGCGGTCTAAAGGGAAAGAGAACAAAAAAAAGTCGAATAAAATTATATCCAAAAAAAGGTGTTGCAGATGATATCAGAAGCAGTGAAGATCATGTATGGTTTCGGACTGAATCCAGCCACGCGGGGCATCCAACGGTACACTAAGGAGTGTAGCGGACGTGCGACGGTAGCGTCAGTCCGCCCATTCGAGCAAAGAAGCACGTTGAGGAGGTTGTTGCTGGCGGGCACGGAAGAACCAGCGAGTGAAGGCACCAAAAAAAAGAAAAAAAAAAAAAAAGGGCGCTGGTGACGGCGTGGCAACACATTGGATTGGATGTTTTCCAGCTGATCAAGCTTGGACCGGACTCAGCTTCCCTCAATTCCCTCATCATGATTCGTCCATCTGTTATCGGCTGTCGATGGCTAGGTAGTAGCACTTGACAGAAATGGCTCGCCTTCTTGGCAGCAGCCATGCAGGGCTCTTTGTGCTTGAAAGCGTCACCAGGCCTGATCGGGCTTAGTGCCCGCTAAAGGGCCAGAGATAAGCAAATAAGCTATCTTGCGGCTATCTCACTCTATCTTGCCCCGCACCACTGGTCTGAACCTAAAAGAGATTACCTTTACTCGATCCCATCGAGTCACCCTGAAAGTTTCCATTTGAAAACCACCAGGCCAACCACAAGTACTCATAGCAATCAGGGGCATCCGATCTTTCCCATTGCCATGTCCAAGCACCCGACCGGTTAACCCCACCTACCTAGTGATGGCCATTGCCAGCCTCTCGGGCCGGCCAGGCACGGATCCCAATCTGTCAACGACTCGTCCAACTCTTCTTAACCGAACATGGTAATAAGTCGTAAGAGTCCTCTTTCGTACGACCCAGGGCTGTGACCAATCAGGTTTCGCACACACTAGGTACTTGATATTACTTCACCGGTATCTTAGCAATACGCTATAAGCTCACCGACCGAACCACTAACTGTTTAGATTCTAGGTATCGTAAAGTTTTCGTCGGCCGGGTGAAAAATGGCTCAAAACGCACGCGCTACGCAATTCTCTCCGGCACTACTACTGCACAGATATGCACCCCGCCACGCATGCTTCTCGATTCCCCAAATTCCAACCTTCGAAATTGTCAGTCAACCTGGATCTGGAACGTCTAGTCTACATTACTTTAGGCGGCATGCGACACCGGAAGCGAGTGTGAGACAAAAGGAAAAAAACTTTATATCCTGACTCAGCACCACGTTTTCTGGATACCGTATTGTAGAGCCTTCTCGTATCTCAGAATGTTGCGGTCCGGAGAACATCGACACGCTCAACTACAGGATTTCTACTCCGGAACCCAAGCCTGATGCCTTTCAGTTCTTTCGCTGATGTCCGTCATGGATCTGGAGTTGCCACATCCCGCGGGAATGGTTCGAGCCTTTCAAGTTTGTTCACACCATTCACCACCTGCCTCCTCGTCAAATTTTTTATGCATGTCACACAACACCGTCACTTGGGGTGGTGATAACAGTGGCATTCACAGCGACCTTCCAGCTGGACTAACATAAGCATGTCGGACATCCCGAGTCCAGCCACACATTGTTCATTCATGAGGCCGTTGATGGTGTATCAAGATTGATGATTAAAGTCACTACAATCCGGCTGATAGAACTCTTTCGTGGGCACCCGGAACAAAAGGGTTGATGAGCGCAGGGGACTTCGCTCATAGTTCCCCCCTTCAACTACAGGGATACACTTTATAAATGAAGTTACGTAGTCGAGTTATATTTCGGTAGAAGGACCGAAACTACGAGTATCGATCGAGTGTCTGCGTGTTAGCACTCCCACCCTCGTCTCCGTCAACGGCACGCTCAGTGAGCCTACTCAGCGGATTGAATATTGATTCATATCCTCGATGTCGAGCGAAAGATAAAACCCATCATGCTCCAGCATATTGAACAAAAGACATACTCTGAACATGGCGGTTACAAGAGTTCGGCCCGAAAACATAGTTTGATATGGCGGGCCATGAGTGAGACGGTGCGTAAAGGTACTTAGTGAATAACATGAACATGATCACCAGAATTGCAAAGCATTGATCCTTCCCATCGGGCACATAGATCGGTAATCGACCGAGGAAGTGAATTCCACGAATTTTTCACTACTGGCACGACAACTTGAATACCTAGCACTAGAGGTACCTACTTAGGTAGGTAGTGTGCCTAGCTGAGGCCAGCTAGGTAGAGGTAAGTACTCGGCTTCTGCCATTGCTCTTTCCCCTTCTTCGTCATGTTCCTGCCGTTGATTGACACGGATCGCCGAGATCCTTCTGTTTCTTTTCACTCTTCTACTCCTTCTGGCTACAACTTCAACATTGTTCCTGCCGTTTCATTCTGACCTTGCCAGAGCGAAGCCCCAAACGGACACGAAGAAATTTCGCTATCCTCAAGATGGGGGGATCCCTTCAGCAGGTACCTATCAACTAACACACAACTAACCAACACCAAAATATCGTATCGCACATCTTCTCGTGGGCCGAGTGCTTCTAGATATCACAGCGACCCAGTTGCCCTCTCACTGGGCGACTCCGAAACATCAATCATCCCATCTTCGTTCACACCAACCACAAACGAACATCTCCCCTGATGTTGCCCAATCACCTCCCTGTTCATCAAGTACTCGTTCACAACCGGCACCTTAATGTCGCGATCTACCGTGTTCGTGATGCTGCGTGCCCCCAGCTCCTGAACGTACCCCTGAGCAGCCAAGGCTTTGCAGACCGAGTACCCACGCCGGACTTGGAGGTCAAGATCTCCAACCATGTGAGACTTGCTTACCACGTCGCTAAGTTTGACCGGCTTGATCACGTTGCGGCCGAAATCAGCTAAAATCCTGTCTGCTACCGCATCTTGTTCTGATGGCGAGAAGGTGAGGAAAGGGACAAAGTCGGATATGCGACCGGACAGTGGTGCCTAGGTTCTCCAGGGGTCAGTAGCGTGGCCTTCATTTCTTGTCGTCATCACTTGTGTTGCAGGGGTTGCTTACCCCGAACGTTGTTACGCTCTCCTTCTGGATCGACCTTGACAGCTTTTGCACGAGCCGTTGCCCTTCTTGCCCAGGCTCATCAGAGAAGAGAATCTTTTCATGGGTATTGCAGAAAGCATGGATCGTCTCATCAAACGCATTTGTCGCCATAATCCATATCGTTCTCCTGCAGTCAACCGGCGTCAGCAGCTCTTTTCTGCGGTCTGAACAGCATCCTTCAGGCAGGAAATCAGTGTCAGCAAGAGGCGCCCACGGCAATTTTGGCGAAGAACGCTTACCATCCTGAAACGGGAGAAGAAGCGTATTTCGGATTTCCTGATCCATCTTCTCGAATTCGTCCAGAAAGACGATGCTGCGTCTCCCGCTATGCTCCACAAGGAAGTTGTTTAGTTTAGAGCCGTCTGTGTAGCCCGCATATGGCTTGACCGGCCCCCAGAGGTCGAGCCCAGTGTGCACATTTGTGCAATCGACGGTCAGCAGATCCAAAGATATGAGACTGCCGAGCTGGCGTGCCAGTTCGGTTTTGCCGTGTCCACTGGGTCCAGCGAGCAAGAGTACAATGGGCCTTTCCGTCTGAAGAGCGAGATAACTGAGCAGTGAGCGAGGGTCAGCAAAAACATAGTCAAGGCTGGTGTTTTTGGGAAGGTTCTCGCAGGCAAAGAAGCGTATGTCCTTACCAAAGCAATCTGTCAACAACATAAGTGATGGCAGCAGTTTGTCCAACAAGAAAGTAGTGAACACCTAACAAGTCTTCGGCCTGATGTAGCTTGGCCACCTGTCTCTTGGCACCCGAAAACTGGTTCAACCTAGCAGCGCGGTGAAGAATGTATCGCTGCTCGAACCGAAAATTGAGAGTGGCCGCAATACGCTTCCTAACTTTGGGAGTACACCACTTCTTGTTCTCGTCCCCCAAGTCACCAAGCTCGTCAACCAAAGGGCCATCATCAGCAAGATCCCGCTCCAAAGGAGTATGAAAAGCCTTCGGGATGCGAAAAACAGATGCCCCCAAGCTGAGAAGCGTCCGGAGGATTGCCGTAGAATCGGTGGCATACGAGCTCCCTAAGGCAATGACATATGCAATCAGTGGAAGCGGTTTTGTTAACCCGTAAGCGACGTTCACATCACCCCCATACTCGGCCCACATCCTCACCAACTCAACGTTGAGCGTTTCGACGACGTAAAAGAACCCAGGAAACCCCTGGACCAAACCGTTCAGCCGCTCGCGCAGCCTGTCCGGCTTCATGTGCTCTCGGTAACGAGTGAGCCTGCTGCGGATCTCATTGCAACCCTGGCCCGCTTGGATATCGCCGACGAGATTTTCAAGATCAAGATCGTCGTCGCCTCTTGAACCAATTTTGCTGGATGAGCTATCGGGAGTGTTGAGTCCCGAATCGCTCCCGTTGTCCGAATCCGCATTGTCGCCTATTCGGTATGTGTTTCCATGGTGGACTCTGGGCAGAGTAAAATCCCACTCGTCGTCATCGTTGTAGTTACCTTGAGGCAAATATGATGTACCCCAGCCGCACTATTGTTGGTTAGATTATCTCAGACTCCTGTAAATTCTTGGTTTCATTTTCTTGGGGTGTTGCACGGGTATGCTTTACTTACGCCAAGATCGATGGCTCTGTCAATGTTACCCCGTGCTATCTACACCGGCCGGACACATCTAGGTTAGGACATCTAGCATCCATGGGGGCACAGGTACAGAAAGAACGTGTTTCAAGCTTACCGCCAACAACTTCTTCGCTTTATTTTCTCCGCATCCAACCTTTTTCATAACCAGATGGATGACGGATTTGTCTAAGGTGGGCTTGTTGGTCGTCTCTCCTGTCGGGACTTGACGCCATGATGGCTGCGACATTATGGAGTTGAGTTTAGCTTTGGACTTGTCAAGGCCAGGATCAGCAGACGACGAGGAACCTTGAGTGGCTTGCTTAGTCCTATGACACTTCCGTAAATATCTGTCAACACCATAAGCTGTGACGAAGTTAACTTACATTTCAGAAGGCGAAGCACTCGATCGATTTTGCAACCAAACCGGATAGCATCAAGAGATTAAAATGAACAGTGTAGATTTGTACCATCACCATCATATTCACTTGTCCGTCGCCGGATCAGGGACAATCCCTCCATATATGCCTCCATACCACTGCTCTTGTCCAAAATTCGAGCAGGCATCGTCGTTTGCTTTTGTCTGGCTTGCTGGTTGCCTGGCGGCAAGTCACTGTAGGCCTCCAACTGTCTGGCCAATGATAGCATCGTTTCGTGTGCTGGGCCTCACGCAGGAAGACGACGTCAACGAAAATATGCCATTAGAGACAACAAATTGTGCATGTTGCAGGAGGCTATTGTACGAAAACTCGTGAGAAAGAATCTCGTCGAAGCGTGTCTGACGAAACTGTAGGCCGCAAACTGCATTTCGGAGGAGAAGTTAGGATTGGAGCGGCTGGGTTTAGATTTATAACGTCTCAATTGGGGCCCCACATTATCTTCAGATCCTATTACTTTTCGGACTTGACGAGTGTCGGTAACAGCTCGTGAGGATGCAAAAACACGGAAGCTCGAGAGTATAACACGGCTCTGAGTATTCAAGATTGTACAATCTAATGCTGGCTTGTCGTTTAGCTTGGCTTTCTAGAGGTACTCCCAGTACACTTGACGAGACTCTCTTCCGAATTGTCTTAAACCCTACAAGGACTCAATTAAAGTCTTGGGAACGCAAAAACCTCGACATTCATGGACCTATCATTTGCTGATTTCTATGGTGGCAGGAAGGAAACAAAATGGGCCTAATAGCCTGTCTCAGAAGAAGTCTGACGCTCAAACCAAGGTCAATGTGGTATAACAGCAACATCAGTATGTATACCCCGCGGCAGGTGCATCCAAGCGAACTAACTTTCTGTAACTTCATGACAGCAACATTACTTACATGTGTTGACGTTGACCTGTGAAAGCATCTAGAGGTATCGATGTAGTGTAGAGTGGGGTGGGGTTTTCACATGCACAGTTATGCTCTCCTCGCGATGACGTCAAGCATCCCGCTTAAATTCAGGAACCAAATCAAGCTACGTACAGCGAGAGCAGCAAACAAAAGAAAAGCTTCACGCCGTTCAGGCATTTGCAAACTAACCCAATGTCTCACAAGAAAACCGTCGTATATTCAGCAACATCTTCATTGACATAAACCGTCTTCAAGATGACGCTCGAATCGAGGGTCCAGAACCCCATCCTACACCCGCTGCTTTTTATCTTCCAAGTTATCCAGTTTGTGCTGAACAAGCTGCTATCACCCACACCTCCGAGCCCCAAGGCACGTCTTGGTCGACCCAGAATCGCAGTCATTGGCGGTGGCATCACTGGTGTTACAAGTGCTGCCCACTGCGTTGGTCATGGATGCGATGTTCGGATCTTTGAGGCCGGACAGGAGGAAAACATTGGAGGAATCTGGAGTGTAAGTGATCAAGTCAACAACGCGACGAAGCGACCACGATTTCTGACCAGTCCTTCCTTCCCCTTGTATAGAGAGTAAACAACACCTCCGGCCTACAGATCCACTCCCTCATGTACCGCTTCCATCCCTCGGTAAACTGGAAGCAAGGTTACCCGGATAAGCAGCAAATTCTCTCCCAAGTTCGCGAGCTCTGGAAGCGTTATCGCCTTGACGAGCGCACCGTCTTCGAAACGCCCGTCACCAGCGCCCGTCAGCATTCCGAGACCAAGAAATGGATCATCAACAATGACGCCGAGACCTACGGCCAATTCGACGGCATTATCTGCGCCGTCGGCACTTGCGGTCGCCCCAAGATTCCCCACATCCCCGGCATGGACTCCTTCCAGGGCGAGATCCACCACTCGAGCCAGCTCACCGGTAAGGCCGCCAAGGGCAAGACGGTGGTCATCATCGGCGGCGGCGCCAGTGCCGTCGAGAGCATTGAATACGCTGTCGAGGAGGGCGCCGCTCAGGTATACGTCCTCGCTCGTTCCGAGAAGTGGATCATTCCCCGCAACCCTGTCGTCGACATGCTGCTGGCGCTCAACATCTTCGGCCAGGAGACCCGGTTCAGCTGGATTTCCGAATTCTTCCTTCGCAAGCTGTTCTACCGGGAGCTAGAGGATATCGCCCCGCCTTCGGGCAAAAAGGGGCTCTTCACCGACACGCCCATGGTCAACTCGGAGGTTATGAACCAAATTCGTAGTGGCAAGGTGAAGTGGTTGCGCTGCGATATTGAAGGGTTTACCGAGAACGGAGTCAAGATCAATCGCCGCGAAAAGGGAACAAGCCCCAAAGATGCGGGACAGAAAGATGAGATCAAGGGCGATATGGTGATCATGGCTACGGGATTCCAAAGGCCCAAGCTGGACTTCTTGCCCAAGGAGTGTCTGGAGGGGGACTACAAACCGCCCAACTGGTACCTGCAGACCTTCCCACCGCAGTTCCCGAGCGTGGCGGCCATCAACTGCACGTACATGAATGGTATCGGATCGGTGGGCAACTGGCACATTGGCATCTACACGAGGCTGCTGTTGGTCTTCTTGCTTGATGACCGCGCTCGTCCTCGCACGTTCTGGATGAAGCGGTGGATTGACATGACGGCTTTCTTGAAGCGGAGGAGCCCCGTCGGACCGTTTGAATTCTTTACGTACCTCGAGCTCATCTGGTGGTTCTTCTTCTGCGTTGCTATCAACCCCTTCCGCTGGAAGTGGGCGTTCTTTGTCTTTTTTGGTCTGGGCGAGAACTTGCCTATGAAGGTGGTTGCGGCTGAAGAGAAACTCCGCAACAGACTGCAGGCTAGGGAGGCGGAGGATCAGGATACCATGGCGAATGGAGTACGCCATGTGCGCGAAGAGGAGATTCGCGGGAGGACTATGCGTATTGTGACCTAAGTGTCGGTGTTAAAGCCGAGGGTGATGAACAAGGCTGGATGTTTCGTATCGGAACAAGCAGTGATGATGGATGGTCAAGAAAGGTAAAGCAAAACGGTGTTGGAAAGAGAATTCAACTGAATTCATTGATATGATGACCCGTATAGAGGGCCGAGAACGACAAGAAATAGAACAAAATTCAAAAGATGTGTTAACCACCTCTTCACCTCTTCTTGCCCCTATCTCTCCTGCCGCCCTCCAACGTCTTGACTCTCTTCTGGAACCGCTCACCCATACCAAATCCACCATCACCACTGCCCTTAGGTCCATCAGTGGTATCAAAGCCACGCTTCCTGCTCTTCTCCAACAGAGCCTTGGTGCCCTTGCGATCCCGGCCACCAGAGGTAAGTCTGTTGATACGGTCCACGCCAGCGCCAAGATCGCGCCAGTCCTCGCCACCAAACTGCATCTTGCTGCTGCGGCCTTCGAGCGCGCGCTGCCTGGCCTTGTCCTTCTTGCTCGCCGTCGGCAGACGCACAAAGTTGGTTTCTTCGTACGTGCGCCTCTCCTCCTCCACCTTGCGCTCCGCCGCCGTCTTGGTGCGCCGGCCAAAGTTGACAATGGTCGTACCGATGCTGGGCTCGGCCACAGGCGCCGTCGACATCTCGTCCGCAATGAACTCGTCGAGCGTCGCGCTCTTGAGTTGCTTCTTGTCGCCCGCGCGCTCGCGGCGCTCCGTCGTTGTCGTCGGCATAACAGTCGGCGCGATGCGCGGAGGGCGGTACACACCCGAGGCATCGGTGGACTTGCCCACGCCGATCTTGGGCTTTTCTTCGCTGCCAGGGGCGCCGGAGTTGCGGACAAACGAGGAGATATTGGGGCGAAATTGCAGGTCGGAAAGCTTCTGGCCCGAGGGAGCGGCTTCTTCCTCGTCGCCAGATTCAGCGGCCTCGGACTCAGAGTCGGGTTCCTCGGCGGCCTTCGCCGCGGCCTCGGCTTGCTTGGCGCTGCGCTCAGCGTCGTCGGCGGCGCGCAAAACCTTGTCGATCTGGTAGCGCAGCTTGTCCTCAAGCGGGCGGACACCCTTCTCCAGGTAAAGACGGAGCTCGACGAGCTTCTTGACCACCAAGTCGTCTAGGTCTTGGTCGTTCGATTCTCCATCATCGCCATTGTTCTTCTTCTTTTGAGCGCCGGTGCGGGCCTGACGAAGCTTCAGGAGAATAAGGAAGACGAGGTTCTGGAGGTAGGAAAGAAGGAGCTCGTTCTTGACGTCGAGAAGGGAAATGCCATCCTTGGGAGGGTCAACAGTCGAGAGCTTGGGGGCGAGTTCGAGGGTGGAAGTCAGAGACTTGGTAAGAGTGTCCAGCAGGGCTGGAAGGGTTGCCGGTGCCGCCATGTTCGTTGCGGTTGGGTGATGTGTCTCGTACCGATGTCAATCTCGAGACAGGACCGTCAGTTTTGGCTGGTGGTGATATCGATGAAGGTCAGTGTCCCGTTGCGATCAGATGCAGAGAAATTCTTCTAGGGAACTTTTTTTTGCCTGCCGGTGCCGCCCTTGCCATGCCAAATGCACCTGAGTGGATAAGGTTTTGGGGGCTTGGCAAGGCGTGCAAGGGGTGAACGGATACTATGGAAACTTGGCGGCTCCACATTCATCAGCTGCAGTGGCTCGTCCCAGACAAAATTAATGAGACCTTTACTCAGTGGACGATCAACCAACTGGTCAAACAGACAGTCCAATACCGCTCATTGTAGTGAAGAGAGGTCGTTGCAAATATATCATAGGGATTAGAATGATTCACAAATATCACCCCGAGTCTCTTTGGGATATTTCAATCTAGAAATTGCCTGAGAAACAAGTTCATAGTTGTAATGAAAACGCTTAAATGTGTAGAGGTCTCAACAATTTTGTCAGGGGCGAGAATGGGTTGGCCTTTGAAACAGAGAGGGCTATGATTGGTGTAATCTGTATGGAATTCCACGGCCAATGCACTCTCCTGCGGCAGTGCTTCCAACACAGCGCGGTGCTCTGTTCACAGCGTCCAGCCCAGGTGTTTAGGCTCGTCGACCAGGATTCCATCGATTCGTTGCATCCCTCCAGGTCTCTCTCGACTGTCCATGCTGCCGCCCTGACGGGAGTTCCATTTCACTTCAGACGGGAAGCTGTTCATCCTTTTTTATTTCCTTTCCTTTTCTTCTTTCCCATCGACAAACACAAAACACCAGCTGTTTTACTTGCAACATAAGTCCCAATCGACGCCAGTGACCTCCCACCTTCCAAACAAAGGCACATCCCTGAATCTTTATCTCCTCGATCCCTCATTCTTACCTTACCTAACCTTGGGGAAACCGTCAAGGTTGTCGTTCCATTCCACTTGTACACTACCTACACTAGTTCTACGCCCTCGTTGCTCCCTCCCCGCTCCCGCCCCCCGGGCCCCGTACCTGTAGGCCCACTACAACCCACTGATCACAATATCCTGGTACCTTGAATCGGCCATTGTTACCAATTATACCCACGCAAAAGGTCCCCTCCGACACTCTCCCACGCCTCCTGAACAGCTCCCGGACATTTTCCCGACTCTCGGGGTTGCGGTGACATAGCTGCTAACTATCCACCCTGAACACCTACCACAAGTACGTGTCCGACTCGTTTGTCCCCTCCGCCCCAACCGCCATCATCAGCTACGGCCAGGCTAACCGGAACCTACCTAAGGACCATTGTTATCAGCTTGGTAAACCTTACCTTTATACAGTTATCCTATCGCCGGGCCGACGATGCAGCTCAAGAACCACGCGCCCTCCGGGGCGTTATTAGCTTCGCTGCTTGTAGCACCCCAAATCGCTTCCGCTTTCTATCTTCCCGGTGTCGCGCCGACGACTTATAAGCCAGGCGAGCTGGTGCCTCTCTACGTAAACTCGATACGGCCGGTTGCCGCCCCCGATGCGCTTCTACACTCGGTCGTTTCCTATGACTACTACCAGCCTCATTTCCAGTTCTGCCAGCCCGAAGGAGGGCCGAAGAGCGTGGGCGAGAGCTTGGGAAGCATCCTGTTCGGAGACAGGATAAAGACATCGCCCTTCAAGCTGAAGATGAAGCAAAACGAAACCTGCAAGATGCTATGTCCGACCACATACAAGCAAGGGGTTGCCTTTTACGTGAACGACAAGATCAGGCAGGGCATGAGCCTCAACTGGCTCGTGGACGGGCTTCCGGCAGGACAGAGAATCAAGGACGAGTTGACGGGCACCGAGTTCTATAACCCCGGCTTCCTCATGGGCCAGGTTGACGCGGAAGACCATGTTACCTTCAACAATCATTACGATATCCTTATCGAGTACCACGAGGTCAGCGGAAACCCAGATCAGCTTCGTGTTGTTGGCGTTTTGGTACAGCCAGAGTCCAAGAAGTACACCAAGGATATTCCCAAGGAGAGCACAGATGTTTGTCTGTCGAACTTTGAACCGCTTGAGCTCAAGGAGGACGGCGAGACAAAGGTTCAGTTTACCTACAGTGTCTACTGGATTCCCTCCCAGACTGCTTGGGCAACTCGCTGGGACAAGTATCTCCACGTGTTCGACCCCAAGATTCACTGGTTCTCGCTCATCAACTCGGCCGTCATCGTCGTATTCCTCACCCTGACTGTCGTGTCCGTTTTGGTTCGTGCCCTGCGCAAGGATATTGCCCGCTACAACAGGCTCGACCAGATCAACTTGGACGATCTCTCTGGGACTTCTGCTCTGGAGGACGGTGTTCAGGAGGATTCCGGCTGGAAGCTCGTGCATGGCGATGTGTTCCGCACACCCTCCTACCCTATGCTCCTCTCCGTCTTTCTCGGTAACGGTGCCCAGCTCTTCGTCATGACTGGCTTCACCATCGCCTTTGCTCTTTTGGGTTTCCTCTCCCCGTCCAACCGTGGTTCGCTTGGCACCATCATCCTCTTCCTGTACACCATCCTCGGCTTCGTGGGCGGCTACACTTCTGCGCGCATCTACAAGTCCATGGGCGGCGAGAAGTGGAAGATGAACATCATCCTAACCCCTGTTCTGGTGCCCGGTATCGTCTTCGGCACCTTCTTCCTTTTGAACCTCTTCCTGTGGGCTAAGGAGTCCTCGGGCGCCGTCCCCTTCACGACTATGCTCGTCATCATCCTGATCTGGTTCATCATCTCGGTCCCGCTCTCCGTCACCGGCTCCTGGCTCGGCTTCCGCGCCGCCCCCATCGAACCGCCCGTGCGCACCAACCAGATCCCACGCCAAATCCCGCCCGTGACCACGTACCTGAAGCCAATCCCCAGCATGCTCCTAGTTGGCATCCTGCCCTTTGGCGCCATCTTCGTGGAGCTCTACTTCATCATGAGCTCCATCTGGTTCAGCAAGATCTACTACATGTTCGGCTTCCTGTTCTTGTGCTACGGCCTCATGATTCTCACTTGCGCCACCGTTACCATCTTGATGGTGTACTTTTTGCTTTGCGCTGAGAACTATAACTGGCAGTGGCGCGCCTTTTTGGCGGCGGGTGCGAGCGCTGGTTATATTTTCTTGAATGCCCTTATCTACTGGGCCAGCAAGCTCTCACTGAGCGGGCTTGCCGGCAGTGTGCTGTACATCGGGTATAGCGCGTTGATCTCGTTCCTCTTCTTTATCCTTACTGGTAAGTTGTTTACGCTTTCTCCAGACATGGTACTCTTTGCTAACTGACAGGCAACAGGCTCGATTGGTTTCTTCTCCAGCTGGTGGTTCGTTCGCAAGATCTACTCTTCCATCAAGATCGATTAATCGAGCTTGGGGGAGAGTAGGAGTACTTGAACATGGAGGTTGAGTGGTTATCACCATTAGGAGCGGGGCGGGGGTATGAGAGTTAGGCACACGCCGAAGGAAAGTCTTGTTGTACAACACACAGGTAGAGTTGGACGGCTACCCTGATCTGGCTTAGAGAAAATAAAGGCAACTGGGGTGGGGGTAATAGGGCGCGAGGATGGATGGTAACCTGATTTTTGTGTATCATCATATTTAGCCTTTTATTTAACCTTGGAAAGATCAACATTTGCTCGTGAGAGCAAGAGCTATATGCTCAATATCTGTTAGCTTCGCTGTCACATGCAAACGAAGTATGGTTTCCAAATGATTCCAGTTCACCTGCAACGCCAATCTTGGGTATCAAGCAACGCCATTTCCCCCCCACCCTATCCCACCCATCATCTCCCCAGCCAGCCCAGAGTCTAGTCCTCATCATCGTCATCGTCATCATCCATCCCATCCAAGAAAGTAAACTGACTCCTCCCACCACCACCTGCACTGGACGCCGCCGCGGCCGGGGCACCTGCAGCCGGCCCCGAAATACTTCCACTCCTCTCTGCCTCCTCCCGTCTCGCCCTCTCCCTCTCTCTCGCCATCCTCTCGCGTTCTTCGCGCATACGCCTTTCCTCCTCTTCCCTTTCCCGTATCGCCCGCTCCTCCGCCTCCTTCCTTGCCTCCTCTTCCTCTTTCTTTCTTCGCTCTTCTTCCTCCGGGTCATACCCCTTGGGGTCCACGGCCCGCGAAACCAGCGACTGGTAGGCGGCCATGCCGCCCATGCGCACCTTGTCCTCCGTCGGCCAGGGGTGGAATTGGTATCCTGTCAAGAGGTTGATGTGCGGTTTGAAGTCTTCGGGGAGGGCGGTTTGGTTGGCTGAGGGTGGAGGTGGCGGTTGGGAGAAGGGGGCTGTGGTTGTGGTGACAGGGCCGGGGCCAGAAGGGCCCGAAGCGGCGGGTGTGGGAGCCGCGCTGGCGGCGGGGGTGCCGGCTGCTGTTGCGGTTCCACCGCCGCCACCGCCGGGCATGGGGGTTTGTGCTGCCGAGTCGATTTCCATTGGCTGTCCTCCTCCTTGTCCTCCTGCTTGTTGAGAATCACTAGGTTCGCTGTTATAAAGCAGGTGTGCTGGCGGAAGCGTGGTGCGACTTATGCGCTTGGCGTAGTTGAGCAGCTCGTGCGTGGTGAACTGGTACTTGGGGCCAGTGGCAGGGTACTGCGTTGCGGGTGTGGATTTGACTTCCTTGCGCATGTTCCAGAGTCCGCCGATGATGTCCTTGGTTTGTTGGTCGAGCGAGGCGGTCTCTTGTCGTAGCTGGAGGATGCGCGCGTGGTTGTTTTGGTGGCGCTCGAGCTCTTTAAGGCCGGCAGCGAGCTCGCGGTCGGCAGCTACGAGGTCTTCGGCGAGCTTCTCAGAGGGATTGTACTTGGCGATTGAGTCGATGAAAGTGGCGAGGGCCTTTTCTACCCGCTCGAAGCGGCTGTCGAGGTATTTGTCCATGATGAATGGGATGTTTGTAGGTTCAGCACGGTCGTTTTGCGCTGTGGTTGGAAGATCCGCGTTCGTGTCTTCAATAATGGGCTCGGATCAGGAACGACGATCGATGGAAGTACGGTCGTTAAGAATCAGTTGAAATTCATCGAAACAGTGCCGTCGTTCAATGCGGAAGCTAAGCGCGACCACGCTAATAGAAGCCTGCTGTCGCTAGTGAGCGAACGGATCTTGAAGTGGAAAGATTCGGTCTCGGAGCTTGAAAGTCGACGATGATGGATGGTGGGGCGTTTCAGTGCTGCGATACGCCGTTGAGGTGCGCGCCAGACGGGCCTGTGACGGGACCACCACCTGCAGGGATGCAACTCTCAAAAGAGGATCCACTCTTCCCGTCGGCCCAGGCTTCAAGCTGCCGGCCGGCAAAGGCTCCATAGGTAACAAACTGCCCAAGTAACTGCGAATCATCAAGCTTCTGATTGGTGCCTGAGGCCGCAAAGCGATCCCGGCTTCGTCCGGCAAAGAATCTCGCGCATCGCGGACCATCCAAAACCAGCTTCTAGTTCGAGATCTTGTTGCAGCCATTGAAACACCAGCTCGCTCGTTCTCGACGATACAGCCAAGATGTTCGCCGTATGTGCTACATAGCTCCCTATATATGCCCGATTTTCCACTTCGAACAGCGTCGCATTTCCACGTTGCGACAAGCGATGCCGAGCTAGCTGAATCCCGCCGAACATCATCACCGCATGACGACAGAATATCATGGAGCTAACTTCGAGCCTCGCGAATTCAGACTTCCATCCTCCGCTCTGCGTACCCTGCGTACAAGAGCCCCTACGGCCCTAAGTAAGCGACGACCAAACGACGATCTCGCCCGCACAGCGATGGCCTACCGGCACGATTTGTACAGGCGGGAAAACAGCTCAGGAACAAGCTGCTGATGCGTCGGAATTAGGTACCAGTACCAGCCTCACATCGATGGCATCACTCCCAAGCAGCTCGTCAGAATGTAGGTCACCTTTCCGCGAATTGATTTGGTTTGGAGGTCGCTGGGAGCTATGGAGGCTTTGGGATGGGAGCTTTGGGGGAGCTTTCAGAGGAGGGACCAATTCTTCAAAGTACCAGGAGTATGGGTCATCGAGATCGAAGGATAAGGGATCGGTGCAACAGTTCCGTAATGCCGAAAGAGAGGGCTACACTTTTGACTTTGGAGGAGCAGTCATGTTCTTGGGAGGACGTGGAACAGACCAAAACCGTGACCAACGGCTAACTAATTTCTATAGCCTCCCCACCGCCGCTGCTTGGACTGGTGTTGCCCTCTTCGCCGTCGTCTACTACGCTTCCGGCATTCCCCGTCTCCGCAGAGACGTTCTCCAGGTACAAAGAGCACCCCCTGTCCTGAGAGTATCGGTATCAGTTCACTAACAGTCACACAGCGCATCCCCTACCTCGGCGAGAGGTACTTCGTCAACGAGATCCCTGCCTCTGACAACGTGAGTTTTATAACATTTCTCTGGTCTATCAGTAAGACTGTAGCTAACGCATGATAGCCGTTCTAAATTATCTATTTGATACCACGGAGGGCATGGTGGGATTCTGGGGCGCTGGTGATTGCATGTTGTCTGGTTGGACAGGCGCCTGTTGTATGACACGGCTTGTATAAGATACAGTATATTTTATAGACGACTACACATCAAGCCATCGTACCCCTCCCTTGTCGAAAGCATGTGGGTGCCCATAGATCTAAAAGACGAGTTCTCGGCTTGACATCAAATTCTAGAACGTTTTTGACATCAAACATCCCGTAGCTCATGATGGGATGATGCGCACAGACCCTCTTGGGCCTCTACCATATTGTAGGGGGGTGGGGTCGTCATTAACAGCTCCTTGCCAAGACGCATCCTCAACACCAGTGAGATGTCCCGGATCACTAACACTTGTGCACTACAACCACGCCAACTACAACATCAATTTATTAGAGGAAACTTAGGTAGTAAGCTTCGTCTCCTCAGCATTCGGGCTTTTACCTTACTGTGTCATATCATCCTATGTTCACGAGGATATGACGTCCGCTCGTTTCTCATTTCGATCCTCAATTTCTTCATGATGGATGCTTTACGTGTCCTCCTGGAGACCTCCACGTTCAACGAGGTGCTGAGAGGGCTGGCCATCTCAATTCTTCTGCCCAAGCTTACCCAATCTACAATAAGCAGCTCAAAATCACAGGGCTCTACCTTTATCACAGCCAGCGGCTTTATTCTGATTTACTTTTTCGCTCGCTCGTGGCTGGCTCTCGTAAACCACTATGCCCCTGAGCCTTACCTGGTAAGAAACCCCCGTTGGCTACGGCCTAGGTTCAGTCACTAACATCCCACCTGCAATAGGACGAAGTCTTCCACATCCCCCAAGCCCAAACATACTGCGAAGGCCGCTACCATGAGTGGGACAACAAAATCACCACTCCCCCGGGACTGTATCTCCTCTCCGTAGGTTGGCACAAACTCATGCGTCTGGCCGAGTGCACTTCATCTTCTCTGCGCTCCAACAACCTCATCGCCACCCTCCTCATAGCCCTACTTGCTCTGTCATGTCGGCGTAGGATCGAGGCCCAGACTGCGGTTGGGACAGAAAAGAGTGCTGTTTCCTTTTACGCTTATCATACCGCCATCAACATTGCTCTGTTCCCCGTCATATTCTTCTTCTCGGGGCTCTACTACACAGACGTCGCGTCTACTCTGGTGATGCTGGTGGCATACCGGAACCACTTAAACCGGGTGACTTCTCATTCCGAGGAGCCGGGGTTTCTCAATGGTCTTTGGACTGTTGTCTTGGGCGTCGCCGCACTCTTTATGAGGCAGACGAATGTTTTCTGGGTGGTGGTGTACATGGGCAGTCTGGAGGCAGCGCATGTGGTCAAGGGACTGAAGCCAAAGCCTGTTTCTAAGAATGACACTCCGGACTTCGTCTCAGAAAACATCCGAGATTCCTTCAGTTTTTGGTTGAGGAGGTATGCGGTGGGTGATGTGCATGATCCACCGGTTGATATGGCCTGGCCTGATGGTATGCCTACCCGCTCTACCTGTACCTGAAGGAGAATGATGCTGATGCTATCTCTACAGATTGGGCGTTGTGTCTCTTGAGTATCGGCATCGCTGCTCTTTGCAACCCGCTCAGGGTGTTGAGACAGGTGTGGCCTCATATCACCATCATGGGCCTCTTTGCTGGGTTTGTGGCTTGGAATGGGGGTGTTGTACTTGGTTTGTCCCTCTTTACCTCGACATTGGTGAACCACTGGATGCTAACCAACTCGTAGGAGATAAATCCAACCATATCGCCACAATCCATCTCCCCCAGATGCTCTACATCTGGCCTTTCTTTGCCTTCTTCTCTGCCCCTCTTCTCATCCCCTGCGTTCTTTCAACCCTAGCAGGTCTCATCACTCGCACCAGATCTACCACGTCTCCACATACAACTACTAAAGACCCAGGCCGCTCTTCATGGAAATTTACTAAACCATTAATCAAATCCAAGAAATCCTCAACAACTAAACCACCCCAAAGATTGGGCCCAACTCCCGCCTCCTCCTCCTCCTTCTCCCCCGACACAAACTCATCAGGCCGAGGCTTCCGCTTCATCCTCAACTTGGCCCTCTCCCGCAAACTCTACTACCCATTTTACCTCCTCGCCACCATCCTCCTCTCCGCCGCCATCATCCACTACAACACAATCATCCACCCCTTCACCCTTGCCGACAACAGGCACTACATGTTCTACATCTTCCGGTACACCATCCTCCGCTCCGCTTCGGTTCGCCTCGCCCTCGTAGCGGCCTACACTTTGTCGCGATGGCTCATCTGGAAACGGCTCGAGGGGAATAGCCCTCCTCCTTTGCGAGATCTTGGGGGCGAGACAGAGGGCCTGAAGATCACGGAGAATAAGCTCAAGTGGAGGGATGAGTTTTCTGCATCTCCTTTTGTTACTCAGGACTTTTACGGCCCCAAGACGATAAATGATGACGAACAACAAAAGAACATAAAGGACAAGCATGAGGAAGAAGAGAAAGAAGAAGAAGAGGAGGAAGAATGGCTCATCGGCGGCGCCTTCACAACCCTCTCCCTCTCCTCTACCCAACCTAGCCCCGCCACTTCCTCCCCGCCCACCTCCACCGTTCTTCTCTGGCTCTTGACCACCACCCTGTCTCTCGTCACTGCGCCCCTGGTCGAGCCGAGGTATTTTATCTTGCCGTGGGTGTTTTATCGGTTGTTGGTGCCTGCTATGCCGGTATCTTCGTCTCTTATCTCTTCCGGTTCTTCTTTCTCTTCTTTCTCTGCGCCTTCTACCACTGACAGCGTCAACGGTAATGGCAATACTGGTGCCACTGCGGCGCGACAGCAACAAAACGGAAACAGAAAAAGAGGGCTCCTCTGGAAATTCCTCCGCAGAACCGACGCGTCGTTGGCCTTAGAGACGGTCTGGTTCCTAGCCATCAACATTGGGACCATGTACATGTTCCTCTTCAAGCCGTTCTTCTGGAAGACTGCCAGTGGGGAGATGTTGGATGGCGGGCGGTTACAGAGGTTTATGTGGTGATTTATTGATTCTCTTGCGGTCATTTCTTCTTGGATGCTTGACCTCAAGATGTATTTATTTGCCTTTGTTATCAGGTCAGCCGCGAATTCCAGATGTAATCACACACAGCCTGTGTGAGTGTGATAGTGCCCAAAAAGAAATTTAAAGGTAGTTTCGGCACTCCCAAAGAGGATCGAATTGTGACAAAACAAAACCAAATAAAAAATGTGTGACTCTTCCAGAGTGAGATATACCAGATGGCGGGACTGTGCCTTTTTACTGTAGTCTTACAACACCCTCTGACGGTGCATTGATAACTAGTTAAAATATCAAAGTTTTGTTTATACACGCCGGTAGCATTTTGATAACATATAGCATAGCGTAAAGGTGTGATTGTAGCTGATTCCCCCCGTTTCCAAGTATGATGTTTTCCTTTGCCCCTTCACCTAACGCCACCTTTCGAATATCTGATAAAAGAAGAAACCCTTTGACGCCCCCTTTGAAAACATTCTGTTGAGACGTCCTGATCACCCTGCAGTGTACTGCTTCGACGAGGTCTATCCCATATGTCCATGCTATGTCCGTGTCGCTATGTGTGTGTATGTGTGTGTGTGTGTGTGTGTTCGTATTTTGCTGTTGCTTTTTGCCCCGTCGCAAGAAAACGTTCTTATATGGCGCGATCCAAGAAAGGCAACGGAGGCTTTCACTGGTGCCGGCGGATAAGATGTCGACATCCTTCTCTTGTCTCTTTCAAAGACTCAATCGATCCAAGCTCAACCTATCCCCACTCCTAATCCGCCGTACAACACCTAATTTGAAGAACTTTTCTTCGCCTGTTGCTGTCCTTCCCCCAATGTATAGTTTTTCTGCGCCGGACACCTCGCGGAAGCCCTCACTGCTGCTGTCACTCCCTCTCCTCCTACTGTTGTGATGGTGATGACGATGATGTCGGTTGCCTTCTGGAATGGGTATGCCCGAGTGATTCGAGCGCGGTGATAGAGGAAGTTGCCCCATAACACCACCTTCGCGCCCAGGTGGAGAGCTTGATGACGATGCTTGATTGCTCGAGGATGTAGTGATTGTGCGCGGCGTCGCTACAGTGCCGGCGGAGTTCGTGGGGTTCGCTTGGGCAGTCGCGCCGCCTGGCGCCGTCGCTGTGGCATTCTTATTGGGTTGTTGACCATTGTAGAGCGAAGAAGGTGGTTGTTGGCGGAAGGCGGCGAAGAAGGTAGACAGGAAAAAGGGACGTTGGGACGGCATGGTGGATGGCATTCCAATTTGGAATCAGAGCGTCGCTGGCACGACTCCCGAATGTTGTGTCTAAACGGCGGATATGAGGGTTTGGAGGTGAGGGATATGTTGTGTGTCCCTGGAATATTACGGTTTGTGGTGATTTGCGTGGGACGAGAAATGTTTGTGGGAAGCGAGGCGGTTGCTATCGGAAACGATTGCTGGACCGGCGAACCAGAGGCCCGAGATGCGGCAGGATGTGTTGGTCTGCCAGAAAACGGCGACGAGTTGTCGACCTGATGCAGGACGTCCTGCACGTTGCAAGCCCTTTCAATGTCTCTCCTCTTGACCTGCCCTTTTCAAGTAGGGTAATTCCTGACGTCGGTCCTGGTGTCCGAGCCCTTGGCCTTGGAGCCCCAGGTTGCGCCGTGCGGTGGGCTGGGCTTGGCTTGGATGGAACGATCCCCGCAGAGTTTCCCTTTTGAGCGTGTTGGGGGTTGAAGTTGGATAGGAAGTTGGGAAGTTGTCGCTTTACAGCTGCTTATATTGACGGTGGTGGTATAGATGTAACTTGGAAGTGTCAAGGGCGGCTGCAGTAGGTGGTGGACAGCAAGGTTCTCGCGATGCTAGTCTATTTCGGTTCGACGGATCATTCAATCGCTTGACGCGCTGGTAACAAGGGGCTGATTCGCGGTCATCGAGATTCCAAGGGCAGCAAGGGGTTAATTAGACGGATACTAAAGTGCAGAAAGCTGCGTGGAGTAACGCAGACAAAAGAAAGCGCAGAGCTGAGAGAAGAAGCCGAGTTGAGGTATGACGAAGACCGGGCTGGGAACTGAAAATGCACGAATGACGGATGGACAAGAAGCGATCGCATGGAAAGGATCGAAACTGGGGAATGGGCGGCGGACGGAAGGAGGATCTCTGGGCGGCCAGGCAAGCGACAACAAGCGATGACTTGCTTCCTGCCGTCCAAAGCCGACCGACCGACTTTCTCAACCTCGTTTCAACGCAATGTTCCTCGGCTGCCTGTGGAGGCCCTCGAGTGTAAGTGTTAGTGTTTACGCCTAATTCTCACCAGATATCGACAGCTCGCTAGCAGATATACGGTCGTTATTCAGATGCTACACTACATTACATTACATACATTATTACATCCAAGCAGGATTCCTTCTTGAGTCGGAGAGTCCGGGTCGGTTAATCCCGGAACATTCTCCACTGAACTCAGTAATGAAAGGGTGCCTATTGGTCACATTGCTGCATGACCGTGAAAGAGCGGTGGTCATTGGTTGCGCCTTGACCCACAACGGTCCATCTGCACCTCCTGGGATTTTATGCGGGGGAATGGAATTCTGGAGAGGAGACGCTGACACATCGTTTTGTTTCCTTTTGCAACCACTCTTGAAACCAACAACACAAGGCGACCATGCTGATGTCGTCTAGTACTTCCCTATCGACACTTTCAATTCACTCGGAGTCGGATGCAATATCACCAAAAGGTCATCAGATACAACAATCCCAATCTGTACTGTCGCTCACGTGGATCTAGCGGTTGACACTCGCAAACATATGACGTTGTTGATATATACTCTAAAGGTAAAAAGATACAAGAAAAGAAGAGACTACACTGCGCGTGAGTGGAAGTCAGGGTCTTATATGCGATACCATGGCACCGCCATGACCCCTACAACCTCTTGGGCTAGTCCATACGAAGCCTTTTAACCAGACCTTACTTATACGAACCATGTACGATCTGGCGGCCGGTTCGAACTTAGGCGGACAACAAGGCATTTCTCTCGGCGGTGGTGCTGCATCGAAGATGGCTTTGGTCAGCTACCATGACTCTCTCTGTCACATATCAGGGCGAAACTCACATGGGAATCACGTATCCGTGGCGTGGGTTGGCCGGGAGCTTGTAGTTCTGCGTCTTGGTATAGTGACCGGTGGTAATGTCGTTAGTCTCGAACGGCATATATCCGGATCCCTTGGTGTTGTTGTCGATCCAGAGATGCCACTGTTAAAGGACAACGAGTTAGCACGACCAACGGAACAGTCAACATGTCAACAAACGAGTATAGCCGAGCGCACGCACCTTGCTGGGGGTCTTGTTGTCCCTGAAGATCAACGGTCCCTCACCAGAGGGCAAAGCGCCCTGTCCGATGTTCTCCGAGACCTTCTTCCATTGTCCCGACAGTCCGTTATGCGACACGTTCTCCTGGATCAATCCGTTGGGTCCGTTCTTGGTAATCATATAGAAAGCTCCGTTGTCGCCGGCAGTGATGGTGACATCCATGCCGTATCCTACAAGGTACTCTTCCGCCTTGGTGAAGGTCACGAAATCATTGGTATAGCAACGGAGGATCTTCCATCCGGCCGAGATGCCGTTGCCGTTAGACATAACGCTCGAAGTCCAGTACACCATGTAAGCGTTGCGCGCAGGGTCCCAGATGGCATCGGGCGCCCAGGTCATGCCGGCATTGTCGGGGGATACCTTGGCGAGGCGGGGGCCAGACCAGTTCTTCAGGTTGGTGGACTCCCAAACGACAATGGACTTGGAGCCCTTGGTTTGCATGTCGGTGTTGGACCAGCCGCCTGGCAGACCGTTGACTTTGAGGTCCTGGTGCAGAGTGTCAGTGGCTGTGGGTTCTGCTTAGGATGGATGGGGAGAAACGTACAGTGGCAATGATCCAAAACTTGCTTCTATCCGGAGCAGCGATCAATGAAGGGTCGCGAATGCCCTTGGTACCGACGTTGGAGGTCAGGAAGGGTCGACCATTCTTGAGCGTTGTCCATTGAGTGGGATCATTGTTGTTGCTGACAGCCATACGGATCTGCTCGCCGTCGGAGGTGCCTTCGCCTGTGAACTAGGTGATTGTCAGTTCTTGAACTTGGCCTTTTCCAAGGCACAAAAGTACGGCAGAAAAGGCTGACTCACGTAAACATAGGCATAGTCGGTGAAGCTGGTGTCTGTTGACCTGATGTCACATGGGTTCGCGGCCGGGGCGGCCCAGATGGGCGACAGCAGGAAGGCCCAGGAAAGATAGGCGGAGGCTCTCATCGTGAGTGTCTAATGTCAGCTAAGTCCGGTTCTGTTGTGAAGTGGCTGATGATGCCTTGACTCCAGACACAGGCCATCGCTGACATCTTTATACCAACGAGTTCCCAGCAACCGCTCCGACCAAACCTCACTTATCGAATTAAGGTAACATCTGCCGAAATTTGAGGTGTTGTTCAGGAGGTCAACAACACCTGACCTTCGCGCGCGAATGACAACCAGGGCTTGTTTGAAGCTCCTCGCCATGCCTTGCTTCCTCACTGTTTGACGTGCCAAGAAGAACCACTCGCTCGGAGCTTGTTTGAAACATTGCCTATTTGGGACACGAGACATTACTGTATACCACCTCACCAGGGGTCGTTTGAGGCTACTCGCGATGCCTTGGCGCCTCCTGGTTCAAGGTGCCAGGAAGAATCACTCCCACCGCTCGGAGCTGTCCGAGAAAATCGCCTGTTTGGGACACGAGGCGTCACCGTAATACCTTTCCAGAAGGATGTTTCTCCGGACGTCCCGTTAGACTCTTTTCGGGGCGTGCTCGGCGTACCCGTAGGGCTTAGAGATGGAAATCTGGAGATCTGGAGGAATGTGGTTTGGGACTTCGAAGAAGTAAATTGGCAGGATGGGTCTAATGCCGCGGCCCCCGTCACTTGCCTGGTATGTACCTTAACAGTTTCTCGCCATTTCTAGGGAGACTGTCGTTAGAGATGATAACTTGGCAATCGAAAGTACTCCACGATCTTTGGTGGGCGTGGTGTGGTTGGTTCAAAAAGTCTTGGCGGGTCAAAGCTTCAGAAAGTCATTTCTGTTCAGGACCTTCCGAGTTCCGACTTCCGAGGTGCGGGAGACTGACTGCCTTTTCTGAAACGCGACCTTCTGTGCAGGCCGATACTGGTTCATTTTGTCAGCTCAAGACCTCTGGTCAACTTGTCTAGGCGTTTCAACAAGTTCGCATGAACATGTCAAATTGAGTAATGATCCCCTATTCTTGACTACGACCCTGTATACATACTTTAGAACCATATTGGCGTTCAAGATGGGTTACATGTGTGTGTCCTACTCGGGGTACAGAACTAGACGACGTTCTATGCTTCCTTCCTGCCGAGACATTTCCGAGCAGCCATTTTATGAGCAGGGTAGGGAATAAATCACATAAATCAAATCTGACCCCAGATTTGGATTTGAATAGAGGGCAAATCTACATGTTTACTTGAAAAGTAGGGACATCAGATCTGGATTTGACGGATTTGAGCACTCAAATCCCCGGATTACACAATTGTTCCGAGCCCGGCCCCCTATAACCGTTATACTATGTGCTTGATATGCTCATATGCCCAAAATTATAGGGTAGCCTTATCCCCGATTTGAATGATTTTGATAATAAGGTCAAGCCCGGAGACCCCAGATTTGGGTGTGCAAGCCCCTTTCCGAGGTGGATTTGCCCCCTTTTACAGGTGGGTTTACTTGGATCTAGATTTGGAAGATTTGACATGTTCCCTACCCTGCTTATGAGTGCGCCGAATACGCCCTCGACGCCCTCACATGCTCGCAGCAGGCAACTGGTGGAAGATCTATGACCTTGACCTCTTGTCAGGAACAGTGATTGGCGCGCTTCCGTTCTTTCGGTGTTTTATCTGATCAAGTTAAGGATTTAAAGTTTTGGTACCGCGCCCTTCAACTACCGATAAGGTTGAAGCTGTCTTCCAAGAAAAACTTGGCCGCTCACTGATCGGTCCCTAACAGATCTCAACCGGGATATCGGGCCACCTTCACGGGATGTAGGGCTAGATCCCGGTGCATTTTCCCTCAAAAGAGTCACATCCTACTCTCGCAAGCTCCGAGATTCGTGACCGAAAGCGTCCATGATGCCACGGGCAGCACATCCTCGAAAGATGTGTTGATACGAAGGTCCGAGGATGTCAAAGGCAAAATTGGACACGAATACACAAGGCTACGATCATCGAGCGATGGCCATGTTGCAGCGGTAGCAACGACGGAGACCGTTATGCCATACGTTTTGGAAGGCGCAGCGCAAGGGGTAGGGGGTTTCAACTTCCTTTGTGCACTCGTCTTGAAGACCAAACGAGAAAGAACTGCACTCTTACGTTTGCTTTCTGTCAGCCATGTAGGCCCATTACCTGGGAGGATCTTATTCTTGAAGTTGAGGATAATCGCACGTTGGTGAGCCCAGACAAAGACACCTCAAAAGGATCCTAATAATACTTGTTTTCATCTACTTTTTCTGAGCCTTTGTCGGCGGGTCCGTTAGGTTGAAAGGAGTAGCACAAGAATGAACAAAGAGGCAAGCTCATCGAATGCTACAATGGCTTTGATGAAAAGAAGACTCGATTCAACTTACAACAGCACACGAGTATCAAGTGATACAGTCGAGATCCTCACAATGACCATTGTCAACTTCGTAATCCTCCACGGGTCCTTTTGCCTTCTCTGGTCGATGAGCTCTTTCGTAGATAATGGGCCTCATCTCCTCACCTAAAGTAGATTTCCCAAGGAAGTTTACTGGACTATAGTCTATTTTGATCATAGGACAACCGGTGCAGCGCATCAAATTTCGTGGGACAGTTTGGTTTCCTAGTTGTCACACTACAAGATGAAGAAGGCCTGCTCATGTACCGGTCAGGCAGAGGTACTTACTCGAGGAACCAAGCGAGGTACCAAAGAGTTACTACAAAGCATCACCACCATCGCCGAACAACCAACCCCCAAGAAAAAGCCGAAACAATGCCGCTTGCCACGCTCGTACCGACCCAGAATCAGAACCGCCAACACCAACACCTCCGGTAACTCGGACTCAATCTCCCCAACAACCAAACAAACCTTCAACCACAGTAATAGTACGTCCCCCCAGTCTCCAATCCCTCCAATCCCTCGACGAACACCTTCAACCTCCATATCTACGCAATCCCACCCCTCCCACATCCGCAAGCTCACCCTCCGCACCCGTGGTCTCATCCCCCTCCCTTCCTCTCTCACGTCTATTACGTCCGATCACACCCGCCTTTCCCCTACATCCCACGCCCTCCTCTTGAAAAAAGCCTCCAGCCTCTCCCAGTATGAACCCCTCGTGCTCCCCCGCTCCTTTCGACGACATAAAGCCCACACGGTAGATGCCACTCTGGCGTTTGCGCAATCGGAAGCTGGAACGGCGTTCTGTATTAGAGAGGATGGTTTGTTGTTGACGGCGGCGCATTGTGTGGTTGAGACGGTGCAGACGGTAGGGAGGTTATTTTGGTTGGTTATGCCGGCGCCGGCGAAGGGGGAAGAAGGGGAGGAGGAGAACTTCTCGGGTTCGACAGTGAGAGGAGGGTGTAGAAGAGGAGGTTCGAACATCCCTCCCAAGTCGAGGTCAAGGATCGTAGGTGCTAGGTGTATAGCGTGGGATTTGGGAAGGGATTTGGCGCTTTTGAAGATTACGCATGCGCAAGCCCTAGACGAGGGTACCTCTAGGTTATCTGCTGGAGGGAAAGTTACGAGTGGAAAGATGACGAATTCCTCCTCGTGCAAGAGAATTGAGATGGGGGCGGGGAATTTCCCCTGTGTCAAATTACCCCCACCCTCACTCTCACGCGGATGCGCAGGATCAAGCAAGCCATACGAAGAACCATCCCTCCATACTCCTCTAGTAGCAATCGGCCATCCAGCCGACGAACACCCAGATGATCCGCCAGGCGTTAAGGCGTACGGGTCAGAACACCGTCGGGTCTTGCAGCTGTCTTCGGGACGATACCTCGGAATTGCGCCGGACAAGGTAGACAACCCGCAGGATAACTTTGACACAGGCGCGATGCAGCATGATTGCTGGACGTATTGGGGGCATAGCGGCGGGCCGATCTTTGAGCAGAACACTGGAGTGCTGGTGGGCGTACATGTGGATTGGAACCCGGAAGAGCCATTGGTGAAGAGAGCGGTGCCGTGGGTGGCTGTGGAGGCGTTTTTGGAAGAGAACGGGTTTTGGAGTTGAGCACTTCTTAGCAGTGGGAGGAATGGGTTAGAATAACCGAGAATAACCGTTCATAATGAGCCGAAAGCTGTCACATGAATTTTGTATTTCACGACATGACAGTGAACAATTCTGTTTAGCAAATTGTCAAAGCATTCCAGGTGCCTAGAGAAAGATGATAACCGAGTTAAAGCAAAATTATCTGAGTGCGCCTTCTCACGCCAGCCAAATAAATCCCAATTGCAACCCCGTGTCATATCTCATACTGTTGTTACAGTTCCGTCATCCAAAGACAAAAGTCATTAATTCGTATCCCGTGCGCCCGGTCAAAATCAGATGAGGGTAGTCGCAGTAGTAGGTGCATGACCTCTACTCATCGTCGTCGGCGCCAGTACCACCGGAAGCCTTGCCGCCCTTACGACCGGCCTCGCGGGCCTTCTCGGAGCCAGGCTCAAAGCTGCCGCTGGAGGCCTTGCCGCCCTTGGAAGCAATCTCGCGCTGTTTTGGGTTCATGTGTCAGTCAACGCTCAGTCATGGTTCACTGCAAAGAGATGGGGAAATCAAAAAACATACCTGTTTCTCGGGATCCATGCTGGCGAAGCCACCGCTGTGGCTGGCCTGACCACCCTTCGAGGCGATAGCCTGAACCTCTTCCTTGGGGCTGGAGAAATGAATCATGTTAGCAAAGTGTCTTGGCAGTGTGGTTGAGCAGATAATGATGGGAAACATACCGGTTGGCGAAGTTGCCGGGGTTGTCGTTACCAGTGCCAGCCATGTTGATGATGTTATTTAGGAGAATGTGATTTGGTAGTAGTTGTGCGTTGAAGTTGTTGAGTAGATGCTGTTATCTGTTGATGAGTTGCTTGATGGAGAAAAGATATTGTTCGATTGGGAGGAGGATAAGAGATCCTTATATACACAAAAACAACAACTGATGTAAACCAACAACCTGACTATTGTGAATTTGTGATGTCAGTTTGTATGATGAGATGCCATCTGCCGCTGAATGTTCGTTTTCGTCTCATCCGCATACCATCGTAGCCCTTTGCATCGTGCAATCGGTTCAAAATGAGAGATGGTGATGTCAACATGATGCCAACTGCAGAGATCGGATTCGGTATACCAACAGCTGAGATTCTGACAGCGACCTAAATCGGTTTCGATCCGTCTCGTCGATCCCAACCTGTCCATCTCGTGCAGCCGTCGAGGGAGCTCCCTGCCGCATTTGGAAATGTCAACACGGGTCGATTTGGAGGTGCCAAGACTTTTTGCTTTCGGCAGCTTCCAGGCTGCAGCGGGGTCAAGGCAAGAAGCGTCCTCTGTGAGTGGTCAGAATAACCTGTGGCCCTGCGTTAGTCTCCTGTGTAAGCGTCATCACGCGGGGAATAAGCTCCCTGGACCCCACACTAGCCCCACAGCGGTATTGCCGTGCCTGTCAGCCCCAAATCTTTCAGCAGCCAGCTATGGTAAATTTCATAATCAGCTCGTCACCATTTCACTTCTTCGGTTTGCGTTCTTCATTCGATTTGTAACAAAATAACAAAGACTAGTTCTTAGGGCACGGCGAGTCGCATCACTTTGTCGGTTCATACCTAATGTTTGTTTGTTTGGGAGCTTCCACATCCGCTCAGCCACCTCGTAATTGATTGATCCGATTTTGGACGTCGATTTAGGCACATCGACGTGCGAAACCAGCAAAGGCCCACGCGGCGGGTTTTGTGTTGTGAAATGTACTGACAAGCCAAGTGATGATGAAGTTGCGGCTCGAATCATCGGCCGGACTCGATAGATTCCTCGTTCAGTATATACCAGGCGGTTAGTCTACAGCTGGCCGAGCAACTGCTCCAGACCGACGTCTCATGCACTTGTCCATATGGCTACGATATGTGAGGGGGGATAGACGACAAGCTCAAATCTTCATTAATGGGTTTCGATCTCGTTTCCATCATATGACCCTTCCCCTGGAATCCAGAGTGGGATTGAAGTGCAGATCAGATCGATGGCTGAGCCGTCAAGGTACATCGATCGAACCATTCCTTCCTTTTCGGATGTTGGCGACTCGATCTGGATCGAAAACTTCCTTTGTTCTCGGAAGAAAGGAGCAAAGGGCTTGACAGAAATCGCAACCCCGCTTCAGGACAAACAAGTGGAAGATGTCAGACTCGTAGTATATTTCCCACCTGGAAAGAGCCATCGGCCTTCGTTATTCATTGGGTGCGAGTGGGCGTCTCCCGTCTATCCCCACAAATTTACCGACTACCTCGCAAGCACAAGCGACGACAACAAAGCATCAAATAAGCATCAAATCAATTATTAGTCTACTATTGACAAGGACAGCCTAACCTGTCCCAGTTATCCAGAAATAAAGGTTATCAGTATCCCAAAAGGAGACGGTTTGATGACGTTGCTTACAACTGAGGTCTCGCAACTTCCTCAACACTCTGAACTCACTCACAGCTAAAGCCCAGTCAATCGCACCTCGCGGACCTGGAATCGATCATAATTCCCGCTTCAGACCCTAAACTTGGCGCCCTTCTTACCCTTGATCTTCCTATCGGCCGCCGGTTTTCCAGGAGAAATGCCGGCCGCGGCCTCGGCGTGACGCTGAAGCTCCTTGACCAAGGCGTCGTGCTTCTTCTGCTGCCCGTCCGGCAACACTGGGTTCACACCACCAGACTCCGCCGCGACATCAGCTTTGGATGCTTGACAGTGGCCACTGGCTTCCGCATCAGGTCCCATGCAAACCGTGGTACTGTTTACATTCCGGTCAGCACAGGGTCATCAAGCAAATGGGTGTTGTTGAGAGGAACTTACTCCTTGATCCAGTAACGGTCGCACGTCTGTCCAGGCTGCTTACGCCAGACACTGTTCAACTGTCCAACCACCTTCTTGACCTGATTGACCATACAGCCGACATTCTGGGTATAGATAGACTGTACCGTAGCATCGTATCCAGCCATGACTCCCACCTGGGCATATGCCTCGAGCCAGCTGGCCTTGGAATAGTGGTCTGCGACGCAAGTGTCCTTGGCAACAGTATCCTTCCAGTCTTGCGAAAGGGAGTACCAATCGTTGATGGACGCCCCGGCAACGTGACGGTCAAGGTTGTGGCTGAGCTCATGGAAGAAGACGGACTCGGAATTGCCGCAGTCGCCAAAGAAGTAGTTGTTGAAGCTATCGCTGTAGGCTGAGCACATGTCTCCCGCAAAGCTGGAGACATAGCCATTATACTGGCGAGCCTTGACAGGGAGTTGGCCGATACGCTGCGCAATGGTGTCGATGGCCATAGGCGAGTTCTTGCATCGGCAGACGGTGGTGGGAATGGGGCACTATTGTCAAGTTAAGGTAAGCACAGGTTCCGAATCCGAGGCAAGTCTTTTACCTACATCCGTGTATCTGACATCGTATACTTCGAGATCGTACGGGTTGCAGTACTTGTTGTTGACAGACGTATCATAGCACAGCTTGGGTACAGTACCCCAAGGCCATTGACTTATGGTGTAGGGTGTCGGGGTCAAACTTTGAAGTCCGCCGTTCCCATCCAGGACGTTGAGGCCGCTGAACTTCTCGCCCATCGATTCCGGGGGACCGTCCGCCAAAACGGCCGGTACAACGGCTGCAAGCAGCAACGCGAAGAAAGGAGCCTGGGGCATTTTGCGACGAGGTTACGGTACGACAAATGTGACTTTTTGGTCGGGATATAAAAGGCTGCTTGTCGAGCTAGGGCTTCGTGTCTGCCGCCGTTGCGCTGTTGGTGATGCCCAGTCCTTCTTATATGCCTTGCTTTGTCATTCGGATGGGAGTTGGGTCACCAGTATCACTAGGCGTTGACACACACCAGCGCAAACCATCACAGCCAGCGGACCTCTTCACCCTATCTCGGAGCAACGCCGTGAGCGAAGCACGATTTCCATTTACGGGTGACATCAACCATGTTTCTACGCCCGCGATGAACTCCGCTCCGCCAACAATTAGCTGATCGGTTCAGAATCCGGTGAATGAACATCAATGTACTACTGATTCGCATTCAAACCGGATGTTTCTGAACACGAAACTAGGCTTAAGATAGTCTAGTACATGTGCTGTCGATCGGGCACGACAGACTTGCCAGCCGCTCCGAATGGTGTGTTCAGCTTCCCAGCCCCGCTGGCCGCCTTACATGCAGGTACGTCCAGATCTGCTAGACTGTGAAGGGAGTAAGAGAGTTCGGTTTGAATGAAAAATGTGCGGTAGTGTAGGAATGGCAATCAGAGATTTCAATGGTTGCAAGCCATCGACAGGCCGTTTTGTTGCCCTTCTGGGCCAATATCTCGGTGTTGACCGATAAGTCTCGGCAGCCAACCGCAACTATGGTGACAGTATTGGGCCTCGCTCACTCAGTCTCCTCTCAAAGGGGGGCAGACGTCAATATCTCCGAGTCAAATACAGCGTCTTAGTGCCGAACCATTGGTATACGAACCGCGGGCGTCATATCACCCGATGCTGAGACAGAAAGCGCCCTTGAAGACTGTCCTTGGAAGTTCAAAGAATAATCGATATAAAAACTTGGCAACTGTGGCAACCTACCAAGCCTGTATCATTCAGTGGGACGCTGTCTATCTAGCCGGACGCAGAGCCCGATTGCCAAGAGTCATTGACTCAGGCGGCGTTTCAGATGATGAGATCTCTTGTCAGGTCCAAGGCGTTGAGGCTGAAGTGCACATATGGGTCACAGGCCACGGACAATTATCCGAACGGGTGTGGTATGTCGCACAAGGCTGCTATGTAATTCGATATTCGATGCCGAGTACTTCCATTTCCATATTACTAAGGATACTCTCTACCTAGGCTTGCTGCACAAACCATTGGTTATGTGTCTGTCAAAATTGAAGCATCCGATCATTGCCTCCTCCTCCTCCTGCTGGTGAGGTCGATGGCTAATGGTAGTCTGAATTGACCTAGTGTATGTGATTTTACCTGTTACAGTGTCCTTAATTTCAGACAAGTGCCCCTTCAGTAGGCATAAGGACGCCCTCAGCTCTCCCGGGTTTTCTCTTTCAGATCAAGGCCTTTTATCATTCGATCATCGTCTGGCTCGGAAAAGAGTACACTACATTGTCTTTGCCGCAAGGCCAATGCTCGCCATCCACAAGGGGACCTGGACATACAAGGTTATGTTTGTCAGTCTGTAGTACGAGCAAGGCTCCTGTGATCACGAATATAGCAGTTTATGAGCCCTCATCCTGCTGTTTACTCAGGTGTTTTCTTGTAATGTGCCGTGTTCCGCAGAAAGTCCATGTGATGCGAGCAAAAGGAGGTGTGCATAACTTATTGAACTCGCGCACGAAATTCTGACTAACTTTGTAGTTAAGTCCGAGACACCACGAAGTATATAGTCGTCACCTGCAATCGATAAGTATCGATTTTGTATCACCACGCCTCTTAATCTTAATGTGAGAAAGACTATACATATTGATTATTATGTTGTGATGAAGAGGCATGTGGTAAAGGTGAACAGTTTTTTGCTTTTCGCTACCCATATAGCCGCAGGGTTTTAGTAAACCTATAACAACACTCGGCGTGGTGGCAGAGTGGTCTAATGCGCAAGACTAGAAATCTTGTTCCTTCGGGAGCGTCTGTTCGAATCAGGCCCACGTCGCACGATGACCATCAAAAACTTTCTTTTTTCGTGATTGTTTCGTCTGATATAGACTGGCTTTGCCCTTCCTCTTTTTGCTTCTTGCCTTGTGATCTTTTTTACGACATTTTATCACGACTTCACGATGATCTTGGGTTTTCTGGCAATCTGGCGTCCTAGACCAGTACTTCTTTCCGATAAGAAAACTCTATTGTATTTCCTTTTATTCTGTACTCATTAGATCCGTAATACACTCTTTGAAGCTTCAGTTCTTTCAAGTTCATGCATCTTGCTGCCCCTTTCTGAAAAACAAGGAAAAGAGTAGAAAGAAACACAGAAGACGTGCAAAAAAGAGATTTTAGAGCGATCACTAACATTGCAGAAAATACACGAAGCAATATCCGCCATACTTTACAAGTGAATCACAAGCGTTCCATTCTCATTCATGTTCTTGAAAAGCGAGCTATACCTCCGCGTTCAAAGTCCGTGGCGATCCAGTCAGGAGAGATGGAAAAGTCGTTTTTGGAGTCAGTCAGGCCGTCCCAGACGAAGAGCCAGGTGCAGTACAACGAAACGGTGGGCAGGTGGTCGTCAATTCTAGAGAACCAAAGGTAGTTGAAGAGGGCTAAGTCATTATCCAGGCCGTTGTGGAGGTTTCTGGGAGCGTACTTACTCCGGGGAGTATACTGTATGCGATGTCTGGGCGTTATTGCTATGCGTTTCCTCTTCTTTCTTTCTTCCTTTTATTCGTTTTTCTTTCTGTTACTGATCCCCGGTGCAGATCCTATTCGAAAGACGACCTTACCGCATCATCATTGTCTGTTGGTAACCTGTCGTTCGCAACTGCACTTTCTTTGAGGATATTCCTTGAACTGGCGCCTCGAATTCGATGTGGTCTCAATGTCAATCATGACCTGTTCCTAGATATTGTAAACTGTGTGACCACAAGGTTCCCTGTTCCTCCGCAACTGCACGTGTTGGCGCCTCGCTCCGTTCCGTGGAGAGCCTGCCCGAGACATGCACCCGGTAAATGGATCTTCTGGGTCAAGTTTCAACCATATCAGTCGTCATAGTGGAGACCTATACAAAGTATCTCAAATGCGTGATGTTTGACAAACGCGTCCATTATATATTAGTTGACACTTAAGAGGCTCGAGGGCTTTGGCTCGTATATTTTATAAATATCGTCGAGGGGCCTTAGTCAGATATCGCTCGCTTATATGAATCCAAGGGCTCACTGCAGGAAAGTGGCTGGGACCTCGGGGCCTAGATAAAAGTCAGTTTCTTCAATCCTTCGACACATTTCATCGTGTGACTTACCCCAAACGTGCAGGTTATCTGGAGCTGCCTTTGTGTTATGCGTGGGCTCTCTCATATCGAGGAGATCACCATCTACATAGTGTTCGAGAATAAAACCGGATGGGTCGAACCAGTAATCGAAAATCTGGCTGCCCATCACGTGTCGTCCAACACCCCAACAGTTCTTATAACCTTGATGACGGAGCCAGTCGTGACCGAGCACCTGAGTGTCAAAGTCGTGCGTTTCGAAGGACGAGTGGTGGACGTGCATCTTGGGGCCTTCAAAGAAGAAGAAGCAGTGGTGGTCCACAAGGTCGTTTCCGCGGTTGAGTCTGAAAAAGACAGTCTTGTTGACACCTTCATCGTTGTGGACAAGCTAGGTATGTGTTAATATTGGGTTCGAGATCGAACAACGGCTGACATGCATACCTCACTAGGGAAGAAGTTGAAGTATTTGGTGTAGAAGTCGTAGCACTTGGCAAAGTCGGTTACACACACGCCAAAGTGGCCCAGCTTATGCACTGGTGCTGGTCGCTTCTTGAAGCGTTGGAACTCGTTGGCTCCGCGATTCTTCTCCTTAGGCTGGCAGTCATGACGAGTTAGCAAGCCAATCCGCATGGGTGTCGTTCAAGAACCCGACTTACAAAGTTGAACCGCACAATGGGGAAGTCGACATCCCGCGCCTCCACCGGCGTTTGGCCGTAGACAAGATGGAAGGGGAACCCGTCGACAGGGTCATAAAATGTGACACATTTTCCACCACCAGGGGCATCTGAAAGGTCGTATATCTCGGTGGCTTTACATTCGTTGGGAAGTGTCTTGGCCGCTTGCATCAGGTCCTCCATGGATTCGACGACGAAGGCTGCGCCACCAAACTCGTCCTCATTCGACGCCTCGAGGCAAATAACGAAGGGCTCGGTGCCATAACCGCGGTAGTATGTCTTCTTGCCAACCTCAGCAGTCTGCGCGAAACCGAAATCTTCGGCAAATTTCTTGGCTTCGTTGATATTCTTGTGCTTATAATACACATGGGCGATGCGCACCAAGTTGATCTTCTTGAGCGGCGTGGCCGAGAGTCCGGAAGCCATGATATCACTGCGATTATGATAATATAGGTATATGTATAGGAGAGATTCGATCTAGGTAATAACGTCTGTGATATTGAAAGTCACGATGAAGCTTGACGACTTGACAATGAGTCTGAACTTTGGAGGGAATGAGGGTTGAAGATATGACGGTGAAACCGCAAAGAGGGGACTCGTAGTGCGTATAAGAAGAATGGAGCTACGGGCTTTGATCTGGGAGCCGACACTACGACTCGGGACACACCTGAGGTAGGAGTACCCGACGATCATCGATCAGCCCACAATGGATGCTGTGTTCCCCATGGATTCTGTAAAGACAACCTCACTTGCTCATAGTGCGCTGTTGGTGTTCACGCGGAATCAGTTTCGAGGTGGGGTAAATCGAGATGCGGTACCAGCAGTGACGGACGGCAGTTGAGGATCGGTCAATGCCACCGAGACGTTCTGTACTCCACGATGCTAGCTTAACGTTGTGTACCGTAGTACAGACCGTATCTCTCACGCGGTGAATGTCCCTGCTGACGACGAAGAGCGCGATCGTCCAATGGCGGGTGCCGGATAATCTCAAATATTGCAGTGGCCTTGTCGAACCATCAAAAGAGCTTCAACCCTATTAAAGCAATTCTGTTAGGAGCTCTGCAACTCCAGGCTGATTGTGGCGGGCGAAGCAGTTCGACGGCATGTCATTGCTTGCATGTCTGGACATAAGTCATAGCATGTCGGACGCACCGGGCAATCGGAGTCAGGAGAAGCGGGAAAGGGGCGAAAGCAGCAGCATTACCATCAGACGAACCGTGGACAGCCACTCGGCTGATACGAATGAAAGACCATTGCGCTGAAGGAAATTCGGCATGGTTGGGAGGAATTGGAGAAATGGAAGAAACGTCATAAAGGTAGAAAGAACACCAAGCCTCACCTGTCCTCGGGGTATTACCCTAACCCTGTCAATTCCCCGCCTTACTCAGGTCGCGGTCAGCTTGCGGGGAGAGGGGCCCGGCAACCCGGGGGGCCAGGGGCCACGGCAGTGTAGTTGAGCTAGCTACCTCCAGGTACCTTCACCGCCCTGTCGGGGAGGCCAAGTGGGGTCAACTCCGTCATTAGAATTCGGGGGAAAGATTGGACGACAATCAGTGACACATTCGGGCCCTGACAGCTTGTTGCCATTGGCACACTTCAGCGATACATCCATTCAACTTCACCTCCCGCGAATTCCATTCGTTTTCAGTCAGCAATTGTCAGCAACTCGTGACCGACACAACTTGAACCAAACTGAACAAACCTCGTTATCGTTACCTAGCCTCGGGAACGCCACATCGGATATCCCCTTGATCTCGCCCCTCTGCGCCGAGATCTCCAACACGTACATACCTACCTAACAGTTCGGCGCGTATTCCGTGATCCGCCCACTGCAGGACATCACCTAACATCCGCACCTGCATCACCGTCGCAGTCACTGCTCCAGCCCATCCTGTACCTATTACAAGCCAAGTCAACCACCATCAAAAATAAACTTGCACCTTCAAAAATGCCACGCAAACTCTCCAAATCCAGAAACGTCTACGCCCCCGCGTCCTCCTCCTCCTCCTCCACCACCAACCTCCTAACTCCCTACCCCCAAAACGACGGTCTCCCACCCTTCCTCACCGACGGCCTCCCGCTCCCCTCGCTCGTCGTCCTCGACCTCGACTACACCCTCTGGCCTTTCTACAGCGACTGCCACCCGTGGCCTCCGCTCCGGGCCCTAAGCGGCTCCGTCTTGAGCGACCGCAACGGCGAGAACTTTTCGTTCTACAAGCACGTCCCCATCATCTTGCACTTGTTGCAAGTGGCGGGCGTGAAGCTGGCTGTCGCGAGCAAGAGTCCCGTGGGCGATTTGTGTAGGGAGATGTTGAAGATGTTGAGGATTCCGGGGGGACTGCCGACGAGTGTGGAGGGGTTTAGACGGAGTCCTACGACGACAAAGGGGGCGGCGGGGGCTGCTGCTGCTGATGGTAATGGAGATGGGGAGGGGGAGGAGGAGGACAGTAGTGGGAAGAAGACAAAGACAAAGGGATCAGGGTCAGGGTCAGGGTCGGGAGGGGGGTTGACGAATGAAAAGGGGCGCAAGACCATCGAGTTGTTTGATGGTGGACTGGAAATCTATGAAGGGACAAAGTTGAGGCACTTTGAGGTCATCCAAAAACGGACGGGGATACCGTACGAGGAGATGCTGTTCTTTGACGACGAGAGACCTAACTTGGAGGTAGAGAGGGTAGGTGTTACGATGCAGTTGATCAAGGACGGGCTGGATTGGGAGGAGCTGGAGAAGGGAATACAAAAATGGAGGGCTAACAGGGGGATTGCGTAAAATAGAGCGTTGGACTGTATGGAGTTGCGCGAGATCAGCGGAGTATAGTTGGGGATTCTAGATGACTTATAGAAGGAGGCACATCAAAGACTCAATATCACGCATCAACTACGGTTTTGTCGTACCTAACGGCATTCAATCCTTGTCGGTGATGTTCCTGTTTCTGTACTAGCCAGCGGAGGTGGTGGAGGATACCATCCTCCAGGGCCCAGGCTCGATCGGTAGTCTACAGTTAGGATCTGGGGGTACATATGTCCATGTGTTCGGATGAGCAGGACTGACTACCGAGCACTAAATATACGAAGGGAGAACACAGATCACATTTCGCGAGATCTATCCGTGCTTAAGAATTCGCAGATGCGCCGAGCTATAAACCCGCTTTATACTGTATATTATGCTTGTTTGTACAAGGTGTCTATGTTTCCAACCAGGTACACAAAAGCTCGGACTTGGTAGAGCTAACCAATGCTGAGAAGAGAAATTTCCAAGGTATCTCTATATATAACCAAAAATCCCCAGCCGCTCAAAGGCTCACCACTTGAGAAAAAGAAATTCCCACTCTCCTTATTAAAACGCGAACCTTAAGCCGAGACCGCAGGAACCGTAGCCTCCTTCCCCGTCTCAACAACCTCATTCTTCTCGGCATCGCCAACGCTCAAGCCCTTGACCCCTTCGGCCAAAGCGTCCCCATCCACCTTCTTCACATTACAAACTCTCTCAAGAGTCCCCACACTAAGCATCCTCTGCTTGCCCCCCTCACTCCCCACCGCGACACACTCCATCCTTGTCCCATCAGCCGTCGGCCTCCAGTACTTGGGTCCCTCGGGAAAGTCCTTCAGTCCGTTTTCCCACTTGACCGTCTCCTTGATGTAGGGGTCCGTTTTCGGCTGATCGCCCCACGTGAAGTCGAGCTCACCACCGTACTGCTTGGGGATGTTCTTTGGGTCGATAAACTCCTCCAGCGTTGCCTTCACCTCCGAGGGCCCAAGGATGAAAATCTTGGACACGGTGATAGGGTCGAACCAGCGCTTGATCCAGCCCCACACGGTACTGAAAAAGTAAGGCGCGCCAATGATGAAGATGCGGTCCAAGGTTTCCGGGTAATGTGCCGTGGCCAGCTGCGAGGCCGCTTGCATGTGCGACTTGAGGTTCCAGAACTGGCGGAGCGAAACGCCCGAGACGTCGACAATGTTGGTGGACAAAGTGATGGGTGTGGTGGTGGCGTGCGGGCGGTCGGGAAGCTCGGTGCACAAGGGTTGGGCGAAGCGGGTCAGGTTCTCGTACAAAGCGAAGAGGCGCAGAAGCTTGGGGGAGGTCTGGCCGTCAGTGACGGCCTTGGAGGGGTTCGTTTCGGCGGCTTTTTCGTAGGCCGAGACGGTCTTGGAGTCGAGGTGGCGGATCTCAAAGAGGTAAAGGGGGATGCCTCTGTTTTTGTGTGAACCAACAAGTCAGCATATACATGACCCTTTTCTCCAAAGTGTGAAATACTGGGGTCAAGAGTTGGTTTAGTACTGACCTCCTATCTCTTCTGCCCGTCCATTGGGGGTACAGCCGTCTGCTGGCCTCGTACGCCTCCAAATCGATGGTGTCGTACAAAACGTTGAGGTCGTTCGCCTTGCGCCAATCCTCCGTCTCCTTGAATTGCTTGAACGCATCAACCACGTTCCATCTCCGGGCGCGCAGGTATCGTCTGTGTACGGCATCCATGTGTTAGCTTTCCCAATCCAACCCAATAAATTCTGCACTTTGTTCTTGTTGTCACCACCATCACCACTCATTCCCCTGAGATCCGGATCCTTGCATTGGCGCATGGCAGGAGAGAACATGCAGTTGCAGTTGCAGACGCAGTCGCAGTCGCGGCGCAACACGGATTGGTCCCGGGATACCTCAACACTTGATCTGTCCAACAGGGGAAGAGATTGAAAACATACAGCAGTGTCTGGTCGTCATGCGAAGCCGGCGGCCCCGGCTTGTAGTATCCCTTTTCTGCCAGGTTGGTCTTGAAGCTTTCAAGCGCTTCCTGCTCTTCCGGCTTGAGGTGTCCAAGATGGCCATTGGGGTAGCCAACTTCGGTGCCGCTAGCGGCAGAGGCATCGGCGATTGAATCGGCGGTCATTTTGTTTGTTTGTAATTATATCCTAATATCTTCTTCTTCTTTGTGTCGCGTCGTATCGTAGCAGTCTTTTCTTTCTGGGAATCCCGCGTTATGCAAATGTTGGACCAGACCGACTTTGATGATGCACGATTCGTCCGATGCGTAAGTTGGGGAAACGGGCGTTTGGAGATTGCCGGTTGGAGGTGTACTATGTTGTCTAGTAATTATCTTTTTGGGGGGTATCGTATTAAGATCAAAGCAAAAAGAACTCGTCCAAACGAAGCGGGAAGAGGTTATAGATCGTTTGTAGGTAGGTAGTCGAAAGAGATAATTCCAAGCAAGAGTTTTGTCAGAGAACAGAAGAGATGACGGAAGACTGCAGACCGGACGAACTGGACTTAGTGTGCAGTAGCTCAACGCCAGTAAGAAATACTTGACCGCACAGCAAGAAAAACGTCAGATTGAGAATAGGTGAGAAAAGCCTCCAACGCCAACGACGTAAAAAGAGAGAAAAAAGAAAAAGAGAAAGACAAGAAAAGTGGCTTCGTCTCAGGGCTTACTAGTAGTATCTGCGTCGGTTCCGAATCCCCAGATCTGTCGATGCTTGGTAATTTCCCTGACTCCGGCTCCAACCGGGCACCTATGATCCTCTAGTTCTCCAAAGATCCAATCCTAGCGAACACCCCAGTGTCCCCAGGTCCCCGGGGCCAACCTCCCCTCAACGACACCTCTCAACACGCCTGCGACGGCCGCTCTACGACCCTCCATGACCCGCTGACTGACCCGCCTTGGCCGCCGTGTCCGCCAATCCGGCAGGGTTCATGACTCCGCTGTACCCCCTGTTAGTCTCAGCTTTCGGGCCATCAAAATACCCCGACGGACTACCTGTCCGAGCTCGGTGGCATCTCCATCCCGAACGGGCATTTGAAAGGTTGAGACATCAGGAAGTGCATGTGCTAGCTCATTAGTTCACTGTTCCTCCATTATCAAAATACTAAAGCTCTTGCCTACTAATATACGGGCCACAACGGCACCAGCAATCGCGCCAACTGTATCCCGTTTTTGAAACCGCCAACAACCACCATGTCTCGGTCACTACCAATGCTGTCATATCTAGTAAAAGCCGTTGGCAGTCAAGGGGAGCGTCTCCTCTGTCTTGATAGCATCTTCATGTCTGTAATCGCTTTCCATCCTCTTCACAAAGCAAAATCGTGTCCGTTACCCGCTTCCTTGGATGGCGCAGAAACGTCGCTCTACTCCTCCTCTGCCTCAACCTCCTTCTCCTCCTCTTGCTGCTCTTCAGCTACTTCCTCTGCCGCCTCCTCTGCCGCCGGTGACTCCTCTTGAACCGGCTCGGCATCGACATCAATCAGATTGCCAGCAGCAGGTCCCTCTTGCTCGAGTTTCAGATACTCATCCCACTCAGGGAAGAGCTCCGAGTCCTCTCCGGGGACGCCCAACACCTTGGCAACCCGGCCCTTCTTTTGCTTTTCCAGACTCTCCTTCCAGGCCGCCACCAGTTCGGGCGTAAGGCTAGGCTTGTATGTTTGGCTGAAGAGCACAGCCTCCGAGAGACGATTGGTGTTCTTGAGGATCTCAATGCAGCCCTCGACATCACCGAGTAGCCACTTGGCGCTGAAGGCGACGTTGTGCGCGCCTGCCTCTGTAGCTTGCTCAGCGAGCTTGGCAAGACCTTCGCGGTCTGACGTCGAGCTGTAGACAAGCAATAGCGAACCGAGATCCTTTGCCTTGACGAAGCACTCGGTGGCAAGAGGCACATCCCAAGCAGCGAGGCCGGCATCACCAAGCGTCTTCCACTTGTGGTCCGCATCAGTCTCTCGCGCAATGTCGAGGGCGATGTGGAGCTGGCCAAGCGATAGCGCCAAATCGAACTTGTGCTCGGGGTCAGTTGCCACTTCAAGCGCGAGCTCCTTGTGGCCCTGTCCCTCAAGGAAGCGCGCAATCTTATTGAGCTGATCCTCAGGAATGCTTGGAAGTAGCTCGGCAGCCGTCTCCATATCCTCGCGAAGGACAAGAGTCTGATACTCCAAAACGGGGAGCGAGAGCGCGAAAGAGGTAACATTAAGGTCCTTATCAGTGATGTAGACGCGGCCATCACGCTGAAGGTAACCCAAGATGTACATGGGCTTGTCGAAGTGGGCGATGGTGTAAGTCTGGTCGCCAACCAAGTAGTTAAGACGGTTGGTGCTGTTGGTGTAGATCAGGACATCTCCCAACCACTCCGCCGAACGGATACTCTCGCTAATGTCGGTAACGACATCAAACGCAGCCTCAACACCATCATCCTCGACAAGACCAGCCTGGACCGCTTCGTTATAGTTCTCTCTCGAGAACCTGAGGACGTAGGTGCTATCCTCGCAGGCAAGAGCAACCAGCTCGCCGCTCTCGCTCCAGTATACCTGCTTTGGCTCCACCTCAATGCGTCTGACAAGTCCACCCGTCCGCCAGTCGTAGAAGGAGATGCCACCTTGGCCCTTGACACCAAGGAGGACACCGCCGGTAAGACCGTCGGCAGCGAAGGGGACGTCGAGACCGCCGACCTTGTTCTCGAAGTTCTTGAAGATCTTGACGCTGGTGGGCGACTCACGAATGGCGAACTCGTTTGTGCTGGAATACTCCTTGGAAGCCCACACAAAGTCGAGGGCTTGACCGAATGCCTTGTTTCTCCAGGCGAGCGCAGTGTAAACGATGTATTCGCCGTCGCCGCAAATAGCAGCGAACCGACCATTGGGAGAGTGGATGAGACTTTGGGGATACACCTCGGCGGTTCCAAGCTCCTTGGTGGTGAGTGTAATAGGTTCGTTGTCCTTGATATCGGCATCTGATGCCTGTTAGCTCGGAGTCACTCTCGATGTTCCGCTTTGTAACTCACCAGCACCCTTGATAACGGCAGATACAACCTCATTGTGCCTGGCCCACACGATCTTGCCAGAGCCATCCATCGACACAGCGGGCTCTTCCCGACCAAGCTTGATGACCACCGAACCATCATCGAAACCAACAGCAATACCCTGCTTGCCCTTCTGATATGACACACACCATGCTCGCTCCAGGCCGTAGTTTAGCGATTGCTCGAACCTGTAGGTGTTGGCGTTCCATATCCTTATCGTGCCCTGTGGTTAGGGTTAGTAATAGCCTGCGAGCGAGTGGACAGGTACAATATGGACGTACATCTTCCGAACCAGAGATAATAATAGGGAGCTCTGGGTGGTAGCAGGCAAAGGACACGTTGTTGGTGTGGCCTTCAAGAGTGGCGATCAAACTCTTGGTGGTATAGTCCCACACTTTCACCGTGCGCTGTGCCAGTAAGTCAGCTGTGAAGTCCTATGCGCCAGCGGATGTCGATATAACTCACGTCATCAGAAGTTGTGAGAAGATAGGGTTTGTCGCTGTGGGGATAGTAGTCGACGTGGTTGACGCCCTTGGTTTCGTGCGCCTCAAGCTGGAAGTTTGGTGTGGATGAACCCAAGCTCCAGATCTTGACTGTCCTGTCCAAACATGCCGAAGCAAAGGTGTTGGTATCTTTGGGGTTGATGGCGAGGGACATGACGTAGTCTGAAACTCCGTTAGCATGCGCGCTCTGCTTCGATATATCGGGCTGGTGGCGTCATACGTGAGTTGCCCTCGAATACCCGCACGTTCTTCCATCCCTTCTCCCAATCCCAAAGCTTGATCGTCATGTCATCACTGGCGGTAAGGACGAAGGGTTGTGTAGGATGGACGCAAATGGCTCTGATGTAGTCGGGATGCGCCTCGAAGGATGTGATCTTTTCGCTCGTGTTGTAGTTGTAGACTCGAATTTGGCTGCGATTCCAGGTCAGCCTCCCTGTATAGCACTAACAATCCAGTGCCCGCACCCCAGGTTCCATGGCAAACATACAAGTCATCGGAACCGCAAATGATCCAGTTCTTTCGCGCAATGAAGCGACCAGCGCGGACGGGGACATCAGTGAGCTCGAAGGTCTTGACGATTTGTTGTGTCTCGTATGACCAGATATAGACGTGGCCGCTGTAGAGGGTCGCTAATAACCAAAGTAGTGTCAGAACTCAGGCCCTCTCCCATCGTATCGCGAGTCGAATAAAACGTACTCAGAATCCATGGCTCGGTAGGATGGAAGTCGATGCCCTTGACTCGCTATGTACGGGATATGGGTGAGCAATGGGAACCTTGAATGTTGAAAGACTGCTTGGTACCGGAGAAATCAGGGGGGGTCAAGAGGACAGGTAACGAACCTCGGAGCGGGCAAACAACTGGCGCTGTATGTTGACAGGCATGTTAGCAGGTGCTTTCTAATGAGAGATGGCCCAGTTGGAGGCAGCAATGTGATGAGGGACGTGTCGGCGCAATGGAGCTGGCCGTCGAGGTGTCGGAATAGGGGCAACTGGAAGATCCCAGGCCGAAGCTGAGGGAGGTGCAAGTGTGCGCCAGGTTGCAGAATCGTGTTGTTCTAATGTGTGTCGGTGACACGGCCATGGTGGTGCAGACACGAAGCCTGTGCGAACTTGCCTTGACATCCAGCCTCATGTTGGGCGAGTTTGGGGTGGGTGTGTGGTGTGTGGTGTGTGGTGTTTACAAGTTGGAATTAGAGGACGGGGCGGTCGTAACGGTTCTCGAGCTTCCAAGCTTCAGGTGGGGTGCGTGCTGGATGCTGGAGATGGTCCCTGACCGTACAAGAAAGCCGCCGTCGGGGTCGTCAGGGGTGAAGCTATCGGAAGTGGTGCAATTGTGGTTGTATGTATTTGGTGTATTGAATATCTGGTCCGCCGAAGGGGGGGGGGACGTGGTTGGCGGTACGGGGATTCGGAATAGAGGCTTCGGAGGCCTTGACACTTCCACTTGATGCGACGGGCCGGAAATGACAGCGGACGGTTGTAGAGGTGCCCGCCACGTATCTCGACCGGCCGCCGCCCACAATTTCGCGGCTGTGGTCTGCTCGCCGCTCGGGCCACTCTCTCCCTCAAGCGGTCAAGTGGATACAGCTGTCGGCCACTGTCACTTCCTACGCTCGCCAGCTGCTGCCTAAGGCAACGACCTACCAACCGACAGCTTTGCAGATCTCTTGGCCCCCCCCCCCCCCTCACCGTCGGTGCATTCAGTGTTTGAAGCCATCACCATTTCCAAACCACATCCAAAGTCGACCACTGGAGATCATCAAGAAGCAAAAGGCTTGGACCAACGCAACGGTCACTTTGTCAATAACTGGATTCCTCTCACTTTGGAGGAGTGTCACACACGAGCAAATGTACAAGATACGAGTATTCCAAAGCCAAAAGGTCTCATCGACGCAACAGGAGGCGCGACCGATGACGGTCAGTCGTCAAGTCGGTACTCCCATCATTCATTTTCATCGTTAGGAACATTATCAGCACTCACAAATATGGGCTCAAAGAAACAGCTCGAAGCAATGATCAAGTTTGAAGCACTTTGCATACGACAACGTTACTGGGACATGGACAAGAATCGAGTGTGAGTACTTCTTATTGACTTGAACTATATCTATCACTGCAAAGCGCTTCTAGTGATTGCGCGAAGATAATAATGAAGAAGGAAAAAAAGAAAACCAAAACCTCCAGGATGTTAATATGATCCCGGCTAAACGCCATTAATCCCAGTTGTATAATGCTCCCTGTTGATATCCCAGAAAGCAACCAAATGAACGCCATATTCTCCGGATTCCGAGGGTCCACGACACCGTTGCCCTATTCCCTATCCGTAAAGTCTTCGCTCATTTATCATAAGACATGAAGTAAGAATGGATTTGAAAACACAAGTTGACAGAAATGCTCCATCTAGTCGTCTTGCAAGTCGGCCTGTACGCGCTGTACAACCTCGACCACCTTGGGGAACAGCTTCTCCTGCTCGTTCAAGCCGCAGACCTGCTTGACAACGTCCTCGGGCTTGTTGCTCGCCATGATCTTAGCAAGTTCAGCCGACTCCTCGTCGCCCTCGACGTTCTGGAAGCGGAACGCCATCTCGGCAGCATCGAGCAGAGCGCTGCAGTCCTTACCATGTTCGGCAAGCTCAGCTGCGGGGCCGATGAACCGCTCCTTGCGGGACAGCTTCCGTAGGGGGGCACGACCCACGCGCTCGACGGCATCCTCCAGGTGAGGGTTGCTGATGCGCCTGACAATCTTCTCAACGTACTCGTGCTGGGCCTGTTCGTCGATGCCGTGCTTCTGCGTGATGAGGTGGGACGTGTTCTCGAGCGCCTTCTTGACCTCCTCCTGGATGTCCTTATCTTGGAGAGCATCATAGACGGTGCTCTTGCGGCGGATGTAACCATGGTAAGCGGCCGTTGCGTGGCCGGTGTTGACAGTGTAGAGCTTACGCTCAATGTAGGGCAGCAGGTTGTCGACCCAGTTGATGCCCTTGATGTCCGGCGGCGACATGTCCTTGAAGGGAGTACGGTCGACTACCCACTCATAAAACTTCTCAAGCTTGACATCCAAGCCTGCGTCGGCATCTTGGGCCGGAACAATGCGATCGATGGCCGAGTTGGCGAAACGGGCGCGCTTCTCATAGTTCTCCAACCGGTGCGAGGGAGTGTTCTTAGGGTCCTTGATGTACTCGGCAAGAGTATCCGTCGCCCCGATGGCATTCTCGCAGGCAATGACAGCCACAGGGGGCAGGTCCTCGGATCTGCGGTCGATACCCTTGGCAATTACAGGGGCAATGAACTTGAGGATGTTAGGGCCGACGGAGCAAGTCACCACTTCAGCCGTGGCGATTTCCTGGATAAGCTCCTCCTCATTGGTGCGAGAGTTGATGGCGCGGTAGTTGGTAATGGTCGACTCCTCCGTTCCTTCGCTTCCCACCTCGATAACCTTGTAGGAGGGGCTGGCGTTGAGGGCGTTTATTAGGTCGGCGTTGACATCGGCAAAGATGACTTCGTATCCAGAGTTGTGAAGGAAGCAAGCAACGAAACCACGACCTAAGGAATGAGAAGTCAAGGTTAGTATATGGGATGTCCAAGCCTGGGGAAATGTTGAGGGGTGGGAAGAGATTTCGGAGGCACATACCAATGTTGCCAGCACCAAAGTGCACCGCCTTCTTGGTATAATTGTTGGCAGCCATGTTGACTAGTGTAGGGTATCGAGGATGATTTGTGTGTTTGGTGTTTTTGGTGTATAAAGGTGGTTGTGGTATGCCTGTGCTTGGGCGAAGAGAGTTGGAGAGATGGCAAGTTGGAAGGGTAGAGCAGAGTCTAATATGTTCAAAGCTTTAAGCGCGGTGACGTCGTGCTGATGGAAAGAGGTGATGGGCGTGGGATGGATGTGATTAGACTTGAAGATCACAAGATGGTATGATATGGAGACAAAGAATGAACAGTTGAGGTAGATGAGGGGGATTTAAATCCTTTATACACATGCCATCCAGTTGACCACGACGATCCGGCCTGGCATACACATGGCGTGCCCATGCCTTTCGCTGACCTCTGGCTACGTAGGTACCTACCTACTGCGTCCTTACGCAGGGCCCTCACTTGTTCTCTCTGCGCTTCCTCTGGTGTACTGTGCAAGATACGGAGAGGGCCAAGTGCAAGTGAACTCAACATCCCGGTCCCGTTGCTTGAACAAGAAATGGCAAGTATTGGGGTTGATCGTCCATATTGAGTGGGCCTGCACGAATAAAGGACGGTTCTGGTAGGTTGAGGGAGGTCGCAAATGGCAGGCATGTGTCGGGTGTGGCTTGTCTCCTTGTTGACCGGGGTGTTCATTTGTAAGTCGCCAGTATCCACGGACAATGACGGTCCTCGCGGCTACGGCCCGTTTGCGTAACGGACCCAGCAATCCTTCTCGGTTTCCTAGAGATCGATGATCATTGTGAATGAAGCCGGGACTAAACTGGATTCGTTGAACAGAATATTCGCAAGTCCCGCCGAACCGTGGGCCTGCCCCACCGTTGGATTTTGGATGTTGAGGTTCCTGACTGCGGCTTCCTGCCTCCTTGAGTGTACTTGCCTCGAGGTACACTCACGCAGTATATACGCGGGTAGGTACTTACTTTCGCTTGACGAGATGCGGTCGGGTTGGCATGCCCTCGATTCCGGAAACAGAATCCACGCATCAGGCTCTAAACTCCCGATTGTTCACGATTTGCTCAACTACATTAACAGCAGGCTCAAAACATATGATGTTAACGTGAACCAAATGAGCCACACGCCCTGGTAGTGCAGTCACGCCAGGTCGGATATAGAACGGCCTTGCGATGCTAGTCACTTACAACGCTTGGCCTGTTGGCGACGGCAGACAAATCTGAAGCCATTGCTTGTGACATGTCTCCAAGCCAGTGGTCACACACACACACCCGACAGGAGATGCCAAGATCTAGGGTCTATTGGACCCTTTGGGTGTTATGCCATGCAATGCTTCGACCGGGCATGGGGACGGAGTGGCCGGTGTGGACGGGCTTGTTTTGGGGCTGTTCTTGGGTAACAGGCCCTGACGCCATCAGAACGTGCCCTGGCTGTTGCAAATGCTCGGTTGCAGCACCCAGGTGCCGTCACGATGGCTTCATTCTTCGGCCCAATACAGACATCATAAAAGTGGTGACAACTCGACGTAGGCTCGTAGTGTAGACAAAACGGCTAGTCTAGTTAGTGTTGACCCGTCTGCTGTGGCACCCAACACGACAGAGCCGCGTTGGAGAACACAGTGACGCCAACAAGCGGTCATTGAATGACAGTGTTCGGAGAGTGTTTTCGCTGTGTCGTATTGGGCTGTTTTGGCGGCCTTGAAAACGGGACAAAGACACCCTTGTCGGCCGTCATCGATAGCGGGATCCACTCCAGGAGCCCCGGGGCATGTCATCATTCTACAGTGGGCACACACATACCATACCGAGATAGGACCGTTTGCCAAACCACCAAGCTCGAAGCTCACGATACCGATCCAGAGTGCAGACCATGTGGTTGCCAGGTAGTGTAGCCGGAAAACAAAAAAGCTCGTTATCAGTGACGTCGAGGCACTTGTGTTCTCGGGACACGCTGCACTTACAAAGCACCGGCTTGTTAGGTTTGTCAGCCTGCTGCTGTGGTTCGCCACGATCAGTGGCCGTACTGGTCAACCGAATTGCATTGTCCACTGTTCTTGTTCTTTGTTTTCATATCGAGCCATGAGATTTGACCTCACAGCAAGCAGAATACCCGACTGGAAGTTTTTATTAGGTTTAGCACGATATTTGCTACAGCGTACAACTTGCGGCCGTCGGGTTTTCCTTAGGTTGTGCTTGACGCTGCACCGTCAGGGGCACCCGGACGCCGTGACTTACACGAGGTCGTCGAGGCATCCATTCTCCCTTCCTTTCCGGCGCCCACCGGTGGGACTGGGACCGAACCCGACAGCGGATAAGAGGTGGGGGCGCTTGGCATTCGTCATAAGTCCACTCTTGTGGTTCGCTTTGGTTCTGAAGAGGACTGCCCCCGTCGTTCTGAGTAAAGTGGACTGCTTTTGAAAACCAATCATATATTGAGTCCGCACAAAGACATGGGCTCTAGTGGACCCTTTCAGCATTTCAGGGTCCACTATCTCCTGAGCCCCGCTCTTCAAAAGAATGCCCGCTAAGCCCGCCGAAAACCCACCAGAAATTCCCCAGTATGACGTGCGGCAAGGACGAACAAACAAATCCACCGACGGCGATCGCGATCCCAACGCGACTGCCGTCGATTGACATCGTGAGACTCTCTTTTGGCGTCTGCCATCATCCCGTTCCGGAAAAACTGGCGACAAGCGGTCAACAACTGGTGATTTCGTTGCGGCCCTCCTCCGCCTCCAGTCTGTCCTTGACTCACGATAGCGCACCACACCACCACACTTTGACGAAGCCGGTGACCTAACGCCGGTCAACCATTCCCCCTCAACCAGTCGCAGTCACGGTGGTCAATGACCAGTGTATTTGTCGCATTACATATTCTGCATTCAATGCCATGTGAGCGTTGTCTTGCAATCCGACTGTACACATGTGGTATAACTTCGCTTCTGTCTGTCTTCCCGTCGTCGTATTTCTCACCATTCGAGTGTTGACCGCTTTCACGATTTCCATCAGCACCAACCACGGATGAGTACGCGACGTGTAACTACGAAGGGCGCAACTACATGATATTGTCAACTTTGCCGGTTTCTTAGCAGTGTTCTCATTGGGTCTTGCTTGTCCTCACGCCGCTCACGATTCCTGACTATCTAGCTTCCGATCAAACACACACGAACACGATACTTTGATAACCAGCCCGCGCCGAGCAACAACTCATCATCAAGTCCCGTCTTCTACCGCCAAGATGAAGGCCGTGAATTGACCAACTGGAACACATGGAACCGCTCAGAGAAAAGGTCAAGCATCGAGGATCCACGTCTCCATGGCGCTGCATCAAACCTCGGCCAACCTCGATCGAGCATTTGGGATCTTCGTCTTGTCTCACCACACCCTCTTACATCCTATCTCTCACAAGCCTCACGTTCCCCTCATCACTGGTTGTGTACGGTGGGACGACCAGGGGTTCGCATTTCACAGCGTTTTCACTCAGGTCCTCTTCCCCCCTCACAGGGCCAAAACTCTCGATATCGATCAAAACGGTCCAGGCGATCAATTTCCCCTTTCTTGCTACCCTGCATCCACGATATGGCAAGGATGCCAATTGATGCTGATGGAGATGATCAAGCCTCAATTGGCTTTCATTCAGCGGTGTTTATGCTGTTTTCAGTCAAGTTATCCGTCTCTTTCACACATTGTCGGCTGCGGGCGCCGCACCTATTTACTTCATATTATGGCTAACAAGCCATTCTCAATGGGCCATTGCAGATTCGCAAACTATGCTACCAGATAGGTCAGGTTGGGTATTTGACCTTGCATTCCTGTCGATCCTCAGACCACTTTTGCATTTTAGCCATGTTGCCTAGTGGCATCCTGTTGGGGCTCCTGTCAATCGATATCCCGTTTCGTTATTCAAACAAGAGGGTGTGCAATTCTGAGACAACGGCCACGGCAAAGCAACCACCTGAAAGGTCGAAATTCAGTCACTTCACGATGTTCGGCCAGCTCTTCCCTGTTTCTACGCGCATCTACTTAGTATACTGTTACAAGCAAGTGATGCTCACGGTCTCGAGGCAGTGTCTCCTGAGCGGATTTTAGATTATCCCGGTTTGATATTCCCCCAACACTTTAAACTATACGTTGCCTCGATACTCCCTCGGTTGGTTATTTCGGCGGATCTCATGCCAAGAACAAGCATAAGTATGTAACACCGCTGAACAGTGACCGAAAACGGTGGACGGCCCGATGCTCTCATGTTATCCCGCGTTCTCTGCCGGTTTTGCCGTCTTTCGGGAGAATGCAGCATACGGGCAGGACCCCAATGCCCCGAACTCCTATCCAGACTCCAATCAGTGACTTTGTTTTGCCCGACCAACACGGCCCAGGGGACCCACATTGTCGGCCGGGCAGCCGCGTCGCCCGCCTCGCCGTCTCTTAAACGGTCCGAAACCAGCCTTCACCAGCTCACTCATACTGTCCAAATGGCACCTACCTTGTCCCAAGTGTCTGTGGCTGATCGTCGTTCTCCCTGGTGTTGCCAGACTCCCCGACCAACGACCCTTTCAAAGGTCGGGTCTGTGATCCTTTTCCCAGATTTGTTGACGGCCTGCTAGGTTCACCGGCTTGAAACATGAAGTCAAGTCGCGATGGAACGGCGGAAGGTTGTGGGACCCTAGTAAGAGCACTGGCGAGCTTGGCAGGCCTTTGGTTCGTTTCTTGAGCCTTGAGCCATCAGATTTACCACGAGGTTGATCAAAACCCCACAGTCTTATCCTTCATGAGCTTATTGCTCGACCGAGGTCGAGGAGGAGGTAGCCTTGGGCATTAGGATCCGTCAAGGACGCCTTTGTCCAAACCATACATCTTCGGTGCTATCGCTACCATGGTTGATTATTTGCATGTGACTTACAGTTCCGGAACGCACCACTCGCCAGTCACGATGGTTGCTTCAACGGTTAAAGTTGACCGACGAAGGATGGAGTTGATGGAGCCGATAGATAACTGAACCTGGACGCGCTACTACACGTGTACCCCGCAAATTGCTGATCTACCCCGGACTTACAACTTCCTATCTGTGGGGGAATGGGATCTGCTGGAGATCAAAGTGGATTCAAACCTCGACGCACAACCTGCTTCATTGGTTTGATGAGGCGGCCATGAAAAGAAGTTGTGCAGGCATGGGCTGACACGTGAATGAAATCAAGTTCGAGTTTGGATATGTTGGGATCTCACTGTTCTCCTTGCCAGATCACGTACGTCGGCTGTAGCCCGTCGAAAGGTTACTTCTGGATGCTTCAGCAGCCACAGAAGGACATGCCTCTTTTCCTTTAGAACATCACAGAGCCACGTCGGTTGAAGGGCCACGTATAATTTTCGACATGTGTTTTCGGCTATTTTGCTGCTTAGGACAAGCCAAATGGCACTTCTGAAGAGGCCTCCGAAAAGCATTATGAAGAGGCATTTGGATATGCTTATCCCGAAATCAGGAAATTTGTGATATCCCGTCCTTCCCGCAGCGTTTCGTAACAGCCAAGCCCCGATACATCGGAGTCATCGCAATTGTATGCAAGCCTCTCGTTCCATTGGTCTCTCGGCGCCGTCGCAGGGCTTCGAACTCCGCTGTACCGTTTCCATGGCGTGATTCAAAAGGTTTGGGACGTGATAGTGTCAATCATCTTCAGGGATTTCTGCATTCCTGACGGATATCACGGCATATGGTCCTTTCTATGTCAGCTTGTGGCCGTGGCAGGTGTTAGGTACTCTGTGAGTTGTATCTTTGCGTTGCGGAAACTTCATGTGCGTGGGTCAAATCAAGGTCATCGTGATCTGCCTCTGGGATAGGATTCTTCATGATCTGGACAGGTTACCACATGGTCTGCAGCGGGGCGCTTCAGAAATCTCGTGGGATGGTCATCTCTGGTATGACTGGTGGAATCCGCTCTGCTGGAGATCATCGACCGGAATCAGAGACATGAGTGGGGAAGAACACAGTGGAGGGTGTGAATGAGACAGAACGAACACGCTCGATGATACCTTCAAACATGTGAAGAGATGAAGGTATCTTGGTATAAAATCATGTGTAAGCCTTATCTCGCTTTATCGCCATCACATGTGCTTACTCGTGAAGACCTCCCTTCAGCAGCGTGATGGTTATTACAAACCAGACTCGGTGTTCTCTTCATGAGACGAAACTAAACATCTCATGCTTTTCAGTTTGAGCAGCAGCTAGGGTCAAATGGGAGAGCCAGTTCTTTTTCTTTCTGCCTTTCTTTCTTTTTTTTTTTTTTTTTTTTTTTTTTTTTTTTTTTTTTTTTTTTCTTTTTTGCCTACCAATTCACACCATCACAGTTAATGGGTCATTCAAGACCTCACAAAGATGAAACAGTAGGTCTTTGAAGCTACTTCGAGACTTTTGCTAACGCCGATCCGAAATGTCAGATATTAGTGAGTTTGCTCTTCACAAGATCCTGTCCTTCGTGTGACAATCCCGTTGAGTTACACTGTCTTGCACAGCGAGGCACACGTCAGATGTTGTAGCATTTTAGGTTTGTTCACCGAGCGTTGGGATGAAAACTTGACTCAGCATCAAGGCCCAGCAGCCATTGTCGCGATTTAAGAACTTCATTTGGGCTTGTCTGCGAATACCCTTTAGGTAGTCTCTTTATACTCTTGATGGAAATAGGGCGAAAGTGATATATCGATACTTACGTCAGACGTCTCAGCTGAGTTGAGGATAACTAATATCTGTTTCACCACACCGGGCTTACTATCGTCGCCTAAATGCCAGGTGCTCTTCACTTGTTCAGCTCGAACAGTCCTGCCTGTCACTTACGACTTTAGCGTTTTGCGCTTCAGCCGCTTGCTGCTGAATCCTCTCCCGCTCGTACAACAACTAACAGGAACAGACCAAGTCGCACTTGCTACCCGTATCGCGGATTTACTTGTGTCACGGACTTGGTTCAACATGACGTACCGGCTCGCGCATGAGCGCTGGAGATCAGACTACCTCCCAGGTCAGTATCAGATGAGGGGCTGCAAATAAAATCACGACTGTGTCGCTGCCAGGAGCTAGCTGAGGTATTTGAAGGAAGCATGTAAGACCTGGGGACTTGGCAGCTGCCTATCCGAGACGATTGGATTGAGGGTTCAAAAGGCGCAGCAACGACACACTTGATGACGGTTCGCAATCACGACGGCCACGTATAATCTCACGCCCTAAGCACTTGCTTGCTATGAACGCCATCCATTCAGAACTACAACCAGGGGTCATAAGTGATTCTACATTGTTATACCGTCTCTCCTGGCAGCCAATTTCACCATCTGAAACTGTCATCGAACCTCAGCTCAGGCACTCGACCTGCGAAGATCCCCGACTGAGCCAACAAAATTGAAACGAACAGACCGAACGAAACATACTGTCACTGAAAATGCGATCCTTCACTCGCCTTATTGCCGTCCCTCTGGCGTTGTGAGTTTCCATCAATAATCCTCTAACAAAGGGAACACACGCTCTAACCGTTCCCAATACCCTCGCAGAGCCACCCAAGCCCTTTCTCAATCCCTCCCAACGTCAACAGTTACCGCAACCGCAAGTGGTAGCAGCAGCAGCAGCAGCAGCAGCAGCAGCATCATCACCACCCCACTGACCAACCCTCTCCTGCCAACAAGCGACAGACCCACGCCCGTCTCGGAATGCCCCATCATCATCTCAACCGCCAGCGTCTGCTCGACCTGCATGACGATCGACTGCGTGACCGTGAGCACCGTCACGGCAGGTTGTACGTGCGCGAACCCGCCGATGACGGTTTACCAGTCGTGGGGATGCGAGAAGGGATGTGACGCGTTGCCGTCCGGATGTAAGACGTTGTATGAGGTTGTTTCGGAGGAGGCGGGGATGTGCTCGGGGGTGGGAACGGTGACTTCGGGGGGTGATTTTGGTGAGTTTACTCTATATCATTCTCGGGAGTATGATACTCGAGGTAGGAAACGATGGGTTGATAATAAATGCTAATCATTGCGCTTGGTGGGGATGTTTACAGGAAACGGTACAGCGGCGGCGGTGGCGTCAAGCAGCACGGTCATGTCATTTTCGAGTGGTGGTCCTCTTGGACCGGTCAAACCTACGATTTCAGGCCCGATTAGCATTAACGCTGCTGGACGGCAGGCAATGCCCTTTAGGTTTTGGTGAGGGGAGCAAGCAGAAAAGGGCCGATCCGATCGGATGGTCTCAGGTTGGGGCGTGGTTCAATGGGAAGTCAAATGTTCAAGATATAATATTATTACAGGGGAAAGTAAGGCTTGAAACGGACAAAGTCAGAGTAAAAAGAGGGAGAATGGGGTTAGGTTGCGGGAGCATGTCCGGACCCAGCCGAGAACATTTTTTTCTTGAGGTGTTAAGACACAGTCTTTTGGTGATGGAAGAAACACCGTTTGTCTGTGTAGAATTCCGCTACTCTAGTGAGATTAGTGTTCGAGTGGCCTCAACCCTTCCAGAGGGATGTATGGCTGTATCAAGGGTTATAGCCCATGCAGAACAAGGCTTGGGGGGTGGTTTGTACAATGTTACAAAGTTCTTGTTTGAAGGCAGGTGTACACGCTTCAGAGACTTGACTTTGAAGCTGAACTTACGAGAAAGAATACTGTTTTTTTTTTTAAGCCTAATTACCTAAATGCCACCAATGCGTGGGAATCCCTACGAGAACGATAATGATGTAGAATGATAGCGACCCAGATAATCCGACTGTGTTCGATTCCAATCCGACTGTGTGGGGCCATACAAACTGACAGCCAAGCCCAGCCAAGACCCAAAGCTTGGCATCAATCTCGCGCCAACTTTCGCGACCGCAATCACCACCAAAGTCACTACCAAAGATCCTCCTCCATGAGCCACAACAACGAAAGCTCAAAACCACCTTTTTCGAAGCGCTCAACTAATATTCATATGCGGGGGCCTCTCGCCGGCCCCCTGCACCCCCGGAACTAACCCTAACACCTAACTAACCCTAACCGCTAACCCTAACCACTAATCTGGGTTGCCGGAGGTGACATGTGCCTTGGTCCACACAGTCGGATTGGAATCGAACACAGTCGGATTATCCGGGTCGAATGATAGTGCCAGAGGATCCATCAGACTGAGTCTAAGTGGGTGCTCCTACAGCGGTGGCTCTGAGTTGTACCTGCGTCAGCCTTCAAACGCAGGTCGTATCCTCCCTTTTGAAATCTCGTAATGCCGAGTAAGGAAACCGCGAGGGTGAAAGGGAGGCTCTTGTAGCAGTTAACTCCAAAAGGAATTGGCCCAATTTGTTGAGTTCAGGCGTTCGGCGGCCGTCCGGATGCTCATATCTTCTGGGACATGTACCCCTTGTCATTCGCTGGCTGCTCAGGAACGTGATCGTACGGTGACGTCGGCTTGGTTTTTTAAGAGATATCCGTTGCCTTTTGTCTATCTGTCGTCGGCTTGAAGCTAGGTATGGTACGTACGACGCCTTTCTGTTCGGGGCACTCTGAGATAGCAAGTCAGCATCCAGCCCTAGTCAATAAATCACAGGAATACCCCTTGAAGACGGAGAAGGTATCGGCCGCCGTGTCTCGCAAGTCGGGCAAGATCAGTGATACACACTGCCGGTACTGCGGGCCCCGGGGCAGGCCGAGTGCTATTCCGCCGGCCGAGCTCTCGAAGCGCGCGAGGCGTGAGCGAAACCTTGGATGGGTTGTCCCAGAATTCTGGTAGGAGGTTCGACGGCCCGTAAAGTCCGCATCTCGACTTGGTCTCCTTGTCGGGGACGTTGCTCTGAACGAGAGGTCGTCTGCGCAGGCTCTCTTCGATCGTGTGCGCTCGCTATGAGCAGCCATTTGGTGAAGATTCGAATCGACAGGTCCGAATTCAGATTCGTGCTCGTGGACTAGGACTGAGCTGGCGCTGCAGGACTTTGCGTTTTTGGTCTAGTGGGCGCGGCATAGGAATAATTGGACTACAATGCGCCGTTGCCTGCGCGCGTGGTGTCGCACATTCGAGTTGGGAAGGCCATCAACCAAGTGTGAGCCAATGCACGGCAGGGGTACGGCGCAAGGTGCGGGATCGTCGTCTCGAAAATTCTATGTGTAAAGGGCGCTCGGTTTTGCAATTTTCTCAAGACCTGGAGACAGGTCCTTTCCGTTCAGTTGTCAAAGGAACTCGGTGAGCGAGGGATAAGTGCGGGGGAATCTGCGTTGCGGGCTACCTAGTGTACTTGTAAGTCCACATAAATAGCGAACGGGAGGTGGGGCTGCTTCCGTGACGGAGATGCCCTGTGGGACCGGTCCTGACAGCGGGGACCGATCTCGGGGGTGGGGATCCTGCAAGTGCACCCAGTGGTTTGCGCAGTCCTGGCCCCGTCATTCGTCTGTTCAATTACTGCGACCAAAGGTTTTTGCTCAAGTTTATTTGATCCTTCTCATTGCCAATGAGGCCAGTTCCCGCATCGAATACATTTATTTCAAGGGCTTCCTCGATCGCGATATCAAGCTGGATCGTTGTGACGAGCCCCCAAGGCAGGGAAACCTCAAGTCGGGGAAAGGCAAACGGCCGGGACCTATGGCCGAGGGGGAATGTATGTATGTAGGTGATTCAGTGAACTCTGCCATGGCATTCGGCGCATAACCTTCCATATGTAACCATCGAAACATTTCTGCTGCAATGTCAATGTTAATGTAGCATTGTCGCATACGTCATAGAGGCCTAAATTCCAAATCCTCGTCCATCACAGATAGCGGGCGGGCCATTAACTGACAGGGTAAGTGCACTAACTACACTAGTGTAATACCGCTCGTTGTATTTGAGAAAGGTTGTTAAGAGGCTGTGATAGGGATTACGATAATTCAAAAACACACTGGCTACCTACAATGCCATATGGACGAATGACCTACAATTCCAGTTCATATGTGTAATCAAGACGCTTGGATGCGTAGTAAGAGTATACCAAAGGTCTAAAATAGTGTCGAAGGTCAAAACAATTTTGTTGGGGACGACGAGAGCGTACGGTACCTGATCATCCGAGCACATGTCAAGTCCATGACCGGCACATCCACGTGCAACGGCTGTCTTGAACCAATGAAAACCAAGATTTCCCGCGCATTGCACGCTTGCTGGTTGCTGAATGGGTCGCTTGACCCGAAAACCAAGGCTTTGTCAAAGCGTGAAAGTCGAGGTCGTGATGTTGATTGAGATTCTTCCCCGGAATGCCTTGCTTCAATCCCTTTACCTCAACCTCACACGTGGAGTGCTGTCCTCTCTCTCTTTTCTGGTTTGGTTCGTCTACTTATTACCACAACCTGACGTGGCTCAGAGAACGTAAGGGATGACAAGGTGATCGCAAGCTGTCCCAGTCCCAACTCGTTGGAGCTCTTCATAACATGGATCTATTTAGTCGCACGGACTCCAGGCTGCTCGTGTGTTACCCACCTCCATCAACGATATTACTCTGTGAAATATGTTAGGACTTCTTCGGTACGCCCTCAACCTCAACACCAGCGATTTCTGTTGTTTGCTCTCGGATGCATTCCAAATACAACCATACACTAACCTTCTCCATAGGCGCCCTCAAAGCGCCACAAATGCGCTGGCAACAACGCTCCTTTTACTCACCATTACTCCAACATGCATCCACTCCTTCGGCACCATCAATGAGCCCATTGTGCTCGGACAGCACAATGAGCACGAAATGATTACTCGCCTGGCCTTCCAGTGCCCTGGCGCGAGCACCGGCTCTATCATCAACGTAAAATCCGACGGCATCTGCTTCGAGCCCCGCTCGCTCGACCAGTTAGCTGGCACCCACTTCGACGTGCAAGGCTTCCCTATCCCGGGAGGCGGCACCAACGGCGCCGTCGGCGCTCCCGACACGCTCGACCCTGTTCCTGAAGGTCCCGAAGCCCATTGCGACGACGCCGACTTCATCGACATACCGGGCTACCCCCGCACCCGAGAACAGGCGACCCAGGCGCTGCAGACGTGCGTGAACCACCTGCGCGGCCGCTTCAAGCAGGCCTGGAAGAGCGCCGCCGACCTGATCGAGCTGGACGAGGAGGTGACGAACGCGGAAGGGAGCGCGCACCTCCAGAAGAAGGGCCAGCTGCGCATCCGTAGGGACATGGTCGACTTGTCGCCCTTTGCCGGCGGTGATTGTCGCTTCGCCTTCCCCGCCCTGCAGGTGAACACGCTTGCGCGCGCCAAGTGTGCTACTATCGAGGCTTTCGGTCGAGCTCTCCACGGAATCCATGATTTCTATGCGCACAGCAACTGGGTTGATGAACACGACAGGTCGCAGCCTGTAGGCGTGGCTAACCCGCCGGGTTTGGGGAGAAACGACACCGCACCGTTTCTGGACCTACGCGCCCACGGTGAGATTCCCAGAGAAATGTTGCCAAGAAATCTGAGCACAGGATGCTTCGCAGTGCCAGATGCGACGCCTGGGAGGAGCAATTGCGAGGGGAGGGTGTCGCATAATACGCTGAACAAGGACCATGGGCTGGTGTACTTGGATGGAACGTTTGGGGAGATTGGACCTGGTACCCCCCGGACGGAGAATGGCCTCGAGGAGAACTTCAAGAGAGCGGTTGCGGCCGCGGTAGAGGATTCGCGCAATGCTTGGAAGGCATTGAGGACCGAGGTGAGGAACAGGTACGGTGCCGAGAAGGGCGATTTGATGATTTGTGCCTTGGTCAGGGACGATCCGGTGAGGGACTGCATACCGCGAAACGTGGCCGTCGTGATCGACCTGTCTACCCAGGCCAAGCAAAACGGGGCCTTGCAACTGGAGAGACAGGTGGCAATGAGCTTGGCCGCCAAGATGGAGACGAGCAGTGGCCTGCACAACATGATAACGGTCGTGGAGTTTGCAGAGAGTGCGCGGGTGGTCTATCCGATGGAGAGTCCGGCATATTTGAACCTGGAGGGAACTCAATCGAACGGTACATTGATACCTTTCAACGAAAACATCCACTATCCCCCGAACGCGACGACCCGCCTACCCGCCCACATGACAGCCCCAATCCATGAAGGAAAGGCAGATATCGGCGTCGGGCTTTCCATGGCTATTGATGAGATCCTAAGGGCAAAGCCGGATGGGGAGCACAACGAACGAGGCGCCGTCCTCCTGCTCACTGCTGGCGCTGAGGATGAAGATGATGTCCATGAAATACTGCAGCAGATTGAGAGGGCATCGGGAGAGGGTATCCGCGTGCACTATGGGTGCATCAACCCGCCCCTTCTGCCACTCCAATCTTTTGCTCACACCAATGTACCAACCGAGTGTCATCCCGGTAAGGGAGCCATCTCCTCCGTGCTCAAAACAGGAGGGACCTTCTCCTTCCTTAGCAGCACGCGCCGCGGCAAGCAGACAGCCAAAGACTTCATCGACTTTGTCATGAATCGCGGTCTCACCGTCACCGACGGCTCGGGTGCCGGCGACACAGACGAGGGCGAACCGCTTCCCATTCCCGTTACCCCGGGCATGGCCATCGCCGATATTCTCAGCGCCGAGTTTCCCAAGAAAATCTTCTCTTACTCGGCGAAGGCCGGCGAACGGCTCGACTTCACCATTCTAGACCGCAGTCAGGCGAGTGCGGAAGCGCCGGGAGGCTGTCTCAACATGACGCTGCTCGATCTCAAATCGTTGACCGATCCCGAGGACGAAAATGACACCGATACCAATACCGACACCGACAACGGGGAGGATGAACCCAACGACTGGTCGCCCGAAGTAGAACTTCCCACCCTCAAATACTGCACGAGCGACCCACCCCGCGTCCACCATCTCGCTTACTACGCAAAAGAAGACATGGACATCGCCCTGCTCGTCCAGCACGACGAAACGGCCGAAAAGAACCAGCTTCCTCGCAACCCGAACCGCACCTCCCAAGCCGCCCAGGACGAGGAACAAAACTTTTCTTCACAACACCATGAGCCTCAGTCCGCAGTAGGACTAGGAGAAATCATCTTCACTCTCGAACTCTCGACGGAAATGCTCGGTATCGACCATATCGCTCTGCCGTACTGTCCGAGCTTGGGTGGGTTGTGTGAGCATGATGATGAGGGTCGATTAATTCCCCTTCGGGAGGGAGCTACGACGTTTTCTGGGCCGTTGTCGGGGATAGTGGCTAATGAGACGGAGTACGAGAACGACACGGACGGGGATGGCGAGAGGGTGAAGAAGGCTACAAAGGTGACAAGAAGACGAGACGATGCTGTCACTAGCCGTCATAGTAGTAGTGGCAGTAGTGGTGGTGACCCTAGTGCCACAGTCTTTAGCACGGCGGTCTTCGATGCGAGGCAAGGAGAGGAGGTGGACGTTTGTTTGGTTGGAGAGCGATGTAGGGCTCGCCCGTAATTGTGCATGTCCCACGTTTATATGGTTTGGAGTATTGTGTCATGACAGACGTACATGAGCGGATGGAGGATGTTTGTTTTTGTTTGCATTTACAGGGGTTGGGATTGTGGGAATTTTTTAATCTTTTTTTTTTCCCCGAAACTTGATGTTGCATCTTGTCCCTGCCGAATTACTTGGGGGTTTCCGGCGCAGCGGTATGAACGAGCGGGCGTCTCATGAGGAATACCCAGAGTAGTCATGTAGGCATACTTATACCCAGTATCTTAGCTGTTTTTAATCCAGTCGAATCCATTTCATCTTTTGTGAAGCTTTTGTGCAGTGGTTCGGTTGTCGCGAGGGGGAATGCCTGTGATGTGGATGGGGACATAGTGTCTAGGTTTAACTCGTTTTAACATCATTAAGCGCCAGTGGTTTAGTGGTAAAATCCATCGTTGCCATCGATGGGCCCCGCGTTCGATTCGCGGCTGGCGCATGATAACATTGTTTTTTGCAATTTTTTTGATTGCCCCTTTAAATACTGATGATCTCTCAGAGATAACTGTCTTTTGTTTTTTTGTCTTGGCTTCATATTCTCTTCTACACAATCTGCTAGTGGTATTCAAGGTGTGTATGTAGTATGCAAGGGCTCTGCAGTGACAAGCCCGAATCGGACTCTTTCTGTTCCGAACCATCTGTTTCGATATTCTGTAAGTGCCATAGAGTCAAGAAGTTTGTTCTCTAACCTGTCAAGAGAAGGAAGCAAAGTCGAAATGACATCGTAATTGTCTTTTTTTCTCTTCAAGCTGACAATGCTCATCACTCTCGAGAAGAATAGCGCTTGAACTAGGTTGGACCTTGCGATTCTGCGACAGTTGAATGACAAAGCAATGTCTTTGCTTTCACAGGTACCATGTATTGAATCCAACCATGGATAATGAGACAAATGTTGAACATTATATTGCAATTCGCTATCTTCTTTTCCGTCTCTGAGCAGGGGAAAAAAACGAAAAGGAGACAGAAAGGACATTGAGGACATAACCAATAGTACACGCACAATTGACATGAAGAGAAAGCATCTCGAACACAACGTTCTCACAAGGAAAAAAAAAAAAAAAGAAGTACATGTCGATGCTAGAAAAAAAGATATTGAGACTCGGATACCGGGAGTCGAACCCGGGGCTGTTGAGAGAGCAGTCACTCCTGAGAAGTGAGAGTCAACGATGTTACCGCTACACCATACCCGATTGAACTGATATGGTCCGATTTGTTGTTGGTGAGTGGTTGAGCAGTTGAGTTTATGTAAGCAATGTTTGAGAAATGTCTGAAATGTGCTGTGGGGCGGTGGTGGTGGTGTGGATCTTGATGGATTCAAGGGTCGTCATAAAGATTTTCAGGGTCATTGCCTTGCTGCTTTGTTAGTAATCAGGTTGTGGTTGTGGTGGATGCATGGGTACTATGATGAATATGGATGGAAGTAGACGGAAGGTGATACCAGATATCGCTCGTCACGTATTCTTTCGTGGAGTTAGACGGGACGCAACAAGGTCACTGCAGTATGCCGAAGATATGACTGATTTTTTATCCATGGAGAAGGAACATCAATGCTATGCTTTCTTGGTCTGTTGTCATCTATCCGACAAAATGAACTCCTCCAATGTTAATGATGATCTATGGTGGTATCGTGGCTTTCAACAAATGCAAATTTCCCTCTTTGGACAACCCGCAAAGAAATCGAGGATACCACCCACGTTCGCCGGCTCAGCAATACGGAAGAATCCTACACGTCTATGCAACGCCTTCCGAGGATCTTCCTCACTGGTCGGATCCTTTGGCACCAGAATCAACCCTGACACATGTTTGTCATAGCCAGAGTTGTTCCACGTGCGTGTCCGCAGCACAACGATGAAAAAGATGGTAGTTCCATCTGCGACGGGCTCATCAAGCACAACCTGAAGACGCGCTTTGGGGAGATACTCCACCCAGAAACCTGGCGGCTCTCGAACTCCCAACCCAAGCGCGGTCTGGCGGTTGACGAGGGTCTTCAGCTTGATGACCACTTCCGACCCCATGCCTGGTGACAAAGTCGAGGCTGCAGGCGGAACTGACACGTCAAGGAGTAGACCCATGTACTCGAAATCGTCGTGTGAGCCCTCCAGCCACGACTTCTCGTCGAAAAGCACATCTCCCTCATTTGCAGCCCAAGACCACGAAGGGGCCTTCGTTCCCGTGGGTGACTTGCGCCAGAGAAGGTCAACGGAACGGAAATTCCTGTACCAGAGGAGATCAAGGGGCAAGAACTCCTTGAAAGCGCCGGCTTGGGGGATGTATGTGAGCCCCGTATAGTTTTCGACGGCGTCCGCAATTCCAATAATCGCCGCCAGTCGGTCAGTGGTGTAGGTCAGATGGGTGTCGGTATAGTATAGCAAAAACCGGTTCCAGATGGCACGCAGCTGTCGACTGCGTTTCAGAAAGCTCTTTGCCGCCATGGCTGCCCTTCGCTCATCCTTGATGTCGAATTGAGTTCCCTTGAACTTTTCCTTCCAACTCTGTTCAAAAATTTGGCCGAATTCCCGGAACCCTCTGACTTTGCTGAATCCCAGAAATCTGGGATTGAAATGGCGGATATGAGGGTCTAGCGCCACGGGCCAGGATTCAGACATTGTTTGTTTTGTACAATGGAAGTACACCTCGTGGTCGCCGAAAAAGATTGTTCGGGGCGACAACAGAGCCTCTTGGACTACCCAACCTCTTTTGAGAAGAGGAAAGGATCCCACTATCTCTTCAGGGCCTCGACTGAATTTCCGGTTTGATCCTTCGATGAAAGCATAGAGGCGGCTTTCTTTACCATCTGCCTCGTGCAGTCGGCAAGGAAAGGCTACCAGAGGATTTCTTTTCCGGAAACAACCCTCGTCCCCGGCCTGTCCAACCATCGCAATGTTGCATGTCGAGTGCCCGTACACGTTGGTCATGGTAAGTACTTCTCTCTCCCAGTCCTCCCGAGAGTCTTGAATGATGCACAACGAGTCAATCCACAGATAGCGACAACCGAGTCGCCGTGCTATCGTCATCGCATCGCGGAAATTCGGGGAGAGATTCTCTATCGGGATGCCTTGCAGCCATTGGCTCTCATTTTCGGTCGTGAGCTTCTCGGTCACTCCAGTTGCGTGCCATGAGTGGCTGACTGTCATGTATTGTAGGTCGGGTGAAGATGCGGAAGCCGAGGGGTAGAAAAGGCGAGGTTCCAGCTGTCCAGGACCTTCCCCGATGTCTATCAGCCGGGTCGGAAGGTCATCAGACCTTGAAATTTCGGGTCCATGATCATTGCATTCATCATGGTTTGTGATGCATTCCCGCAGCCAGGATCGTGCAAATGCAAAGGTCTCGGGGGCGTCTGTTGATGGCCCGCGAGACAAGTGATATCCCCTTGCCTCCTTGGGAAGAAGAAAATGTGTGTCTGTCATGTCGGTTAAAAACTTGTCAAGATGATATGGATGAGTGTGTGTAGCATTTGCCTTACCGTTGAGCAAAAGAATGGAAAGGTTGACAGTAAGTTGGCGAGTGCAACCGTAGCGAAACAAGTGATCCGCCTCCAATGGCCCCCCAGTGTATATGAGAGCTGTCCCATCTTCCTCCTTCCACCCGGCTTGCACTCGATAGTATTTCCATTTCTCAACTGTGAGAATTCCGAAGCGCATAGACAAGCTATCATTATCAATGATCTCGTCCTGCAACGGCTCGATGCCTACTTTCACCAGTACAGGCCCATGCTCGCGTACTTGAGCCGCCGACTTTGCCATAGAGCCATGTACTATGGTACACATATGACAGCCCGCCTGGCTCGACTTGGCTAGCTCCTCCACGCCTTGGCTGTGGTAAAAGATCTCGCATCGGCGCCAGTCTTGTCTGCGTTGATCGCCTTCATCCAGGCGACGGAAGCATTCTTGGAGAACTGCAGATTTTTGCACGACTGTTGAGCACCGATCGCAGAGCTGGTGAGGTGTCACATGGACGGCACCGTTTGCTTTTGCAAGTGGGCCATCCTGGCACGGGCAGTTAGGCGACATTGCCGAATCCATGTCGACCACATGCATAACGTCCGGTGAGAGTCTCGTGTGTGTGGCGAAGAGTCGGAACAAAGAAGGTATACTAAGAAGAAAGCGGCGATTCAAAGGGGTTGTCGGATGTAAATAGTTGGATGGATGACGAAGGCGGTTGTTGTTTTCCGCCCGCGAGCCTCGCTGTCACTGAATACCGGGAAGAAGGGGGCCACTGTTTGGGCTGCGCGAACAGCGTCATACCCAGGCTTGCCAGGGCCCAGATGCATCTCTTGACAGGGATGCGACGTTGGCCGTAGCTCACAATAACAATAACAACGGAAAATGGGGAAACGCAACAGCCAAAAATAATTACGATGAACACAAAACTGGGAAAAGGGAATTATAAAAACAAATTGCGAGAGAGCAAAAAGCAACCCAAAAGGGCCCCAACTCGGTTCAAGCCTTACTAGCAGCCCAAAACCACGTCAGCTGATGGAAAAAGAGAGGAGAAGAGAGATCCAAGAAGGGAATGCCAGCGCGTCTGCATTGCTAAGAATACTACCTGTCAACCACAGCATGTCGTGTAGTTGATCTAAAGGGGCAGCGGGCAGCGACCCTCTCCAAGATGCGCGCAAACCCAATAACATCAGAATCCTCTCATGAACTCCTCCAACGAGATCGGTTTCCGAACAGCATTATTGATCCCTTCGTGATAGGTGACCCACACCCTGATGTCCTTCTCATCACCAGCCACGTCGCTTCTCCCCTTCCTCTTGCTTTCCTTACCATCGCCCCCGCCAGCGGCAGCGGTAGCATTCCCGTTCGTCTCACCCACAGCGTCGACACCCTTCTTCCTTTGCACAATCACCCGGCCAAAGAAGTCTCTTTTAACTTCCTTTTGATCGGCCACCATTGCCGTTATTTCCTTGTTAGCGTTAAAGTCCATGGCGTTGAAAGCAGCAGCCGCGTGAGGCTTGAAGGTAGAGTTAGTAGTCTGCCCGTTGTTCATGCGCGCTTGCCTGACGGCGTTCTCGCGTATTGCGATGGTCTTTTGGAGCTCTTGGTCTAGAACTTGGCGGACTGCATATCGCGTTGGCGCTTGGGAGGCTAACACGAGGGCGCCCGCTGTCTCAAAGGTTGCGAGCGTGTCGAGGTCTCTGTTTCGTTGAACACCAAGTCAGCATCAATTAGAAAGAAACAGAAAAAGCGATCGTGTACTCACGGTTCCATGCGATAAACCCATTGTGTCCGGTACTGTTGCCCAACTGCTGGATCCGGCTCAATCTTGCCCTTTTGCAAAGCGATGCCAACCTCAGCTAGTATTTGAGCCGCTCTCCTGACCATAGCCTTCTCGCCTTCCCTTCTCACACTCGCTACCGCCCCGCTCTTGTCGCTGCCACCGACTACAACGGGCTTCACATCGGGAGATACCAGACGGACTAGATATGGCAGGAAATACGTGGAGATATCCTCGGGGCTACGGAACAGACGGTAAAGACTAGGAGGTAGTTGCCCTTGTAGTCCCTGCAACGCTGCTCTGTTCACCTTCTCGGCCTCGTGTGCCTCAAAGTTTGCTCTTGGACCGCTAAAGGGCAACGGAGGCGCTTCGGCTTCTTCCATCATGTCACCCCATTTCCTTTCGGTGTTTTGAGGCTGATGTCGTTTAGGGGAGGCGAACAAGTGATGACACGCTAACGGCGGCTGGGAGATGTATTGGCCTAACTCCCATTCCTGGCTGGAGTACAGCCTCGTTGAACATGTATCGTGGAAGTGCATCCACTCATACGCCGAGTCAGGCTTGGTGAGGAAGGAGTCGTCATTGAACTCGCGGTTGGGATACTCGCTGAAGATCTCGGTCATAATACGGTCGACCTCGCCGCTCGTGTCAATCATCTCCCTTAACCGCGCCATCGCGTACTTCTTCCGCTGCTCTGAAAAGCCGAGCTGTGTTTGTGGTTGTTCGTGCTTTGCATACTTTGGTTGCTCAGCCTGTGACAGAAGTGGCGTGGGGAAGCCACCACCTTCCTGGAAAATACGGTTCACAATCTCTTTGACGCCACCGCGACCTAGACCGCGGGCACCTCCACCACCGTGAGCGAGATCATGGACGATATTCTGGTCAATCCACTGCCTTGTAAGGACTGGCGTGCTGGTAATGGTTGCTCGTAACCTGCCGGCAACCCACTCTCCTACGACCATAATGCCGCGGAGATCACCCTCGGCATTGCCCTCGGCTCCTCGCTTGGCATCGATACCACTAGTCATTCCCCATGCGGCCTCACAGAGCTTGCGCGCAGCATCCTTTTCGCATGGGATACCCTCCTTCTCAAAGACCGTCTTGAGACGAGTGACCACTGCCTCTACGGAGGGCTTGCCTACATGAATGATTTCAGCAAGGCCTGATTGGCGTAGCGGCCGAAGCGATGGGTGATAAACATCGTTACAGATCAGGATAAGAGGTCTCATCTGTTTGAAGTCATCGCCCTTCTTCTTTTTCCGACCAGCCGCAGAAGAGGCCCCGGCCCCAGAACTGTTCTTTTGGTCAAGGAGCACCAGGTCGATCAAGGCTTTGACGAAACCGCCCTCGCCAGACCCCCCCGAGCCGCTAACGACACCATCGACTTCATCAACTACCACGCATACCGGTCGAGCGATCTTCTGCTGTTTCCCCGTCTCGGGCTTCTTGTTTTCTACCGTCTTGACTGACTCGGTTCCGAGACTTGTCCGGATCCGCCCTTTGACCACATCCTTGCTTCGGTCATCACTGGCATTGATTTCCAAAACCTCATAGCCGGCTTGTCGCGCGCATACATGGGCTAGTGTCGTTTTCCCCAAACCCGGCGGGCCCGTCAACATGAGGATTTTCCGGTGTGGCTTTTCCTCCTCTGGCTGCTGCTGCTGCCCTTGTGCGCCACGTCGCCGTGAAGGCTTACTTTTCACGGAATGTGGAAATACTATTGGATCCCATCGCTTTAGCCAGCGAAGCACCTGCCTGTTGGTCAAGTCATCGCCGACGAGGTCCATGAATGTTCGGGCACGGTATTTTTCTGTCCATAATAGGCCCTTTTTGTGCTTCTTGGTGTTTGTTGTTGTGTGTTCTTCGACCGATCGTACAGGTCTGTCTGGGTTTGTTGGAGGGGTGATGGGAGCTGTGGCGGCTGCTTTGTGCGCCTCGGCAATCTCCTTTGTTGCGTTGTCGATAAGTTCGTGGATGTCAATACCGTAATAGCTCTTTTTGGCTCGGCCTTCTTTCGTTCGCGATCTTGCTGCTACCATTGTCTCGTAGGAGACTGGTGTTGTCGGTTTGCGCTCCCGGAGAGGGATAGATTTGCCGGAACATGTCGAGATGCGGTAGGAAGGTGTGTTGAGGAAGTCGCTGAGCAGAGTCGTAGGGAGTGCCGAGGCTGTTGTTATTGTACCAAATAGGCGCTCGTAACGTTCGGTTTCTTCCTCGGGGTCTTCATCGATCGCTAGCTGGCTGAGAAGCGGGGGCTCGGGTGTCTGGGTCTCTGTCTGGATATCGTGCTGTAGCATTCGTCGCTTACGAGATCGTTCCAGAGAGACATGTTCATCGTCGTCAGATTCGGAGTCATCGTCGGCAAGGAAGCCACCTAGAGCACGGGGTTTCGCGGACTTTGGGCCATCAGAGTCGCGAGGTCGTTTTGCGGTTGGGGGCGGAGGGCTGGAGGGGAATGCGATGGGTGACGAGGGCGGTAGCATCGTTAATTCAATTGATGTCTGATATCGATAGCCGAAAATTCATATATCAAGGAATAGTTCGCCGAAATCAAACTCTCGTAAACAGCAAACAAAAAGGTGAAGCTCGCATTGCCCTATCGCTCGTTGGGTGATTATAGGGAAGCCCAGCTATCAGACGCGTCTTTGCCAGTGAATTTGCGAGCAAGCGCGTCTCAATTAAAGAACGCTGTTCATGGGTCTTGGCATCTACGGGTCTGTGCATATCTGATCAACCAGGTGCCCCTTTATCAACTAAAACAGGTTGGAGAGCTCTGGAGTGAGAGAATATGAATCCCTTAAGCTTGAAACATAAAAAGTATAATAGGAGAGTAGCTGCCAGAAGGTCTGAAGAAATCAAACAGGTTGACATGTAGAAACGTAGGTATCAAAGCGAGGAGTGTTCAAACAAGCAGTTAGTAAGGTACTTGTACCAGTACCTTCAAAGAGGTATACATCAACCCTGGTTTAATTGTTAGCGTGGTTCTTGCTCTACGTCCTTCTCTATGGGGGTTAACAGTACCGAGCTAACAATTAAACAAGGGGTGATGTGTACCACTTCACCTTTCGGTTCTTATCGGCGATAAGGAGACAACAGCATGTATCGAACCGCGATGATGCAAGAACCCCTTCACCCTTTCTTCAGCTGCGCTACGCATTTGAGTGGGCTTGTCAACTCGCTGAACTGCCATATGTTCTCTTTTTCACATTTGGTAGCCCTTCTTATTTTGAGATCAATGGGGCAACGTGTAGGGTCTCCCCTCTGCCTAGCAGGATGTCGGAACAACCAACAACGGACCACTCTTTCACGACACTCCTGTCCAGCGTTTAGCCAAAGCATTATGGAGAAACCCGATGAAATGATCGTCGAGGAGAGAGCTGACGTTACTGACTTGGTAGTTGATGCTATTCACATCACCCATCGATTTTTGCACCAGCTACGACTTGGACTTCGCGGCCAAGCTAGGCCCCAAACCTTGAATCTTAGCACCTGGTTATTCTGGGAGGGCCAAGAGCGTTGTGTAATATGTGGTAAAGTAATGCGATCTATTCCTAGGAAGTTGAGAGATTCTAACACGGTATATCAGGATCAATTGGGAAGCTGAGCACTTTCGAATTACCCCCTGATGTGCCTCTCGAGTAAGCTTCTCGTGCGATTCATCGAGGCGTCCGCTTGGAGCTGTCTAGAGAGGTGGTTCCTGGCAAAGTTGTCCTGGAGTTATGGTTTCCATCTCTTCTTGGGCCATGTCACCAAAAGAATGCTCATCATATCGTCAGTGGCTGGGCCCTTAACCATCTGATCCTGCCAACTCACCTGGTGCTTGACCGTCAAGTGGCAAGGCTGTCAAATCTTGACAAATGTTATCAGCAACCCTGCCGCGGTTTTAGCCCCGAGTTCGCCAGAGGCCCATACATTCCATCAAACTCCCAACAAGGTTGGATCGCGGCGCTGGAGCTTTTGCTCGCTCGGTTTGCTTTTCCAATCCCTCACCATATGCTTCCATATCTCGCCCCCCTAACCAAGCCTTGGGCCCTTCTCACGACAGGCTTTTTTGATTAAGGCGGAAAGTGAGGGAAAACTGAGGATAAGGAGCAGCTTCATCCCATATCATCAGGCCTCCGGGACACGGTTGTCAGATTATCAATGACCAAGCGGTTGCGGAGATTCAGAAAGCCCCGAGCCTGGACGAACGGGGTTCAACATCAACCACATGACTGTTGCCTAGGGCCCCCTCTCGCAAGAGGGAGTCTCCTCGTTCTATGATATCCGTCTGAAGTTCATCGGCACCGCCCGGCATCGCCGCAAAACATCGCCCCGTTGGTGTCATGTGGTTTCGTTTGCCGTACACTTCACTCGGTTCTAGGCGTCATTCTGTTAGAGTGACAGGTGGGATAGCCGGCTGGCTGGCTGTTGGAGGCATGTGAAATACTTTGAACCTCCAGTCATGCACCGCTTTTTGAGCGTATCCCTCCTTTGCTCCGGTTCTCGCCCTTGCACGAGGACGATTTTGGGCTACCTGCGTTCGTGCCTGAGTCAAGCATTTAAACCTTGCCCGATTATCGTTTCTTGGAAAAACACTGATCCAACGAAACGTTTGCAGCAGAAGTCATGCCTTCTAACTTTGCGCAGCCGAGATTTGACATTCGAACAACTCTTAACCTTTCGAAGATAAGGTGTACATGTGATCATTTCTACTGACCTGAGCAACAATCGCTTGATATCTCGAAACAGCACTATCTGTGCAATCTGGACTCATACCGATCATTCGACCGCACTCGCTATCTCCAACAAGTCTAAGAAAAACGGGCTCAGCGTTGCTCGTCAGCTCTTATCAAGCCAAACCAAACCCAAGTACGCTTGGCTCGAGACCTGGTGCTCATACTGGCTTACATCAAACAAAGTAACTCGTCTACAAATACTGGCCCTAGCCCCCGGGTTACCAGCCAGTCGGGAATTATCAACCAATAATTCATTGAGACCTTGTGAGTAGAATATTTAAGGATTCCTTTGCCACGAATCGGTTCCTCAGATAACATCAGATTCATTTCGGTGGGATCATTGCACAGAGCAGAGCAGGGAACATTCAACCTCACCAAGCTTTCTTCACTCCCCACCCTCCGCTCTCGCACCTAGCACCCCCACGTGCCGGCGTGACGTGACATCCGTCTTCGGCCTTTACTGAAAGGCACCAGGTGAAGAGTACAAGGCGTGAGCGAAAGGGGAAGGCCAAATCATACACAACCATAATAGAATCTGGTGGCTGTTCATCCGGATGAAAAAAAAGAGACTAACTTTAGAAGACTCACAGAAAAACACAGGCGGCGGTGCTAAATCAAGACGGCGCCACCCTCAACACAGGTGACCCAGCGTAGGCCATCAGGGACAACAGACGGTGTGCGGACAGGAGGACAGAGGACAGACGACACAAGCTCGTGCCATCGTCACAGTTGAACAGCACACACACGCATTCCACAGACAGACACGCCGCTTGAGCATTATCAAGGTTAGTCTGCCGACCTATCACCTACTGCTACTACCGTCTATCTACCAACCCGTAAGGGCAATACGAACAGCCGGACACCAGCCACCCTCCTTCCAGTCCATTAAAATAGCGGAGGGAATCACTGGCCGGAAGCAAACAAATTAGGCACTCCCACTTCCCCCAGGGTAAGGAGTAGAAACCTAGGAACCCTACGTCCTACTCACCACACCAAACCTCTTGACTTCTACACACCTCACAAGCGCCGTACAGCCACATTACCCTCTTACAAACGAAACAAGGAACACAAGGAAGAAGCGCGTGTACGTGGTGCGGCTAACTCACCTCTAATATTCTTTCCTTTCCTTCTTCCCTCCTGATCTCATTACCCTTCTTTCAACAACCTCTTTTCATTCCCCTTAACGTGATCCTGGCCCCTATAACTTTTTAGATCATTACACACAGTCGCAGTCTCTCACTCACTACTACCCACTTCCCTTACACCAACCAAAATCCCACCCGTCCCGCGTGTAACGGCGGAGCACGCAAGAGAGAAAATACGGATATCCGTGAAGTGACCTTTGACCTACAGTACCAACCAGAGAAATACTAATCCGGTCAAAAACACAGTCATCATCTTCACCAACAAGCGAGTAGGGAAAACCGAGCCAACGGGGTAGGCTCACAACCAAGTAACGAACAAAAGGGTCAAAATATCCGCCACTTCACCCAGCCCTATCTTGTCCCATTACCCCATCGTTCGTGCTCACTACCTAGTCACCTAGCCGTGCAAGTCGAACCGGACCGCTACACCCTTTTATCACCACCTACCTGTTGGACAAGAAGAAATTTCCAAATCGAACACCGACCGCCGCCGAGTGAATAACCCATAGCCCAACGAGCGAAGCATACATACAAACGAGCGCGCCTTCAATCGCTGGTATTTTGTCCCCTTCGAGGCCCCCCCATCGTTTTTTTCCCAACGAAGGTTGTGGTTGGTGGTATCATTGCGGCCATCATTTCGCCCATCGACGCACGCACGCATCCCAAATCAACGAAAAGCAACGGGTTAAAAGGGGTTGACTCAGCCCCCTTCAAACACACATCACCGGGGGCTCGTCAATTGCGATATCTCCCGGTGGATGGGCCATAGCAGGCTGCAGACGTGAGCCACAAATCTATTTCTCCAGGGGGTATTTAATTGAGGAAAATTGTTCCCCTCTTTGACTGAATAAGGAACAATATCCTAATCAAGGCAGGATCAAGTTTGGAGATATCGGATCCCGACACGAACTGCCATCGCCATCACGGTTGTCGTCGGCCATACCCACACACAGTAGCAGAACACGGGGATATCCAAGACACACACACATACACATACAACCAAGATTAGCATCCCATTCTTTAACAAGGCAGGACAACACGTAACAGTACTCCGTTTTGCACGACCATATCCATTCTTACCTTCCAACAGCCGAGCTGTATACACTATACACGGTTCCCTCCACGGGATATTATCAAGAGGGCGTAACAGTCGCGGTTGCGCACAAACATTGTTGGAGCTTGTGGCCGAACTTGTCGTCCTTGACAAATCAAGCCAAATCTCGTATGCTACTACTTCCTTCTTTCCTTTACCACTCCATAGTACTCGAGCCTTTTTTTTGTTCGAGCCTTCAGTATCCACTGTACAAGGCCGGCCAGCATATTGCACGCTCTTGACCTCCGTGGAGAAACTAACAAGCAGTAACAAAGTAGTCCTTAGGTAGCCCCCCGAACGCCCGTCGTGCATGTAGCGACCAGTAGGTGGTGGATGACGACAGCGAACCAAGGAACTCCCGATTATCGGGACCAAGAAGACGGAGGCGAAGGTCAGCCACGGCAAGGTGGAAAGAGTGGACCACTCGGTCCACGACCAGGCTCGGGCGTCAACAAGCGAACGACCAAATCCTCTGCCAAGGGCGGACGAGCAAAGAAGTCCCTTTTGAGACGTTCCCTCGACCCCGACAACAACATGAATCCAAACATTCCGTTTGTCTCCACGCCGGCAGACACTCCATCGCCCTTTCCTGAACCGACGCCCCTGCAGAGCGACGCTGATGCCAAGTATGAAGGAGAGCGTGCACGCAACAACCAGTCGGCAAAACGCTCCCGTATTCGCAAGGCCCTTTACGTTGTCGAACTGGACAATGCCGTTACGGGATACGAGTACAACTTCAAACTCTTTTACAAAATGTACAAGGAGGCCAAGCAGAAACTAATCGATCATGGTCTGGGAGGCGATCTTCCTCCTGACCCGCCCATCTGGGTCCGAAAGCCAATTCCTGTAGGTCAGGATGTCGACACACAAGAATACCGCAAGAAGCTCGAGACCGCGGTAGAGAGTGGCGAGCTCGTTCCGCTCGGACTCGACTTCGCTGAATCGGTGGCCCTACAGGTCGGCAAGACAACGGGATCAGCGCAACAGACAGAGGAAGCCAAGGCGTTACAAGACGCAAAGGAGAAGTACGAAAAGACAGTCAAACAGGAGGACAAGTACGCCGAGGAGTTGCAGGATATGGAGAAGAAAATGCAGGAACTGCAACACAAGCTTTGGGAGGTCCAACATAACCGACAGTCACTGGGAAACGTGGTAGATCGGTATGAGGCAAGGGTATCTGGACAACCGGGCCCGTCTGCTCTCCAGGGCAATGGCACTGATCTACCCTACAGGCCGCCTGTGCCGGAGACTGCTCATCTTCCCCAGCGACTTCAGAAGATGGCCTCGCAAGGCCGGAAGGAACGTACGCTTGAGGAACTTGCAGCGTCATGGCCGGTGCGATCCTGTCTTGAGAATCCTCAAATGGTGATAGAGATGGACCAGAACCCGATTGAGGCCAAATTGGAGCAGCCTGAGGACGCCCGACTTGATGGTCTTCCTGTGCCAACATTCGACGGATATCACCATCAAAGTCAGCAAAAGCAGGCCAACCCCAATCATCCCACAAATCCTAGTTTCACTCAGTGGTGCCAGGCCCAGGGAGAACCTAGCTTTCTTGATTATTCCAATGCTTCTGGAAATCCGGATGCGGTTTCCGCTGACAACTTCAATGAGTATCCCTGGCCAAGCGAGGGTGTCGACTTCACTGGAGGAGAGTCACACTTTATGAGTAGTGACGATCATCTGCCAGGGACGGGCCACGATGCGGTACTCCCAAGCACATCTCAACCACTCTCGCCGAGTATCTGCTTTGCCGATCTTCACCTGAGTCCAGAAATGGGTAATATGTTTATGGAGACGGGCGAGCAAAGTTCCGGCGATCAGAACCAAGGAAACTATCACGGATCATATGGTCAGCAGACGGATCAGTTCAACCAGTTCTACTGATTAGCCTGGGGAGGGTCGTTCGATCGGGAGGAATTTGGTTTCGGTTTTTCGCTCTCAATTCATTTACACACAACAGGATACCACTTCACAGCGAGGCGTTTTTTTTTTTTTTTTCGGCAAGTAGATGGGAAAGAGAAGTTGATTTTGGCTGCGGGGGCTTTTGATTTCCGCGCCTAGATGGGATACAAGGAAGATGGCGGGCTTCGACGGGACAAGGAGGGTGGATGTATGGAAAAAAGACCATTGGACGTACCTCCATGATTAGGCGTGCACAAGTACCCGTGCCTCGCCCCCTGCGTGCGCCTTGGGTAAGGGACGAGCGGATAGGTCATTAACATGAACGGGTAATGAATTTTCCGTCATGGTACACAGTAACGTCGTACAGCATATCTGCAGTGTTAGATTGCAATATCGCTCCATCAATCCTCCTGGTCTGCTGGGAAGGAATGGGAAAATGATAAGACACGGTAGTCACACACATGGGTAGCCCTTCCATTCTGCTTTCACGTGTCGCACATGTTCAACGTCCTCCCTCTCTTGTGTGATATAGGAAGCCCTCACCAGTAGATTCTGAAGGTTGATTAACTTGGCATCAGAAGAGGTGTCGACGTTGGAGAGACAATATAGCGGTTTTGTGGCTGATGCTTGTTGTGTTTGCTAGTCTAATGTGATCGTAACCTTGGGGTATGTATGTTGAGGTGGCAAGCTGCGCCAAGCTGGTGTTGGGCATCAAGAACCGGTGTTACCGCATAATTATTGTCAAGACTTCCATCTCCAATATGGGCAATCCTCAATAGACGATGGCAGTGGTCAGTTGAACGCCAGAGACGGAATAGTTGTGAGTGGTATGGATACAGTGGTTGTGAGAAGGAAAGGCAAAGTGCCGGAAAGTATTGATCAACGGATTATGACTGGAGGGCGTAGCTTGTCTGTTATATAGCAGTCTCTCGACACATGGCTGAAGATGTGCGCTGGAGGGAGCTGCTCTACACACGCCAACAGGTTAGGTAGTGACCTCCAGACGAGTCGGCCAAAGAGGGAAAGCAGAGATGAACTCCATAATAACTTAGTTCGTTTGCTGAGATTATGAAGAGATGGCGGATCTGTCGGCAGGTGGGACAAGGCTATTGTGTCGTGTCCAGGAGGTGAAGTATCGCGAATCTGTTGTGCACTGGAGTGAGAATTGAAGTTAGAGGGGGAAAACGAGGAGACACGCAGATCATGATGCAGGTACAGCCTCAAATTGCTTGAGTGTATCTGTGATTGGAAGGTACTTAGGAGGGAAGCTGTGGTCACTGGTGCCTTCTACGTCTAGGCTCCGGTTCTTGTTCGCTGGCGCATCATTGCAGACAGCAATTTGAATCACACCTGCCTTCAGAAAGTCGTTTGTCTTAAGTTACCTGCCCATTCCGGAAGGAACTCGAGTCCCGCCAGTCGCTTCGTGGCTTCTAGATTGCATCCGAGATGAAGCTTTGTTAACATCGATGGAACATTTCTTTCATTTTAAACGGCTCTTGAAACCACGACGCTTCAGGAATTTTACGTCGTCATTTCCCAATTTCCAGGATGGATTGTGTCTGTCGTGATATCAAAGTAGGTAGCCATCACTCATGTATTATTCCCTAGACAAGTGTCACCCTTTGTGTGAGAGTGACACTATAAGATCGTCCAACATCGCACGCCCGCTTCCGTTGACTATGGTTTCTCCCAAAACAAAAATAGAAACTGGCAATAGACAGAGTGAACGTTCTTGGTGATTCCTCTTTCACCAAACTCCAATAGAACCGCTTTCTCCCAAGGCACCCCGATTAACGCCCCAGTTGCCACAGCGAGCAAATAGCCATCAAGCCATTCCCTGTGAGAACAACGTAGTACCCGGTGACAACTCCAAGTCCCACAAGCTAGTATTCTATACAAGTGTTCTAAGTCGTCCGTTTCGTCTGTCTATTATGTCGCATAGGGCTGCTGCGAATATGCCGGTTGCGAAGGAAGCTCATTGGCAGTGGTGGGCGTAACGGAGGCGGTTGGCTGTACTTGTCCAAGTTCGGCCTGGCTGAGCTTTGGCGCCGTGGCTTCGCGAACACAAGCGAGGATGAAAAAGACAAGATCGATGATTGACAGGACCCTGTGGCAATACCGTTAGCCCTACCAAAAAGGGAAAGCTTTTTGGACATGGGAAAAGCTTACCAGGCAACGGCACCTAGACCAGCGCACACAGCCATGGCTGAGCCATAGTCATGATAATAGTAGTAACCAAGCGCGACAGCTGCCTCGCTAGCCGCATACGCCCAGCCCGCAAGCCAGAAGATCACTGCGAGACTGTAAAGAATAAGACCGACGATGCGATAGAAGAGATGTGGCGCCCCAAACTGGAACCCGAGGGAGCCGCCGTAAACAAGAAGACTCCAAATAGTCTGAAGGAACCCGCATTAGCTCTTGCGCTGACTCCTGATACCAAAAGAGTCACATACCACAAAGATCATCATCGCACTAGCTCCTCCGGCAATAATCGAGACAGCCCACGCCGCAACCCCCAGAAGAACAAGTGACAGCACGAGGATGGCGATCCGGATGTAAAGGATCCATGATGGTAATGGAGGGACTCCAACAGCGATGAGTCCACGAGCCGACGCCATCTTGTCTTTCGCACCTCCTGGGGCTATTTGATATCGATATCGATCGGTGGCTAGGCCAAGTTATCAAAATTTCGGTGGTTGAATCCTGACACTGGTTCGCGTATCACAACAAAATTCGGGTTGTTGGTTGAAGACGGAGAGCCCGAACTGTAATATCAGCTCTTATTCAAACAAAGAGCAAGCTGCACGGCAACCTACCGTCCAGCCCTTCTTATTCTATTCTTTTTCTTCATACCTTCAGCCCGCAGCACTGTAATCTCCTCATTGTCAAGCCACTCATAGCGCCAATTGGTTGCCTCCCCTCCCGCCTTTCGATTTCGGGCACACACCGTAGTGTAACGTGAGGGATGACTCTACCCTTCTGCACCCCCTGCTGTCCGGTTTTGGCTAGATAATGGTTGCGAAAGGGGGGGCCATGAAGAGTGACGGCAGTACAAAGCCTACAATGCCATACTGGCGAGCGCTCTGCGTGGTAGACGTGGGTGGTTTAGGTAACACAACCAGGAGAAAAAAAGCTGCGATTCGTGGAGGAGAGCGCCAAGTCGTTTGAAACTTCCGGTCTCGCCTGGGAGCTGAAAGAGGTCCCCTGTTGCACAACGCCGATAGTTTTTCCCTGCAGCACCTCTTTCGGTTTTCGGATGGGATCTTCTTTGTGGATGATCTTGTGAGTATCTTCTTCCCCTCTGTGATAGAGCAGCCCGCATTAGCTTAAGATGATGGAAGATCAAAGGTGACTTGGGCATTGGCAATTTGCCAACGTGACTTCCAGATTGCCTGATTCTGTGGTATATATTCTTGTAACATTCATCCCAAGCCGAGAAGGCCGAAGTGAACTGAGGACGACGGCAGAAACCATTGTGGGAAGCGTTAAAAGAATTGGCACACGGGGTCCTCAACCCCTCGAAGTGTCAAGTGTGTGTGTGTGTGAGTGATGTGGTATCCTCGCAGTTGGGCATTTGTGTTCTTTGGAGCACCCACATCCATCTTTGGCGTTTTCACATACCGCTGATTGGGCGGCTGGTGTTGAAAGGGAATAAAAATAGCATCGTCAAACGGCCTGCCATCAATATCCCAATCACACAACATGGGGAATGTTGCAAAGGTGCAACTTAAGCGAAGTCTGCGGCTGAGACTAGCGGCGACATGGAGACAGCAACGTGATGACGTGCACTAGTAGCTCTGGGTTGAGCTGGCACTTGGTGTAGTTAGGTTTTGGCAACTTCTGTTAGTAACTCTCCATTGTTTCTTCACCAGTAGTAACACCGTTTAAGCTGCGTTAACAATGAGCTAGTCGAGGCCGGGGATCCGCGATAAGACGGGCGAATTTAGCACCGGCAGATAGATATTCGACCCCTCTCATCTTCTTCGTCCGAATAGTTGCATACATTGGAGGAGGAACCCAACATCAGGTTCGGCTCGTAGGGGGGTCACCAGTAATCAGTTCATGAGCTGTCAGGGACAGATAAGCCATACTTTTGACGCTCCACGTGGGGAGAAACCGCTCTTTCGTAGAAACCAACTAACAAACGAAGGGGCGATACAAAGGCTCATCAAGCGCATCCATATAAGTCTCCATTGAACTTCCGTCGAGGTGTCTTGAATACGTTCTTTTCAAAGTTTGCGAATGCCTTCGTCGTCGAACGAGAATTCAAATGATGCGGCGTGATCCCTCGCCTCCAACCCTAACCCGGCACAATATGAGCGGGCATCTTCCCCGCAAAAATGTTGGCGATGACTTCATCACAGCCAGGTAATGTGGGGCCAAAAGCCGTAGAGGTTCCCGTCACTTTTTACAAGCGATACACCAATCACGAAAGTGTCTCTCTTGGAGCTTCTGAGTTCAGTCATTAATTAAATCATCGAGATCAAGGGACATATGTCCCCATCGAACGATTGTCGGCGCGTACTTTCGCAGTATTATCCAACCTCCGCGCCTGTTTGCGACGGTTACAGAAACACGCAACGAAAGCATTCCCTAATCTATGTAGTACAGTCACGATAATAGATCGCAACTACAACAAACATTCCTCACCCAACACCAAGACGAAGCCAACCGCAACCATGTCCGGTCCTGGTCGAAGCACCACTCCTGGTCGGGTGACCTCTTCTCTCCCCATCAGCTCCGTAATCTTCTATGGCCTGGGCGCCGGTCTCGTTGGCGTCACCATGTACGCACTTACACTCTCTTCCCGCCTCAGCTTCCGTTAACATTTACCAAAGACACATCTCTCCCCCTACCAACTCAAACTAACCGTTTCCCAAATTCAGGATGACTCTTGCCGAAAAGTCCGAACAACTCTTGACCTCTCGTCCCAATTCATACGTACCCGCGCGCACCCTCGAACGGCTCATCTCCGTGCGCGCCTCGACCGACACGCAGCTCTGGGGACTCAACATGGCGATGCACTACGGACAGGGAGCAGCGGCGGGCGTGATTCGGGCGCTGATGAGCTGGAACGGGATCCGGGGCCCATTTGCCGACCTGATCTTTGTCGGGGTCCGCTTACTGATTGACCAGACGCTGGAGAACTGGACGGGTGTGGGCGCGCCGCCGTGGACGTGGCCGGTCGACGAGCAAATACTTGATATTCTGCACAAGACGATATTCGCGGTGACGACCGGGTGGGCGGTTGATCGGTGGTTGGTTACTTGAGGAGAGGGTTGGAGGTGAAAAGAGGTATGTATGTTCTTATTTAAGTGGGATAGTTGAGTTTGGTATGGTTTTGATTATTGATGAATGATGCGGAATTAAGAAGACATGATAACAGCTCATTGTACTAATGGCAATGCCTGGCTAGAACGTGAGTATGAACACGAAAACGAACAACAGAAAGATGATTCAAACCAAAAAGCAAGAGGCACCCGAGTCAAGCTAGGAATTGGTATGATGGAATATGCAAAACGCAAAAAGAAAATCACATATGCTAAAGGCGGAAAAGAAAAAATTGCCAAAAAGATATCTTTTGCTCCCTCGGTAAGGATCGAACTTACAGCCTCCAGATTAACAGTCTGACGCGCTAGCCAATTGCGCCACGAGGGATCAATTGTTGCAGAGGAATCTCACTCAAGTCATTACATAGTCAGTTCTTTGCAATAGTAGCTTACGGGGTACGTATGTACACTTCGGCTGCGCATGGCTTCAGTTCACCAAAACACGGTAGCAAATGACCAGAACCACCTAACTCGAGAGAGGGTCTAACCAGGAAGAAATATCTTGATGTATTGCTCATAAAAACTCATAGACTTCATTCCATCATGATTTATGCCATACCCATATCCAAAAAACACATGCTATTCCCATGGTATCCAATGAATGGAAAAATTAAGAAGACCCAAAGAAGAAAACCCGATACCCCAGTCTACTTCCTCTCATGCACCAACCTCCCCTTGACCCAAACTTTCCTCGTGTTCCTATCGTCGCCGCTATACAACCACTTGGCCACTTTATTCGGCCAACTTTCCCACCCAAACACATCTACATTCCCTTCCTCCTCCTTTTCCTCACCTTCATACTCTCCATCCACCACATCCCTCCCCAGCCCAATCAACTGCGCATCCCACTCCATGCCCACCTCAAACCCGCCCACCTTTCCTTTCATTCCTACTAGTTCCGCTCCTCCTTTTGTAGCCAGATACAGCACCTCTTCCACCGTCAGCTTGGCCCTCTCCCTATCTATCCCGTCCTTATTCGCCTTATTGACCTTAGTCTCCTTCTCCGCATTGCCGTCTTTCCTCGTCTTGCCTTCCGTCTTCGCCTTACTCTCCTTCTCCCCCTCACTCTCCTTCTGCTCCTTATTCTCCTTCTCCGCCGGCGCACACCCCATAGCCACATGCCGGCTGACTAGCGCCGCCTGCCTCGCCATCTCCAACACTGATGGGCTATACCCGCCGCTCATATCCGTGCCCAAACCGACCTCGATACCGCGCTCCAGCAGCCACCTCACCCGCGCTGCGCCACTCGTAAGGGCGCTGTTGCTGCACGGGCAGTGACTAACCTTGCTTCCCCTTGCCTTGATGATCTGCACCTCCTCTTCCGACAGGTGCACGCCGTGCGCCAGGATGGTCTTGTCCGTCAGCAGGCCAAAGGTGTCGTACACGTGCGTGTAGGTATCCCCTTTCGCTCCGATCTTCTTGGCAGGGAACATTTCCTTCACCAGCGCAATCTCGCCTTCGTTCTCCGAGATGTGCGTTTGAACAGGAAGGCCCGTTTCGGCCGCTAGCTTGCCTAGTTCGGCCATCAGGGGCGCCGAGCACGAAGGCGCGAAGCGCGGGGTGATTACGGGGCGGACGATGGCGCCGGTCGGATCGATGGACTGGATGTAGGTGATCGATTCGCGGGTGGCGGCCACAGAGTCAGCGGCCGAGGCGTCGCGGTAGTACTTCGGGGACAGCTGATCCATGCACACACGGCCGACGAGGGCGCGCTGACCGGCGCGCAGACACAGGTCGGCGAGCAAGTTGGTGGTAGTGACGTCTTTGGTGGCGTAGTAGGCGGCGCACGTCGTGCCATGGCTCAGGGTCTTGCGGATAACGCGGTTGTAAACGGTCCGGGCCTTGGCCGGATCCGAGAGCGAAGCCTCGAGCGGAAATGTGTAGGTCTCGAGCCAGTCAAGGAGAGTGGACTTGCCGAAGATACCAACATTGGGGTACTGCGGGGCGTGCAGGTGAGTGTCGATGAAGCCGGGGAAGAAGAATTGGTTATGGGAAGCTAAGGAGGAGTGTATGGAAACGCTGTCCGGAGCCCAGCCCAGGCGTGGGAAAAGAGTGCTGGCGGCTTGGGAAAGATCATAGTCTCGCTCGATGGCAACAATGGTGCCATTCTGGTCAACGGCAACGGCCGTGTTGTGGAGATATTCGAGGTCGGTCAGGGTCTTGGGGTAAATAAAGGTGCCGTAGAAGAGCTGATTCCGGGTGGCCAGGGTTGTCTGTTCTTGAGAACCCATGATGTCTGTGTTGTATGTAGTATGAGAGGACCGATGTCTCTCAAACTTCCCCAAAATTTGTAGGTAGGTACCTTGCTGGGAAGTGAAGGATACAGATAAGGCACCTTGCGCTCAGACCCTCAATATGCTTGTTCGAGCCGTTCCCGTGCGGTTTTTCTGATGGATGAGACTTGGTCGAAGCAATTGCCAATGATGCCCTTATTATGCGCGGCTGACAGAAAGAAGCCGGATTCTCGGTTTTGCACACGACGGGTCTGGCTCAAGTGAAGGCTGTAACGGTCTGACGATTAAGTAGATGCAAGTCGAACTCTGACAGGTGCGAGCTGCTGTGTGCGCTTTCATACAACGTGTCCTCTTTATTGCTTACATATAGCAATGAGAAATGGCATCAAACCCCCTAGTAGCCAGGAATGAAAGAACAAAAGGTCGGGGAGCAGATGATTTTTATAGGTCTGTCTTAGCCGTCGGAAACAACAGGCTGCTTGGTGGTGATAAGAGCGTCAAATGGCTATTACCCCTACCGAGCCATATCACCAATCAACATCGATTAAAGCCGAAACAATTACCATGCCGATTCTCTTGCTTCTTTACATACCCGCCTACCGCCGATACGCGATAGGTTATCGAGTATATCGGTGGATCCGGTCCCTGGATTTCTGTCTTTAAAGTGCGGTCAGCGCCGGCTGCCGATCCGAGCCTACCAACGGTTGCTGGTGAGTCCAACCACTCGGAGATCATCGGATTTTGGCACTCATCCCCTGAACTTTCTGTTCAGCGTCACTTGCCCGATTGCGACCTGATTGATCAATCTGATTGGCCAATCTGACGGAACATGTCAAGACGTTCTGCCATGACGTCTTGATAAGCCCAAGATAAACACCAAACAGCGAGAGCCAAAATCGCGGCTTGGTAACAGCGTTCGAGGCCAAATGGTCATAGTCTCTCCTAATCTTGTTCTTGTGAATGGCGTTGTCTTTGTTACCTCATCTATTTTCCCGCTCCTTCAGACTTTCGATACCATTTAGCTAAATCAGCCATCTAAAATATACGCCCGGCCGCCGAAAAATGCTGGCAAAATATAACATATTTTATAACTCCTGTAATCCACCACTTCTTCCCTTCCGTCCAAATAACCGCCAAGTTCATGGATGCTGAATAGTGATATGCGGCGGATAAAAGCCACTGAAACCAAAGGATATGTAAGCATCTAAACCAGTTCCCATTGCTCATCGCTTTCGTTTGTTCTCTTCTTCTAGAAGTGAGCCGTAGCAATGGCAACAGCATGGCTGTCAGAATAGGACAGCGTCACGTTGACCTTGGAAACGCCAGCCTTATTCGCGGCCTCCAAAGCAGCACCATGCAACTATGAACATGTTAGCAACTGATTCTAATGACCAAAAACAAAAACAAAAAAAGAGACACGTACCTTCACAACGGGACCCCCGTTGCTATCTGAGAGAATCTCAATGTCCTTCAGGGATGCACCAGCACCCTGGCCGGTGACACCAAGGGACTTAAAGACGGCCTCCTTCGCGCTCCAGCGACCAGCAAACGACTTCTGCGGCGACCGACCAGTGCTAGGAGCCTTGCAGTACTGGAGCTCAGCCTCGGTGAAGTTGCGTTCCAAGAAGGTTTCATTGTCGATGTTGATGGAGGAAATTTCCTCGAGATCGAAGCCAACACGGGTGTTGCTGTTCTTGAGACGGTTTGCAGCACGGGCAACAGTCGACTCAAGAGATTCCTCGCTCTTCTTCTGCAGCTTCTTCGCCGGCTCCAACTCCATGAAGTTGGCGGGATACGTGAGCTGGCCGGTCTTCTTGTCCTCGGTAACGCGGGCCTTGGGGTTAAGGAGAACCGATTGGAGCTGGTCATCAGAGTAGGGAGATTTATCCTTGGCAACGAACAGGGTGTTGTTGATAAGGCCGTTGTGGAAGAAGCGGTAGGTCTTCTTCTGGCGAGCCTCCACCTTGGTGCGGTAAGCGTTGAATACCTCCTCATCAAGAGTGGCATAAAGATACTTGGGATGGACACCAATGGCCTGAGCACCCTTCTGGCCGAAACCGAACGATGTAACGGAGAAGGCCTTGACACCATCAGTCTGGATACTCTTGCTAGGGTAAACAATGTAGTCAAACTCCTCCATGACAGCGTCGACGTTGTCGGCGTTGCGGTTGCCGGGGACAAGGCCACTGTTGAGCACTTGCAAACAGCCGTTCATCATCCAGGCACCAGCAGCACCCTTGGGATGACCAGTGAGATACTTCTGGAAAATGCCGAGCACAGCATTGCCCTTCTTGCGGCCAAGATGACGGAGCTGCTGGCAGATGACAGACGACTCATTCTTGTCGTTGGCCTTGGTGGAAGTACCGTGGAAAGAGGCGACGTCAAGATCGTCAATAGTGAGGCCCCAAGTAGCGAGGGCACCACGAAGGGGAGCAATCGTAGCATCACCCTTCCAGAAGTTGTTGCCGTAGCTGCGGAGAACTTCCTTGACCTGTCTTTCGGCCTCCTCTTCAATGTGTTGGGTTCTGTGGCGGGCATAGTCGTCAATCTCCTTCTGCGGCCTGCCTTCGGCCTTGAGGGCCTCGATCTCATCGGCGAGATACTCAAGCTCTTCCTCCTTCTCGTTCTCAAGCTGCTTCTTCCGGCGCTCAATCTGGCGACGTCTGTACTTGATATCGAGCAGGGGCGAGGGGAGGCTACCCTGGCGCTCGCGAGCAGTAGTAAGAACACCCTTGCCGGGCGCAGGGACGGAGCGACCAATCTTGTCGGAAGCGGTGGTGGTCAAAGCAAGGACACCATAGATGGGGACGCCCATGTCCAAAGCAAGCTTGGCAGTCATGATGACCTGAACACCGCTACCCTGCGACTCCATGAAGCCATTTCTCGTGGTGGTAGTGGGCCTGGACATCTCCTTGGGCGTGCGACCATGGGCAAACTCATCAACAGCGTTGCTGGTAGCCTTCATGTTGGCGAACTCATACGAGCCCTCCTCGCCAAAGTCATCGAAGCCACCAACGAAGCACACGCGGGCCTTGCCTTCCATAATGGTCTCGTAGCCAATGTCGATAGACTCGACAGCGGTGGCGCAAGCACCGACCGGCGTCTTGATGGGTCCAGAAGACGAGATCAAGAGCATGTTTACCCACGCGGCCATGGTGTTGATGAAGGACTCTTGAAGAATATCGTTCTGGACAGGCTTATCAAGGTATCTGTCGCGGTGCATGTTACGGAGTGCAGTTGCACCACCCATACCAGAACCGACGCAGTTGCCCACTTCGGAGACATGGACGTACTTGTAGAACTCATACGGGTCGGTAATACCAGACGAGAGAAGAGCCTCCACAGTAGACACAAGGACGAAGAGAGCGACGGGATCAACCTGAGAAATGATGTCGTCGGGGATACCGTAACGCTTGGCGTCCCAGCCAGTAGGGATCTGGCCAGCGACCAGACGATCGAAGCGCAGAGCCTTGGGGATCCAGAGCGAGGCACCCTTCTTCAGACGGACAGTGTACTGACCAGTTTCGGGAATCTCAAAGATGTCGACCTTATCGCCATGCTCTCTCTTAAACTCCTCAGCGGTGTCCTTGGTGGCCTCGAAAGGATCGAGATCCTCCTCAATGACAACCTCATGGAGAAGCTGCTTCTTGTTGGGATCGTAACCGTCGAATAGCTCGGGCTCGATCAGACGGATACCAGCGTGTTCAAGGATGTACTTCTCGTACTTGGGCTTGATGTCCTTGTCGTCAACGGGCTCGCCAGTCTTGGCATCAACCCAGCCAGAGTAGGGCTTGCCCTTGATAGGACCGTTATGGTTCTTGATGAGACCCATGATCCAGGCCATCTCAATGCAGCCCTCAAGCGAGAACTCACCATAGGCCTCCATCTCCCAGCGGGTTCTGGAGTTACCCCAGGGGCCAACCTCAGCGAAACCAGTGACAACAACGACCTTCTCCAGATCAACCATACCCTTAAGGGTGTCGTTAAGAGGAGCAACATCGGACTTCCAGTCAGGCAAGGTCGGGAAGTCAAATTTGATGTTGGCACGGGGCTCGATGACCTTCTTCTTGTACAGAGCCTCGGAGTCCTCGCCATTGACGATCTTGTTCTCAATAGCAGTCTCCTTGGTGACGGCCTTGCGAATATCGCTGGTCTCCATAAGGTTCTTGCGCTGACTAGTCATGGTCTCGTTCAAGTTGGTGATGAACTGAAGACCGCCGTTCAGATCAGCGAAGACAGGCTCGTTCTGGCACAAGTCGACAATAGTAGGCGACATGAGGCCAAGCAAGTTGAAGGCCATCTCCTGCTGGGAGAAGGTGCGGACACCAAAGTTCTCAACACCCTCAGCAACCAGGTTGTTGCCAGACATGAGGCCGGTACCACGAGTCCAACCAATGATGGCACCGCAGATAGTGAGGTAGTTGGCCCAGTCCTCAGCATGCCACCTGTTGAAGAGAGTCTCGAGGCCGAGCTTGGACTCGGAGTAGAGACCATCGCTACCAAAGGTACCGTGGTTGGGAGAGAGCGGGAGGATGACCTGGGCGGGACGAGTTTCGAAACCGCGGTTGGCCTTCTGGGCCTTGACACTGCCAAGGAGGCGGATGAGGTTGGTCAACATGATGCGGTGAGCCAACTCGGACTTGGAGTCAATGCCATCAATCTGGCGACCCTGCTCAGAGATGGCGGCGAAGGGAACAATGTAGTCAAGATCCCAACCGAGACCAGCCTTGGTGTCGTAGATGTAGTCGACCAAGGCGTTGATGTCCTGCACGCTACCCTGGTTAAAGGGAACCACAACGAGCTGAGAGCCACGAGAGCCAAATCTGGCATACATAGACTGGTAGTACTCGGTAACTTCACGCGAGAAACGGCTGGTCGTGACGATGACCTTGGCACCACCGCTGATAAGACCCTGAAGAACCTCGGCACCGATGGAACCGGCGCCCGCACCAGTCATGAGCACGTACTTGTTGGCGAAGGTAACGCCATTCTTGGCCGCCTGCTCCAAGCAGTCAAGGTAGAGGCCGGTGAGCTTCTTGCTGTAATCCCAGCCGTGCTCGGACTTCTTGCGCAGGTGGAGGAAGGGAATTGTCTCGGTCTTGCCCTTGGACTTGGACGACGACTTGGACAAGACGCTGCTGACCTTGCTGGACTCCTTGGGCATAATCTGGCTTTCGTTCATGCTCAGAGACCTGATGATGTCGCCATACAGAGACTTGATCTCGAGCTGAGAGTTCTTGGAGAGCTTGTGCTGCTGCTTAATCAGCTTGTAAATGCGAGCAAGATCATTCTCAACCTTGGTACGGTTGCTGTATTCAGAGATCTTGCCACCCTCGGCCATCTGCTGTACGTAATGCTCAAGCTTGCGGCAGCTTGCACGAGGAATCTCCTCGTACTTGATGTTGCCACGAGCGTCAATGGTGGTACGGGGGCCGGTAGGGACGGCAACATCCTTGTAGACAGGGTCAACGTTGAGAACTTCCTTACAGTTCTCAATGAGCTGATAGCCCAACTCCTTGGCAAGCTGATACGTCTCTCCGCGCTCCGTAGGGCAGTTGTCGATGTGGTATTGCATGAACTCGAGGAGGGTGGGATTAGAGCGGTTCATGATGCGGATGCACTGGCTGACAATCTCGCGATCAACGGCCTTCAGCCTGCCGAAGATGATATCATAGTACATGCTGAGGGCATCCTGGCGAGCCCAGTTCCAGGAAGAATCGTACACACGAGCTTTGAGGGAGCTAAAGACAGGTTCAATGCCGGCAGCGTAGAAATCGCCGTGCTCGGCCATCCAGAGATCCAGCTGTGACTGCAGGACCTTGGAAGATTCCTGAGACGCCTGGAAAGCCTTGTCTCCGGCGCGGATATCGATCTTGAGATATCTGGCGATAAGCTCCAATTGTTGCTTGAACATAGCCTTCTGGTCGCTGGTAAGGGCCTCAATGGCTGCAGGATCCATCATCATGCCGCCTCCGCCTCCGGCAGCAGGGCCAGCCGCGGCCGCGGTGGACAAGCTGATGCCAGCATGCGAGGCATACTTTTGAGAAATATCATCTAGATAAGCCTTCGCTTCGGCCTCGGAGCCAAGACGAGCTGGAGGCTCCATAGTGATGGCGAGCAGAAGCGCACCGTCTTGACGGCCAGAACCGAGGCCCCACCTTGTCTCAAGATATTTGCGTGCTGATGTGATGTTGAAGCCACCGGGCATCTTGGACGAAATAAGACGAGCGATAAGACCCTGGGTTGTCTTGCCTAGGTTACCATCGAAGGTAGCCTGCATAGCAGCACCCAGCTCATCGAGGGGCGTGTCTTCAGGCTTCTCCGGTGTGGATCCGAACTCTTTGCCTAGATCACCAAGAATTTCGTTTTGTAGAGTGGACTTGCCTGTACGCAAACTCTGTCAGTCATTGTCATGTCGGCCAGTAACAAAATGTGGTATAATCTCACCTCCTACCAAATCCTTGATAGCCTTGCTCAAAGGAATCTCTGCAAAGGGCTTCTTGAGCTTCTGGGCGATCAACGACCTGACAATGTCAAGAGCGGGAACTGGGGCATCGGGAACTGAAGCCGCGGGGCCAGCACTCGGGGGCGGAGGAGCAGCAGCGGCAGCAGCCGGAGCAGCAGCGGCAGCGGGAGTGGGAGCAGCAGATGATGAGCTAGCCGCAACCGGCTCAGGCTCTTCCTCCACAGGGTCTACATCGTAGTAAATCTCCTTTGCGTCCTTGTTGTAGCAAAGAATCTGTCTCTGGATTGACTTGGCAGCGTCGAATGCTTCGTACTTGGAGGCGAGCGTCCTCCTGGCCATACCACCGAGGGTGTCGGCGGGACCAATCTCGACAACCCGCTCGGCTGTCTTCTCCGCGAGGAAGACATCTTGCGTCTCAATCCATCTCACGGGAGAGGCGAATTGGTAAGCAAGGAGCTCGACGAGTAGGGTGTGGGCGAGCTCTTGCTCAAGTTCGGGACGCATCTTGGCGGTTTGATGGGGTATAGTCTCCGAGGTCTCTGGGTGAAAAATAGGGTACGTATGGGCGGGGGGTCGGGCAGGTGAGGCGTATCCCGGGGTATAATGCAATCAGCTAGATGGCGTGCCCGTCGTCTGGCTATGTGAAAGCTGCCGACAAACAAGCAGATGATGTTAGTTTGGTGGTTGAAACAACACACGTCCGTGGATGCCAGCAAAAGCAGCAGAGAAAGGGACACGGAAGATGACTTTCGATATGCTGAAGGCCGTGATTACAGGCAAAGAGGAAGATGATATTTGACCCAGAGAGGGGATGCAAGGACGGGGAGATAGACTGACACACCAGACACAAAAAGAAAGAGAAGCCTGGAGATATGGCAGGCGGCGAAGAAGGAGCACAAGGATGTAGTGCTAAACCCCGAAGGAGCGGATCGGATGAGGAGAGGTGAATTCAAAGCGAACTGAAGGAGACCGAAGGAAGTGCGTGGACTCCGTCGAGGGGATGGTGCGCCGGGGGGGTTAGATGGCAAGGAGGGGAAGCACGATGCACACTGCGAAGGTACAGACAGGGTGGGCTCCTTCTTGTTTAATTCACCTCACTGCATTGGCAATCGAAATCCCAACTTCTATTTTACACGGTACCATTACATACATTGACATAGGTACTTGAGTACCGCCTGGCCGTCAAGACGACGGGAAACTTTGGACGAACTCACGCAGGGAGCTGTGTCCGTCAACTGCTGCCAGGGCATCCCCCGGGGTGCAGGCACAGTCTACTCACGCCAAACAGCAATAAGATGGGGTTTGCCGGACTGATGGATGTGCAGATTACTCGCGTCAGAGCGCAACAACGGAATCGCAGCGAGTTTCCTCTGGAAATTGATGAACCAACATTGTTTCTGGCGGCTTGTGTGGCCGGTTTGGTTCTCAATTTCACAAATGTTGAATGCCACTTTGACCCCCGCAGCCCCTGTCATTGATACAGACGCGCCTCCTCCCGCCCCTCCATTGCAGCTCAACACCCTCAACCAAAACGACCAACGCTAGCCTAATATGGCCTAGCCGACTGTCTCGTCCCTTCCCCACGACTTTTAGAGACGTGCATTGGCCCCAAAAGTCTTTTCGGCCACGCTAAGATCAGCCACGTCTCGATGTCAGGCTACAAGTACCTCTACAAGGCGCGATTCAGACATCCATGGATTTGCGAACCTACCTCCAACTGGCCTCATTCGTCCCCCCAACCGCCACTGCAGCTTCCCCACTTCCCTTGTGGCAGCAGTCCCCTCCTTTTTCTTTTTCGACGTTGCCCTCAGCCCTTCACTTGCTCTACCCGCTGCAATACCATAGAGGTACCCGACGACCAAAGGCAGTCCAAGCAGAGGCATCACAACACCGGCAACCTAACGTTTTGATATTGCCTATATACCCGCATGAACATGTGCTTGATAGTCGCTCAGCTCCTTTGATAAAGGTGCTCAAGCTCCAGTTTTCCGCAGAATTCGTCTAAGCAGCTGCAAGGCACAACACGCTGTCTTCAGTCTCCTTTCTGCATGGCGTCATAATCATCCTCAGGTCTCGGCCGACTCAAGGCACACTGAATGGAATTAAACATCATCAAAGTTAGAGCCGTCCAGGTCGGAAGCCGGAATCTGGAGTGCCGACGGCGTCAGTCACCGGCTGATGGTCCGGAGGGACGGATACACATACAGAGCATACAAAGCATTTCCGCTTCCCGCCAGCGAATCTTTCAGTCGCTCGTATTTCCCTATGGGCACGCCATGATGTCGGGTCTCTCAAGGCTGGCATGGCCTGCGCCGCTGCCCGATTCCTTTATCTAGGTAGACCGAGCTAGATACCCACCCTTACATTGCTTGCATTGCTACCCTCGACGGGACGTCTGATTATCAAGGTGTTGACTAGCAACAAAACAAGAGCGGCTACTTTCACAAATGGTATATACTACATAGTACATACCCGCCAGATCTCTCTTCATCTTCCCCTGGAGCATCATCGACACCTTGAAGCTTGAAGGAAGTGGACTTGAAAGTGAAGGGGCAGAAGATTAAGATATCAGTAATCATCAACGGACAATCATTGCTCATCCATTGATGCCACACTCTCCAAAAAAAGTTGACAAAATATTTGAAATTGCGGCGCCATTGATTGGCTTACTCGGGCTGGTTCGGGAAGCCAGTTCAAGCTTCTCCAATTCGACTCCAGTTTGACCCCATCTTGGTGGCATGGCCTCCACTACTGGAAGTTTCGGACTCATGTACTGGTACAATGCTATCTTGATCTGCGCATGGAGTAGTGGGGTTTCCGCTGTGGGCTTATGTGGACTCGGCTGGTCGGAAGAACTACTTGGGTACCACTCACCTACCTACCGAGAGGTAGGTACCTCTCGCGTTCCTGCCTAGGTAGGAGATTTTGAGTGGTCGAAGCGGCATCTGGTGCGGCGGTGCGCAATTGGCGGCGCAAGTCGCGATATTCACAACGCTGTAGAGCGAGAGCGCGATTATGGCACGCCGAGCCCCAGGCAAGCACGACGACGCTTGTACAGAGCTGTTGCGTGACCCAGAACGAAGCGTCGCTAAACGTCGCTAGTGGTGTATTAAACGTTCCCAAAAGCCCGTCAGGCGCTTCTGGACCCCGCCGGCGTCCCATTTCCATGAGCCCATTCTGCCTTTGACAGGGTCTTGGCTTGTAGGGAATGCTGGGGACGGAAGGGATGGTGTTTGGGTGGTGTCCAGTGCGACCCAGCCGAACCCTCAGCAGTGTTCGCGACTTCCCCAACAAGAACTGGCAGAACCACTCAAAAATTTGGCGAGCACTCGCCCGAGTCGTAACGCCTCTCGTAAGCCCGCTCGCAATACCGTCGATTACAGTCAGGGGTAGCAGTGTGGCTGCCCACTGCGCGCAATGTCATGTAAGAACGGTAACCGATAGGCAACGATAAGGCCCCTGGTGAAATTTACTCTCATGTCCCTCCCCTCCGTGCCCCTCGCCAAGATGAAGCAGGGGAAGGTACGAATTACCTTGCACCCCGCCATCTTATAGTCGTACACCTCGAGTGTGCCTGGATATTACAGGCACAGCCCAGCATGTATTTTGCGTCTCTCACCAAAACATTGAGCCCTTCTTTTCACCCGCCGCTGCCTTGATCTCCGCTGTGAAGGTCTACCCTCTGGCCAACCCGTCAAAAGTTCGGATTGTATCTCCTCAGTAGTCTAGGTCGGTAAATAATTGCCTGACCTATAACTCTGCCTCAGCTCCAGCACCGGGTATCGTCAACTGTACTCTCTGCTCGTCGTCCTGGTAGGCAAGACAGACACCATCAAGATATTCCCCGGACACTGGGAAGTGCGAGTTCCACTTGACTCGTGAACGGAAGAGACCAAGGACGAACTTGGATACCTCTACAACCTGTATGTACTGTAAGCCCATGTACTGAACGCGCATCTGTTCCATCCCGGCCCTTTCGCCTTACTCTTATTTTCTGTCCTCCTCCCCCCTCAGTCCCGACTCCTCCTTCCTTGCCTCTCCCCACCTGCCTCTCGTCTGCTCTCATCTCTCCCCTCGCCTCTTCCTCGTCGAGCCCCTTTCTTCCCTCTAGAGGCACATCTACAAGCCGTATACCCAACGCTACCTGCCTCCATCTTCCCCTAGAGTTTGCTTGGGACAGGATCAGGTCCTTTCAACCTTCAAGTTTTCCTTCTTTTCGAGTCTTCTGTTCCCTGGATTCCACCCTTCCATCCTCTCCGGAACCTTGACTCTGATCCTGCTGTGCCAGACCAGCGAGACAACGACGACATTGACGACGACGGTTTTGTCATTGGCTTCCCCCCATCACTGAAGCCTCATCCACACCAATTATCCAGCCTCAAGTGGCTTTCTATATCGAAGCACCTTTAGCTCCCGCTCTTTGCTGAGTTTCGGAGCCATTGCACCATGTAAGGATATACAAAGACACCGATTCTTGTTCTACAGCCGTGATTAGTAAATGCTAACCGGATACCCTGTCTTCCAGCTTTCTAGCCGTCTCTCAGATACCCATCCACAACCATGTACGGTACCGGTACCGGCGCTCAGACGGGCGTCACCACCCCCAGGTCGTCCGCCTCTCTGCGGCCGCTCACCGTCTCCCACGGGTCCCTCGAAACCTCTTTTTTGATACCCACCGGCCTTCATTTCCACGCTACTCAGCTAAAGGAGCGTTTTGCTGCTATCCTTCCCGCCCCTACTGACGAGCTCGCGCAAGATGACGAGCCCTCGTCCATTTTCGAGCTTGTTGCCAGATACATGGGCTTTATCGCGACCGAGGTGACACAAGGCGAGGACGACGCTCAGGGTTCATACGAGGAGGTACTCAAAATCATCCTGAACGAGTTCGAGAGGGCGTTCCTGCGGGGCAACGATGTCCATGCCCTGGTCTCTACAATGGAGGGAATCGACGACAAGAAGCTCGAAGTCATTCGCTGCTACTACCTCGCGCGATCAGCTAGCAACAGAGCCATCAAGCCTTACGAGTCGGCTCTGTTCCGTGCCGCTGGTGAAAACGCGGCCAAGATCTTCACCATCTTTGGTGGCCAAGGAAACATCGAGGAGTACTTCGAAGAGCTCCGGGAGCTGCACCACACCTATCCGGCATTTGTCGGCGAGCTGATCACCACATCCGCCGAGCTGCTCCAGACCCTGTCCAGCCACCCTGATGCCGAGAAGATGTACCCCAAAGGCCTTGACGTGCTTGGTTGGCTTCAGAGCCCAGAGGCCACCCCCGACGTCGACTACCTTATCTCTGCCCCCGTCAGCTTCCCCTTGATTGGTTTGGTACAGCTGGCACACTATCAGGTCACCTGCAAGGTGCTGGGTGTGCATCCTGGCGTCCTTCGTGAGAGAATCAGCGGAACGACAGGTCACTCTCAAGGTGTTGTTCTTTCCGCTATCACTGCGGCCGCGGATTCGTGGGAAAGTTTCGAGGAGCATAGCAAGGCTGCCTTGACCATCCTCTTCTGGATCGGCGCTCGCAGCCAGCAAACCTTCCCTAGAACTTCCCTAGCCCCCTCGATGCTTCAAGACTCGGCTGATAATGGCGAGGGTGTTCCTACCCCCATGCTCAGCATTCGAGACCTTCCCCAAGCCGAGGTTCAGAAGCATATCGATCAGACTAATGCCTACCTCCCTGAGGACCAGCATATCTCCATTGCTTTGATCAACAGCCCCCGAAACATGGTCGTTGCTGGACCTCCCAGCTCTCTGCACGGTCTCAACTTGCAGCTGAGAAAGCTCAAGGCTGCTACTGGTCTTGATCAGACCAGAATTCCCCACACCGAGCGTAAGGTTCGGTTCGTGAACCGTTTCCTGCCCATCACTGCTCCTTTCCACAGCAAGTACCTCGCCAAGGCTTCCGACCTGATTGCCGAAGACCTCAAGGACGTTCAAATTGACTCTCGCACCCTGGGTATGCCCGTTTATAACACATTCACGGGCAAGGATCTTCGGGAGGAAGTTGAGGGCAACATTGTTCCTTCCCTTATCCGCATGATTACGGGCGAGACCGTCCACTGGGAGAAGGCCACCGTTTTCCAGGATGCCACCCATATCCTCGATTTCGGCCCTGGCGGTATCTCTGGTCTCGGCATTTTGACTAGCCGTAACAAGGAGGGTACCGGTGTTCGCGTCATTCTTGCTGGCACGGTGAACGGAACTGTCACTGATGTTGGCTACAAGCCCGAGTTGTTCGACCGTGACGAGGAGCAGGCAGTTAAGTTTGCTGTGAACTGGGTCAAGGAATACGGTCCTAGACTGGTCAAGAACTCTGTTGGTCGTACATACGTTGATACCAAGATGAGCAGACTTCTTGGTCTCCCGCCCTTGTTGGTCGCTGGTATGACTCCTACCACTGTGCCTTGGGACTTCATTGCTGCCACCATGAATGCTGGCTACCAGATCGAGCTTGCTGGTGGTGGCTACTACAATGCCAAGACCATGACCGAGGCCATCTCCAAGATTGAGAAGGCTGTTCCTGCTGGTCGCGGTATCTGCGTCAACTTGATCTATGTCAACCCTCGCGCCATGGGCTGGCAGATTCCCCTGCTTGGCAGGCTCAGAGCTGAGGGCTACCCCATCGAAGGTCTCACCATCGGTGCTGGCGTTCCTTCCATCGAGGTCGCGCAGGAGTATATCGAGACTCTGGGACTCAAGCACATCTCTTTCAAGCCTGGTTCGGGTGAGGCTATTCAGGCCGTCATCAACATCGCCAAGGCCAACCCTACCTTCCCCGTGATTCTCCAATGGACCGGTGGCAGAGGTGGTGGTCATCACTCGTTTGAGGATTTCCATCACCCCATCCTCAACCTCTATGGTCGCATCCGCCGCCAAGAGAACATCATTCTCGTCGCCGGTAGCGGTTTCGGAGGTGCTGATGACACTTACCCCTACCTCACTGGTGACTGGTCCATCAAGTATGGCTATCCCCCCATGCCCTTCGACGGCTGCATGTTCGGTAGTCGTATGATGGTCGCCAAGGAAGCCCACACCAGCCTGGCTGCCAAGCAGGCTATCGTTGACGCTCCTGGTCTTGACGACAGTGACTGGGAGAAGACCTACAAGGGCCCCGCTGGCGGTGTCATCACTGTCCGCTCTGAGATGGGTGAGCCCATTCATAAGCTCGCCACTCGTGGTGTCCGCTTTTGGGCTGAGATGGACCAGAAGATCTTCAGCCTTCCCAAGGAGAAGAGGGTCGCTGCTCTTGAGGCTAGCCGTGATTACATCATCGAGAAGCTCAACAAGGACTTCCAAAAGGTCTGGTTTGGTCAGAACAAGGAGGGCAAGGCCGTTGATCTTGAGGACATGACATATGCTGAGATTGTTCGCCGCCTGGTCGAGCTTCTCTACGTCAAGGATGAGGCTAGGTGGATTGATCAGTCGTACACCAAGCTCACTGGTGACTTTATCCACCGTATTGAGGAGCGATTTACTACCACGCCTGGCCAGCCTTCCAGACTCCAGAGTTATGCTGACCTCAAGGAGCCCTACTCTGCTGTTGAGCAGATTCTCTCGCACTATCCCGAGGCCGAGAAGCAACTCATCAACGCTCAGGATGTCCAACATTTCCTCCTGCTCTGCCAACGTCGTGGACAGAAGCCCGTCACCTTTGTGCCTGTTCTCGATGAGAACTTCGAGTTTTTCTTCAAGAAGGATTCGCTCTGGCAGTCGGAGGATCTTGCGGCTGTCGTTGGCAAGGATGTCGGCCGTACCTGTATTCTTCAGGGTCCCATGGCTGCCAAGCACGCTACCAAGGTGGACGAGCCCATCAAGGACATCCTCGACGGAATTCACAACGGTCACATCGCTTTGCTCACCCGTGATATGTATGGCGGCGATGAGAGCAAGATCCCTACCATTGAGTACTTTGGTGGTAAGCTGATCGAGTCAGAAATTCCTCTCGATATCGAGGGTCTTACTGTCTCCTATGATGAGCACAAGAACACCTACCGTCTGTCCTCATCGCCTTCCGTTCAACTTCCTTCGCTGGACGCCTGGCTTTCGCTTCTCGCCGGACACCAAAGAAACTGGCGTTTCGCCCTTCTCCAGTCCGACGTCCTCGTCCAAGGACAAAAGTACCAGACCAACCCCATGCGCCGCATCTTTGCGCCGGCTCGTGGTCTGTTTGTCGAGATTCTACACCCGAACAACCCCGAGAAGACGGTCATTCTCGTCAAGGAGCAGCCACGCCCCAACCGCTACGCTGAGGTCATTGAGGTCAAGCTGGACGGCAAGAACGAGATTGTCGTCAACATGATCAAGGATACCACGGCCCTCGGAAAGCCAGTGCCCCTCACTCTCAAGTTTATCTACAACCCCGAGGCTGGCTATGCTCCTATTCATGAGGTTATGGATGGTCGCAATGATCGTATCAAGGAGTTCTACTGGCGCGCGTGGTTCGGCGATGAGAAGCTCGACCTCGATTCCTCCGTTCATGAAGTCTTCGACGGCGGCAAGACCACCATCACCAGCGAGGCCATCAATGAGTTTGTTCACGCCGTTGGCAACACCGGAGAGGCCTTCGTTGACAGACCCGACAAGGTCATGTATGCTCCCATGGACTTTGCTATTGTTGTTGGCTGGAAGGCTATCACCAAGCCTATTTTCCCTCGCACCATTGACGGTGACCTGCTCAAGCTCGTCCATTTGTCCAACCAGTTCCGCATGATGCCTGGTGCTGAGCCCCTCAAGAAGGGCGATGTGGTTTCGACTACTGCTCAGATCAACGCTGTCATCAACCAGGAGTCTGGAAAGATGGTCGAGGTCTGTGGTACCATCACTCGTGACAGTGAGAAGGTCATGGAGGTTACTTCGCAGTTCTTGTATCGTGGTACCTACACCGACTTCGAGAACACATTCCAGCGCAAGGTGGAGACCCCTATGCAGCTTCATCTCGCCACCTCCAAGGACGTGGCCGTCCTTCGCTCCAAGGATTGGTTCATGATGGATGATGTTGAGAACCCTGACATTGAGCTTCTCGGCCAGACCCTCACCTTCCGTCTCCAGACCTTGGTTCGCTTCAAGAACAAGACTGTCTTCAGCCACGTGGAGACCCAGGGCCAGGTTCTTCTTGAGCTCCCGACCAAGGAGATTATCCAGGTTGCCACTGTCAACTACTACGCTGGAGAATCTCACGGAAATCCCGTCATCGACTACCTCCAGCGCCATGGTTCCTCCATTGAACAGCCGATCAACTTTGAGAACCCCATCCCTCTGAGCGGAAAGACCCCTCTCCAACTCAAGGCGCCCTCGTCCAACGAGACTTATGCCCGCGTCTCCGGTGATTATAACCCCATTCACGTCTCTCGTGTCTTTTCCAGCTATGCCAACCTTCCTGGCACCATCACTCACGGCATGTACTCGAGTGCCGCGGTGCGCAGCTTGGTTGAGACCTGGGCTGCCGAGAACAAGGTTGGCCGCGTTCGCAGCTTCCACGCCTCTCTTACCGGCATGGTTCTGCCCAATGATGATATCAACGTGAAGTTGCAGCACGTCGGCATGGTTGCTGGCCGGAAGATTATCAAGGTTGAGGCTAGCAACAAGGAGACCGAGGAAAAGGTGCTCCTGGGCGAGGCCGAAATTGAGCAGCCTATCACCGCTTACATCTTCACCGGCCAGGGCTCGCAAGAGCAGGGCATGGGTATGGATCTTTATAACAGCAGCCCTGTGGCCAAGGCTGTCTGGGATCGGGCCGACAAGTATCTCATGGACACTTATGGTATGTCTCTTACTATTGTCTTTTTGTTGATTCCAATGCTAACAGGTCTATAGGCTTTGCCATCACCAACATTGTCCGGAACAACCCCAAGGAGCTCACTATTCACTTTGGTGGCCCTCGTGGCAAGGCCATTCGCCAGAACTACATGTCCATGACTTTCGAGACTGTGGCTGCCGATGGCTCGATCAAGTCGGAGCGCATGTTCAAGGAGATCGACGAGAAGACTACCTCTTACACTTACCGCTCACCCAACGGTCTTCTCTCGGCTACCCAGTTCACGCAGCCCGCTCTTACCCTAATGGAGAAGGCCAGCTTCGAGGACATGAAGGCCAAGGGACTTGTGCCCCGTGATAGCACCTTCGCTGGTCACTCTCTTGGCGAATACTCTGCGCTGGCTGCCCTTGCCGATGTCATGCCCATCGAGTCCCTCGTGTCCGTCGTCTTCTACCGTGGTCTCACCATGCAAGTCGCTGTCGAGCGCGATGAGACAGGCCGCTCCAACTATGGCATGTGCGCTGTCAACCCCAGCCGTATCAACAAGACTTTCACCGAAGAGGCCTTGCGGTTCGTGGTCGGTAGCATCGCAGAGACCACCGGATGGCTTCTTGAAATCGTCAACTTCAACGTCGAGAACATGCAGTACGTCTGTGCTGGCGACTTGCGTGCGCTTGACACCCTTGGCGGTGTGTGCAACGCTATCAAGATGATGAAGATCGACATTGAGAAAATGCGCAAGGAGTACTCTGCCGAGACTGTCAAGGAGCAGCTGGTCGAGATCATCAAGTCGTGCGCCAACGACACTCAGGCTAAACCCACTCCCCTCGTTCTCCAGCGTGGCTTTGCAACCATCCCGCTCCCCGGTATCGATGTGCCCTTCCACTCGACCTTCCTGCGCTCTGGTGTCAAGCCTTTCAGAAGCTTCTTGCTTAAGAAGATCAACAAGACTACCATCGACCCATCGAAGCTTATTGGCAAGTACATCCCCAACGTGACTGCTAAGCCATTCGCAATCACCAAGGAGTATTTCGAGGATGTCTACCGGTTGACGAACTCCCCTAAGATCCAACAGATCTTGGCAAACTGGGATAAGTACCAGGAGGAGGGTGTCAGTGGAATCCCTGATGCGGAGTAACCGGTTTGTGTGTTGAGGGGAACAAGGACAGCATGACGGCGTTTGAGAGAGGAAAATTACTGGTATTGAGGCGGCGGGAATGTCTTCATAGGTTATTTTGTTCGCCGTGGTTGTTTTTTTCCATGTGTTATAATCATTTCTTCATCATGGTTTTAGGCGTTTTAGACGATGTACTTTCGGCACGGAAAATATGTCAAGCATAGAAGGCAAATCTATAGTGTTCGCTGAACGACGGTGCCCCCACCTGAGCGCTGTGAATCACCTCGCACGCTAAACTCATCTTTATGACCCTGCGTTCATTGTTCCCAACTTGTCTTCCGGGCCCGTAAAGTCTGGCTGGTGCTGCAGCCATGACAAAATATCAAGAGTGATGAGCACAGGGATTAAGGTCAAGGCCCGTTGAAGAAATGAGGAGCGGAATGGAGAAAGCTGTGCAGGTACGACTCTGCAAGTGTACCGTGAGAACGAGAAGGAAGATATAAGCAAGAAAGATGCCAGAAGGAGAAAAGAGTTGACTGCGAGAAGGAACGGTGAAGCTATGGCGGGCCCGAGCATCGAAATGAGAAGGAGGAGGAGGAGGAGAAGCAAGCTCGTCAAGAGCAATTTCTACGCTGTCTAGAGCAAGTAATTACCCATGATTTGCATCTTGTAGAAAACATCAACACAATATCAACTACACCATATCGACAGATTGTCAAGCAGCAATAGAGGATCAGTCATCGCTCTCCCGCCATAATAACCTTCAGCTTGGAATATTATCTCGTCAACGAACCAACGCCGGTCATCACGAGTGCGCATACGCGAAACATCACGGAGAAGTATATCAACATTCAAACATTATCATTGCGCGCGGTCTCGGCCATTGTCTGCGACGAACCGCTTTCCTTGGAAAGAACACTGGGCCTTTTCTATCCCCGTAAGTACCCGATGATCTTGACTGGGAATCATGCTACGCAGCGCTAACGCTGAATTATACCAGACTTACTTTCCGGCCATGAACCAAGAGGCATCCAGCAAAAACGACGAAGTTCAGCGGCGCAGATGGCTTCTCGGCAAAATATATGCATTCAAACAATCGATTCGCGAAAATGAACTTAACCCTTCGCCAGGCTACGCACTCAACAAGGAGCCTGGGTATGCAAAGGTGGTTAGTTCTTTAAAAGACGGGACACGTCTATTGCGGAACTCGCCAGGCCCTGTAGAGGCTCACATGTGGTCGATGGCGTAGGGATGCCTGTTTCCCGTGGACCGGTTCAATGATGAGCTTCTGCGGTCTGTGAGGGAGCAATCGCCGAGTGTCTTTGAGATGGCATTACTTTGTTATCTTGAAGTCTGTGAAGAGTATGTCAAACAGATGATGGTTCATTGCGCGCAATACTTGGACTACCGGCTTGCTCGGCTGAAGCAGCACCAGGAGATGGTGGAAGCAATAAAGGGAGATGACCGAGCCCCTGGGCCTGAAACCGATGGCGAAGGAGACGAGATAGCAGAAGGAGATAAGAAAGCACAAACATTGGCGAACTAGAAAACAGAGGAAAGTATGGAGAAGGGAAGTGTACCAACTGTTTATACCGTAGCACCAGCGGTGGCTTGCTTTTGAATACAATATTCCAGCGCTGAAGACCGGTTTGATAACGCGGTTCTGGTGATGACACTGCTTTTTGCCCCGTTGACCATTTCGCGGGTTTGCATCCGCTGTTCACTCTTCAATATTCTCATGGAACTATCACGTAAATAATTAACTTCCTTGTCTCCTAGCTCAAAAATTGAATCCTAGGGTACTGCGATGTATGTACAACTGGATTACCAGATCCACTATTGTGTCATCTCACTATAGTTGTGTGCACCCGTACTTTCACCGCAGCGTTCTTCGAACTGTCGGTCTCGCCAATGCTTGAACGAAGACATCGCAAGACTGAACAACGCATGGAAGGCACAAAACTGCATGTTTTGAGATATTTACCTTCATGTAACGCCGTCACGTAGGCTTTATACAGTCGGCCCGCTCTCCATCCCTCCAACAACGTATATAACTATACATTCGTCATCCTGGAGCTCTCACCATATTCAATAACTCCGGACACCCAACAGAAGATCATCTCTAAAACTTCTGGGGGGTTTCGAGTGCCTTTGGGGAACACGATCGGAGGTAGGAACCTCGGAGCACCAGTAGGTACATACGTCGCTGTATGACTAAAACCGCTGTGTGTCTCTGCCCAGTCCCAGGTTCTACAAAACAACGGCGTAAATCGGAGCATCGCCGTTTGAGACCTCCGATGGAGTTTACTTAATATTTCAAATGTCTTCAAAATTGAGGATGGCACCAAGAGAAACCGAAGAGAAATGGGAGCAGAAATAAAACGACAAGCAAAACAATAACAATGCCTCCCAGAAACCACAGGTCAGCCTGACCAGAGACGGCTTGCTGATATGCTTTACTCGCCCACATGCTCTCTTATCTACTTTCGTGGCACAAATCAGCGTCGTCGACTGTTCCTGAAGCCTGGAGGCCGGAAGGTTGCGTGTGACTACTGTGCAGAGCAGATGATGCCCGTTCCTTTTTCTTTATGCTAACTTGCGCATCTCCTTCCTTCCATACAGCTCTCTTCTTGTTTATTTCTGGGTATTCAAGCTGAGATAGCTGAGTTGAGGGAGAGAGAAAAGAAAAAGAAAAGGCCAAGGAAACACAGACACTTGAGCCATACGTACCTGTCTGAGAATGTCTCATTTTCCCTGTAAACATTAAAGGGCTTTCATCCTCCTGCGGGTAAGGAGGTGTCTAGAAAGGCATGCGAGGTCTCGGGATGCCATGTGGCAGATTTTGAGCATGTCTTTTCAGAAAAAAAGCAACAAAAGATTTCCAGGCTGAAGACTGAAAAGCATTACACAGCGTCTCCCCATGGTTTATGCATCATACAATGCATCATGTACCTCACGATATGTACGTTGACTGTCATCACGCGACACTAATGTTGGGGTGGATGAAGGGTACAGCAGTCCCGATGTGTACAGAGCACGGCTATGGAAACGGGACATTTGTATACAAAGAACTAGAAGCATTATGCTGTATGTTGAATCGAAGGAACGAACGAATGGCCAACTGCAGGGTGCTGCAACGGCAGCAGCAGCAATAAATACATGTAGCATGATTGACAGCAACTTGTCTTGAACGGAGAACTTGGTAATCGACGATTGGCAAAACTCCTCAAAGCTGATTGCACACCCATGACATAGGCGGCGTTCCGGGAGGAGTGTATAGAAGCCATCAATGGGCAATCGACGCACGCTGAGTGTTAGGGGAACTCCAATAAACTGATTGACCGATATTATACGAGGGAGTGAACAAGTTCGAAACAGGAACATGGCTTTGAAGAGAAGTTCATGCAGCATGATTGTCACCAACTGTGACATCCGTTACTTGATGAATGCTCAGGTCCACGTAATCACGGAATTACAACTTCTGAGCCGGGACCGGTCCCGGAACCGGCGGAACCGGAATCCCGTCGGAATATACGATCGATATCAGACGAACTGTTGGAGTCTTCCAAGTGAGACAACGTGACGACTTCCTATGGGACCCGGGGAACTGGTTGTTGGGGTTGAAACAGTAGGGATGAAAAGTCAAAACTCAAAAGGCCTAGCCCAGAATTTCCACAAGTTCAATTCCGTCATTGCGGGTGCGCGCAAACGTCCGTCGTCGTCCGTCCCTGTCGGAAGAAGACCCCCCATGTTATCGGAAACCATCATCAGCCCTGCCTCCCTGCCTGCCTGGCTGCCTGCCTGCGCCCCTGTGCATTTGAAGACGCATTGGAAGGCAAGAACAACACATCAATCAATGGAATTAATGAATTGGCAAGCCACTCGACGAACCAATCTTTTGCTCTTGTTTTCCAATGCTGTGAAACATACCCATGAAGCACATACATTGACTGCATGGTATCTGCTCGGTTTCCCCAGGATTTCAATTAGAATAGTCGTACTTTCCCCATGGGCAACGAAAATGTGTCAACTGGACGCAATGCCCCCCGCAGTTTCTACATGTATCAATTTCCGACCTACCTACGGGATTCGGTCACATAGGATACCGACATCCCGGTAGACTATATGAGCATCCGGAGGTTGATACTGTTTTTAATGTAGCATTGGGAGATCGCAGACCGAAAAGCAAAAAAGCTGGATTTCCTTCTTGCTAGACCTGATCACCACGACGTACACTAGGTAACCACGATACATAGCTACGGGCACCATCGCCATCAACAGTTACACCACTACTTATCACCAAAACCAAAAATATCGACAGGCGAACTCAGCCTTACCTAGTCAAACTCACGTCAAATACCACTTCGTAAAAGCCCGTCATCGGGCTTCTCACTCATCCTCACCTAAAATACACTACATACGTCTAAGCCGCACGCATTCCGCTGTTGCGATGGCATCCAAATAAGCCCAAGCCCCCCCTGCTTGGAAATCTTGGAGATCGTCGGGCGGTGAGTTGATAAGTCCGGTGTTCCAAAAAGTCAATACACTACACTGTACTAGTCAGTAGTGTAGTGATTTGCAACTTACATATTGGGCAAACCGGCATCCAGAACTCTGAATGGTTCGCTGTTTCCTACCCCCAACCACGTTTCCTTTGCACAACCCAAACCGAACCGGGCGAACCGAACGGAAGAGGTTCCAAAGTGTGGGTACGGCTCCCGCAATGTTTCGTTTCGGTTCGTTTCGTTTCGTTCCGTCACAGTGAAGGTAGTTTAGTGGGAAATGGAGAGACGCGGGCCGTCCCCTGTTTTTCCCTTTCTTTCGTTTCCTTCGTTCCGTCTTCTTCGTTCTGTCCTCTACAACCGTTTTTTTTTTTTTTTTAAATCCTTCTTTCGCGCTAGTGTTTCAAAAGCCCACAGCATACTCCGCCATCATCCACCGCCTTCCTGCGCTCCCGACTGGGCTGACGACTTGAAGACGGTCCCTTCACGTCACTTGAGTACCACCTCAGTTCCGCTGTAGATCTCACCGGTTCTCACCGAGTTTTCGCAAAGGGTCTTGTCTTACACTACTTGGCTCTCTCTCCGCTGCTATGACGAGCGATCGGTGGATCCGAACACTATGTACCTACCCTCTATGCTTCAAAGCCGACCCTGAATTCTGCCTGATTTGTGTGCGTGTTCTAGACCTGCGTCTATCAGATTAGCGGCCTGTGTGTACTGGCCACTCAGCGGTGCCATGTCCCGTGACTTTTTTTTTTTTTTTTAACCAGCTCACGTTGGCACGACGAAATGCAAAGAGAATGAAAGTCAGTTGGTAAGTAGAAAGGGTCAATTTAAACACCAGACATTATCGTATTTCCATGTTTTCCACTATATGCTATACATCCCATCAACTCGACTCGTTCTTCATCTTTCCAAACTCTGCATCCTCCTGTTTTCTTCTTCTCTCTCCCGCATCCGCCTCCCCCGATTTTCGATTTGCCGAAACGTTGATATGCCACCTGGAACCAGCCCAGTGCGCGCACTACCGCCCGCTCGGTGTACAAGAAGAAGAGAAGATCCAGTGACCAAACCCGGGAACCAGTCCATCTTGATTTAGAAAGTTGGTAGTAGTAATACCATGTTGTTTCTTGAAAAATCCCAGTGTGTCGCAGCAGTTAACCAGCAACCGTGCTTCGTTGTGTGCCATTCCATCTCTAAATGTTGAACGAAAGTAAAATGCGATGCTGATTCCTAATGTCATAACCATAAGATCGTAAGATAGAAAAGCAAGAAAGCCAGCCCATGGCAATACGTCGCTCACGTCATCTGACTCGAGCCACCACAGAAAGAAAAAAAAAAGAAAATTGAAGAAAAATGAACACCGCGCATATGCATGTGATCTGGGTTTCCAGATTCTTCTTGAAAGACATAAAAAAAAAAATGAAACGCAATGCTTGATCCTCCCGCTTTTCATGATAAATCGTAGGTAAAAATCAATTGTGATAACGCCAAAGGTTGCTCAATATCGTAACGCGTAAGAAAATGGTGAACGTAAAACAATAAAAGAAAGCCGATGTGAATCGCAAAGTTTATCGTTGATACTGACAAAGGAGATTGAACCGGTGAGGACCGCAATAACCATTGGTGAAGTGAAAAACATTGTTTAGCAGACTGCTATGGGCTGATCAAGCCGCATCGGGGTAGGTTGGTGAGACTGAGTTTGCGAGTGCCGCCGACCGAAGACGTGCTGCATGATGGCTCGTGGGCTGGCGTCAATGCTGGGAAGGTTGACGGTCTTGTGTGTCAATGGCACGGGGATGCGATGGACCTTCCTGGAGGTCTGCCACTTCTCCTTGATACAATCGTCGACAAGAGCCATGAGGCCAGAAGCCATGATAACACTAGTCAAATATGATTAGAGGATGTCCAATCTTCCTTTTACCGGGTATGTGGAAAACTTACTCAGCAACATCGGTAACAGCATCAATGATCGTCTCATCAGCGATCCACATGAAGCATGGGGGAACCCACCCGCCAGCGCGCTCGTCGGCATCAACCTGAGCGGGCGATCGAGTCTCGGGAACAATGTGGGCGACTGGGGCACTGAGGTTTCCGTCGCGGATGAGGTGGAATGAAACTTGACCCCCCATCTGTTTGTCGACAGAACGCTTCCAGGCATAGTTGTGACCCCACCACTCAAACTCGTACCGCTTGTTGTTCTTACCACCGCGGCGGTGCACATCGACACGGGCATAGTTGCTGAATTCAAGCTTGATGGTGTTGGTGGGAACGGCACGGTGCGTCTTGCCCTTGGAACTGAGAGACATGCGCGAAGAGTTGCTGTGGTTGCACAACTCATCGTCACCGTAGCACGAGTCGCTGGTGTTGGGTCGGCTGGAGCAAATAGATGCAGCACCAGACGTTGGTGTGCGCCGGAGGACGGGCTTGGACTTGGTCGCAGCACTGAGCGTCTTGATGGCTGTCGACATTGAGCGCTTCAAGTTGGGGCGATCGTGGTGGCTCTTGTTGACATCATCCCTGGAGGCAGCCCTAGACTTGGCCTTGGCCGCCGTTGACGACTCGGCGTACTTGCGCTTCGAGTTGCAGACCTCGCGCCCGGAGTCACGGCAGTACCGGCGCAGAGAGAATTCGCGCTTGGCCAAGTCGTACATGCGCAGATGGAAGAGTTGATAGACGGTTCTTCTGCGGCCAGTGACGACAGTGTCGATGCGCAAGTTCATGTTCCCGTCCGACGTGTATTCATCGTGACGGATGGAGAGACGGTTGAGCGAGGGGAAGAGCTTGGCGAAATCCTGAGGGGTGGTTGCCCGGACGTTGGGTTCCACAAGTTCACGGCGGTACGTGGGGAGCGGCGGGATGCTGGTGTCCTCGGCCTCCACCACGGGTGATTCGTTATCAAGGTCCATGGCGTCAAGATCCTGGGATGAGGCGGTCGTGGAGGCGTAAGTCTCTACCGAGGAACGTGGGTAGAGCGAAGTGGCTGGGCTGACATCGTCCTGGTAGACATATGGCTTGGGTTGCGAGTGGTGGTAAGAAGAGGGAGTATACAGGTCTTCCTCCATCCTTGTCGACGTGCCCATAGCCTTGTGGTCTGAGAAGTAGTGGTCCTGAGTGGAATAGAGCGAAGTAGGGGCGGTAGAGTGAGTGAGGTGGGACTCGAACGAGTCGTGGCTCTGCTGGTGAGAGTGGCCACTGGAAGTGCTCTGGCTCGAGCCTTGTCTTCTATGACTTGACGACATTGTTGTGGATGTATGGGCTGGCTATGTGTTCAATGTAAAGTTAAGAAGTGAAGAGGAATGAACGTTCAACGTTGCGGTCTGATTGTGTGAAGGGAGATGTGGGGAGGAGGGGTCAGAGCAGAAGCGGTCGTGGGACGGGACGGGAACACTCCAAGACTTATATCAAAAGGCCTCAAGTTGCGTGAGAGTCGGAGATGGCTCCCGGGGCGTGGGGCTCAAGAGGCAGGACGGGGCCAGGACGGGGAGAACGGGTCGCCGGTAGGGTGGGCAAAATGGGTTGTGGGTTGGGCCGATTCTCTTCAGTCCACTTGTCAGACTCGAACTTTGCTGGAGTGTACAAGCGTGGTGGACTGGGCCAGGGGATACAGGGGACGTCAGTGGAAGACCCGTGAGAGACCAGTGAGAAAGCAGTGGGAGGCAGGGGCACCGGATGGGATTGGCGACTGCGAATGGCTCCAAGTGTCTTTTCAGAGTCTGCTGCATACGACGAGCCGGGGCTGCGACGTGCAGACCACAGAGTGTCGAGATACGTAGTCGGTGTTTTCGGTAACAAACTGCCGCTTGGCTCGAATTGTTGCTCCCTCATTTTCTCGTCCTCCCTTTCGCACCAGGCCTGTTTGGGCATTAAACGCGGGGAGATGCGTTTTAAATGGGCAGACCTGTTGGCATCGTCTGTCTCGCCCGCTCTTTGGTGTGAGAGTGCCGTTGTCAGAAGCTCTTTTGGACTGGCATTTGACTCGTCAGCCCAGACAGAGTAGCGTGGAGCGAATTGTATAAAGAGGAGGCGGGGACAATATCGATATCGAAACAATGTTGAAGCTGCAGCAAGCAGTGGAGAGAGCAAGATCATGATGCTAATGGTGATGATGAGCATGTAACAAGGAGATCCTCAACAACCACCTTGACTCCTATCTTGCAACGGTGACTGGGCAACCAAAGCACAATCAGACAACAAGACCGGCTACAGCATCCATTGAACTGCCTGTACACTCACTCGTACACACAGCCGCAGAGCCGGTACACCTTGAGGTTGTACCGTGTTATGACGCCGAAATACTCAGAGAACTCACTGCCAAGACAACAAACAACAGGACCTGGATCAAGACATGCGCACAACAGCCTGCAACATCGAGGCCCATCTCTCTGGGGGATTGAAGGCTCCCCATTTTTACTGTCTCGAACCCGTCACCATGGGCTTTCTTTTCGCCATCTGTCTCGAGGGGATCTGGGTTGTCTGACAACGAGGACGACGAACGACGACGACGACGACGACGACGAGCACACCACCATCTGATCTGGATCACAGACTTGTCCAAGAACGGGTCCCCATTTATTGGGGCAAAGGGCGACTGGCGATGAAGGGTAATTCGGTAGTGTAAAAGATAGAGCGCACATTCAGCAGCAACCCAATCGGCGCAAAGTGAACGGCGTCGTGGTGGGTGATGTTCTAGTCGGGCCTCGCAGGTCGGCTAAAATAAATCAGAAAGGACTCGGATCAGGGCATAGTGAGTGGCCAGAAAATGGCCCGTCAGCCATTGGCGAAGCACCTTTGCTTTGATTGGCCTGTCTGCACTGCCTCCAGGTGGACGAGGTTGAGGTTGCACTTCTACTTCTGCAGTGGTGGAGCGATTGCGAGACTGCTTGGTTAGCATGCCAAGACCCCAGGATGGTCAGTTAGTAAATATATGGACAAAAAGGCGAGACAGCTAACACATCTACAGACAGATCAGCATGCGGTCTTGTCGTGCGTCAAATTCTTGCAGTAGAGCGAAGCCATGACAGCAGCGGAAATCCACCCGTGCGGTGTTCCGACCAGTGCCAACAAGCCTCGGGGTCTGTCAGTTCGTGCCAATTCGGTGCCAACATCCCACCTTCTCCCGCGCACATGCACCCTGTCGGCACCTTGATGGCTTCTCGACGTGCGAGGTGGGCTGTTGAAACGACGCTACTCTAGAGACAAAAGGTTGACGAGAACTGAAGGAAGGGACACGCACGCCACGGCCACGAGAGAGGGACTCGACCGACTGTCTCAGTAAAAGTCAAGGAAAAAAGGAAAGACAAATTCCGTTCATGGCGGCTGCTCCCCTCTCTCTCACATCAGTTCCTTCCCAATTTAGAGCTCGAGAAAAGTTGGGGTTATTCAGTTCCCACCTGCCCGAGGTGTTACTACCCCTAGATAGTGCAATCTACACCAGACTGGACATCATGCCTTCCCCATTTGATGGGTTTCCCCGAAGGTACCTACCGTAGATATTGGGAAAGAGCAAATGTCTCAGGCTGTGTTTTTGTCGGTGGTCAGACAACCTGCTAGGTAAGCACACTCACTTTTCTCTTCTTGCACCTTCTGAAGATGCTACACAAAACCTGTTGTTGTACGGGCTTGGGCTCACATCAGCTCCCGTCAGCTGTCAACGAGCATGTAAAGAAAAAAAAAGAGAGTGTGTCAAGTCTGACAGACTTTTCTATCGATCATTTCTCCCTGTTTCTTAGTTAGTGTATGTACATGGATTCACTTCGGCAGTGGATGCGTCCATCGCGTTTCGGTTTCATCCCGCCTGGGTCATGGCATGCCCAGACAAACTGCAGACTCCGTAATGGTCAATGTCCACAATGTCCCGTCAGTATCGCTCGTTGAGATCTGCCATGATCTTGACCGCGAGCCATCGCCGATGAGTACACTACCTGTACCAGCACCTGCCATGGAGCATCGCAGTATAAAGGTTCAAGTTCGGCCCGAAGAATCTTCACGTCGACGTAATGCCGCTGTTGCTCTGCTTTATGATACTGGGACCGTCTTTCCCACCGTTTGCATATCCCGAAACCCGCAACCGTCAAGCCTGTTTGACATCCGTACCGCGACATCCTACCAACGCCTTCATACAGCCAATTCCTGACATCGGCCAGCGCATTTCCACCACTGTAAACATCCTCTAGCCAGCTTACTCCCAGTACTCCCCTCATTATACCTTTTCCCAAGACCTCTGCCGCCCTCTATCGCCTGTTAAACCTACCTCTACCTAGACTAGCATTTTGGTGGGCGTACTAACAGCTCCTAACAATGGCTTTTTGCACAGCGCAACGAGACTGACCCACAAGATCCTATCGCGGCGGACACCGCGTCCTTCCGGCTGGTGCTTAACAACGGCTAACAACTGGCGCTTTTCCCAGTCGGTTGGGGTCAGGTAGGTTGCTGAGGCCGAGGGGATGCCAATCAGGGCGATGGTATCAGCGGCCCGGAAGAATACAGAACGCCTAGCAGGCGCATGTAATCCCGGCTGTACGTGGCAGCGATTCTCACAAGTCAGAACGGCCGCCGGAACTGATGAAGCCCAAGGGCTGAACCACTCGGGAACCTGGTCGATGTCCAGATGCCGGGCCGGATAAATCGACTGTGTGCCCAGATAGATCCCCTGTGTGGGGCCATACAGACACCAGGCCAAAGCCAAGAAGCCAAGACCTTGAGGCTTGGCATCAACCTTGGGCGCGGCTTTCTACAAACCAACGGCGGACAACAACTTGGAGCGACTGACACTGGAGCTTCCTTTGCTTCATTGACATTGGAGCTTCCTTTGTTTCATTGCTTCATTAACATTGGAGCTTCCTTTGCTTCATTGCTTCATTTGGAATGACGGGGATTCATAGGCTGCATTCTACCTTGCTCTCGCCTTTGTCTTTGCAATTGAACCTTAACTTCAAATACTTCATTTCCACCTCCGTCTCTTCCTCCCTTAAACTCTCTATCTTGGAATCCTTGCGGCCATCTTCTTCTTGAGAAGTAACTTCATTGTCAGGAGCAAAATCACAGCGAACGCTGCAGTGGTAGTTGAGCCGCTGGGATTTTATCACATCTCATTGGTCATCTGGGCTCCACACAGGGGATCTATCTGGGCACACAGTCGATTTATCCGGCTCGCCAGATGCCCAACCACAACCATCTCGGCCACTCAGTGAAGCCATCCCAAGTGCCCAGGCGCCGTTGTGAAAGCAACCCTTCCAGCCACACGGGCACGGCTACCAGTTGCGAGAGTGAGGCGGTTCTTCAGCGAGGCTAGTGGAGGCGTGAATGGACAAAAGTGCCCACAAACCGTGGGGTATCTTCCCTTTCTGGAATCAAGAAAGATGGTTGACGACCGACAGCAATCACTTCAATTCTCTTGTCACCCGTTCAGCATCAGATGCGTCAAGATTATTGAGTTACCATGTCATATGCTGCCCCTCATGCGCATCAAGTTGGCCATGTTATCGCGTTTTCAACACCCTCCCATCCAGGCCCATCCAGAGAGCCACCAAGCCCACCAGCTTCCCGACGAGACCGAGCTCGATTGACAGAGCCACCTTGACGCGCTTCTCACCTTCGTAACGATATCATGGCTGACTCAGATTCGAACACATACTTACAAAGTCTTCAATCCCATCGATCCAGCTCCAATTTCTCTTTTTTTTATTTTTCATTTTTTCTTTAAAAAAAAGCGGAAAGCCCCTCCGATCGCCTAGAAAATCACAGCCCTTGTTGTTTCAACAAGGTTAGCCGCCGGCTCAAGCTTGACCTGGTTCAGCCAACTCAATTCCCCTAGCCTCAATGGCGATAGCTTCCATGGGCCGGCACACTGGAGACCTACTGGACACCACCGTAGACGGCTTGGCGCAGGTCGCCGATTCTCCGCACTTGGAACCGACTGTTCGCTCTGCAGGCTCTAGTGTCGCAGTACACTAGTGAGGGCCGTGGGGTTCGCCCGTATCGGACCATCACGGCGCTGACTGTGTGTCAACCTCTCATTCGCCGACAATATCGGGCCCCGACCAAGACCACCAACCCGGAAGCAAGAGGTGGGTTGGAGTTGGAGTTAGTAGCGACCACATGCCTTCGGCCCAGCTGCCGGGACGTCAAAATGGCTCTCGATTTCACCTGCCCCCCAAAAGAGCTCTTGCTTTTTGCACCCGATCTTGCATTTGCTGAACCAGTGGCACGTTGCCGTGATCAGAAATTGAACACGTCCCGGCGTACCGGACGACAACCGACATCGCTGGTGTCCTGCACGCCTTCAGGGGCTTCTTAAACTAACCTCCTGAGAAAGTTTGGATGCAGATGTACAACGCGTATCACAAAAAATTCGAGCGATCTGATAGCCCCATGTTGCCGTTCAGTAAAAAAAAAAAAAAGGAAAAAAAAAAGGAAAAAAAGCAGGCAATTCTTCACGGCCAAGCCTGAGGTAATTGGCATGGTGCTCTCGCTCGCAAAATCTTTGGACGCTTCTTTCCGTCGCACGCATCCTCGCCGGATTTTGCATACATGCATGCATGGGCATCCCGTTACTGTACACTACTCAATTTGATATGGGGTGGTTATAGGCACGTCTCTGCGGCTCTGGGATTGGACTGCAATCCCGTTAGCATCCATCGTCGCTGCAGCGACGTTCTCAGGTGACGCTGGTACCTCAGGTGCTCAGGTCTCTTTCTGATGTCCTCTATGCTCCCTCACCTTGGCGTGAACGTCGATCTCAGCACATGACTTTGGTTCAAGTTGTCCTCAGCAGCAGTGTCCCAGGCTTTGAGACTCGCAAAGTCTTCAAATTCCCGATCCGCTGTCAAACCATGCGTGATGATAGCCCTTTGTTTCGGTAAACGGCGTACAACAATGCCTGTAGCTAACCGGTACGGTCACCATAGACAGCGGAAGAGGTAGTGTATTGGGTGCATTGTGGACGTCCAATGATATCTAATGTTGTACAACTTTTTATCACGGTCTTCTTTCTACCCAATCAAATCGTGGCGGGACCTCCCTTTTGGGCAACCGAGCAAATAGGAGGTACATGCAGTAGGTACCTTGCGCTTCCTCGCCGAGGTCAAGCTCTGAGTTCAGCATGTTGAACCTGATGTCCACCAATGATAGTCTGAGATGTCTTAGACGTAGGTACACCATCTCTGCAGCCATACCTCCCTACAGATTCAGCTCGATGCCCAAGTGAATGGCGAGGAAAAATCCCAAAGCCTTGTCATAGACGCAAGGCAACACAAGGCGTCCATGAAGGCTCAAAATACGATTTCTCCAGGCGTCGGCTTCCGGCTGAGGCATCAATAATCACTACGTCCCTGCCCTTGCTCATCGTTTCTTCTTATCAAAGCGGTCGAGTGGTTCGGTGAGGATGTGGCAGAGTATAGGCAATATGCGGAATATCGAAGCAAGTCGTCTGTTTGGACCGATCTCATGCCTATGGTTACCATCTGCCTGCCTAACGTTGGTTTATTGCACCCTTAGGAGTGGGGCTTCCCTGTCCTGACTTGGGGGGACTACCAGAGATTGGGGATCAGATTACACCCTTCTTTGCACAAAAATATCACACTACTCCATGAAAATGCGCTGCTGTGTTTACCGGGCTCTGTCATTTCTGACAGACGAATAGCCGTTGTCGCTGTTGGGTGTGTGTCAGTCAGAGGCGTCTATCACGGACTTTCTGGAGTTTCATTCCTCCTGTTCTGAGGCTTTCTCTGTTTCTTTGGCTGGTGCCTCTGCCGGGTACTCACATAATTGGCACTGGTAAATGTGTCCCGAACGCAATTCGGCAGGAAATAAACTATTGAACCTGTTGTCTTGAAACCCCTCAAGAACCGTCGCGAGAACCGTCGCTATGCGCGATGAGTCTCTAATACCTGGACTCGAAACTAGCTGGCTACCTGGACACAGATGGACAATTGTGTGTTCTTCACATTCGAGAAGGTTACATTGCGAGTAGAGAACTTTGGACAGGACGCAGGACAAACTACGTCCTCTGCAGAAGGGAGAAGGGAAGTCCTTCAGATGCTGGGCCGATTCATGGGATACTCTCACTGCCGTACGAATGTCACAACGATGTTCGCCAGAATAAGAAGCGAGTCGCAAGCTTGCATAGAACCGATCTGCGTGGTCTGGGCATCTCGACACGGCAGAACATGTGCTTTCTCTCACTTGATTCGCATTTGCAAAGATTTTCAACCAACACCGGGAGAGCATCGGGATTTGCGGACGAGTTAAAGACAGTCGGGCGCTGCTCAGTGACATCGATCATCCATTACTGACAATACGTTTCTTGCATCAAGTCTACATATCAAGACGGCATTTGCTGGCTCATGTAACCGGATAATCGGCTGAGAGCGGTTGAGTAATTCAGTTCTGGATATCCGATATAACCCCGATTTGGAGAGAGAGAGATGAGACCGGCTTCCGAGAGCTTCACGATTATTTATGATCATGATGATTTGCGCTTCAATCCTTTCGTCTACTTGTCCAGCTTCAACATGCAGAAGAAGTGGAAAGAGTATGCAGCAGCTACAGTCAGACACTTCCTTGAACTGAGCCATGCCATTGAAGCAGAGCATTCATCTCTTCGATGCAATGCCTGACCACTCATTCAACGCCTTTTTCATAACCTACTCATAACAGCCACACAAGCGATGGAGCGTAGAGGAAGTTTACGTAGTCATGACAAGTGGTGAGATGTGGAAGATTCCATTTGGTCTAGAATTGAAACTGGAATGGAACGTGGCGAGAGGTTAAAAAGCAGGAGGCGAAGTGGGAGATAATCTCACTTAATCCACAAAGTTAACTGCCACAGTCACTGCCCGGTGTCTGCCGTTGAAACACATGCTGCTTCATGGCGATGTGTACACTAAGCAAGAATTGTACACTCGCCATTATCAACTCACGATAGATGACGTTTCTGTAGCTTCGTTTTGACTTGCTGTCTTCAATTTGCCGCGAGAAATTTTCTTGATTCCGAGATGGTCTGAAGTGTGGCCAATATGGAAAGGAAGGGATAACCCGACCAAAGGAACAAAGGTTGAGTTGATGAGGACGGGAAGGGCCATAGGGAAAGCAGGAACTACGAATATATGACACCTTAAGTGCAACCAACAGCAGGAAGGCACGGGTGAGAACAACTCCTAACCACGGAAGTAGCGACCAGCACTGACGGTTCTGCTTGTTGTCGTACGTCCCTGAAGAGTTGGTCATTTTCACAATGCAGAGGAGAACAACAGGCAGAGTATCTCCACCTCGGAACTTTGTTTCACATTTTCTGATACTCCCCAAGATATTCCTCTCTACCATTTTCTCCTCATCATAAGCACAAATCTAGGTAGTCTTTGAATGTTCCAGTTCACTTGAGCCTTTTTATCCCTGCTTCCTCTTGACAGCGAGCTTACACTAGCAGTGTTCCCTCGAATCCGAGCCCTTCCTTCCAATGTTCATGCCTCTCAATTCCAACGTTAATCCATCTACTAATTTCCCTTCCCCTTCGTCATCAGCTCTTCACTTCTTTCTCCCTTCATCCAGCATATCCTACCGAACCATCACTCACAACCCTAGCTTCTCCTCACGTTCCCTCAAAGCCTTCTCCCTTTCACTCATCTCCTTCTCCTGCAACCCAAGCGCCATCTCCTGTGCTTTGAGTCTAAGCTTCTCGAGCTTATTCCTCTTATCGACTCCCATCAGTTCCATCTGCTTGGCCATCAAGAGGAAGGTGCGGTCACCCATCTTCTCTTCATACTCGTTAAGGAAATCTGCGTGTTCACAGACCTTCTTCTCACATTTGGCAAGTTCCTTAGCCGCCTCTTCGGACAGTGAAGGGTATATCTCGCGAAGATCAACTGCCCGATCGTTGATCCACTTCTCACCTTCAGCGTCTTCTTCGGCTTGTGTTTTGGAAAGGGGAGAAGAAGAAGAAGAAGAAGAAGAAGAAGAAGAAGGGGTTGGGGTGGCGCCATGATGGATTTGGGGGAAAACAAGTGGTAAGTTACTAGGTGGAGCCGGGTTAGTATGCTCTGACGGGGCGGTTGAGGATCGGAGGCGTTCCATGAAGAGCATGTGGTTGGCGTCTTGGATGAGAGCGCCCTCGTGCGACATAACCCAGTAGCAGTCGAGGATTTCCTTGAGGCGGATATGCTGTTTGACGACATTCTGGAGATCTTGGAATAAGAGCTTTTTGTTAGCGTCTGAGACTTCATCTCCGGTCTCTTGTTCTTCTGTTGCTTTGTTCTCCGCCGTCTCCTCTGTCTTCTCCTCTGCCTTATCATCTGCCCCTTTTCCCGCTCCCTCTCCTGTTTTCTCGTCTGCTTTCCCTCCCGCTACTCCTCCTTCTGTTTCGGTTGCTCTTTCTTCCTCACCGTTTTGTTCTTCCAGGTCTGTAACCTTCTCACTGTCACTCTCTGGATTGACATGCGCCTTGATAGTAGACATGAAGTTCTGTTCCGCCACCAGATGTTCTTGCACCATGGCGCGAACAATCACCTCGAGGCGTGGATACTTCTGTGCACTGACGAAGTAGTCGGTCACCCATTTGGGGTTGCGGCTCCAGAAGTCTTGGAGGTGTGGGGGTTGAAACATTTTGAAGCTCGGTCGTTCAGGTGCCTTGGACTCTGGCTCTTGTTCTGATTGGACTTTGGATCTTTCCCGGCAGTCATGTTGCGATGTTGAAGCCTCAGATTGCGATTTCTTCTCTGATTCAGGCTTATCATGTGCTCTGTGGGATTTGTCTTTATAATGTTGGTTCTCCTGAACAACATACCCCGTGGCCCACTTGACTAGTTCTTTGAGATTTTTGCCCCAGGGGGGTTGACAAGACGGAGGATTGTTAAGGAGGCGCTCAACATCTCTCCGAGCTTCCTGGCGCTTGGTGTCTTCTAGAAGCCTCACGACCTCTTGAAAATCCATACTGATAGTTGTCTTGAATGAATTGGCTTGAAGTTTGATTTAAATGACAAGAGGCGCTTGATTGTTGATGTTTTGGTTGGGTTGTATGTGTTTCTCTGATGACGGTAAAGGAACAGATACATACTCGTCTGTGGGCCTGCCATATAAATAGGTTATTGTTCCAGTACACTTCTCCTTCATTCATTGCGTTTGCAGTAGCTGTCACTGCCCCATGATATTCGCTAGTTGCACATGCTTATTTGGATGAGCTGGCTGTTTGGAACCGTAACCAAAGCCTAGAGAAGGATGAAATGCCGTTGAATCTACAACAAATCACTTGCTACTCGGAGACTGAACTACTCCCTTCTGAGAGTGAATTTCCCTGAGCTTCTATTGCTGTAAACATTCACCAAGAACAAACGGCAACATTGCTAAGGTGAAACAATCGGTGTGTCTTACGAACCCGAGCAATTATTCTTACCCATGTGATGTGAGAGAGGCAGCCTACACGGGCTGCAGCGCAAGGGATACTTGTTTGTATGGATTTTGAAGAAATTGAAGACGAACGGAGGGCGGTTAAAATTTGGAAGATTATGGACTACATAGAGTTCAAACCCTTGGTGGTGTGTCATTTGGGTGGTTTGAGAGTGGACAGGCTATTTCCCAGCTTTGAGTAATCCTTGGTTTTTTTCTCATCCCATTGAGTAGGCATCGAAACCACGATCAGGTATTCACGACAGTTACCGAACCCCTGTGACAAGGCGTGGCAGGAATCCAAAGAGCTGAATTCAGCGTTGGCGGTGCATAGTCATGGCGGGTTTCCTATGTAGGTTTCGACTTCTGTCCGACAGAGGTAAAACACAATCGTCTGAAGTCAGGAGTTAAGCCATCAAAAGTTCGCAGATCTGTGACCCATGGCATGCCAGTTTCTTCAATAACTGACAACGAGCGAGACAGAGCAAACCGAGGGACAATCCATAAGTGATGGGCGAGGCTCCTCTGTGCCATACTGAAAAGGAATATATCGCACACAATGTGTGTGTATATATAATCGCAAGGTTAGGTACCTCGGCGAGCTGGTTGAAAATCGTAACCATCGAAGTCACTCTCCATCACCCCTTGAAGCACGAGGTACTTTCGAATAAAGCTCTACCTTTTCCCATCCTCCGTTATACTAATAACCTACCGCCTAAGTAGTTAGTAGCGTAGACTAACCTTCAACCCACTTTCATATCCTCTTGAAACGACGATTTAAGATGCCTCAGCACTCTTCAATTTTCCCCGGCGACACTCCAAGTCTGCCAGAGCTAGAGAGGCGGTATAGGGCCACCCGACACGATCTAAGGGAGGAAACTGAACGCCGTGAGCGCCTGGAGAGGCTGATCGAAAGACGCAGCGAGCTCGTCTCGAATTATCTGGAAGAGCAGAAGGAAAGGGCAAGGACCAGGGCCGACACACTATGGCAGAGGAACCCTTCATATGGCTCAGCCGAGTGGGTGGAGTTCCATAAAGCTTTGGCTCTCGAAGCATTCATCAAGAGGACGATCAGAGCCTTGGGGCCTGCGATGAGGTCACCTCCGCAGTAGGGCTGGCTGGACTTGCCCGTGAGCGTAAAATGGCGATAGTAAGAAAGAAGCGTGCAATGGTTCTTTAGACGTTCCTCTCGAAGGCCGTGGTCAAACTTTTCCCCGACTTACATGATGCCAAAATAATGATGTTTCGTTATCGTCTTTTTTATGTGTGGGCACAGTGACATGAGTGGCCTGTTGGTGCGTCTTGGTGGGTTACGCTAGGTCGGGCTACTTTAATCGCATCAAAGTCAGTTGACTGTTGGCGAATGTGTTGTCCGAGTTTCAGCCAAAGACATAAGGAAAGCTAGAGGATGGGTCGCATTAGGCTCGAGGCCTTGTATGGCTCGTTATCTTAGTTGGTTGCATTCACGGCTTGATTTGAAGAACTGTTGAGAAAGAGAGCCCGAGATGGAATGTCTATCGTACAGAGTTGAAGTCGGGAGATTTGCGCCATGACGGTTGTCCGGGCCGGCACCGGTACGTAACAGCGTGCCATGGCTCGAGTGGGTCCTGGGCTGCGAGACAAAGCCGGGGCTCGGGCAGCCGTTCAGCCCTGCCAAGATCCAGCTCCGGAGACGCTACGTACCGGGCGTAGCGGGGCTCCTTCAGTTGGCCAGTCCGGACTCGCCTGCGATGTGATTGAAAATGCTCGAGAATAATAACGAAGGACACTAGAACTCTGAAAGTCAATCCCTTAATACGCTGTTTATAAATCGTCTCCCCTGTTGTGAAACACCCGTCCCATTATTGCAGTGGATGATGTGCGGGTGGTGCAGCTGGGCGGCCGAGGCAGTTGAGATTTGGGCACGGACCAGCATAATGCGCTATGTATGGAAATCAACCTACGCTAATTGCCCATCGAGTTAGCGCTGCGGGGCCGCACACTTAACTGCCTTGCCTGCCCCTTGTCTTGTTTGTAACAGGACCGGCGCCAGGAAATGGTGGCATGGGCGCAGCAACATACACTACGTAGAGGATTCGACATGCCCGCATGCCTCAATGTATCGATCCGTACACCAGACAGAACTCGACCTCTCAAATTCGTGACATGTACACATTCTCTCCGGGCCTGCCTTTCATCCACCCCAACATTTGGCCAAATCCGCAACGCTGACCCTTCCCTTGTCGTCGACAGAGACTCTGTTTTCATTGCGCGGCCAACTCCCCGACGATCGCCCCTAAACACATCCACATACGTACGGCTGTTCCGGAGTGGTCATTCTGCCGCCGACTGAAACAGAAGAAATCTTGATATATTCGCCCTAATTCTACACTTAGCAAAGCGCAGCTAGCTTGAACCCACACGTGCTTGCTGTCTTTCTGCCCGAACCCAACAAGCCCACGTTCGGCTTCCCAATCAACACTTGCGACTCGGCACTGCACTTTGTATCAACGCCTACCGCGCCGTCCTCGCTCCAGTCTTTTGCATGTCGCCTCACGACCAGACATCCGTTCCCGAGAGCCAGCTTGGCATCCCCCCAAATGCCCCTACGCATGCCGCCGATTCCGAGCAAGAGGTAGTAGTCGCGTCATTGACGCCCGCGACTGCCTCTGACCCGAGTACAGTGGACCGAGAGGATGCGAACGACACCCAACATGAAGAGACCGATTTGATGTCTTCGGTTGCTACCCTAAAGCCCACCACCTCTCCCACCACAACAACTGCCACGCAGTACCTTACGATTGAATCGCGGACGTACATCGACCCCACTCCACCCACCCCGGCCGTCTCGCAACCTCCTTCTCGAAGCCCCTCTACAGCTCCTCCGCGGTCGAGACGTGGCTCCGGCTCCGACGGCGTATCACCCACCAGGTCGGACGTCGCATACGATGATAAGAAATATGCAAGTGACGACGAGCGTGAGAGCGGGTCCAGGTCCGAGCTGCAGAGCATCATGGAGCAGTTCAGCGAAGGAGGTGGAGGTCCCGGCGCAGAGGAAGTCATGAGCCCCAGGTTAGAGATGGCGTCGCCTTTGCTGGCCAGTCCCGCACAGTATCCGCCCCGCAAATCGAGCCTCGAACCACTTGCTCCCTCTATGGTCCAACAACTCCAGGACTTGCAAGGCTTAAGCTTGTCAAGCACATCTTCTGCGACTTCGCCTTTGAAGGAAAAGGGCAGGGAAGAGCTGGCTCCCCCAGTCCCCCCAAAAGACGACCCGTTCCATACCGGTGGCAGTCCATCACAGGCTCAAAAACAAAAACGTCATAGCATTCAGAGCTTGGAAACGCCAATGTCTCCCACAACCTCACTTCATCGCCCTCCTCCTCCCGAGCCAGAGCCCGAGCCGCCGTTACCGTTCGATTTCCATCGCTTTGTCGAACAGCTCCGAAACAAAAAGGCCGACCCTGTTGCAAGATACCTCAAGTCTTTCCTGTTCGAATTCGGCAAGAGGCAATGGATGGTCCATGAGCAGGTCAAAATCATCAGCGACTTCCTCGCATTCATTTCAAACAAAATGGCACAGTGCGAGGTATGGAGGAGCGTGTCAGATGCCGAGTTCGACAATGCCAGGGAAGGCATGGAGAAGCTTGTCATGAACCGGCTCTATACTCAAACCTTCTCTCCCGCAATACCTCCACCACAACCAATTCCCGGCGCCAAAAACAAGGGGCGGCGTGGGGAACGGCCAATGGGACCAGGACGGCGTGGACAGCACCAGGAAGATGTTGAACGGGATGAGGTTCTTTCTCAAAAGATCAACATTTACCACTGGGTAAAAGAGGAACATCTCGATATTCCTCCGGTTAGTGAAAGCGGCAAACGGTTCCTCAAGCTGGCACAACAAGGTGAAAACTATCATGGCTTCTCGATGTGTGGCTATCGCTGACAAAACCGCAGAGCTCCTGAAGATCAAGTCATACCGCGCACCGCGAGACAAGATTATATGTGTCTTGAACTGCTGCAAGGTTATATTTGGTCTCCTTAAACACTCAAAATCGGACGGGTCGGCGGACTCGTTCATGCCGATGCTCATTTATGTCGTGCTCCAAGCCAACCCGGAACACTTGGTGTCTAATGTCCAATACATCCTCAGATTCCGCAATCAAGACAAGCTCGGCGGAGAAGCCGGCTACTACCTCTCCTCTCTAGTAAGTTATTGGCACAACGCTGTCCGATTCTGATCTACTAACTTTTTTCTAGATGGGAGCAATTCAGTTCATTGAGAACATGGATCGAACGACACTCACCATCACGGACGAGGAGTTTGAGAAGAACGTCGAGGCGGCAGTGTCTGCCATTGCGGAAAAGCATAGGGCCGAATCACCTCCACCTCCAGAGCAGTCTGAGAAATCAGCCGCCGTGCCAATGCTAAGTGCTGGAGAGTCATCGCAAGTCCGGGCCTCACTTGAAGTTGGCGGTCCTGCAACACCGCGCCGGTCCAGCTCTTCCAATGAGGCCAGAGAAAGCAGTGAATATGGTGCGAATGAGGAAAAGGCGGCTATAGCAGGACTGCTGAGCACGATCCAGAAGCCTTTGAGCACCCTCGGTCGATTCTTTTCTGACGAAGGAGCATCTTCGGCAGCAGACCAAGATGTCCCTAGCCCAGCCCACACGCCTCTCCCAGAGCAGGAAGCTCGTCGTCAGAGATTATCTGCTGAAGAGGCGGCTGCAAGACAAGCTAGTGCCGAAGCTGCTGAGGCACAACGACTGTTCCGTGCTGAACATGCCAACGTAGTGGAAACACTCGCAGGCATGTTTCCGGATCTCGATCGCGAAGTAATCAGCGATGTGGTGTATCAGAAGGAAGGAAGGTGAGTATCCCTGTCCCTTTTCACATCATCCAAGGAGTTTAGCTCACGCTTTCTCGTAGGGTTGGTTTGGCCGTCGACGCTTGTCTCGCCCTGTCGGCATAATAAAATGGGCAAAGACTTGCAAAGGTGGAAGTTGGCTTGGCCAAGGCCAGACCAGGAGAAAATGGGCACCATCCTTTCATGAAGCACTTGACAGGAATGCAGCAGTCGATTGTACGCTCGCAATGCGTGTTGGCGCCATGGAGGGCTCAGTGATTGAGTCGAGACATTGAGGTGCTGGGAGTAGGTGAACATAGGGTCGGGGGTCATTGAATTAATACAGCCTGAGATACCACTTATCAAAACATGATTAGAGACCATTTATTTAAAAACTTTTGTTACCATTGGTTGGTGGTGCCTTTGTTCGCTGTCTGCTACCCTATTGTGTGTTGCGTTCCGTGTTCGGCTCAAACCCAAGGAATTTCCACCCTGGTTATGACTCATTCAGTCATTCATGCCATCTTAAGACTTGTCCCCAGACAACAACTCAACAACATCTCAAAAGCTGCATGGCGCAGCGGAAGCGCGCCGGGCTCATAACCCGGAGGTCACTCGATCGAAACGAGTTGCAGCTAAAATCTTCTTTTTTTTCTTGACTTCTGTCCTTCGGTGTCGAAGGTCTCGCGACCTGTTTTTCTTGTCTCGGGATTTCCTGTTTCCTTTTTCATTCTTTTTGGTTATTCTCTTTTGCGTGGCGCTTTCTGCTTCAAACCCTGCATCCATCCATCAGACCGTGCGCTTCTAGTAACCATTATATGATCAACAATGTCATGTCCGAGGGCCTTCTTCCTGACTGACATTCATGCATCTTGTTGACGCGGTTGAATGCGGCTCGCAAGTTCCAGTCCGCTGACTAAGCACTTCATCGCACCTACAACGCACGGACGTCCTATGCACATATTGGCCTACAACCTCGCGTTGCTGCTGGGCCAAATCTCAACTGCACGACACCTTCTCACCCCTCTTAACCCCTCCATTTTTCTGTCTTCATCATTCCCACCATCATCTCCGCCCACAATGTGCGGCATCCATGCCGTCCTCACCCCCCCGGGCGTCACCCACATCGTCTCTTCAGACTTGACTCGCTGTCTCTGCAACCGTGGTCCAGATTACCTCGGCCAGGTTGAGAGGCGCGTCACCTCTTCAACCAACAACGACTCAACGGACTGCTGGACATTAAAGCTCACATCCACCGTCCTCGCCCTTCGCGGCGATCATGTCGCTAAACAACCGCTCTCCGACCTAGACGCGGACAAAGGCTCCGTGCTCTGCTGGAACGGCGAGGCTTGGCGCATCAATGGTGAACCCGTCAGTGGCAACGATGGAGAGGAGATTTGGCGGATGCTGAGGGGAGTGGAAGCTAGTGCTTCTGTGACTACTACTACTCCTATTTCGATGGAAGAGGAGAAGGAAAAGCATATTCTGGATGTCTTCCGAGCCATTGAAGGTCCGTTTGCCTTTGTTTACTGGCATGAGGCGGGCCGGAAAGTCTTCTTTGGTAGGGACCGGCTGGGAAGGAGGTCGCTTATGATGAAGAGGGATGAGCGGACTGCAGAGGTGGTGTTATCGAGCGTTGCGGAGGGGTTGAACGGTGGTGATACCAATGCCAATTCCAACACGAACGGTTGGAAGGAAGTGGAGGCTGATGGGATTTATGTGCTTGATTTGGGCATGTTGCCTTTGTCAGGCGAGGGTGTAACATCTGCGGTGTTGCAGCCGGTGCGAAGGGATTGGATCGAGGGTGTTGACCCCGCCGAGTTTGTGAGTACCTTGCGTTGCCGTCTGTGACTTTTCCTGTGTAGTTGAATTTTGTATCTTGCGAATACGCGCGGCATGGCTATACATGGGTAAGGGTGTTGTTCAAACTCACTACTCTCTCTGTTACAGGTTTCCAGCATCGGCAGATTCAACAAGTCTCTCCCACCCGCCTCGGGTTACGCGCCACTGTCAGCAACTTCCCCCTCGGTAGCTGCGCTGAAGCAACAACTTATCGACTCCCTGTCTCTACGCGTTCTCAACATTCCGCAGCCTCCGAATGCAGACAGAGTAGCACACGACACTCGCGTCGCGGTTCTCTTCTCCGGAGGTTTGGATTGCACTGTCCTTGCGAGACTAGCGCACGAGGTTATGGACCCGGAGCAAGGGATCGATCTCCTGAACGTGGCGTTCGAAAACCCGCGCGTTGTGGCCCAGCTTCGCAAGGATCATGCCAAGAACAACGGTCCCAATGGTGAAGTCGATGTCGATAGCATCGACTTCTACGAGGCCTGTCCCGACAGAATTACCGGCAGAAAGTCGTTCGCCGAGCTGCAGAGAGTCTGTCCTGGACGGGCCTTCCGGTTTGTAGCTGTAAGTTGTTGTTTATCCTTTTGGTTTCCCGTTCACCATGTCCCATTCGCACCGATCCATCTCTTTCTAACATATGTACTCTTCCTACTCACCAGGTAAACGTCCCCTATACCGAAACCCTTTCCCACCGCCAACAGGTGATCTCCCTCATCTACCCGCACAACACCGAAATGGATCTCTCCATCGGCTACGCCCTCTACTTCGCCGCGCGCGGCCAAGGCGCGTGCACCCACCTAGACGGCCGAGTGGAGGAGGAGTACACCTCCCCGGCCCGCGTCCTTCTGTCCGGCTTGGGAGCCGACGAACTCTTCGGTGGTTATTCCCGCCACCCGTCCGCCTATGAGAGGGCCGGATATGCCGGTCTTGTTGATGAACTCTTGCTGGACGTTGGTCGTCTGGGCAAGCGGAACCTTGGTCGCGATGATCGGGCCATGTCTCACTGGAGTAAGGAAGTGAGGTTTCCTTATCTGGACGAGAGGCTGGTGAGGTGGGCCATGGACACTCCGGCATGGGAGAAGTGTGACTTTGAGAACGAGGGAGGGGAAGTCGAGCCTGGTAAGCGAGTTTTGAGGTTGCTCGCTCTGGAGTTGGGTATGGAAGGCGTGGCGAAGGAGAAGAAAAGGGCTGTAAGTTTGACGACTTTCCCCGGGTCTCGTCGTGATAAAAGAAATAACTTCTGACTGACGCTTACAACCACAGATACAATTCGGCGCAAGAACCGCCAAGATGGAAAGCGGAAGGGTGAAAGGAACCACCCTGATCTCCTAAATAATCACGATTCTAGTGACTGAGTTCAGTCCACCCGCTTGACGGCTTGCTTCCAAATCCGAATCCGAGAATAGTCCAAGACCCCCTGGAACCTTGCGGTGATGATTTTTACAGATACTTCCGAGTCACCGGTCCAACCAGATCCGACAACCCTTGCTTGTTGCAGGGCTTGCGAATTTGCTGGGCTCCGTGTCGTCGTGGTTTTGGTTTTGTTGCAGGATCGAAGCCCTTCCCGGGGCTCGGCTCGCTTGCCTCTCCTTGCTTGTGCCGTTGTCTTTTTTTTGCAATTCTAATTGCTCTCGACAATGATGTACAAAAGGCAGATCTGAGCTTGGTCGAAAGGGGTCTTTGGATGGGTTCGGACTTTGGAAGCATGCACTACAGGCAAGATGGGAGAAAGCTGTTAGTGCAGCGCTCCTCGCCTTTGTTTACTTACGTAGTCGAAATAGCATATTCTACTGTATATAAGCAATTTGACCATTAGGATTATATCTTCACTGCCAGAGTCCTACGAGCTATAATGGCAAACCCACCGATACGGCTCGCTTCGCTAGGGAGAGAGCATGCAGACAACACTCCTTTTTTTCAAGATAAAGTGGTGAGGGGCTGGTTACAAGCCGACAACATGCAAATCACTTCACGTTATCACGTAACGAAGAAAATCGATATACTCACGGGGGCAAATGAAAGAAGGCGGCAATGGGCGTGATGTCCGCTCATCGGGTCTGTTTTCATGTGTCAGCTAGGAGGGAACACGCAACTCCAAGACTGTATATACATATCCTTACGACAGCAATCTCAAGGTCCCTTCTGTTGGTGATTTTGGTTTCGTTCAAGGCCTGGTTTTGTCTGATATCTCCGTCCGTACCGAACGTCCCAATCTCCTGTGCCGTTGCGAGCGGTTTGGATCCATCTTCCCAATACCTGCTCAACGGCAATCGTCGTGCTTCGGATGGGCCGTCCGCCCAAAGCTTCTTCGACTTTCTGAGATGCCGATTCAGATCGCCATTGGACGAAGGCCGCTGGCCGGATTGTGATCTGTGCCTTGACGCAGTTTCCGGGGATCGGGTATCCCCCGTCCCACCTTCTTCATAGCAATAAGCTCTCCTGCGACAGTTGTGCGACTTCGTGGGGGCGTCTGAGAAGCCGAGTTGGGGCTGAACATGTCCCAAATAATGACAGGAAACTCCGTTAACGCCGAGCATATTTTCCAGATCCCCAACCAAATCCGAACATGTAGAATAAGCGTCCACGTGAAATAATATCAGATGAATGAAACAAATCACCTCCTCCCCGTCAACCCAGGCGCCGCATTGAAGCGCTCCTCACGCTCCGTCATGAACATGATCTGCACCCAGTACTCCTTGCTATCCGGGTCCCAAAACTCAAACTGCTTATCCTCGCGCTTGTCCAGTTCGCGCGCCGGGATTTTGAACCCACACGTCTCGTACGGCTCCGCGGCGACCAGGAGGTACTGGTAGTTCCTGTCTGGTTCCTCGACCCTTTGGCTAAAGGCGCTCATGACCTGCCACTTGGGCGTGACGCCCGGGGCAATATCCGGGTACTGCAGCTGAAACAGCAATCCCTGCTGGCGGGTGATGGGGTCGCGCACTTTCGTGATCTTGTATCCGGGGCGACCAATCTTGACCACGTTCTTGCGCACGCCGCCGGCGCCCAGTCCCAAAGCGGCGAAACCCGCGCCGACGACGCCGACGGGGAGACCCGTCTGCGGATCAACCTCGCCTTTGCCTTCCTTTTGCTCGCGGGCGGCACGGCGAGCGAGGTTTGTTTGATGCTTCTTGCCTTGGGTGTGGGCGAGGTAGGAGCCGTCGTTCTGGTGCACCGTCAAACACAGACGGCATTCGAAGGAGCCGAGATGGTTGCGGAAGATGTACGGGTCCTTGTCGAGATCGATGGTCTCGAGAGCGAGCTTGCGCAGACGCTCGCGACGGTCGGCGTTGGTGGCGGAGTGGGAGGCTACGCCGCCGCCGCCGAATTTGGAGCCCGCGCGGTTCTGGTAATCCATGTTGTTGTCGTTTCGTATCTCTTATTATCAGACTAGATCGTATGGAATTTGAGGGGGGTGATGTATGTGTGTCGTGGCAGAATGGGGGTCGAGATAAGGCGATGGACCGTGGGTGGTGGTTATGGGTTTCGATGATGGATGATATCAGGTGTAATTGATGGGACAGGTGTGGACTCCCCAAGACGCGCCGTGGAAAAGTCGAGACAGGCGTTCAGGCGAAAGAGACTGAGCTTTCTGATTGGTCAGCTGATGGCAGCTGCCAACCTTCTGCAAGTGTTAGCGACAATGCAGGAGGTTTGAGTTGACATCGATTAGTACAGAGCAAAGCCATGGCTTGATGAGGCTGTGAATTGCATTTCTGTTGACAAAATGTGGTCCGGTTGTCCATTCGATATGATATCTGAAGAGCGCACATGTCCCTTCCTCACCTCCTGTTAGACTTGATAGAGCTGTTTCGACATGGTGTAATATAGGGTCATGGCCGCTATCGCTTCCATCACACCACAAGGTCGAACAATTTCAGGTAGTAGGAAATGTATATCACTGTATTTTCAATCTCTGCTTTGGACAACGGACCCAATTGTCTTGTCTGCTGTCACCTGGGATAACGATACTATTGCGGCATCGGTGGAGCTCACCTTATCGTGGCCGATGCCGCTGAGTCTGTGGGCGCCTGCCGTCTCAATACCGGAATGGCGCTGGAAGGTGTGCTGTAAACCTCGGGATCCGGCGGCTAGACCCCGGAATTGCGGGGAAGGAACGGCAATGGCTTCCGTTCTTCTCCACCGATCGCCGGTATAGAGTAGCATACATAGTACATGTCATCCTGTCTTGGCTGAAGCTCCCGTGGGCCTGATCAGTTCATGACCGTTTGTTTCTCGATGTGTTGTGATAGACTCTGTACACTATGATGCGCCGCGGTTTGTTCAAGGCCGTTCGTGCTACGGCGCTGAGCCGTTCCTTTCCGGCGACAACTCGTCGTTGCTTCGCCAGCTCCTCAGTCCGTTTCGCGGATGGAACACTTCCACTTGAGGGTTATCGTGTGCTAGACATGACCAGAGTGCTGGCTGGGGTAAGAAGACAATTCACCCTCACACTGGGACCCGCTGACATGCTCTTCCATCCAGCCTTACTGTACACAAATTCTAGGAGATCTTGGGTGAGTCCATCGACCCTGGATTGCGCGAGCGCCAGCTGAGACCCTTTGAGCGCAGAAGTGATCAAGATCGAGCATCCCGTAAGAGGCGACGATACTCGAGCATGGGGGCCACCATATGCCAGCTACAAGTCCGGTTCGTCCATGGAGGGACCGGGTGAATCGGCCTACTTTCTGGGAGTCAACCGAAACAAGAAGTCGCTTGCCCTTTCATTCCAAGACCCAGCAGGCGTGGAGATTCTGCAGAAGCTGGCGGCCAAGTGTGACATCCTCGTGGAAAACTACATCCCGGGATCGCTCAAGAAGTACGGCTTGGACTACGAGACCCTCCGCCAGATCAACCCAGCACTCATCTACGCATCCATTACCGGCTACGGACAGACTGGGCCGTACTCAAAGCGGGCTGGTTACGATGTTATGGTGGAAGCCGAATTTGGCCTTATGCACATCACCGGTAATAGGGATGGCCCGCCGGTCAAGGTCGGCGTGGCTGTGACGGATCTCACTACAGGATTGTATACGAGCAACAGTATCATGGCGGCCTTGCTTGCCCGTGCCAAAACAGGCAGAGGGCAATGGATTGATGCTTGCTTGAGCGACTGCCAGACGGCCACTCTAGCGAATATCGCAAGCAGCTCCCTGATCAGCGGAAAGAAGGACTCCGGCCGGTGGGGAACGGCCCATCGTAAGTGTCCCCACGTTGATCCCTTCTGTCGGGAAATGGGCCGCTAACAACCATAGCCTCGATTGTTCCGTATAAGGCGTTCGAAACCAAGGATGGTGACATTCTCTTTGGCGGAGGAAATGATCGATTATTCGGCATCCTATGCGACGGCCTGGGTCGGCCCGAGTGGAAGGATGACCCAAAGTACAAGATCAACGCGCAGCGGGTAGCGAACCGGGTCGAGCTCGAGGCGGAGATCGAGAAGATTACAAAGACCAAGACGACTCAGGAATGGCTGGACATCTTTGAGGGTAAAGGTCTGCCTTATGCTGCGATTAACGACATTCTCACCACCCTCACTCACGAGCATACTCTTGCTCGCAACATGGTGGTTGAGGTAGAACATGAAGAGTGTGGGCCCATCAAGATGGTGAACTCGCCTGTCAAGTACTCCGAGACAACTCCCACGATTAGAAGTCCGCCACCTACGCTAGGACAGCATACCGACGAGGTCTTGAGGGATCATGTAGGCTTGAGCGACGAGCAAATACGCCAGCTGAGGGAAAAGGGGGTAGTGAAATGATGGCTATCGTGGTAATGTAGATGGTGTTTAATAGTTGTCGAGTTTGTTGTTAGCGCAGCATCACAAAATGAAGTCCCTTCAACATCGTTTCAATTTTGCTTTGACGTATGGACGGGTTAGGGTTATATATGCGTCTCACGTGGTCAATGCTGTCGCTACACTGACAGTGAGCTACAACTGCCCTTCCGGCTTCCCCGTACTATTCCAGCTCAACATCATCCCATTTCGGGAAGCCGCGACGCCTTTCATTCCTTCCGATTCTCGCCTTTTAGGTTCTCCCACCAAATTTTTTTTTCCGTGTTCTTCTATTCGTCTTATGTGCAGTGACTCGAAAACCTCTTTGGTGGAAAGGCTCGCCATGGAGAGTTTGGCAAAAACGGTTAGAAGGAAGATTTCATGACATTGTCGACAGAAGCGTAGTTCATAAACAAGGACGATAATATCATTAGTGAGTCTACACATACTCCAGATGTCAGTCGCAATCAACACACTAAAATCCATCGTGTATCACCAAGGTTAAATCATAAGCACCATATAACACACCCGCCCATCTTTAAATCCAACCTTCGCCATCATGGCAGACCAGACACCAAACGTGGGAAGTCAACCGACGTCGAAGCCATCAACGCCGAATGTGACTCCCGGCTCGAGGCCCACCACTTCGTCCTCCGCATCGGCCTCTTCGGCACGGCCATACGTACCACAGTTCTCGGCGGCTACACAGCTCATCCTTCAGCGTCTGAAGGCCAAGGAGGGAAAGAATGATGGCGGCAGTAGTTTCAGTTCAGTCGTATCATCGAAAACGACGGTGATCACGGGCAGCAGTCATATCAAGGTTGAGCAAGATGCGTTCGAGGACGCAAAGAAGAGGCTTGTGGCGGGCACGGGGATAAAAACCTTGACATCCATGAGCTTAAAAATGCCCCTGGTCCAGCCGAGCATCAAGATGCCAACACCAGCACCTACGACGACAGTGAAAAAGAACCTTTCTTTGCCAAGTGCGTCGACAGTACCACGTGCTGCTTCAGGTTCAGGTTCAAATTCGACGACCCTTTCACTGCCGCTACCGCCGCCGCCTCCTCCTCCTCCTCAAAAACACAAATCATTAACCTTCAAGAGCGGCACAACGAGTGCCATTAAGAACATCAACAGCGGCCTCACGGCATCAGGCAAAGTCTCGGTAGTCAAACCACCCAAGCCTCCTGCCGCTGCCGCCGCCGCCGAAAGTAAATCCAAAAAGGCGAAGACGTCAACAGGTAATCCAGTCGGACGTCCCCCCAACACCAGCAAAGCAGCAGCCGCAGCCGCTGAATCCAGCGCTGCCACCACCAACACCACCACTGGCGGTGGTCACAGACGGAAACGCATCAAACAACAACAAGACGCGGATGAGTTCAGCAGTCTCTCCAGTCTCTCTGATGTATCTGAACTCGAAGACGCCACCACCCTCATAGGCGCTGCTACCACCGCCCAAACCTCCCTCCTCACCATGACCAAATCCGGCCGCCAAGTCCTCAAACCCACCACCTACAACCCCGCGGCCGTCGACGCCGCCAACAAGAAACACCGCAGCACGGCATCAACACACCACTACGGCAAGCGCACAGCCGAGCAAGCCTTGTGCAAGAAATGCACCCGGATGCACAGTCCCGCCCAAAACCCCATGGTGTTCTGCGACGGGTGCAACGAAGGGTGGCACCAGCGGTGTCATGACCCCCGCATCGAAACCGAAGTCATCCGTGATCCGACCAAGGGTTGGGTATGTTCGCTGTGTGTGGCGAAGAGGGAAGGGGGAGGAAACAAGGGTGGTTTGGGTACCAAGAAGGGGCAGCAGCAGAGACGCGAACTACTAGAGCAGCAACAACAAGCAAAGGTAGTGGCAACGAGGGAAAGTTGGGCGGATAAACCACCTCAACAGAAACGCGCTTATCTGTCGACGTTGCCGCCGCAGGAGCTGGTGGGATTGATCATGGCTGCGTTGGAGGTGAAGCCTGATTTGCCGATATTTCCTGGTTCTTCTCCTGGTGGTACTAGTACATCCAAGGGGTCCAACAACAACAACAATAACAACAACAGCAATGGAAAGGGACACAAGGGTTCCTCGGGACCAAATGGCAAGAGTCTAAAAGATGTGATTCTCTCCCGAGAAACGAGCCAAGAGAACCAAGGCGGAGAGGAAGGTGACGAAGAAGAGTACGACCCGCTAGTGGCTCTGTGGCCTGAGCCGGGCAAGGGTCTGTACAGCACGCTACCCTTTGACGTGGACGATGATGATTACATGGTTGACAACGGCGACTTTGAGGCTTTCAGTTCGATTGTGTATGATGATAGAGGGAGAAAGGTGTTGGAGAATGGCTTGAGGGTATAGGAAGACTCTGAAGTTGTCTCTCGCGGGACTCGGCAGTTCCTCGCCTCAAGAAAGGTACGGGGCGAGACGAGCTAGGTTTGGCCTCTGATCAGCATTGATTATACTACGTGTAATGTACGATATTCATGAGCTGAACCCACTGTCCTAGGTTTGCCACATTGAAAGGACATTTACTTGCCGCGGTTTCTTGAACCGTTTGAAATATCATGGATTGTGGGGTTTCCGTGCCTCCGAGAAAATGCAGCCAACTGACGCCAACTCATTTGGTAGCTTTGAGCAGGTGCAAGTTGTATTTATCTTGGGCAAGCGAATGCTCGATTCGGTCACTAGATATGCAAACATCTCTATCATCACGCCATACGCAACATTCATGTCTCTTGCGGCTTTTGTTCTCCCCCATTGCTCGCTTCAGGGCTTCCCAGTCCCTCGCCCAGAAGATGCAGTCCATACATTATGTTTCTGTACTTATTCAGCCATATATGCGGAACGGAAAAATTCGCCTACTATCAGCAAAGCGTCTCTGCCATCAGAAATTTCAACAGCACCGCGAGCTAGCAAAGACGTCAAAGCCAAGTATAAGGGGTACCCAGATACTGCCGCCCCGCAGCACAACCTCTTCTCCCTTTAGCCATCACTATTATGCCCCTTTTCCCCCCAAGAAAACCAACACTCATTATTCAGATAGCGAGAAGACGTAGCGCAATCATCGGAAGTTGTTGTCGAAGCGCTTGAACGTGTATCCAATGAAGGGCAAGCTGAGTTCTGGGCTCTCCTCCTGCTGCGCAGGGGCAGCGGCGCCCCTAGCGGCCTGCTGAGCCTTGAGCAGCGTGGCGTTATCCGTCTGGTCAATCTCGTCCGTAGGGAAGTATGTGGTATCAATGGCGGATGTAAGACGGGGCTCGAAGGGCGCACGGATGCGGCGCAAGCTGTCGAACTCAACGCCGCGGAAGAAGGCGTGGCTCTTGATTTCGTGAGCACCACCACGGCCGAGACGGTTCTCAGTGTTGCAGATGAGGCTATGACAAGTCAATATGGTGAGCGCGTAATTTCGGGGGAAGTCAAAAGCATGCATACCTTCTGATAAGGTTCTCGGCATCTACACCAAGGGTGATGTCATCCGGGAAGTAAAGCGAATGCCTCCAGTTCACGATCTTGCGGTAAGTGTCGTGGCTATCCTCGGCGCAGAAAGGAGGCCAGCCGACCAAGCACTCGAACATGATGGTACCCAGGGACCACCAATCGCAATCAAACGAGTAACCATGGCCAGTGAAGATTTCCGGAGCAATATAATCTGGTGTACCGACGGTCGAGTAGGCCATCAAACGTCTGGAACGTCTCCAGTCATTGATCTGTGCACGGTTGCTGACCGTCAGGTTGATTTGGTCAATAGCAACCGAGTTACGGTTATCGCGCGGCTTGTTGGATTTGCCCTGAAGCAGCTGTGTGTAGTAGTTGTTATCATGGAGCTTGTGGAAGCCGGTAGATAGACCGAAATCTGTAAGCTTGACATGACCACCCCTATCAAGAAGGATGTTGTCTGGCTTAATATCTCTGTATTCACAACGATGTCAGTATCTCTTTTCCAGAGCAATGCTTCCGGCGAAGCCTACCTGTGAATGAAGCCCAGCTTATGGACCGCGTCGATAGCCAAGACGATTTCGGCAATGTAGAAACGGGTAATATCCTCCGAGAAGATTTCGTATTTGATCAGCATGGTCATCAAGTCACCGCCGGGCAAGAACTCCATGAGCATGTAAAGGAAGTTCGCATCCTGGAAGGTGGTGTAGAGCTTGACGACCCATGGGCTGTCCGACTCGGCCAAGATATCTCTTTCTGCTCGGACGTGGGCAAGCTGGTCTTTCTTGAACATTTCCGTCTTGATGAGCGACTTCATGGCGTAAACCTTGCCGTCGGCCTTCTTCTGCACGAGCTTAACCTCGCCGAAAGCGCCCTTGCCGATGATCTTAATGGTCTGGTAGTTCTCGGGCTTGTCCTTGGTTCTCAGGAAGCGTAAATACTGGCCCTCCTTCCGGCCAGCGGTTGACCAGATCGATTCGCGACGGCGGGCATCGTTGGTCTCACCGAGCTTCTGCTCCATCTCGCTCTGTCTGAATAGGGGTGTCAGCACCGATCACGACTGGATGTAGGGGCAATAGCGCGACGCAGCAGCATTCACCTCTGGTTGCGCTCCCTGGCGCGCTTGACGCTGTCCTTGAAGAAGTCAGAGGCCAGCTGTGAGCACTTCTTCTGGTTGTTGTTGGCATTGGGGCCATATTTGTCGGGGTTCCGCTCGGGAGCAGGAGCGAACTCGGTCTGGGTATTCGAAGGCATTGGGGCGCTCAGATAGTTGCCGTAGGTTTGCTGTTGGCCAGAGTTTCCGGATGTGCGAGGGCGTTGAGCGGGAGATGGGCCACGAGAACCGTAGGGAGAGGCTCTTCCGGCGCTGCCAATGTTCTGATGGGCGAACTGGTGGGCGAGACCAGTGTTGGGGTCGTTGCTAGTAGCGTCAATGTTAGAATGAGCTTGAACGAAGCCGTAGTCGGCGGCACCACCGGGGGCGTAGTGGCTGGCATACTGGTTCTGTTGGTAGTAGTTGCCGGACTGGGCGTAGGCCTGGTTGTACTGCTGGGAACCACCGGCTTGTTGACCTGGGAAGACGGGTTGGGGGAAGGTGGACGGGGTGGTGGGATAGGTACGATCGTTTGGAGCCATGCGGGTATCGTTGGTGCCCAGGTTGAGATGGGGGCGGTTGGTGTTGTCCATCTTAGTACCTTGTCTCTAAACGGTAAACAGTGGATTCCGGGAGTATGTAGCGGGAAGGGCGCAAGCGAGCTCAGACGAGATTCCGAGGGACGGCAGATGGAGAAACGATCAGAGTCGAGCTCCCAGACCGATCGATGGGATCTATGCGCACAGAAAGGGGTTTGTGTACAAGACGGGATAGGTATGGGGAGACGGGAGGAAAGGAGGTTGCTTTTTCTTGGGACCAGGGTCCAACGAGGATCGAACGACGGTTGGCTGGATGGTAGGGATGGGAATCGATGGCGGCCAGGCTGGGGGGGCAGGTGGTTGAGTGGCACCGTCCGAAGTGGAAGTGTCCCGCTGGAACGTGCAGTCGATAGGTGCAGGTGTGGAAGTGGAAGCAAAGTGGAAGCGTGACGGGACGGAGCCTCTCCAGCCTACAGGAAGGACGGGAGTCTGACAGGAGCACTGGCTGGAGGCGATTCAGGGCGCTGTAATTCGGAGGACCTACGGACGACGGACGTATCAGAAGAACGGAAGCAGGTGGGGCAGGGTCCCTGCGGTATCAGCTAACAACCTAACAAATCTATAAGTGACCAAGACATACATAGACTATGATGATATGAGACAGTCACGGGCACGTTCAAAGGACACCTTGGATAACAACAGATAACTAGGAGCATCTTCACGTTTCTGTTTTCTGTTGCCACAGGAAGCTGGCCTCGATGTGAATCCGGTACACGATGCCCAGGAATAAGGAGGTCGTAGAAAGAGGGGTTCCATGTTTGGGATGACAAGCCCAGGTCCAGTGGTGAGCTCCAGGCCGAAACAGGACCAACTAACTATGGGTGCCCTGGTCGACCTGAAAACCCCTGACTCCAACCTCATCGTCGTCAACTCGTTGCTGTCTGTTCCGCACTGCTGCCATCTTTTTGTGCCTCACGAGCACAGTGAACCACCAGTCCCCCGAGTGTTGAAGCTCGACGCAACGGCATGGGACCTCGAGAGCATCGAGACTCTGGTCCGGGAATTTATTACTGGCTGGGAGCGGGCACTCCCGGGTCTGCAATTGATCGAAGGGGCATCCTGGTGGAGCTGAAGGTGGGGTGAACACGCTTAGCGCCATTGACACCGCATCTTCCCTGGGTGCTCCTGTTCTTTCAGGGGTTGCAGCGTCTCGGAACAGTTGTGCCCATTGACCACGCAGGAGGTCATCATGATCGCTGACAGCACATGAAGCCCAAGTCGACACGACGGAGTATACAATTACCTACTGTAGAGAAATCCTCTACGATGCTTCAGCAGAAAAGCCAGGGAAAGCAGAACATGGAACAGATAGCCCGACTTATACAAGCTCATGTACCCTTTGCAAAGGCTTTGAGAACCCATAGTTCTGGGTCAAATAGATGGAACTTGCCTCAATCGGGCTCAAGAGACGGCAGACAAACCCCCCAAGTTATAAGAATAAAGTCCAGACATGAGACTATCTTGAAAATCTGAACATTTCATCTTGGGCTGTTCCAAGTCTGCGTGGTCTGCATTTACACACTAAAAGTGTCACTGGCATGACGTGCGGTTGACCTTCGCATATGGCCCGTGCACAGCCACTAAACGCGATGTAAGATGCAGGTGCCGCCGCGGGAATGCCTTATCGGCTTATCGCGATAAGAAAGTGCTTCGGGGACCCGAATTTTGGCAGTCGGGTGCTCCGCTGCACCGGCCCCAAGGTCCTCGACGGAGCTCCTAGTACGGAGTCGCTGTCCGTAGTCCGTACAATTATCACGGATTCCCTCGTCCTCTTCAAGTTTTCTTCCAACTGTGACGTCCCCCGCGAGAAACGCCCCCGAGCTCTCCCTACGATACCCCTCGCGCCGTCACAGCAGTAAGCTGCATGCGCCCGTAATTGCGCAAACTCCATCACCACACGACATACATTAGAGTAATAGCATCAAGCCAGCCCAACACTTTATACCATGGCCGACCCAGTACCCCCGGCGTCCACCGCGCCGCCTGCCGCTCCGGCTGCAACTACGGCTACAGTATGTTACACTTTGGCTACTTCGAACTTAATCGTACCTCTGAAGATTGCTAACATCACACCTAGCCTCCTCCTCCTCCTCCTCCTCCGAAAGCCCCCAGGCCGCAGAACCAGGCACTTCGCATGCTCGGTCTGCCTAACCTGCCCAACAAGCTCCCCTCCCGAAATTGGATGATCTTCTGGACCGTCTCGGCCTCTATTACAGCTGCAATCATTTACGACCGCCGCGAAAAGAGGCGAAACATCGCGAAATGGAGACACGCCGTCGAGCACCTGGCTGCCGAGCCCATCACCGATAAACTCGGCCTTGAACAGCCGCGCAAGCTGACCATCTACCTCTCCGCCCCGCCCGGCGACGGCCTGCGGGTCGCTCAGGATCACTACACAGAATACGTCAAGCCTGTTCTTGCCGCCAGTGGCTTGGACTGGGAGTTTGTGCAGGGCCGCCGGGAAGGCGACGTGCGCGCCGTAGTCGCAGAAAGACTGCGCAAGGTGCGCCGTGGCTGGGAGAACAAAGAGGAGCAGGACCCCAACCGCGAGCCTACCAAGGACGAGTTGATAGAGATCTACCGCCAGCAGCGCGGCATCAAGGACTACGAGGGTGTTCGCGGCGATGTTGTCATTGGCCGTCACACATGGAAGGAGTACCTCCGGGGTCTGCACGAGGGTTGGTTAGGGCCGCTGGTCGCGCCCGCTGAGCCTGCGCCGCTCCCTCCCACACCCGCACCCGCTGCGGCCGAGGGTAGCGCATCCACAGAAGACAAACCCGCCGAGGAGAAGAAGGAGGAGGAAGCCCCGAAGCCCAAGCGCCCACCCCAACCCAAGCCATACAACACGACCTCCGATTACCCGTCCGAGACCCTTCACCCCCTGACGCCACAGGAACTCACCCCTGCGGTCCCTATCCGTGAGCCTCACATTCTCGGCTTCCTCAACACCCCTACACGCATGGTTCGATTCTTCAACCGCCGCTCACTCGCCGACGACATCGGCCGCGAAGTCGCTGCTGTGTGCCTGGCAACCCACCGCGAGTTCCAGCAACAAACCAACCCAGACGCGCCTTCTACCGATTCGGTGCAGTATGAGCAGGCGAAGGAGCTCGAGTGGGAGGAGCAGGACTGGCCCAAGAAGGTATGGAAGGAGGATGAGGCCGATGCCGATAAGGAAGTGACGGAAAAGATCCATACCAAGCCCGTAGTCATGGACCCAAGACTTGCGCACCGCATGAGGAGGTTTGCCTTGACGCCCGAGGACGAGGATCGGGTGAGCAAGATTAAAGTGCCTGAGGAGGAGGTCGAGGGCTGGATCAAGGGTTCATTGAGAAAGGCCTGTCAATGGGGCTACGACAAGGCCTTCAACAAGAAGAAGCTTGTCCCTTTGGAGGATAAGGATGTTGAGTAAGCGAGGTGGTACTGTTGATACAGGAAACTTGTGTTGAACTGACATCTTATCCTCATGTACAAACAAAAGATATAAAGGAGGTACATGTTACGATCACAGTGTATGAATAAGCAGTGGCTGACAAAAGCTGGTTGTGGACTAGTTGTTGGGTATATAAAAGGGCTAGGTGTTAGCGGGTTGCTATTTAGATGAGATTGGCGATATCTCTGATCATTCCAGCCCTCCTCTTCCACACAGCATATATAATGAGACTCCTCTTCCAGTAAACTCGTGTGAATCAAGTAGTTCAACCAAGTCAACTCCTGCCTTGTCAGGAGCCCCGTTTTCATTTTTCATCCCCCTATAAATTGCTCACTCATCATCCTCATCCGACGATGCATATGAAACAAGTCCACCAAGGGGCTTTTTCACGGGTGCCGTAGCGGTAGCCGTAGCTGTAGCCGTAGCCTTGGCCGGCTGAGAAACCACCGTGTTCTCCTCCCCTTCCTCCTCCTTCTCCTTCTTCTTTTTCCCTTCCTCCCCTCCACTCCTAGCCCTCTTCACCCCCGGCACCAACCTTTTTCCCTCTCCCATCCTCCTCCTCTTTCTCCCTGCACCTCCCGCCCCACTCAAAAACATCAACTCCTCCTCACCCAACCCACCATCATCCTCCCCATCCTCTCCATCCCCCTCTTGTTCTTCACCTTTTTGCCGCTGCTGCAACTCCCTAAACTTCCGCAACCCCCCCTCTTCTTCTCTTCGTCTCTCTTCCTCCTCCCTCCTCTTCCTCTCCGCCACCCCCTCAAGAAACTCAATCTCATCGTCGTCCAAAGCGCGGAACTGGTTCTTGATCTTGTTGGCTTCTTCAAAGGCCGCTTGCTTGGCTGCCTTGTTGGCTTGGAGGACTTCGTAAAGGGATTTTGGTTGTTGTTCAGTGGCTGCTAGACCACCACCGCCACCGCCGCCGATGGTGGGCATGGAAGAAGAAGAAGAAGAAGAAGCAGAAGAGCGTTTCTTGGCTTCGAGTTCGGCTTGGACGGTGAGCCATTCCTGGGACTTTTTGGAGGCGGCGGCGGCTGGCGGGAGAGGGGTTTGGGTGGATGATGCTGGTGTTGGTGCTGCTGCTGGTGCTGATGCAGGTGCTGTGGCGGCGGGAGTGGGGGATGGGGTTATTGTTGATGTTTTTGATGACGATGAGTTGGTGGTGGTGTTTTGGACATTGGCTGGTGTATTGGTGACGGTTGTTGATGTTGTTAATGATGTCGATGGGGCCGTGGAAGTGGCCGCGGCAGCAGCGGTTGATGATGAAGATGTTGGAGGAGAGACAGATGAAGACGTGACAGTCGCCGGTGTTGCTACCTCCCCCGTAGAGGGATTGATGACGCCAACGGAAACGAAACGGGAGGACATTTTCCAGTGAACTTTTCAAAGATGGTTCGAAATTGTCTTGTAGACGGAACTGATTGTCTGGGATGTTTGGGATGTTTGAGGTAATCTTCGCTGTGTCGTCCGGTTGTAAGGTGATTTCAGAATGACTGACATCCAAAGATCACCGGGCCTTTCTCGACAATTGAAGAAATCTACGAAACGCACAACGAGTTTGATTGCTGTGATCGTGTGTCGTAGTTACAATGACCAGGTGGTTCATTTCATGATCGAGTCTCAAAACTTGAAACCCTTTTAGCGTTTGGTCGGTATGTCTGCCGGTAGGAAAAGCCACCAATCACAGCAGGGAGGGTGGAGCATTGCGCTGCTTGAACATTATTTCGAGTCGACATTCGACAGCTCAACTATCTCAACTTCATACAAGCTCCAAAGCATCAAAGGAAGATTCAAACCCAAGAACAGCATGCGGCACGTCACAGATTGAAACGCATGAAATTGCGGGAATTGGTTCATCGAATATTTTTTGTTTTGTTTATTCATCAGAGCATTGTAAAACTGGCAGTAAGAGGTGCCTTCAATGTGCTCGTCATTGCTGTCAGCTCATCATTGCAATGCACTCTACTACTCGATTTCGTCGGCAGATGCTGTCCGATATCACCCCGAACTTCTTGAACCATGGTCAATTCCACTGATATCTCGATCCAGCTGCTGCTGAACGGCGCCGTCAATTGCAAGTTGACACTCACAATGCCCGGTTTTAATCATCTTTTGCTTCCTCCCATCATCCCATTCTTTTCCACTCCCACATGCCCGCAATGCTCGTAAATCATGAGGGTATTTCGCGGGTAACAAATCCATCCCTACTGGCACGACGACCAGTTTAACCCCAAACGAACCCGTCTACCGTTTTGAACGGAGTTGCAAGTCTTCCCACTCTACAACCAGATGTCGGTCTTCGAGAAGAATAAAAAAAAAAGAAAAGAAAAGAAATAAAAAAAAGAGAAAAAAACACCAAAGTCAAAGAAAACAACCACCATCTAAGTCCATAGTCAAGGCAAACAGAAAGACAACGTAAACGCTGTCCAGGTGTTCACCGAGTATCAACAGGAGGCAAGTCTTGGGGCCACCCTTGACATGCAGCGATGAATGACTCGACAGGCAACCCAGAGTGTGGCGTTGAACGTAAGAAACGACACACAAGAAGAATAAAACAGCAATCGAGCCCCCTTTTTTCCGCAAAAATGCAAAGCAGCCTCATCTTGATTTTTCCGACCTCATGAACCCCAATCCTGTAAACGCACCAAACCCTGATGGGCAAGAAGAAAAGGAAAGAAGAAATAGAAAATTTTTACCATGCCCACCTCCAAACTTTTTTGATATATGTAAGGCCTCGAATGTACTTTTGATAGGTGACGCCGCGCGAAGAATGGCCTTCTTATGTAACTGACCAGCTGCGGTGGACCACACGACCCTTTTTGTGAATGCATAAAACGCAAAAGAACCAGGAAGAAAAACATAAACAACCAGCGAGTGCAAGTGACTTCGACCCAATGTGATGTCGGCTATCACTCAAGCTTAAACAAGTGGGGCAGTGCTTCTTGTGAGCTGTTGCGACATCGACCACATCGCATCTCTCGAACTGGTATAACCCATTGGTGCAAATATGTCGTTGATATCAGTGTATGCTGACTCTCGCAACCCAAGTCGACGCTGAAGGGGCCGGGAAAAAAGGTGGCAGTCGCTGCGGAAGCAAACCGCCCGTCTTGTGTGTTGGAAGAGAAAATGAAAAACTTTTGTCGAATCTATGCCGAATGTGAACAAAGCCCGTGATTTAGGAATCCAAGAACGCCGGTTTATGAATATTACCGAACCATATACCGAAGAAGAAAACGAAAGTCATTAATCAATGACGAATGGAAGCGTGCAAGTTTGTATCCCGCACATGTAAGTACGTTGCGGCTGCCCATCCCATGCCGTGGCAATGCTTCTCCGCTCATGCATGCAAAATGGAGCGAGCAAAGATGGGGATTCGCTAGGAACAGAATCTGGAGGAGTCTGGTCTTCTGGGCTTTTCAAACGAACCGGTCCATTCGTCGATCGGGGTATCTGAATGCAATGTATCAATTCTCTGATGTGGCTGTAAAAGAACCTGCACCAGATGAAATGCAGTGAGAAAGCACAGCCTCGAATGAAAAGCTGCGGATGTTGTATGATCACTCAAAACGCCAAAACTCGTGGCATCGTCGAAACCGTGTCGCAAGTGTCCTTGGCTATTTAGCCAACAACCGGCTGTCCGTAGGTGTGACCCATGAAGTATGGAGGCGAGTTGTCCGTAGCAGCACAAGTAGCGCAGTTACAATCACCGGAAAGGGAATGCTCCCAAACATTGTGGGTGTAGTTCCAGTACCCCGAAGTGCTGTTCTGGTGACGGTTGGACAAGCCGCGATAGAACGAGTTATATGACGCAGGCTGCTGGTATTGCCGAGAGGCCTGGCAATGGTCCCTAACCGCACTATCGAACCACTCGTTGTAGTGGGAATTGACCGATGTCGCCGAGTTGACATACTCGGGCGTTCCGTATCCAGAGTCGGGAGGCGTCAACGGCGCCTGCTGCTGCGACCAATGACCCCACACGGACTGCTCGTGGCGAGGATAAGCAACGTGAGTGGTTTGGCTGCGCTTGATGCTCGATAGCCTCTCATACTCGGCAATCTGCTTCTGCTCCCAGGCCGAGGAGAACCGAGATCGGGAAATGTCGGTCTTGATAGGAGGCACAAGGGAGGCCAAGCGTTCGCGGTTGGCCTGAGCTTGTTGCAGTTTCTTCGCCTCTAACCATTCCTTCCAGTTTGCCAGCCAGGCATTGTAATCCTCACTCTCATCGAGGTTGACATACAGCCGCCAGCCAATCACACCGAGCCACTCATATTCCAGAGTGTTGAGTTCCTTGACGGGAATTCCGCTCACTTCGGACCAGGACTTGTTCTGAAAAGTGTTATCGTCCAGAAACTTGCTTCCAAGCAAAAGCGAGATGGTCAACATGCGCCAGATTTGACCTTCGGAATGGGTGGTCTGGCCGTTAGCCTTCATCATGTTGATGCGCTTGGCAAGGTAGTTCATGCCGAGAAGGATGGTAGTGCTGGGAAGCCGAGTGGAAGTGAGAATCTGTGACACGAACTTCCTGAAGGCGGTGTTGACGGCATTTTGCGGCATGACAATTCGAGTAGCCATTTCAGAAACATAATCGGCCATCAACTCGACCTCGTAGTCGAGAACGGCGCAAACACCTCCGGGCATCTTGGCGGTTGGTAGTCAGAAAATCTGAATTTGAAAGTGAGGATGCGTTGAAAAATGGACGGATCCGGGGTCAGAGCTTGGATATAACGGAGATATCACTAGCCGGATAAAGTCCCAAGGCTCAAAATGGGAGAGGATCTCGAAATGCTGAGAATGATCGAGATCTAGTGAGACGGTCTGGCCATAAGTCGTCGAAAGGGTCGTGAGAAATCAGTTCAAAGAAAACCAGACTGTTTTGAGTCGTCGCAAAGAAAATGCCCGCAGCCAACAAGTGATCCCTAGTGAGAGATCTTTTTGTTCGCGAAGCAAAGGAGAAGTCGTCGTGATCCAATCAACAAGGTCGAAAAAATCTCTGGACTCAAGGGGTCTGTATCCGGTATGCAAGATGCCGGAATATTAGGTCTCGTTGAAAAGAGAATGTGTAGGAGCTATGAGAGGTAAGGTTAGTTTTCCATGGCCAAGTGTTGTTGCGTTTGGTGGAGAAGTGTGTATTCGTGGTAGGGGACAGCGTGGAGCGGGCTCCAAACTGAAGTTGGGCGGCAGAAGAAGACCAAAAACTGGACTTCTTGGAGAACAAATGCAGACACTCACCTGTGAAGACGAAGTCGGACGTGAAGGTGACAGGTACCGTCGTTGTGATCTTAAGGTGATGTCGGTGACGGCGTGACAATGTCCTCCAGTGATGATGGGTGGTCTTGTTGACTTGTCCGGTGATGCCGTGCTGAGTCTGACGTCGAGGGTCTGGATACCACTAGTACTGGCAAAACACTGAGAGCGCACCCTGGCCGTAAAAAAAACCACTCCTGCAAAGGCGCCTCTTCGTTATTCGACCCAAAACAGCGAAGAGTTGAAATGCACCCAAATCCTCTCTTGAACGACGCAAAACTGAATTGGTCGCTCGTCGGTATGCGGGATCCCCGGCGGATTCGGCAGCGATGGAGGGGAGGAGGGAAGAAAAAAGAGACGTGAAGTACGGCGTGACGACGACGAGAAGAGAGGAAGAGAGAGAGGTGGAAGAGGAAGAAAAGAATCGTGAATGAAAGGTTGAGAAAGACGGGCGCTAGACCGGGGGGTAGATGGTCAGTGCACTGCCCGGGTCGACTCGTTCAGTAGTTGCGACAAGAGTGCGACTGCGACTGGCGACTTGCGACTGACTGACTGGATCGAAACCTTCAAACCTGCGCGCGACGGGGCCGGCTGCGAGGTGGTAAAATTGAAGTGAATGGCCTGCCAGAACTGCCTTTGACAAGACGCCAGACGCTAGCCGTGATCCACAGTGGCCCGTGCACATGTCATCAGGAGCCAAAGAGAGAGGCGAACGAGGGCGACGACAGATCCGCTGCCAAAGTGGATGGCAAAAGCGTTGGGTGAGTGGAGTCGTGAAGACCCGGCAAAAGGATGAAAAGAACAACGCTTGAGTGGTCCGTTCTGCAGATGCGCTAGTCAAGCAGAATGGATGGAAAGGAAGCAGACGGAGCAGACGGGAACCACACACCACAGTGTAAACTGGCTGGATCTCGATACAGTACCGTACCTCCACTTCGTTCTTGTTGTTAGGTACCGTCCTGCGTGCCCGCAAAACCCGGCACACTCGTAGTGCAGGTGCATAGAGGTAGCGGTAGGTAGGCACTGCAGGTGAATGTCGGGAGACCGTCACGCCGCAACTGAGCTGACCACGAGATGGTGGGAAAGTTTTGAAACCGCCACAGTGATGACCTCTTGGAAATGGGATCTAAGTACCTACCCAAGCTTAAGATCTCGCGGGCCTCTTCTCAAACAACTGCATGTCGCCGTAGATCTCAACCTAACCACTTGCGTGGGAATCTCTACACTACATTACACGGCCTCGGATACACAGTACTGATTACCACTGCACCGTCAAAGTCGACCGAAGTGCATCGCAGTGCATCGTGGAGGTGCGTGCCCTGTCCTGTCCTCTGGACCGAGATGGGAGTGTGCATCTGTACCTAGGTAGGTGTAGGTAGCTTCCAGCGCAGCCAATTTGGTACGACAATGACGGAAATGACCAGGGTTCGCGTCGACCAGATCATGTCCTTTTTCGACGGCCCTTCCCAGACAAGCGAACGATGGCATCGATGAAAATTTCACGGCGAGTACTAGTAAGTACTCTAGGTGTGCGGCAGGAGAGGCGCCAAGACAAGCCGGACCACGCAAGGGCAAGAGAGACAAAAGCGAAGAGCACCTGCCGTTGGTCACAATTACAACTGCCTGCTGGAAAATAGCGAAGTTGTGAAGGAGTGGAAGGTGCTGCAACGGGAGAAGTCCCATTCCCGCTGCTTCCAAAAAGGCAGGCAATATCTGCTGAAATGACTGACTACATACACACTAGAGTCAAAGGTCGATTGTAATATTTTGACATGTTACCTAACAAAACATGGCTTGTACAATGCGGTCATTCATGCGATCAAGGTCAAAAAGGTAACATCCGAGACACGGTTATTCGGGCTTGATTAGATTTGCCTTCGTTGCGTCTGTGTTTTTCCCCAGCAGCCCAGGAGCCCAGCGAAAGCCCAGGTACCTGACTTCAGGTTGAACGGCCTGTGACGTCTGTCCTCTACCGCGTTCACTACACTACACTAGTGTTTGCATACTACACGTGTACGATCCCAACAACACCGTGGCGAATGTGTTCCAATACGTAATACCGATACTAAACCCCAAGAAACGATGCAAAGCCGTCGTCCCATCGTGGGGGGCAATCTGCAAAATCCGGTCCTTCGCTACTGTTATCATTTACTGAAATTGTAACAAGTCTGGTACGAAATTTGATGATTGCTCAGGACCGACAGCAACCCGGAAGATTGGGATGGAACTCCATGACACTGCAATTGACATGGTCTGCACGTTGTTCAGTGACTGCCCTGGGTGGGGGCTAACTGACATGTCAGCGTCTCGCCAATTTCAGATTGCACCAGGGTATCCACGAGGAGACAGGCAATCACTAAAAACCATTAGAACCCATTAGATAGATCAATACATCATGATGTGCAATTGGGTAAGGTATATCTTACGCATGTCAAGCCAGGACATATACCTTGGTCCAGAGTATCGCCCTATCAGTTTCGCGTCTGCCCGGGCTTTCAACTTTATTCTCCAGCTCTGGCTACATATTCCGCAGGACATGCATTGCCGTGTGCAAATGTCAATGTCAATATTTGATGAGGTGAGGATAGGAGTTTCTGGAACAATTCCGCATCCATTCCATGTGCGTTTGGATATTGTTTCCATAGTAACTCGGTAGTCATTGGCTTCAGTTTTGATAATGGTGGTCGTCCTGTACCCGGCGCGTATTCCAAAGAGCATACAGGCAGTCAGTCGCTCATTCTGCTTGGAGCACCTTTGAGAGTTTGTGCCTTGCTCCTTCCTATTTCCTATAGGGCAGCCGCCACCGAAGTGCTGTGATTACACCGAGCACGGCATGCGCAACCCCTCTTCGGTCGATGCCAATTCCCCTCGTTTGAGGGTGATCATGCCGCGATTGTCGCTTGAAGATGAGTAGCGTAAGTATCTCCAAATTATCAACGGTGCTACTAAACCCGAAAATGGTTTTCCCCGTCGTGGAGCTGAGCGGATTCAGTCCTCCGCAATTTACAGGCTGCCTTCTCTCTCACCACCTGCCGTAGTGCCTTCATCAGAGTACTTGGGTTTCGATCGTTTCAGGCGGCCATCTGCAACGCCTGTCCAACGGTGATAACCAGAACGAGTCATCCAAGCGGTCCGAAAAGAAAGGGTTCACGACCTCGTGGATGTCCCTACAGTGGTAGGTTGGCTATCCAGAGGTTGTTGATGTCCAAAAATACCAACAAATGCCACATCGGGACGGGGATCTTCAGATAGCTTGGCCTTACACTGGCTGGGCTCGCTGGGCGCCGACACCACCAACCCACGCCCACTACGCCCACTGTGTCTATCCGAGGCCACCCACATTGGCTTTCGACGAAGAAGACCAGGCATGTCTCACTCTCACACGCTTCCAGGAACACGGGCAGTCAGGGTTCAGGGTCGCCTGGACTCGAGTCCAACACTAACCTCGGAATGGAGTTGAATCCGTAGTGTGAGACCCACAGCGATATGCCAAACTCTTCCATCATCGCCTCCGTGAACCGGGAGTTACCTTACAAGCAGAGTAGTGTCGATTTCTCTGCTGTGGTTGTCCAAGGACGTCAGGGTACCGAGCAGTGACCAAATTACTGCCAAAAAATAGCCATACCATGATATCTAAAAGTAGTGTACACTACTGGTGAGCCATGGGCACCGTGGCTCATTCTCAGGGCCGGGCCATTACGACCCGTCTCTCCGGCACGAGTCATGGAACCGGCTTTCACTTCGAAAGTGAAGACAACAGACCAGGAAGGGCCAGTCGCAGGCTTGCCAGGGGACTTCTCCAAATCCTCCAGCCCCTCGGGACACCCATGTCCATTGAGAATGGCGTTGACCCAGTTTCCGGATGCGCCCCCTTGTGGCGAGACAGAAGCGGGTTGCACAAGGAAAGCACAGCGTCCACCATGGCTCTCAATGGCACCAGAGATCTTTTGAGAAGCGGTCAAGGGCCGATAGCTCCGCTAACTGCCCGGACTCTCTGTGCCTCTATGCGTCTCGGCCGGCTCTTTTTCTTTTCCTCACTTCTGAATGGCCATAGCCGGACATTCACGCTACAAGTGGGGACGCCTTCCAGCCTTTTCGATTCGCTTTCTTCAACAGTGAACACACCTCACACCACACCAGTGAGTCAGGAATAATGTTCACATCAAGATCGGCTTGGTGATTGCAGTTCTACCCCTGGTTTTGTTCGTTAGCGCGGGACTTCAACACGCACTCTGCACTACGCAACTCAACTACCACTCTACCAAACTGCTTGTATCAACCAGATCCTTTTTGGACGCGTTATACGTTACCTACTTTTCGTTTCACGATGGAGTTCCCGTCATTTTTCTATGTATCTTTGTAAACCTCTGTCGTAAAGGAACCGCGCTAACAAACAAACTACGCAGTAGTAATGAACTGTAATGTAGTGTAGTGTATGGAAGAAGTGGCTCTGATCGCCAGATAGCTGTTATGTAGGTCACAAGGGCATACATAGAACACTAGACCTCTGCAGGCATTCGCTTTGTTAGCGCGGTGAACTTTGCAAGTGGCGGTTACTCTATTTTTCCTACAGCAGATGATTGGTGTACCCATTATCAGCCATTCAAATATTGTGAGGTGGCCGGGCGGTACCACGCTAATGAAGTAAATGCCGGCAGTGTTGTAAGTTCAGCCTACAACAACCACAAAAAAGAAGAAGAAACAAAAAGTGTATAGCTCCAAAGGGAGGACATGACCGTCATCGTTTTTTCGGCGCTGCTAAACAAGAGGCAGCAAAGTTGTGCGTGGTAAAATTACCAGATTGAGAGCTATTAGGCTGTCAATCGTTCGAACTCGTCCTAGCTTGGCCGAACTCAAATCCTGTTGACGGTGAAGAGTCGGCAGCACAGGCAATTAAGGACTCAGGCACAACACTCGTATATAGTCGCATACACCCGGAAACGCAATGGCACTGAGCACTTTGCAATCCATATCAACGGTCAACGATGCGCCCGAGGGCTATTCTGCCGCTTCAAGAGGAAATAAATCTACACAACGTGGTATCCGGCGGCGGCGGCACAGACGATGCATGACCGTCATTATTGTCAGAACGCGCAACCCTCAGTTGGCTCTGAGTGACTTTCTTGCTGCTTACTCATTTGCTGGAGAGCAGCCACGTTATCCACTCCAAATTGCACTACACTAGGTACAATTCTCACTTGGCAACCGTTGGCGTTGAGTAACTCTTTCAGCACCCCGAGACCCCCGGATGAACTCTGGGTCAGTGATGAAGGTGCATCATGTCATTGGCTGTGCAAGCACTGGGTGGTCTCAGTCTTCACTGCGATGACGGGACCATAGCCTCACGTGCCCAACACCAGAACGAGTGTGGGTGATGGTCTGGATGGTGACGTCCCCTTGTCCTGTAATCAACCCTGTAAAAATCAGCCGAAACTACCCTCATGTCGTGACGCTCCAAAAGGCAGAATTCAATCCGAGAGTTGAATATCCATTATTCGCGGCGGCCTCGAGACTATCGACCGCTCTTCAATAAAACACACCGCGGAGCTTCACAACAGTCAGAACGATCACATGCTTATAAAATATAACCACCATACTTCGGCGTTGTCGATAAGCAGCGGAATCATTGACAGCGCTCGGTGCGGGGAGGGGGCGTGTGCAGTTTCGAAGGTGCACTTTGGAGAATCGAGACGCACCTTTTCCAACCGGGCCTATCCAGGGAAAAAAAGAAACAAAAAAAAAAAAGAACGGAAAAAAATAGGCCAAGACGAATCATTGCCGTGTCGTATGTCGTCGTCGTCAATCGATGTCCCTGCCATTGTGGTCTGGTCCGGAGGTCCAAGTTGAGAGCTTTGCACGCCGCGTCCGTCTCCGCCCGGAAGTTTCCGTTTGCAGATTCATCGGAGTATTCTCCGGCCCTGAATGTGCCCCGAGTGTCCGAGTTTGGTGGCTGCCGGTCTCCCTGTGCACGTCCTTCTCGCACAAAGTGGCACTGCTGTCACTCTTTTGTGCTCATAATCAGAGCGCCCGTGTCCTTGGGGGAATTCATCGGACGAGCAACTCTTTCAGAGGTACGTAAGTATACTAGTATGGTACCTGGCCAGAATCGGCGTTGGTGTGGTGGGTTTGGGCAGAAACAAGGAACCCTTCACCAAGAGGAAAGCGGAGATGCGACTCTGTCAAAGGAAATGAAGCTACAGTAGCGTGTCGAGAGGCTTTTGATTGATCGGGTCCTCGGGAGGAAGCTCTGAAGAAAAAAAATTATATGCCGCAATCTCTTCTTTTTCTCCATCTTTACCCCAGGCCCCCCGGGCAATCCCTGAGGCTCCGGGTTATACCTGGTCGATGATGTGAAGAAAGGTTTTTTTTTTTTTCTCTTTTTTTCTCTTCTTTCCCAAAACAGGCCGCGAAACAACATGGCAGAAGGTGACCCTGATGCCTCCATGTGCGTCAACGACACTCTGTGTGTGGACCACTCTGGTGGTCTGCCGTAGCGCACATTATCAATCTCGGGTTTCCCAACAAGAAGACGTCCTCCGTCCGGTCCGTGATCATCATGTGATAGCCGTCTTACTGGCATCATCTCCACCATCACCACGACATGGCTTGGATTGGCCCTTCTTCTTCCCACCCCGAGTTGGAAGGAGCTTCATCAGCAGCCACCTCTTTCACGCCCACGTTTCCGCTCTGTGGGAAATTGTAACTCTACGATACGTACTAGGTACTGCAGACGAACAGCCTCGCTGCGAATGGGTTAATCCCTTTCGAGGCTGCTGCATACCCTCGTGGCTAGCAAGACTTTTTTCTGCTTGCGAACGGCAGTCAAGCAAAAGGGTCTTGGTTGGTTGACATGAATCAGATATTAGAGGTGACCACTTAGAAAAACCCACTAGGCGTCCAAGTGGGGGAGGGAATTCAGTGTACGTACGAGTCTCATGCAGCTGACAAAACACAGTTCGCTGCTACGTAGCATGGAAGGGGTCATATCGGGCGCTTCCATCGCCTGCAATCTGGAAGTCACGGCGCAAAGGAAAGGTAAACTCATTCCTACAACCCTACACTAGGATACATGCATTGCAGAGGGATGTGTACCATCAAAGGCCAGATGGCGCGGATCAAGGTCCCTCCTCCTCCGCTTTGCACGCAGGTACTTCACAATTCAATCCCCTCTTCATCACTGGTGGCAGCTTGACTTTTTGAGGGCTTCTCTCTGCCTAGCATTCTTATCCCCTCTTCTGCGTAGACGTTACATTACGTTCGAGGAACGCCGCAACCGGATTAGGGACCAGCGAGTTACCAAACCAGGGGACTTGACCTTTAAAAATCCGCTGGTTATGTACATATCCAGAGGTGTGTCATGGAACCGTGATCCTCCCTGGACCCGTTACTTGACAGCATTGAAAGGTGACGAGGCAGTGCTGACGATGCCTATTCCCAAACTCATGGCGTAATCAGCAATGAGATATCGAATTACAAGGCGGGCCAGTTCAGGCTATTAGCCAAGGCGGCAGGCAAGACATTAGAACCCTCGTGTCTTGGTGTTGGAGCACAAAACGGTCGAAGGTTTGAGCTGATCTCTCATCTCCCACGTTGTGTGTGTGTCTTGGAATGGCGGACCAATCTAGAAGCATCTTCCCGCAGGGCAAGGGAGAGAGAGGTGGTAGGAGGGTAGGTGACCGTGAAATGGGATAGGCGAGTCACTAACAGGAATGGCTGCAATTCTCACCAAATCTGGTATCGGTTCCGCGCACCCCATTTCCGGAGGAGGGGGTAATGCAGTCCTTGTCAGAACGAACCCTTTGCTTTTTCTTGACCCTTCTACAATGCTGATCTCGAAGAGTAGGTATGCCATGGTACACGTGTAGTCCCTGGATTTATTTATTTTTCCTCCCCACGAATGAGATCGTTGCCCCTGTTGTGATGGCAGGCACGAGCGATAGGCAATAACTATTCATTTCTTCCCCTCGTGGCCAGACGTCGACAGCTTGCAAGCACTCACTCTCTGCAAGGTGAGGTATACTGAGGAGACCGACGAGCTGATCAACAAAAGTAAAGCCTTGCAAACGTTAGTGTACATTGACTCACACAGTTACGTACATCGATTACGACTCTTACTGTGACACAATTTGGGAAGCTCTTCTGGCCTTTTGATCTACATCGTTTCACAAACCGGCCCAAGCTCGGATATCTTCACGATGGGATAAAGGTATAGTTACTCAGCCACGTTCCGGTAGTAACCAAATCCCACCCTACGAACCGGCCTACGTATTCGATTTCCATAGTCTTCGAGTGGCAACTTCAACCTCCCAGTTTGCCAAGATGAAAAAAGACGGCTTTCGATTTTAGGACAACACATTCGAACCGCTATGACGAGCGTCGACGAGTTCGTGATACATACGCTTGTGGATTCACTGTTTCGCCCATCATCGGGGATTTTTCTTTCGAGGATAATTCACAGTCGTTAATGTGCAGATATGCACCGGTACGGCCATACATTGCCCGTTCCGGAGACCGGAGCGGACCTGCCAAGTCTCCCCCCAAAAGTCAACCCAGGTGAAGCTCGAAGAAATGTACTATATCGGATCATTTCAACAACAAACCGCATGTTACTGTTCGGCTCGGTTCAGATCACCTGGAGTAAATGACATGGAGAAGGCAAGGTGCGCAGGTATTCCTCAAATTGACACACCCGAATCCCTCATTCTGGAACTACTTTTTTCTGAATCGGTCCGGTTCCAGGTTGTCTGTTATTGTTTGTTGTCCGTCATCGAGATCTTCTATCATTCCATCTCTCTACGTCAATGAACTGGCAGATAGCTCCATCACACGAGAGGACTTGAAAATTTTCCCGCAACTGACGATGATCCAGATGAAATGATATTTAATACTCGCCTGCCAGATGACACTTGCTCGCTACCTACCGGTCACACGGTAGTGTACCGGGGAATATTGACTACCTAGCTAGCCGCTTTCCCTTGAGAAGAGTTGGTGGAATTGTCCAGGGGCAGATAATAACAACACATCTCTAACGAGGACATTCTCATGTGTGTGTCTTACTGCACATGAGAATTCACGGGTGTAAATGGCTAGGCTGACACTGGATAGTTGAGTGTTACGCTAGGCTACCTAGGTGTTTGGTAAGATCCAGAGCAGTCGAGTTGTGCCCATCATGACCCAAGTTTAAGCCAAAGATGTAGTAACTACATGGCGGGCACATCATAGGCAGCGAGATACTTGTCATATTAATCCCAATTTGCTAGTTACCTAGCGGTGACAGCTACGATGATAACAGCGGATATCGTCATCAGCTAGATACTACCTTAAAGAGCTTACGTACCTCTATCCTAGGCAGAAAGCTTTGAGTTCTCAGGGCCAGGCGTACAATCTGGCTTGGTCCAGTGAACGTATGTCCAATGTTGTCTACTGCATCCAGCACCTTGATAGCAAAGTGTTAATTGGAATGAAGGTCTCCCTCTCAGTTCAGTCCCATGAACAAAGTTGCCTGCTTGCTGGAGTCTTGGAGTCTGAGTAGTGCCTCTACATAGATGCTCAGCCTATACCGATACATAAAAGTGACTATCGCGAAAGTCGCCTGCTAAGACATGGAAAGTAGCTGGGGCTACAGCAAAGTTGACACACCAAAGAGAGACGAAAGAGACGGGTGACAAAGTCGGTCAACACAGTAACTGAATGTGCAAACGAAGAGCAGGCGTGTACTTGAACTGCTGATGAATGACCACAGAAGAAAGATAGGTGATATACTTTCGGTTACTCAAGTTATGTTCTTTACATTAGTTCATCTGTTGCACATGAAGAGCACAGAGAGGATAGATAGGCAAAGTTTACTTGGGCACTTGGTATGTTCATGTGGTTCCATCCGCCGCCGTAAGTGAAGGGTCCGCTCTCTTCAAGTCTCTCACTTGCTCTAAACTTACCTAAGATGAATGAGCAAACCGATCGGGCGTTCCTCGTTGCTTGCTTGTAGGTCAACTGTTCATCCCCCACCAGTGCGCTTTGTCTACCGTTGATGAGGACCAAAGTGTTACTGTTGCTTCAGCCAAGTGTCTTATAGGACCCCTAGCTAGGTACTGACCGTAGGTACATCGGCGAATGTATTAATCCACGAGACTTTGCATCTTGCTATAGCTGGAATGAAGGTTTGCCCGACGGCGTAAAGGGTCATCGCACTCAACGTTTGGAGTAGAAGTCATAGCAGTCGAGGCTAAAGCGACATGTGTACTTCACTCAAATCGAATCGTCGTTACCCAACCTAAGATGATGTGGCCCTAGGTTTGGTCTTGATAATATAGACAGCAGCAGTAGCTTCAGTCGTTGTCTCATGAGTGAGACGAAGTTCAAGTCACCAATCTTCAAATTCCAATCGCCCTGATCAGCGCAGCCATGGACACCATGGGAAGTACACCGAGGAACTTGAGAAAATGTCTACAAGCTGGGTATATTATTAATAGACAACAAGTTACCAAACACTTCTTCGTTCCCTTGCTTTAACCCGCAATGGCTCAGCTGACAGATACTCGACCCGTCGACAAGCATTGAGATGAATCCAGTAGAGCAAACAAAATGGAAAATCAATGATGGATGAGCACCACCTCCCCAACGACCAACCTGGTTTCCACTTTTCGTTACGGTTGTCCCTTTTTCGGTTGCTCCCAGCCCGAGCGTATCGCAAGTCATCCGGGCCCCTTAACCTTCATCTTCTTGAAAGTAAAAAATAGAGAGCATAAAGATATCCCCAGAAAAACCCCTTTCAGTGTGGTTCTCCGTCACGTCCATACCAGTTCCAATGCAGTCTATTAGACTAGTGGAAGGCTAATGGCTGAGCCTGGACTGACCAAATGCAATAGACCATTTGTCATCACGACAATCTAAGCTTGTATCCAGACCAGAACGGCAAGCTAATGTCTGTGTACAGGTCTTCAGACGCGACATCTGTCGGAAGTCCACAATGCCTCCTCACATGATGTTCATGCTATAAGGCACAATGGCCTTATCGATCACCGGCTCGCGGCGACACGTCGTATCCTTCTCGTCACCCCACTTGCCGAACCACTCCTCCTCATTCTTCACTGCACTGTCGAAAGCTTTCCTGCATTCCTCGGGCAGCAGATCCCTGATATCGTCAGGTACGGCGCTCAAGCCCTTGAAGGGGGCAAGGAAGTCGGCACGCGCGGAAGCAGCCCGATCGGCGGGTGATGTACGGAAGGGTACCTCGTAGGCGGCCGGGGAAATGCCAGCGGGTGGCAGCTCGATTTCCACGTCGGTGATGAGGAAGTTGCGGGATATGGAGGGCTTGACAGGAGGAAGGTCTGAGGATGAGGGCGAGGCGTCTTCAGAGTCTACCACCTGCGTGATGCGGGCATGTGTAGGTTGGATGATGTGCGGGTAGTGCATTTGGTTAGTGTGAATGTCATAGACGCCGTTCAGGTTGGCGCGCCGGACGCTGGTGAGGATGCTGTTGAAGTTACTGCGTAGAAAAGATGTTAGCGCTCCTGTGTCCGGTAGCGAGGAAACTGCCGAAGAAGAGAATGCCTACCTGGCTTCGCGAGCATGTTCCAATTGCCAGTTAACGTCATTGACAGCAACCCGTCGTTTGGTTGGGGCGACCTTGGCGTTTTGCTGTGGTACTGACGGAATATTCGAGTGATAAACTGAGCTTGCACCGTGCCACGCCACATATTGGTTCTTGTTGTAAGGCTTGCCTGGTTCGAAAATATCGTTGGGATCGGCGAGCTCGCCCTCAACGACACCCTCCTCACGCGCCTTGGCGACTTCGTAGTCATCAATGATCCTTCGTCCGCCGACAATGATCAGGGCGCCAAACTCGCGGAACACTGAACGTGCTGTCACAATACCAATCGTACGGCCCTTGTAACTGTGTGGGATGATTTCCCGCTCGATCATGTCCCGTTTTTCCTCGTCGTTGACGATGATCTTGTAGAGTTTTCTGTGTTTTGTGAAAAAGAGATACGAGTCTCTGAAGCCGACACAACGTGCTGGCTCGGTCGAAAGCATGTATAGACGATCTCCACGGCCAAGGACGGTGAATGTACGGCAACGATACTCGCGACCATCCTGAAGATTTCCTAGCTTATCGACCTTCTTCTCACCCTCCGGGTCCTCGGGAAGGTCCACCTCGTCGTTGATAATGTCGAGGACGGTACCATCTTTGTCAATGGATTGCTGGGTTGGTTGGAAATGCTGGCCCTTGCGACCGCCTCTGCCTCTCCATCCTCCGCGACCGCGACGGCGAGGAGCGTTTTCATCACGATTGGGGGGTTCGATCGGCAGAGTGTCCCAGTCGGGAGGTCGGTTCTTGGGTGGTCGCCCTAAGCGTCGGCGACGGATGACAGGCTCTGGGGGAGGGCTTGGGCTCTTGCCCGACTCGTCTTCCTCTGGGGCTTCCTCTTCCTCGTGTCCGTCACCACCCGACTCATCATCCTTCTCGACATCATCCTCGCCGTCTCGTTGTGATGGTTCGGCGTCGTCTTGATCGGCATCGGGCATAGGCTCATCCTCGTCGTCTAGGCCTTCGAATGTCTTTGGGGTGCTTTCTGGTTGTGCATGGCTTTGATAAGCAACTGCTTGTTTGGAATGGAAGGATTTGCGTGTGGCTGCTGCTTTCGTTGGAGTGGATCGCAATGTATGGAATACATTTGTACAAGCAAAGGGAGGGAGGAAATGCCAAATGATAAACGATGATGAAATCGAGTAACTTACCGAGGGCCTGTTGTGCGCGTTTCGCGGCTGCGCGGCCTGATCGCCGGGAAGGCATGATTTCAAAGGTAATGTATTGTCTGCTGGGTGATAAACTGATCGGGGTTTGGAGTCTCGGCGCAGAGTAGTAAGGCGGACGGTTGAGTTGCGTTTGGGGTTTGGAGGTGACAATGTCAAAATTACTGAGACGCGGTTGAGAGGTGGGAGACGTGAAGCCGCTGCAGTCAGTCCTGCTAGTGGTGGTTTGCGTGTGAAGCGACTGTCGATTGACCCACTTGACGTGTACAGTGTAATGATCAAGCGCACTGTGATTTTCTCTACGTACGGTGCAACGACAGAGCCCTTCAACCAAATAAACCAAGCCTGTACTGTGTAAGTCATCCCTTTGAAGTCCTGGATTCCAGCTTCGTTATGGACACATTCGACAAACCTGCCTCTTTGAGACTTCATGTTTTCCAAAAGGGGAGTATTGATGTTTTGTATTAACTATCTTGATTCCCCAAGTCCCTGTCGGTGCCAAGTCAAATAGCAAATAACGAAAGAATTCCCCTGAATGCGTCGAGGCAAGATCAACTTTCAAACCCGCAGATGTCCTTCCGCTATGCCTAGGTAGAAGCTGACCGATCTAACCTCGTTTCCCATTTTATGCTCATAGTGTGCCAGACCCCTTTGTCCTGCCGCACTGCAACCAGCCTCCGCAGTCACCAGCCCTATCTTGGGCATATGATAACCTGCTTCTCTTCCGACCACCAATATGCTTCCAAGCTTCTCGAAAATCCGGACGTGCCTGTGGATCGTCTTTTGCCCGTAAACCAAAGTTCAAAAGCCACCACGTTCTCAGTAGGATAACCTTGTCATCTCAGTGAGGCTGACCACCCTGTCAAGCTTAAGAAAACGCAATGCTGTCACGCCGCGATTCTGTCCCGTGGAAATTAAGAAGCGGAGCCGCCCACCAAGAGCCAACGCTCTATCCAAACTACCCGCGCACCCGAGGCACCTAGTTCGCAGGAAGCTTGTCGAGGTTTGGCACTCCCTCAGGGAAGATCTCCTCAAGCAGCTTGTCCTTCTTGTTATAGAGGAGACGATAAGCTGTTTTGACGGTTCCGTCGCTAACACCAGCCACTGCCGCAATCTCCTTGGACGTACGTGACTCGTTCCTGATGTGGGATGCCATGTAGATACACGCAGCGGCGACGGAAAGGGGAGAACGGCCAGCCAGCTCCGAAATAGTGCTGGTCTTGTCGGCCAACTGGCGGGCAACGTCCTCGACCGCAACTGAGTTGCGGAAGTTGAGGTTGCTGCAGTAACGAGCGCAAAGCTCGGTAGCTGTAGTAGATCCCTTGCCCTGGTATTGCTGGTTGAAGGTGGGGATGCTGGTCGTGATTGCATGCTCCTCGCCTCCGATCTTCTGGAGGAAGGATTCCAACTGCTTGAAAACCCTGCCAATCTCCTTCTTCGAAACCTTGGTCAGGCCGTAAATCTCACGGAACGTACGCGGCACTCCCGTTTGGCGGCATGCAATGAAGATGCAGCCAGCGGTGATGGCTTCCTGAGACTTGCCCTTGAGGGCCTTGTTGTCCTCGACGAGCTTGTAAATGTGCTTGGCAGCATTTGCCACCTGGGTACCAGCATTGATGCTGTCCGTCAAGCCCTGAATATCTCGATAGGCCTGCATAAGCTGCTTGGAGTTCTTGTCCTGGGTGATCTTGTTCTGAAGGTGGGACAGGTTCTTGCCGTTCTTGCCATCGAACGCGATAGTGGTCTGGAGCTGGTCACCATCGATCAGCTGGTTGGGACCATCACCAACACGAGAGGGGTCATCGTTGCCCTGGTCGTCGTTGGAGAAAGTACGCCACTCGGAGCGGGTATCGATGATGCGCTCGCCCAGCACAAGACCGCAGGAGCCGCAAACCATGTCTCCTGACGAGAACTCTTCGACAAGGTGAGGCGGATCTTCCTTGCACTCCGGGCACATGAGGAGATTCTGGAGATTCTCCTTGAACTTCTCCTGTTGCGGAGGCTTGGGAATAATGAAATCGGTCATTTTGGGCGTTGTTCAACGGTACTGTGTATTTGGACTATCTGGAGAAAATGGGAAAATCGTCGCGACCCAGGTGAACTGCGGTTTCAAGTTTTTGCAGTGGAAAATCCAGAAGCCGGAAGATAAAAAATGGTCGAAAAAACGAATATCGAAGGCGGGGAAGGATGCGCGACGCCAGAATTTTGATTGATTTGGTGCGTCGCTGTGGCTGGACGAGAGAGATCAAAGCCCTTTGTTGCAAATGGGCTTGTCTCGCTGAATTTGGGCGTGACTGCTCTGGTTTACCAGTGAAGGCGTCCGAGGAGGCACTCGAGTGAGGTCGCCGCAGAACAGAACAGTCGGGTCACGGTCGGTACGCTGATAGTGTTGTCGTCGGGGATTACAGATGCTTCGATGGACTTCAGATCGAGCGCGACAGAACCTACGGGAAAGCGGTCGAAATCGAATTCCTTGGTTCCGACTTCAACAACGACAAAAGAATTTTGTCGGCAGCGTTCTTTCGATGATTTGGGATTGAGCACGGCGAGCGAGCGAGCGACGGGCAGTGACGGGTTGACAAGATGTGCGTGGACGAAGGGGCGAGGCGCGGAGTCCTGAGGAGAAAAAAAAGAAAGAAAGAGAAAGAGAATGGAAGTGGGAAAGGCCCAGTCCGGCTGCCTGTTGTTGACCTGAGTCGCAGATAAGTGGAAACCCTCAAGGGAACCTGGAAGACTGTGACGGGCCGGCTCCGGCTGTTTGGCTGACGGTTGCGGTTTGGCCTGTAGAGGTACGTAACACTGGCAAACAGCCGCTGTAGGATTGGCCCTAATCGCTAATGGCCCCAGTGACACCTCAGCAGGCACCAAGGAACTGCATGGCGCGATCTTGCTTCCATTCAACCTGCCCTGGACGCCTTGACCCCAGCTGCTGAGGCCCCACATAACCTTAGGTACGTAGCGACTCGAGGCGGACCGTTCCTTATTAGGTAGGGCATGTTCATCGACCTGGAATGAATGGACTTGTCTCAGAAGAGGAAATGGTTTTTCTTGAGGATATGGTCCGTGTTTTATGTACTTCGAGAGTTACGGGCTGTTTTCTGATCGAAGTTCCTTTTTGGAAGCATTTTCTACTATCAACATCCAACTGCTCATTGGACCTGCAAATGGCTTACCATAGAAATTCTAGCGCTTGATATGAGCCTCGTCGCGGTCGAAAGGCTACCTAGCCTTGGCGACCAAATTTCCAAGTCCGATTTCCAAAGATCTCAGTTGAGATAGTTTCAGATATGGTGGTCACATGGCAATGCTGTTGACGGCTCTGTAGTGTTCCTATCTCTCGACGACTTCCAAACCCATTTCCGAATCCTGATTTCCAGGTCGACGACGAACACGCCCTTCCCTTGGAACAGGGGAGTTCCCCACCTTCCCCCCGTGTTGCCACTGCACACCTTCAGCCTTACAAAAGAAAGGCCATGCATCCTTGATGGTTCTCGGACGGACTTTCCGAGACCGGACGTTGCATCGACGGAGTTCAATCCGGAGCCCGGGATCCCACTTATTTATGGACGAGCCGCATCGCATCGAATCGAACCGACACGTTCTCCCCCCACACCAATCTGCTTTACCTCTGATACGATACAGGGGACTTGAAGACTGCCACGCCAAACCTGCATATTAGACAGCATTTCGTAACGGCTCTTTGGGGTCCCTGCTTCCACGAACAACGATAGAACGACCTTCGAATCCAGGTACTACTCTATCCTTGCGGGGAATCACCAGAAATTTATAGTAGGTTGAACCTGTGGACTAAGTGGGCTGCGTGTGCATGAGGAACAAAGATCGTGATCTTATGTTGGTGGCCTAAGTAGCAAGCTACACCAGGCCTCTTTATAGGAACTGAAACTGACTTGTGTTTCAGGCCCCCCTCGTGTCTTCCGTAGAGAAGTCGCTGTCAACGTGGTGATGGACTTCGAAGCCGGATAGTGTACCCGTTCCCAAGTCACTCGACAGCTGGAACGGCATGTTCCTTTCAAGTCACGGCTCCTTAACACCAGCAGCATCATCGGCCAACAGTCAAAGCGCAAAATCCACTCGAAAGCAGTGGCAGTGACAGTAACGGGAAACCACTGACAAAGAAGAGGAAACTCGGACAGGATCCGCGAAAAGATCCGCTTTCCCCGGTAAGAAAGCCATAAACCCCAAAAACACCAACACAAAGAAGATTGTCACCAGCCCGCTAGCCACTCAATGATGTTGCCGTCATGCCACAAAGAACACACCACTACACAGCCGTGCTGTCCTCTCCTCACAGGCCCTTTCCCCAAGCCTCTAGTTTTGAATGATGCCGCCAGACTGACACAAGTATAAGTGATCTCACATCCCCACCCTATCCTATCCATGCCTCCAGTTATACGAAACAACTCTTTCGACACCACGCGTCTACAAATTTCACATCGTCTTCGAAAACAACACAATCAGAAAAATGCCACACCCCCACCAAGCCCCCGAGTTCTCTTTCTACGTCACCAGCCCCGACAGATCTAACCCCAGCTCTTCCAACTCTTCCACCTCCTCCAACTCTCGTTCCAAATCTGCCAACCTTAACTCTGGTTGCAGTACAAGTTCCAACCCACACTCCAGCTCCTCAATGGCAGCCTCTTGGCGTTCCAACGCTTCCGAGCTCCGGGACATCACTCGCGACTTCACTGCCGCGCGGGCGACTTCGACGGACGCCAAGACCAAGAGTTACACGGAGAAAGAAGCCATTAGGTTTGAGGCGATGGCGAGAAACGCCGAGCTTATGGCTAGTATGGCCACGACAGCTTCGGCTGCTAAGGAGAGGAGTGGAGCCAAGAAGGCATGATGGACGGATAGCTTCGGGAAATAAACTAGGGAACGAGGAACGAGTACAAGAGCTAAATTCAATTCGAGATCGCAAACAATGTTCATCAAGAGAGAAACTTCAGGGACGTGAGAGAAACCAAGGGACTTATCTTGTCTCCTTTCCGGTAGGTATTAGAAATGTCGTAAACTCGTGACGATACTCAGGTATCTAATTTCACTCTCTGCCATCAAAGAGCATTAACCCAATCACCATAAACAAACCATGCCTTTTTTTCCTTTGCTTGGATATCAAGACCTAATCGGTTTAGAAAAGACCAAACTTCTTCTCGTTGCCCGAGTTGTTGTCTTCCTTGCTCTTGATAGGGAACTCATTGCCAGTAGAGCTCTTGTAGCCATCGCGGATGGTCTGGGCAATCATCTTGTCCTTAGCCTGCTCGACGGCGCTCTCGTTGTTCTGAGGGCCCTGGCCGAGGAACTTTTCCTGGACAAAGTCGATGCCTGTTGTGAAAAGAGATGTTTTGTTAGGGTATTGTTCCACGATAGGGATCAGTGAAAAAAGAGGTGAGTTGACTTACCCTTGTCCAGGAGATCCTCGTTCTTCTCACCCTTGGCACCACCACCGGCCATGTTGTTGAAGGCGTTCATGAAACCGCCCTTGGATTCGTTGTTGGAGGACTGCTGTTGGCTGTCGTTGTCGTTCTTGTTCTGGGAGCCGCCCATGAAACCAGTAAGCTTGCCAACGAAACCGCCGTCACCAGAAGAGTTGTTCTGCTTGTTGTCAGAGCCATAGCTGTTGTTGTTGCTAGAGCCATAGCTGTTGCTGGAGCCGTAGCGGGAAGGCTCGTCATCACCGGCGTTGCCCTTGTAGCCGGCGTCATTCTTATAGCTCTGGTTGCTGGATCCATAGTTGGAAGAACCGTACTCGTTGTCACGGTCCTCAGAGCCGTAGTTGGAGGAGCCCTGGCCATACTCGCCCCGTCTCTCATTCTCGCGCTCAGAGCCGAACTCACCACGCTGGGAGCCGAACTCACTATCACGCTCGCCGAAGTTGTTGTAGGACATCTTTGCTGATTTGGATTAAGAAAAAAAATGATGGAAGAGATGATGTGATTGAGGTTGATGAGGGGACTTGGAAGACGGCGGGGACCAAGGAACAGAGGGGCTGCTGGAAGATGTACAGATGCTTATATAGTGTTTGATAGTATGTGATACTAGTGTAGAGGAGGACTGTCTAATCTACTAGGACGAGGGGGGGGGGGGGGGGTGGAGATGACGAGATGAGTCCGATGAATCGCGGAGGGGATTTGTCTCCAGTTCTCAGCTGAGCTGGGGTCGACCACTTAGGTAGGTGCTGTGCAACCAGCGTACGAGAAGCCAAGGCAAGACCATGTCAGACATCATACCTCTATGTCGTCGTGAATGAGGAGGACTCCGACTGACGTCTTGATCTTCGGACTGCAGGTACGTAATACTAACCTGGAACTTGAAGATACTAGTGCAAGTGGGGGGAACGGGGTCGACGGGCAAGCTGGACCCAGGCTCCGAGGGCCAGAACTACTACCTAGGTAAACTCTGGTGGTAGTTTGTGGCGGTGCTTCCCCTCGGCTCATTTTGACGCACCTTCCCCGCCCATCTTTGATGTTGGCGATGATGAGCTTGTTTTGTAGCTCTGTTTTCCATTCCTGAACCATGGTTCGATCCGTCTGGAAGTTAGGTTGTATTGTGATTCTTGAGCAGAAGCTTTACCTCCCTGTCAGGTACCGGGCACGGACCAGTACTTACAAGCAAAGCTTCTTGACTCTGTACTGTGTATGGCCACTCGGTCGAGTGCTAGAGATCGTCAGTGACGTGAGACGATTCAACTTACCCAACTCACCATGGAAACTCATATGGAAGAATCTCCATGGCCTCGCCCTCCATACAATTCTCTTTTCCTTGATGGTGATTAGCAGTATCTTCATTCAGAACAATTCAGATATCACCGGATCACTCCCGTGGACTCCCGGGTGATAATCCAGATTCCCATCAATGAGACCGACAAGGTACATATCAAAGTCAAGAGACTGATTGAGACAGAGAAATGCCAGTCAGGGACTCTGTAGGCCTGGACCGAGGAGATCATGAATCACGACTCCATTTTGCCTGCCTTCATTAAAGTTAGAAGACCCCACAATGGAGGAAGATATGATCTCAGCTGGGTGAGGGTCCATCACAGGAACGCATGATGCAGACACCACGCCTTTAAAGGTGTCCGGAGGGGTTGCGTGGGTAGCATGGATACCTCTAGCGTGGGTTGAGGAACAAAAATGGAAGTGGAAGTTTGTGAGAAGCTTTGGTGATTCGTGACGGAGGAAAGGCAGCAGCAGGGGGGGAGGGGCCGAAAGACATCAATCCAGGGCCCTGTAGCTCTTGAACCCCCCCCTCCGTTGCAGTGAGGTCCAGTCCCACCTCAGGTGGTGAAGGTCTCGGCTCCATTTCGTTCCCTTGCGGGGGGCCGGGAGCCTAAGCGGCGGATAGATTGAAACGCCGACACCGGGCGTGCACGAGCCACGGCAGACCTGAGGGTTGTACCTTCTAGGTACCTACCGTATAATTTCGGGGTATTCGTTTTTAACTTCCAGGGAAGCCAGGCATAAAATGTAAGCATAGTTACCGCAACATTCATGCCAACCAGAGATTGTACGAAAGACGGAGAATTTAAACATCTTCACCCTCCAGCACCCTCGAAAGGATGAGGTGGGAAAAGGCAGAGAATCAGAGAATTGAATTTACAGTACCTCAGGGTAGCGATATGTCTCCTCACAATTTTTGGCGAGCATAAAGTACACAATATTCGTCCAGTATGCTTACAGAATTATGCCTGGTTTCCCAGAAACCTACCTCTAAAAACGAAGGGCCCCGAAGTTATGCAGTAGTATAGGTAATTGGAACTGCCGTTCAATAGGCAGAGGCCTCAGCAGTAGCCCCACCCTCGACTAACCCGTCACTCCCGCCCCCCGGCACCTTCCCCCGAATAATTTTTTTCAGGACTGGCTTCGGCCAATCAGAAGCCGTTATTCGAAAGTAAACCAATTAGGACCGGGTATCCTAAACCGTCGCCTAAACACCAAAATAGTCATCACAACTTTTTCCACCCTTTAAAATAGGCTCAACGCCCCTCTCACCTCCCCGCCGGCTATAATAGCGCCTTTCTAAGACAATATTATAGCCACCCTACGCAAAATAAACAAAGAGTTTATCGAGAGCCTCCAAGCACGCTTCTAAGTCGTCGAAAAATTTATCGAGGCTATCGCTAAAACCTACAACTCCCTCAACTCTCCCGCTTAAAAGAGGGCAACGGCCCTCCTTCGTACCTAGCTTCACAACCTCCTACGCTCCTTCTTTTACTTAGAAAGCTACGTAACTACTTACTATTAATTGCCTTCAATTCCTCCCCCTTCTCTTCCTCGGATTCGATCCCTAGCGACTCCCCCCTAAGCGAAGCCACCCAATAAAGCCAATCCTAACCAACTACGCACCGCCCTACCTACAGCCCCGCCCAATTAGGTATAGGCCTAAACGCCCGCTAAAGACGCAAATATTATATAGCAATAGGTTATTAATAAAAAAAAGAAAAATAGGATTAAAATAACCGGTCTAACTATTTTTACTAATAATATTAACTATAAATCCCCCCCTCCCTCTAATACTATTACCACCCGTAAAGAGAATTATAGGACTTTCTTCAAATTTATACCGGACGTAGAATTTTGGAATACAATACCCAAAGGAATTATTTCTTATATTACTAAAGAAATTAAATTTCTTCGCTACTATATTAAAAAGATTTACCCTATATAATCCAATTTTTATATTGAAACTACTACCCCCGACTAACGCTTAACCTTTATCGAACTTAGTAAGAAGATCCTATAGTGTAAAATCGAATTCGAAATAAAATCGGTCTTATACTACCTCGCCGGCATTCCCCTTAAATTTTTCGCCTACAACGGGGCTTATAATACAAAACCCTATATTAAATAAGAAGTCCTAATTACTACTAAATAGTAAGCCAAAATTATTAAGGCCAAAATATTCGGCAATTATATTATTATTCTCCCGAAGAAGATATACCCGTTTAAGATTTTTAAATCCGAACCCGCCCGTATAATAGAATAGAACCCTCGAATTAATACCTACGAACGCTACTTCGGCCTATACTATACAACTAAATATACCTCTACCTCGGTCTATAAGAATTACAACACCCCTTCTACTAACTATAGGGATATATACAAATTAGTCCTACAATACCCGAACTACCTCGGCCCCGCCCAGCCCGGATATTAAAATTACCCAGTCTTCCCTAAAGTTAGAAACGGCTATATTATTAGGCCTACGACCGAATAACGTACGGGCGTATACAAAGTAAGTAAAACCGCATATAAGGCAACTACCTACGAATTTAAAAAAATTAGAGAAGTAAACGCAAACGCTACTATCTAGGAGGCTATTGTAATTAACAAGGATAGCGATACATTACTATAGGACTCGCCTCCGGTAGAATCGGCTACGCTATAGCCTACGCTTTCTTACCCTCCCCCCTACCCAAAACTAACCCAACCCTCCCTCCGCCCCGCCACCCCCCCCCCCGCCCGCCCTAATACCTACCCAAACCCTATCCCTTAACCTACAGACAGCTTAAACTAAAGCCACCGTTTAGAAAAAGACTAATAAATACCGTCTCGGCCTATTTAGTAACGAAGGTTATAATACTTCGTTCTCCTTTAATTAGCCCCCCCCTACACCGTACACTAGAGTCCTATTAACCGGTAGGGGCTCTTCCAACAGTACTAGAACCCCGGTAGAAATTTAAAACAACCTCCTAAAAAGGTAATTCCCTATAGCTACTAACCGCCCCTAAACACCTACACAATTATTTTAACCGCGCGTAAACATTAATAACGAAGAGTAAATAATACCCCTACCCCCCTCTAACTTATAATAAAAGAACTTAAGATTATTTCCGTTAATATTTAAAAGTCCCTAACTAATATTAACAGTATATTCGAATAGGCAATTAACAACCGGATCCCGGTAATCTATATCCAAGAGCCACCTATTATATAGGACTATCTCCGTAAATACCCCAACTTCTATATTATCGGTCTAAATAACCGAAATACCCGTATAGCGATATACGTCGCTAAAATATATAAATTCGTCGTTACTACCTCCCTCCGAACTTATACTACTACTACCTCCGTCCAAAGTTCGAATATTACCAACGTCTACTAGTACCTACAAAATAAATAAGCGGCCCTAACTAAAATATACCTCCTTAATATTCCTACATTCTACTCCCTTATAGTCAGCGATTTCAACGCACACCACTATACATAGGATCTACGTTTTCGTAACTCTCCGAGAAGGACCAAAATCAACGACCTTATAACTACGTTTAGCCTCTACTTCCTTAATATACCAAGCGTCCCTACCTATAAATACGTATAAAGCGAATTTATAATCGACCTAACCTTCGGAATCGATAGATCTTATATAAGGGTAGGGGTATAAATATCCGACTATAGGAAATTCATTATTACTATCTTAACAATCTATACTACCCCGCCCCCCCGTAAATACCTCCTCCCCCTAAATTATTTAAATAATATTATTATAGTACTATATAAATAATTCCTACATTAACCTTATATACCTACTACGGTAGAAGAATTCAACGAATTCGTATAGTTACTTACTAATACCTTCGAAAGTATAATTAAGGAATTTTTAATTCCGGTCGGCGGCCAGCCTAAGAATATACTATAATAGAATCCCTCCTTAGCCAAAACTAAGGAAACCGACCCAACCGTATACCGCAAAGTCTATAGGGATATACGCTAAATATACTATAAAAATAAAATCAATAACACTAAATCCCCGAAGGACTTAAGCAATATCCTACGATAGAAAAAGGATCCGCTAGACAATAGGCCTACGCTAATCAATACACCCGAACAGAAATTTACCTACCCGGAGGAGATCGCTACCTATCTCACCTATACCACCTTCCACCCCCCGGGAGAGGACCCCCTCCCCCCCTACATCTACTACAATAATACTCTCCTACCCAATATTACTATATAGGCCCTCGAACCTCTATCGGACAAGGAATTTAAAGAAGCTTTCCTACAATATAGTTCGAATACGCCAGGCCCGAACAAAATTATTCTAAATACCCTAAAAGTATTATAGAATACAGTCCTTCTTTACTTTAAGGCTATTACAACCGCATTCCTCCTCTTCGGTAAATTCCTAACCCCGTTTAAAAAGGCCGAAGTCGTTACCCTCTCCAAATTTAGCAAGGATTTATATAACTATAAAAGCTAACAGTCCATCACTCTCCTTTCTACTATCGGTAAAAGTATTAAGAGACTTATAGCCCGTAGAATAACAATTATCGCTTTAAATTCGGATTTAATACCTAAGGATTCTATAAGAGCCCTCCTAATACAATCGGCCATAAACCTAATTATTACCCTAATATACAATGCCGAAGGCGCTAACCAGTTCAACTAGTATAGTATTATCCTTACATTCAATATTAATTCTACCTTCCCCTTTACTAGGGTAAATAAATTTTCCAAAATCCTTACAGACTAAAACTAGCCCCCTACTTTCAATAACCTAATTTAGGACTTCTATATAAATAGGAGCTTCGAGTTCCACTAAGTAAATAGTAAATTTTATACTAATAACAACCTCCTACAAGGGTTACTATAGTCGCCTATCCTTTTTCTCCTCTTTATAATATCCCTCCTAAAGAGAATATAAGGACCTACCTTCTCATATACCAATAATATTACTTACCTAATAATAAGTAAAAATATAATATAAATCTTCTATATAACGTCCTATAGGGTTACTAATCTCTACGAATAAACAATAGCCTTAAGCTTTAAAATCGACTATAAAAAGACGGAAGTACTATACTTTCCGCTCTATAGTAAAAATATAAAGAAAATTTAGCGAAACCCTACCCGTATTATTATTAATATCCCCACGGGCCCTATTAGGCTATAGAAAAAAATAAAGTAGTTTAGCGTTTACCTAAACATAAAACTCTCCTTCGCTACTTAAATACGGAATAAGGTCCTTAAAACTATAGTAATTATAGATTTAATAGCTAGGATAAATTAGGTATCCTACAACTTCCCGCCAACCTCTTTAAAATATATTTTCGTTACTTACCTTCTCCCCACCTTTATATACAGTGTAGTAACCCTCTTCCCGGGATTCTATAAGCCGGGCACTAGAGGGACGCTAGTATTTACTAATATCGCATTGGTAATTTACGAACTAGAAACAACGGCCTCTAAGGCCCTCCGTAAAACGATACCTATTTAGTATACTATCCCCAAATAAATCCCGTTCTAGCTCGTAAGTATTGTACCGACCGAAGTACTTAAACGTAAAATAGTTAGAACTATAGCCCAACTATATACCCTCCTAAATAATTACCCCCTTATATAGCAATTAAAAAAGAACCTCCTAAGGGGGTAATCCCGCTTATACTTACTCACAAATATATAAAACCCGCCGGCCGAACCCCCCAGCGAATTTTATATCCTACGCCTTATTACCTTCTACTAATAGTTCTCCCTAAACGCAACCGCCCTAACCAAAGGGAAGCTTTAAATACTACTACTAAAAACCGACCCAAAATTATACTAAACTACTAATAGACTAAACTACCTAACAAACCTACCCTAGTACAAATACAACCCCTACCTCGCACTCCTACAGCCGTACTTCGCTCGGTAAATCGGCGAAAAGATAAACTACTAAGACTTCTACTTATACTACGAACAATTCTACTACCCCTAGGAAGCGTTCAAATACTATATTTACAGCACCCTACGCGAAAAAGGCTACTTTTTTACATACCCTATCGTTATATACCGCAACCCCAATATAGCAATAAACACCCCGCAAACGTTTAATACAAACTACACTACATTTATTATAAGAACGAAGGCCCTAAAAGACTAGGGATATATATATATCCAAATAATAAGAGGAAGAAAAAATTATAGGGGAATTAAAATAGCTAGAATAGAATCACCTAACCCAAACGACGAACCTATTCCTTTCGAAGAAGTACGGACTTTACCGGGATCGGGAAGCTTAAATTAATTAGTCCAATACGGACAGGACACATAAGGGTTTTTCTAGTGCACGGATAGGATAGGGTTCGACCGTCCTCCCTATAAGGCTTTTTTTCCCGTTTATTATACCTTTACCACGCCGCCGTCGCGGGCACGACTTATTATCTCTTAGTAATAGAACGTAATCGAAAAATACATTCATTCATTCATCCCGCCCCCCGGCGCTAGCAGCAACTTCAATTACATAAATTGCATCCATCATGTTAATCACAGCTCACAGTAACAGTGGCATTGTTGGGGAGAACACATCGCCTGCTCATTGTTCGTTGACGATAACACCAGCCATAGCCTGAAGCAACATCGCAAACTACCAAACTCACAGCCATGGACTACGTCGAGAACAGAATGGCTCAAGAAGCCGCCAAGCAAACCGGCAATGTCGAGTAAGAGTTTCCCCATCACAACCGCTTCTACTGCTTTAACGTTTCTGATGGCGCTAATTGAAATAACCCTCCCGCGCGCAGGTCCTTTGTCACCCCCCTCAACCTCGTCCTCCTCGGCATGCTTCTCTACACGGCGTACAGTTGGCTGAAGCCCCATACCCCGGCCACCATTCCCAAGGAAGAGCCCGCCGTCGTGTTCAAAACCTTCACCCCGAGGACTCTGCTGCCGTACAACGGCGAGAAAGACATGCCCGTCTACCTGGCCGTGCGTGGTCGCGTCTTCGATGTCACTCGCGGCCGCAACTTCTACGGACCCGGTGGTCCCTACGCTAACTTTGCCGGTCGCGATGCCTCCCGCGGTCTCGCCTGCGGTAGCTTTGACGAGGAGATGCTTACCAAGGACCTTGACGGCCCGCTCGACACTCTGAGCGATCTCGACAAGGATCAACTGGAAGCGCTCCAGGGCTGGGAGGAAAGGTTCCTTGAGAAGTACCTCGTTGTTGGCAAGCTGGTGGCTGTTGGCGATGAGGACAAGGCCGAATAGACTGCTCGAGCGTGCGAGCGTGACGAGAAATGAAAACATCCAAGAGACGGAATGGACAGCATGGGCAAAATCGTTCACCGCGGTGTACGAATCGCTCCGGTATTCCAGAGTATCACTCTATGACATGTTGGACGACATGCCCACAGGATACCCTCGAAGACAGAGGCGCATGATTCGGTATATGATATAACGGCGAGCGTTGGTTACTTAAGAATGGCGTACCAACAACCGATTCAAAGGGTGGCATGGGAGCCAATGCCCTTGAACAATCTTAAGTCTGGCATATTCAGTAAACACGCTTTGGGGTCATGAAGGATGCGAGTATTTCTTGCGCTTGAATATTCTTATTATCGACTGTTCCAAAACTTTGGTTTCTTAACGAATCTCTGATATACCACAGTCAACTACCGAGTTACTCAAGCTACTATTTGAGATGTTATCCCGTTTTTGCTGCGTTCCTTCCCCCATTTGCGCTCCTGACCCATTTCTTCAATAGTACGGACACCGCATATCCCTTGTGGAAATGCGAATTCTCTCCGCCCTTTTCTCAGCACCCTCGCAGACACCGAGCACAAACCCTTCATGCGGAAGAGGAACATCGAACATCGACCCTATTGTCTCTCCCGCCAAGTACATCTCGCACATGGACTCCTTCTACGGCTCCGACGCCATCACCAACCCATCATGATACATCCCTAATCGACTTCTCAACTGGACTGGCACCTCAAACTCAGTCTCATTTGGAATCAGCCCCAATTCAGTCAATTCCTCATCATTCACATCTGGCCTCTCATCAAGTATTTTCTTCAACGCTCTTGCTTTGTCTGTAACATCCTCAATGCTCACAATCATATCCTGCGCCCACTCTCTGATCAACCCAGCTGGTATCCCAATCTGAATACTGCGATAGTTCAGACTATGCAGCCGCACCGTCCGCTCGGGATCCCATTGAATCTTGACGTCAAGCGACTGTAACCTGTCTTTCCTCTTGCTTTCCCTGGTACTTTCTTTGGGCGCTGCTGCTTCCTCTCCTTTCTCCCCGCTTGTTCGTCCTTGAGAATCACTTGTCATTTCCTGCTCCTGTTGTGGCCCTGGACGAGGAGGAGCAGTACCATGAGTCAAGACTCCCCTTTCCAACAACCCCAGAAAATCCTCCCGCTTCATCTTGATAGCCAATATGTGCTCCTGTCCAGGATCCTTGTAAGAGTATCCGGAGCGGTAGAGCATCCAGGCCCAGCTGGGCTTGATCCAGGTCATACGGGTGGTGCGAAACTCAGGGGAGGCATCGAGTCTCTGATGGGCGACGGCGGCTGTGGCGATGGTGGATGGGTAGGCTTGATAGACTGTGATAGTTGTGCCATCATCCTCCTGGAGGGCACGGATTTGTCTGGAGGGAGGCTTGGGGGGGAGGTTCGAGAATTTCATTTTGGGTGGTGTGTTTCCAAGTGAAAACCCGACATCGAGACGGTGGTAGTTTGTCACTTGTAAAAGAAGTATAGTATCTGATATCAGATCTCAATGTAAAAGGTTGGTCTTTGTGATGCAGACCATAATCATAATCGCGACCCCTGAACGACTAAATTTGCCGTGGTCTCTATCTATTTCTTGGCATCAATCTATTCAGTAACTGTTGCTCTCATTCACCTGTTCTGTGTCTGTTCATTGTACCCTTGAGTTTCGTGTATGTCACCTTACCACAACTCGGATTAGGCTTATTGACTAATCTATCTATTGTCATGTTTCCCCGTCCCTGTCGGTAGGAGTTCGAGTCCCGCATTACCGTGGTGATCGGAAACTGTTAGAGCTCGATAAACTCTGCCACGCCGCAGGCTAGTAATAACTGAATCGCTTGACCTCCCCAAGGCTAAGCAAATTCGAGGCTTTCTGGATCATGGACAATAGACAGCTCGCTTGCTCGCACCTGAGTACATCCGAAGGTATTGCCCGATGATAGACAGAAGCAGATGGATGAATTCAAGTTGTGGAGGAGAACTAACGTAGAAGGAGGCTGACACTAGCCACATTCAAACTATACCTCTATGCACCGCCACACGATCCGAGGACGATCTTCCCCAGACTTTACCGGGGTTTCTCAGTCCCATCTTTGCTCGAGAAGTCGAGACCATCGAACTCCCAAGTCCTTCCCCAGCCCCGCTCGAAGAACAAGACAAGTCCCCGAATTCGACCCATGCGACTCAAACCCCGTTCAGCCGTTGCGAAACGCTATCGGCCGAAGTGCGAGTGCATCGCATGGGGAATCGCATGAGCATCTAGCCAGGGCATTCCGCCCACCTCCAAAGGCCTGGCAGAACAAGCGACAGGGCAAGCCGGCGCGAGTTTGAAACCCCAGAATGATGAACATGAGGTCATCCACCCGATCACTACTGTCTCCCAGCCAATCGGCGCAATCACCACATCCGGTTCCTGGCTCGACGTTGACAGGACAGGTTGACGGCCCGTCCAGGACAGTATCACCAATCCGGCAGCTCGACATCGGATTTCCAAGTTTTGTTCAAGTGTTCGTTGTTGGGACACTGAACCATCGAATAGGCATTTCTGGATGCAAATTCGAACGTCAAGGTCATGCTTGGATCGAGATGAGCACCAATACCACTTCTCATATGCCGCCAAATGCAGGAATTGTGCAGCTAGAATGCACTCTTTTTAGTGGCCTTCCGTTCTTCTGGTCCCTTTGGGCCATAGTTAGTACCTAGCCTCTACCTACCTGGCCTTGCCCACGGCGAGGCTATGATGTTCCCTCAATGCGTCCACAACCTGGAACCTGAACCTTCTAGATGACCAAGGTCTCAAGGGCGGGATTCGAATGAAACGGAAGACGATTTCGGCATCAAGTTAAGCATCTTGACCGCTAAACGTCTTTTCCCCCTATTTTCTCCACTGCGGGTTTGTTTGTTCTCAAGGTTCATCAGCTCTCCTCGCGACTTAAAGGTACAACACCACCACCACCACCACCAACAAGACGACACTTCTCTGTCTTCAGATCTGCAAGTCCTCCTCCAGTATTCCGTCCATTGCACACGGTGCGCATATCCTCGATTTTTCACCAAATCAGAATTCGATTGTGACTTCATTTGCCTGCGGTAGCCACACCCAAACCACCCCTCCTCCCCAGTGTTGCATGTGGCGACCTCGTCTCCTTGTCTATCCGGGCCATAACTTCCAAGTCTTCATACTGTCGCCGACGGTTGGTAATTCATGACTCCAGATACTGTGGTTGGCGTACCTGCGTATCGTTGTTACCATGTCATTCGTGAAGCTATCAAAATGCCCTTCGAACCCCGAGACGCCTTCCTTTCACCATGTTCGCCCCAGGTTCCCCCACAATCACACTCATGATCGAAACCGTGAAGGCTCCGACAGACATCCCTCACTTTCTCTGATGACAGGGAAAATAAAAAAGGGCAGAAAGTCAGTATTCAAAGAATTGGACATAGACTCCGATCAACCTTTCCACCACTACCCGGGCGAAAGAGAGTTTGGCGAGATCACCGGACTTCGTATAGACAACGAGAGTGACGACGGCACCAGTTACAGGCAATCTGGGTCCATGAAGTCGCCAACCACACCAACATCGCCCTCGTCTGGAAGACCTTGGTATTCGAAGCTTACTCCGGGAAGAAGACCACGCATCAGCTCGACTGCCAGTGCGCCACCTCCTGGCATGTCGAGCTTTACCAGACTTACAACGCTTGCCTTGTTCATTGCCGTGGTGATACCGGGCTTCAGTTATTATAACGGTCGTGAAAAGGTGTCACTCAGTGGGGCTGATGCTGGAGTGATACGAGAAGTGGTGCAGCCAAGCGGCCCTATTCTTGAAACAAGAATAGATAGCTCAACTGATTATTGCGCGAGATGGGCAGGACAAAGTGAGTGATTTCTGCCCCTGACATATTTGAGAAGCTACTGACATGTGCACGTACAAGGCGCCTCGGTCAATGGGACATTGTACCTCTATGGTGGTCAGTCCAAAACATCACCAGACCAGACTACAGATACCTGGAGTAAGCCATGATCCCTCAGTGTCTTCCAGCTACCACAAACGTCTCTAATGGCGTGCTAGATAACGACTTTTACGTCCTGGATCTCACAAAGTCATGGGATACCGGCTCACCACGGCTGCGGGGACTACCCAGGCCTTCAGGGCCCCCTGCTGTGTCGTTGGGATACCTCTGGAATGACTACAACAACCTTTACCTGTACGGCGGTGAATTCGCCGATAACCCCTATGTCGAGCCTACCGAGGAGTCAGTTTGGAAGTACGACATCAAGAACCAAAAGTGGACAGAGTACAAGCAACCAAAAACTTCTGCCGGCAAGTACTCAACTCAGGGCGACCTGCTTGTCCAGAGATCAGCTGAGGGTTCTGGGATCTCGGTTCCTGAACTGGGACTAAGCTGGTATTTTGGTGGTCATCTCGACCTCGCAACAACGCCTGGATGGTCGAACCAGATTTCTCGGATTTATTTGAAGAGCCTCCTCGAGTTTACACATCCAGGATATAACAACGAGGCAGTTTACGGGTTAGAGGACAGGGGAGCGGGCGAATGGGGCGCCTTTAGGAATATTACCGAAGGCGGTCTCCAAACAAATCAAGCTTTCCACGAACGCGCAGATGGTGCATTGGTCTACGTGCCAGGCTGGGGTGAAAAGGGTATCCTCATCGGCCTGGCGGGTGGTACAGCTGATGAGTTTTCCGACAACCTCGAGGTTTTGGATGTCTATGATATCGCTAGCTCGGAATGGTACCACCAGAAGACCAGCGGAGATGCGCCATCAGTACGGGTTAACCTTTGTGCCGTTATTGCTTCAGCACAGGATTTCTCAAGTTTTCAAATCTATGTTTTCGGCGGTCAGAATCTTCAACCAGCTGTAAGTGCTCCATCAGTGATCACACCTTTGTCGAGACTATACAATACTAACACCCAGCAGAAAGGTCAAACGCAATACTCAGACATGTACATTCTTTCCATCCCATCTTTCACCTGGGTGAAAGTGTCCGACGACGACAACGAACACAAACCTTCGGCCCGCGCCGGCCACGCCTGCCACCTCCGTGATGGCCAGATGATCGTCGTCGGCGGCTACACCGGCGGCAACACATGCGACTCTCCCGGTATCTACGTCTTCAACGCCACCTCCCTCACATGGCAATTCTCATTCAAAGCTCTCGACCACGACCCCGACCTCCACCCTGAAAACTCCGTCCTGGGGAACTCTTTTGGCTACCAAGTCCCCGCGCCTGTCGCCAGCATCATCGGCGGCTCCGGCTCCGGCGGCGCCACAGCCACCCAACCCGCCGCGGGCTCCGCCACTGCCGGGCCCTTCGCAACCGGCAAATCGCCAGTCTTAACTGTCACCACCACTGCATGGGGCCCAGGAGCCACCACCACCGCCACACCTGGAGACCCGAGCGATCCCAACACTGAAACCACAGGCAAGGACCGCAAGGCGGGACTCATCGCTGCGGGCGTCATCGCCGGCCTCTTGGGTCTTCTCGCCATCTACCTCGGCTACTGCGCCTGGCTGTACCGCCGCCAGGTACGCGCCTACAAGACCTATCTGGCCGTGCTCAATAGATACTCCACCCCTCATCACCCGGGAGCCTCGACCGCCTCCGGTCTAGCGGCCTTTTTCGGGTTCGGCAGCGTCGGAAGAAAGACTAGCAAGCAGAGCCGCAAGTCTGCTGTTACCGACCCCCTTAACTCCAACGGACCAGCAGCAGCAAGCAACAGACCAATCTCCTTGAACAGCTCCATGTCCTACTCCTCCAATAATCACGGCTACGGCGGTATCCCCTCCATGGAACCCAAGATGCTCTTCGAAGACGGCGGCGGCGGCGGCGGCGGAGGTGACCCGCAAAGCCACGAGTCTGGGTACGGAAGTAGTCGCACTTCGCACACTGCTTCTCGCGGTGGCGCTGGTAGTAACAACTTACCCCGTCCATCCCTAGGCTCGTCAACGCATGCTCAATACCCATCTGTGCCACCTGTACCTATGCTAGCAGCTTCAAGTAACGGTGGTGGTGGTAATGGTCTGATTTCATCATTCGGAACCCCTGGTTCTTCACCGTGGACTGAAGTCTCCTTGTCCGCCGGGCTGGGCTCTGGCGCGGGAACCACGCCTGCTACTTTGAGTAATGATCCAAGTCCCGTCGTCCCTGGGAAGGTTATCAATGCTCACGAAGAAGATTTTGCGGGTGACGGAGGGGAATTTTACGATGAAGGAAGGGGTAGTGTATCCTCGACGGAGAGGCTGTTGGAGGGCGTGGAGCCGAGTTTCTTTAGTGTGGTGATGAGACCGAGGAGGGCCTTGAGGGTGGTTAATGGGCTGGAGGAGGAGTTGGATGAGAAGAATGGGGGTGGCGTGCAGAGGGGGGGAGGGCAGGCGAGACGGGGGTCTTGAGCTTTGCTTTTTTTTTTTTTTTTTTTTTTTTTTTTTTTTTTTGGGATGATCAAAGGGGATTTGGAATGATTGACTGAAGAAAAGGACTGGTGCATGCGCACACGCAGAGATGGTTGAATTTATGGTTACCGCTTGGCTGCTTTTTTTTTTTTTTTCTTTTCCTTTTCCATTCTTCTTCTTTTCTTTTTCTTCTTCAAGCTATTACTGTTGCTCGCTCATTGAATAGCTTTGTTTGATACCCATTACTGTAGAAAAGCGCCTGTCTTTACATGTTTCTGTATACAATATTACTAATACCTGCCCTAATGGACTTGGTGCCATGGGATAGGATACTAACTAATGAATGTCGTATGTATGTTATTTGTTCATAAGCTTACGTTGGTATCTACCCGTCGAAATGCATGACGCTTTGAAAGATGAATAAAAGAAAGAGAAAAAAAAACGCCCCATATGTACAGTACCATGAGATAGCCCAGAAATCAAAACAAGAAAAGGAAACCGTAAGTGGTTAGGCAGGTACTTACCAATCACTCCCTCATGATATCTCGGGGTAGTGGGTTTTCATGCAAAGAGAAAGTACGTTCAAGAAAAAAAAACGTGAAAAGGGAGAAGCAAACAGGAAAGAAACAAGCATCACCACAGATGCAATCATCAAAAAGCAACAGCCCCAAGATGCGGTCCTATCGGCGCCAAATGCGTCCTAAACCGCTCCATCAACTTCTGCGCCTCCGTAAACCTTCCGGTCTGCATCAAATTCTGTATCGTATCCAGCGTCAACGACGCCAGGCTGGTAATGAATTTTGACTCCGGGTTATCCGACTTGTAGTTCGACAGCTTGACATTCCACACACGCTCATTCTTGAGATACTCCAGCGCCAGTTTTGACGACGGCTTCGTAGGATGATACAGCGTCAAATGCGCCACCGACATGGGCAAGGGCTTGGGCAGCTTGTCGTGGACGGCGACGAAGGACTCGAACAAGGAAGCGGGCGGAATCTGGTGCTTGTACGACTGCCCCGTAGTTTGCCAGCAAAGTTTGCGCCAGGCCTGGACGAGGTGCTGGGTGGAGGCCGAGGTGTTGTCGATGACCTCCTTGCCGCGCAGCATGGACGTGTATGCCTCGTCCAGCTCGATGGCCTGGGACTTGGCCATGATGAGGCTGTCCAGGAGGACGGCGGGGTAGGCAGCCCGCTCGGGAGTACCCGTGGTGAGCGCGGGCTCGTTCAGCAGCCGCTGGAACCAGGACCAGGCGAGCTCATCCACACCTTCGGCTACCATGTAGCGCAGCAGAAGACGGGTGAAGGTGCGGTTGCCGAGGAAGCCGAGCGAGCGCTCCTCGCCCGATGAGCGCAGCCAGCGCAGGACGAGCAGACCGGCGCCGGATTCCTTCATGCTCTGGGTGACGGACACGGCGGCGGAGAGTTGGATGTCGTTCTGCACGGCCAGGAGGAAGCCGAGCGCGCGCTGGATGTTCATGATGCCCTTGGACACGGCCAACTGAAAGATCTCGTTGCGGTTGTTCCTAACTGCCGGGGCAGGGGCGGCAACGGAGCGTGAGACAAAGGCCTTGTTGTTGAAGAGGGGATTCTCTAGAATGGCGCGCATATGCTTATCCGTCGGACGGGCTGGTACATCTTTGGAGGAGGCGGGAGAGGCGGAGGGCAGATAGGTGACGGTCGGCGCGGCCGGCGCGGCCTGGTTGGTATCGTGAGTCCATCCGTGCTCTCTGTCTAGATGGGCTCGAAATGAGGCTTTGAGCACATTGAGGAGCTTCTGGGATTCGCGCTGGTTGAGAGGGAGGGGCTGGTGGATTGGCGGGAGGATGCTCTTGAGAGAGCCTAGCGGTTTGGTCTTGAACATGGTTAATCGTATGATGTGTTTCTTTACGTATCGGATTCAAAGGCGCCGTGTAGATGAAAAGCTCGGCTTCCAGAGTTCGGAAGGGGGCCGGGCTGGTCGACGGCCGATCGGCTGAGTGGTCAGTGACCTCCTGATGATGGATGTCGTTCTGTTGTCGATGTCGTTCACGATGTTTGGTTGTGTTTGAAGGTGGAGCTGTCACTCCATGGCCTGGCGGGGCCCGGCCGTTGCGAAGGGAAGTGGAAATGCGAACACTGACTTCAACGACAGGAAAGGACCCACTTATCCGAGAGAAGGAGCCAATGCCAAAACATGATTGGTTCGCCGACTCTTTTCGTACCTTATCATAGGTACCTTCATCACTTTGTTGGAGGGCAGGTGTTCATAACGTTGTCCATCAGCTTGCTTCAAATTACATCCCCCATTCACACCTGCTTCACGATCGCCTTTCCACTTGGCCAACTCGCCCTGATTTGGGGATTTCACACAAATGTAGTTCTCGTATCGTGCTCTTGGGTGGGTTGTCAGGGCTACGGTGCCGGTATGCGGTTCGGCGGTTTCACAGGTACTTGGTCTGTATGCACACAAAAGGCACTAACAAAGGAGGCCATACCGTTAGTTTATTGCCCATGTGGTAGATCTCAAACCTAGATTTAGGGGCCTAGTTGGAAAAGGGGTGTTTGCTAAATGGAGGCCAGAACTCAACGAGACACTCCTACATTTTCACATATCCAGTGTTCGAACACTTCAGATGTTTAGTGTACTAGTAGACATAGTACCTAGTCGCGAACTTCAAGACTGTCACAAAGCTCGAGCCAACAAGCCGAAGCCGTCGAGACCTGAGTCATGTGACTCATCGACTTCCCAAAACCCACGACCAAACCCGCTGGTTGGGGTCGCTGGAGCTAGCCTGTTTCGAGCTGTACCCGGACGGCCCTGACGTCGTTTGCCAGTACGTACCGGCGTCGCGTCAAAGTTCCAGGGTGCCTTGGATCCAATCCTTCACAGTTGGTTTTGTTGTCGTTGCGATGGAGAGAAAAGGAGGAAGAGACAACAAAGCAAAACCCAATGTTGAGCCTGACGGTCAATTAGATCATGCCAGGCTCAACGGGAACCACTGACTTTTTTTTGTGAGCCTCTGGCTTCGCCGAGCCAAGCCCAAGGGCAGCTTTGCTATTGCCAGCTTCCCTTCCCCTTTCGACACTGCCCAGGCGAGCCAGGGCAGCTTGCCCGCCTCAGCCCAGCCGTTCAAGCGAGGGGCCTGAGGGGCCTGAGGGGCTTGAGGGGTTCCCCATTCTCCATTCGAGCCAGTCAACCATTGTGCTGGGATGGGCTTGCCAAGCTTGTCCATCTGGCCCTGTCATCAGGTGTCTCGCCGTGCCTCCTGAGGCAAGGGGGGCGAATTCCCATTCCCGCGCTTGACTCCATCATGGCGGACTGTCCGACGGCGGTTCGGTGCAAGTATTTGTACCAGTTTTCCGGGAGACGGGAGTGAGAGAGACACACACACACAGAGAGAGAGAACAAAGCACGCAACTTTCCCATTTGGGATCAGATAGCAGCCATGCCGGTTTGCGCCCTGCATGCCATATGGTAAGATAGGTAGTTTCTGTGCCTTGCGTGCCTAGCTACCCGTAAGGTAGCATGGATGGGGTAGCTAGGGCATATCAGATTCAGATAGCTTCATCTGGTAGTGTATGGTAGTCTCCTGTCTGAACAGCAACAGCAACAACAACAACAACAACAGAGACACTGGCCATGTGAGCTTGAGACGGAGCAAGATTGATCAATATAAACTCAGTCCTCCAAGTCCACAGCCTGCTGTGACGCGCCACGCCGATGGTGAAGTAGTGTATGGCGGGGGGAGGGAGTGTGTGCTGGTCCAGTCTCCCAGTTGCCCCTGGAGCTGGATCGACAGCGTCCATGAGTTGGACCGACCGTGACCTGTTGACACTACACTAGGTACCTAGTGGAGAGTGAGAAAGGAGAGAGACGGCTTCCCGCCTATGTACTGGCAACAGTAGAGGTATGCAGCCGGGGCGGACAAAGTGAGACAGCCCGATGTACCATTACAAGTAGTAGTGTAGTCGAAACTTGGTCTATTCTCGCGCCGTCGAGATGCCACCCTGCCAGCCCGCCCTGCCCTGTGAGGTGTCGTTCCTTGCCCCTGGTGGGCGCATCTTTGCAGCTGTTGCAGTCCCGTCCGTCAGGTGCAGCTCAGTTGCAATGGTCTTGGGTGACGCTCGTTACAGGCGGTAGGTGTGGTGGCTCGGGTGGTTTTCAGCTGTTTGGTGCCCACGCTACAGCCCAGTGACTGTGTGTACCTAGCGGTTGCGGGCGGTGGCCTGGGCTCTGCCTTCCTCCCCCATTCCACTTTCTGCGACGGGCCACCTCAATCCAGTCTGGCTTCTGGCGGGACAAGGCGTCAAAAACTGAATCCATCCGACTACGCTTTCTTTGCCTCGCTTCCACTTCCCACACACCCTCCTTCTCCATAATACCTTTCCACCACGTCAATCACCACCACACCGGCTCTCGATCCCATCACCCGGATCGCAACACCAACGCAAGCCGCCGCCCACAGGCACATTTAGTTGCACGAGGCGCACCGCATTTTATTCTCTTCCACCTGTCCACTTTCTTTTGTCTAGTTCTCCCGGGAAACGGCCCCTCCTCCATCCCCCTACTGGACTGGCTGCCCTCGAGAGACGCGACACGCCCACCACTCCGCTACCCGCCCACTCGTCTTGACGACCACACAATTTTCACATACACATCTCAGCAATGTCTGAGGTACAGAGCAGACCCGTCGCCGCGCGCGGCAGAGGCTCCGGCCGCGGTGGCCGGGGCGGTCTTTCGACTCGGGGAGGTCGCAGCGCGACCAGGACCAACGGCGATTCCACAGAGTCGTCGTCGCTGCCATCTCTAGAGGACGAGGGCGAGATTGGCCAGCTTAGGAAGCAATATGGCAGCAAGGTTGCCATCATCAAGGAGATGTTCCCCGACTGGTCGGACGTCGATGTTCTATTTGCTCTCAACGAGACAGACGGTGACGAATCCCTCGCTGTCACCCGCATTGCTGAAGGTAAGTTGTCGGACTCCCACTCCGAACCCTTCTCTGCACCCCACCGCCACTTGCCTGCCTTAGCCAAGCTCTTCCTGTCTCAGCTCGTCGAGACGAGTGCCGGTCGTGTGTGCTGAGCCATTGGCTTCTCCGAGCTGCACGCTGCCCCGCCGTGTGTTGCACCCTGTTTGCTGCTACTGCTAGGTTACTAACACCAGCTTCTTTCTATACAGGAACTATCTCGCAATGGGGCGAGGTAACCAAGCCCAAGAAGGTGTCCAAGCCCAAGACGAAGACCGATACTTTCACATCCACTCCTGCCGATTCCTTCGCTGGATCCACGAGACCTGTTAGAGGCGGCCGCGTAGACAGCGGACGTGGACGTGGCAGGGCCACCGAGCGAGGCGGTCGGGGCGGTGGCCGCGGCAAGCCCCTCAATGCGACGATCAACGGCCACAAGAACAAGGAGAGCGAGCAGCTTTCAGTTCCTACCGAAGAGGCCAACGTATGGGGTGCTCCCAAGCCCACCGAAGAGGCGAGTGGATGGCCCGAGGAGAGCTCGCCTTCCGCCGAGATTCCTGCCGCCGCGCCTGCTCCCGTTGCTCCCAAGCCCGTTGAGCCAGCGCAGAAGACCTGGGCTAGCATGTTGAGACAGTCTGTGCCGAAGCCTACCCCCAAGCCGAAGGAGGTCGCTCCTCCCAAGCCTGCCGAGCCCGTTATCGAGCCTCTCCCGCCCGCCGCCGAACCTACCCCTGTTGAGCCTGAGGTCCAGGCTGAACCTGAAGCTGAGCCCGAAGTCCCACAACCCGTCGAGGAACCTACGCCCGAGCCTGCTAAGAAGGAGGCTCCTCCTCCTCCTCCTCCCGCCGTCCCCGCGCTGCCTATTGTACCTATCGAGCCTGCCCTCCCCGCTATCCCTGTTGTTCCCGAAGTCGCTTTGAAGCCGTCCAAGGATCAACTTACCGAAACGAATCTCGAACAAGTTGCCGATGATTCCCACCCTCCAGAGACCGAGACCGCTGCGAGCGAAGCCGCCGACTCTTGGGATCCCCGGGCCCAGGGCCCCAGCGCTACTGCGACCCCCAATTCCGCGTCTCAGCAGCAACATCAGACCTCCCGCGCCCCTGGCAGTGGCTTTGCTACGACTGCTTCCAAGGCCACCGATCGCACATCTACTCGTACCCCTACCTATGCCCGCCGAATCCTTGACCAGCAGGAGCCTGTCCGCATGCCTGGTAACCGTGACCAGGTCGACCGTGCCGCCGTTCAGTTCGGCGCTTTCAGCTTGGACGAGGAGGATGACATTGATGGTGACCGTGAGGAGCCCGAGACTCGTCCTCAGCCTCCTCAGGACTCTCCTGTTACCCAGCCTCGCGCTTCTCTTCCTCCTGCGCAGCCTGCCCCGGTTCCTGAGACCTTCGCTGCCCAGAAACCTGCGGCCTCGCTCCCTCCTACGGGTCCTGCCGGTATGACTCTTTCCTCATTAGCCAATGCCTCAAATTTGCAACTAATTCCATTTTTAGCCACTACCGCTACCGCACCCCCTACGGCCCCGACCCAGCCTGCTGCCGCCGCAGCCGCTTCTCAGGGTGCGTACTACCTCCCGATCTCGTCACTTGTAGATGATTCACTAAAGACCCCGGCTGAAGCAGCTACGCAACCCCCTACTGCGCCAAGCACTCAGCAGTTCGGCCGCTTCGGCCAGCCTGCGCCCCAAGAGCCCGCTCCTTTTGGCGCTTCCAAGCCTTTCGATGCTTTCGGCCAACAGCCTGGTGCTGTGGCTGCGCAAAGCCAGTACGAGACTGGCTTCCCCGTTCAGGGCCAAGTTGCGCAAACTCAGAACCAGCAGCAGCCCGTCGGCGCATTCAGCTCGGCTCCCAGTGATTACTCTCAGTACTACACCGCTGATCAGAGCCGTTACAACTACTACGGCCAAAACAACTTTGGCCAGCAACAGGGCGCTCAAGGACAGCAAGACGGTCTGTCTCAGCCCCAGCGCGGCTTTGGATATAACGCGCCCCAGGCCGATAACCTTAGCCAGTATCCTCAGAGCGGCGCTCAGCATACCCAGAATCGCTTCGGTTCTGGCTCTGATATGGTCGGTACTCCTACCCCTAACCAGGCTGGAACCCAGGCCCAGACTGCTCAGACCACCCAGGCCCAGACTCACGGCCAGCAACAGCCGCATGATCAGTATGGCCCCTATGGCAGCCACCCTTACTACTCTAACCCCTATTACTCTGCGTACATGAACTACAACGGGTACAACCAGGGCGCTTACGGCGCTCCTTATGGAAAGGGCGGACTTGGTTACCAGCCCAACCAGTATGGCATGTCTCCCCAGGCCCCTCATGGATACGCTTCCTCCCCTGCCGGTTTTGGACAGTCCACTCTCCACCGTGAGACTGGTGTTGGAGCCGGTAGCCTGAACGACTATGGTCGCACCGCCTCCGGCCAGTCTGCTCAGCAGCAAGGTCTCGGTGGTAGCGGCTTCGGTGGAATGCACGATGCCTTCGGTCGTGGTGGCTCCGGCTACCAGTCTCAGGCCGGCCAGTCCTTCAATGCTCCCGGAACTCAGCCAGGTGCCGGTCCTTCGGCCTCTGATGACCTGAAGCCTTTCGGCGACTCCAAGGCTGCTTCCGGGCCTAGCCCTGCCCTTGGCGGTGCCGCTCGTCCTGGCTCTGCTACCAACAATGCTCCCTCTCAGAGCGGCCTCCCCCCTCCGCAGTCGAACCAACAAAGCGGTCTCGGTGGTATGGGATCTTACGGCTACCCCAACCATCTCCAGGGACATGGTCTCCATAACCAGACCGGCACTGGTTACGGCATGGGCGCCACCGGCACCCAGGGTCACCAGAACACCTACGGTGGTTATGGCGGACAAGGTTTCGGCGGGGGCTACTATGGCAACCCTCCACGTGGCGGCTGGGGTAACAACTACCACTAGCGGAGGAAACCCAGACCAGACATTGTGGGGCATTAGGGCCGCGCGGAATCAGAGCAGGATGTGGGAGGACAAGAAGAAGCCTCGCGCGTTTCTGCACACATAAGCAAATATCGTTTAGCGTTATTGATGGGATTCACCCCTCTCTCTCCGAGACTCATACTATCATCTCTGTGTACGATTTTTAACTACAACCGCAAAGGGACATGGCGTATTGACGAAACTCTATTTTGGCTGATGGTGGGATGGATTGTCTCTTCATAAATTGCTTCGTCTTGTTTGTTGTGTGGGTTTTTCTCGGTTATGCAGTTTTCTTATTCTTTTCTTTTTCTTCTCAAGAGAAACTCCTGTTTTTTTTAACTCTCCAAGTCATTGCGTGGGGTCCAAAGGGCATGTCATGAGATTGGTGGGCATCATGAAAAACTCTACGTTGGTTTTTGCTAAAAGACAGCATCAACAAACTTTACTGGTTCTCTGTTCTGTGTTCTTTTTTCCCCTCTTCTCCAAAACAGAGGCTTTTGTTTATGGGTCCAATGATCAAATTATGAGAATTTGTGAACCGGGATAACGGGGGAAGGGGAAAAAGGGGATAAGGGATGAAAAATACGGGCGGCTCGGCTCAAAGCAAAACTGAAAGGAACAGGAAATCAACAACATGGAAACTGAAATGCATGATCATTGTCACCATCGGATCTGATTCTCTCGTGTGTTCTTGCTGCAAGCAAACAGGAAAGGAGTTAATCGATAAGAAATGAATTCAAAGAAATGATGATATGAGTTGATGATAGTGAGACACTTGTTCGATTTGAAACGCCTTTTGCTAAGTAACCACTGCCCATCCTCCTTTTATTCATGATACGTACCGAATTCGAACTTGTAAGCCAGCAAGCACTCCGGATTGCGGACTCCGGAACTCGGAGAAGCCACATGTGACCTGGACCGTCAAAAGCCGGCGATCCACACCTCCGATGGCGGGACCCCCGCCCGGAACCGTGACCCCCATTTTTTTTTTCCTTTTAGTGTACCCCACCGTTCATCTGATCTCTCCGATCCCCCACCTCAACCAAGTCACAACCACCACCACCACCACCACCCAAGACCATCTGCGGACAAGAAATGGTTAATGGCCACATGGTTCAGCCTAGCCGGTGGCTTCGTGATGTGAAGAAAAATGGAAGATGGAAGATAAGAGTAAAGAAAAAAAGAAAAAAAAAAAAAGAAGGAAGAGAATTGGAAATCAAGCGGAAAGCCCTCCGTATGGATCCATACTACATAATGACTTTAGGCCACAAGTCCACCTGTCAACTTTTTTGACATGTACTGGTACCTGCTTTTGGAGTGGATCACTTTGGGCTATTCATACCGATGCGAAAGTCCATGAACAGTAGAATCTGAAAACACTTTGGGCAGCAGTTTTTAAACTCATTGAAGGCAATTGAACTGTGATCTGTTGAGAATGAGGCAGGATACGGGGCAGAAGCATGCGACAGTTGCTTGGAATTAGGGATGTTAAGGACTTGATGCATGACGTTGTGTCAATATCTAGGCTCGCGTCTCATGTTCAATCACATAATTTGCTTTTATTCAAGTATAAACGAGATCATCACATCATGTTCATCCAATCAGTCGTCTCTCTCTCTCCCTCTTGATTTTGTATAAAGCCGGCCCTCTTCAAAACTCAAAGCCGCGGCAACGCCCCCCTGGACCTTCAAAAGCCCCCATACTTCTTGAACGCACCCAAGAGACCGCCGGTAGAAGCGTCGTGCCCACTGCCCGCACCAGGCTCGTCAATCTCCTTGAGGATCTTCTTGGCCAACACCTTTCCGAGCTCAACACCCCACTGGTCGAACGAGTTGATGTCCCAGATGGCACCCTCGGTGAAGGTAAGGTGCTCGTAGTAGACAATGAGGGCACCGAGCTCGGCAGGACCAATGTGGCCGCCGACAAGGATGCTGGTGGTGGGCCTGTTGCCAAGGAAGACCTTGTGAGGAACGAGGTGCTCGGGCACGTTACCCTCAGCGCGGACCTCGTCGGCGGTCTTGCCGACCATGAGGGCCTCGGCCTGAGCGAGGTAGTTGGACGCCAGCATCTTCTGGTGCAGGTTGTTGGAGATGGGGTTGTGAGACTTGGCGGCGAGGATGAAGTCGGCAGGGATCAGCTTGGTGCCCTGGTGGACGAGCTGGAAGAAGGAGTGCTGGGCGTTGGTGCAGGGCTCGCCGAAAACGATGGGGCCGGTAGTGTACTTGGCCGCGGAACCGTCCGAGGTGATGGACTTGCCGTTGGACTCCATCGACAGCTGCTGAAGGTAGGCAGGGAAGCGGTGGAGGTACTGGTCGAAGGGAGCAATGAGGTGAGTCTGGGCGTTGTAGAAGTTGGAGTACCAGACACTCAAGATACCGCCGAGCACGGGGATGTTCTCCTTGAGAGGAGCGGTGCGGAAATGGTTGTCCATGGCGTGGGCACCAGCGAGGAACTTGTGGAAGTTCTCGTAGCCAACGTAGAGGGCGACAGACAAGCCGATGGCAGACCAAACCGAGTAGCGACCGCCCACCCAGCTCTCGAAACCGAACATGTTCTTGGCGTCGATGCCGAACTTGGTGACCTCGGCCTCGTTGGTGGAGAGAGCAACGAAGTGCTTGGTAATATCGCCCTGACCGCCGGTCTTCTCGAGGAACCACGACTTGGCGGTGTTGGCGTTAGTGATGGTCTCGGCGGTGGTGAAAGTCTTGGAAGCGATGAGGAAGAGGGTGGTCTCGGGATCAGAGGCAGCGAGGGCCTCGGCGATGTGGGTACCGTCAACGTTGGAAACGAAGCGAAGGGTCATGTCCTTGGCACCATAATGCTTGAGGGCCTCAGTGACCATGACGGGACCCCTGTGATGGTACTTGTTAGCCAATGCTTCTCTCAGGGAGGCAGGACGTTTGAACCCACAAGTCGGAACCGCCGATACCAATGTTGATGATGTTGGTGAGCTTCTTGCCGGTGTAACCCTTCCACTCGCCGCTGCGCACCTGCTCCGAGAACTCCTTCATGTGCTGGAGGACCTCGTTAACGCCGCCCTTGGTGTTCATGACATCGACGCCGTCGACCTTCATCTCTTGGTTGGAGACGTTGCGAAGAGCGACGTGGTAGACGGCACGGTCCTCGGTAAAGTTGATCTTCTCGCCAGCGAACATGGCATCGCGCTTCTTCTCAACGCCGGCCTCCTCGGCGAGGCGGACGAGCTTGTCAAGGGTCTCGTCTGTCACCAGGTTCTTGGAGAAGTCGAAGAGGATTTCGGTGGCATTGGGGCTGTCGCTCGAAATGTCGGCGGGGAGGGTGAAGGTACGAGCGAACTTGGAGAAGCGCTCGGGATCGGACTTGAAGGCATCCTTGAGGACGAAGGTCTTGCCAACCTTGGAGTGGTGCGACTGGAGGTCAGACCAGGCGGAGAGGGTGTTTGCGGGAGCCATGGTGGTGATGTTGTGTGTTTCGATCGACTGCGAATGGCTTTCTAGGGTCTATGACGTCGATGAGGATTAGAGATTACTGCTGTCGCTAGAGTTGAGACAGGATGAGGGGAGGAAGGACGAAGAGCAATATGGGAAGAAAGGAGGAAAAGCACCTGATGATGGGATGGGTTCGTCTAGTAATACACTTATATCATGCAAGCCTGCTCGCTTCCTTGATGCCGGAGAGCTGCTGATGGGGAGACGACGGTGGGCATGGTGGGGTTGATAAGGTGAGCTCGCGGTGCAAATGCGGGGCAATTGCGTAACTTGAATGTATAGCTTGGTACATGCACTGTACATCCGAGTGCCTGGCTAACGTACGGCAATGTTAGCCGGTCCGATACTTACATACATGTAACAAACAACATGATCGCCAACTTCAATCAACAATTACCATCAATAGTACCCGCTTTCGCTATTTGTTAGCACTATATGAAGTGATGTTCTGAAATATCAGTCCCAGTGTCTTTGGTCTTGAGCGGGACACAATCGGTGAAACTTGTTCGTCGCAGGTGAGACAGAGAGAGCAGAAGTGAACAGGGGTTGGAAATGGCGGTAACTTTTTCGCAGTTCATCACATCTTTCAGTCTGGTAGCCCCGAGGTCACTCGCTCCCCATTGATCGCCGGGATTCACGGGAGCTCAAAATGGCCATGCTTCTATACCGTTCCCAAGAGCCGTTCGTTACTAATCCGTTTTCTCCCCTGATCCATCTCTGCTTGCAAATGCTTCCAAAAGTTCCTCTTGAACAAAGCAAGAAAGATCCATGCCTACAGCCTCTGATTGATCATAAGACCCGAATTCGGCTGTGCGAGCGAGCAGCTTTAGGCTTAAGGACCTTCCTTGCGCAACACCCGCAAACTACATTGATGTGACATTCCGGGTTGCTCGGCTGCCTGACCTATTCCATCTCATCGTGAGATTGGTTCACAAGCAGACGTCGGGCTGTGCCCCGTGTTTTGTAAATGTGCTTGACATTGTTTCTAAGTTTTACAATGAAACAAATCACTGCCCAACTCCCATGTGAAAATGTACCTAGGTAGCTCAAGTCACAAATATGGATAGACTAAACACAAGATAAAGAAAAGACTTTGAAAGCCCATTGTCCAGCGACTGAGCACTTGGCTGTCACCTCTACGCTCAGTCTTACCCACCAATGGGTCAATCACAGCCGCGACACAACCGCTTAACTGAACCTGCCTCTATGCTACATTTGCTATATTCCCGTTGCCCAAGCCAAAGTTTCTACCTCTCTTTTACTTTGTCTATCTCCTGCTGCTGTTGTCTTGAAGACTGCTCGCGAATGATGGGTCCTTAACACTGCCACCCGCATCCCCGAGACCAGCAATAGGACGGTTGTAACTGAAGCCCGTGAACTGGTTCTGCATCGTCTCTGACAGAATCGGTCCTTCCACGTAAGAATCCTGGGGAAGTTCTGATGTGAACTCGGGGTCGAAGTTGGCGGTGTCGAGCGCGTCAACCTATAGTCACCGTAGTTAGCACATTGAACTTGTTCAGCCGGTGAGTAGGCAGCGCTCTTGATACTTACCACATTGGGCTTGAACGCAGGCTCGTACTTGCGCTGCAACAACTTGCGCCAATCTATGGCGTGGAAGAAGGGGTGCGCCTTGATCTCGGCCGCCCCGTTGGCACCGAGACGTTGTTGCGGGTCGCGGTTGAGCAGCTTGGTCAAGAGGTCCTTGGCAGCTGGGGGTACAACCTCGGGTCCAGGGAAGTGCAGCGGTTCGCTAAGGATCTTGCGGTACATCTCGTTGGTGTTCTCATCGTAGAAAGGCGGGAGACCCGTCAACATCTCGTACAAAAGCACACCCAATGTCCACCAATCGACAGTCTTGTTGTAGCCATTACCCATCAGCAATTCGGGCGCCAAATACTCAGGGGTGCCGCAAAATGTGTTGGTGCGGTCCTCATCCTTCATGTCCAGCTTGCAGAGACCGAAATCGCAGAGAGCGATGTGACCTTGGTAGTCGAGAAGAATGTTTTCTGGCTTAAGATCACGGTAAATGACGTTGAAACCGTGAAGGCATTCGAGCGCACACAGCAGTTCGGCCGTGTAGAAACGACTGCGGTTGACGTCGAATCGCTGCTCCTTCTGCAAATGATGGAACAGCTCACCACCATTGACAAAGGCGAGGACAAAGTATAGCTTCTCGGGACTCTGGAAGGTGAACTTGAGCGGCACGATAAACGGGTTGTTGATCTGGGCCAGAACGGATCGCTCAGCGAGCGTGTGGGCGACTTCGGAACGCGAGATGATGTGCGCCTTGCGAATCGTCTTGAGAGCGTAGATACGGTTCGTGTCCTTCTTGCGCACCTGCATGACCTTACCGAACGAGCCCTTGCCGACGACCTTGAGAAGCTCGAAATCCTCAATCTTGAGCTTACCGGCGCGGTTCTCCACATACTCGACGCCGATCTTGAGCTTTCCGGTACCATACTGAACGTCAACCCACTCCACACCGCTGTGTCCGAGGGCGCGCTCCTTGTTGGCAAAGTCGGCGGCGGCCTTTTCCCGGTCCTTCTTGCTGGCCTTGGGGTCATCGACGAACTGCTGCTTCTCCTCGAATCTGGGGTTAATACGGACAACACCAAGGAAGATATCTTGGCTGCGGCCGGAGCCAGGAGCCGCGTTGGGGTTCCTGATGTAAAGATGTACGGCAAGCTCCGTAACTCGAGACACATCGAACTTGTACTGAGTGTTGGAGCCGGCCCAGAGGGGGTTTTCGGGGTTGCCTTCAACCGAGTTGACAAAAACTTGAACCTTGTCAAAATCTATGAGGGCATAGGGCATGTACTTTGTGGAGATACGGCCGTGATTTGTAGGAATGGCGCCAAAGCCGCCCGAGCTCTGTGGGCGCGAAGAACCGCTCAGGAAGTTGGCTGTTCGTGACGAGTTGTTGGTTCGAATGGAGCCTGCAACGTTAAGGGCACTTCCCGTCGACATCGAGTTACCGCCATGGTTTGAGGAAAAGACATTGCGATACTGTTCGGGTAACGAGAAGCCGGAACCCTCGTGCAGGGTGACGACGAGGATACCGGGCTTAGGAGGCTTGACGATGGGAGCTTGCGTAAGGGCTTCCGAGGCGGCTGTGAAAGGAAAAGAGGTTAATCTTGTGATGGCCGAGTGAACAAGACGGGCTGAGCGCCTACCAATGGTGTTCTCGTTCGAAGGGGTGGCTGCTCCCGAGCTGCCCGCTTGGCTCTTGTCTTCCTTATCTGTGATGGTGGAGGTAGAGGGCGAGCGGGAGAAGGGGCTTGAAAGAGGACCCAAATGGGTCTCCTTCAGCTCTGGTGTGCCAACATGTCAGATATGGTGTTCTGCCGTGGGGAAAGGGAAAGGGAAAGGGAAAAGGCGAGGGTTCGCCGACATACTCTTTGTGAGTTTCCACGACATTTTGCTGTCTGGCAGAAACCTAAAAGGGGAATGGACGTAGGTAGGGTGGACCAGCCGTAGGATGCGAAAGGACTGAGGTTGGACGCCAATAGGAGGTTTGACGGATAGGAGAAGATCTAGGATAAAAGCGAAGAGATACGAAGCGACGAGGCTAGGAAGAGAGTAGTAGGTATGATAGGTAGACTGGGTGACGTGACAGCGGGCGGTTTCGATGTCGGCGTCGGCGTCGAAGTTGGTGTCGGTGTCGATACCTCCGAGGGGGTCGGTGCCAACAGAAGACAAGAAGGCGCCAGGAGAAAAGGAGGCCTGGCTGTCCGGAAATCCAAGGCTCTAATCGACCGAGGGCGACAGACTAGTAGGAGGCAACTACTGTTTGGCGCAGCAGCAAGGTGGTGTGAACAAGACTCGTGTTTAGAGTTGGATGGATGGATGTTGCAAGTAAGTCGGGTCTAGTTGTAGAGGGGGGTTGTGTAGAGGTACAACGAACAAGACGACGGGATGGAGGGAACCTCGACACAAAGCGGAAGGCGGACAGCGAGATGCCACTGCGGTGATGACGGGAGGATCGATGGTAGAATCCCAAGGTGTCGGGCGGGAGTCGGGGGGGTGTTCGCCTGGCGGGCGGGAGTGCGTGCTGCTGCTGTCCAGGTAGGGGCCAGGTGGTGGTGCAGTGGGTGGTGGGCTGTGTGGGCGTGGTGCCCCTGGACGCGGTTGACAGCGGCGGGAGCGCAGCAGGATGGAATGGTGTGTTCAGCCGGCGGGATCCTTGTTAGTGGCTGTTGCGGGACCCAGAGGTGGAGGAGATAATCTGGTCCCGTCGAGGTCTCCTGCAGGTGGTCAGGTCGCTGGGCCTGTCTTGCCCTGCCGCGGGCCCCGCTTTCTCTCCTTTTTGGACCCAGTGATTCGCGGCAGGCCTGTTAGGCCAGGGGGTCAGCTGGGGGGGCTATCCATCGCTAACAAAACCGAACATAGGTAAGCACTGCCCTGGTGGATGGAAAAGACGGGAAGTCGGGTGCTGCTGACAAGTGAGAAAGTGGGGTGTACTACCTTTGCCCGCCGGGGTCCAGTTTCTGCTTGGCTGTCCGCAGTTTCGCAAGTCAGTCAATTTCTCCCAAGATCGAATCACCGTCACAGACACTCTGCCATTGAGACGATCACAACAAGCCGACAAGATGAGGGAACGGAGAGCACCCCAAAATCCAATATGCGCTAACAGCCCGACTTGTCAGATGCGGCCCGATGCCCAGGGAAGAAACCTGACGGGTTCTGTGCTTCAGAGCCATGCCAGCCATGCGTCTTTCTGGTCGTGTTTGAGGCTGATGGAACAAGCGGCGACAAAATGCCACTAAAACAACTGGACAACCTCTCTTCCACAGCACTCTGATTGTCACCACGTTGCTAATTTTGGGTTCCAATTTTCTTGGGCTCATCGGCCGCAATCACCGTTTACGACACCCGCCAGATTGCCCGACGGACTTGCAGTATAAATCTGTCGACAGGATCTTCGCTTCATCTACATACACGCAGACACACGCTGTAGCAAGGGTACAAGTCAGACCCACGAGGCCGAGTCCCTGGACACGCCCTGGGGGCCAACCTGGAACGTCTGGTCGATCGACACCAAGTCGACGTTTCACGTTGTTATAGCAACCCAGAGCTATCCTGCTACAACTGATCGCGGAGACTTTCCATATCCAAAGAAGACATGATTGATAATGATGGGCAAGATAAAACAAGACTTGGTGGCTACGACATTGGCGGTGCCAGGGTGCGTCTAACCAAAACCTGAGACACCTCTTGCCAGCTCTTCTTGATCGGTTTCATATGCGGACTGCGGAGAGCCACCAAAGAGGGGCAGAGGGGCGAAAAATAACGATGAAAGATCCCCCTACCAAAACAACAGGGGAAGTTCAGGGAATTGTCAGGTTGTTCCTCGACCTCTCCATGACAGCTAGGATCTGTCACGTGGTCATCAGCCAGGAGGACCCGGCTATTTGACTAGGCTTCTAGGGTCGTTGTTGCTCGGCCATCGATGCCGAGGATTGATTCGATTTCCATCTCTTTTTCAGTCTGGAGCGCCCAAAAATAACGGTTCTCGATTGTGCATGGCAATTCAAGCTGACATTGCTTTCCATTCCTCCAGTGCTCCAAACCCTCGAGTTTTAAAAGACACTGCAGTACTTGGGAAAACCAAATCCCGATGATGGGTTGGTCACGAAGACGGTGTGTTCTACCCGTACATCAAAAACCCTCGTCCTTCGCAACTGTTCGCCATATACTGCCGTTGAGTTTTCATCTCAAGTCATTTTGTCAACCTTGTTTGCCAGCAAAAAGCTTCACTTCCTCTTTTCATCAATCTTCACTTCACCCTTCCTCGTTCCGGCCGCGCTTCGAAGCAAAACCAAAACCCTGACCACTGCCAAAGGCACAGTTGCCCAAAATAAGGTCCAGTCTGAGGCTTCCCATTCTCCAACTTTGATCCACTGACTCCATCCGCCTACCCCTTGTATCACGGACCAGCTATACCCAGCATCACTGAGGAGCATGCCGATACAGAGCAGCTTCCAAAGACGCAGATCGTCATACAGCCGAAGGATGACAGCTTGGATGAAGGCAAAGTACAGCCATCCACTCCCAATCTGCGTGTAGAGATATTGCGAGGGGGCATCATAGGGCACAGATGCGCGCGTCATCATGGCCGCGTATTTGGCTGGCTGCAAGAAGACCATGAAAGCGCCGTTGATTGCGAAGAGGGGTTCGATATAGAGCAAGATGATTCGATAGAGAAACGGGATGGTAGCCGTGGCAGAGGCGGTGGGAGTCGGAGATGTTGGCGCCATGATGATGTTGCTTGGAGAGACACCGGTGTGGTACGTACGTTTGTTTGAAGATAGTTCTTGGTTCAAGTGGCTAGGTTTGAAACAGAATCGAAATTGAAACTTAAGGCCAGAGAGGAGAGGGCAGGCTTGCGGGGGGAAAGAGGTTCACACTAAGTAAGCTGAATGGTGGGGGTCCACTTGCTCGGACTTTCAACAAACAGACAGATAATATTCTCAGTCAGCCGTAAGCTGACAGCCGGCGATCATGCGAGGCCAACATTTTTTTTTCTCCGATGCTTGAAGTTCGCGGTCTCACATGCTAACCGCTCATGAGAGCTAGACATTCAGGCGAACATTCTTCGAAGCCCATGAATCTCTCCAGTAAATGGCGAGGCGGTACTTCCGCAAAGATGAGATGGGGAAGAAGCAGCTGTAACCCGGTTCTTCATTAAAGCAAAAAAGTCGAGAAGCAAACATTGTTTGCGAATCCGATCATGTTATTCTTGCGTACACCCGTAAGGAGTCAACTACTTCACGCCCCCGTTCAGATCTAATTCGAGTGCAACGAACTAACTCGTATCCTCTCTTGGTGACCAAGGACGCGACAATCAATGAAGCTAAGGGTAGCGGAACGGGCCAGCACCTCCGTCCCCGCCACTGACACTATGAGCGCCACCAACTCTACTAACTCACTCATCGCAACTCCAGCCTTGATTTTGAGCGCGAAGAAAGACAAATGAACAAGAGAAATGGCAAAAAAGCAGAATGCCCCCATTGAGGAGTCAAGCTCTGAGACCTTGGAGTCGAGTTGGAAGCACAGAGACCACCAGGGCTGCCCTGAAGAACACCAAGTTCTATACATTCACTCGGCTGAAGAAGAAGGAGAAAGCGACCAACTGCATTTCATAACATCTTTTTGAATACACCTTGATCAGCTGTTGATTTGCTGATGAGAATTACATTGAACATACTACTATTCTTATCTAGCTCCCGGGAAACTTCTCCGTCTGTTGTTGCTGTGAAGGAAACATTTCAGTCTAAGTGATCCGAAGCCTTCGATACTGCTTAGCTCTCCTCGACGAATTCGTTTTGCTTCTATATATCGAATATAGCTCAGGGGCAGCCAACTCAACCAAACAGCAAAAATGCCCTCAACTCTTCCAGAGAACATTCTCTTCATCGACCTAGAGCCCGCCAACCGCACTCTAGGCTTCGAGTCACACTGGTACCCAGGCACGACCCTGGTAGCATACCAAAGGTATGTCAAACTCAAAGCCGACACACGAAAGAACCTTCAACTTGTATGTTCAAACGACGAGAAACTCCTTACCTCACCCACGTGGCTTAAATATCGAGCCCTAGGCGAGCTAGCCAAAGTCAAGGTCGGTTCTCAAACACCAGCGGGAGACCTTCTAGTTCATCAAATTCGCCTGAGTGGAAGACCCAAACACAGAGATTCGACAACCGCGTCGCTCATTAAATGGTCAAGCTAGGCCTTAAGCCCTTTAGTAAACTCGTATACACAACAATCCAAGTCTTGTCCGGCGGGGAGGGACAATACCTACGTCAACAGTGCCTGTTTCGACAAGAAACACGATGGTTTAACCCCTGCTTTTAATTTCTTACTTCAGACACTTCTCAAACTCAAGAGAACAATGCTACTACTAGCAATGATAATAGAGATTCTCTTCTAGTGACACCAGCCGCTGGGCCGACATCGCCCAGTCTGCTCGGGATTACATCAAGAAGCAAAACGTTCGCCGATAAATGCTCCGAAGCTCAACATGCCGGATCTGTCGAGAGGAACTCTACCACGCCGGCTTTGACAGTCGCTGAGGACACAGGCACATGGAGTAGACGTGCGCCACTCCATCTTGTGGTTACATCATTGATGTCATGTGCTATGAGAAATAGCACATCGGCAGTTGGAGGAGGAGGAGGAGGAGGAGGAGGAGGAGGAGGAGGAGGAGGAGGATATCGTTTTGACAGGGTGGCATGTCCTCTTTGTTGAACGGAACTTCATTGCCAGAAGTGTGGGAAGCCGTATGTACCTTGAGATGCACGGTACGTATGTTCCCAGTTGTCGTGATTTGAAGTTGAGGCCGGTGAGAGAGATGTTGAGGCTTCTTATCTGACGGGGGAGATAGCTTAGGTCGGATGTATGATGAAGAGCAGTGAGGGATGTGTTTGTGAGTGAAGCCGAGTGTTCTTCAACAATGATTTGGAATGTTGTAAAACCGCAGCAACGACGTTAATTTAGGTTTATAGAGGCACGCTTACCTCCGTCTGTATCTTTCCATTACTGTACCTATCCTACGTGGCTTCGATGATACAAAATACTTGCAATGTACCGACATAAGCTTTGAAATGCCCAATATCTTATCTATCTCGTATAAGTGCTGACGTTGCTGACTGTACTCTCTGTTCAAAATAGCTAGCAGGTTCGTGATGTTTCTTTCTTGTGGTAGTGTCTACCGTACTACCGCAGAAACACGGGAAACTCGATGGCTCAGACGCAGTGTTGACCGCTTGCCGGGAGTTACGTCAGTCGTTTTCCAGGTTCAAGTACCTTCCGGAAACTGTATATGCGGCTGCCAAATACATTTAACCCTGCGAAGCCATTGTGAGTTCCCCAGGTTTACATGGTACACTGCCCCCCTGAAAGGCCCGTTAGACACTCGTGAAAAACTCATGCGACGGTTGATCAGTAGCTCAAGCTACACACTGTTTCGGTTCATCAAAGTATTAATGCCTCTATGGATAGTGTGTTCTTAACTTACAGTCACCACCATTGACACGCGTTACTTTACATCTTTCTCGATGTTACAAGACGTGATGGCATCAAGAAGGCTGGATGAGACCTACGAGTAAGTGCAAGCGACCAGTCTAGCGCTCCGTGTTTCCGTCGTCCATAAGAAACAGGTATAGACAAGCTCGTAAGCGTCTGGAAAGCCCAATAGCGGAATTAGCATGCCGACGATGTATTCTTCGCTGGTCTCAACACGGAACTGGGACCCAGTAAGCCGACCCGCAAGTGTGGGTCGTCACATCGGTTCGATCAACTTCAACTCATAGCCAAAAGAAGAAGGGCGTGCCGAATTAAGATATCATGTGGACTAGACGACCTGTCTTTGTCTTGTAACCTTGTCGAACACTGTCCAAGCTGTACTGACAAGATGCCGAAGATCATCTCTGCAAGAACGTAAACAGGCTCAGATCCTGACAACCACGGAAGACTGCCGCAAACAGTATAACCAGTACCCCGCAAGTCTTGTTCTACGATCTCGGTTCTCGCGGCCCAGAAGCTTGAATAGGTAGGATTCATGATTTGTTGGATGGCTACTCAGCCGGTGGCTTCTTAGCCAAAACGAGAAGCTCACATCGGAGAGAAACGAAAGTGGGTAGCCTAGTGATGATGGCTGATCAGCTTGTCCAACTAATAGCGCATCACATGGGCCCTATTTGTATGTATCGGGTTTTGCCTCGGGAGCTCGTATTGTGGTCTTTGGTCGTCGCTTCTTAGGACAAGATTCTAGCTAGATCCGAATTCTACCACCGTATACCTCGTTAACTTTCACCTGTTCCATCTCCTTGGGCATGGAGTGGTTCAAATCTCCACCTGCGAACGGCAATTCATCAATATTCGTACAATTCTTAACTCCAAATCGACACATGTAGGTAGGTGAGTAAAGGGTTAATTTCCACCGGGGAGGCTCTCATCATTTTTGAGTCAGGGATATCACTGTCATCAACGTGGGAACCCAGCAGTTTGATTGCGCCGACATGCAAAGACGGTCTTCAGCCAACCACTAGACCGACGCCACTCTACATACTGTATGGTGGATGTTTGCTCGTAATGATGCTGACCAAAGCGGATCTTTATTGGTATCCCTTTTGAGAACCTTCGAACATGAGCTCGACAGTCCCGTTCAATTTCCGACAGCAATATCATAGCATCGTTATTTTCAGGGTACGTGCCGCGCGTTCTCCATGATCGTCCAGCCCTACCATGATGAGGCCGAGAGTTGGGGCAACGTCACAGTCACATCGAGCGCATCAACTCCTCAAAAAGATCAAAATAGAATATGATGATGCCAGAGGGTTTCTAAAGTGAGTATGAAAGTACACAATATGTATTTACCAATATGGCGAAATTCCGAGCAGTCAGTCAGTTGGTTTATACGAGAAGAACGGAATTTCTTGCCGATGGGAAAAGGCAAGGCGAGGAGGCACTCTGAGTGGCCAGAAACCGCTGTTTACCGGTACAGGGAGGAGTGAACGGTGTAAAGGAACTTCCAGAAAAGGGAGGAAATAACTAATGACAAGCGCAACCAAGAAAGCTCAACAGGTTTGAAGCCGAGGGCCAAGCAAGCCGAGTTGCCATCTGCATTGGCACCGACATCCCAACCAGTCATGCGTTCCTGCGACCGTTCGAACAAAGGACTTTCTTGATATCCAATCACAAAATTCTCCAGCTTGAATGGTACCTTTGTTTGGGCCTCGTGGTTGCCCATCGACTCGGACTTTATTCACTGCCCTTATTTCCAAACGCTGCATGGCGTGTCGTTTTGTGCGCGGATAGCCATTCAAGATGCGTCCGTGATGGGTTTTTCCGGGGAAGTAGGGGCTTTCACAAGTTGTTGCACCACATCGACATGACAACTCACGGCATGTGTGCAAATCGCTTCCCCCTCCGGACGGCGTAAGGCAGGTACTCTGACCTGTGCAGCTCGTATTTTGTGCATGGCTCGCCGAGATTCGTTCGCTTAGTCGAGCATTTTGCAAGTTGCATGTCCAACGGTCAGAATCAAGGTTACGCACGAGAGAACAACACCATTGTAACCCTCTTTGTCATCAGCATTACCATCATCACCTTTTCCACTCTTCATGTCAACACTCACTCTAGTGTACCATGGGGGGATCCCCCACACAAGAGTCGCATGGAAGCAAACCCATCGTCAAAAGGGAAGGAGGTTGATACACAACAATAACACGGCTGCTTGGGAGACAACATCCCCAGAAAAAACTCCACAACAAACTAACGCCGTCCAGACCACACACCATCAGTCCCAATAGTATCGAGCCAAGCCCCCCTCTAGCGTGGACAGCGGCTATCTGGCCGATTAACCGACGCTCACAGTTGGGCGCAAAACTGATTGCCATTGGGCGGAAGGACAGGCCAATGGACGGGTACCATGGCTTGAGATGGCAGGTGGAAAGTTGCAGTAGCTCGTCCGCATCTGGACTTGATAGGAAACCCCCTGATTCCCTGTCAGCTCACGATCCACAATGCTACCTCACCACCTGTGTAGGGCGCCACCGAAGGCCAAATATTGGCTGAATATCGTATTGCCCAGCTTCTGCCCGCTTTGGGAATGGCACCTCAGCCTTTTTCCAGGTCCCGGGGACCAAGGCTAGCCCCAGAGGCTATCGATTCTGGTGGCTGTCGGTTAAAGATGGGCAGAGATATTTACGTCCTTTGCTTCTTTCTTTTATAAAGAGAGGTACGGTCCCATTCGGGGTCACCAGAGTGCCCTCCTCTCCGGTCCCTTTCTTACTTCTCCTCGCTGCAACAAGGGAAATAGTTCTGCCCTTTGTAATATCTAATACCACCCGCAGTCGCTCGTTTGTCTGCAGATACGGAAAGGACTTATCAACCGGATTACCTTATACTCTCGTTGTTGATAAACATACTGTGTTGCTCCAGGCGTCGGTCGTTTTTTTCATATCAGCAAGCAACTAAGGATATCTCAAGGACACAATGCGCGCCGCTACTCTTGCTCTTGGGGCCCTGTCCCTCGGCCTGGCCCGGGCATGGGAGTATCCTGACTGTGTAAGTGATCACTCCTCTGTATAACACTCAAACCGAGGCTTCCTCACTGACACGGGATATCAGGACCCTGACAACTGCTACAATGAAATGACGGACCCGCGGTTTTACGACCAGGCCAAGGAGTTTTGCCCTGGGTTTTTGGGTGGAAGCATTGAGAATATCCCGGAGTACCTCGAGAACTGCGGCAACGATCGCAAGGCTGTGAGCTCTGCCTGCTCATGCGTCACCTATACCGCAACTCATACGACCGGGGCCCCTACTATCCAGACCAGTGTTCCTGCCGTGACGACTACGGCCTCGGACACCACGGTTGCGCCCACGACCTCTATCCCCGACATCACCCAACCGCCCTCTTCTACCGTAACGAGTGCCCCGCCCACTTCATCCACGACTACGGATGATGATTCTGATTGTGAGGATGAGCCTGAGACTTCGACGGACGTTACTGTGCTGCCCTCTTCCTCGGCAGTTAGCACCTCGGCGGCCATCACCGTTCCCCCCTCTTCCTCGGCTACTATCACCGTTCCTCCCAGCTCGGCAGTGAGCTCCGCTCCTGTCTCTTCGACCACCGATGATGAATGCAGCGACGACGAGCCCGAGACTACATCTTCGGTTGTGGTGGTTCCCTCTTCGTCCATCCCCGTTACCATCACTTCCGCGGCCCCCGCTTCATCTACTACTTCGGCCCAGGAGTCCGGCACCACCGAGTGGACGACCAGCACCATCGTCACCACCACCACCCGCACAATCACGCAGTGCCCTACCACCGTCACCGACTGCCCTGCTCACTCAACCACCGTAACCACCGAAACCATCACCATCGGTACCACTGTCTGCCCTGTTACTTCGACCGCTTCCGAATCCTCGGTCCCCCCGGTTACCGTCATCCCCAGTGCAACTTCTTCGTCGGTCCCAGTTGGCATCACTTCTGCGGCCCCTGTGTCCTCGACCTCGAAGGCTCCCGTCGAATCTTCTTCTGAATCCTCCACCGAGTGGACGACCAGCACCATCATCGCCACCACCACCCGAACCATCACTCAGTGCCCCGTTACCGTAACTGACTGCCCTGCTCACTCCACCACCGTGACCACGGAGACTATCACCATCGGCACCACCGTCTGCCCTGTGACTTCTACCGCTTCCGAATCTTCGGTCCCCGTCACCGTCACTTCTGCAGTCCCTGTACCCTCGACCTCAGTCCCCATTACTATCACTTCCGCGGCCCCTGTTTCCTCGACCTCGGCTGCTCCCGTCGAGTCTTCGTCTGAATCTTCCATCGAGTGGACGACCAGCCATATCGTCACCACTACCACTCACACTATCACCAAGTGTCCCATCACCGTCACCGACTGCCCAGCTCACTCGACCACCGTCACCACCGAGACTATCACCATTGGCACTACCGTTTGCCCTGTTGAGCCTACTTCCTCCTCGGTTCCCGTTACCATGCCCAGCTTCACCTCTTCGGCTCCTGTTACCATCCCCATCGTCACTTCCTCGGCTGCTCCCATTCCGAGCTCTAGCGCTGTGGTGGTCCCTCCTCCTGCTCCCAGCTCCAGCGCTGTGGTGGTCCCTCCTCCCGCTCCCAGCTCCAGCACCGTGGTGGTCCCTCCCGCTCCCAGCTCCAGCGCCGTGGTCGTCCCTCCTCCCGCCCCCAGCTCTAGCGCTGTGGTTGTCCCTCCTGCTCCCAGCTCCAGCGCTATCGTCAGCAGTGCCGCCCCCGTCCCCGTTCCCAGCAGCAGCACTTCTTCTGCTCCTGCCGTTTCCGCTCCTCCTCCTGCCATCAGCTCTACCATCAGCTCCATCGTTGTCGTCCCTAGCTCCAGCGCCGTCCCTACCCCACCTGTGGAGGCTGGTGCCAACGCAGCGGCGAGGAGTGGATTGCTGGGTGTTGTCGGGTTGCTGTTCGCTCTTCTTTAAGAAAGGAATGAATACCTATACATGGTACCCTAGTTAGGAACCTATGTAGGAACCCGAGAAAGGCCCGATGCGGAGGATGACGTTTTTTTTATGATTTTGGACATATGAAGGAAGGAAGGAAATGATATTATTAGGATTTGGATCGTTGGACATATATGCACATCATATAATATGACATGACATAACACAACAAACAAAACATAACATAACATAACATGGGACAAAAAGTTAACTTTCTTGTATTTATATTGGAAATAAAATGGTGTTTTTACTTTTTCTACTTCAATTTCTTCTCTTTTCCATTTTTTTTTTTTTTTGCCTAGGTGATCAGTGTGACAGCGTACCTTGCCCTTTCAATTGTACCTAACCACATACTGGGTATTCCACGCTCAAAACTGACTGTGACCATGATTTCAGACCCATGGCGTTTTCGACTTTTTGCTAACACAAACATTGAGTGAGTGACTCAGTCAGTCCCCAAAAAAAACCCAAGCAACATGGCATGTATGGCAACTTCCGTTCAAGTTCCCACGTGGCAGAGCCGTCCGTCCGCCGTGTCTTGGCTTTGTCGTCACTTTTGCCTTTTAAGCCTTTTTTTGTCTTGTCTTTCATCTTTCATTTTACAACCCACGTGTCACATGGATGGGTGGAAAGTAAGACATTCAGGGTCTTCTTTGTCTTTGTTAAACGAACGACGGAATGTCTCATATCTCGCACGGGAATCGGTGGAAGTCATGAAGGAGCAGCAGCAGCCCAACGAAAAGATGATCGACTGACCCAGATACGCGGGTTCCCTTTGTTGTTGTTGGTTGTTGGTGTTGTTGTTGTTGTTGTTGTTGGGTAAAAACCCCTGACGGATCTGTGTTATCGTGGATCTCTTATCTAGATAGGGTAGATGGTGACTCAGGAACAAAAGAACAAAGAAACAAAGGAATAAAGGAAATGAAAGAGGATGAGTAGAATCTTCGATGGAATTTCTGGAAGTTTTCTTTATGGAGGCCACGTGAAAGGCTTAAGTTGACTGGTAGATCGGTCGGGGAGTGATACAGTCAAGTGGCACCGAGGACCTTGGTCAGGATGGCATCTGGCAAATGGAGATCTGTGAGCGTCGTCTCCTAACTTTGGATTCACATTCATTCTCTTGATCAGTTTCGTTAGACACATTTTATCAAGCTTTGTACAGTTAAATCTAAATTCTGTATACTTTTAAGGCCCAATTGTTTTGATGATGTGATTTTTACTGGTTCAGGAAGAAGTCTTCCTTGATGTCAATTTACCTATATACGCTCGTATAGTATCACTGAATCTGTCACTATTATCCGACCTTACACTCTACAATACCCCTGTGAAGAGCCCGTCTATGACTTAGGAACCCTCCTCCCAGCCTTGACTACCCTCCCCTTGTCCAGTACAATTTCAAAGTCCGCATCTTTAACCGCCTCCACCTTGTGTGCAATCGTAATTACAGTGCTATGCCGTAACTCCATCCTCAGCAACTGGTGAATATACGTCGCTGTCTCAACGTCAATTGACGCCGTTGCCTCGTCCATAATCACAATTGCACTCCTCCGGAGAATCGCCCTGCCTAGCCCCACCAACTGGCGCTGACCCTGACTGAGATTCTTGCCCCCGCCGTCCACTTTGGTGTCAAGCGTGAATCCGTTGTTCAGAACCGTCTTGAGGACCTGAGCCCGCTCGTCCTCACTGTGCTCATCGAGAGGGTCAAGATTATCCCTTAGTGTACCGGCAAAGAGGACGGGATCCTGCGCTACAAAGGTTATGTGTCGACGCAGTATATGCTTGTCCACTTTGGCGATGTCAACGGAACCTATGCGGATCTGACCGCCTGTACCTGCGTCAGGCTGGATCGTGCTAAGCAGGGCATATGCGAGCGTACTCTTGCCGGAGCCAGTCCTACCTGTCACCGCCACAGTCGAGCCGCCGGGAATGACCAAACTCACGTCCGCCAGCACGGGGTCAAATTCGGGTGCATAGCGCAACGTCACCTTGTCGAAGACAATGTCATCGGTACAAGAAGGCCAACCAGCTGGAGGCGGGTTGTCGGTGTTTGCTTGCTCCTGTTCGAGGCTGAGAAGTTCGATGATACGCTCAACGCTGACAAACTGCATTTGCATATCACCATAGCGACGGCACACTTGATGTGTACTCTCTACAAAGTTGGCAGCGGCAGCTAATACAAAGCCAATCATGCCGCTGGATAGTCCGTGGATGATGGCTGTCAGGGTCAGGGCGTAGACCGAGAGGCCTGACACAAGATCGAAGCGGTATTGTAGCCAGGCCTGCAGTGACCAGTATATGTGATCCATTTTCTGAAAGTCATCGGTCGTGGCGATGATGCGATTCTGAAAATGTGGCTCGGCGCGGAAGGCACGTACCGTAGTCAAGCCTTCGAGAAGCGTGCCAAAATTCGACATAAGCGGCGACAGGGAGACCGTCTCCAGACGACGCAAGTCCTGGGATGCAGGTAGGTAACGACCATACAAATAGACAAATAACATGGTCGTGCCAACGCTGGGTATAATGAAGACCGGTGTTGCTGTTGCGATCACGAACATTGAGGTCATCCAGCCCAGGGAATAGAACGCTAGTGTTAACACCTGAGTCGCAATCTGCCCGTCGATCGTGCCCATGTCGGAAGTAAGACGATTCATGAGCCGTCCAACAGGTGTCACGTCGTAGAAGCGAAATGTGGCATTCGTGACGCAGCGCATGGCCTTGGCGAAGAGGGATTTTCCAGCATTGTAGATGATAGCGATGAGGGCAAGATCCGACAGGGCTTCGAACAAAACCTGAACCAGCGCAATAATGGCCAGACAGATAAGCCAAGGTCGTACGTTCTCTTCAGGTGGAGGAAGATGTCGGCCGGGCTCAATGATGCCGTCGGCTTGAGAATCGGGGTGGGAGATAAGAATGAGTGGTCTGTCTCCAAGCTCAGTTGACTTCCGATATTGTTCGCCCCATTCTTTCAAGAACCAGTTATAGCCGAGGTTAATCATTCGGATCAGTAAACAGAGCGTAACCATCGTGGCCCACCATGAAAGTTTACCGGCCTTAACATATTGCCAGTAGACGGTGGCCATAACACCACCATGCACCCGGTGTTCTTCCTGAATAAACTTACCAGCCACCGTTGCCAGCTCAGCCTCTTCCTCGGACGAGGAATCCTCGGTTTTTTGACTGGTAGAAGATTCGGCGATCGGTGAGCTCTCCGGTGTGGTAGCGGCCTGTGCTTCCAGTTCCTTCTCGTGTTCCGTAATTTCCCTTCTGTTGAAAGTCTTGACTTGTCCACCAGGAACAATGTCCAGAACTTGATAGGCATATTGCTGAACAATATCAACGCGGTGAGTCACTAGTACGATCAACCGACCCGCAGTTAGTGGTGAGTTTTGGTCGGCAAAGAGATTGCGTGAGATAGTTTCGGCGGTTTGGTGGTCAAGAGCGGCGATAGGGTCATCGAGAAGGAGGATCCGACTCCTGCTGTAAACAGCCCGGGCCAGAGCCACACGAGCTCGTTGACCCCCGGAAAGCCCAGTACCATTCTCCCCAATCAGGACTCTATCTCCTCCCTTAAATTTTCTGAGATCTTCCACAAGGCAACATGCCCTGAGGACCTGCCAGTACCGCGCCTCATCGAAAGGAGTACTGAATAAGATGTTGTCACGTATACTCATGCTTTCAAGCCATGGCATTTGGGCACAGTATCCAATCATTTCGGCAGGGACATTCTTCTCACCAGAATGCTGGTCGAGCTCGCCCAAGATAGCTTGCAGTAATGCCGTCTTGCCAATGCCAACCTTACCACAGACCAAGGTCAAACCGGGCTCACAAACAAAGGAGATATTATCCAGCACTGTTGTATCAGAGCCTGGCCATGAGAAAGATGCATTGCGGATAGAAATTTCCAGATTGCTCTGGTGGAAGGCAGGGGTGGCTGTTTCGTCATCCTCATTGTCGTCTTTGTCTGGCTCCAACATAAAATCCTCGATGCGACGCATGGCAACCCTGGCGTTGGTCAGAGAGGTGTAGAGGGAAGGCAGGTCGCGTAGGTTGTTCTGCAACATGGTGAATAAACCAAGAGCCGGGAAGGCGATATCGACTGTTAGAGGTCTATGCAAGATAAGCGTATATGCGGCAAATCCAACAACAGGAAACATGTAGGAGGTTATGTTGTTGATGACGTTGATGCTTCTGTCGACAACATTGCTTTTGACGCGCTGGAACAATTCTTTCTGTCGAATTTCCATAATATGCCCAAGCCATCGATCCTGCCAATCGTACCAGCGAAGATGACGAAGTGATTCCACAAACTGACTGGTGCGCTCGAGCTTGACGTCGGTAGTAGCACGACGCTTTTTCTCTACTCGTTTTAGCAAGCCCGTCATGTAATAGTTCACAGCCATGCCGACGCCGATGACAAGGATGCCATACAATGAGGCAGACCCCAAGATCTTCCACAAAAGAACTATGGAAAAAACGACACTGAGTGGTTTGGTGATAAGCGTCGATGCCTCCCAGAATCTTTGGGCCACCTCGTACACGTCACCGCGAAGAAGGTTGAGGATTTTTCCAGTTGACGCGGGCGCCTCCTTTTCTCTTTGAGTTGGGGCCACGGATCTGTGTTTGAAAGCCTGATACACCCCCCTGACCCAAGACCTGAGACTCCTGGGTTGAGAAGGTTCAGCGTCCTCGTTGTTGATATCCTCCAGGGTATCATTTTCATCTCCCAACAAGGTACTGGTCTGCGAGCTTGGCATGGACACTTCCGCCGCAATAGTGAAGGCCTTCCGGCGCAATGTCTTGTCGTGAATCATGGTGATCATTTCGCCGCGCGATCGCTCGTAGTTGCGTCGTTCATACCAGATTTTAAACACAGCAGAGTGAGCTTTCAAAACTCTTGCAATAAGGATGAAGCTGGCATAGACGACAGCTGCCCGGATGGCAGGAATTTCGGACATGAGTGCATTGAGAAGCTGCTTGAGTAAAACGGGCTCTGATAGCTCAGCCAATGTCTCGAATGTTCCGAGGCATGTTGTCAGGACGATATCAAGACCATTCGCTTTGAGCAACCTAACGAACACAGTACCAGTCAAATCTCTAAAAAGGAGGTGCAGAGTCTGGTGCTGGAAGTCGGATGCCAGAAGCCAGACGTCTTTATCATGCAACTGCCTCTTGCAGGCGGTAGATATCAAGGGCGCCATCCAAGACACAGACATCCACTGCCAAAGGGTGACTATGTCTTCAGGGCTCCGTACACTGGACTCCGGCTTGGCGAAAGGCTTGCCAATCTTGGAGCTACTCAATAGCGGATCTCGCAGTGGCATGTTGAGCATGACAACGATGGACGTTAGAGTCACGCAACCCCCTGCGCCCCAGGTTGTAAAGCATTTCCATGTCGCTCCGATGGCATCTGGGGCAAGCGTGGTAATTGTGAGTTGGAAGAAGAGAAGCGTGGCGGCGATGATAAAGAGCGACCTTCGAACAGTTCTGGGACGATCAACGAGAATGAGTAATGCCGACAGTACCTGCGCTGGCCGTCAGTACGGAGTCCAGAAATGACCTATGCCTGCCATCAAGGTATTGCATCTTACATTGGGGATGAGGGGCATGAGATGTAGCTGGATTTCAGTGGGGTTTTGATGGGCCATGGCGGCACCAAATATGCTGATGAGGGCACCAGTGAGATTGAGAACCAGAAGACACAATGTCCAGCCTGTCCATATCTTCTTGCGAGAAACGGCAATTGCTCCTCGGCGCGGGAGTAGCGGAGTATCTTCGAAGCTTTCGTCGTGATTGGTGCCGGCTTCTTCCTGTTCGTGAGTTTGAAATCCAGCCTCGTCTTTCTCGGCAGTGAGGTTTCGCAGCCAAATGGGGCGCCATCGGTCGAACCGAACCAGTGCATAGTGAAGCACAAAAACCAAAAGAGAGATCCAAACAGGAATATGGCCAACGACGCCAAGACAGTGCGGTCCAAAGTTGGCGAGAGAGGGTATCTGTAGAATTGATGTTAGCGATGAGTTTGCGGAATAGTCTTGGGTGTTACTTGAAGGCGCCGTAAGCAGAGAAGGCTCGGATACGGTATCCGCGTGTCTTTGCCCGAAGGATATGAGAACCAGAGCAAAAACACGATGAATTATTTGCAGGTACATACCCAAAATTCCCGGCAACAACTGTAGCATGGCAATAGGCCGGCTAGACCGTATGTTGCCGTGTCTATCATTTCGGTAAAGAGGATAGAACCCGTTTGGTAAGTTTCGAGGTTTTCTCGCGGTGAAGATAGTTGTTGTTGTTGGGTGTCGCTATGGCGGCTGCTGGACCCTTGCGTAGCCCGCCGGATAAGCACGAAAAGAATGTGAGGTCCAAAAAGGCACGTGGTAGAAAAGACTGCTACCAGTACATACGTATGTATAGTTTTGATGTGGTTGTTGGATAGTATTTCTTTTCGACATGACCACCTTCAGCATGCTATGTGATGTTGACGCATGCTAACGTTGCGTTGCCTCACGCAGGGCGAGTGCCTATTGAAATAAGCCTTATGGGGCCTGAATCATGCTGACCGATGCAGTACAATGAAGTTGGTGGTTTGAAAGTGTTCAGGCTCTAATGATGGTAAGACAGCAAGCAAACCAACCCAACACTTGCAGCAAGAGACGTAAGAGAACTTTGGGAGGCTGAAGAGAACAACGAAAGGCAAACCTCGAATTGATGATAGAAACCAAAGAAGACGAAAAGGAAGAGGACGGCAAAAACAAAACGAACCGAAGCAAGCCTGGAGAAGTGATTCGATTTGCGGGAAATAACTCCCTCCCTCTAGGCCAGTGGTCACGCCTGCCTCATAGCAACATCCATCCTAGACTACGTAGAGGCAGGTGGTCCTCGGGTGGTCCACAGATATCGAATCTCGTGAATGTGTTGTCCCCGCCTGGTGCGAGTCGAGGTGGAATTGAAGTTGTAGCCGAGACGCTAGAATCCCTACCTCGAGGTAGTCTTTGGCTCTCAGTGGCCCAGACCTTCCGCGAAGCACACGTTAGCGCGGGGCACCAGGCCCAGGCGAGGCCGGCAGTCCTTCGGGTACGTCTGCCCTGGGCTAGAGGAATCAGGCAAACCCCGTCTTGATCCGTGTGAAAGGTTTGGGGAACTGTTGAAACAGCATCCGGTTGATGCGGTTGCGGGAATAGAGAGGGTGGTGATGCATTATGATGCCGCCGTTTAATTGCATGCTAACAGGCAACTGGCCAATAGTTGCCGGGCTTTCCGCTTCCGACCATACCTTATATAGGGGAAAGTGCACAAGCCATATCAATATTTCATCTTGTGCTGTTGTTCCCTCTCTGTAATCAGACCTGGGAGCCCTTGATGCCGCCCAGTTGAATTGTTTTCTAGGTATTTTTTTCTGAGTTTCTTTTTTAAATGAGAAAAAAGGAAAACAAAAAAGCCCCCAGGGTATAGAGCCTAAGCCAAATCCATCCAAAAACCCACACCTTATGCACCTTCTATGACCTTTCACCCCGGCTCTGGGACAGTGCGGTTGTCTCACCCGCCAGGTCCGCTGCCCCCCACTCCGTTCCCGAGTATCGCTGTGCAGCATCATCCGACACTCTCCATTTTGGCGATAGCGCTTGTGTCGACATCTCCACTGGTTGGCGATCGCAACCCTGGAGCTCAGCGCGGCCCTCTTCTTTCATTTCTCTTGCTTCCTTTGGGGGTTCAGGTTCAGGCTCATCCCCAATATATACCAGCTCATATGGCGATTCCCAGTTAAAGCCGCTCTTGCGTTGAGCAGTCGGATTTGACGAGGGTCTCCATTTGGACTTGTCTGACCAATCGCCCGAGTTTTCCGAGGTATTGCCCTCCTCAAGAGCGCGCGCTTCGGCTGGAGATAATATGAGCAGCATATTGCCGTGCTGCTCCAGAATCATCAGGTGCGAGTCTTCCCCGCCGCTCTTCCTCCTATATCGCACCAACAGCATTATCAGGCTCGCCAACCCGGCCACGCCTGCCACTGTCGAGCCAGCAATGATACCCGCTTTTGCCCCGGTGGATAACCCATCATCTTTGTTCACCCTGCCATCTTCTGCCCGTGACGACTTGGCATGACTTCTGAACGTGGCCGTTTCCTCCGGTTCGGTTTTGACGGCAGCTCCCATGAGTGATGTCGATTTCATGAGAGATGTGGGCGCCGAGATACGTGTAGAGTCGGTGGTTGAGACCTTGGTTACTATTGCTTTAGTTGACCTTGCCGTACCAGTGAAGCCAGCAGCCGAATAGTACTGTTCTTCGCCAACATTCAGAGGCGTATTGTTTGCGGCACATTTGGATTTTAACGTGCCATACACTTCGGCAAGGTCTCCCGGGTCCGACTCTGTCAAACACCTGGCCGTGCCCGTAACGAAATTTTCTCCATTGTTGCAGAAGCACGAAGTCGCCTCCGCTGGGGCTCCCGTCGCACAGTTGGATGCAGTGGATGCTTGGACCGAACAGTCATATGCATTGACCGGATAGTCCAAGAAGTCGATATTGACAGCGGCGCATGGGATGGATGTGAGAACAAGCGCAATCAGAGCTGGCGGGAGGATTGACAACCTATGCAATCCGAGCATTGTGTCCGAGTCTGTTGGGACTCAAGCAATGTGTTGGGTACAAATTGCTCGCAAGGCCGAAAAGGGGTGGTTAAATGATTCTGGAAGGCCGACCAAGTTGGAAAGAAAAAGGCAACCAAAGCCATCCCCAGCGACTATAGAGTTGTCAAAGAGACTTGAAGCCCAAAAGCCTCACGGATGGCGAGCACAAACGAAAGACAAAATCCAGCCAGCAGCGAAACTAACAGAGTAGCGAGCGTGGTGAGAAGGAGCATGAGTTTAAATAGCTTCACTGAAAAGGGAGAGGGAAAGCATAAGAAGCAAGAAGCTGACGAGGACAACGACGACGACGACGACGACGCGGTTCAAGACGCTAAAAAAACCCATGCATCCACCATCTTGGGGAGATGGATCCCCAGATCCCCTTCTCGTGCAACGGTGCAGCACCCCTGCTTGGGGCTGGGGAGAGGTCAAGAAGCGAGCTTCACCTGCCTTGCTGGGCGGGCATTGCGGCTGAGGCGTTGATCTTGGGTTAGGCTCGGCCTGCTGGGTCAAGGGTCTTTTTCCCATTTCGGTGTTAGGCCCTGTAGGCCCGTGGCTTGCTAGATGGCGGTCTTGTTGAGCGGAAAGCGACACCTCGACAATTGAACTCGTTACGGCATCCAAGCCCAGTGTTTCTATGCCAATTTCGGATGCTTCTCCCCACTTGGTTGCCATCTGTTGGCTGTCGGCGATTTGGCTTTGGCGCTTTCAGTGGGCGATGAATGACGTGAGATTTGGTCTCCAGTATCTTGAGACTTGGAGGGATAGCAAAGATTCCCACTTCAGAACCGTGATGTTTCCCAGATAAACTCGACCTCGCGACTGGATCGCGGTCCCGGATCCTCGACGGCCGGACAACCACCTCCCTTTCTGACCATTGCATGGGCCCTTCAACTCGGCATTTTGACGGCGTGCAACAGTGTACAGCATGCCAGGCACGCCGTCAATTCGCAGCGGCATCAGCAACAGGCGCACTGGGAATCTAGGAGGCAGCCGCCATGCCGCGATCCATTCAGTTCCCTGAAGTGGATATCAATGCCTCACTGCAGTGCTGGCATCGTAAAATCCGTAGCTATGAACGGGTGCCATCACCAGTGTCGGCCGCTCCGGGGTGCGGATGAGTGGTCCATATGCTGAGGTGGTGTCTAGATGGCGCCATGTTCTTTCGAGACTGAGATCTGTGGCTTGATAAGCAATCAACGAATGATTAGCGAGACAGTCCTTGGTAGGTTGTCTTGGAACTCATTTCGAACACTGAGGTCCATTGTTGAGGTAATATTTGGCCTTTCAACAGAATACACTGGTGTGCAGATTCAATGCCATTGTCAAGTCGTTCCATTATCTCCCAGCAGGAAACAGCTCATATTATGTGTGCGTTGTTGTATCGGGTCTTGGGAAGACGGGACAGCGAACGGGCCACCACTATTCGTCAAGGCAGAAATCACGGCAAGCATTCGGCGATCCATCCGGCAAACTTGGGACAACCAGAGTGTAGAATCAGCACCTGTCAATGTTGCCTTGAGGATCCTGACTGGATTGTACACTTATTCTGATGAAGAGCCTGCTGTGGAGAGGAAGAGAGGAATCTCGCCATCTCAGTGTGTTTGTGCAGTGTTTTGCCGGCCGATACCACCTGGCGCATAAGCAATCAAGCCCATACAGAAAATTACCATGAGCAAACCTATAGCACCGTGGAAAAGTCGCCATATCTTGTACCCTTCCTTGGGCTTCAATCGCCTTATTTGCCTTCAAACAGCGAATAAGTACCACACAAAAGCGCACCTCTGACGATGCCCCGAGTTTGGTCAACTCCCCCCCAACCACATGTCACGCCTTCAGCCTCTATGGTGTACAGAGTATATACTACGATGTGAATGCGATGGCGAAAGCGCATCAAATGATTCAAGCTATTGTCCGCATTCAGTGATGACTTTTTTGTCATCATTTAGGGGTACCTAGAGGTATATTCTTCCATCTGGTATTGGCGATGACACCTGTACATTACGCCCGCGGTTTCCATCTCTACCGTTCACCAGTTCCTTCCCGCTGGGATCACGCAGGCAGGGTAGACTGCCAACGCTCCGACCACGGTCACACCTTCCAACAGGAACGTCAGTGAGCCCCTCACTTGGCCAACACAACAACAGTAGTTGCGGGTGACTTTCGAACATGGGTCATGAACAGATCGGTTATTCTTTGCGTCTTCGTTGTTTTGCATGGCTCGCACAATCCACCCACACGAAGTCAGCCAAGTTGTTCATCGAGTCAAGTACCTAGCTGGCATATTATATGTATCCTTATTCCCCCGAATCTTGCTGATCTCTTCGTTTCCGCGGTATCGAGTTCCTTCGGCCAGGTGTTCTAATCACATTATAAGTAGCCAAGGTGTTCAGCCTACCGCGTCAACCAAGGTCCCTTTATTTTCTCAAATAGCTGATATATTCACAAGAGAATGGGCCACGTCCAAAGCACGAACGGCCTCGCTCACACCCTTGGCTTACACCAACTTGTCCGCAAGAACAATGCCATTGTTCTCCTACCCACCAGCGGCTCCTGAGCTCGGTGAATGTTTATATCGCAGTGGTCGCATAGGGATCAAGGTGTCGTCGTCCTGAACAGCCCATCTCAACATTGCTGTTCTTCTCATTGTTCAGATGACAGTGACTCAAAGTCGCCCTTGGCCTTGCTATTCAGTTGCGACTTTGTATACGAACATGTAAAAACTCAAGGTTCAGTGACAGTCAACCCCCTCCTCCATGGTACTTATTTCTCCCCCCAGATGGTAAGTCCTCACAAATTTCTTCCTCTTAGAACTACTTGACCAACCACTCACTGGTAACCATCAAGACCGCCATTAAGCACCACCCTGTACACGACGACCAACCACCTAAGACACCACAAAGTGATCACACTCCACATCAGAGTACACCATGGGACCCTCATCATCCCCCGAAGATCTCGTCCAGCTCCTCAGCAAGCTGTCGGTTGGCTGCGATTTCAGACGCCGACCCAGGGGCTGCCCGCGACCTGGCGTGTTACAGCTATCCAACGGCACAGACATACACAACCTTACCGTTCCCACCAACGAGCTTCCAGGAAGACGCTTTGAGAAAAAGACATACGACACATTGCCCAGGATCTACTACCAACCTCAACTCCCCATGCCTACGCGCCCAGCAGGTCTCTGTTATCCCGGGAACAACGACTTCATCGGACTCCCGACTATCTCTTCACTTTTGGCTCTTCCAAGAGTATTTCCCGCCCATCAAGGGTTTACCGAGTGCAGCTCGCCAGTCATCGAGCATGTCAAGTACTCAGGCTATGCGGCCCTGGGCTTCTGTGCGAGAGATGCCCGTGTTGACCCAGCTACCACGGTCCCTCCTTGTACCCTAGACTCCCAACTGGCGCACAACGGAGTGGTACGAACATGCGCCGACCGTACCCATCTCGAGCCACACAAGTTATGCGGTCACTGCAGCGATCAGAGCAGACTGCTAGTGCTCAACGGCCTACCGGAATGGTTCACGAACGACCAGATCGCAAGATCGCGCGCCTTCCTTTGCGCGCCTTGTTCGGTGCAGGAAGCACAACAGGAATCTCGCTGGGCCGAAGCCGAAGCGGCACTGGGACGGGACCCGGAGTACCTGGAGAACCTCAAGACAAGTTATGAGCATGGAGCCATTACCGAAAACATGATGCGCTACCACGACAACACATCATTCCCTGTCGCGACACCTCCCACTTCGGACTCGCTGGCGCAGGCTCTTGCCGACAATGCTCCCAGCATGCTTCGAACGGCCAAGAAGCTCTTCCGATGCTCTTGCAAGAAACTGGTCACGGCGGATCTATGTCTCGGCCACAGGCTGCTCAGGGCGGACCAATTCCTTGAGCAAGTTCGTCGCATGAATGAGTGGGTCCAGTTCCGCTTCAGTCTGGGCGAGCGAGACTACAGGCCGTGTCCCAAGTGCATGGCTCGTCCTGGCGTCGACGCTCATAACTTCCAAAACAGAGAGGGAGGGGCAGATCTAAACAACATTCATTGGATCTGTATGTGTTGCCAGGAGACGGTCTCGATGCCGCGCTTTGAGTTCTTCCAACAAGATGGTGGTCTTGGACAAGAGAAGAACGACAAAAGGCTGGCGGAGCTTTTGGGAGGACTCGGATTAGGAAACATCTGATCGCCGATGGTTCTTGGACGGACCTTCATGAAGCGGCCCATTGCCGATATCTACAAGAAACTCGAGTGCTGGTCAACTCCGAGGACAAACATCTGTGCTGGATTAGTAAAACTTGTTCATTAAGGGATTGCGATGTGGGATCGGGACTTCCCTTGGGAGGAGACTAGAGACCGGGACAAAAGCATGTGCTCATGGCAGCGCCCGGAGAGATTATGGGACCGCATTGTTGGGAGAATTTGGAGAATCGGAGTTGTACGAAGGATCAATGGGGTTTATTATGAAGTCTTTGGGCAAGGTTGAGCTGTAATTCTGAGACATGAATGGTGTATGGACAATGGAGTTCTTGGCTGGTTTGGGGTTTCTGAGCATGGGTGAGCGGGGATATGGCGAGACTTCCTATTTCTGTCAGTATTCCTTTTCCAGCATGCCTTATGGATCGCTCTTATACCCTTTGTTGGATTGAAACTTCCTCGAAATCGTTTATTGTGGTCTTTTCCATATATGAACACGTCCCCGTGAATCCTATATGACCAGTGACCGAGTTGCCTTCTTAACACCGTGATGACCATGCAATGAAGACATAGGTACCTTCAGTTATGCCAAGAGATGCCCAATCGAATATGCAGATCTAACTTCCGTCGCCAAGACCACTGCAATCGTAGAATGGAAGGTATAAGACATGGATCATCCAATGAAGGCAGTCACCACCGCGAAACAGTTGGTAAGAAACGATGAGGGATGAGGTGTTCAGGTGAATTTCCAGCAGTTGCCCGAGACAAAGATTATCAAAGGGAAGGCGAATGCCCACCAGTCATCTCTATACAAGCAAACGGGGAAGTCGCAGTGCGTTGTCCTCAATGGAAACTGCATCCAGACCCCGCGATTGCCATCCTATCATTACGCTGTGATCTCCGTATGACGTATTGGAGCATCGAGCCCATCTACGTGTCTGGAATTTTCTCCAACTTACTCCAAATATCCGTTTTTCTCTCGTCCCTTTATAAAACAAACACCACTCTACTGTAGTACTTCAAGCTTGCAAACACACGAAACTTCAAAGCCAGCGTCACAACAGCATCTCGAAAGTCCACACACGGCACAGCACCAATCGAACCAAAAAAAAACCGTCAACGAAACACGCCTTCATCCAGCCATGTCCAGCAAGCCCTTCAGCTTCATCGGTGAGGTCGTCGAGAGTGCCGTTATCAAGGCCCCTCTCTCGTTTGTTTGGCACTTCATCAAGCTTCAGGAGTTCGACAAGTTCTGGTCTGCCATCTCCAAGGCCGAGCATGTCAAGGGCACTAGTGAGGAGACCGACATTGTGAGGTGGACCTTCAAGGACGGCAATGTCATTGAGGTCAAGCAGGACGAGCACAGCGTAAGAAGCTAACCATAGGTATCCTCCCAAAGCGAGCTTTGGTTGCTAATTGGTCCAATGATATGTAGAACCTCGAACACTTCATTACCTTCAGTGTCATCAATGCCGAACCTGAGCTGAGCTACTCCAGCGTCGTCAATACCATTCGCCTCTGGCCTGTAACTTCTGGCGAGTTTGCCAACACCACCTTTATCCGTTGGAGTACTAGGTTTTCGAGTGATGCCGATTTGGGTAAGCAAACACACACTTCATGCTCGTATAGCTCCTGTTTCTTCAAATTGCTAACATTTCGTCTTGTAGGTGTGATCGAGGATGCCAAGTACAAGCGTCAGGATGCTTTGAAGGATTTGTCCAAGGCGGCGGAGAAGATGCTTGCCGAGGAGAGGAAGTAAAGTGGAGGATTACCTGGTACAGCATGAGGATTACACCAGGTCGCTAGAAACGCCACGTTGGGGAATAGTGGATGTGGCCGTTTGATGTGATCACGCAATACAATATCATTACGACTCAAATTACACACCAAAAGTTCGATTCACTCACTCCGGTCCACATATCCTACCGTTTTGTGAAGTGTTAGAGAGCACTGGTGACTGATCAAGATTGGACACAGAACGTCACCGGTCCCAGATTGAAGCGGTGACACATTTCCATGGGAACCCTGACGGTTTCATCCAATCTGGAAAGACACAAACGGGATGTGGCCAAAATGAGCAATATGGGAATTAAGTGGCCCACATCTAGAGAAACAGGACGAGTCCAGACGCCGATTGTTCCAGCGTTGCTTCGTTATAATGCCCTGGGGGAACAAAGGGTAACACGTAGCCGGAGTCAAGGTATCGTGATCCACCGCCATAAGCGACGGGAGCTATCGCGGAGTGTTGGGATTGGGGTCACTTCCATCCTTTCCCGGTCCCAAGACCCTGACAGGTGCCTCTCCAAGTATTTCAGGCACAGCCGAAACTGCTAACCCTTGAATGCCAAACTCACAAACCAGATCGAGCCACTTCTTCCCAGGCCGCCTGTGATCATACATCCAGTGCCCTTCTTTCCTTTGTCTGACACATCCAAGGGATCCTTCTTAGCGACAGCAACGGTTTACGTTTCAAGGTAAGAACCCCTCCCCATTTCCTATAAAACCCCCAGTTGCCTACCTGCAATCTCTATCTCCAGCTTGTCCCACCCTCATTCCAACTGCCTGTACAGAAATTTCGACGCTATGTCCGGCGAAGCAGGCGAAGAAGAACAAAAGTCTGTCCCACCGGTCGAAACCGTACCACCCCCGCCCTCCGAACTCGACAGCAACGAAGCTATAGGTGCTTCCGGAAATCAGGAGCATTCAGCAGCCGGAGACGCAGCCGGAGCAGCCGCCGGAGCAGCAGCAGGTGCACAAGGTGCAACAACAGCTCGCCAGCAGCCGCCTATTATCTACACAATGGCCTCCCCTTATATCATTTTCCCCGGTGGCGGCTACACCGCGCAAACTACCACCACTTTCTTCCACGCTCCTCCGCCGCCTCCGCCTCCCCCTCCGCCGCCGCCGCCGATGCCGATCCTAACCAACACCGTCACTACCACGACCTACCTAACGGGCGGCTTTGCACCCCAGCCACCGCCTCCCCCGCCGCCGCCCCCCGGCCCGATCACTTATTACCCCGTTCCCGCTCAGCAGGTCCAGCTGGCTCCGCAGGTCGTCAACGGATACGCGTACATGCCCGGTGGAACGGTGTTACCGAATAACAGTGTTGTGGGAGCTGCGCCAGCTCCGGCTCCGGGTGCGCCACCGATGGTTATTTGTGTTGCTCCTTAGTATTGAGGTGGCATTTCTAGGCTCCTTGATTGATGACACGGAAAGGGTGGGAAAGAAAGGAAGGAATGGACGGAGGAGAAAGGGAATGAGTGGGCAGGGTAGGAAGGAGAGGAGGAAGGAGGGAGTGGAGAGGAAAAGCAAGAACCAATGGGACATGATGGGGAGATGAACATTACTTGAGCTGGACACTCAAAGAGTGGAAGTGGAGAATAAAGGGGATTGCTGGATGAGTGGTCTCGTGCAAGCAATTGTCGCCAGTCCTTGGAAGAAAAAGACAAAACGGTGCCAGTATCAAGAAGGGAACACCTTATGGAAAAGATAATTGCGTTTCCTGGAATTTCGCGATTGGAGGTTGTTTTTGGTGTCCAGCATATGCCCTGTCTTCTGCTTGTTTTCCTCTATTTCACTCTACAGCTCCGAGTAATCCTACGACACTTGCTGATTCGGACTACAATGAATAGGAATTGGGCAGCATCCATGCACTTTACGATCAATGATACACTCATTATGACTTTTTTTTTTTTTTTTTTTTAATGTCTTTCTCAAGAGAAAATTGGGAAGTATCTGGTTTGACGTACCATATCTGCTACAGGTTATCATGTTGACAGTAAACTTGACAAAGAACATAACACCAAATTCCACTTACTAACGTAAACTATTCCCTATGTCTAACTGTTGACCACTACCTGCACCGGCCTCTTGAGCATGGAGATTCAGACAGCCCTAAGAAGGCCGGGACTGCCTTGAGTAGAATATATACGACATTACATGGGCAGAGCTTCCTCACGTTCATCTTGTTTTTTTTCCTTTTGGTGGATGGATACTGGATAGCAGGTTAATGAGGTTTCCATGGTCATTCATGTGTGACCAACCTGACTTTGACCCCTAAATCATCGTTGACGCCAAGCCCTACCAAACCGGGATGTCGCCGTTGCAACGGGCAACAACCCTACGTCTCGAAATGCCAAGGACCCAAGACAACCCCGGCGGGCAATGCCAAGACTCGGGGAACGGAGAGGGACTGATTTTTTTTCCTCTTTTCTTTGCGCTGTGTTTTTGTTTCTCTTTGGCGTCTGTGAGAGCTTTTACTGCTTTCGGGGCACCGTCAATCAACCAACCACCAGCGAGCGCTGCAAAACCAACCGACCTGACCCTCAAACCCCCCCCAACGCCACACGCGGCACAATTTGACAGGACCGGAACCTACGGGGGTGAAAGAGCTGAAAAGTCTCAGAGAAGGGGAATCGAGTTCGGTTGGTTGTGTTGAACTGTGTGTGTTTGACCGTCGTTGCGCTCCAGTCAGACGGTCACTCGGACCCTGAGTGTGAAGTGCGCACGGCAGTGTGGGAAGGAAATTAAGAAAAAGAGATTACTCGGGCAAAGTGCGTCTGGTGGTCGCTTTAATACTTTGTTAACGCGGCCGCATTCATTTTGCGCTGTCCGCTTCGCTTGTCTACAGACACTGCTGCTAGCTCACTGTTAGAGGCTATAACAAGAAAGTGGGGCTGACACCACACTCACCACAGAGCCATCCTCAATGAGTGGCAGTTCCCGATATGTCTCCGCGGGTTTGCGGTCGGACAAGCTAAAGCTATTGTTGTCGTCAAAGCAGCCATCCGGACTGCCGGTGTCATTTATTATTAAAGGGGCAGCATGCCGGTCTAGATGGTCGTCGACTTCAACAGTTGCGACGAACCGCGCACGTCATCTGTTACTAGTATCTGGATCACCCGTGCACCCACCACCCCATAACTCTTCAACAGCCCAGACGTCACCACCATCATCAAGGAGATCATTCAACACCATGGCCGAATCCTCAGCAACCGTGTCCAAGCCCACATTGGGTGTCGCGCCCGAGGATGCCACCAGCCATCATGTTCGGAATTCCAAGGGTGAACTCATCGGGTTCCAGAACCCGCATCCGTCTGCCGGTGTCCTGCGCAACACTTTCCAGACAGTAGGCAAGATGTTCTTGTAAGGAGCATCATCATCATAGCGCCGACCCATCATATTCATTGCGCTAACACGCGGGAACAGGTCAAGGCTCCAGGGCAAAATGCCAGCTCCCGACTTGTCCAATGTTCAGATTCCCGTCATCAAGCCTTACTTTTTGGAAGAGAAGTCTGAGGCGCAGAACAGCGACACCAAGACCCTGCGCGCTACCTGGCTCGGCCACGCATGCTATTATGTCGAGTACCCCAACGGCCTGCGCGTGCTTTTCGATCCCGTCTTTGAAGATCGCTGCGCACCTAGTCGTTACCTCGGCCCCAAGCGGTACACCCAACCACCGTGCAGGCTGGCCGACATCCCCAAGCTGGATGCCATTGTCATTTCGCACTCGCACTATGACCACTTGTCGGAGCCGACCGTGCGCGAGCTCGCGGCGAACAATCCGGACGCGCACTTCTTTGTCGGCTTGGGGTTGGCGAGTTGGTTCCGTGACACGGGTATCGACAAGGTGACGGAGATGGACTGGTGGGAGGACGCCACCCTGACCATCAAGAAGCCTAGCACTTCCGACGGCAAGGAGACCATCGAAGAGATCGAGGCCCAAGTATCCTGCCTGCCATGCCAACACTCCTCCGCCCGCACCGGCTGGGACAAGGACACCACTCTCTGGTGCTCATTCGCCATCAAGTCAGGCGGCAAGTCAGTCTGGTTCGGCGGTGACACGGGCTACCGCGCCGTACCGGAGATGCCGGCGGAGGAAGACGACTACGGACCAAAGTACGACTCACTGCCCCGCTGCCCTCATTTCAAACACATTGGTGAGCTGCGCGGGCCCTTCAACTTGGGTCTGATTCCCATTGGCGCGTACAGGCCCAGATGGATGTGGAGCGGCTTGCACTCGAACCCATATGATGCCGTGGAGATCTTCAAGGACACCAAGTGCGAGAAGGCCATGGCGATCCACTGGGGCACGTGGGTGTTGACCATCGAGGAGGTGGAGGAGCCGCCCAAGTTGTTGAAGGAGGCGCTGAAGACGAGTGGACTGCCTGAGACAGGAGTGTTTGATAGCTGTGCCATTGGTGAGACCAAGGAGTTTTGATGGCTTCCTCCAAATGGCGGCGCACATGGGATTGGGACATGATACCCGAGCGTGGCGTTGGCTTCCAGGTTGACAAGTTAAGGTTTTTGTACGATAGATAGGTAGGCAGGAAAGGGAAGGAAAGGGCTATGCATGTGAACAGGTAGAGGTAGGTCTTGCTCTGACGATTGGACAGTGTGAATCGATATCAGAAAACCTCATGGTGGTCAGCATCTTATCTTGTATCCAATCTTGTGGTGATCTTGCTCGGAACGCGGCTGCCGATACAGATGGTCATGGTTGGTTGGTCATGAGCACCTTCGGCCTTTGGTGTTACCCCCGCCCAGTTCTGGGCCTTGTCATGGCTGAAATGTCAAACAATAGTACCTAGAGGTAGGTGGCATCGGCCATTCACCATTATCACTTTCCGCAGTGACTTCTTATCGCAACATCCTTTCCCTCCAGTCCTCTTCCTTCTCACTAACAAATATTAGACAACATTTGCGGCCTGCCAGCTTCTTTGCGGCCATCAGTCGACGTTTAACTGGCTCATTCTGCGTCAAATTCTTCATCACAAGCATCACACCTCCCATCATCTAGCAAGCGATCAAAAGATGTCGCAAGAGCAACCACCCCCGGATGGGGTCCCCACTCACGGCCCCGCTCCCGGCCCGTCCCTTCTCTCCACCACCTCCGCCTCGGCCACAACAACAACAGCTCCGTGCACGGTCCCAATCTCGGTTCCTGCCCCGGCCGACATACTTGGCGCCCCCACCACATCCGATAGTACAACTATCACAACCAACATGGCCGAAAAAAGGGCAACGCCAGGAGAGATCGACAACTGGGCACGCACCATCTACAACTACCACCGAATGCACATGCCCCTTCCCACCTTTTCTCCCACTCCCCTCCAAAACCCATCAGACTTGGAAGAAGACGACGACTCGGAGCCAACTCGCATAATCTTCACCCTCTGCTCCCTCGACCTCCGCGTAGCCCACTACGCCGCCCACCTCTTTCTCACCACCTTTCTTCCTCCATCTCCTCTTCCTTTCTCCACCACTACCTCCTCCTCCTCCTCTTCCTCCAGCAGCAAAGCACAAGCACCACCACCCCGCCGAAGAGCCTACCAGTACCTCCTCTTCTCAGGCCACTCCGGCCTTTTAACCCGTTCCTTGACCGGAAGCGACCCTTTTACCTCTACCACCACCCCCACCACCTCCACCTCCTCCTCAAATGATGACACCCGACCCCAAATGCAAGAAGAAGAAGAAAGGAAAAAATTCCAATCCGAAGCCACCATCTTCGCCTCCATCGCCCTCTCCATGGGCATGCCCCCCTCCGCCATCCTGATAGAAGAACAATCCACCAACACGGGCGAAAACGTGCGTTTTACGCATGCACTACTGGAAAAGAGGGGAATCAAAGTCAGTGACTTCTTACTGGTGCAAAAGCCGTATATGGAGCGGAGGACGTGGGGGACGTTTGGGAGGCAGTGGCCTTCTTCTTCTTTTTGTTCTTCTTCCTCTGTGGAAGTGAAAAAGGAAGAAAAAGTAAACTATAGCGTAACCAGTCCGCCGTTGGAGTGGGAGGTGTATCCTGATGAGGAGAGTGGGAATGGGAGGGAACTGGTGATTAACGTCATGGTGGGAGATTTGGTGCGCATAAAAGAGTATGGGGAGAAGGGGTGGCAGGTTAAAATGGAGATACCAGAAAATGTGTGGGAGGCGGGGAGGAGGTTGGTGGAGGAAGGAGGGTACGGGGGGCATTTACCGGAGGGGTTCCGGTTTATTTGAGAAAGGGAGGAGTTTTGGGTGGTGCTTGCATAGCGAAGGTCTTTGTAGAGTGGTTATTGGGTATTAGTTGTGATGGTTATCAAATACTTCATGAAAGAAAACCTCGCTGTAGTCGCTAACGATACTGACAAAAGAGAAAAGAGAAAAAAAAAAAAAAAAAAGAAAAAAAAGAACTATCACAAGCTTTCCAAATCCCCCCTCAACCAACTCCTGACATGTTTCGCACTACTACCGGTGGTATAATTCCATGATCCATATCCAGCAGAAGACGACGAGTTTCCATACCCTTTATACTCGCCCAAGCTCGGAGGAAGATCAGCCACTTTCGTACCCCAATCACTCTCTTTATCACCAAGCGTCAAAACCAGCTCCTTTCCTTCCGTGAAGAAGCTATGGTCGATCCAGTTCTTGCTGTACTTGACCCCATCAAGCGTGGCATTCTGGATGTAGATATTCTTATAACTGGGATCAAAGTTGACATTTCTGATCCTCGCAATCTTGCCCGTCAACGGATTCGTAATATTTACCGACTCAAAGAACGGCGGAGTAATCAGGTACACGTTCTGCCCCGGATTGGGAAAAAGACCCATCATGGTGAAGGCCACAAACGAGCCCATCGCGCCGCTGTCGTCGTTGCCCGGCAGACCATCGGGAGTGGTGCCGAAGAACTCGGGTATGTAATAATGCGCACGCTTGGCGGAGAGAGCCGGTCGTCCGGCGTAATGGTACTGAAACACCGTGAGGAAGGACGGCTCGTTGCCGATGTACGTAATGTTTTGGTCGTGGAGATAGTTCAGGCGGTCGACGAAGCGGTCTGGACCGCCGTAGAGACTGATTAGCGTTGCTTGGTCGTGGGGCACGTAGAAGCCGTATTCCCAGATGGAGGACTCGAATGTCTCTGGGCCGTTGTTTTGCAAAGAGCAGACGCTGAAGTCGTCGTGGTTGGAGCAGTTTAGAGGGTTCTGATAGCCCCAGGTGCCGTTGAGATAGCGAGGTTCGAAAAACCCCGTGAAGCCGGTGTCGGTGCCGTTCCACCAGAAAGAAGTCTGGTCTTCTTTGTAGAGATTGCGCCAGTTGCCGCTGGAAAGAGTGTACTTCTCCTGATCGGTTGTCCTGCCAGAGACCTTGGCCATTTCGGCGATGCAGAAGTCGTTGTAGGCGTATTCGAGGGTACGGGAGATAGATCGTGTCAAGGTGCCGAATCCTTTCCAGTCAAAATCTTGGACGGGAATGTAACCGAGAGAATGCCAGCTGTCGAGACCGCCGCGTCCCTGGCAGCACCAGTCGAATGGCTCAACCTCGGCGTCTTTGACAACAGCGGCGTAGCCATCCTCCCACTAAGATAGGTTAGCATGGATAGCAAATGACCTGAATAGGATGAGACGTACATTGATTCCTCCTTCAAGCCCCTTGATGTACGCATCTGCCAGTACCACATCTGCATTGGAACCACCCTGAGAGGGCTGGTCAGAAGAGTCCTCTACTTTGGACATAATGCAAATACCTGTGTGTAGCCTTTATTGAGACTCATTCTGCAGTCGGGAAGCCATCCGACGTGCCGATATGTGTCAATGAGGGAGCGGATCATCTGAGTGACTGCCATTGGGTCCGTAATGGTGAGAAACGGGAGCTGGGAACGGAACAGATCCCATATGCTGTGGTTGTGAGTGAAGAACGCACAATTTGGATACCTGAGAGCACATACCAGTAAAACGAATCAAAGTATGGCTCGTCACTGGACCACAGCGGATTCTCTCCGGTGTAGTTCTGTGGATTGATATGAGTGCGGTAGATCCCGCTGTAAAAGTTGGTGATCAAGGATTTATCCACGCCCTTTGTCGATACCCTTATTCCCTCCATCTTGGCTTGCCAGTGCTCTGTTGCTGCTTGTGATATCCGATCAAAGTCAAAGTCGGGGATCTCAGACTCGGCGTGTCTGCACGCTTGTTCGACACTGATGAAACTCGTGGCTGTTCTTGCCAGAATCGGCTTGGCTCCAGATTTGAACCTCACGAATGCACCGCCCGGAAGAGGATAGCCATTGATGGATCTGGAGATGGTCATGTTCTTGACGGATGTACTGGCTCTGCTGTCCGCAAATATACCGTTATCCAAGATCTCGGCACCGGAGAAGTCAGTACAGAAGTAAAGGACGTAGTTCCCTTGAGCGAAGCTGGGCAGAAAACGAGCACTTCCCGTGATGCGGCCCGTCTTCCCATCGACTGATACTGTTCCATTGTCCTGCCTCGAGTTTGACAGATCAGTCAGATCCTGTAGGATGAGTGGTTGCGCGGCTTCACCCATGGTGACATTTTCAGGAAACGTGAATCTGAACAGGGCGGCATGTTGAGTGACCGTCATATCTGCTCGGATGCCGGTGTTCAGTGTAATTCCGAATGTTCCAGGTCTGGCAGAGACGCTGGATTCGTCGAAACCGCCATAGTTGGCTCTCGTCTTCTTAGGAAACGCGCACCGGTTAATGTCTCCTCCGGGGCAGCTAGTATAAGGGAACAAGGCAAAGTTGCCCAAAGATGGACTTCCACCGGTACCACTATCATGCATCATGCTGAAACCAGTAACCGGGGCGCCATCCAAAGTGAAGCCACCTTGGTTTGAACTGCTGTTTGTGTCGGCCACGGCCTTGGCCATCCCGTATGGCAGTGAGGCTCCGGGAAAGACATTTCCGCCGTTGCTTGAGCCAATCAATGGGTCGACATATTGGAGGATATCGTCTGTATCTTGGGCAAGTGCTCGGCCTGCGAGAAGGAGCACAAAAGTAATGGAAAGCATTAATGTCATTGTGAACAGAAGACAGCCATGAGGTAAAGATAAACAACTGAAGTATATGGGGACGGAACGGGCTACAAGAACCAAAACAGTCCTCGCTTTATGTGAAAAGAGTAACCGAACCGGGATGGCGGATATAGTTCATCCCATGTCTTAAATCTAACCCCAAAGTCGGTTTGCCCTGATCGAACCCCTGACCGTGCAGGTCTCTGAGCACAACACCAGGTCAACCGGCAGGAGCCATAGTCAAGCACATTGTTGTCACAGTAGCAACAGGAGTAAACTTCCGGGATCATTGAGCGGGGGAAGTCACGCGCAGCCGTTGATCGACATCTTTCAAGCCCTTTGATGCCTTCCCCCTCTACACTTACTGTTCCTTCCAAGACGTCCATCGCGACTTGTCTAGGCAGGTAGGTAGGTATGATGAAGGCTTCGTGGGCAGAGATGTGACATCGGATATTGGACCAATTGACGGAACCAACTGCCAGTATTACAACCTTTGTACCACGCCCTTTGATGGACTCTGCGATTGTGCTCTGTATCTCCAAGTCGATCGTCTCGTGGTCGAGTGTCATACAAAGGGTCTGTGGAACGAAATCACCAGTGCGAGCTTAGTCAAGGCATTCCCGCCATGTTGTGCGCGCAGGAGAGTCGGAGAGAAGCGCATAAATTGCACATGCTTTGTAGCGTAGCATGAGGTTATCGAGGTGGCACATATAGGTTGAATACGACAAGATAGCGGAAAGTATACAGCAGCGACAGTTGATACTGATGGAAGAATCGCCATGTTTGACGAGATGAGGTTGATGTTGAGTCGGAAGAGGCGGGGACGAGCCAATGGAACATCCATAGGACGGGAAGCCTTATACTAGATACAGGGCGCATACCCCTCGCAATATCGCTAAGGAGCTCCCCGCAGAAGGTCCAGGGTGCATTTCCCTTCATGAGCGGGGCTACAGCGCTCTTGCTGAATCGGGTGGCCGGGCAGCAGAGGGGGGGCGGACATCCCGTCCCGTTTTTCCTACCGGCCGGGCCCCCGCAATGCTGCCGGTTGCACATCAAATCCCCCGTCAAACACCGAGACATTATCGCTTGAAGTCATCCGTCAGCGACCATCTTTTTTTTATATTTTTTCTCTCCGAAGGTGTTTGGTTCGAGCAGCTGCGAACATCAACCACCCAGCACTTCCAAAGAAGCGAATTACGCAAGGAGATGACTAGAGACAAAGGAAACCTGCTACTTGTTTCAACCGGCCTTTATCACCAATCTTCCGCTCCATGGACGAGACGAGCAAGTATCCGACGCTCATGATTCACGACCTTTTTAGCGCCCAGTTATGGCAAACGAGATACAAAAGACATCCATCAATTGGGGAAGTGGGACTTACCAGGAGAGCCTTTAGGCCTTCTTTCATCTCCAGATCCGGCCGCCAAACGCCATCGCTGAAGTTTCGGCGATGATCCCACAAAAATGGAATGATCAATTCACGATATCTCTAGCCCAGCCATCAGGAAACTTCGGCTCGCGGCTTGAAACACTCGTGTTGACGCTCGTGGCATGGAATCTTCTCATGGAAGACAAGCCAGGTGGCCGGCCCTCTGCAACGACCCGGTTGAAACATGGCATGGATGGTGGTCTTAATCCTCGATGCAAACGGTTGAGATGATTTGACGTCCCCTTCCAGGCAAGACTGGATATTCACGGAAGTTAACACGGCGGTCGCCAGGGAAGCCTAGGTGTATCTCGGGTTAGGTGAACTGCCGTCACTCGCCCGCAGTGGGTGAAAAGCAAAGTCACTTGGACCCCTATGACCGAGATGGGCCCCGTTTCTTTTCTTTCGGAATCAAGGATTGCCCGTTTGCACTCGACTCTTTTCAATGAACCGTACCGCCGGATGTCATCTCATCCACGGGTGACCACGGCTCTTCGCAGAAAAGTGTCCTCAATACGGAATGATGATCGGAAAGTCGATACTCAGGAAGAAGGACCGGATCGTCGCCTCTTTCGCCTCTTGCTTCGATCAAAGTGGGGTCTATGTCTAGTGAGAGCGTCCATGGTTGAAGGCACACGAGAAACGATTGAAAGTCACTAAAAGTGTTATACGCACAGTCTCCAAGAACTCGATTCTGCTAAGAGGGTTTATGGATAGAAAGGTGTTGGTGTCTGTCGTTTATATCTCGTGGTCAATCTCGGGTTCTTTTCATCCTCTCATCAAGACGAAAAACCAGAATACTCCGTGTTCAGAAAACCCTCCACGCACTTCAGTCCGATATCAATTATGCGGCACTCTAGAACAGGCACACTTGACTCCATTCCCTGTTCACCACATGGTGTTGACTCGGAGTTTGAAAGGCGCGGTAGTGACCAGTCAAACACTTCGATGGTGCTGCCCTACAAATCCAACACCACGGCAACCCTGACCCATCCTACGGCACTATCACCACCACCTGCACCGGCAAGTCCAAAGCTGAAGCTTGAGAAAACTCAAATGCGACTACGAAGCGACTCGGCCCTCTCGATGCATACCAGCAAGTCCTCGTTCCGTCAGTACTCAGACAGCAGGTCGGAAAGTCCGATGAATTCACCTTGGTACTGGAAGAAGCAGAAGGATGTTGATGCCGTTAGCACCATCGATACCATCTCCTTGGGGGGCACTACGAGTGTTGCCTCGAGTGAATACGCACAATATGTTGGATCACTTCCGAATCTGTTTGATCGTACGGTGATTAAAATCGCCTTTTCGGACCCGGAGGTAGGAAGAAAATTGCGCGACTTTGCCAAACTTAGGAACTACTCTGTGGACTTGGGGCTTATGTTAGAGGTATGTCCACCTTCGGATCGTCACATGATAGCAATTCATGGTTCTTACAATGGAATTTCTAGGCGGAGCAGTACACCGGCGCACTTGACACCTTGAGAAGCCTGATCAATCATATCACAACTTACTTGGAAGTTCCGGCAAGATCTTCCACAGAACCTGCTTACACATATCCACTTGCTTTCAAGACAAATACAAAGCAGTGCGCTCGGTCTGCATTGCCGTCGCTCGAAAGATTGTACCGAGAAGCCAAGTTCGCAGCTGAAGAACGGCTCGTCAATGACCTCTATCCCGAGTTTGTCAAGTCTCAGCTCGCCAACCGTCTCAGAACTTCTTTATCCGTCACTCAGCCGTCTTCCTCCAGCCCATCCAAGTCCACGTACCCTGGCCTTGGCAATGCCTTCTGTCTTACCGATTCTTGGAAGCCAGATAACCCTATAGTCTATGCCTCTGAAGGGTTCTTGAGAATGTTTGGCTTTGAGAGACAAGAGATTCTCCAACAGAATTGCAGGTTTATGCAGGGCAACTCCACCAACGGCGACGCAGTACGTCGAATGCGGAATGCGATCTTCATGGGACGAGAACACACTGAGATAATTGTCAACTACCGCAAAGATGGAACTCCGTTCTGGAACTTCTTGTTTATCTGTCCTCTAGTTGAAGACGGTATCGTGCGCTACTGTCTCGGTGGTCAGATCAACATATCGAAGAGCATGGGCACAGGTCACCAGGTCATCATGGACCTTCTCAACTTTGATACACCCACAGAGGGGAACTCTTTACCCAACACACCCACAGAATCTTACGTTGATGCAGCTCAGCGACCTGCCATACACATCCAAGACTCGTGTCCCCCGGGCGAGAAACCACCGGCCACACCTCGACGATCACACCGACAGCGTCTTTTTGATCACTTCCGTCCCAGAAAGAACGTGCTTGATACCAGCCTTGAAGAGGGCCAGCCAGATGACCCGACCATTCTCATGAATGCCAGGAAGTCACCATTGCCCTCGCCCACGGATGGCTACATCGAAAACTGGGGGATCTCGAATCCTTTCCACGACCATTACCAAGTTGAACACGAACCACCCAAACCCACGCCAATAAGCACACCTTACTCATGCTTCTTCGTAATGCGCTACGTCCCTTCGCCCTCAACCTCCTTCCACATCTTTCCCCATCAGACCAACGACAAGCGCCACTCCCGATTGCCACACCTCCCAGTCGCCTTCTGCTCCACCGAGGCCCTTGACTTCCTCGGCCTAAAGGGCCACGATTCGTCCATCGTCCAATCTAGGTCCATCTTCTCGCTCCTTGTATGTGCCACGAGCTCGACCGACTTGATAGAAAAGACCTTCCGGTCTACCGTCCTCGAAAGCATGGCGGCGGGCGAGTCCATCTCACTTGAGATATCAACGCTTGCTCATGATCCCGCTCCATCTACTACTACCCCTTCTCCTTTAAGAGATACCAAAACTGCAGACAAACCCCCCTCCCTCTTCTCCTCAGCCCGTGCGCGCAGCCGTAGTAACGTCGGCCGTGAAGGAAGGACAGCAGCAACCAGAGACGGGGCCTCGTCAGCAGCAAGCTCGGATTATCGGTCGTCTAGCTCTAGGGTGTTCAGTGACAAGTTGAAGGAGCGCGGGGCTGTCGAGAGACTCGGGAACATGTTTGCCTTTCGAGGACTCGGTGGAGGCGGTGGCGGAGGTAAAGATGCTGCATCAGCATCGAAAGTAGAAGAACAGGGGGACAAGCGACACTGGGGACAGGGACAGGAACAGCAGACGAAGGGCAGGAGGTTGGTTAGTCACTGGACGGCCTTGAAGGATGGAGAGGGAAAGGTGGCTTGGGTGGTGCTAATTTTGACCCCTGCTACTGCTGCTGCTGCGTCTTCTGCTTGAGCATTTAGCGCATTTCATGGTCTTGTTGCTTTCGTTCACATCACACAACACTGTCAATCTCGGCGGGTCGGCAAGTAACGGATGACAGCTCGGCAGGGGAACCGTCAGGGGAAGCGGTCAAGACTCGGATGCGGGTAGGTCTGGCAGGTCTGGCGGGGTGATGCAGACTCTGATAAGTTGCAGTGATGTACGTGTGTAGATGTATGTGTAGGTAGGCAGATTGAAGCAACTTGGGGTTAGTTTAGTGGAGGTGCATTTGGGAAGTTTCCCGTGAGTAAATACACTCCCACTTGTTTGCCCAAAACAGGGCCAAGGTTGAAATCGTCGGAAATGGAAGAGGGATGAACAGAGGATCGATCGCCGTCAATGCTACATTGGTTACTTACTTAACTTGACACTGTAGTCGTCAAAAAAGCATACAATCGAGTTACAATAATACGTACCGATCTGGTGTACAGTTCCACCGAGACAAAGATCGCCATTTCGATCTCATCGCGAAAACGAAGTGAAAGTGTTGGGGGTCAAAGCTTCGGAGTCGTTTGGTGCTTCGAGGTGTAAGAGGGGGATCCCAAGGACCGGTGACGTCACCAGCCGTCCGCTGCTTCCCAAAACGGCAAAAAGCAAATAAAGCACCACACATACAGCTGCCGGTGATCTATGATGACGATTGCCCGCGAATAGAAGATGGAGAAAGTACGGTCTGCTGAAACTTCGGATGCTTACATCATGAATGAGTGCAATTGGATGAAAAAGGAGAAAGCGGGGAGACCATATGACTGTCATAATGAACCTACAGACATGTATATAGCACACGGCTTTCTCTTCTTCTCCCAAAGCAACCATGAGAATCATTTTCACCAGAGCACTCTGTGCAGCAGCTAGACCAACAAGACGAACAATCACACTTTCTTCACTGATCCAACAATCCCAACACAACCTCTCTCTCACACAACCTTATACTACAACCAACATCAAGACTACCCAATCCCAGCAAACCAACAACAACAACAACAACATGTCCGGCCAAGGTTTCTCCAACGCTGATACCGGCAACAAGCCGGCTGATCCCTACAAGCAGGCCAACCTCGACACCGAGGTACCTCTGGATCAAAAGATCAATGACCTCTCTAGCTTCATGACCAGCAACAAGTTCAGCATGATGACCACTCGTGATTCCAAGATGGGATATCTCCTCTCCCGCTGTATGGCGCTGGCCGCTACTGTATGTAATTTCCCAAGTCCACCACAGCTTCAAACTACACATTGTGCTTCTTTTTCTTCATCGTCTTCTCCAACACTCCCATATCTGACTAACAACGACTTTCAACAATAGGAATCCGGTGGCATCGACCTCCTCTTCCACACCAACACCGAGTCGGGCAAGACGGACGACCTCAAGTCGGACGAGCACATCAACATATCGTTCCTCAACAGCACCACAGGCGACTGGGCCTCGGTCAGCGGCACCGCCAGCATTGTCACGGACCGCGACCTGGTCCGGAAGCACTACAACCCCCATCTCAAGGCCTGGTTTGGCGACTTGGGCGACGGTGTCCACGATGGCGGCCCGGAGGACCCGCGCGTAGGAGTCATCCGCGTCAAGATGGTGACCGCTCACTATGCCATCTCGACCAAGAACATTGTTGGCAAGGTGGCGGATGTGGCGCAGGGCGTTATCACAGGGAAGCCGGCGACGGTGAACAAGCTGCGGGAGATTAGCGAGCAGGAGGTGCAGTCTTGGAGGTCGTCCCACTGAGTTGCGAAAGTGTGGTGGGATGCGAATGATTTATGAGTCAACGATGACAATGATATGTGCCTAGTTTACTTCACACACAGAGTCCCTTTGACTGACACTGGAGTCGGGCGCAATATTAGTAACAACTTAAATTAATCGAACGTACGCTTTTGAAACAAACAAGAAAACTTGATCTACTGCTTTCCACAGTATTCAGCCTTCCATATCCTGTCCCAGTTCTCCTTGTTGACAGCAAACTCCCTCACAAAGTCGTGTTCGAGCTCGTGCGTCCTCCGTCCCAGGAGGATCAAGCTGTGCAGCGGGGGACCCAGCAGATCATCAGCATCACAGAGCTCCTTGAGCGTGCCCGACACGAACTTCTCCGTCTTTCCACCAACACGGGCGCAGCCAATGGCCAGACTTTCGGGACCATAAACACCCTCCTGCTTCTCCTCCTCAATCTCCAACATCTGCTGCGCGCAAGTGCCGACCGTCATATACCTAGGTGGCTCGTAGATCTTCCTGCCGCGCGCCATGTTTTCCAGGCTCTGCTCCTTGACCTTGATGTCCAGCAGGACGAGCGTGTGCAGGCCGATGGAGCGGTTCTCCTTGATACGGTCGTAGAAGCTCGCGGGCCGCCAGTTATCGAGGAAGAACACCATGCTGACCGTCTGGCCAAAGTTGTACAGCTGCAGGCCCGCGGCTCCGATGCCGCTCATGATGGAGGCGTTGGGAACGGTGCGCACCTGGATGCCTAGCTCGCGCGCGCGCAGCACCAGGTCCGTGTGCGTGGTGGCGCCGAATGGGTCGCCAACGACGCAGAAGGCTACGTCGACTTTGTCCGCGTCGCGGAGGATCTCGTCGCTGTTGGACTCGACCATTTCGCGATCGGCGACGACAATGGGGCGGCCATAGTAGGATTCCTACTGGAGGAGAAGGGTGGTTAGCATGGACAATTCGTTTGTGTGTGGAGTTAGTTGGGATGAATAAGGGACGAGGAAGAGACAGGCAGGGAGAAAGAGAGGAGAGACAAGGAAGATAACAACGACGACTACAATGAATGGAGGGCGCCAACGTACAAGAGTAGCCTGGTCCACAAGGAGGATGCTGGTGTAAGCCTCGAGGTAGACACGCTCGGCCTTCTTGACAACTTCGAGACCCTTGACGGTAATGTCTGTCTCATCGGAGAGACCGAGACCAACGAGGTACAGCATCTTGACTGGTGCTTGACGGGTTCGGGATCGAAGGAGTCGGAGGAACCTTGATGTCCGGGACGATTCAGCTGCGCTCCAGAACTTCAGTGACTCTGGAGTGCTGTGGAGGGGGAGGAATTGGAATTTAAAGGTGGGTCCAGCACTCCGATAAGAGAAAACCGGGGAGATAAGGATGGTCCCGGGGTTCAAGGTACATTTTACCTAAACGCCATGTCCTGCTGGTGGAGCCAGCCCCACCTTAAAACGAGCGCCCATCGTTGCCGCAGCGGCAGCGCGTTCTGGCGCGCCATTGTTTAATTGATTTCCATCTTAAGCATTGGTTGGCCAACTTATTCCATCATCCATCACGGTTCTCACCTCTCAGTGCAGTGGTCGAGGTTAAGTCGCCGACCGAAGTCGATTCACAAAGCCCCACTCATCTATCGTCAAGGACATCACTGCCACTTATTCGATAGAGTCACAAAAAAAAAACATACCGCAAGCCAGATCCAACTCGTAATCCGCCCACCATGTCCAAAAACTCCTCCGCATACGGCCAAGCCGCCGGCGACACTGACTTCCGCAAGAAGTACGATCTCGACGAATATGCCGCCAAAGCCCGAGACCGCGAGGAGGCCGAGAAGGAGGAGCGCAAGGCGCGATGGGAGGCCAAGATGGCCGGCAAAAAGTACTACAAGCCTCTTGAGGGGCACGAAACCTTGACCACCGCCCGCTCGGGACACCAAGACTTTAGCAAGCTGGTCGGCACAACGATGCTGGTGCCCGCGGGAGCGGGCGTGGGCAAGCGCGGTAGGGGTGCGGGCATCTACTGCGAGGCCTGCGACCTGACCTTTAAGGATAACCTGCAGTGGATCGAGCATACGAATAGCATGCAGCATCAGCGGAACACGGGTCATACGGGCGAGGTGCGAAAAGCGACGGCGGAGGAGGTGCACCAGAGGATTGAGCAGCTGTGGGAGAAACTGCAGGAAAGGAAGAGGGAGCAGGTCGTTAGTCTCCAGGAGCGGCTGGAGGTAAGGAAGGTGGAAGATGAAAAAGAGCGGGAAGAGAAGAGGAGGAAGAGGAAAGAGGTGGAGGAGCGGAAGAGGCTGGAGAAAGAGGAGGCACTGAAGGCCAAGACCAACTACGGAGAGGATGTGAGGATTGAGGGAGAACACGATGAAGATGATATGATGGCTGCTATGGGGTTCACGGGATTTGGAGTTCCGAAGAAGTAGGCTGGTCCTACTGTGGGCAGACTACCGTGGCTACGAGTCTTGCGTTGTACTGCTGCGGGATTGTTAGGTCTGCCAGTTGCTTTCAAGTTGGGAGGTATATATGGCTCCTGCACTGGCTGCCTTTTCGTGGTTGGCTGGTGTATATGGAAACAACACTGAGGTGGAATGATACTACCTCCTTCCTGCGAAGACCTTGTGGGAGATATCGGTGTTGGTGCCATGCGGGCCACACTTCATTTGTCTGGGCGTTTTTGTCCCATTTCTTTCCGAGACGCATATTTGGGATCGCAAGAGATATCAATCATAGCATGGGATGGCGTTCTGGGTTTGCGTGTTTTTCATTGTTTGTCTAACGATTTATTAGTAGTATAGATGGTGTTCCTGGCTTGAGATGAAGGATAACAACATAGATTGCACCTGCACCGTAGTTGCTCTGCCACTTGACATATCACAACTTCAGTCTTGTAGGCACCTAGAGCTCCATCAGTACTGAGTATTCAGTCGAACAGACTGATGGCAGTCACTGCCCTTGCTTGCCTTGTCAAGTCAATCACGAATCCGGCCCCACTATCCGTTGCGGAGGGAGCGAGCTGGAGTGCCGGTGGGGCCGAAAGCACGGTGCCGGACCGCAGGAGCGATCCCCGCCCGCCACTCCCACCGATCTACGTCGACCGCATGTCGCGACCTTAATCGATTTCTTTAAGATTCACATTCACCGGATGTTGACGCCACCACTTGAGTTCATGAAAAAATCTTCTTCACAGCATCGATAAGGGTTGTCGTTTCTCAACTGCTTAGCTTTTTCCAAAACCAAGTGTCGCGAAACCGAACATCGGTTCGGTCCTCTACTTTCCACCCAACTTACCGTGCAGCCAGTAACGTCACCTTTGCTTTGCGTCTGTCTGACAGCAACATCGTGAAAGCACACACATCAACTGTCATCGGTCTTTTTTTTTCACGTCCTTTCCCCTAACGCCCAAAAACAAGAACAAAGAAAACGAACGAGTAGATACCGACGGTACCAGCCAAGACAGCAGCAAGTCACAATGGCCCAATCGTCAGCAGCAGCGACGCAGTTGCGCAAGGAATTGAAGCAGATGCAGAAGGACACGGACATTCCCGGGATATCATGCGGCTTGGTGAACGACAACAACATTTTTGAGTGGGAGGTGATGTTGATGATTCCCGATGAGGTCAAATACTATGGCGGTTCGTCATTCTTTTTCTCTCTCTCTCTTCCTCCTCCTCCTCACCTATCACTGAGTAGTACAAGTACACTACTGACATGAAGCAATCCTTTTCTCTTGCAAAATACAGGAGGCAACTTCCGCGCCCACCTACACTTCCCACCCAACTACCCGCTCATGCCACCCACTTTTACGTTCCAGAACCCGATCCCGTTCCACCCCAACATCTACCCGTCGGGCGAGCTCTGCATCAGCATCCTGCACCCGCCCGAAGAGGACAAGTACGGGTACGAGGACGCGTCGGAGCGGTGGTCCCCCGCGCGCTCGCCCGAGAAGGTGCTGTTGAGCATCATCAGCTTGTTCAGCGATCCGAACCCGGATAGCCCCGCTAATGTCGAGGCCGCGCGCTTGCTGAGGGAGGAGAAGGAGGGGAAACACAAGGAGTTTAGGAAGAGGTGCAGGGCTTGTGTGAGGGAGAGTTTGGGAGAGGAGTGATTGTGATTGGGGTATGCATAGCCTGTCGGTGTGGGTATGTGTGAGCTGGCTGGCTGGCTGTGGAAATTGTTAAGACGGGAAAGAAGGGAGACGACAAGGAGGAGGGGCGTGAAGCGAGTTTGTTTAACGGTTTTTACAACGGATATCCTTAGCGAAATGATACTACATACCTTGCAGAGGTATTGTGCTCTGCCGTGAAGACTGGGTTGAGGAAACTGCTTTGTCTTGTGGTTGGCCTAGGCCGAGAGCTGTTGTAGCCAGCAACGCGCTGATCAGGAGAGAGATTGCTCTGACATAGATAACACTTAACTGCTGGGAAAAGCTTAATAGATCATGAAACTCGATACTTTTGGTGACATGTTACAAGGCCCGTGTATACCGCATCTAACCAGAGAATATCTAAACAAAACACAAACCAAACTCCCCGGCACCGCTGCCGCCCACACTGTTTAACATCACATGATATCTTTCTGTCCTTGACTTGAAAACGCTCAGAAGTGGCTCAACCAAGAAGTACATATAGACCAGACCAGAGCAGGCCTCATATGTCTTACAACATAGCACATCCCCATGCCCCCCAAACACCCTTCCTCATCTCATCCTCTTCTTCAGCTTAGTTAAAAGCCTTGTTCATAGCCTGATGAGCCAACTCGACGCCCAAGAAGGTAGCAGCGTTAGCAGGCACCGCCCTAGCCAGCGCCGGCGCAAAGCCAGGGAAGAAAGCCTTGTAACCACCCGCCCTGTACAGCTGCTTAACAACACCGCCAATCGTCACATTGCCCTCGGCAGTCTGCAGCCTGCTCTTGACGGTATCGATCGGGAAGACAGGAATCCACATGGCGACACCGGCGCCCGCGCCAGCAACAGTAATCGCGCCCAGGCTGAGCTTGCCGCTGGCCTCGCCCGTGACGGGGTCCTTGGGCGTCAGCGCCTTCTTGATGTACTCGTAGGCGGCGAAGTACGCGGCGGAACCGGGGCCGTCGCGGGCCAAAGTGGCGACGGAGCCGCGGAAGACGGAGCGCACACCACCCTCCTTGTAGAGTTGGCGGACCACGTCCATGCCACCAGAGTACTTGGGCTTCTCGCCGGGCGCGAGCTTCTGCTGGCCTTGGACTTGCAGGATCACCTTGACGCGCTCAAAGGGGGCGGTGATGGCGGTCATGGGGATGGCGGAGAAGAAGCCGGCGGCGGAAATTTGGGCGATGGAGAGGTTGCCGTCGGGCGCGACGGTGGAGGTGGCCCGGACGATTTGCTTGCCGAGATCGTAGCCCCAGAAGGAGACAGCGACTTGATTTTGGGGGGAGAAATGTTAGTAGAGGGGTTGTTGGGGAGAGAGAGAGGGGGGAAGGGTGAAGACAGAAAGGTGGTGAGTGGACATACACATGGGGGTAACACCAACAAGCGGCGCGCTGACACCAGCGTAAAGACCCCTCCTCAGACCATCCTTGGCGATACTCTTCTTGACCACATCGATAGCGCCAGTGTAGACGCCCTTCTCGGCTGTTTGGAGGCGGACCTTGGCAAGATCGAAGGGGTGGCCGACGACGACGGCGCAGACACCACCGAAACCACCAGCAACAAAAGATCTTAGCTGGGAGGCGCCCGCGGAGGCGGCGGCCTTGGCCTCAGCCTTGATCTCAGCCTTGAGCTCCTCCTTGGTCTCGGGAAGGTGAGGGAGCTTATCGGTGACGGCCTGCTGGATTTTGGCGCCTGGTGACGATGTGGTCGACGACATTTTGACTGTAGATGTGTTTGTGTGTATATGAAGGTGTGGAAAGGGGGCGAGGAAAGGCCGGCGCAAGAGAGAGATCCTTGGGATCTTCAGTCAAGGGCGTTGGTATCGGTGATATGTACCAGCGGTCTGGTGTCGTTCGATCGAGCAGCAACTGTCTGTCGTTCCTGTACAGTTTTCTGCAAAATGCGTGTCTGGTCTTTTGTCGTCTGTCTCTTCAACGCGCAATCGGCAACAGGGTTGACTGGAGTCTTTCGGTGGGTTTCGGCGTTCGGAGTTGTTCAAAGTCTTAAAGTTGACCCGCGTGAAGGGATGTCTGGCAGGTAGACAGGTGGGTGAGATGAGGTTAAAGGTAAAGTATTAGGTAGGAATGGAAGAAGCAGAAGAGGCAGCAGTTCGTCTGATGTGAGAAAGGAGCTCGGAGTTTATGATCAAGGCGCGCGCCGGGTCTTTGAGAAAAAGAGACCGCCAATGCAACAGGCGGACAGTTCTAGCAACGCCAGACCCAAGTCCCGACGGCCTGAATCGCATCTCACCGGCCGTCCATGCATGTACCGGCCCATGGGCTATGGGCCATGAGACGTCACTGGTCCTCTTTCGCTCTCACAAACCTCGGCAAAAAGGAAGCGCACAAGGTATGTTCCCCACCTTCTCTCCAGTTTTGGGTGGGTTCAATCCCGCAATCCGGACTTGTATCCACCGGATGCGCTCGTTAGCGCCTCTCGTCCGGAGGAGTGCCGAGTTTGGAGGAGCCTCAAATGTCCGTTATCGTGATAAGTTCCTTTCGTGAAACGGGATGTGGTGTATCTGGCGTTGACATGCTGGCTTCCATCGATGTTGAATTGAGATCGTGCATGATTCTCATCGTGTCTCCAATTTCTCCAATTCCTTCAGTGAACACTCAGCAAACATTTTGGCGACTTCGCTGTCCCCCCCATCACTGCATTCGAGCTTACTGGTGCGGTGATACATATGTGAACGAATAGCATTGGCGGCGGACCCCACCGCTGAAGGTACATACCTTTACGGCGGTGTCCATTTATAGAGGTACTAACTACCCTTTCACCGTCAGTGGGCGAGTGGGCATGTCACCTAGTGTCACATTCCTCGGCACCAGGATTCCGCTTCTCCAGGTCATCTGGGTTCCTCCTATCACCAGGAGCGGGAGGCAGATGATGTGTTTCCATGATCAGTTTTGCTCCAGTGACTGAAAATTGAATGTTCAAGAGAATGAATGAATTCGCGGCCGCGGTCGGCGCAAAGGGGAGAAATCATGCATCATCCCTGGAATAGCGCGGGGACCCTGCTGGGGAAAAGCTCAAGCAAAACCTGGAGCAAGGGGAGTTTTGGGACCTCGGGAATATCTCCACGAGCGTGGAACAAGATGATCATCAACCCCAGATTTGGTGAGATCTAGTGCGCCCTATAATCGCAGAGGTAAATCTTTCAAGCCGTCTCTCGGACGTACGGCAAGTGGTCACGCTGTGAACAGTGTCACAGAGTGTCATGGCCAATTGGTGGGAGGAAGCCATTTTGCGGAATTTCGATGCCAAGACGTTGTACGGTGCCAAAAAGGGAAGTTTTGGTCTGCCAACATTCGGACATGTGAAAGTCGGTCTTCAAATGTACATCCGCACGGCCGCATCAGGTTTGCCTGCATCCACGGGTGCAATGCGTCAGCGGATAACACCTCATTTCCGCATCGTTATTGACTGCTGGAAGCATGGAGTAAAAAAATCATCTCTTGGTCGCAGGTCAATCACCAATTGGGGGTTACATATTCAATTAAGATCGCGCGCCTGCTCTTCATGAAGCAGATGCGCTGTCAACACAAAGTACAGAGATAACCTCAAAAGCTTATGTACATTAACGTTTTCCAAGCGCGCAAGAGGCCCGGCCCCAAGCTCAGCAGTACACCCATTACTTATGATATGCACGCCGCCATACCTCATTACAAGCCGGCTTCTTTACCCCCATCCGGTCCTCATGGCAAAATCATCAACCAACACTCAGCTCCAGTCATCCCGCGTTATTAGACAAGCCCCCAAGGTATTCATCAGCCTTGCTCTTCTAGAACTGATTTGTGCTCTGCGATTGCGAGAGAGGACTCCGGCCCGCTCCGCACCAACAGCTGGACTCTCCCTCACGCTCAACCTGTAGCGTAATGTCAATGTGGTGTCCCAACAGGTAGTTGCGCACACGATCACGAACGTCCTCCATATCCGCGCCCCGAACCGCTTGAACGTGCATCACCCCCAACAGCATGTTCGCAGAGCTCTCCTCGCCCGAATTGCGATCGTCGATCCAGAACTTGGGCACCGAGTAGCCCGCGACGCCTCGAAGACCCGAAATACCCGACAGCGTTTCCCGGAGGTTGTACTCGGTCTCCGGGGGAATCGTAAGCAGCAGTCTGCGAGCAGAGGATATCACAAGCGGCAATGATGAAAGAAGAATCAGAACGGCGATGAGGAAGCTGGCAAGCGGATCCCACCCAGACCACGGGACAAAGTGTGTCAAAATGGTCGAGACAATGACAGCAGCACTGCCGAGGGTATCCGCAAGAACGTGCAAGTAGATGCCGTGCATGTTTTCGTTGTCGTGCGAGTGCGAATGCCCTCCATGAGAATGGCCGTGGGAGTGGCCATGATCGTGCTTGTGGTCGTGGCTGTGGCTATGGCTGTGGCCGTGGCTATGGTTGTGACCGTGGGCATCTGAATCGCTGTGCGAGTGCGAGTGCGAGTGCGAATGTCCACCGCCGCCGCATGATGACCCATGGGAGTGTCCGTGGCCGTGATCGTGGCCATGGTGATGATGCCCAAAAGCAGCCATGCCAACCAAGTTCACCAACAAGCCCATAGTACTGACCACAAACAACTCTCCCAACCTCTTGGTTTCCCTGCCTTCCATCATTCTCTCGATCGCCTCGAACATAATCTCCACGCTGATCAAAACCAGAAACACACCGTTGGCGAAACCACTCAGTGTCTCGATCTTGCCGAAGCCGTACGGGAACCGCTCGCTGGGAGGCCATTTGCTAGCAACGGCTGCGACCAAGCCAACTGCCAAAGCAACACAATCAAAGAACATGTGTATACTGTCACTCAAGAGGCCGAGGGAATCTGTTACATAACCGTAGAACGCTTGTACAGCCATGAAGGAAAGGTTTATTCTGTGAAAAGGGGGTTGGTTAGCAGAGGCAAAAATAGTGCTGACCGCGAAACAGACTGGTGAACTCACGACATGAAGTAGAAGATGCGTCGAGAGTCCTTCTCCGTCATCACAGCGTGAATTATGGGGTACTTGGAGGTATATGGGAGCAGAAACGCAGTGAACTTGGACCACTCAGCAGAGTGGTGGTGATGCCCATGCGAGGTGGCCGTAGCTGGCGGCTCAAAGCCATGCCCCTTCTCAAAGCCAGCGGTTGTGGGCGTGATGATGGGTCTTCCGCCAGCGGTTGAGCCCGTCCGAAAGTGCTTGATGGCCCCTAGGGGCGGAATGTTGGGGCGTGTCTTTGTATGCCCTGTTCCGCCAGCGCCGGGGGAGTGATTGTGGGCATGATCGTGATTGTGGGCATGATCGTGATTGTGGGCATGATCGTGATCATGGTCGTGGTCATGGCTGTGGTCATGGCTGTGGTCGTGGCTGTGGTCGTGGTCGTGGTCGTGGTTGTGATTGTGATTGTGAGTATAACTGTAGTTGTAATCGTTGCTTTGCGTCTTCTTATGCGAATGTGCTCCGGTTGCGTACGAGCCCCTACGGCTGGGCGGAGAGTCTAAAGAGCTCAGAGAAGGGAGGGATGGCGGTGTGTGGGAATGCGCATGCCCGTGTGAGTGGTCGTGGGAGTGTACGTGGGAGTGTGAATGCGAATGGTCGCAATGGTCGTGTCCATGGCCATGGGAGCGCAAGTGGTCCGAGGCCAGATGATGGTGCTGCGGATATGTGGACGCCGGCAAGGCGTAGGAGGTAGCCATTATGATATTATAGCAATATCTGAGACAACAATTGGCTAGGATATTATCGTGCGCGGTGTCAAGGAGAGCTTCGATGCCCCTATTATCGATCTATACCGCTCGGCATGTGGTTATCGAGTAGAGATTTCGGGGAGAGATGGCCGGCGCAAGTTTGCGTTAGGTTGTCACTGGTGGTTGTGTTGCGATAACGAAGGATGGAGCTAGATAGCAATACGGGACAACGGCATCAGCTACAAGGTCTTTCGACAACAAAAAGGACCAATTGAGTGGCTTGCTGCCAGTGTTGGGCGAAACTAAATCAGAAAATTGCCTACCGCCACTCTTTATCCCTGGGGTCGTCCTCGCGTGTACCCTTATGGCTCCGAAAATCGCGACGATCGGGTCTCGTTCACTGGTGAGACATGCGGTTACGAGTTCCGGTCAGGGGAACGCAAGCAACCGCGGCCGATATGTACCGTGCACCCCGCTCCGGTAGGTCCAAGGTGTCACAGAAGGGCTGACTTGGTTAGTTTGCTTTGGGGCCGCGATTCGGACGCGTATGTACGAGGAAAAGCAGTAGCGACGATGATGGCGAAAACTTGAAGTCGACAACACAAAAAACTCAAGCGAAGGAGATAATTTAGTCTGTGGGTGTTGATGTTGTGCAGTGCAGCAGTGGTCTTGGTCTAAATGCTCATAGCCAGTCAACGGAGTCCAGCAAGCGGTCCCTCGTCCGGTGTCTTGTCTTGGTATTGGGCCGCTGAGTCTGTTGGGGGGAAGCCGGCCGCCTTCCTTTTCGGTGCCCCTTGAAAGAAGCCCATCCCATCATTCCCATGTCCGTGTGGGGGAAGACAATCGGAACCCACCGTGATAAGAACAATCATTGGCTGTGTTTCAACGACACAATGACCCCTGCAGGCAGTGCCATTGCATGAGCCGGGGGGTTCTCCACGGGGGATAATCGCTGCTAACCACCAGCGCAGAGTCAATGTGTGAATGTTAACAAGGTCCATCAGGACATGGCAATGGTGAATTCAATAATTCAGTTGCTTCTTTTACCTTTGCCACTTGCAACAGTTAGTACACTACCATACTGTATCGAATCGTTATGTCTTATGAGAAGGAAGAGCTGATTCATTCTCACAAATACCTACCTCTATCATTTCTCCTGTTGTTCTGCGGCGTCACAGGACACCTCCATCACACAGCCCGACATCAAGTTTGCATCCCTGCCGCCCAAACCTGGAAACCCACCGATCTCCTGCGCATGAGACGGTGCAGTGAGGTGATTGGAACAGCTGTCCCATACTGTCCGTCCGCTCGTGCCTGCCGCTGTCCACTGTAACCCCAGCACCCAACCTCGCCCCTGATCTTCCCGCATCCAACCTACACCACCATGTACAGTGGTACCTGCACACAAACACACCACTCGTGATGGCTTCAATTCCCGTTGCCCTCGTAATACCTTTGGTCCTTACAGGACTGGCGCTACTGGTCACATACCTAGTCCTCGGCCCCTCCAAATATGACGGTCCCTCTTCAGGCAAAGGAGTGGTTGTCCACGTCCTCGTTCTCGGTGATATTGGCCGAAGCCCACGCATGACGTACCACGCCCTGAGCATAGCCAAACACGGCGGAAAGGTCAACCTCATTGGTTATTTAGGTAAGATTTCCGAGTCTAGCAGCACCGCGCCGCTGCCTTCTTCAATTTACTAACATCCTCACCAGAAACTCCCCCTCACCCCTCCCTCCTCTCCTCCCCCTCCATAACCATCCACGCCCTACCCCCTCCCCCCGTTCGTCCCGCTCGCATCCCCTTCCTCCTCTTCGCCCCCTTCAAAGTTCTCCACCAATTGTTCTGTCTCTTTGCCCTCCTCTCCTACACCCTTCCCCCCTCCCAATGGCTACTCGTCCAGAACCCGCCCTCGATCCCCACCCTCTTCATCGCTAGCCTCGTCTGCCGTCTCCGCTCCACCAAGCTCCTCATCGACTGGCACAACTACGGCTGGACCATTTTATCTTCCACCCGCGGCCCCCGACACCCTTTGGTCTACATCGCCAAGCTGTACGAGTGCCTCTTCGGCCGACTGGGTGACCACAACCTAACCGTCACGCACGCCATGGCGCGCCAGCTGCGACTGCCGCCGTATAAGATCCGGGGTCCCATAACGGCTGTGCATGACCGGCCCGCGGAGATTTTCAAGCCGATGTGGTGGGGCAAGGCGCGGCAGGACGTGTTGGAGCGCGTGCTCCCCGCTGAGCAGAGGGCCCTGGTACCCAGCATCATGGAGGGCAACACGAAGCTGATTGTCAGCAGCACGTCCTGGACGCGCGACGAGGATTTCGGTGTCTTGCTTGATGCGCTGGTTGCGTACGCGGCCGATCCCGTGTCGGAGACCACGCCCGTGTTGGCAGTCATCACGGGCAAAGGTCCGCAGAAGGAAATGTACTTGGCACAGATTGCTGAGCTTACAAAGAGTGGTCAGCTGCCGAATGTGAGCATGGTCACGGCGTTCTTGCCGTTCGAGGACTACGCGAAGCTGTTGGCTTGCGCGGATTTGGGCGTGTGTTTGCATATGAGCAGCTCGGGCGTGGATTTGCCGATGAAGGTGGTGGATATGTTTGGGGCGGGACTGCCAGTGGCGGCGTTTTGTGGGTATGAGAGCTTTGGGGAGTTGGTGAAGGAGGGAGTGAATGGAAGGGGGTTCGAGACTTATGGAGAGCTTTCCATTATATTGAGGACCCTGTTGAGCCCGGAGGGGAGCGGGGAGTTGGAGGTGTTAAGGAAAGGGGCTGTGAAGGAGGGGGCAAGGAGGTGGGATGAGGAATGGGACGCGAAGGTTGCGAAAATCATGGGATTCGCGGCGTGATCCTTCAGGTTGATGTCGACATCGCCCTAGATAGTTGGTATTGTTTGTAGGTATGTGTATCAATAAACCTGACATTTTCATTTCATTTCCTACGACATTGTTTCCTTAATGCTGCCAAAAGAAATACATGTCAGACTCTTCAATGGGGATCGCACAGTTTGGTCCCTTGCAGATGATGGATAACTTCGCCAGTTTCTTGAAATACCGGGCTACTATCTCGATCTCACACTATATAATTTCTTCAGCACCCATTCCTCTCAAAGCAATGTCTCTACTTACAGCCGTCTCGACGGTAAGAGTGTCGTACGAGTTACAGTATACTAGTTTAGAAACTTGCCACCACACCCACCACAGATCCCATCACCCAACATGGCGATGATCTCTCCCCTGATCCTCTTCTCAGCATTCCTTCTCTTAATATCCAGCTGTTCCTCTTCAGTCAGAGGACGGGCATCCGCATCGCCTTCCCCTTCCTGCATCTCCACATCGCAATCTTTGTCCTTGTCCTGTTGCTCGTCGTGCTGCTTGTCTTCATCGCCAAACTTGGGATTAGGAGGAATACATTTGCGAGCCAAGATCTCTGCCCGCATGGTCCTCGATCCACAAGCGCCGCAGTTCCTCGTGATTCCGGGCATTTGGATCGCCAGTCCACTTGTCGTGCACACGCTGAAGAAGTGGCCGTTCTCACAGCCGCTTAGGCTGCTGCGTTTGTCCTTTTGCTGTTGTTGTGAGTGTTGCTGCTTTTTGTTGACAGGTGGTAAGATTCTGGCTCCGCAGAGATCGCACTTCTGGCGGGCTATGGCGTACGCAAAAAGGGTATTGAGCTTCTGCGGAAACTGGTGTTCAGGAGCGTTGAGGTTGACGAGGTTGGAGGGATGGTTGATGGTTACGCCAGGAACTTCGTCGCCGCCGCCGTATAGCCATTCGAAGAGACGGGCTTCGGTGGTCAGTCTCGATTGGGATTGTTGAGGTTCTGCTGATTTGGTGACAGAGTTCCGTGTCGGCACCGGTGATGGAGTCACGGGCCTTTCAGGCCCACGGAGGGCCGGATCAATGGCTTCTTCGGCGCCTCTCTCCTTCTCCTTCTCTGTGGCCTCTTGCACTTGATCGGCCTGATCGTAAGGCAATGTAGCCCCCCTTTTCCGCGGCTTAGTTCCGAAAAACACTGTTGATCGGACCGTGTGCCAACCGCCGCGCTCCGGGTGCTGCGTGCTATGTAAACTGGCAATCATGGCCGTGACATTCCCACCTGATGATACCGTGAGACCGTGTAGTCTGAACCGATGTGGGTGGATTTCCGGAACCTCTGGCGCCACCGCCATTGCATCTTTCCCATTATTGGTCATGTCGATGGTGTTATCATCGTCATTGCCATAAAAGTCATCGTCGTCCAGATCTTCATCCTCATCGGACTCGTCAGACGCCACCGATACATCATCATCATCTCCGTAACCCCGCTTAAAATGCATGTCAGCGGGAACACTGACAGCCAACTTTTGCAAAACCTGAGTCACCCATTGCGGCTCGTGAGTCTCGCTAGGCGAATTAACAAGGTCACTATCCTCGTTGATCGACGTAGCAACTTCACCAGGAAGAGCAGGTACGTTCGTCTCATACCAGTCGAGATTGGTAGAGGTTGCCGACATGCGAATAAGAGTAAATAGCGGAACGGGTGTCTGCTTCTTAAGGTTTGGACGGTGGATGACGAGGTCTGTATTGGATATCAGTAAGGACGCAAAAATTTAAAGACCTGGCACTGGAAGGGTACTCACCGATAATAGGATTCGTTGATGGCTGGTCGACAGCTTCATCCATATATGTCGTTCCACAATCACCAGAATCATGAGGCTCACAGCTGTATTCCTCGCCGCCGACGAGAGCTACCTCAAATGGCTTGTAGTCAAAGCCCGTGACGATGAAGCCACGACAGTATTTGACCCTGCCTGCATTCCAAACCTGTCCATAACCGTTAGCTTCAAACATAACACTGAATAGATAATCAGTGGCGGTGTGGCTTACAGCGTCTTCAAACTCCACAAATGAGTCTGTTGAAAGGTGTAGGCATCTGCCGTAAGTGTCCGTCTCCTCAAACTTGAGTTCCGGCAGCTCTCCTCGCTTCCAGTTAGAGGCAAGCGTAACTTTACGGAAGCCGACATAGTTCCTATCAACGTAGGAAAGAAGGCAACTGCGCCCATCACCTTCTTCTACCCACGGGCTAAAGTTAATGCCGAATGATGTACCAAAAGGGACCCAGTCTGGATCCATGACCTGCCATACCGCGTCAGCTTCGAGTTCCCATGCAGAGTTCTGACTGGAAAGATACTCACATTCCCCTTCGGATGAGGCCCTGAACACTGGAATCTCGCCACCTCATTCACATACCACACCAAGCTTTCCTTGGACTCGACCAGCAAGGAAATGTTGCTTTTGCTCCTGGTTTCGTCGACTTTCAGCATACTTTGCACACTAATAAGTGCTACCTCTCTCTGATCATTAATCGTAGCGAGAAGTGCCTGTCCCGGTGCAATCTCTTTTGCCCACGCAAACCCATGGATGTTCTCTGTCAAGGCAAGTTGTTGGCCAGGCACCATTAGCCTTTCGCCAACGCCCCAAAGCACACTCCATGATATTAGCTCTCTACGCTGCAGCATTCCCTCGTTTGCCCTCGGTAGGATATTGGCCACAGCGCTGTCGTCTCCGTACATGGCCAATGTTCCAGAGCCCGTCAATATGGCGAGTATAGGTCGTCGGTTGAGTCCCAACCCGGAGGGCGACCAGGCTATCCGCACAACATGATTCATGCTACTGCCCACGCCAGTAATGGGCCCAAAGCCAGCGCCAAAGGGTTGATTTGCGCGCTGATGGGCGCCGACACCGTCATCATCGTCAGAGTCAGCAGCAGAGCTCGGCGCATCTGAGACGTTGTCCTCACTATCAGAGTCGTCATCGTCGTTACCGCCAGCAGCTGCTTGGTTATCGTAAGGAAACGGAAGATTCTGCGTCTGGAAAAGCTCCCTGTTGATTCGTGGATCTAGTGGCGGGTAGGAGACAGGCATGTGTTTGCTGCCTTCGGAGAATTGGGCTCTCGGGTTGTTGCGCCGGCTTTTGCTCTGGCCTTCCTCATCATCAGACCATGACGTTGACGGGGTGTGCGAGCCAGGTATCAAGATTTGATGGTGCCGAACCTGTGCTTGAACCAGCTTCTCCTTCTCTTGCCGTCGTTTAGTGAGGTCTGGGAACTCTGGGACGTAGACATGGACGGAATCGTCGGCGGCTACGGCCAGCTCGCCGTCACATGAAAAGGCAATGGCACGCTTCACGAGAGGCCTTGAGTTGAGGCTGAGCTCCCTCAGAGGGAGGAACTGCAATGGGATGTTAGCAAGAGGTCACAAGATAGGACATGGTGAATGTTGTCTGATTGGTTGGTAAGTGGCTAGTAGGTAGCTGTGATAGTGAAGTTACTGACAGTCTACACTAGCCCCAGACCATTCAACTTTGTGCAAAAAACGCCACGTAAATTTGTTTTTGAGTCACATGTGAATTGTATTCAAGAAGTACGAAGCTCCAGAAGCGACGTGACAAGGACGGTCTTTGCAGCGTACCTTTTGTTGGGGCTTGGGCTCGTCGTTCATGGTGGTGGTATCTTTTTCGCCGCGGCTACTTTATTAATGTATGCAATCACAGAATAAATAGTAAAGGCTGTTTAGTTGTGAGGGGAACCATGGCGATTCTTCCCGAAGGTGAAAGTTGGTCGCCGGGATGGGTTCAGGAGGCCTAGTGGTGTTTTTGCAGGATGTAAGTGAGTGGATGATTGAAATTGAACTTTCCATTTTGGACGACGGGAGGACGACCAAAGCATAAACTTTGCCTGCCCCACCCTGTGCCGGTGCCAACCCTAACCCTTCGACAGATGCTGAAAGAAAGTCAGGGGCTTGGGGCCAAGGCTGCTTGTTGTGTTGAGCTCAGATATCTCGACCTCTGTTCAGCGTGGCCAAGGGAATTCAAGGACACGCTTGTACCGTAGTGCAGTCGCCAAAAAGTAAACAAAGCATAACATTATTTGTAAGTCCTGATTCTACCTCCCCTACTGCCTTATTTCTGTGCAGATTCGAGCCACGACCCCATCTGCCATAACACTGCGCATCCGACAACAGCTCCCAGCGCAGAGAGCTTCTTCACCAACCAGTCATCATCTGTGAGAGGTTTGGCGAACTGGCTCTTGTGCGTCAATAGGGTCTCGTTCTTGGTCTTTTTCTTGGTCTCATTTCTGGTCGCGTTTCCCTTTCCGGCCGAGATGGCTTCTTCTTCGCCTGCCTTTTCCCTCAGTGCCGCAATGGTCTTGCTCAGCGCAAGCAAGTCCTCTTCCAGAGTTGTGTTTTTAGACCCATCAACCTCCACGTTTTGTACGTTACCGAAGAAGTCTGTTACAAGGCGGCTGCGTGCTGCCTCCGCCCCTCCGGGAAACAAATCGTAGCGCACTCCCGCGTTCGAGTGAATCTTTTCATATGTGTAGCTGTCAAAAAGGTCACCGACTGTCTTCTTGCTACTAGTGTCTTTCACTTCATTTTCGAGAAACTCGAGGTTATAGTAAGTGTATCGATCAATAACCGCGACTCCAATATCGTTGTCGGCGTGGTGAGAATAGGACGACTGGTCGAGTTCGGACGATCCGGTCGCGATAATGTTTGGGGAGTATAGCTTGCTGTACATGGTGTTTGCTTGGCAGGTGTCGATCATGAAGAGGATCTCGTGGTATCTAGGCGCAAAAAGAGTTAGCATCATCGAAGCACTTGCAAAAAGCGGGACACATAGGGGATCACACCTCTTCTTCTCCCACATTTGCTCGAAAGCATCCGCCAAATCAAATGCGCCAATCTCCTCGGCATCCTGGAACTTGAGAAACTCGTTGCCTCCGTGTCCCGTCATGTACACCAAAATATTGCTCCGATCGTCTGTCAACAACCTCTTGCTCCGGGGCATCTCATCGCCCACGCGATCCGTCAAGAGACGGATAAAGTTCTCCACCGTGACTTCGTATCCCCTATAATCCACTTCGATGTTGTCGCCATAGAGATCGACGGCACGGTCGGCGTTGGAGTACACAGTTCCCGGGAAGGCGTTGCGGGGATTGCATGCCATGTCATCCGGAAGCATAAGGATAATTTGCGAGTCGGGGATCCCGAGGCGCTTCACGGTGCGGTAGATGGACAGCACATTGGCAAGATGGCGGTAGTTGAACCAGAACCGTGACGTGCAGACGAGGACGGCCCAGTTACTTGTGTGTTCGGCTTCAACAACGGCGGCGGTGCCGAGCAGCATCGCGCCCAAGAGGGCCGGCAGCCGGAGAATATTGCTGAGCTTCATCTTTTGTTTGGTCCGGATCCGAAATATCGGGATCGGTGGCGGTAGCTCGGTCAAGTGTCGCCGAGTGTCGAAAAGTATCGTGTGGATGAGGGGGTTCGGATGGTGTTCTGATGTTTTCGGTGTTTACGTGTCCGTCGTCCCTTTGCGACCCATGATCAAGGCAGTCGGCCGCTCGGTTCTTGTGTCGTTGGTTTCGGTTGTGTGAAAGAGACGGTGTTGGCTGAAGCGTGCGTGTCGACCTGAGGTTGTGCAACACACAGCTGAGAGCGCAGAAACCGGGCCAATCCCAACTGCGTTGCGGTGCCTGCAAACCGTCATGGGCGCGTTCGTTTATGCAGTAGGCGTCTTTACATAATCCTTGGTGTAATGAGCCGCTTCCAGGGATATCCTGACAGCTCTTGCCCCCCCTGCGACCCGCCAACAATGGAGGGGTGTCGCTGTCCCCCCTGGACGGCAAGCTAGGAAGGCTTGGCTGGAAAAAAAGGCTTCCCTGCCCGAAAACTTCAACGATCATCTGACAGGGCACAAGCACATCCAAAGTGTATGTAGGATTACTGGTACATCTTTGCATGTTTCTTGTTTTGTTGTCATCAGCAAGAAAGCAAATAATTTAAATGTTCAAAGTTCACGTTCTCACCCCAATCGTGTGGCGGAAGCCATGTCACTACCTCTATCGGCATCAACCTGTACGTCCTTCAAGCGCGCGGTGCGGATCTCCCGTCGGAGTGGTGAATACAGGTATTGTCCAGCCCGTCAGTTGTTGTTGTCTCTTTACCACAGAGGCAGTTTCCCATCCACAATCTGTCACTTGGAGGTATCATGATCCTCCTACCATCAAAGTCACACGTCCAATCAATACAACCTGGAACAACGGCATGTGATATAAAGTGACGACAAGGTGCATCTGGTAATAACCCCACGGCATCCGAGATTTACGTTTAGTTGGATGACAAAGAGGGGGAAGTACCATGGGTCCAGCCGGTGAAAAGTTCCATCTCTATGTATTACTAACCGTCCCCTATGCTGTATATTTCGTGGGTCTTGCTCCCCGCTCACATGAGTTACAAACTTGAGCCAACAGCTGAACAAATCTCTTCACATCAAATACTCGCTCGAAAACAGCCACTCATTCTCAGTTTCGTCCGTACTCCATACACCTGGTCAATCAGTTAATCGACATCCATAGACTAGAATCAGACCAGAGCTTTCCCTCTCGCAAGTGTGGCACGTCCTGGAGTTAAACGAGCAATCACCCGGCTCATAAAAGGTTCGTCGCCAGCTAGACTTCAGTTGCATTTGTCACCTCCATGGTTCTTTCTCCCAGCACGCCTTTGTTCAAGTCTGACTCGCAGTGGAACTCCCGTCCGGCAGCTTCCATCGATTCTTCTCTGACGCTGCATGTTTCCTCCACCATTGCGCGCTAATCCACACCCCAGCAGCCGCTACGCTACCTACCCTGCCGGCTTGCTACTTTAAACTGGCTGCAGCCCCGCTTGTGTGTGCGTCAACTCTATTAACATTACACTAAGAAATATTAGAGCCCGACTGAGAGGGACGGGAACCTTGCAAGACGCCTGCGGAAAACACTGCGAGTGGCCCGGCCATCATTACATTGATTACTTACCACGAAGCTTGTTGTTTACCTCGCAGCCAGACATCCCAAATCGGACGCCCGTTCTCGCATCACAATCCAAGACCCCAGGTGACTAATTTTACAACGCTGCTTTGCATCTGTAGCCTTTCCTTCCCTTCCAGTTCCCCTCCCGTCTCCAACGTTGGCTCAGCTATAAACCTTTGGCCAACTACCAGTACTGTCTCTCCGTCCGCTCCAGTCTTCCAACTTTCCGCCTGCTCTCAGTCCCTTCTAGCCGTCTTCCACCGGTCGATCCAGATTCTCCGGTCGATCCAGATTCTTCGCCCGTCACAGTACTCAGCCCCAGCCTCGATTTCAAAACTGCACAGACATCGATCGCGACGGGCCCATCCTCTTGTTAGTTCGAGAGGCCTCGGTTCAGCCCTGACAGACTTCTCCGCAACCCGTCGTCATCGTGGGCCTGCCCTCCTCACGTCAAAGGGACGGGACGCCTTGCCTAGGTACTCTGAAAGAGCCTGGATCCCAGCTTCCACTGCTCCATCCGCCGGGTTCCACCCATTACACAAAAACCACCGCGCGAGATCGGACCCTGAGTTTCGAGTCGAAATCTTCAGACATACATCATTCCTTTGTCGTCCGGAATAAGAGTCCGTAGGCCCATATAAAGCACCAGCTGCTGTTTCGACGTCCTTGATACCTCGCTTTCGGTCTTAGCCATCAACATACCCAAGGTCTACAAGATACCAATATGGGCAAGCCCCCAGCATACCTTTTCGTTGTGAGGTAAGCTGGATTTTTGTGTACCTTGATGGCCATGGCGTTGCTTCCTGCATGGCATCTTGTGGCCATTCGTGTCTCCAACTTTGTCCGGACGTAACTGACCACGCTACTAAACAGGCACGGATTGCGTCTCGATGTAGCCGACAAAGACTGGCATCTCACGTCGCCGACCCCCTACGATCCCCCCCTCACGTATGGTGGCTGGAACCAAGCCAAAAACCTTGGAGCTCGGATAGCGACCATTATCCGAGACAGAGTTGAGGAGGATGAGACAGCTGCCAAGGCTGCAGTGCAAACCGATCCCATGGCGAAACCGAAACGCAAACGTTACGAGGTCGTCATCCACAGCTCCCCGTTTCTGCGATGCATCCAGACCTCCGTTGCCATTAGTGCCGGCTTAGCACAAGACTCGACCCCATTCGGACCCTCTACGGGTGGCGATGACAAAGAGCCTTCAGGGAACTTTGCCCACGGACACCGAGCAAGGCCGTCGACTGCGTCCAATTCCGCTTCTGGCCCAGCACCCTTAAAGATACAAGTAGTTCAAGGGACGGCCATCCGCAAATCTGTTCTCCGGCTGGACGCTTTTCTGGGCGAGTGGCTGTCACCTAGCTACTATGAGCTCATCAGCCCGCCACCCGAGTCTGTCATGATGCTTGCAAGCGCCAAGGCAGATCTCCTCAGACGCGAAGATTACAGCAGCTACCCTCATTTCAACGCTTACAATCACTCAAATCTCCAAGGGCAGCTTTGGAGCCCGACCCCGCAGCGCACGCACAGCTCCATTGACCTTCTGGAAAAGGGTGACCTGCCCGGTGTGGCCAGTTCTGTGCCTAGGAGCGAGAGCGCCAGTAGCCAAAGTACCAGCCAGTCCCAACCCGATTCTACCCTGCAATCGGCCAGTCATCCTTTCCCAGCCATGGGCTACGTCCCCCCAGTTCCCCATTATGCAATCAATAGCAATAGCACTATTCCTCCGGGCTATGTCGCACATGCTCGGGATGCGTGCTGTGATATTGACTACCAATGGGATTCAATGCGGGCTCCTCTTGAATGGGGCGACGGTGGCTCCTTCCCCGAAGAATGGACCTCGATGCACTCAAGGTTTCGTGCAGGTATTCAGATGCTAGTTGACTGGTACTCCAAGGCCGAGCACCCTACCAAGATGGTCACCAAGACGGTCTCTCGGTTCGGCCGGAGAGAGTCAACCCAGGCCCAGGAATCGGAAGATAGTGACGACGTGGAGATCGAATCTATTGTTATTTTGGTATCGCATGGTGCGGGATGCAATGCATTGATTGGCGCCATTACCCATCAACCAGTCCTCGCAGACGTTGCCATGGCGTCACTTACGATGGCGGTTCGGAAGCCTGATCAGGAAATACATGAGAACATCCAGCGAACCAACACTGGCCAGAAGGGAACGATACCCATCCATCATTACTATGATCTCAAGTTGTTTGCCAACACGGACCATCTGCGTATCCCTGGCCAAGCACCGAATCTTTCGCGGTCTACATCCATCTCCGTTGCTAGTGTCGCCACTGCCCGGAACCGTTACACTCACTCTCACTCTATTTCCACGTCGAATTTCTCCTATCAGGAAATCGTGAGAGGGGGAGGGGATGTGCCCAACAATTCCCTGAGCGCCAGTCGCAGAGGCTCTAGTGGCTCTTCCACCACACCCAGGTTTGTATTTGGTACTTCCAGTGCCAGCAACGGAAGTGGAGGTGGTATCACGGTTGGAAGTGGTGTCTCATCATTCGGCTTGAGTAAGCCTTCGAGTCTGTCAACAGGCCGTGGACGTAAGACGTCTATGGGCCTGTGGTCACCAACCAGTCTCCGCAACAGTACTGGGTTCGATGATGACGATGACGATGATAACATGGTCCTGAATTTTGGTACACCAGCAAATGATTCCAAACCTTCGACTATGAAATCATGACCTAGAGGTCAATTCGGCGATTAGTTTAACGACATTGTGCGGGCAACCATCTCTCGCATACATTTCCTTGGTTGTATTCAGCATCATAAGCATACGGGATAAGCGGGCGTTTTGGGTTTGTTTTACAACTTTGTCTTGCCCCAATACCAGAGTATGAGGGTCTTTTTCTTGGGTGTGGAAACTGGAGAACTTGGGATGTCTTTGGATTCGGTCCGGGCATTAGGAGAAAACAGGAGAGAAAAAAAGGATAGGACACATGTGGGTGTACGCCCTCACGGGAGAATGAACCTATTCGAGTTGTTTGCCTTGCTTTTATTTCTTAGGGCTCTACGGTCATGGTAACACGGCGCAAACGGTGTTTTCTCCCCTCCTCAATCTCCCAAGCATAGGTTAATCTGTATCAATAAAAATGCAGTTATATTTTGAATTACTATACCGTTCCTTCTCACCTATACGAATACCGTTTGTGCATAGCATGTACGTACACAGCTGGCCACAGAGCATATAAACCATTGGTCAAGGCGTCATCTGGTGTGTTTTTGAACAACACAGCTAGCTCGCACCAGTTGTCGTACCAACTGTTTTCCATGAAGGTTTCTGATCACATTGCTGCGAACCACACTAACCACCAGATGCGATTGAATTCGCGACTCATACCTGACCCTGCTAACATGTTTCACCGCCATAGGATAAATCAAAGTTGAAAGGGTGCGCGGGGTATAGGCAGGTAGTACTTTGAGTTGTAGCCTTTTTTCCCCATTGTGCTTCGGAAAGAATGCCTCTACCATACCTAGCGAGGCCTAGGTAGGTACACATGGTAAAATAAAAAAGGTAAACCCACATTTTTTCGGCCAAACCGAGGACCTTGCCATTTTCCTCCTAGCCATCTACCGTAGCCCAAAGGGAAATCATATACTTTTAGTTTCACCAATCACGCTGATTCCGAACACAATGTCATTCGTCTGAAATCTTGTCTTTTTGGAGGATATGCATCCAAAAGTTGACAAAACGCCATCATTTCTCAACTTTTGGACGCTCATCTAGATAAGAGGTGCCCAGATGGCCATAGGATTGCCAAGACAAGATCATGCGTTTCGTTGGCGGTTGGGAATCACTCTCTTCTTGTTTGAGTACAATTCACTGTTGGAGAGACCGTTGGCGCAAGACTTTACAGAGAAACCAACGGGACAAGCACATTCCAACACGGAGAATTGAGTGGACAAAGAGTATAAACTGAAGTCTCGGAAACGCATCTGGAAGTTTTGCAGACCCCTGCGTGCCCTGTCACAAGAACCGCGCTAACAAACATTCCGAGCATTAACTATACGGCCTGGATTTTGTTTCAACAACATGCCACATGTTTGAACTGATAAAGCCCCTTAATCTGGTTGGTGGTGTCGGCTCAAAGGAGTTGAGTCGGAAACTTTTCTCTCCCTTTTTTTCCTTTTTATCTTCCTTTTTCTCACTCTTCTTGCGCGAGTGGTTACATCCAACAGTCAAATGTAAGGACGTTTAGGCTAGATTGAGCCTTTGATCATATCGAACGGGAATCGAACGGCCATCGAACTACCCTACGGGCTGGGGCTGACCAGTGGCACCCTGACGGCGGGTGACGATGCCCTGTGGGCAAGGTTAGAGAAACGTTTTGTGTGGATTGTTTTGCTAAGGTACCCGCGGCCACTATCGATGCAGTGTTGAATCCGCCTTAACCCCGGCGCGCCCCGGGTCGCGCGCCGAAGCATGGACCCCTGAGACTCACTTGCTGCCACCGATCTTGAAAGGATCTCGAGGGGGGGGGGGGGGGGGGGTGTCTGTCTCGTTCAGATTCGGCGCTCCCGTGCCACCCAAGAAGGGCCCACGGGGGTGCACTCTCTTGTACATTCCACTTAGTGAATACACCATACCCAATAACAAACACATATGTACTGCAGGTATCTCTAGGAGATTGTGTACTTTGGCAGGAGGCACCGACAGCTTTATGTATGTGAGGACACTGGGGGGGTTTGACAAAGAACATGTCTGATGTCACCCCCTAACCCACCTACCCACCCAACCCAACAACCTTCAGAAGCTCGAAAAGTTCACGCCCGGTTCTGCGACAGAAAACTTTCCGGATCACCACTGGTCTGGCTGATTACTACTCGATGTAGATGATAGCAAACATTCTGTCCGCCGGTGATAAGTACCTACGTACTGTCTGTTGGGGTCGGGGATACGGTTTCGGCCGAGTCATCTTTAGATTTCATGCGTGGGATGTTTCTGGCCCTTTCCTCGGCAGATATTTTCACAATTCTGGGCAAATCGGGTCGCATCAGCCCTGCCACTGCCCAGTCAAATGTGCGGTTGTGTCCCTGCAACCTGCCGAGCATTGAGCACTCGCGTAGAGGCCGTAGAGTCGCAGGCAGAAGCCCTAGACCCCCTTCGACTCTGGTCGATAATCCTGCCCATCAGCCCATCCATATCCTGACTTTTCGGTCGCATCCCGGACACTGAGCAGACGTTTTGGCCACTCGTTCGGCCTCATGCTCGTGTTTCGCGGATCCGGGCTTAGTATGTACAGACGCCATTATCCATGCATATGTGCTATCAAGACAGGGCGCATAACGTCACCGCTCTCTGTTGCGGGCGTTTCCGCCGCGGGCGCGGACGGCTCGTTGGGCCACGATAACGAACTTGAACGAAGCTACGACGCTACACTTGGCATCATCCATGACCAACACAACACAAGGACCTGCCACGGACCTTTTTTTTTAGTGACATACTTGAGATAACAGCTGTTGTGGAGGCTTCTTTATATATATCGTGGTCCTCTGGTCGTCACGCCGGCCTACCCTTTCCCAAGCTTCTTTCAGACAATCGAGCACCTAGCGATATCACACCCTTTAGACCTACGGCTTTGTTCAACGAGCCTTTCATATTACTCCCATCCGCTTCAAACACCTTGTCGATATTACATCCTTCAGACAGCGACCAGATGGGTCCTACAAGCGCCATGGACTCGTTGCCCAACGAGGTATGTGATGTTATCATGATGTTATCCAAGCCTTATCACTTACACGAAATCCCCTATCTTGGCCCCCTATCGCACTAGCGCCAAGCATCATCCATCCGCTAACATCACCCCGAAAACCAGATTCTAAACGACATCCTCGACTTGCTTCCAACTCGCGCTCTTCTTCCGCTTGTTCGTGTGAACAGCCATTTCTACTCGGTCGCTTTGCACATTCTCCACCAGCGCCTTTTGCAGGCCGCCGCCCTTCCAGAACATCGCCTCATCCTTGAATGCTACCACCCAAGCGCGAAGCTCTCGACCCCATACCTATACTGCGATTATCTCCGCACAGATAAGATCGGTGCTGGCCCCAATGGCGACGAGGAAGCCAATGGGCCCGAACCCGAGCCAACCCTTGCTGGATTAAAAGGCCTATACTCGCACTTCAGACCCGTCGTTCAGGAGGAGAATCGCCGACCGAGGCTACGCTATCCAAGACGGCAACAGCAGCAAGCCAACAACGGAGAGCCATCCACAGATGCCGCCGACCACCGACCGTCTGAGGAGATCTTCCTCGACGAAGGCGAGCTGTTCTCCCAGCTCTGCTGCACAACTAACCTCGTCAAGGTTGGACCGAAGCCCGGCTTCTTCCTCAGTAACGTCAATGTAAGCGACGGCATTATGCGTGTCTGGCGCAGTTGGTTATCCGACCAAACCAATTCCACGCTCTCATCAGTAGCATCGTCGGCGTCCTCATCAACCACAGACCTTCACGCCAATGCGAAGAGAAGCGCGCAGCGAGAAGCAACACGAGAAAAAGCAACCGAATCCCCCGAGGAAAGACTCGCCAGGCTAGCGGAAGCCAAAGCAGCCAGGACCGTTCTCTGGGCTGACCCCGAGCGGAACGTGGGCGTTCGCTTCCGTGTTACGAAGAAGGCGACCGACGATTACATCAACAACCGCCACTACCGGCGCGAGCAGCCGCTGCTTGTGCCAGCCGACGAAGCGTTCGATGAAGAAGAACAACCGGTTGCCTATCAGCTCGAGTTCGACGAGGTGCTGGTTAGGTCGAGCAGGTTGCTCTTTACGATGCAGAAGAGCGAAGAAGTTAGCGAAGGTGCGGGAGGGAACCATGAAGGTACGGCTATCATTGTGTCTTTTGCATGATCGCGAGCTGCTATTCCTTTTCCCCCTTTTCCTGTTTGAACCGATTCCCAATTCCCCGATGGAAGCAACAAGGTTGAGCGTGTGGGGAGATCAAGAGAAAGAAGGGAAAGGTAAGTAGTATGGTTGTTCCAAATGATGCCGGTCTGCACATGGGGCGAAGGTTGGACGGAGGGAGGTGTTGAGGTGTGATAGACCGATTCACCACGGTTCGTTCGCCCCAATCTCCTGCCGTTTGGCGCTTTTGCCCATGTGTTCGCGAGCAAGGTTGGATCGACAAGCTGTTCTGAAACCGAGTTGATATGGGTCACATCGCGATTCTTTTCCACATTAAACGAACTCTTTGCTGACTCTTTTTCGCGTAATAGCTGTCTTCATGGACCCAACCGGTCCAGTTTCAATTCCAGTCCAGATGATTTTCTGGCCTTCGATGCTCATTGGCGGTGACTCGAATACTTTCCATTGGAACCACATGAGCGCCCTGGAGATGACCGGTCGGGCGTAATCGACTTCTTTCTCCCAATACGCTGAACATGGAAGACGATTGCCAACTGAAGTGGTTTATCCCGGTCTCTGCTCACTCGACTCTGAACTTTTTCGTCAAAAGACGCCATCCCCACTTCTTTCACTTTGTTTCCGACACGAAGTTTGAGGTTCTCCCAACGGAACGGAACTAGACCACTCGAATACCGATAGACAAGACGAGCTACACGGGATAGATGGGATAGAAAGTGACATGGGATAAGACAGACAGGATAATAAGGGGCTCTACAAGGCACCTAGAGATACAGATGCGATTAAGTCTATTGCAGACATGGGTTTCGAGGAGTTTTATGGAGTTTCGAAAAGGATAGTTTGGAGATTTTTGTTTCTTTTTTTTAGATGTTTTCCTTAGTGTCTGGCATCGCAGCCAGTTGGTGAATCCAATTGAGATCATTTCTTTCTCAACCTCCTCGATCGTGATTCCTGACACAAAAGGGATGGAAAGGGGTTTTCAACTCTCAATCTTCAACACTGTTTCATGAAATATCAAAGTCCCGGGAACAGCTTTTGACGATCGAAACCATCATCAATCGGGGATTCACATCCGAGAACACATGTTCACGCTATATCATCTTTTCCACAAGACAAAGGGATGAAATGAGAGAGAGAAGGTTCAGGGCGTTAGAGGAAAGAAAGATGAAAAAAAAAAAAAAGCCTGTTCTTAGACTCTGGCTCCGGAACACGTTTTCATCATTCGGAATGACTCTACCACCCGACGTTGACTGACTGACTGACTTGCAGCCAACGAACGAGTAAAGTAGTTCAGCGGGTACTACTAGTATCGTGAGACGATCTAAATGAGCCCAGCAGCAAAACCGACATGCTATCTTTATATGATATTACACAACAAACACTTAACCTACCTAGGTACTTACTTATACGGTTCTCTCCGTGCGGTAGGTCTTCTATGAAAGGTCCCCGGCCGTATTTTGTGATTGGTATTTACGTACCTCGAGGAAAGAAGATGGATGTCGTTCGTATCTATATGTACACAAACCGTGGACAAAGGACATCAAGAAGGCAGCGGGTTCCCGCGATGCACAGCGGTTCCAGCCCTTTGTTAGGTCGTGTGGATGGATGGTTGGATGCGGACGGATGGAATCTGTTTCTTGAATGTGTGACCACACTTGTTGGATCTTGATGGGTATGGGTATGGGAGGGAGAGGGCGGGCTGGTGAGGCTGGATCTATGGAGCTGAGGGGATTCTGCTATTTGGACTGAAAGGCGTTTCAATCCGTTGCGCTGATAGTGTTTATGAGTGTAGTTGGAAGAATGATTGTACTGGTGGTGAGGACTGAGAAGGGAGAGAGGAAAGTGGAAGTGTAAAGCGGAGAGGGAAAGTGGAAGTGGGTGGGTGCCCTTGATTCCGTCATTAGGTTGTCCAGGGTTTGCACTAACAATTTCTGGATCACCCACCCCCTGAGCGAAGTAAACAAGGAATTCCGGAACCTCGAGTCCACTACCTAGCGATGGGGAGCGACGGAAGGGAAGCTGAGGTGGTGCATCTTTCCGACGCGGTGTCCTCGTGTGAGTGTGATCGGGCAAGAGATGATAAGAATACTTGATGTCCCTCCGCGACATCAAAACAGGGCGGCGTCAAGCGCAATATAAAGGAAATGGCATTGCTGCTCACCTACGTATTGTCTCGATACATTCGAGTCCAATTCCTTGAAGGGGCTTTTTGTGTATACGGGCGTAAACACCTGACACCAGCTACAGCTACAGGTACGGTTCCACTGTGACGATGTACCCCTTGCAGCAGCGGAGACATCTCAGGAACCACACTACACTACACCCCCTGTGGCACACCCCCTGTAAGTGCTATTATAGCTCCCTTCGCTATGTTCCGCGTTCTGATTGTCCAGTCGCATCCAATGGAGGAGAGCGCCTCCGAACTGGTCGAGATTCTGATTTATTTATTTTTTTATTTTTTTTTCAACCTAGGAACAATGAGATGAGCCAGCCATCATGTTGTGACCTGGTCCTATGCTGTCCGACACTCGGGAGAGGCAGGTAACGATGCAATTGTGTTCTCGTGTAGCAAATTTACGAAGCGGCAATTTGCCTGCGAAAAAACGCAACAATTCGTTCACGAAAAACTGTAGGAAGAGGAAAAAACCCAAAGCTGCACGGGAAGGTGCAGGGGGAAGAGCGCCAAGAGGGAAGTTTTACGGGCAGGTGCCGTGACACAAGGTGCTTCTTTCCTTTTTCTCTGTTTTCGTTGGGAGAACTGGAACCCGATGTCATTTTTCAATTTTTTTTTCATCTCTTCTTTTTTCATTCTTTTTTCCCCCGCTGTTTGTTTCTACCAACAGACATGCCAGATGGTGGTTGGCGCAGCACCTTGCCTGAATGCGCGACAGGTCTGAAGCGTCACCAATGAGTCTCCCTTGTGTGAACTCAACCCCTCTTCTTCTTTTCTTCTGTTGAGCTGGCGATCAAACCGGTAGTATAACCGTTTCTGGTCGGTGCGGTAGTTGGTGCGGAACAGGTCGACGCCGTGGTTCCCGAGACATTCGCGCCCCCTCCCGCTTCAAGTCCTGTTTCAGCTCGCTGAAAATAAGGTGGTTGAGCGTGCAATCGACTGCTTGGGTGTCCAGCGGTGTCATGGCGCTGGCCTGGATGATTGCCGACCCGACCACCCCAGAACTCGCTTGCAACTCAAACATACCTACCCACGGATCGAGGTGGGTCCTATTATCCCTGAAGCTCTGAACTTTGAGGTTGCTTCCTGTACCCGACTGGGGGACAATGAACCAGCTACATACAAATCGTTCGTGAGGGACTCCTGGGTACGGCGTGGTTACTCGGCGATGCGACCTGAGCTGATGACCTTTCTGTTGCTACAAAGAAGAGAAATCATATGGCAAGTGTCCTGTGCATGCCAAGTGTTTTTCGGTTTGTTTTTCGCATGGAAGGTTTCTTTTTCTGAAGGCAAATCGAGGTGGATGCGAGAGACCAACAAGCTGGGGGCCTGGGAAGAGGGAGCCAAACACAGGGAAAGAAAAAGCTTCAACATTCCTTTTCGACCTTTCCCCCACGAATCAGTTCCCGGCAGGGTGGTAATCATCTACCCTGTCACAAGTAGGGATCCTATCCATCTCTGTCTTGCCGTGCCCGGAACTGTTCCGACTTTGTGTTACTAGCCGATGCTCCCTCATGGCGCACTTGATCGTCGCGGGCCCTCCTTCTCGAGGTTCTCATACTGACTAGCCCCAGTTGTCAAAGGCCATACTAGACGTAGGCGTCAATATCTGGCATGGAGGGCTCAACGTCATGAGCAAGGCTCTTGGTCTCACAAGCGTGAAATGTGCCCGATCATGTGTGGGCCTCCTCGTGTGTGACATGCCCCGTCGTTCTCTTAATACCGTTGTCGAGTGACCCTTCCCATGCTCATGTTTCCCTCTTTGCTCCTCTTGCCAGTCCATTCCTCGTTTGTGTCACTCGACTGCTTCGTTATCGACTGCTGGACAGCGACAACGGGACAACAACACTCGCTTTGGTAACAAGCAGCTGGGTCGTGCTTTGAAACACAACAAGTTGGGTCGTCGAGAGTACTCGGCTTGGGATTTTGGAAATGGACAACCGGGATATAGTCGGCCTCAGCATGGCGTTGCCGCCACCTCCCCTTCCTACCAAGGAACCTTTCAGGCCATCTTCTACAAGTCCGCAAGAGACAATGCCTTCTACAAGCACACCGCCAGCACCAAACAGACCGCTACCACCGACACCACACCCAAGGAAAAGCACAACACACAGCCGATCTGGATCAGTGTCAAGCACTTTCAGCTCTCCAAGTCCGCCGCCGATTCAACCACCACCACCCTTAAGATTACAAGCTTCGCTGAGCACGATCTCGGAAACACGGCCCGAAACGGCGTCATCACTAGGAAAGAAATCTGGGAATTCAACACTACACACACAGTCGTCATGGACATCTCTACCTTCGACCACAAGGACCATCAAATATGGGCAAGGCAAGCACAGTGGAGTTGAGCTGTCGCCGCAACCAAGTGATGATCCTGAGGACCCATTAGTAAGTTCAAAAATCTTCTTGACACTCACTATACAAGTGCACAAGCTTACATTTTCAGAACTGGCACCGCTGGCGAAAGGAGATCAGCTTTTATGCTCTGCTGCTGATGGTAGCTTTAACTGGAGTCATGAAGACAGCCTTCATCAGTGTAAATGCTCAGGCAGCTGATGGGTATCGTGTATCATACACTGCCGCCGCCGCTTTGACCGGTGTTCCCTTGATTCTGTCTGCTTTTACTGGGCTCGTCAGTCTTATTACATCGAAAATATGTGGCAAAAGACCGCTGTATCTCATCTCATTAGTACTTTTATTCATTGGTACCGTATGGGACACCGGCGTGAGGACCAGCTACAGCCAATGCCTGGCCGCAAGGGTTTTCCAAGGTTTGGGATGGGGTGTCATTGATACGCTGGTCCAGAGTTCTATCTACGATATATTCTTTGTAAGTGCAACCCGACACTTCATCGAGATCAGACTACTCTGTACATGACTGACGCTTTCAAGGAACACGAACGCAACCTTCGGCTTTCCATTTACACCGTTATCGTCGTCACAACTACATGGGGCCCACCACTGCTTGGTGGGATAACATCGCGAGGCCAGACTGGGTTCGAGTTACAATTCACAGTTCTCAGCTGCTTTTTTGTCCTTGCCGTCCCGGCTATTGCCCTCGGTGTGCCTGAGACAGCATATGACCGCACTCACGCACTACCTCGAATTGATGAGGGTGGTGAAAGTCCGTACAAGGAGTCCATGTGTCAGGGAATTTCACGGGACCGTATCTTGGATGCCATCAACGACTACATTGTGAAGATGAAGCCATACTCCTACACCAGTGGATCGGCAGATTCGGTCACCCTGCTCGAAGCACCTCGAGCTTTCATTGCACCTACTACGCTAATTCTCTTTTTCACATCCTTCTTTTCATATTCATCACTGTGGGCCTTGAGCTCGACTCTCTCCCTTCTGTTCCACTCTGTCTACACCACAACCACCATTGGCGTTCTTATGACGGGTCCCTGGCTTCTCGCCACCGCTACAGCAACCGCCTTAGCGCTCTTACCGTTCTTCATACCTCGGTTACAGTCACGATTTCCCGTCTTGTCTTCTATACCAACGCAGTTCAACAACAAGGTCATCACGGTTGCCATCACAGCCGGTTCCTTCCTCTCCTTTATCGGCATCCTTATCTTTGGCCTTCACACCAACGAAGGCATTGACAATGGCAAGATTTCGAGTACGAACCTCCCAGCAATCAGCTTCGTCCTCGGTCTCCTCGCTGCAGGGGCGTACATCTTCGACGCTATCTCTCGTCCCTTGATTAGCCTGAGCACTGCGTCAACCAGACACGAAAACGATATGATGGCCGGCGTGGCATGCTGGAGGACCTTGTTTGCTGGTATTCTGGTTATTGCGGTTCCTAGTGGGATCTCGAGTTCGAGTAGCGGTGCGGCTCTGTCGTCAGGGCATGGGTTGAGAGATATGTGTATTGGGTTTGCAGTGGTACAGACAGTTATTGCGGCTATGGCGGCGGGTGTGTGGTGGTTCTACGGGGAGGAAGTTAGGAGATGGGATGGGATGGTGATGAAGTTGGAGGATTCAGGGGCGGCGGGAAAGAGATCGAAGGGAAGAGAGGGCAGTTTCTTTGATACGGATTAAGGACCTCAAGGATGACGAACTGGCTTGGGTAAAGGATGAATGACTGCGACGAGTAATGACGGTATGGAAACGGTATGGACATAGGACACTCACTTACGACTCACGGACAGCGGACGGTAAACGGGCAAAAGGGAATAGTGGAACCGGTAGAGCATCTTCCTTTAGGAAAGGAACTTGGGCTGGAGAGCAATCGATCACTATGGGATGCTCGGTAGGACGGTAATAGGGATCGTATGCTGTGGGAAATTTAATAGCAATAGCCAAACCCAACAGAAATAGTACTTCCAAATAAATAATCTTCGTTTCTGCCTTGCCAATGGTCTTTTCATTCGGGCCTCAACGATAAGGCCGAATTAAATAGGGTTGTAACTTCAGTTGTGCCTGACGACAGAAACGTCCTTATACCCCAGTGCCCCATTGATCTAACGGCGTGTGTCTTTCTAGAGGCCTTCAACTTTCCATGGGAGGGAGCTATGACGGATCCCTGGGAAGATCAAACAGGTGCGGAAACCGGAGTCAAGGCGGGAGAACGTGGGATGTGGAGATCAGGGGCGGCAACGGACACATGCGGCCACATGCCAAATACCTCTAGTTTTTGAGAGATGCAGCAGGAATCTGAAGGGTGATGTCTCCGAAAGAAAACCATGATAAGAGTCGGTTAGAAGAATTTACCACTTCTTTACTTGGCCCTTCAAACATGACCGCTGCAGTACAGTTGGAATCTGGAACTACCATAGATCAAAAGAAAAACACCTATAGAAACGCTCGGAGGAAATCGAAAAGGGGGCGAGCCCAAAAGGAAAAAAAAAGTTACAAAAAGAGTGGACGAGCTGGGAATCGAACCCAGGACCTTTCGCATGCTAAAGAACATGCTAAGCGAACGCTCTACCAACTGAGCCACACGCCCAACGATCTGTTACTGATGAGAGTTTTACTGAAAGTTAGCTCCTATAGCTACACATTGAAGGCTGAAGCGTAAAGCATGTCCCCAGCTGTTCCTCTCCTTCCACTTTTCTTTCCGCCCGCAATCACGAATAGTAAACACAACCTCCATTCTCCAACTAAAATATCAACAGCACTACACCGGACGGCACACTTGTTACGCTTGAATGATCACGGAATCTCTCGCTGTTTTCCACTTGGAACTGGAAGTCTTTAACATCACGCCCCCTGTTGCCTCTCATGCGACGCAACGTCTCTTGCATCGGCCAATCCCTCTGGTTGCCCGCGATGGAAGCATGCAAATCCATCAACTCAAGCAGAGTGAGCCCGATTCGCCAAATGTACGTATATACAATGCGAACGAATCGATAGACAGGGCTTCGAAGCTACCAATAAGCGCACTCTCTCTTCTTTTGGGGTCCAACCAGACCAACCCCGCTGCTGTAGGCCTCACGAATGGGTCATCTCGGGCGCTTGCATGTGTGAATGTCACTCTCACGACTCTAACGAGGACGGCCGTGGCTGAGCTCGACAAATATATTCTCATGGACGACGTGACTTTTCCGATGAAATCGGTATCGACGCACATCCGTTCTACACTTTCCACACTTTCTTCCCAAGTCAAAGCTCCTCTCCCGCCTCGACGTCGCTTTCAAGAACAACATCACCTCTCATCACATCATGTCACATCCCAAGCCTAAAATCGCGACACCCGCCGCACCAAATGGACAGTACCAACACTTTGTCCCCCAGTTCCTTCTCAAGAACTTTGCCCACAGGGTCCCCAAAGTGTTCAAAAGACCCAAAGGAACGCCAAAGCCCAAGTATGAGAAGGGCATGTATCCGGGAGATCTGGTACTCAACAGCCTCGACCTAACCCAGGACCCTGCCGTTATCACCGAGAAACCCGTTTCCAGGATTTTCGGGCAGATCAACATGTACGACGACTTCACGAAGCCCACCGGGGAGCAAAGACGTGTCGAGAAGTTGCTCTCCAAACTGGAGGCCCAGGCAGCACTTATCTTCACCAAGATCAAAAAGGCATATGCAGTGAAAGAGGGCGGAGTGGTTATCACCCGAGACGAGCGCAACTTGATTCGCAAGTTTCTCTGCCTCATGAAGTACCGCAGTCGTGGGTTCTACACCCGCTTCTGCCCCGACAGACCAGACGCATATTCTGAGAACGACCAGGAGGCCTTTCGAAAGTACATGAACGAATATCCGCAATTCAAAACCCCTATGCAGGTATGGTTACATAATATCGAAACAATCATCAACCTTGACATGGGCTCGGAGTCGAAATGGGTAGATGAGCTTTTCGAGAAGATGTCTCGTGGTGATGCCATCTGGTTCGCTGGTCATTTTCAAGATTTCTACATGGCTTTGTGCGTACCATCTGAAGCGAAGAACGAGTTCATCCTTACCGACAACAGCTACTCGATATATGAAGGGCCGAGCGAATATGGCCCAAACGGCAAATCAAACAAGGAAGAATGCCTTGCCTCCTTGGAACTCCATACTTTTGCGCCGGTCTCTCCAAAGATTTTGATTGTTCTTCGCTCTGCGCTGCTGCCTGAGCCACACGAAGACCGAAATCCTGAAATCAAAGAGAACAGGGAATTCAGACGGTCTATATTTATGGGTCGTTTTGGTTCTTCCAATGGTATGTTGGCTGATCTACCTGTACACAAGGCGGGAAATAGTTACAGCACAATCGTGGATGGCCGTGTGGTCTTTCGAGAGGGCTATGACGGACGGACAACTAAACACGACAAGTTCCGCTTTCCCTTCTTCCCGATCGGGAGTCAACATGTGAACACCATTAACTCGATCTTTCTCATCAATTGTGTACACTGCACCAGTATTGTTTTTGACTCCAAGCAAGCATTTGCAAGGACACTGGAGTGGTATTTGACTACCCCTCCTCTTCCGCTTGACAAGATATTGGTAGGGGACGATGAGGAAGGTCGCATCAAGACACTCAACAAGCTGGAAATTGTGTCACATTCTCTGGGCTCGAAGAGGGCTCCGTTCTGGATGATGCCTACGTTGATCCAGGATCATGAAAGGATTCAGCTTCGGCACCAGGGACGACGTTTCTTCGATACATTCATGGAACTACTTGCACTGACATGGGGCACATCGGAAGTTGACGCCGCCTTCGATGACTACCAACTATTAGGTATGGCACAAAGCTGCAAGAATTTTATAGAAATTCACTGACGATCTCCTGAATTAGGTGGGTCATGTGATACCGTAGAGAAGGACATCGATCAAGTCGTAAGGATGAAGACCCTGAGAATCAAGATTGACTCGTGGTCCCTCGGGATAGACGAAGAAATTCGCCAACGCAATCGGGAGTTACTTGTCAACGCATACCTTCGTTTGCCCAGCCACAGACTGTGGCTTTTCATACAATCATGGAGGGATATGGTCGTGGAACACGAAGGCATCGACTTGCTCAGTCTGCAGATGGGATGGCCTGGGAAGCCTGAAAGAGCCATTATTCACGGTAGGTGATGGCATGTCTGTCACACTTCAAGCGTACGGAATCGCTAATAGTACGGCAGCCAAGGATCTGATCAAACCCGACAGACTGAACAGCCTAATGTACATAGCCTTCACGATCGACATCACGTTTCGACAACAGGCGCCCCTGAAAGTGTGGACCGATTTCACGCCATATATTTATGGTACGAAACGTTTCTTTTAAATGCCATACTAGCCCTCCTATCTGTGCTAACAAGACGTTTCCAGTTTCAATAGGTGCCGGATCTATCACGAAATGTGGTATGTAGATTCTATCCAAGTACCTGAAGCCCAATTCCCATAGCCCAGATGCCCAACGCCGCCGATGCAAACCTCCAATGCACGCTCCTTGTTACAATGCCCTGACCCATCATCTATCCCCATCCAAGAATACGCAGCACATACGTCAAACAAAACCGTACCATAGATGCCCCCTACCGCATAACGCCAGAAAATCCAGACCATCCATCACACTTCCCACAAACAAAAGCTAATGAACCCCACTTCCCAAAAAAAAACACAGGAATCCAGCAGATTGAAGAACCAGCCAGGTCGACCGACCTTTTGGCCATGGCCATGGCTGCAGACAGTACTCTCACAACCAAAGATCCCACCTGGACCTCTCAACTCAAGCGCTTCGATCGCTTCGACCGTCTCGAGCTCATCATCCGCTCAACCTGCCGTAAAGGGTTCGCCATCATCATGGAATCCGAGCGGATCAAGCATAAGCTCAGCCGACAAGTGATCGAAGACCTAGAGAAGGTGCTCTTCACGCTTGTCTATCCTACTCCCCCTCCCCCCTTCCCTTAGATTCACCTTCCTCCCCCTATCCCTTAGAGTAAGCAACTGTAGGAGAGTGGACTACAACTAAGGTAGTCAAGCCGCCAAGCTCCTGATGATACTCAGCAGGACATTCTCCTCCGCACCTTCCATCTCACCTCTCCAAAACCCCCCCGACCACCACAACCAAACTTCCAATCCCATCCCAGACGACGCCGACGACGGCGATGGCGAGTACGCAAAAGGAAAAGGCGTCGGCCACGTTCCTCCCCCTCCCCCTAGTCCCACTCCTCCTGGGTGGTACTGGGAAATCTGATGATAGTGACAAACCGCCGTCGGACTCTCGGTGCAAGTACTCGCAACATAATACGACGTCGTCGTCGTTGTCGTCGTAGTGGCGGCAGCAGCAGCAGTGGCGATGTGGATGGGGTTGACGGGCACGTCTTGGAGGGCGGCAAGGTAGACGAGGATGGGTTTGGAGAGCTTGTTGAGTTGTTGACTCAGTTTGAGCATCTTGCCGATGAGCATCTTTCTTGTTATTGTTTTTTTTGGGAGGGGAATATTGTATCGCCGTGTGGCTGTGTGCCCACGAGCGATCCGTATCCCAGTCCTTTTTTTTTCCGTCTCGGCTTAGTCCGGTTTGGATTCGGACGATTTCTCTTTTGATGGTTTATTTGGTTGGTCGTCTGTGATCATAGGGATTTGCTTTGCTGCGCTGCAGATGGACGGCAGGGACGTCAGTGATGGTGATGATTGATGAGACTTTCCCAGGGTTCAAGGTCTTGACATTGGGGCGCAGCTTATGTTTGTATGTGGTGATGGAGCATGGGGCCATGGTGCTGGGTCCACAAGGGGACGACACCAAGTCGGATGGTGCGATGAAGCAAATGAAGCAATTTAACTAGGCGAAATGTGGCGGGCTGAAGATCGTACACAACAACAGTGATCTTCACGGACTGGCCCGGTGACATATTTCTATTCGGTGGATAACAATTATTCTTATAGCTATTTTTATCGACTGCTCCTGTATAGGATGCGGGACGTACAACACCAAGACTCCTTCGAGGATATTAAAAGGGCAAGACTCCAACCATCTCCAACAACACGAACTTGTCACACCATTAACTCGACATCAAACCCTGTTAACCTCAACCTCTTGAGCTCTTAGCCTTCCTAAGTGCTTCCCTCGCTTTTGTGTCGCTCTGGTCATTCACTCCGCGGTCGGCTCCAACTCCTGTCCCGTCTTCGGCCAGGGCACGCTCCAGCTCCTTTTCTGCCCTCTCTCTCCTATGCCTCTTCAACTCCCACCATATCGACATGGCATTCCATAGGAGCCAGATTGCCAGCGCGATACCAACGTAGATTGCCTTGACTTTCGTTTTTGTATCGTCTTCCATAGCGATTAAGCCTATATAGCCATTGATCATTCCAACAGTAATGAGAACCCTTCCCAGTACGCGGTGGACGGCTGACCAGACTCCGCGGCGACGAATCTCTTTATATTCCTGGTGGTGGCCAATGCCAAACAAGACTTGGCACAAAAGGAGGGCGAGAATAAACATGCCGATGATTGGGTGGTAGTTCAAGCGTCCGTCTGTCATCTTGTTCAGTGATAATAAGATGTCAGTTTTCGTCGACCAAAAAAAGGCATGTCAAGCCAAGACTAGAGGAAGAGGGAGCGAGATGCATACCGTGTTAGGATTTCGTTTCATAAAGTGAAAAGCGAGCCCAGCGGCGGCCAAAGCAACGATTAGCGTAAAGAGCTGCCAAGTAACATGGGCGAAGAGGGCCAAACGGCCTGGAAGCAAGCGAATGAAGATAGAACCAAGAGGGAAAAGGATGACAAAGGTGAGAGCAGCGATGATTCCATGGACGTGTAGGTAGTACTTGGACACGAAGTCATTGCCAATTGCATCTTGAGCGACAGGCGCTGAGGGTGCCCCCTGGCTGGAGTCGGGGAAACCAAAGTGATGGTGAACATCGGGACGACCTTCGACGGCGACAACGAGGCAAACTAAAGCCGGGCTTAGTTGGTTAAAAAGTCCAAGATTACACGAGAAGCCGAGATTCAAGAGGTACAGAGGCTGGACTTACAGACGCCGATGAGGATGACAAGCTTTGCCGCTGATAGGAGCGCCATTATTACAAATGGGCGTTCACCATCAATCGGAAACATGAGTTAAAGATGGTGATGGTGAGGATTCGGACCCGGACAGGCGTGTCATTGATGGAGCAGCAACTCTTCCACTGTGCACCGAGCAGAGAAACCCAAAACTGAAGCAGAGAGTAAAGATGGGGATAAATAAAGCGGTGTGAAACAACAACGCTGCCAGCCTCTTAGTATTTCCATCTCAAGCGGGCTTCGTTGTGATGCACCTTCCCTCGATGTTGATCATCGCACGACATTTGGGGAAGTTGCGGCTCGAGTTTTTCCAGTCGTTTACATCTCTTCCACGGAAGCTGCACTTCTCATGCAATTCCCTGACATTTTACATCTTCTTCTGCTTCGTTCTTTCCAGGAATATTCAGCCAGCTGCGGTTCAAAAGCTGTCACCTTCATTGCCTTGATAGAGGTAAGGTCAGGCCTCCCGTCGTCACCCCGTCCCTTTCGGCTTATCAGTTCAGCAGTAGGCAGCTGGACGGAAGGGAAGCTGCTCGTCCACTACTTTATTTCTACCTAGGTACTTGAGTGACATACCCAACTGCACCCGACGGCATCTCAAAAAAGGAAGGGCCGCCGGAGTGGAGCAGCGTCGCCCGATGGAAGGTCCAAAGAACGACTTTCCCGACAGCCCAATGACACAGGAAGTCTTCTGTGGTGTAACATCCGTTGTCCAAATTCTTCTTCTGTCTTCAACAGGGAGAGGCTTACCCACTCACCACCAGATCCAAAACCCAATTGGGGATTTTCCCTCGAAACAGGCAAGTGCCCAAGCGGCATAACGTGGGAGCGTGGCTGCCAGCTCGCTGTGTTCCTGTGTCCCGGTCGGAACCGAGACAGTATGTTTTGTTCCCGATTTGTTGCTGTCGTCAACCTACTTCGACCGCATCAGCTCACTTATTGGTGGGCTGTAACGGCGGGCTTGATGCTTTAAGGAAATCGAGCTGGAATCAGTCGGTGATATTGGTGATAGTGGAAGGTATGTTGAAGACCACCTAACTAGGTACCTACCGATCTGCATCTTGCTACCCGAACCAGAAGTGCTTGCGCGTCTACTGCATGGAGTACTCTTGCCGTACCGTGAAAACCAAAATCGACTAGCAACACCATAATGTCGGGGATATTGGGACCTGCCTGCTGAAAACACAAATGCCCTATCTTATAGATACCAAAAGATGATAGACTGCCATTGGTGTACAACTTGATGTGTTCCCAGTGTGGTCGGGAAGTGAAGTCAGAATAAGCTGGCATAGATCATTATGATCTCACCAGGCCGATCATTTCCTCAGCCAGTCATGTTGAGAGATTCGAATCCCTGCGCCGCGCAAAGATGCACACGCACATCTGACAATCGCCGAACATCATCGACATACCGAACCCTGATCAACCTGATGTGCGGCAGATCAAACGGCTTAGACGAACGATAACGCGTTGAAACATACACATGAAAATAGTCAGTAACCACAACGACAGAATGTGAATGCATCGCGAAATGTAAGTTGACTAATTTAGGTATTATTTCCAATCAAAATGCAATTGAACAGGCCCGAAATCACCGCAATCCTCCCGACTTCCTTGTCTATATGTTCTCATATGGTATAGGGTTATGTACATGAAGCTTATTCAGCCGACACATCGCAACACTCCATCGCTAGTCGCTACTTGCTATAATTACAAAGCAACAGCACCGACGAGGGTGAAGAGGAGAGCAAGGCCGGTGACGACGAAGGGGCCCTTGTTCACGGGGCCAGCGACGGAAAAGCCAGCAGCGTTGTGGGTGGCGGAAGCGCTGGCGGAAGAGCTAGAGCCGGAGCCGGAGCCAGAGCCGCTGCCGGAGCCGTTGCCGGAACCGGCGGTGGGGGAGGCGGCATCACCGGCCCACTGGGAGCCAGCGCCGTTGAGACCAGGACCCTTGCCGGCGCCGTTCTCGAAGTACTATTTTTTTTGGTCAGTCAGTTTCAGGCTGCTTCATGATCCAACGCATAGTTGAGAGAGGAAAGCTTACCTTCTTAGCAGCAGCGGGCATCTCGGGAAGCTCATCCGAGTCAACGAGCCAGTCGTCATCCTTGGGAGGGCAGTCCTGGGCCTTGGTCGTCTGGGAGTAGCCACCGTCACCAGTGGGGGCGGGGTACTTGGCAAGGGCCTTCTTGTAGGCGGCGAACTCGGGCAGCTCGATGCGCGCGCCGGTCTGGTCGGTGATGTCCTTGCCCTTGGTGATGTTGACGATTCCGTATCCGTTCTCCTCCATGGTGTACTCGTACATGAGACCACCGCTGTATACCTTGGTCATGAGCTTGGGGTCCATGAGGGCCGAAACCTCACCAAAGTCGCGGCCGTTGGTGGTGCAGCCGTACTCGGACAAAAAGATGGGCAGGCCGTAGTCGGTAAAGTTCTTGACCTTGACGTCCCAGCCAGAGGTCTTGAAGTCGCTCTTGCACCACGAGTAGTCGTTGAAGGCGAAGAAGTCGGACCGCTCCTCGTCGCTGCCGCAGTTGAAGTACTTGGCCGTCTGCATGCGGTTCTTGGACACGTCGGCGGCCGAGTAGCCGACGGGGATGGCGCGGTACTTGCGCGCCTTGATGTAGGCCCTCATGTCGCGGTCGGTGGCCTTGACGTAGGGCGCGGCGAGTGTACTCTCGGCCTCATCGTGGATGACCTCGTTTCCGGAGAAGAAGGCAAAGGTGTTGTCGTACTGGGCAAACTCGTCGATGGTGGCAAAGACGCTCTGCAAGTAGACGGCGTTGTAAGAGGGGTGGGGGGTCGCGCGGTTGATGGAGTACAGCGGGTTGTTGACGTCAAGGGCAACGTAGATACCGGCGTCCGCGAGGGCGTTCATGCACTCCTTATGCGACTTGGAGTTGTCGGTAGAGTAAACACGGACAACGTTGATGCCAAGATCCTCGAACTTCTTGATATCCTCAAGGCAGATCTCGGGGTCGGCAAGGGGATCCTAAACGTCTGTGTTAGTCAACAGAGTTTTGGTATAGTAAGATGTTTAGAGGTCCATACGAGGTTGGCAGAAGAGCCACCAGGCTGGTAAGCGATACCGCGAACGTAGAATCTCTCATCACCCTTGAAGAAGGCGTTACCCTTGGCAGTGATGGGGGTGATGGAAGCACGCTTGATGTTCTTGGTGCCGGCAACACCGGCATTAACGGTACCAGACGCCGCAAGGGCAGTGATGATGATGGTGGAACGCATTTTGATGGTGACGGTTATGCAGATAAATAAATCGTTATGTATCCAGGTGGCAAAGCGTCACACGGGAGGTGTGCGGGAATGGACTTCTTATAAAATCAAAAATAATAGGACTAAAATGCCATACAAACGAGCGCTATGGCAGTGGGTATGAAAAAGGATCAAAAAAGAGTTGCGGAAGAGGGAGTTTAGCGACAGACTGATGAAGAAACAACAAAAGCCAGCGATGAATGTTTTAAAGAAGAAGAAGACTTGGAGTGAGTTCAGCTCATTCTTGTGTTTCTCAAAGAGAAACACGAAGGGTGGCTAAAACCGGTTCGGGGAACAATGTTGTTTGGCCGGTGCATAGCCACCGTCCAAGACGAGGCAAGACGCCAGCCAGCGCCAGCCATTTGGTGACAAGAATCTTGGGGTTTCTTGGAAGCCTCTTGGAATGCCATCGAGCCAATAGGCTGTCGCCGGCATAGCTTGGCTTTATTTAACCCGGCGTGGTGAAAAACCCGTGTTGGAACCTCGGCGTATCAGGACAGTCCCGCGTCCTCCCAGTCCCCGCGAATGGCCTCCATTTGCTCCATCTGCCCCATTCTTGGTTTCCACCATTTCCAGGTGAGCCTGGCTCTCATCAGGTAGTGTAGTGTCCGCGCTGCTGGCGACTCCGAAATCCATTTCCGGGTGCGCATCGTCACTATGACTTGGTGCATTGCTTGGGACTATGGTAGGGCTTGCTAGACTGGTGCAAAGCTGAGAAGCCTGAGCAGCTCGCTTTTTTGGGATGGACAATTTGGACAAGATGGGCTACACTAGAAGGAGGCTCAATTGCGTGCGCCAAGGTATACCAAGGCCCAAATGATTAATAGCACCGTCCACTCATTTCGCGGTTGATCAAACGCCATCAGTCCTCAAGACAATATTGTAGTGTACATAGGTTCTCACCGTTTCGACTCATCAGGAACTTCAGTTTCGAGAATAAGGAACTGTATTAGATCCGGAGCGCACCGTTTGTTCATCATGTCCATCAATCACCCATGGACATGTGGATGGGAATCTTGACATGTTTCAACAGAGGATTGAACTCATACGTTAGGAATGCCGCCTCGGATCTCCCAATCAACAAACGTCGAACCATGCTTTGGCAGGATTTGTTGTCAGAAAGTGAAACACGAGGAGGACCCAAAATGAACCAAGCATTCTCAAGGCATCATTCGTTAAATACGAGCGGGAAGCACGAGGTTGACATGAGTGGTGAGACTTTCCAAGTTCTCCACATCGCTTCTCCTCCATTCCACTTTGATGAGATCCCCGTTCGATGGAAGTCCCGATTCTTGGTTCGTGATGGTGGAGTTGACTGGGTCTACAAAAACAGGGCTCAAACACCGGAGCCGAAATCGAATTACCCCTGGCGGGTTGGCACTGCTTGGCGGCAACCGCATGCTGCAGCGATCCGCTGTGACATCGATGTTCGTCCAATCTCCCCCGGCCTGGAGTGGGGCTCACCAGCTAGCTGCCGAAATTGTGGATCGCCACAACCCTCCAGCGCCCGAGTCTGGACCGACACCTCATTTGGCGGCTTTTCTCCCTTACGTTGGACCCTAACCCTCTATGTAATTGACTCGACTTGAGGATTAGAATTGGGGGAGAGGGAGGCATGTGGTGTAAAGTACCCGACAGCAGTCCCCCTAGGCTCTGGGGAAGCGGATATGAAATGTCGGGAATAGATCCATTTTAAGGTTTGGCGAGTTCGATATGTGGTTGGAATGATACCTTCCCCAGCATCCAGAATTATGCCTGCCTGTCTAGCATGGATAGAGGATTGAAGAGTGTGCAAGTCAACCTCTCTGAGCAAGAAAAAGTATATGTCCCTTAGAGAAAAAAAACTGAAGTGCTGCTCTGCGCACCTTGCAGCAAAGGACATAACGATCGGCCCAAGGTCTTATTATGCTTCACCCGGAACCGAAGAGATGGGAATCTGGGGCTGGATGCTCCGTGTTTGTCCAATCACTCTTGGATTCAGGCTCCGTAGATGAGGGTCAGCGACTGACGTTCCACATGGTGAAACTGGAACCAAGGGCCGATGGAGTCTGTTTGTTTGGCACAACTCATCTGGGTCAACAACGGTGACCTCAGGTTGCACGAATACGGCGCCAGGCGCCGTACATGAAGGGCCTCGGGATATGTTAGCTGCAATGCATATGTTGTTTCTGGCCTCCCGGTGAGGCCGCATGTCGGCATCAACGCCGGTAGGTGTGTCAACAGCGCAGATCAATGTGCAAGTATCAACTCCAGACAAACTTCTTGCACATAGGGTCAGCCCTACCCAGTCTCCAGTCAGCTGAGCCCCCCAAAGTTAGGACTTGGAATAGCGATTCCCAATGTCGCGATTGCCCAAGCACAACACCATGGTGTAATTTGCCAATATGCACGATACCGTTGCTTTCTCAGCAAGTAACAAAGCTAGGTTCCAAATCTGGAAAGATTTTCTGAGCTGACGCCCGAATTAGCAAAGTCTCGCATCAGTCTTACACAATAGTACCGTCAGTAGAAAGGTGTAAGGGAGTGTACAATCGATCAAACTGTCTCGGAAACCGTTTTGCTTCTGTCCAAGCACGTCGTTGAGCCCAAGTGCCAGAAACGTGGTATGGAGGGTGAAAGCTCAGCACAGGTTGCGTACCACGCAGTGTCTCAGACCCTCCCGTTCCGAGACCTATCTTGCCTCGGCCGTTGCAATATTGCACAAAATCCGTGCGAAGGGGAGGAAAAAGAAAAGCTTCGCCAACGGTTTTATCGTGCTGGCTGCTGATGTCGCTGTTATATATCTTGAGTGCTTTGCCACTGCTTTCCAGTCGAGAGAGTTCTTGATAGCATCGCACCCTCATTCTCGAATACCCATATATCAGCATCGGCATCAGCATTGGGATCAGTCCCAGGAGTCCAGCAAAAATACCAGCGAAGATAGAAGAGGCCATCCATCACAATGCTTTTCTCCGAGATATTCGTCATCGTTGTGGCATGCATCACGTGGGGTCTCACCTCCCTCGGCATGGCAGTCTACTACCATCACCTCTTACCACTAGAAGCCCGTCGGCGCTCGCCCACGCTCCAAAACAGCAGTTTCCTGTTGACACTTGTTACAACTCTGCTCTTCATCGCCGCTTTCATTTTCTGGCCCCTCATCGCCCTCTGGAATATCTGCGCCCAATCTCCCGCCATCATTAAAGGGACAACATGTTGCAATTCGAACATGTCCAGAGGAAGACCCAAGGCTGGGTGCTGCGGGTGCAGTTGCATCTCGTGCGAACCCTGCATCAGCGACGAGGTATATGAGATGGAGAAGACCCGAAAGGAGGAGTCAAGACGGATCGTCTGCGGCGTCCAGAGCATGCAACCAACCATGCAGCAGACGATGGAGATGAGGCCGTATACCGCTACCTCTACCACCCAGGAGAAGCGGATCGTTGAGAGTAACGAGTCTCTGACCGAGAGCGCTCAACCGACACCGCGGGTTGACAAGTACTGATTGAGGGCAGAGGCAAACGATAGGTCGTTGTCGGCGATGGAAAGGGCGTTGAGTGAGGGTTGTGAGTGGGGGGTCGCGCTTCATGAGAAAGTGCAACACCGTCGAACTTTGGATTCGAAGAAGTTCCTAGAATAAGAAGTCATGATGAACGCTCGAAAAGGCGGTAGATGAGAAATTGCGAGTGTGTTCGTTCATTTAAGGTGAAGGCTCACGCTAAACTAGCCGGTAGGCGTCAATGGAAATAGTGGGATGATTCAAAGAGGTTGTGGACTTGAGACAGTCCATTTCGCAGTCGCTGGTGTACTCCATGTGTTTAAAAGGCGAGTGCGGGCAACTGGCCTCAAGTCAATGCCATAACCCTAACCCCGGCACAACAATGCAGTAAGAATTGCGCACATTCTTATTGGACAGACCAAGCTCGCGCATTCCATCATCGGAATCCAAGGAACCTCCCACCTCCCTTGTCGCATCTTCATCGCCTCAAGACTGCTTTTGTTGTTTCCAAACATCTTTTCCTTACGGTGTTGACAAACCTCTCACTTTGGAAACAACTGTCGCTTTCCCACGCGATGCGCAACAGTTGATGTGAATGGCACCCAGAGGAGCGGCCAACAAATCACTGCACCCGACCTCACATGCCCGCTGTTAGGTTGCCAGTTTCCTTGTTGGCGAACCAACAAAGGTAGGTACTGTCTGGTCGTTAGCTTACAGCTGAGCGGTAACACGTCTGAGTTGGCAGCCATTACACGTATGGCTCAATTCGTTGTAACGTAATTCAAGCCATTTTGATACTTCCTTTGGTATTGACTTACTATACGAGTACTACAGTAGCGCATGTACTCCAGAAGCCAAAGAAAAGGTTTCGGACACTGCGACACGCTATTCTCCGTCTGTCACAACTGGACTGTTTACGGTAGCTTCACCTCAAGAAGCTGCCGCCCTTGCTAGAACTTGGTGCTTACTACCCACGTGTACTCGCCCAGTTTCATCGGCCTTCTTCCCTGAGATTTTCGAATCTTCCCTTTTTCAGCTTCCTTGACCTTTCAACATCTGAGCGAAAGACAACCTCGGTACAATACAACGACGGATGGACGCATAATGTCACCATGGCCAGTCTTTCTTCCAAAGTCCCTCGCACCAAGACTGTCCGCTCGGCTGGGACAAGCAGCAGCAGCTTGAGCAAACCTATAGCATTCTCCCGGAGCACCGCTTCGGCTACCAGTCACGCCAGTCACACCACCACTTACACCAGCTCCGTCACTAGCGCGACCGGCCCGCCGTCATCGACAACCAAACCTACCACAAACACGTCTAATGCTTCCCATGTCTCCAACATTTCCTTATTTCTTACCAACCTTCGATTGCTGGATCTGGACTTGCTCCCAGATTGGCCCGATATTAATACGGCCACCTTCAGCGTAAAGGATGCAGCACAAGGTCAGAAGAAGCGCATTCAGTGCGTTGAGTGGGCTCTCTACCAGCTCTTCAACCTATGGGACCCCGAAGAAACTCGAAACAAGCTGAAGCCCTTCTTTCCGCCTCTCGAAAATGTCCAATCCCTTAATTTGCGCGCCGCTCTCGTCCGGAGCCTAGAACAGGCCAAGAAGAACGGTGTGCTTGGCCGGGATGCGATAGTGCGCAAGACAATGCTCGACGAGTGCAAGGGAGACAGACTCGAGGAGATCTTGGCCGTTTTCTCGTCGGCTGTACTCAAAAAAGTGGTAGCAGAGCAGCAGTCACATGACCCACGAAGAAGACATCCCGCCCTGGCGCAAGCGCTGGCACTCGAGGATCGTGGCTACTCTGGTGACCGATCAGAGCTCACAGCTCTCATAGTCGCCCATAGAGCCTCTCTCTGCCGCACCTTGAAAGATAAGAAAGCGACGAGAGAGCGGTACAGAGAGTTTTCAAACTTATTGAAAATCAAAGAGAAAACCATTGCTGATCGACGACAGCGAGTCCAAGCTTCGCAAAGGAGACGCCAAGATGGCGGGAGAGAGATCTCCAACGATGTGAAGCTTGATGTATGGCGGACTGTGCGAAATAATTGGTCGGGCAATGAGCGGTGGTTGGAGACACTCTTACACGGTGACAAAAACACCCAAATCGATGGTGTCTTGTCGGCGCCTTTTGATCGAGTCTGGCACCGTGTTCAAACTGGCCGCATTGCGGAGCTTGAAGACAAGTCAGACAGTTTGCTGGACGAGCTGGACGACAGAGTGAAGAGCCAGAAGGAAAGACTCCAGAAATGGCAGACTTTCCGTCAGCAGATGTTCGGAAAAACCAGCAAGGACTCTACAACCAAAGAGTCAGCCCCACAGCCTAATCCAAAGGGAATCGATCTCGGACTTAGGGGACATGAGGCTTTGCACCGCGGACGAAGTGCACGAAGGCTTACTCTCCTCAAACCTGTAACACCTATTGAGCTAGGGGGCGAATACAAACAACTACTCAATGACCTCAAGTCGGAGTTATCTAATATCGACCCTAAGCTATCCAATATTCCATTCTGGTTACAGAATCCAAGACAGCCGCTACGACAGGAGTCTGATACGGATGTGATTTCCGATATTAATGATGACGATAGGAACCTTGCTGCAGCACCTGCTCGAACCTGTCGACGGGAGTTTACAGCAGCCGAAGATATGTCATACAAATCTATACTGGAGAGGCTGAAGAGTGTCCACGACGATGGAGAATCACTAGCCCATTCAGACACCGTCTTTGCTGGAGATCCAACATGGTCACGACGATCTGCAACTCTTTCATCACAACATGCCAACGATTTTGAGGCAGCAGAGGGCTCCTCTTGTCTAACAAGACATCAAAGAGAAGAAGCTACAAACCCAACACCGCCTCAGTCTGCTGTTTCACCCCCACGCCGTAGGCCATCTTTGATCTCCACAAAGGAGAAACAACCAGAAAGGCGTGACCGGCCACCCACACCACCGTCTGAGGGAACTCGCCGACAATCCAGCTCTCACCCGTCTCCCGAGCCACAACAACTAGCCGACCAGATCCTGGCGTCCGTCGATACCGCCTCGCCTTCCCCCTTAAACAAACCACGGTATATTGCTTCATTGGCTGAACGCACCCGCCTAACCCTTGCTCAGTGCAATTCGCAGGCCGCTGCCGATAACGATGACGCCTATGGCGACGCAGATGAGCAAGAAGACACATACTTCTCGGCTGTTCGTTCTGCGTCTCACAAACGCTCACATACCATCTCCAGCCCCTACAAAGCAAGCACACCAGGTACAACAGGCGACAGCCACAATGGCGCAGGAGGGTCAGGATCAGGGGGAGGAGGGGCATCAACCTACGAAGATCTCATGACCCGCACGCGTCGTTCCATGGCCAACTTCGAGTCCGCCCAAAAGAAGGCTCAAATGGAGAGGAAGCGGTCGGAACGCAAGCCGAAGCAGCTGGCCCCGCCGTCGTCAAAGAGCGGGTATTTCCCTGCCATGGGCGAGGAAGAAGAAGAAGGAAAGTCGGCGCTGTTGTTGGCGGAGGAACTGCTTAGTGCGGGCCAGGATGTGGATTACGATGCTGTGTTTAGGAGCAGGCCGAAGATTGCCAGGGGTCCGGCGCCAGGGAAGGAAGATGGAGGAGGGTTTGGGGAGTGGGAGTAAGGGTGATCAGGGGTACCTGTGTCTTTAAGGTTGTCACTGTTTAGCTACACATAGTAAGGGACGTAATTCTACTATGACTAGCGATGGAATGATTGCGTGAACATTCATTTGAGATGTTTTTTGCACACTTGTATTGACTGGGTCATGCTTGTAGATATACAGCATCCTAGGCAACCACCATGTCCAACAGGTTCAGCAGGAAGTGGGATTCTTAAGTCAGATATCTAGGCTACCCTCATGCTGGCGGTGGTAAGTCTACTAATCTTGGTTAACCAGTTCCATCACCCATAGCATCAACTGGTTAATTTGTTTTGAAGGCTTTCATTCATTAATCGCAGGAATCCGCGACTGGATATTGTACAAGTTTTTGTCTTCGCGGGGTTTCTTTTCGGGTCTCAACAGATTTTGGCTTGGCGGTGATACATCGATGCGACCGACCTCTAGTTCTGTTCCCCCCCATCCAGTCTAGAGTTAATTTGGTCGTCGTCGTCATCGTCGTCGTCGTCCCATCTCTATCCGTTACAGTCCCCCCTCCTCAAATCGCGAAATTTCTCCCAATCTTCCACCCTTTGTCAGTCCCCCAGGGGTTTATTTACCACCCCTGGTTCTTCAACTCAAAGGTCCTGTTGACCGCGGCCTTGAAGCCCTCCTTGAAGCGAGCCCTCCACCTCTCTCTCAAGTTCCTCTTCCTCTTGAGCGCCGGACGCTCGTGGAACCTCTGCAACCGCACGTCCTTCTTCACCTTGTTCGCCGCAACCGTCCTGTGCAGCTGTTTCAGCGCGCCCGCAAAATCTTGATGTCCGGACACGTAGAACGTCCTGCCGGTCGATGGGCGGAGACGGATGTTGAGCTCCTGCTGGGGAGCCATGTGGCGGGTCTCGAAATCGGTTTCGTTCCAGGTCTGCATGGGCGAGGGCTTGGAGGAGGAGTAGAGGGCGCCGCCGGAGGAGGAGGAGGAGGAAGAAGAAGTGCTGCTACTGCTGTCCTTGTTGATGGCGTCGACAATCGACCAAGGGCTGTCGTTGGCAGTGGGAGGACGGGGAGGGAGAGCAGAGGATGCGGAGGTAGCGCCAGGGCTACCACCAGCGGCGGCGCCGGCGCCGGCGGGCTTCCGGTTCGAGAGAGCCGCTCGCAGAGTCTCGATGCGCGATTTGCCCGAGACGTAGGGGTTGGGCGGTGGCTGCAGTTGGAAGCGGGCGCTGGTAGAGAAGGCATGGCGGCCGGCGAGGCTGGACCGGGCGCTGGCGGAGGCGGCCGCTGCCGTCGTGCGGCAGACGGACTGGAGTGCTGAACGGAGCTCCATGATGCTGGCCTGTTCACATGGTGAGAAGTGGTAGTTAGTAACTTGATAGACGAAGGTAAGGTAGGTTATGGGGACCGAGAAGACAGAAGGGTGGACAACTCACTCAATTGGTCATGAACTACTCCGTTCGGTCGCAGAGAGGGCAGCGGCTTATCGTGCGGTCGATTTTCAGAATCTCGAATGCCTCCCACCAAGCGACTGGCACGGTTCGGGGCCCCGGCGTCCATCTGCTGCTGCTAGCGCGCTGGTCCACTCAGCCGAGTTGCCGGTTGACTGTGGCCCGGGCTTTTGCGCCAGCCAGCTGGCAGAGGTCTTTCTTTCCGAGGCTGAAGCCCATCAGTTGAGTCTTTTGCGCCACAGTTGTGCAGCGTCGCAGCTGGCCGCGGTTGCAGCGAGTGCAAGTCCGAGCGTGGAGCTCTCCAGGAAGTTTCGTTAGAGCTCCCGCCCGCCAGTCAGGGTGGTCAAAGTGCCACCGACCCCAGTCAACTGGATCGCTGTGTGCGGTTGCCGGTGCGCGTCCACGCAAGCGGAAGTCACCCAGTGACCGGGGGCGATTGAAGTTTTGGCGAACGGCATCAAACACTTACAACAATTCCCTTCCCATGCACCTCCAAACGTGGAATTGAACTGCCACCTTCCAGCACCACCACCAACACCCACCAGCTATTAACTAACCGACTATATCCCATCCGAGTCAACAAAACGTGTACGGCACTTCGAATCAATTTGTACCGATTTTGGGTTTAGACCAACTCCGAGATTACGACTTACCCACCTCAGCCCCAAGACCTCTTCGACAGTCAATTTCTCCAAATTCATCATGGCGTTTAATCCCTATGGAGGTATGTCCTATTGTTGACGTTGCCCTAGCTTCTATGCGCGCCTGCGATTGTGGTCCTTGTCATATTTGCGCCAGGCACATACTAACAATGTCGTTTCTCTATGAAGCGCCGCCCTACGGCCCCCCACCGACCTTTGCCGCATACCCAGGTGTGCCTATGGCCCCGGGCATGGTTCCGCCACCCGGTCTAGGTAAGCTTCCCGTCCGGAACAGCTCGTCCTTTTTCATTCGGCCATGTCATCTAACCTACTCCTGTCTATAGGTCCTCCACCAGGCATGTCCTCTGCCCCCGGATTGGCACCACCTCCTGGTGTCCAGCAGCCTCCTCCTGCTACTCAAGCTAATCGACCAAGCGGCCTACCTGCCTCGTTCCAACCACCCCCAAACCTGAACATCAACTTCAATGCCCCCGTCATCCGCCTGGGCGCTTCTTCGCTCCCCAACAAACCCGGCATGCCCCAGGGCAACGACCGAAAGGATTCGCATACCCCGACTAGTGCGAACCGTCCAGGTCTCGGCTCCGATCGCGTCGAACAGTCCCGCGCGCAGTTGCGAGAGAGCATCCAGAACCTTGTCCCGCCGACACCGGAGGAGAGACTACGAACGATATTTCTGCACAAGATTCCCGATGGCCTCGGCGGCGAGGAAGGCGTCCAGAAGCTGCTCCACACGGTCGGCAGGCTGCGGAGGTGGGACTCGGGGCACTCCCACTTGACGGACTGCAAGGGCGCATTGTTTGGTTTTGCACAGTACGAGGACCCCGATTCGCTAGCGATTGCTGTGGAGTTACTCAAAGATCTCGAGGTCCCTGTGAAAAAGCAAACACCGACCGAGAACGAGCCCCCCAAAGACGACGACGAGGCGTTCGCCGCCGATATCGACAAGGTCAAGCTGAAGGTCGAGGTTGACGTCAACACGACAAAGTACCTTGAGGCCCGCAAGGAGGAGAGAGGGGAGGATGCGGCCTTTGAGGCGAAACTAGGTGAGGCCAAGGTTGCGCTCAAGCAGTTTGTTCAAGACCTCTTTTACCCACGTCTTCGCACTGGACAGGATGCCGACGGAGACACCACCATGGCCGATGGAACAAATGCTGCCGGAGATAGCGTTGAGGTTATCAACATCCCGCTCGCGCAGGAGGATGAGCTGGCGGATATTCCAGCAGAGATGCGCGAAACTGTTGCTGCCGAAATCGCTGCTTTCAGAGACAGGAGCAACAAGCGCGACCTTGAGCGTCTACGCCGGGAAGAAGAATTCGAGGAAAGGGAACGTCAAAGGAATGGAGCGCCGCGCATCTCACGCCTGGATTCACCTCCGCCCACGGATGCGGCGAACTCAAATCACGTCCCGCTGGGCCCGCGTGGTGTGCCCAATGCGCCATCTGGACCTCGTGGGCAACAAGGTAGAGGTGTTGAGTTTGTCGGTGGCGGCACATCAAACGGTTATAACTTCAAGGACGAGGACGACACCGATGCCGATGATGACGAGCTATACCAACGTGAAGTTAACAAGCAGAAGGCAGAGGAGGAAAAGCTTTACTTGGAGGCCGAAAGGAAATGGGTGAACCGTGAACGCCAACGTGCAGCTGCTCTCGAGCGTGAGAAGGAGCGTGAGAAGGCGGAAACCGAAGGATTCGCCAGGAGAAAGGAAGAGCAACTCGAGAGGGAGAAGAGCTGGGACGATGAGCGTGAGGCAACCCGTAAACACCACATGTACTACCGCGACCACGCGCACTGGGTCAGGAAACGACTACAGGAGCGCAACGACGAACAGGCACGGGATGAGATGGATAGGCGGGCTGAGGAGGACGAGAGGCGCAAGGCCGAAGCAGAGATGGAACAAGCCAGGGGTATGGCCGACTCCTTCCTCGAGCGACAGGCTGAGGAGATGGAGAGGCGGCCAGCTGCGGCGCCGGCTGCGCCCCAGCGGTTTACCATTTCCTTCGGTGCAGCGGCTCAAAAGGCAGCCCAGCGTTCCGCCGGCGCCCGCAGGACTGTTGCCGAAGTCGAGGGTCTTTTGGACGACGAGGAACAGGAGCAGACCACCAAGCGGCAACTTGTCCCCATCAAATTCGAGCCCATCACCGACACCAAGGCCATGTCGGAGGAGGATTTGCAAAAGGCCGTGCGCGCTCTGGCGCAGGAGATCCCTGCGGACAAGGACGGGCTCTGGGCTTGGGACGTCAAGTGGGATTACCTCGAAGAATCCATCATCAGCGAAAAGCTTCGGCCTTTCGTGGAGAAGAAGGTGGTCGAGTATCTTGGTGTACAAGAACAGTTTCTTGTTGACGTGGTGGAAGAGCACTTGCGCAAACATCAAAAGCCTGCCGAGCTGGTGGAGACATTGGGCGAAGCTCTTGATGAAGATGCGGAGGATCTAGTGAAGAAGTTGTGGAGGATGGTGATTTTCTTTACGGAGAGCGAGAAGCGCGGTTTGCCCGCTTAAGAGAATGTCTGGGAGCCAACGACATCGGGTTTGTTCCTCGGTCCTGTATGGCCTCTGTTGAGGGCCATGAAACAATTCACGAAGGATCAAGGCTTAGAGATCCTGTGGTATGTATATCGTAAAAAAACACATGCTTGTAGGAGAGAATAGCCAACAAAGCATGGGGCGTTGGAAGCGCTAATTGAACATTTTTTTCAGTGAAATGTACGCGGTCTTGGTGTTGGCTCGTTGATCTCATGTGCCTCGGCAAATGCCCCCAGATCTACCCGGGCAGCGAGGGGAAACCCAAGGGTTGCGCCATCTGCCCGCACTTATCCTAGGTTGAGTTGCAGCCACTTTGATACAGTGATCCAATAGGGTTTGGTTCAGTCGGCATTTGGGCGTTGTCCTTCGTTAACATATAAGTCCATTGAGGATCCTTAGTTGTTGATTTCGAATTTTACATTGTTTTGCTCGGTTTATCTTTTCTAAGGTGTATTTTATCGCCAGCACAACACCCCAGCATTCAAGCTCGTCCACTGGAATATCAAGTAAACATCAACCCCTGAGATACTCGCCAAAGCAACCCAAGGGAATTACGTCATCCACTACTCCAGCTCACCCACCACAAATACCCTAGTACAAATTCAACCATGTCCACCCCAACCCAAAGCTTCAAAACCCCTCCTCCCTCCGTTCCCAACACCCTCCTCTCCTTCCCAGCCCCGCACGTTCTGCTCGTCACGCTCAACCGCCCGGCCCAGCTCAACGCCATCCCCACGTCCCAGCACAAGCGGCTCGCCGCGCTGTGGGATTGGTTCGATGCCGAGCCGGCGCTGCGGTGCGCGGTGATCACGGGTGCCGGGCGCGCTTTTTGCGCAGGCGCAGATCTGAAGGAGTGGAATGAGTTGCATAGCAAGTTTCAAGGTCAGCAGAAGCGGAAGGACTATGGAGGTGGAGGAGGAAAAGGGTTGGTGGATGGGGTGGAGCGGGGAGGGCAGTATGGGACTTTGGAGGGGAAGAGGAGGGAAGCACTCCGGAAGGCGGAGAGTAAGAAATCCGGGGAAGAGCCAGATGCGTTCGCGGAGGGGATTGTCAAGGACCAGGGTCGCGCTAGGGATGGCAAGATGAAGGACGAGGATAAGCTGACGACAGGCATTGGAGGGGGGTATGGAACGGTCGATAACAGGCGTAAGGCCATCGAGAGCGCCGCCGCCCATCTAACCGAGGAGACTGCTCCAAAAAGGGATCTTAGCGATGTGGATGACGCCAGAATCAACACCGGCATCGGCGGTGGTTACGGCACTGTTGCCTCGCGCAAGGCGGCGGCGGCCGCCGCCGCACGGGTTGCGAACAACGAGTCTTCTTCTTCCCGCGTCGGCAACCTCGGCCTCAATGCCGGCTTTGGTGGGCTTTCTAATCGCTCGGGCAAGAAACCCATCATTGCTGCTGTCAACGGCCTTTGCCTCGGCGGCGGCATGGAGATGGTCATCAACTGCGACATGGTCATCGCCTCCTCCAACGCGCGGTTCGGTTTGCCTGAGGTCAAAGTGGGTGTTATTGCCGTTGCGGGCGCATTGCCTCGTCTCGTGCGCACGGTGGGCAAGCAGAGGGCGGCTGAGATGGCGCTGTTGGGGAGGAATAGGTACTCGGCTGAGCAGATGGAGAGGTGGGGGGTGGTTAATTTTATTGTCAGCGGCGAGCAGGCGCTGGTTGAGGAAGCTGTAAAGCTGGCGGAGGAAGTGTCGAGTAATTCGCCTGATGCGGTGCTTACGAGTAAGGAGGGCTTGAGATTGGGTTGGGAGGGGATGGGACCGGAGAAGGCGACGGCGGTGTTGGAGGGAGGCATGTATAGGAAGCTGGAGAAGGGGGAGAATATGAGAGAGGGTGTGGCGAGCTTTGTGGAGAAGAGGAAGCCTGTTTGGAAGGATAGTAAGCTATGATTGTGGTTGGGCAAATTCGTCCACGGAATTAGTTATGATACTATTACAGTAAACTAATCTACAGTTTGGATATCCATTGTATATTCCATGCTGTGACTGTTCCCTGCCACTTGATATATAATTCGAACCCAATAGAGGTATTCAGGGCACCGTCCTCCACTTCCCTTCCCTTCCCCGGATCATCGCCAATCTTACTCCGCACGGAAACCGATACCGAAGAGCCCGCTGTGGGGTAGAGGTAGCCTGGGGCTACATATAAAGCGGGACGGGAACTACATAGCGGGATGCGGGGAAGTAATTGTTAGGGCCTCTTAGGGACCCTGCGGGGACCATTGGAGGTGGATTTCTCCGTTGGACGGCATCCCATTTTCCATCAATGGCATCGAGCTTTTTCTCCTACTTACTCCAACGCACCGGTCAGAACGATACACGATGGTTGCACTGATGTTATCTCGACTACGACCTGGCTGACCAGGGAGCCGGTGCCGACAACCATGCGAACGTCACTTTATCCGCTGTTTTCATACTACCGAGACAATGGGATAGGTGGGATCGACGGTCACTCGAGCTTTCATCGGCGTCGAGAATCGCAAGAAACGATGTGATGACTATATAATAGGCCAATGGTCCCGTCCTTACTAAAGATACAGAGTGGTATCGCAACATCCAGCCTTCAATCTCCCTCTCTGGAGCCACCATGAAGTTCCTCGCCTTCGCAGCCCTCGTGGCCGCCGCCGTCTCGGCATTCCCTGCCCCCGAGCTCCCCGCCGGCATCCCTCGCTCTCTCTCCGAGTTCAAGGAGAAACATCCTTACACAGTCAAACGCAGCAGCCATTGCCGGAAGACAGTCTCCATCCGGGCCTCGCAAAACGACACTGATGACGTTGCCGACGACTTCCTCCGCGGTCTCAAACAGGCCAACAACGGCGGCACCCTCTACCTGCCCAAGGAAAAAACCTTTGTCATTGGCAAGCCGCTCGACCTGACCTTTCTCAACGACGTCCAAGTCCACCTCGAGGGCGAAATCAAGTTCACAAACGACACGGCCTATTGGCAGAAGAACGCGTTTGCCCATCCCTTCCAGAACAGCCTCATGTTTTGGAAATGGGGTGGTAAAAACATCAAGATCTACGGTAACGGCGTTCTCAATGGCAACGGTCAGCGGTGGTGGAACGAATTCGCTGGTTCGGAGATTCTCGACCCCGGCAACACGTACCTGCGTCCGATCCTGTTCTATGCTGAGAACACTACCGGTATCGAGATCGAGGGTATTCACTTTAAGGACTCGCCTTGCTGGACCACCTTCTTTGTTACTTCCAAGCACATCTCCTTCAAGGACGTGGCCTGCACGGCCGAGTCCAACAACGCCACCGCTCTTCCCAAGAACTCGGACTTTTTTGACTCGCTCAATGTCGAGCACGTAAGCGTCGAGCGTGCTTGGGTTAATATCGGTGACGACTGCTTCTCGCCCAAGTCTAATGCTACGGGTTTGTACGTGAACACCATGTACTGCAACGGCACTCACGGACAGTCGATGGGCTCGATTGGTCAGTATTCCGGCGAGAAGAGCTTTATCCGGGACGTGGTTATTGAGAACTTGTGGATGTTGAACGGCCAGCACGGTGCTCGTTTAAAGTCATGGGCCGGTCCTGACGTCGGCTATGGCTTCATTGATAACGTCACCTTCCGCAACTTTTGGAATGCCAATAATGAGTACAGTGCTTTTCTGGACTCATGCTACTTCAATGTAAGTGTCTGGTCTCTGACAAGAAAGAGTCAAATAACTAACGCAGCGTACCCAGGTCAATGCTACTACCTGTTCCGCGTACCCCTCCCAGGTCAACATTAGCAACGTCAACTTTGAGAACTTCTCAGGATATACTTCGGGCAAGTACGGACGTGCTGTTGCTCGCCTGACTTGCAGCCCCAACGCCGTGTGCGAGAACATCAAGTTCAAGAACTTCAATGTTACTAGCCCCTGCGGTGGTAAGCCAGTTGTCATTTGCGATGGCATCAGCGATGACCTTGGCGTTCCTTGCGTCAACTCGAGCAGCCCGGAGGCGAAAGCCGCGTTGAAGGACAAGTGCTCGACTGCTATGGCGACACTGCCAAAGCCGACGCCGTGGTTGTAAAGATTTTGTATTTTATAAGAAAATCTGATCAGTTAGTTCTTACTCCAGCCATGGATGGCTCAATAATACAACAAATACCGTGCTCTCCAGTGGTCTTTTCCCCGATCCATGGTCATACAATCCTGTCTTGTTTCTTCACAGCGCAACAACAACAACCCCCAAAAATCCAGCCACCACCATCGCAGAAGCCACCACACCCGTCACCCTCGCTGCAACACCCGCTTGCGGCTCCGACAAGGACTGCGAGCTCGTCACCCCCGCAACAGTCGTTGCCGACCCCGTGAGCGAACTCGTCACCGAACTGGTCACAGTAGCCGTCGTCGTCGACGTCATCACCCCGGTACTAGACTCCGTAGCCTTCGCAGTGCTACTTCCACCTCCACTTCCGCCACCAGCAGTCGTACCAGTACCAGTAGAAATAGCACCAGTCGAACCAGTACCAGTAAAAGTTGCACCAGTAGAAGTAGTACCAACAGAAGTTTCACCAGTAAAAACCGCAACCGGCGCCGTACACCCTGGCCCCGTCCCCGTATCTCGCGACGTCTCCGCACAAACACTATCCAACGTATCCAGCTCCTCGCTGTGTTTGCTCACCCAGCTACTCACTCTGGACGTGTACACCCCGTACTCGCTGGACAACGTGGCGGGGAGCGTGATGGTGCATTGAGGACTTGCCACGGCCGAAGGGGCGAGCGTGTCTTTGGCTTGGTGGAGGGCGGCCGAGAGAGCAGAGCCGGGGGTGGGGATGTCGACTATGAGAGACCAGATGGCGATCATGCAGGATGCTTCGGGGCGGAAGGTGGAGGGGGAGAGGTATACTGCTTCCATATTGTTTGTTTCTGTTGCTGTTGTTGCTGTTGTTGTTGGAGTTGGAGCTGGAGCTGTTGTGGCTGGAAATGGTTCGAGGAAGGGTAGTGCTGGGGCAAGTTGGCCCTGATCGTGGGGCTCGCCGAGGACGGTGTTGGGTTCGAGGGCGGCTGCTAGTTGACGACGGGTGTTGGCACTGTGGACCGAGGCTGCGTTGGTGAGGATGAGGGAGAAGATGAAGAGGGAGATGTGATTCCACCCATGGTCCATTGCATTTGATAGAGAGGATGAATAACTATAGGCGGTGGTTGTAGGTTTGACCGTAGTTGGGAATGCTAGTTCGTAGGTTGTGCAGTATTCGAGATTGTGAAGTGGCTTTATATAGGAAGCGTTGACGCCAGGTGAATCCGTTGACAATTTGAGGTGAAGAGAGAAAATGGACGATGAAGAACAGATCATGGTCAAGTAAATGTCTCCGGATCTTAACGACGGAAAAAAGTATCAATGTACCACCCTTCCCCTGGTTGAAACGAAACAATTAGACAAAGAAGTCGCGATCTATAGTTAGAACATCGTACCTGGACGCTTGCTTCCTTCCTGCCACGGGAAAGGTCCGTTTCTATGAGTTCCCTCCCTTGTTTGAATTGTCATTCCAGGTAGCCGCTTCTTTCTGACCACAATAGAGGTAAGAAAGCGGTATTCCACTTGATCAGCAATTCCAATATGAGTTCTTTTGTGTTGGGTTTTCACTCAGCCGTCTGTGCCGTTTTCTTGGGTAGTGACTTTAACTTTTGTCACAGTCAAAGCGGGTTCACTGTAGTCAAGGTTTGCGGTATCAATTTGGGTTCTCAGAGCGTGTTGGCTGGGAAAGTAAAACAACAACAACAACAACAAAAAAAAAAAAAAAAAAAAAAAAAAAAAAAAAAAAAAAAAAAAAAAAAAAAAAAAAAAGAAAACAAGTCATCGCTCCCATACTTTGTGTGAAACCAACACCAGCCTTGCAGCTTGTCTCTAGTAAGACGGCTTAAGCCCTCGCTTTACATTTCAGCCGCTATAGCCGTATGAGCAGCTACAGATTTGCCAATTTCCCATCCACGATAGAAACATACTTCATCGCTTGAAGAGCAAGTTTTTCATCTTCTCCGAGGACCTGAATGATGACGGTAGCAAGGTGATCGAACCCCAGCCGTGTGTACAGGTGATATCCCATAGGACTCGCCATGACCGAGATATCCTTCAAGGACTCTCTGCGAATGACGTCCATTCCCCATTTGCAAAGCCTAGTCGCGTGGCCGCGTCTCTGGAAGTCTGGTAAGGTTGCCAGGATCTGAAGATGAAGCTGCTCCGGCCCAATGTTCCCGAAATACTTCTTGTAGGCCTTGGCCTGACCATTGTGAAAGGCATCGAAGTGTTGCTGGTTGGCATCTCTACGTGTGCTGCCTCCTCGCTTGTCAACTTCACGATTAGCTATTTCCAAGCAGTTAGTGCAAAGCTGATGGTTTAGAGGGGCATGGATAAATACTTGCGGTCCTGGGGGACGTAGAGTGGTCCATCTTTGCGTTTGTTCAGATACGAGACATCCCATACGCCAATGGAGACGACCTTGAGCTTCTCGCTGCCGGTGGGGTCAACGTCTTCAATCACCATGACTGTCCAGTCATCAAACAAAGGGTCTAGGAAGTATTCGAATAACATGCGCGTGTACTTGTAGTGGTCCTCAGGAAATTCTTTCCGCAGAGGGAAACGGTAGTCCCATTGCGGGTCGAGGGGCATTGTCTTGATGATGACATTGGTGATGGCATCAACGTCTGACGGGAGTCCAAGCCTGATCATGACAGTTCTTTTGAGTAGTGATCGTTTGAAGAATACCTTAGTTGAGGCTCCCACTGAGCAACTACTACCATATCCGACCTAAAAGTCCAGCGCGGGGAAAGAGGGACATTGAGCGAGCCTTATTACCTCCCACTGGCTGAGTTTTTTTGGCTGACAGCCTGACCGATGGTTGTGACGAACAGATCATCCAGGCATTCCGCCTATTCTGTTGAGCTTTGTTCAGACTCGCCTGCCGTCGCACCTTTTCTTATGCAAGTATGCGGGACAGCCTCGACTGGATAGTTTGGGCGGTGTAACTTGTCCAACGAACGGCAAACACATTTAATCATGGACATTGCCGTATCAAGATTCCCTTGGATTCCAGATTGAAGCGTTTCGGTGACTCGGTGAACGAGCCGAGGCAATGGTTGTTGGTAGTTGCAAACGGAAATGCGTGTCAAAGAAGGTGGACGTGTTTTAGTGTCGAAAACTTCAGATATCCGACCACATGGCTGACCGATATGCCATGGTACATGGTGATGAGTTCAGCCTCAGCCGCCAACAAGGACCTACTGTGTAAAGAATTGAAGGTTGAGAAAACGACGGGAAGATGAGATGGAATTCGGTGATGTGATTGGGTAATTGTGAGCTGATACAAGAAATAACCATACTCATAGTAATACTCTAAGGCTAAAGCCGCACTTTTTTGTAGGTGGGTAACGCCTCAGCAGGAAATTGTCAAAGAAGCAGCCGCTACCAACCGCTGACGGCTGCCACCCACCTTCATGAAACTTCTGCAGTTCAGCCCAGGGTATGTGCCATGATGCACTGAATGTAACATTTCAACGAACCAATCCGGGCAACTCAACCCCTCCAACCTGAGAACGACAACACAACCCCGAACTGCCCAGTCCCATCGAAACCGTAAGGCGGATCCTGCATGACACCATACCCAGAAAGGAATTGCGGCGAGCAGGAAATTCCTAATATGATATGGATGTGCCGGATACCTATCATAGGTACCGCGATGACGGGCGAGAAGCCTGGCTGGGGGAAATGACGAGACGAGCCACAACTTTCCGCGTGGCGCCCTCGCTTTGTGCCTCTTGGGAAACCGGGCATTCACGTCGAATCTTCAAGAGTGTCCGGGAAGGAGTCCTAGGTGACACATTAAGCCTCCAACACTCAAGCACCAGCTCTCCAACTTTTCGTTTGCCTACATAACAAGCTGGGACCGAAGACCCCGGGGGAATCATAAAGAAGTGAAGTGTCCAGGTATGTCGGTTGGGTGTTTCACGATGCACAACTTTGCAACCATTTTGACACGAATATTGCAGTCCAACCTCCTCATCGGCTCACCTCCTTGGGGTTCCGCAGCCTTGTCCCATATTATCCACGCTAATTCAATAACCGCTATGTAGCTGGAACAGCCACCTGCCCAAAGTTGGACAAGATGGAATTTCAACCCCCCACCGACCATTTGGGTCCCTTTCCCCATTCGTCCTTCTTCGAAAATTCCCTCGTGGGGTCAGCAGAGCCTTATGACGACTCGGACCCAGACCTCTTTCCCGTCTCTTTTCCCATTCCTTCTGGTCTCTGGCCAGATTTGTATTGGGAAGGGATCGGTTTCAACGATTCACCCGGCGCCGCTTACCCTTCCTCTTCTCGTATTCCTGGGCCGAGACCGACTCATCAGGCAGCTCTCTTGAATCTAATCCCACTCCCTGCTCCGGCATTAGCACCGAGACTCCCCAACCCCTCGAGCCAAGCTTATCTGGAACCTCATGGCATCGTATCTGATCAGGCTTTCGACTTTCATGCATCTTCCAATGCAGGACTGGCACCATCACCATGCGACATCATCCATCCACCCCAAATGATTGGCGCTGATACCTACTCTAGCCTGCCTCGAGGGACTTCCGGAAGCGGAGAAGACGACGGCTTCTATTCAGCGCCTCCAGGCTATCGATTGCCTACTTCAGAGAGTCATCACAAAGTTCAAAACTGGGATCTCGTGGCGAAGCAACCCATAACAAACTTGAACAGTGCAAATCTTGGACAGCACCAACATTTATACGGCGCCTTTCATCTGAACCCTAACCAATTGTCATCAAGCATAAACAATGCACCTACGTTGGCAGATGCTGTATCATCGTCCCAGCCATGGCAACCTGTTGGAGCCTCAGGACATAGTGGTTGGCCGGATCAAGAAAATGGAAGCCATCTCATCCAGGAGTGTGTTGATGAGTTGACAGATGCAGGGAATCAGTGGCACGGTTCTCAAGAGGATCTTTACAACTGGGTAACACAGCCTTGCGACGGGTATGACAGGCATGATGTGGATCGCGAGTCAATTGGGTTTGACCACTCTGTGGGGGTCCATTCTCCTCTTGATGGATTTGGAAGCCTGATACCATACTCAACATCATGTACGCCACAGTTGAGAGACGACCCACGAACCCCGTCTTTGTCGACAAGTGCCACCACTCCTGCGTCGACTGGCAATTCTGACCCGCCCACCCCAGAGCCCAGCTTGCCAAAGACCATAACCAAGAGCCAGCCAGCGACTTTCCAGTTCGTTCAGTACACTGCTGGCAGCGACATAGGTGATAGGACCTCCAAAAAGCGGCTGACTCATGACGATGATGACAAAGACGGTTCAGCCAAGATTGTTAGGCAAGATGTCATGAGAGATCAAGAAGGGACAGTCAACGGTTATCAGTTCGTCTTGCACCCTCAGGAGAAACCCGTCAAAAGGGCTAAGAAAACCGAAGAGCAGAAGACAACCATTAAGTTGGCCCGAAAGAATGGGGTTTGTTATTGGTGTAAGGAGAAGAAGAGAAAGGTAAAGTTGCAGCCTCATCACCGTTTTGATTCATACCCATGTACTAATCTCAGCGCAGTGTGACCTTTACGCGAAAGGTCCCTTTGAAAGCTGTGGAATATGTGCGACTCAGAAGACATACAAGGGAGTTCTACGAATGCCCTGCTTCAGATCGACATTAGCGGATATGCTGTTCTTTCGTGCAGGCATGTCCAAATCCTCGAACAAAGCCGATCCAAGTTGAAATGCATGCTAACAATACGCAATATTTTGCAGGCCCAGCGGTCAATGAACCACTTTTCATCAAGCGGGAATCGGTTTTCAGGCTTACGGACTTCTCGAAACCTGATGTTGGCGTCATTAAGCTGGAGCTCACACAGAACATTGGCAAACATCATTTGGTGGTGTACGCCTCCCAGTTCGAGCCACTGCCGGGAGACAAACTGTCTTACACGCCAACGGACAGAAGGACGGGACGAAAGCACACTATACCAATGCCCCATTTCTGTCTGACCAATTACGACGAGGTTCATTCTAACATAAGGGAGTATTTCCGCTCGTCCAAACACGACTACCTGCACATGCTCAAGGGCAATGGTGGTCTCACTTGGGATATTGTATCCATGGCCATCGAATACGCCAAAACTAAAAAGGTAAATTTCCTTCCCCAAATACACTTGTCCAGTCTTGCTAACCGGACCAGGATTCACTTGTTGATACGGCCCTTAATCTCTGGGTTATTTGTAGGATGATTGAAGACCCGTGGGAATTACTGGAGAACAATGAACTCGGTGTTTCCCGCGTGAATCTGCCTGGAACCAAATTCCATGGCAAAATCCCAATTCCTCCAATGATGGACACTCAGCTGGACCAGGTCATAATTCAGACTGTTCTGAATCATCTCCGAGGCCAGCTCATCGGTTTGTTTGAGAGGAATATCTCTCCAGCAAAGCCTGAGACTTGGTTCGAAACCTTTCTTGCCTCGTTCATCATGCTCACTCACATCGAACGGTTGGCGGCACATTCTGTCCGACATGCCGAGACCCACACAATGCCGGTCGGTAATAGATGATCAGTACCAGTACACATGACTGTATGCTGACATTGAGGCAGACCAAATACTCCAACACCACGTTCCTTGAGCAGGCTTTCTATACTGCAAAGATCATCCTCTCGCGTTTCCACTACGCGTGTAATGGGTCTGTACCGTTGGGCCTTGACTGGAAAGACTCCCAGGTCTCGTCGATGGCCAAGCTTGGGCCAAAAGAAGTTGAATTCATGCAGAGAATACAGAAGGAATTCAAGAAGAGAGGTACGTTTGGGAATGTCTGATTCATTGAGCAATTTGAGATACAGTGATCACTGACCTTCCCCGCTACAGAACAAGATCTTCGCAATCTCCGCTCCAAACAAGAATACGAGACTGACGGGCATTGGTATCATCAGCTATTTACCAAAGACTGGGACACGTCCCCTGTCAAAGTAAAGGACCCGTATGAGTAACTGGTTGACCGAAACTCTCGGGTAGGGGTTGGACAGCGCTTTCCTGTTGTAGTGGCATACAACGGGGACTCTGTTCTCAGCACCAGTACCAGAAACTAGATAGACAAAACCTAGCAATTCCACGCATGGCGGCTTAAAAAGTAACTCATTTCTTGAAGAATGGTGTAGATCGTGATGAAAGCATGACAAATTTGATACCCACACTCCAATGCGTACTAGTGTCGTTCATCTCGGTGACCGCGGTCAAAAGTCAGCTGGCATGGCAGCCTGTGAGTCGGGGTGGCAGCCTGAGGTAAGGGTAAAACAACCCACAAGTCACTTATTCAAAGACCCATGCTCGCCTGAAACAAGACACATGAGACCAAATAAAAGATTAGGTAAACCAGCCCGCTACCGGTCGCCAAGATTCAATAAAGGACCGTTGCAAGGCTGTGAAGGGATTATAATACTCCGAAAACACATCGGCTAGAGTGCCGTCTGGATACTTCTATACAGTAATTGTCCAAATTCAAGATCAGAGGTGGCACAAAGACGCTTAGATGCGTAGTAGGAGTATAGCCAAGGTATATTGTCAAAGGTCTCAACTTTGTTGTCCAAGACGAGCCATGGTATGATATCCCGTGGTTGGCTCAATCAGATACTCGTCATCCAATCAATTATCATCGTTTCACGCAAGGGGCTATCTACGTTTCGTACCCCAAGTGCGACTCTCTCTGTTCACCGTTCCGTCAGCCCTATTTGCACGACGTAGGACTTGTGCGAAGAACCGTGCTTATCTGCATGCGGTTGTTCGGCTCAAGACGAACCCCTTGGTTATTTGAGGCTCTGCTCGAAGAAGATCATTGGTCTGCCCTATGACTGCCTCATGGAACCAGGTGGAGAGCAAGTGGAGGCTCAGACTCAGTTCTCGGTGTTTGAAGCCCGAGTCTCCAATCATGTTTGTTCAATTTCTTATCGATGCGGCTCTGTGAGCCAGGCGCTTTAGGAACTTCAGCTGTTCACACTGAGCTGAGGACTCCTTGTTGACTCACTTCAGGTTGGTTCGATGCGGCTATGTGGTTTTTCGGTGTCCGGGGGGAGAGGACTTGAGGCTCTGATGACGACATGATCGAGATTTCTTTACGCACCGAACTTGAGGCTCTGCGGAAAATTCGGCTTCGAGAACTTCTAGGTAGGTAGCAAAGTGAACCTTGAGATGAGCCTTGAAGGTGGTTTAAGCCTTGAGGAGTCTGGATATATAAAGGTGAGGCTTTACAAGAGTTTGTGAAGATGGAATACAGCACATAGCATCATCATTACAGCTTCACCGGCTCTCAACTGGACATTTCAAGAACATCAGAACCTCTATTTTACATATTTTGAGGCCACAGAACCTACCCAACTCTTCGATACACTCTAGTTACCCAAACACAATGGCCTGCCCCCTTCAGTCCACTCGCGCTTGCAATCTGGCACTGCCACAAAAGGACACCAACCCGATCGTTCGTCCAGACATTGACTGGATCCCCTCTTACAAAGTCTTCAAGGAACGTGTACAACGCCTGGCAGCACAGCACCTCAACCGTCCCACCACCCTTCCTGCTGGATGGCCTGCAAAGATCACATCCGAACGTGTCTGGTCCGGGTCTGACTTTAAGTCGGAGGACGACTACGTGGTCAAGCTCAGCCAAGAGGACATTCAGGAGATTGAGAGTGCACTGGAGTTTTTCAAGAGTAAGATATCGTCACATTGCTATCTATCTTATAGGTGATGCATTCAAGCCCCTAGCTAACGCTTCTTGTTTCTACAGCTCTTGACCTCGGCCCTGACGATGTTTCCAAGAACAACTTCCCCCTTCCCAACCTCGGCCCCAAGCTCGAAGAAGTCTCCGACATCATCCATAACGGCCGCGGCTTCGTCGTCCTCCGCGGTCTCAACCCCGACAAGTACTCAAGCACGGACAACATCCTGCTCTACCTCGGCGTCACCAGCTACATTGCCGAGACCCGCGGGATGCAGGACTTTGACGGGCGCATGATCCTCCACATCCAAGCCGTCCGCAAAGAAAGCGACGTCGCCCAACACGGCAGCATGCCCAACTCGCCCTACGTCAACCGCGCACAGCCGTTCCACACCGACCTCTGCGACGTCCTGTCTCTCTACGCTCTGGGCGTGGCCAAGTATGGCGGTGAATCATTTCTGGCCTCATCAGCGACCATCTACAACGAGATTGCGCGCCTGCGGCCGGACGTGATTCATGTTTTGGCTCGGGACGACTGGCCGTTTGACGAGTTTTACAAGAACCAGTATCACACACGGCCGCTTCTCTATAACTTTTCCAGCGTCGATGGAAGAGGAAAGAAACATGAACATGGTCCAGGCTTCCAATTCTCCCGCCGCCCGCTCACAGGCGCGCACTTCTCGCCTCACCACCCCCTGGTCCCGGCCATGAGCGAGGTCCAAGCCGAGGCGCTCGACATGGTGTATTTCCTGGCCAAGGAACACGCGCTCGCGATCGAGCTGCAAAAGGGGGACATGCAGATCTTTAACAACTTTGCCATGTTGCATGCTAGAAGCAGCTTCGTGGATGAAGGAGAAGACAACAAGAGACATATGCTGAGGCTGTGGTTGCGGAATGAGCAAAAGATGTGGAGGAGCGACTCGGAAGGGCTGGACAAGGTCGGGAGAGAGGTGTATGAGTGGGATAAGGAGGAGTGGAGGAGGGAGGTGGGGACCAAGTGGGATATTGAGCAGAGTCCGCCTGAGTTGAGGGTGGATTTCAAGAGGGCTAGTTGTGCTTGAGTGACGGAGGCGCTGAACTCTGGGTCGTCGGGTTGATGAGTGTGGAGAGAAAGAGGGTAGGCGGTTTGTTTGATCTTCAGTTGGTGGTGTTAGGTAGGTACTCTGTTTCCTTTTGTTGCTCGCTTGAGGGGGATGTCTGGCTTTTGGGAGGTTCAATTTGCTTGTAAGGCAGTGCTTTCTGGAGGTATTCTGGTTTTGGTTTACTTTTGTTGTTCGACTGCTTAAGTGGCTTTTTGATTTCGAGACTGTAAGCTTTTGAAGACGCAAGACTTCCTTTCTTTTCACCTACTAGTGTACCCATCTATGTACCGCCTAGAATTGCACTCGTTTCTTTCGTTGACATGTTGACATTGACCCGCCTCCCATGCAGTGTCCTGGCTAAGTGATACCGTAGAAAGGGTCATTCAGTTCAATGTATCAGAGTTACACGTACTTGGGTCGTCAGAAACTTTCGCTGTTAGAAGCGGTAGTAGAGCGATCAATTTTGCCATCGTCAGGTACATCTGTTGGTAGCCCTCAACCTTGATTATCATGGTGACACCTGCGACTGAAACAATCATGTCAAGTCAGTTCGGTATGAGGAGGGCAGGAAGGAAAGATTGTTGCTTCATACGGTACTAGTGAAAATCACGGCATTGATAAGGGCTCATGAGGAAAGAGACACCTTGACCTACTAGAGGTATCTCTACCAGTCGGTGATGCAGTGGCAGGACTACTAGTAGTGCAGTGTAAGAAAGGTTCGCACTTGCTGTGACAATTCGGTAGGGTCGGTAGAGGTACCTTTGCAAGGAGGGAAACTGTGACTGACCTTGGGAGCCCGCAGCTGCGCTTAAGTCAAAGTGCGGCTCAGCTCGACGCACTCACGAGAATTTGATAAAAAATGCCATCCAGTCCTTGCAAATTGCATAAGTGGTTGGCAAAGGACTTTAATTCCCGGTTGAGGTATCCTTCAACTGCAGTGCACGGTACTTGCTTCGATATGTGGTCCCCCCACGCTCTCTCTACCTAAGGAATGATCGACATAAGTCTGTTAATTACAGTACCCTAGGTAGGTATGCTTGTATCTCTGCAGAAAGGAATCACGCCAATAGTAATGTTCTAATTCCCATGTCTAGGTACCCTGTATCTTCCTCTTGTTCGGCATCGAGTCTGACGTGAGCTGGCGCCTACCTATCAATGATACCTCTATCACGCATATGATAATCAAAGCTCAACGGCGCTGGCGGAGATAGTGTAGATGCGAGCGGTTGATGCACAAGCAGTGTACCCAGAGTACTTCCATGTTTCACTGTCCTCCTCAGACATTCTGGGTAATTTCCCCGACTGGATATTCTGTTAACACCGACGGGCCTGGTCTCGAACTTACATAGGTAGGTATTGGCCCTTGTCAATTCCGAACGTTAGCTCAGTCGTATTTGCTGCAGCATGTTGTGTGCCTTTTGATCTATTTGCTTGGCGATGTTTTGGCAATTGGGGCTGTGGGGTTTTGATAGGACATGTCGCTAAATTGGGTGTTCGTGACGGGGGAAGAAGGATGTGTCTGGACTTACGATCCTTCGAGTACTGTACAGGTAATCGCAGAGGTAGCCTGCGGTTGGTAAGTGCTAAGTATTTGTAAATACTTATCAAGTGCGAGATCTCACATGTCTCCAAGCGTTGTCCGACCTCTCGCATTATGCTGGACACCATTGCAGAGCACGATTCTGTCTTGCTTATTGGGTCATTGATGACTGCTACAATCACTCATCCTTCTCGTCAGCTCTTTGATACCACCGCTTCCTGTTGGATTTGCAAAGACTGTTGTTCAGTATCATCACAATGTCCTCTTTCAGCATCTGACAGCCACCTAATTTACCTTTCCAACCTCGTCTCCGCGGAGTCGGGCAGAAGGAGTGTCTGTGAGCGTGTATTCGGTATCCACTTCAACCAGTCAGCGATGCATCCGCACCACTCCAATCCTGATCAAAGGTCCCTGCCACCCGCGAGGTGGCATCGTGAGATGGAACAGAGGCCAAACAGTAGCCGCCTAGTAGCGAGCAAGACATTTACAAAAGTCTTGGGCGCCATTGAAGTGGATTCGGAAAAAATGAGTAGTACGAAATGGAAAAAGAAGCCCGAGAGAAGGTTCGAAACAGGATGCCGTTGGGTAGCACCGAGACACAGGGCGGGAAAAAGTGGGAGAAGGAGGGAGGGAGGGGAGGTGCCGTGGAAAATGGGCGGCACCGGCGCGGCAATGTAACCCTTCAGGTCGTATTGGCGTCTTGCGCTATCTCGAGTTTCATGATGTGAGGTCTTTTTGGTATCACTCCGGGATGCGTGGGGATGGTGGGCGCGAAGATTTGGGGTTGTTATTTCCCTTCACGGTTTCCGTCAGTACTCGAGGACGTCGAGCGAGTTTGTGCCTCCTTCGGGATCAGTCAAGGGAGTATATGAGCAGGTTATCCTTTGTATCGATACTAGGTTATGCACTCGGAGCATAACTTTGAAGGAGTTCCCTGATACTCGCACATACAGTCTTCTCTCTGTGTGTGTGCCGTGCTACAGTCGTGTTACACCTATTAGGCACACGTGATTGCAATAGGTAGAGCATCTTGCAAAGGGACCGCGCAGGATTTGAAATGCTCTCAGCCGGTGTCTGACCTAGTGAAAAGGAACACCAGTCAGGACCTTAAAACGCCACAGCCGAGTGAGGCTCGTTACATGTCAACTGCATCCCCGCGGCACGTTTCGACAAACTGTAGACATATGAGGAAACATGTTTCGATTGAATCTTGTATCAATATCTGGTCTCGTTTATGGTGTTTCAGTGCCCATTCTTGCTTTGATTTTGCATCATATATCCACCGTAACTGCACCACTATGGTTTCCTAGGCTACCGCCAAAGGAAGAAGCCTTGGCCAGCTTCAGATCGGCTCCATGCAGCAGACATAACCGAACACCAGACTCGCTATTGTTGCTGACGGCCATGGAGAGGGCAGTCCGGTGACTGTTGTCCTCCACGTTAACGTCGACACCTCTCTGAAGCAGTAGCATGATGACATCCTCCTGAGAATTCTCAATGGCTACATGAAGCGCTGTCATGCCGCTGCTGTTGCGCTCGTTGACGTCGACATTATGATCAAGCAGCATGAGGATGATGCCACAGTTGCCATTCTTGGCTGCTGTGTGTAGTAACGGCTCCCATGGTTCGCCATCACTGGAGGTCCAGGTGCATGAGCTGGTGGACTGGGCTGGCTTATGCACATTCCATTTTGTCGCCACCTGATCTTGGAGCTGAGCGTCTGTGTTTTCTCCAAGGGGAGCGTCGTTAGAGAAATCGTGATGTGAAGTGCTAGAGATCGAGCCGTTGATGTCCAAAGGAGCGCCAGAGAACATGCCGTCACGGAATAGTTGATTTGGTTGCATGGAGAATGGATAGCCATCTTGATCCCCGAGTGGAAAGTAGGATGTCTTGTTGGGTGCCTCCCCACCATAGACCGAACCGTCAGGTGATACAGATGATGAAGCTGAACTGTTGGGAGGAGACATGGGAGCGACGATATCGGTTGGGGGGTTGCTCAGGCAAAAATTGTCGCTGCCGAAGAGCTGGTTGTCCCACGCACCAATCTGATATTCGATAGTCGGCTGCCATCCTTGTTGTGGAACATCGGTCGGACTGGTGGGCACAGATGGTCCCAGATATGGTACTTCGTAGTTACCGGCATATTGTGGATGGAGGTTGAAGTACTCGTGCCAGATGCCCTCTGCTTGTAAGCTGGCAGCCCTAGCCTCCATTGCCTTTTTTTCTGTAAAGATTTGTTAGCTTTCATGCTTCGCCTGGTTGTCTTGAACAATAAGGCAAGTACGTACGCCGAAATCTGCGCTGGGCAATGCGGTTTTGGAGCTTTCTCCTGTCGTTCACCGCCGGCTTTGGGGACGGTGTCTTTTCGACGGTGGAGGTTGTCTCTATTGTCATCTTGTCGGTTGATTGTTCCATCTTGTGCTTTTTGCTGAGAAGAAGACGTTGAACGCTGGTACAAGTAATGTGAAGTAGGTCAGAGTAGGGTGTAGACTGCGGAAAGTGCCTTGAATGTCGACGAAGTATTTATCAGTGACGAGGGCGGTTGTCTGGTTGATATATATTCTGTTCCAAGCCCCGCGTGTATATCACAGTGAGGGTTGTCACGGTGTTTTACTTGAATCGTAATGGCTCCTGGACGGGGTTGATACTGTGTAAGACTTTAGATCCCCGCATCCTCATTCTCACGGGAGTGATCAGCTAGGACGTGATAAACATCGACTGGGTTGGTACCAGAGACTCCGATGCGACGTCAAATACAGGCTTAGGTGGCATTCGCATGGTGTTAGAAGTAGTGTAGGTCTGGGTATAGAGCAGCACGTAGATGCAGATACCTGGGCTATGGAACTTGTATGGAGCATCTGATTGTGGTATAGTATACGGGAGGACCCTAGACCGAAGAGCCATGCTGGCATTCTCTCTCGGCGAGGATCGGCGACACCGGTCACGCCAGAGTCAAACAGGTTTAGTTGCAGCCTCGGTAGGTGAGAGGAAATCCTGATGAAGCCTCAGAGAGGACCGGCGACAAGGGTGGTGATGGGGGTTGCAAAATGGGGGTTGCAGAAGTGGTGACATTGAAAGTGGATGGACGGGCAGTGTTCGACCTGAGTGGACAGGGAGAGGAAGAAGCTCAATGGGGCACATCGGGGAAAGGCAAAAACGGCAACTCTAGGCTCCTCTTTGACTCTCCCGGACCAAGCTTCATCGCCAAGTTCCGTGGCACGGCATCACGCTTAAATCTTGATCGTCGACAGACTGTGGAGAGGTTGAATCTGTACCCAACTTTGGACAGTAGTACGCGTTGAGGGGCGGTGGTTCTTTCGGATTTGAGACTGGGGCTGTCCAAGTTGCGCTTGCCCGGTAAGAGGTTGTTTGTTGCTCAGCATACGTACTTGCCGAGTCATACTCTCCACCGCCTGGTCATTCATGATCCATGTTTCAACGCCGACAGTAAGCTTATAGGTACCTATATGTATCCCACTTGGGGTGAAGGTACTACTTCTAGGTAGTATCAGATTTGTCTTCTATGCGGGACCAGCTTCGACAGCTTGTTTCCATGCAGTCCAGGTGCCAGCATTAATCGTTTGTATGTATGCAGTTGGCGGTTACATTGTAGTACTTTGAAGGCAGGAGTTTTGCAGAGTACCTCCCTCTAGGTGATGCAGACCAAGTGGGATTCCACTTTGAAGGCAGCTGAGGTGGACAGGGCATCCTTGAGGCCTGCACGTGGCCTGGAAAGGCAAACAGATGCGTAGGCCCTATGTCCCGTCACATCATCACGACCCTTGTTGAATGCGTTTGAAATTGCAAAGATTTCCCAGATGCTGATGGGTGAAGCTGTTGAGTGTTGAGTCTCGCCGAGTTCAGTGTGCAAATAAAGCAAAGGAAGAGAAACCTGGAGGGGAAAGACAAGCCGAAGACAGACTTTGACAAATAGAGACTGGCTCCGTCGTGCGCTGTCCCCCAAATTGCCCAATCAGGAGCGAGAAATGGCCTCTGATTGGTCGGTTACCTGTAGGGCTATGCTTCCTTCGCGGCTCCTTCCAGGCACTGTCAACATGGGAGCGTATTACACACGTCGGTATTTGTCAACAGGAGGCATGTTTTGACGATGCGTCTCTGTGTCGACAAATGCTCTTCTCAGCACTAACAAGTCGGCAATAATCCACTATCAAGATGTTCCCGTCTTTAGCAAAACAGAGCCGCTGTCATCGACCAAAGTCGGGTCCAGGGTACGCTACACTAGAGCATTCGGTAACAACCGAAGGCGGCAAGTGGGGGGCACCGTGCGCTATACGGATCTGCGATAAGCTGAGTCGTCAAAGCCAAACTGAATTCCCGTCAAGCACCTGCCAAGCTTCATATTTTAAACTACGTCTAGGTAACAGCTTACACTACTATAGTGTACCTACCTACCTCTACACTTTCTACATCCAACCCTTCCGCGCCTTCCCCACGTCTGACAGCTTCAAATTACCCACCCAATCTCAACTTTCAGTTTCCTCTTCAATTACCTACCTCTACTCCAAGTGGCTTCCCTTTCAGTTTCTTTCTCGGACAGCCAAATTATCTCCCCTGTCGCCGTTGCCCTGATCTGCGATCGATCTCGCCGCCGGCCATCATTGCTAGGATCCTTCACACTCCGGCCTTCACCAACCACACCAAATATCTCCTACCTTCCCCTCGCTACTAACTCTCTTTGGAAACCACCGCGGACTCGATACCCGAAAGAGATCTTTGAGCCATGGACCCTTGATCTCACATTTGTCATGGTGTGGATGGATCATGTTCCTACGCTCCCATTTCCCTTGCACCGTAGCTGATATTCGTCCATGGTATTCTCCTTTGGCCATCAATCCTCTCCATGCCAGACGTTTCCCCATGTTTTGTCGTCGCAATACATGGCTGGGAATGATGGGTCACTGGCCATGCATAGTTCTTGACCATGTTTCCCTTCTTGAAATCATCATGGCTCGTCATCTTGCCAGCATCCTGCGCAAATGACACCTTGACGTTTGTGTTTTTCTTCTCTTTTTTTCTTTTTCAACCAAAACACTCCACCATTATCCCGAATACCCCGCACACTAAGGAAGAAAAGGAATCCATTTTATTTTTCTGTCGTCTTTGACATAGCCTTGCTCTACCAATTTGTCCTGGTCGAACCGGGCCCTGCCGGAGCTGGCGTCTCGATCTCGATGGTACGCACTCACGAGTTCCTTGCCATCCTCAATTCTAAACCAAAAGAGCTTTAGTATCTTGAGGTTTTCTTCACCTAGCGCTTCGCTTGCCTCCAAGCGAGTCAGGCACACTTCATGATTTCTCTTAACCGACCCTTTTGTTGTCCGTTGGCCTGCTGAGTCTTTGCAGCACCTATTGAGATTGTTGAAACCAGTTCAATGAGACCAAAGTACCTTTGTCAGTATCAAGACTGGCCACGATACGGCAAGGGTAGCACTACATGTACCATTATGGTACATAAGCTTACCCTGTCAGTGCAGGTACCTACATCCCAATGTTAACCCACGGGGGAAAATCCTGAGCTGAGAGTCGCTCTTTTCTCGCGTTCCGAAGGTGACGGTTCGCTGGCACGACCGTTTTCGCTTCGGCTGTCCAATGAGTGGCTTGCTGGCAGCCAGCCAAGATGCGCTCATGCACAGATATCTTCCACATTAACGAGTTGATGACAGCCTCGGCCCTTTTTTTAAGAACTCGGAAACTGAGACTAGAGAGATTAGACAGCTACCTCCACAGATCTCAACTGAGGGCATTTCGACCAGATCTGAACCGTATAGAGCAAGGCACTCCAGAACAATCGGCATGTGTGCCGGCGCTATCCACGCAAGATGGCATCCGTCTCATTAGCTGCCGTCACTCGTACCCATGTGGATGGAGTAGACTAGTACGTGAACAACCTAGGAAACCTACCGTCTAGTGGATGACGCCTGAATACATTTGAATGGCTTTCAGCAAGCACCCGATCTAGCACGCAACTGAAGTGCGTGACCAAGGACTGAAAAGTCAAAGTATCCACAGTACCCTTCGGCAACACCGATGCTTTGAGAGTTACACCTTCGCTTTTCCCATCTTCAGGTTATTTATTGTGCAGCAAGCAACAAAGACAGGAATCAAGCATCATTTTCAAGATACTCCCTTTCACCATCACCTTTTCGCTCTTCATTTGCTACTCTTGCTACTGGAAAATACATACATAGTTCCCTCTTGCTTTTGCGTACTCATATGATAGTGCAAATTGGGTAATCATCTTGGATTGTCATATATCCAAATTTCCATTACCACTCTCGCATTATTGTCCAATGGTGGGCTGTCTGCTACTTTCCAACCAACCGTTGATGTCTTCCGTCATTCCAGTGACCGGTTTCGTGGTGTATTCGAAGCTTCTGCATCCTACTGTGAACCTTGTTGATCGTATTCGGAAAGGATGGTCCTTTCATGCAAATATTATCTGTGAAGGGTCCCAAAGACCTTTGTACCTTGGACTCGTCAATGAGCATCTCAAAGTTGCCAAAGTCACATCGGAGTTAAAATCATCAAAGCACGTGCTGTACGCAAACGCTCTCCACAGCTGTTCGTTTTGCTTTGACACCAAATAATGTCAAAGTCACTATCTACGTGATTTCAGACTGAAGCTCGCCATAAAGAACTTCGATAACGAGAAAAGCAAGTGATGTGGCCAAGGCTGTGGCGTTTCATCTATGCTCTTGAGCTCACTGTTACAGTAGCTCGCATATCCGTGAATGGAGGCTAGTCTAGTCAAGCTACCAAGAAACCATAACCTTCCAGAACCCCTTTCGAAGAAGTCTATGTATACTCGATCCGGCATTTGCTCATCAGTAGTCAGATGCCAAGTTCAACCTTATGGGCTTTGGATCCTAGTATGGGTGTTCGCCAAGGGCCAAGAGACCTAATTGAAACATGCACAGTAGCGTCAACCAAAGATCCCTCCGTTGCATGATTATCTGGCATTTACTACTCGTACAAAGTCACCTACGCGACGTCCCACATTCCACATCCTTTCTACATCTGTGTCTTAACCTGAACCCATAAAGCCCGCAGAACAAGAAAAGCGGGACAACAAATCTTGGACTACCAACTACTACCGCAGCGTACCTACTGCATCTATAATGCTACCCAAGACTTCAGCTGAATCTTTTTCACTGTTCCATTCCCAAAACGGATGGCTGGCCCCAATGCGTGGTACCTTTTCGTTGCACTCATGATACATACTACTGGTAAACAAAAGTCTCGTGCATTTTGGAGTAGTGTTGCTTCGCTACCTACTTTGGGGGTAACATATTCATGACCCGTTCGTTTGGTTCCCCTCAACGTACTGGGATATGCAAAGGCTTTGTTTAGTTGGGGTACCTACTGAGGTAGACTGACTGGTAAGAGATTTGGGGAGGGGCTGTGGAGGAGTTTCTTGGAAAAATGTAGTGGGCATATTGGGATTAGTGAGGGTGTTAAATTGACTATTTCAGAAGAGTCAAATTTAAATATTTAATTAATATTTGCAACACCCTCTTGGGGTCAATTGCAAAGGTCTTTCCTTACACATGTATCACAGTCCATGTGCTACTAGTGTTATTGTCCGCGCAGAGTTAAAAAAATCCATTGTGGCCTGTCAGCAAAGATCTCATCCGTCATTTTTCATCAGGTAGAGGAATGTTCAGTAAAGTTCACTCCTGTTAACAACAAGTCTATGAACCCAATTAACTTCCGCATCGCTAATTAGATCAGTAAACCTTTTATCCCCTTCCTCTCGTACTCCCAACTCCCAAGCTTGCTCGCTCAGTATTCAAAGAGCTAGCCAGCCATCCCATTGATCGATCACGCTCACATCCAGTACCCATCCCTCCACAACTCCTTGCTATACCCCTCCGTCAACCTCTCATCCAACCCAAAAGCCTCCTGCCACCCCACAAACCCACGATCCAGCACAAACACCTTTTGGTCGACGGGCTTCTTTCTCTCTTCCTCCTCCTCCCCCTGCTTTGTCTCCACCTCCTTGGGCATCAGACGATCCCGCTCGCGAATGTAGCGCAAAGCAGCGCTGGGTCCGCGCTGCTGCGAGAGCGCGCAGTGGAAGACGACTGTCTCCTTGTCTTGAAGCTGGCGGACGAGGGTAGGAAGCATGGCGTCGAGCTTGTGCGAGGGAACGTTTTGGGAACCCTTGATATGGCCGCCTATGTAGTCTGTGAAGGGGTTGTTAGTACTGGGGGGATGATGACACATGATGATATACTCTATGTCTCTTTTTTTTTTTTTTTTTTTTTTTTTTTTTTGGGGGGGGGGGGGGGGGGGGGGGGGGGCGGGGGGGGGTTTGGATTGTGCGAGTAAGTGGTGTAATCTGGTATGGAGTAGGACAGGTGTAGATGATGATGCTGCGGAGACAAGGAAGGTGGAGGAGGTTCATTGCGGAGGATGGACAAGACCGGGAGCGGGACGGGAACTAGCTACGCACCGTCATCCCTCACGTCAATGATGGCCAAAGTGGAGCGGCTGTTCTCCGTGCCGACCGCCGCTGCTGCCGTCGAGGCCTGTTCGGCCAGGATCAGCTTGGACAGGGACGTGGCGGACAGCCGCTGGAGGGATCCGATAGTGGTCATTTTCTGGCGGCGGTCTTTTGGGATGTTGATCTAGGAGGGAGGGGAGCACTTGGGGGGGGATCGGAGGAGCGAAGAAGACGCGAAATGAATATGAATGGAGAATATTTCCTCTTGATATGTCGATAGGTATCTTTCTTCTTCCAGTTTCCGTCTCTTCGACTGGTTTCTTGAGCCGCTATCAGTGCCTATCAAGCTGGTGACAAGTGTCAATCCTTCCACTGTCAGGTCCCATTTCTTCAGCGGACGACGTTCCAGACCGCGGACATTCTACAGTGAGCTGTACCGTATGGAACGGTCTGGACCCTCTTGCGCTTCTGGCAGGCAGGGCAGCTGCCCGCAGCTGCTAGAAAAGTTCCAGACAGATGTCACGGGCGCTTTCGCGATGGAGAATCCTTGGCGACAATCTTGGAACATTCAACCTTATTTGCACCTCAACCGACCTGTGAGGTATACTTGCACTTGTTGGATTGGATTAATTGCTGTATTCCGATCCGTATAAGGACAACCCTTAATCTGCGGTCCATTCTCTTGAACAACGTAGGCTCAAGCGTTGAAGATCGTATGGGATGTTGCCACCATCATCGAAGTCGGCTGTTTCGAGTCAAGTCATGCCATCCAATTCTCGAGTCATTTCGGTTTACTGATACAGGTTGATCCTTCAAAAGATCAGGTTAAGGTGGCGCCGACGGAGGATCTTTTCGTTTCCTAAGCCTACTTCCGCGTAACCTGATGATGCGACCTTCTTCGTGAAGAACCTTGGAATATAGGTACTAGTCAGCTTTAACTGGGGGATTCAGAACTCACTTCTGTGTATCCTTGAAGAGGGGAGGCAAGTCCGCAAACGGACCCCCCAGCTGCCGAGTGACAGTGGTCAAGAGATCCTTGTATCGCATCTTCAAGGCTGACCTGGTATAGTCGTTTCCACCTTGTTTCTAGATGAGAACCTTTTGCCGAATCAGAAAGCCGGATGGCCCTCAGTCATCCAAATCCGTGCTCTTCTAGCTGCTTGACCCTCAATGTTTGCGCCTACAGCACTATGACATCCCATCCCGTTCTTTTGGCGTGTAAGTCATCATGGTCTGACTCGGAATTGTCTTCTGACGTTGGGTTCTTGCCCCGTATGGCCATCCCACCGTTCTTCTTCCCAGTGTTCATCTCTAGTTGCTCTGTTCCAACTGCAGACAACAGAATAATGAGTTCTCTGTCCCTTTCCCTCAGTCAGTCAAGATGAACCATGAGAAATCGGGGTCATCTCATATACGGCCTAATTATAGGAATTATTGTCTGCTGCTCGGCAGCATTGACCACCCTTGACTATGTGGCAAGTGCAGAGTCTGCCGAGACTGGGCAGAATCCTTTCTCGTCATGGCCACACCATCATCCACCCGTTGTTGCAAGGCGTCCGGTCAGCGGCCATGAAGATCTTGGCTCACAGCCCGTCTTCACGACCGTGACCTCGGCGATCAGTGTTGCAGTGGCAGCAGAGGCAACCCATTCACCCTTCCCGACAACGGCACCTTCGGCTGTAGGATCCTGCCCGTGTGATAATTCCCTACTAGCAACAATAAGCTCCCTCAGCGGTGCCCTCGAAGAAGCCAACTCGAACGCGATATACTTCTCAAGCCTCCTGGCAACATCCATCATCGGGCTTCAGGAGTCGATCGATCATCTCACCTCGTCAGCTTCCAGCGCCTTGGCATCTGTTCAAGCTTCGGCCTCAATCGCAATAGCGTCGACCGAGGAATCGGCATCTAATGCTGTGATAGCTGCAGAACGTTCGGCCGCGAGCACCGTTAGCAGCATGAGTGAAAAGCTGGGCCAAGGGACGGTCACGGTCACAGCAACCGTTATCTCGGTTACAACAGACCTCATAGGGCCGACCATCACGGCAGATCCAAATTCGACAATGGTGAGTGCTCCCTGATATTGAAACTTGTTGCCGTCTCGTTAACCTTTGCTAGGCTCCAAACAATCCGCAGGCTCTCAACAACCCCGACATCAAAGCTGTGCAGGGAGCCGCTTCATCGGTCAACCGTGCTGCTATAGCAGTTGTCGTCGCCATCATTGGCTCCTCTGTGCTTTCTCTCGCCGGCTTCTACCTCTTCGTGAGATACCGGAAGAGGAAGCAACAACAAAAAGAAGAAGACCAGAACGTGAGCGACGCGCTTGACCGCGCCATTGTCAGCTATATCGTCAACGACCAGGCCAGCCCGACCAAGAATGGGGGCCCATTTAGTCCGACGGGGCCACCAGGACCTATCCACCTGGAGACCATCCAAGAAGCACACACACCTTCTCCAACCCAGGGGCCACAACCACCTCCCGTCCGACGGCCCTCGCAAGCCTATCTCCCGTCACCAACACCCTGGACACCCCAGTCCGAACCATCGGCCGATATCTCCCAGGGCAAGATCGGACAGGCCGTTGGCAGGAAATATAGTACCTCCAGCGACATCCTCCTCCCATCGCCTGGCCCGCCGCCAACCATTCCCCTACCCACTCCCCCAATAACACAAGACATCAGGAGGAACATCTCAATACGGTACGCTCCTGAGTGCAACAAGAGCGTCTACGGAGACATACTGGCTCGGCCCCTGGAAACCGTGCCTACCAACACATCGGTGATGAGCGGTACGAGTGGTGGTGGACATCCACTCGGCCATTCGAGGACAGCATCAGCGACTAGTGCGAGGAATAATAGCATTGATGAGAGAATGGCCAGTAACGCATCTGCTTCTGCACGCGGCAAGCATGCGCGTGGACCATCGACGACGACTTCGAGGCGGAGAGCGGCGAGTACGGGGAGTGTGAGATCGCAGGGTCAGAGCATGGGGGACCAGCAACAATGGCTACAGAAGCAGCAGCTGCTGCAGCCGGGAAGAATAGTCGAGAGTAGGGATCCGAATTGGCCGTTTCCGAAGAACGGACTCATCTAATTATACGGATACATGATATCGTCGCTGCCTTGATTTGAAATGGTGATGTCGGCGATTGGGAGCTCCTAGTTGCTTTATTGGGTAAACTTCGGGGAAACTGGAGGTGAGATTAAAAGTTTCTGTGGGAGTTTCTCAGTAAAAGGTCTCATGAAGACGGCTTGAGCTCAACTTCCACAGCTCCTACTGTCATATCTTGAATGTCGATATTTACGGTCATAGTATTGTCGCTGTCATTTGAAACTGAAAGAAAGCAGGTGATTGAGAAGGGTTAGGGTTGAACAAGACCACAACAAGCAGGTTTGAGCCACCGCAATGACGTGGCTGGATGTGAGGGTGGGCAGTTGGCCCAAGCTTCCTTCCATCAAAACCAAGTTCAGCTCACCAAGCGGGAATGACGCAGGCGGCAACAGCACTGAAGTTTGGGGGGGAGTTACCAGCGGTGCCATCGCGAGATGCAACCAACTGAACGGAATCTATCAGTCCAAAGAATATGTTGACACGACAGCAAGAGTAGTGTACGAAGACCCCCGAAACCATGACCTTCCTTGATAAGAAGGATATACAGCATCTGTATAGTTCATCTCAACCTATGACCGTCACAACAACCTCCAAGACGAAAGGCCAGCCCAGATTTGGGCATCGGGGTTGACGTCTTGCATGTGAAATCGGACCAGCCCGGATCCTGACCAGATTCTGGCGGGTTCTTGTAAAAGCGCGATGACGACAAACGAACACAGCCCAGCTCTTCCGCCGAGACCGACGCCATATTGTTAGTGTAGAACAGCCTCTGGGTAGAAATTTCACAATAAAATCGCGTAGCAATCGTGGAAAGACCTTTCGGGATTTTGTTTTGCTCATCTTTGTCAATTTCGGTTTTCATTATCCCTCGTCTTTTTCAGGTGTTCCGCCATCGTACCGCTCTTCAACAGTGATACGCCATCTCAACTTCCCCTTCTGAAACTAGTGGTGAAAAGGAGTCCTACAAACCGCAGTCGCAGCCAGCCCTACAACAGAACCTGGAAGTTGTTTGCGCTATCATCTTGAACGCCTATCTCGACCAGTTCAGGTCAACGTGCCACCCAAAAATCTCCAGGCTACGTTAGTGCAATACCAGGTCCTGCAGGGGCAACAGCTAGCAAGACGCACCGGCCACACTATCGAACCTGCGGCAGAAATTCCCCGACCTGAGTCGACGTGGACATTGAAGAAGCGGGAGCTGTGAGCACAAGCACACGACCGCCCTATTTTTTCCCAGAGAACTCCACCATACGCACCGCTCACCACCTCAGCCACGCTCTCTCCCGCCGGCTGCTCTCAAAGTTATTTCAGCTCCAGCTTCCATCAACTTCACCCACCGGACCGAGCGATTACCAAAATTACCGCGCCGGACACCGACCACATCAAACTTTAAGCAACCCGCTTCCAGTACAGCATTTCTATCACAATGGCTCCCCCGCCGCCCGCCGACCTGCCTCTTGCGCAGAGGATTCAAAAGCTGGCACAGACCCTGCAGTGTACGTGTGCATCCGACCCTCTCTCTCCGTTTGAGCCTCCATCGCTGTTGTAGCGATTCGAAGATTTATTATGAGCGCAAATGGCTAACTGTCTTGGTTTCCTAGTCGCTTGGTTCGCTGGGTACGTCATGATTCTCGATTGGCTTGCTGTCCCGCTTCCCTCTCGTGCCGCCCGCTTTCGATTAGGATGAAGCAAAGTTCACAAGGAGCAGCAAGGCGGTATCTCACGGGAGCGGAGTTGCGGAACAGCTGTTTCTCGCGCCAGGACATATTTCGATTGCTTCGAACGTATGCTGACAAGATCTTGATTACCACAGACATGCCACCCTTCTTCTCTGCGTCACCCGCTACGCCTTCTCGTGGCTGCGCATGAACTATTATGGTCGTATGGCCCAGTTCTGCTACCGCACCACCTTCCTCTCCGCTGCCCTCACATACGGTATCGTGGTTTACAAGACATGGCGCGCTCGTCAAAAGACCGGTGCTAAGCCGGCCAACGTTGTCAGCTACCTCACCGACGAGAACGTTCAGTACCTCCGTATGTCTGCTCTTCTCCTACAAGCGGTGACCCTTTCAACGAATGCTAACCGCGAAGCTCAGTTTTGGCCCTTGTCTGGCTCGTCATGCCCCAGTACCCCATCGCCATGCTTCCCTTCGCCATCTACTCGGTCTTCCATGTCGCTACCTACACTCGTGCGAACTTGATCCCGACTATCATGCCCCCTACCAAGGTGGCCCCTGCTGCCGGAGCTTCGCCCAGCGCCAAGCCCCAGTACACTCAGCACCCTATGTCCGACGCGATTGGCAGTTTCGTTAAGCAGTACTACGATTCGTCCATGTCGGTCGTTGCCAACATTGAGCTCCTCCTCTGGATCCGTATCCTCCTCTCTGCCATCATCTTCCAGCGCCGCTCCTGGATCCTGCTCGTCATCTACACCGTCTTCCTTCGCACCCGCTTTGCTCAGAGCAGCCACGTCCAGAACTCGTTCAGCACCTTTGAGGCCCGCATCGACAACCTCATTGGCGCTCAGGGCACCCCTCCGGCTGCTCGTCAGGCTTGGGAGACCGTCAAGGGCCTTGCCCGTCAGTTCCACCAGGCTACTGATGTCAACAAGTACATCAGCGGTGCCGCTGCCCCCAAGAAGACCTCTTAAGTTCTCGGCTACCGCCGAAGCTTGAGATGTTTGGGCATTGATGACAAGATTGCTTCGCGCGAGCGCATGCTAGCGCGACCTAGGCAAGACAACAGCCGAGATTAATAGCCTACGGCGCTTCCTTTAGTTCGAAAATCTTTGGCCCAGAAGCGAAGGATCGGCCATACCTTTCGGTTGGGAAGAACAGGACTCTGGAGGGGTCGCGTACCGGGAACGACCTGTTGGCTGGAAGGCAATATGCCACGGAAAGGGATAATAGTGCGTAATGGCTTCGGAATGAAGCTCAGTAATTGTTTAAAATCAGTTTATGACTAGGCTTTCATTGACAGTTTGTTGCAGTGTTACTCTTTCTGGTTGCGGAGAGAAGTTGTTGAAGAAGGGGGTTTGAATTTCCTAGCTGCGGAATGCACCAAGGCGTGTATACCTGGTTTGCTTCTCTGTTAATCCATATCCTAGCCGTATGATTATTACCTAGAAACACAGTGTCATCAAGCCAGCTGTTCTGGTCGTATGGGTCGTGTACACGAATAACCACATTCCACGAGTCGGTTCAAGTTATCCTCGACCAGTAGCTGCCCCACTTTTGTACCCCTACCAGGGGGACCCCCTCCCCTCGGGCCATGTCGAACAACACTAGCATCATGTCGCTGGGGCTCCCAGCAATGACGTCGCTTCCGCTTTTACAATAGGTAGGCCTGAACCAAGCGGATTCTCAGGCCTCCCTCACAGCCTTCACCACCCAGCTGGTAGACGAGGTTTCCACCCATACGCATTCGGACCTGGATTATATCGAATAGCTTGGATGATCGACTAGGAAACGGTGTATGATCATGCCACTTTTCGAGATTCCAACGTTTGTGTAAATAAATACCTTTCTGGCGCCAGATGTGCTGCGCCTCCATAACTGAGCTGTTCCCTTAGTCTGTTACTCTCATCCCATAACACGTCACTCAAGCACTTAAGCAAACGATACCTTCTTTTCCGTCAACGGCTGTGTCACTCAGCAGCCTCTAAGCCGTCATCTTTTCTCCTTCTGTTTGAAATTCCCTTTGTTTACCTATAGACAGGTCAATCTGTTGGGACGTTGTTCAGGCTAAAAAGGATACCGACCATGGTCTCCCTGCTGCGTCAGCTCGTCGCTGGTCCACGCCAACAACACGAGGATACGGGACTAGATCTATGTTATGTGACCTCGAATATCATCGCAACGTAGGTACTACCTTTACCTCTACCTCCTCCTCCCTTCTTCCGTCTCCAGGTGTTTGGATGGATAGAAAGACTAACTGCGGCGGCGAAAATCACAGATCTGGACCCTCACAAACCTACCCCCAACTAGCCTACCGTAACCCGCTTAACCGCTTGGTCTCTTTCCTCGACGAGAAACACGGCGATGGCTGGTCCATTTGGGAATTCCGCGCCGAGGGCACGGGATATCCTGACGAAGCCGTGTATAACCGGATTAGACACTACCCTTGGCCGGATCACCACCCGCCGCCGTTCAGGTTGGTGCCGTTGATTACGGCTAGTATGCGCAATTGGTTGGATGGGGAGGATGGAGGATCGTCTGGGGACCTCAGTGGTACTACGAAGATGGCGACGCCGGAAACGACAAACGGAAGCGGGGCTGCCACTGGCGCAAATGACGGAAACCAAAAGGACAACACCACCAACAACGACGACAACAAGAAAGGAGATACAAACACAGCGGACAGAAACAAGAAACTCGATCTCGACCGCCCGCGTCAAAAAGGTGAGCGCGTGGTCGTCGTCCACTGCAAAGCCGGCAAAGGCCGCTCCGGCACCTCCATCTGCAGCTACCTGATTTCCGAGTGCGGCTGGACCGCCGCCGACGCCCTGGCGCGGTTCACCGAGCGACGCATGCGTCCCAACTTTGGCAAGGGCGTGTCGATTCCCAGCCAGCTTCGATACGTGGGTTACGTCGAAAGGTGGGCCCACGCCGGTAGCGAGCCGGCCAAGAGGAAGATCTATGTGGACAGACCGATTGAGATTGTCGAGATACACGTCTGGGGACTCCGGCACGGGGTCAAGCTTGCGGTGGAAGGGTTTGCGGACGAGGGCAAGAGGATCGAGACGTTGCATACGTTTGGGAAGGATGAGAGGATTGTGGTGAAGGGGGATGCGCCTGGCGGAGGCGGGGTGATGGATATGTTTTATGATATGGCTGGATACGGCGCCGGTAAAGGAAGTGATTCAGAAGAGGAGGAGGAGGAGCATAAAAAGCAGATTTCGGGCTTGGATGGTGCGAAAAGCGATGTGGATGATGATGTAACGGATCGGTCGAGAACGGATGCGTCTAGTGCGAGGAGGAGTAGGAGTAAGGAAAAGGTGGACAAGATGGGGAGCACGGCGAGCAGTTTGATGAGGAAGATTTCGGTGCGAAAGAGCAAGGACCATAAAGAGAAGGAGCTGGAGGAGAAGAAGCAGAGCGCGCTGAGCATTTCATCAGCAAATGGCAGAAAAGCAAAGACCATCGCGATGCCAGAGGCCTCACAGGTTACGAATCTCCCGTCGACAGAACAACAGAACAGCGTCAGCAAATCTACCTCTGACCTCACCCCCATCCGCTCGAGAACCAGTACCGAATCCTCTCGAAAGCGACAAAAGCCGGTCCTGGCTGATGAATCGGAGCCAGGCGGCCGGGCCGTCATCTTCAAGCCCAAGAAGCCCATCATCGTGCCCAGCAGCGATATCAACATTGACATTGAAAGACGAAGCCGCGCCTCGGCCAGCATGGGCCTAACCATGGTTACTGCCGTGGGTCACGTTTGGTTCAACGCTTTCTTCGAGGGCAATGGACCGGAGCAGGATGGCCAAGCAGACGATAGCGGTGTGTTCGAGATCGAGTGGGATGAACTGGATGGCATCAAGGGATCAAGTAAGAAGGGGACTAGGGCTTTCGATCGGATGTCAGTTGTTTGGAAGGTTGCTGGGACTGGGACTGGGACTGGCGCTGGCGCTGGCGCCGCTACTGAGACTACCTCTACTACTACTGCTGCTGCTGCTGCTGCTGCTGCTGCTGCGCCTGAAACGGCCCAGGGAGTTACGGTTATCACCCAGCCTGGGGAGGGGAGCCCTGTGCCCCAGATGAAGCCTGCGGACTGGAAGGGTGCTAATCCCGAACAACTTTCAAAGGAAAAGGGATTGGGTTTGAGGGCGGAGACTACGGAGAGTGCGAGTGTGAGCAAGGCCAGTAGCTTGTTGGATGTGGATGTGACCGAGGGAGATAATAAAGACGATGAGTCGTTGGCTGGGGTGAAGACTAGCGACCCGAAAGGAGAGGAGCTTGATGAAGTTGCTACGCCAAAGGCCTCTGCTTGAGAGTAAAGTTATGGTGGTGTTGACATATCAACTGGAAGAATTTTAATGAACACTGTAGGGTAGGTAGGCATGGAGGTAAATCTTGATATTATAATCCTCCGTCCCATGTCTTGGTCCAAATCCTTTGATTCCGTTCTCGATTCTGCGCTAACAACTCAGATGGGTTAGGTGAAGTCAAACCTTGGCGTTGCCCTGTTTCACAAAGTTATCGATGTTTTTTTTCACCGCAACTGCCGCGATTTGAATTATTGGAGGATTCCGGATTGTTTATTTACGGTCTTACCCGAGGGTACTTGAAGTCAATCGACAAACTTCACATATGTACACACATATGACTGATTCCAAGTCTCGCTAATGAAGCATTTAATTGTGTTCTCTCCGAGTACCATGTCTCAAATGGCTCATACATAGTACCTACAGTAGCGTTTGGACAAGACTCGTCTGGGCGATATGTGAGACAAGTGATGGCGGACTACGCAGTAGCTGAACGCAGGAGCCGGGGATGATCTCTCTTACACGTGCAACTCCCATCCGCTCAACCGATTCCGTTGGCTCACCGGGCAGCTTATCGATTAGGTAACATTTGGCATGCGGGGCGGGGGCTGTCGGTACGTACCGGCAACGAGGATAGGCGCTGTGAATGGGTGAGGTGAGTTGTACCTCTACAAGGGGAAGAAATGTTGAAAGGACTCTTTTTTCGCCTGTGAAAGGGCGGCAGTTGGCTTTCATGGCCCTGCCCCAGTGCCATGAAACGGCCCGGGGAGCGTCACCACGCAGTCAGTGCCCGGTGGAGGTGGCTGTCCGCAGTTCGGCTGTTAGGGGTCTCCACAGAATTTTTTCAACTTTTTTTCGCCCGTCATGGGGGCATTGGCCTGTGATCCTGGCAGTGGCCGGCCCCGTCGACGCGCTGTGCCTGTCCATCGGTCTCGAACATTGAGAACTCGAGACTTTTTTCTCCATTCCATTCCCATAATATTTGACTTGCCTATTGCGACTTTGACCTTTGCGGTTGATGCCTTCAAATCCAATCAATTCAAGACACACTTTAACAACTTTGCTGATCCGAGAATCCTTTGTTTCCTTGTCAGTGAGAACCCTCTGTCTTTCCTGCCCTTTGAGTCCATTTGCGTTCCCGGTATCACATCACTCCCACTGCAACCACACTTCACTGCCATTCACCACCAGTCACCACCACCACACCCGTCTACCCTACGAGCCTACCTCTAGGTACGCACCTTGACACGGCTCATTTCACTCCCGTCGGAGCTTAAACTCTACCTCCCCTACTACCCACCACCAGCGAACCACACATCGTGGCCGTTTAGGATCACGTTTCTCGTGTTGTCCATGAGCCCCCCCTGCCGGCAACCCCGCTAACAGGTCACCAGCTGCATAAGAGAAGCTAGGAAGTAACCCGCCCGTGGCTGTAACACCCGAGACCCTCCATCCGAAATCTTTTTGTCAACCAACGTTGGCCTGTCGTCTACCTGACGGGTTCTCCGACTTCTCGACAACATGTCCGGCGAAATGGCGAACGAGGTCAAACTCATCAGCGGAAGGAGCCACCCCGAGCTCAGCGAGAAGGTTGCGAAGCGGTATGCCTGCCTACCACCTGCCCTCCTCCCAATCTTGTCCTCGAAATCATTTCCGATATCGCGCATTGCGCCGTCGTCCAGCAGCAACAAATCTCTGACCCGCCTTGTGTTTGCTTTGTCGCAGACTCGGAATCGAGGTCGCTAGGACCATCTCTCTCAACTACTCGAACCAAGAAACCTCCTTCACCGTCGGCGAGTCGGTCCGCGACGAAGATGTCTTCATTATCCAGTCTACCACCACCGGCGACGTCAACGAGGGCTTGATGGAGCTCCTCATCGCCATCTCGGCCTGCAGAACCGCCAGTGCGCGGAGGATAACGGCAGTCATGTAAGGATCTGATCCATGAGCATGAACGCCTTCGCGCGCATTCTTTGCGCCAGCCATTGGGGCTTCAGTGGTAGCCTGATGTGTTGGCGCAAAAGATGTCACAATGCTTTTGCTTTGGAAACCGGACAGACTGAACTGACTATTTCAGTCCCAACTTCCCCTATGCTCGTCAGGACAAGAAGGATAAGTCCCGCGCTCCCATCAGCGCCAGACTTGTCGCCAACATGTTGCAGACCGCTGGTGCCAACCGTAAGCCGTTCTCCAATTGCTCGAGGAGCTCGGGTCGCCGCTAACTGTGACTTAGACATTGTCACCGTTGATCTCCATGCTTCTCAGGTACGTTCTGTCTTTGCGATCCATCGCTTGTCCGAAGCCATATGTTAACAGCGTTGCCTACAGATTCAAGGTATGCCTAGCTCTTTGCTGATTGAACGATTGAACGATTCCCTCGACATACTCGATATGGAAAACGCGTGCTGACGAATCTCGACAACAAAAGGCTTCTTCAGCGTTCCCGGTAAGCCTGCCACTGCCGCATACAAGACCACTCGATTCTAACCTATGAACAGTCGACAACCTGTATGCGGAGCCTTCTTTCCTTCGCTACATCCGCGAGAACTACAAGCCTGAAGACTGCGTGATCGTCTCCCCCGATGCCGGTGGTGCCAAGCGGTTAGTACTTTGCGTTTCCAGCAAGACAAACAGCTTGGGCTGACTAACCCTTCTTCTAGTGCTACCTCCATCGCAGACCACCTCAACACCGGCTTCGCTCTTATCCACAAGGAGCGCCCCCGCCCCAACGTTGTTGGTCGTATGGTAAGAAAGTCTGAAATGGTGTTTTGGTAGGACCGAAAGTTGACTGTGTGACAACAGGTTCTTGTCGGTAATGTCGAGGACAAGATCGCCATCCTTGTCGATGATATGGCCGACACTTGCGGCACTCTCGTCAAGGCTGCCTCCGTCCTCAAGGAGAACGGCGCCAAGGCCGTACTCGCTCTCGTTACTCACGGCATTCTCTCCGGTAAAGCCATTGAGAACCTTAACGGCAGCGTCCTCGAGGCTCTTATCTGCACCAACACCGTCCCCCTCGGTGACAAGATTGAAAGGGTGAGTTCTAATTGCACTTTTCGTTTCCTCCGGATGTGGAAGATCGATCCTCCCATCATACTCGGCAAGATAACTGACCAGCGCCTGCCCTACACAATACAGTGCCCCAAGATCCGCGTCATCGACATTTCCCCGACCATCGCCGAGGCCATTCGCCGCACACACAACGGCGAGTCGGTGTCTTATCTTTTCAACCACGCCCCTGTCTAAACACAGACAGTCGGGTCTTTTTATATCTCACAAGCATCATAACATAGCCTATTGGGTGAGGCTATACATATCATATTTGGCAAGGGTTTTCTTTTGCGTCCAGGTTAGAAGGGGTGTTTTTACGTACAAAAAAAGAGGTGGGTAGGGTTGGTATACCTCGTTACTTTGACTTTTGAACATGGGGACACGGGGGGAGAATGGAACATCTCTCGTCAGGGGTTTGTCTTGTGTCTCTTTTTTTTTCTTGACCTCCACGGTGCATGGGTAGCAAAAAAATAAATGGTAGTATCGTTTTGGATGGCAACCCATGTGTGTGTCTGGATTGTGTTTTGGGTCGGCGCATCCCATGAAGAGGAGAGTGTCAGCTTGACAGCGGACTATTGTCAGAAGATCACACAAGTTTGAGTGAGTAGATAAGGTAACCAGATTGTCGTATTATCTAGATGTTCAATACCGCTAAAACTACTTAAGTGATACACAAGTCACTAACAGCGTGAGCGAGCATTGTTGCCCAGTCTACAGCCGGTACAACGATAACTACACTACCCCTGTCAGTTAGACGCAACAACAACAAAGATTCAGGGGTAAACTCCGGACGACGGCAACCGTCAAGCATCATCAGCAGACACATATCTTAATCTTCTATGCAAGTCCCAAGCACAGCTTTGGTGGTGTTTAGTTCAGACTAGTCAGCCAGTCTTGCTTCACTGCGTACGAAGAACATCAGCTACCCAAATCCAGTCCTATCTATCCGACATCTTGCTGAACGCCAAAGCCGGATGTCGACAGCCCAAACTATACTTCAACCTTCTTTGCCCGCCCCACCTCTCTCTTGTTCGCCAAGCCGGTCAAACAAACATCAATGTCTTTCCAGTATACAACGTCGAAATGGGAGGAGCCATGTATGTGCTGTAACCTCCAGCCTCCTTTTTCACACGTATCACGATGGGGAAGGGAGACCTTTGAGATCATTTACTGACCACAACCGACCGAACTTCAGCCATCATATCTCCAGTTCAGCCAAGAAGGGGCGTGTGTGTGTGTATCTTGTAGATAGATTCATCCTTGAAAATGGTAATCAAGGTATTTCGAAGAACCGGTCTGATTTCCTAAGTATTGGATGGAATCTTCATCAGCTTTGTGGGTTGGTCCCTCGGGAAGATGTACATACTGTAGTCTGCGTGCGTGTGGATTATACGACGAAGCAGGGGGGCGATTGGATTGCAGGTTTATATGCCTATAGGTAGGTAAGTCAGAGAGAGGTTTATGTGTGAGAGAAAATTGCCTGGGTAGGTAGCGAGAGAACAAACGGGATATTCCTGATCTTATTTACTGTCGTTGTTTATTAGATCAGGAACTATGTAGCCTGGCCCGGCATCACCCACGGAGCTCGGAGTTCAATCAAGACGTCTCCTTCGACTTTTTAGAAGCGAAGCAAGCGTCTAAGCTTATATAGTCAGTCCTGTATTCAATACAGGCATGTAACGAGAGTCGGGCATGAAAACTGCAGTATACTATCGCCCTGGTCCCCGACACGCCTGATAGGCGTCCAACCCTCACGGTTCAGATTTAGCTTTCGTAACTTTCTTCGTACTCTACACTACACGGAAAGGCAGGAGGAGGGAGCACCGGATGCGCCTCCCTAAAGTGAATAATCGCCACCGACGTGACAGAATAAATCAAGAAGTAGCTACCAACCTCTTTTGTATACAAGTCAAAAGTTCCGTTTTGGGTTTTCCAAGGCAAGGACGCTCGATACGTCAGAAGTAACAACTTAAAGTGGAAGTATGCTGCGATATCGTAAGGGCACAATGATGGTAATAATTGCGGCCACTATGTGGTTCGGCATAGCACGATAAAACACATACCAACTAGTACTACTTCTCAGGGATGAAGGAACGGAAATTAAAAAAGTGGTAAATCATATGAACAATTCGCAGAATGGCACGGGCGAAGTTGTACAATATGCGAAGTAGATGCCCAAAAAAAAGATGAAAAAAGAGAATTGGTCTCTCCCGCCGGGAATTGAACCCGGGTCTCGAGCGAATCGAACTGATGTTCAAGCTTGACAAGCTCACATACTGACCACTATACTACGGAAGATGTACAACTGTTGATCAGCTGTCGTAGTTGGTTGTTGGAGACTTGCTGGCCAAATGGCTTTATAGAGGTACATGTCGGAGTTGGAGGCCCTTAACAAATTGCACCTCGACTGCCTTCTGTGCCACTGCAATGCAATCAATACACAACATTGCCATACTACTGCTGAATGAATATCGTGTTGAAAATAGAGATGAAAGTTTCTTTATCTTTCTGGATATTGTTGCATGAGTGCGATTTGTGTGATCGAGATGAAGATTTGCGACAGCATGCACCATTCATTACCAACCATTCTTGCAGCATCTGATTTTGGCCTACTTATGATCTCTGCACATGTTTTAGGTATCGACGATATCAACACAGGCAAGTCCTTTGTTCCCTTGTTTTTCGCCAAAATACATCCATGAGCCCAAGTAACCAGGCAGTTGCTTATCTTGTGCCGTTTGATACACACTCGCGACCGACCCGACCCGAACGTGAAGCCCCCCACCCAATACCAGCTTCCGTCCACTTAAATAACCGCCTTGATCACGCTTTTGGTTTTGGGTTCCCATCCTGATAAAACTCCGAATTCGAACAACCCAGCCAGTTATAAATGCA